>OZ020507.1:10858750-13330000 GCA_963971375.1 Platycheirus rosarum
ATGAATAAAAAAGAGACGCGAACTGATCAGATAAGAGAAACTGGGAGTGAATGTCAAATGTAGAATGTCAAAATAACCTTAAGTTAAAAATTTGAAGACGATTGGCCCAACCGGATAGGCTGCAGTCCGTACAGACAGACTGACTGACAGACAGACAGACGGACAGAATTATGCCAGTAACTCAAATACGTTTCTCTATCATCGTATTATCATGTTTGATTGTTATCTCAAAATTTTTAATCTGCACGAATGCATAACTTGCATTAAATTACCTATAATCGCAAGTAAAAAATGGACACGACTGGGTCGCACGTACTTGCTCATATGTGCGGTCACATCGTCTAAAAGAATTCAAAAAAAATAAGTAACATTAACGCAGAAAAATAACTCTATCTGAACTTAAAAAAGTGTCAAAACCACAACACTTAACGGTGTTAGGTAAAAATGGAGACCATTGTACGTCTTGTATTATTACGAATTTATGAAAAACATGTGATTATTAAATTTAAAATAATTTTTTTAATTTCCAAAAATTAATTTTAAGTAGAAAAAAAGGTATTCAGAAATAGCTTGACTACTTAGATCTTCTCAAATATTTGACAGATATCCAAAGAGCCGTTACCGAGAAAGACAAAAATTAAAAAAGCCGTTATATGAAAGGTACTTTTAATAGACTTTTCCCGTAATTTTGGTTCTTGTCAAATGATAGCCAATACCAACAAAAAATTCTCAAAAATGCTCATCAAAATCGTTAGCCGTTTTCGAAGAAAATAAGCTTTTCCTAAACGGTCATACGGAAGGTACCCTTATTTGTTGGCCTAAAAATAAAATTTCAATTTCCCCTCTGAGAAATGCCAAAAGAATCAAACACACAGAATTTGAAGACAATCGCTTAAGCCGTTTAGGCTGCAGCACGTTATGAATACAGACAGACAGACAAACAGACATTTTTTGCCACTAACTTTTTTAGACTTCGTAATGTCATGTTTGATTGTTATCTCAATTTTTTTATATTCACGAATCCTAAACTTGTCTTATAGTCCCTATAATCGCAAGTAAAAATGATGTTTCATGATAGTATATATACAAAGAAAATACGCAATACTATGTATCGATTCATAACCACATTTACTGTTTTGGATAACATTCATCCAAATCGAGCCCGTACCGTGTGTACAAAAGGAGCCATCGATCGCCGCTATAGATGTAACGATGTGAGTGTAACAGAGGACCTGAATTGAAGGATTAGACGCGGTGTCGGCAACTCGCTCTCAGCTGGTTCACTACTTGGACAATTTCTAGGAAAGATCTTGGCCTACATCTATATAAGATCCGACTTCCAAGTGAGTGTTCGGTGAATGAGCTTAGAATGCACTGGAAGTTGAACCAGATTTTTATCGTAAATCATCTTCAGCAAAGAGACTCATGCCTTAACAGGAAATGGTTCCAACAAGTTGGCACAACATGCCATATAGCCGGTGCAACCATCACTTTGTTGAGCCAAACATTTAGTGACCGAATCATCTCAAAAAATGGACCTGTGAATTGGTCACCACGTTCGTGTGTGAGAACGTCAAATCTTTGATCTATGCTGATAAACCAGCAACGATTGACCATTTAGAAGCCAACATTTGAAGCACTATTGACGAGCTAGGAACGGGTATGCTCGAAAAAGTGGTTCAAAATTAGACAGAGAAAATGGCGTTCATAAGGTGCAGTCGCGAGGCCGTGTGCTAGAAATTGTTTTTAAACATCCCATGCAAATTGTGAGCTAATAAAGGCAAAATTTTGGCCATTCTGTTGAATTTGTTTTGTTTTATTATTTAAAAATTATATGCCTTAAAAAAAATAAGAGTTGGTTGTCTGTAAAGTCAGTTTAAGGACGATAATTTTACATGATAACGTTATAAGAAAACATTGATGTTAGCAACACCAACATACAGACATCACACCCACAAACCCTCTCGTTAAATCCACACACACACACCCCAATATCTACATCTACTTTCTACTTTGACAAAACTCCGCCTATTTTGTATTTCTTTTTCTCTTCTTGTTCTTTTTGCATTTGAGTGGAACTATTTTGGGAATTTACGCCTGTTCTTTTTCGTGTTCGTCTGGTGCTTGCGATTGATTTTGGTTAAAAGAACTACAGTATTACGGTTAGCATGAGTAATGAGCCTTATCACCATGAGTCTTATCAGCATGAATCATGATATTTCGAACGCGTAGCCTGTCATCGATTTATAAGACGTTATCACGTCAAAAACACACCTTATAAACTCCTTAACTTGGATATCGCGTATGGCTCAATGAGCCCCTGAATTAAGTGGACTAAACCATGCAATTCATCTGCTGATAATATTGTTTGCAACACATAGGTTGATTGATAGTAGAAAAAAACAGCTAATGTTTGAGTTTGAAGTTGGAACTACCTCATTTTGATATTGATTTCCACTGGTATGATTGCCAATGTTTCAACATTAATGATTGTGCTTGTACAGTAGCGTCCAGAGAAGCTTTCAACAAAAATGCAACTTGTAGCACGAATTGGTTTCAAAGTGAAGTAGTTTAGAACTTTAAATACCTCGGTAAAACTATCGAACAAAAAAATAAAATTATCGACCAAAAAAAAATAGTACAAAAGACAGTAACTGGATAATATTCCAATCAGCGTTTTAGTATGTCTTTGACATTGTTAAGCAGCTTCCCCTAAAAAAAATATTCAATAGGTTAAAAACTCCGCCTTTTTTATATCAAAAAGTCGTTGCTTTTATAAAACAATAGGATTTCCTTTAAAAAAATCACTTTGTCTTAAAAAACAAAAAAAAAACTTTATCCTTTATCCAAACTTCAACCGGAAATTCAATTCGATTTCCTCACACGAAATTTCCCTCAACCACACAAAGGAAACCGCACAAAAGACCGGGCAATCCGAAATCCTTTTACGAAAAGTTTATTTAAAGTTTCTCGAAATTGATGTGATGCTTAACGTATGCTCATCTCTATGCTTAAGCTTACATTATTCAACTATGTACATATGTATGTATGTATTTCGGTTGAATGGAATAAATTTAGCAGATTAAATCCCGAAAAAAATACCATAAACAGATTTCCTTAAGCAGATAGTATTAGATTGAGGCACACACATGATTATTGAAACGGAAGTATCTGAGAACTTTTTTTCCTGACACAAGATAAATCACCAAAATGTACATAAATAATCCTTAAGTTTCCCTGAGACGGAAGTACACAAATACACACATACCCTTGACATTTTGCGTAATCCTTTTTTGTTTGTTATCCACTCTATGAAATCACAGTTAGAAGATGTGTGTCTGGACACTCAAGTTGAGTAGTAAGTAACTTCAATAAGAAAAAATACAAACAAAAAACCCGAACGACAAGTCACACAGATACACCGAGGGCGACAGGAAGAATCCTTGTTTTTTTCTTATTTTTTTTTGTTTGATTGTATCTGTGTCAATACACAATACTATGCAGTATGATTGCTGTTAGCACTTTGATGCTATGTCCAGTTAAAGTCATGCAATTTATATGAATAGCTCCCACTACTTGGGATTTACTTTCAATTACATGCTGATGGTGATCTTCCTCTGGAGGGGGTTGAATACCAGCCCAACCCTCGTGATGCTGATGTTAATGACTATGATGACAGCTATAAGAACCAACCCAGATGACATTCACTTGGTCTCGTTCTGTTTGAGTAAGAGGTTCCCTTTCGGCCGGTTATAAAGGCCATTGTAACGAGATTCGCCAGCGAATTCCAGAAGGCAGAATGGTAATGCCCAACCAGGGGCTTATTATATTGTGAAAGAGATTGAGTTACTCTAGACAAAAAAGCTTTGTTTTAGGGTTGTTGGAACAGTGGTGGTCACTGGTCAGTGGGATTGGATGCAGGTGATCGAATTTCATTTCACAAGTGTGTCAGTGAAGTAATGTGGTGCCCTTGAGACTTAAACTGTTACGTTTTTCTTGTTTCACGCGTTAGAAATGAAATAAGAAAATGTTGAAGAAAAATGTTTTGAATGAGTAGAATAGGTTACTGGTCTGGCAAGTCATTAGGCTTATGAGTAGAATTAAAGAAGTGGTTTAGTTGGATTATATTTCAAAAACTTCATAACTAGATGACAAAAAAAAGGGAAAAAGGTGTGCCAGTTTGGTGGTTCGTAATTCTTTTAAATTTGTTTATAAACTTAATATTGAAAACTGCAAGTTTAACAAATGTTGTTAAGTGGGTTTTTATTGCTGTTTTTTTTTTAATTTTTATAAATAAACTTTGAGTATACGTTAAGAGAAGTTTCGAAACGTTCAGTGTAAGCACGGGGGTTGTAGTTATAGCTGGACAAGACCTTTAACTTCGCAAACGACTGTTCGTATTTAATCGTTATTGAGAATTTTTTTTATTTATATATTTATTTATTTTTATTCATTAATTAATTAATTATTTATTTATTTATTTAAAAAAAAAAAAAAAAAACAAAATTGGAGGCATTGCTTCCTGTTTTGTAGAAAATATTGACAAAGCAAGGGGTCATGGGAAAAATTGAATTTATAAGCATAACATAAAAACCTTTTTTATGGTTGACCAACACGAAATTGCGGCACAACAAGCAGCAAAGAAAACGTACATGAGAAGATCCAAGTAGCGCCATATTTTTGTCCAACAATGAAGAGAACATAGCCAAAAAAAAAAATCTGGACCTGGTTGTTAACTTAAAATGATAATTTTTTAAATGCCACAGAAAAATCTGAAAAAATCTAAGTTTAATTTCTTATGCAAAAAAAAAAAATAGTGATACTAAAACTTAACCAACATTGGATTATGCTCTGTTAGAAATGCTAAGAATTTAATCAGTGTAGTTTTTCGCAGATCTTTAGTAGTTGCTCAGCGGCGGTCCGAGAAGGGGTTCACACGAGTCATTACCCCCAAAAAGAACATCTCAAATTGACAAAGCTCTTAAAAAATATTAGACTTATTTATTAGGATTCGCTAAAACTCCTCCAAACGGTCTAGTGTATAAGAAAATAAAGAAAGAGCATCAAATAAATACTTTTATTGTATATAAAATGTAATTTTGAAAATGTGTTGCAATTTTATTTATCCCGAATTGATTGAATATTTAAAGAAAATAAAAGATGAACGAAAAGAAGTTGAACTTTTTGATTATATATCGAATAAAATATTTATAATCAAAACTAGCAAACCCACCCGAAGTCCCGTGAAAGTCGGTCCATAAATACGGTTTAAAAAAAAAAACCATACCAGCCAGCGCCACCTTTTAGGGTCCATTAATCGAGTTAAAAACAATCCTATGCCTCTCAGAAAGAGGACGTACGGCGGATGAGCCCAACCAATTTGACCAACGGTGGCGTCAACAGTCAACGAAGCAGACGCTCTAATGAGCTACTGACGTATTTGGAGATAAGGCCAACGGTAGCGCTCTTATCCCCGAAGTGAGTTACTAAATCCGGATCCTCCGGTTCCTTCTGTCCAAGGAATTCAAAAAAGTACCTGGCCCTCCAGGTTGGGGGTTGTGCGTGGGGTTAACAACTCTGCCATGGAAAAAAGAAAAAGTTGCGAAGCGACCAATAGCAAAATGAATTAAGGACAACGACCTTCGGATCTGCACGTGGAATGTTAGAACTCTTAACAGATCACGTGCAGCCAAACAACTAGCGGAGGCGCTTTGACTGCTACAGAGCAGGAATTACTGCCAACCAGGAAGTGCGATGGGATGGGCCGGGCTAAAAGAGGATGAAAAACTGTGACGTGTACTACGGTGTTTGTGCAAGAAGAACACAGCTTTTATTTGGGTGCGGATTCGTCATAAGACTTAGCAAGAAGTCTTGGAATTTCGAGTAAGTGAGCGACTTGTGACAATCCGTATCAAGGCTAAATTCACCAACATTAGCCTAATATGCGCTCATGCCCCCACAGAGGACAAAGATGACGCCACCAAGGATGACTTCTACGAGCTCCTCAACAAAACCTATGAGCAATGCCCTAAATACGACGTTAAGATCGTACTAGGCGATTTTAACGCCAAAATATATTAAGAGGAAAACTTAGCCTACACGACACAATGTCTGGAAACGGCCTTAGGCTAATTGACTTCACAGCGGCACATAACGTCCATATTGTAAGCATACGGTTTCCTCATCTCGATATACACATCAAATCAAATGATCAAGAAACCGTTAACGCCTCTAGTATCTTGGATGTTCGCACCTTCCGAGCAGCTAACATTAATTCGAATCACTACCTTGTTGCAGTCAAGAATGCGAATAACCCGAACACCACAACAACGGAGTAATACTGTGAGGAAGTATGATGTCGGAAAGCTGCAATCGCAAGAAACCGCCAGAACTTATGTCGATCGAATATTCAGTAACCTCTCAAGAAATTCATAACCGCCAGCATCAAGTGCCGAAGACCAGTGGCAACACTGCCAACAAGCCATCAGAGATGCCGCAACTGATGTGCTAGGTTTCACCAGACCAACACCACGAAACCTCTGGTTAGATGACGAATGCAGGCAGGCCCAGGAATCCAAACAAGAGGCATATAAAGCGGCGCTGCAAAGAAAGACGAGAGCTGCTCGCGAGCTCTACGAGCAGAAAAGACGGAAAGAACACCGGCTTCTCCAAAAGAAAACGAAAGAGCATGAGAGGCGCGCGATCGAGGATATTGAGAGATGCTACTCCAGGAACAATGTGCGGAAGTTTTACCAACAGGTAAAAAGAACGTGCCAGGGAAAAAAAACCCGCACATAAGCCTGTAGAGATAGGAATGGAAACCTCGTAGTAGAGTCACAGTCGGTGCTGAGTACATGGAAGGACCATTTCTGCAGACCGTTAAACGGCGATGAAGACCAAAATCCCGTTGTCAGGCAGAATGAACTATTCAACATGGACGATGACAGACATAACTTCCGTCCACCTGACCAAAATGAAGTGAGGATAGCAAAATCTAAACTCAAAAACAACAAAGCTGCTGGACCCGACGGAGTGGTGGAGTGCATACACCAACTCATCTCTAAAGTTTGGTCAGAAGAAAGTATACCTGATGAATGGAACCTCAGAATCGTTTGCCCGATCCACAATAAAGGAGACCCTCTAAACTGCGCCAACTATAGACGAATTAGTCTCCTGAATATCGCCTACAAGATCCGCTCTGCCGTACTATGTGAACGCCTGAAACCTTTCGTCAGCAAGCTGATTGACCCCTATCAGTGTGGTTTCAGACCAGGAAAGTCCACAATCGATCAAATGTTCACGCTACGGCAGATCCTGGAAACCACCCAAGAATTCCAAATCGATACCCACCACCTCTTTATCGATTTTAAGGCCGCGTACGATAGCATTTATAGAGACGAGCTATACAGAGCCATGTCAGGTTTTGGCATTCCCACAAAACTCGTCCGACTGTGCAGGATGACGATGGAGAACTCTCGCTGCTCCGTCAAGGTTGGTTCTGACCTCACAAAAGCTTTAGACGTCAAAAAAGAATTCCGACAAGGTGATGCGCTATCTTGCGATTTCTTCAACTTAATACTTGAAAAAATTATAAGAAACTCGCAAGTCAATTGTAGAGACTCTGTATAAGACCCTAATAATCCCAGTCCTGCTCTATGGCGCCGAGGCATGGACTCTATCTAAAGCGGATGAAGATATCCTTAGTCGTTTCGAGCGTAAGATTCTTCGGAGGATTTTTGGCCCTATCTGCGTTAACGGGCTTTGGAGGAGAAGGTTCAACCAAGAACTATACGAGCTGTACAGCGATATTGACCTGGTCAAAAAAATACGCATATCACGTTTTAGATGGCTAGGTCATGTAGAGCGAATGAACAACAATGCTCCGGCTCGCAGGATCTTCGATTCCATCCCAGAGGGTAGACGCAGTCAAGGAAGACTTCGCCTTAGGTGGCGCGCTCAAGTGGAGGACGACCTCAACCAACTTGGAGTGCAAAACTGGAGGCAGCTAGCCAAAGACCGAGTTGGCTGGAGAGGCATGTTGGTTGAGGCCCAGGTTCGTCCCGAACTGTAGCGCCACCTAAGTAAGTAAGTAAGGCTACGTCAATAAGCAAAACTGCTGTATTTGGAGTGTAGATAATCCTCAAGCAACTGTTGAAGACGTAACATCCAGAAAAAAACTGACAGTTTGGTGTGCTTTACGGGTCAGTTGATCATTGGTCCCTACTTCGTTAAAACCGATGCTGGCCAGACGCTTACCAGACTTGCTGGTTTCTGAATTGAATCACCTTGATGTGGCAGAGCTATGGTTTCAACAAGGCTGCGCAATATGTCACACGATGCGTGCCACAATCGATTTGTTGAAAGAAAACTTTGGTGAGTGCATAATTTCACGTTTTGCACCTGTGTATTGACTTTCAAGAACGCGCGATTCAACACCGCTGGACTATTTTATGCGGGAATATGTGAAGTGGCTTGTCTACTCTGATATTTGTATTAAAAATGTGATGGCGTACTCCATTAATAATAAAAATAATAATATTTTTAACTAATTGTCTGTAAGGCCTTTTAGAATGCAACATGACTTTCACGTTGCCCGACACTAGTTAGAAGAATTAGAAAGATCGGAATGAATTTTTTTTCGGGGCTGTAGATCGAGAATTAGATGAGTTTTTTCTCGCTTAAAACTTACGGACGGCTCTAGCTTGCACTAGGAGTTAGAAAAATTTGTCTCGAAAATGCGCATCTCATATAGTCGTTCGGACTCGGCGGTAAACTGTAGGTCCCTTCCATTCTTGCAGATTAACAGCAAACACACAGGGATGGTTGAGAGCGTAATTTAATAGGCCTTGGCTTCTAAAGGAGCTGTCGCGCCAAAAAAAAAAAAATTCTTAAAAATCCTGACAAAATTATTGTTCCTAGTTGGCCCTCATGTACAGCCAAACGGTTCCCTAAGAAGCTCTTTCCACAACTGGCTCATTTTGGCACTTTAGCAGGAACAGAATGTTAGATGTGGCTTAGGGACAATTACCCACTAAAAACGCAATTATCAGGGTCCATCAAGAGTGTATTCGGCTCGGTCATCAACAACCGTTATACAAGTAGTTTTGTCAACTAACTGGATTATATTATTAAAGTCAGTAATGATCTGTAAGGTGATCAGAGCGAATATGAAAAAAAGACAAGTTTAAACTTAAAGAGCTTTATTACAACTGTCCTTACTTAATTTGAAAACCTAGCTTAAAATATTTGGGTCTTACATTGGAACAGTAATATGGCACGATAGCATATGTTTTACATAGTCATTTTTAGTTGTAGTATAATAAATAAGCGAATGCATGTGTACGGATCTAGGAGGAAGTTGGATAATCTTTTTTAATTAATTTTTGTTCCTTACAGATCGAAATCGCCTGTTATAACAATTTTAATGTGAATAAAGAGGAAAACAATTATTCAAAAGTAGAAGGACAGAGAATAAAGTTCGCCAAAATAAAAACTCTGACCAAATTTGTGCTTTGATAAAAGAATTCAAATTCTGTTTCCAAATTAAACTCTCCTATCATTTCAGCATAATGTTCATATATAATTCTTAAAGCAACAAATTTGAAATATATTGTATTTCAATTAAAATGTGTGTATTGACCAATTTTTTAGATATGATTAGGTGGAATTTAGAATCTTCCTTCGGCTTTTTTTGGTCACATTAAATTTAGCAAAGAAACAAAAACAGTAACTTTGGCATGTCCCGACGTTTCGGCAAGGGTTGTTGCCTTCTTCAGGGGAACTCTATTACATAAAAATACAACAAGATATAGTTATATGCACAATAAATAACAATAGTGAGAAACTTATATTTCAAAACAGAATTTTAAAATTTACAACACAGTCATGACAATGGTTTTTTTTTTTTTTTTAATTAATATAACTTAAAGTTTTTGAATTTAAAAATATGAAAAAAAAAAAACACTTTTACTTAAGAAGTTTAGTCTTCCATTGAAGGCGAAAGAGAAAAAGAGATATTTTGTTTTTATGTAGAAATAAGAGAACAGTATACTGTTTGCTTTCGGTTCATATTGTTTTTGTTTTTTAATATATGAGGTATGTTTTTCTGTTTGGAGAACTTGGACTCCTTCAAAATCGGGAAGATGGCCACTTTCAATAGAATGAGAAGCAAGAGCTGTTTTACCAGGGTTGTTAGTGTTGATGTCTGATTTAGGGTTGGACAAACGTTGGCGCAAGAATTGTTTGGTGGTTCCAATGTAACATAAGTTACAGGGCTCGCTTTCCCTTTGCAGCTGATTTTATAAATAACATCAGTGCTTTTATCCCTCTCCGATTTGACTTTCAACTTTGTAAAACGATGTCCAAGTGTTTGGTTGGATTTGAAGGCCAACCGAACATTGTACGTATTTGGCGACAATTTTTTTAAAGTTGTCAGCCAGACTTGGAACATAAACGACGCTGTTAAAAAACCCATTTGTATTTAAGACATTCTCCTGTCTCGGTCTTTTGTATTTGTGTTTTAAAATCAAACTGTGAATGACCGCAGTTTGAAAATAAGCAATAAACAATCCCAAAAGTTTTTTTTCATTTGTCGACAGTCAGGATTTATTCCTAACCACATTCAAAATTCCTCCTACAACACCAGACAACTTCTTTCCAGCAAAGAATCTTTTCTTATTCATGATAAGATTGAACTCAAATTTCATCAAAAAATTCTTAACCTGGAAATATCTGAAATGCACCTTAAAATTAAACGCATCAACAATTCGCTTCGCTTTAACGACCAACGAATTAAAAAAAATTTATCACCACAAGAATACAAACAATTCACAACAAAACAGAAACAAACTTTTCGCGATATTTATAACAACAAACATAAATCAATCTCACAGAAAATAGATATTTTAACATCATTCCTTTGGAAAAAGTTTCACATCGAAATGCATGAAAAATGGTTTGACAACAGAACCACCATTGAATTTCCTATTGAAATTAAATGGCTCTTATCTATGGGAAGAAAATACGCACTACCTGTTGACAAGAATACATTCCCTTTGTTTCAACTGATAGCCGATGGAGAGGAGATTATTCGAAAAGTGCATGGTGAAAGAGAACAAGAAATGATCAGAGCACAGTACGGCAATATGCTTCACTCGTTTCAACGTCATCAACACAATGATCAATTTGCAAAATATGTGCTTAATGTCAACAAAAAAGCCATCTCTTTTCTAAAGCAGCATAAGAACAGTGTTATTCTTTCAGCTGATAAAGGTAATGCGACTGTGGCAATGGAGCGCAAGGAGTATGACCATAAAATGAGTGAACTGTTGTCAGACCGCAATACATATTGGCGCGTTAGAAACAATTCAACAACAACACTACAAACCCGCAACAATGAATTGGTTTAATGGCTAAGCATTAACAAAATCATAGATGAAAGAGAAAAGGCTAAGTTCACAACTTACACCGCGCACTTATTACGCACAACTCCAAGTACACTGTAAAAAATTCGTTCGAATTTGTGGAAAAGACAACAAAAAGTCAAACTAAAAGAAAATGATGTTTTGGTTACTTTTGATGTGGTATCGCTTTTTACCAACATTCCAACACAGTTAGCAATCAATATAATCAAAATGAAATGGGATGTACTTAGTCGAGAAACTAAGATAAACCAAACAAATTTTTTGGAGATTGTTCGTTTTTGTCTTAGAGACAACAACTGTCTACAATTCAAAACGGATATCTACAAACAAGTTTTCGGAATGCCAATGGGTAATCCTCTTTCACCCACCATTGCCGATATTGTCATGGACCATTTATTGGATGAATGTTTGAATTCCTGTAAAGATAAACCGAGTTTCATAGCGACGTACTGATGACATATTTGCTGTGATAGATAGACGAAAAGTTGATGACATCTTACTGGTGCTTAACAAATTTCATCCAAAAATATCGTTCACGGTCGAAAAAGAACACAACTGTACAATAGCGTTCTTGGATGTCAAAATGCTACGAGAAAACAATAATCTCTCATTTGAATTGGTTTCAAAAAGAAACATCTTCAGGAAGACTCATTAACTTCCGTTCAAACCATGCCAAGCATATTATAATGAATACAGCCTCTAACCTTGTTAACAAAGTTTTCACGTTGAGAGATGAAAAGTTTCACTGTGCCAATGACAAAAGAATCACAAGAATATTAAGTGACAACGGCTACTCTACTGCGGTCATTCGCAGTTTGATTTTAAAACACAAATACAAAACACCGAGACAGGAGAATGTCTTAAACACAAATGGGTTTTTTAACAGCGTCGTTTATGTTCCTAGTCTGACTGACAGCTTTAAAAAAATTGAAATTGAAAGTGGCCATCTTCCCGATTTTGAAGGAGTCCAAGTTCTCCAAACAGAAAAACATACCTCCAAGAGATACACCCTCGAGACTCTTCATATATTAAAAAAATATGAACCGAAAGCAAACAGTATACTGTTCTCTTGTTTCTAACGGGTGATTTTTTTGAGGTTAGGATTTTCATGCATTAGTATTTGACAGATTACGCGGGATTTCAGACATGATGTCAATAAAAAAGATGCTCAGTATGCTTTGACATTTCATCATGAATAGACTTACTAACAAGCAACGCTTGCAAATCATTGAATTTTATTACCAAAATCAGTGTTCGGTTCGAAATGTGTTTCGCGCTTTACGTCCGATTTATGGTCTACATAATCGACCAAGTGAGCAAACAATTAATGCGATTGTGACCAAGTTTCGCACTCAGTTTACTTTATTGGACATTAAACCAACCACACGAATGCGTACAGTGCGTACAGAAGAGAATATTGCGTCTGTTTCTGAGAGTGTTGCTGAAGACCGTGAAATGTCGATTCGTCGCCGTTCGCAGCAATTGGGTTTGTGTTATTCGACCACATGGAAGATTTTACGCAAAGACCTTTTTAAAACCGTATAAAATACAGCTCGTGCAAGAACTGAAGCCGAACGATCTGCCACAACGTCGAATTTTCAGTGAATGGGCCCTAGAAAAGTTGGCAGAAAATCCGCTTTTTTATCGACAAATTTTGTTCAGCGATGAGGCTCATTTCTGGTTGAATGGCTACGTAAATAAGCAAAATTGCCGCATTTGGAGTGAAGAACAACCAGAAGCCGTTCAAGAACTGCCCATGCATCCCGAAAAATGCACTGTTTGGTGTGGTTTGTACGCTGGTGGAATCATTGGACCGTATTTTTTCAAAGAAGCTGTTGGACGCAACGTTACGGTGAATGGCGATCGCTATCGTTCGATGCTAACAAACTTTTTGTTGCCAATAATGGAAGAACTGAACTTGGTTGACATGTGGTTTCAACAAGATGGCGCTACATGCCACACAGCTCGCGATTCTATGGCCATTTTGAGGGAAAACTTCGGAGAACAATTCATCTCAAGAAATGGACCGGTAAGTTGGCCACCAAGATCATGCGATTTGACGCCTTTAGATTATTTTTTGTGGGGCTACGTCAAGTCTAAAGTCTACAGAAATAAGCCAGCAACTATTCCAGCTTTGGAAGACAACATTTCCGAAGAAATTCGGGCTATTCCGGCCGAAATGCTCGAAAAAGTTGCCCAAAATTGGACTTTCCGAATGGACCACCTAAGACGCAGCCGCGGTCAACATTTAAATGAAATTATTTTCAAAAAATAAATGTCATGAACCAATCTAACGTTTCAAATAAAGAACCGATGAGATTTTGCAAATTTTCACCCGTTACATAAAAACAAAATATCTCTTTTTCTCTTTCGCCTTCAATCGAAGACTAAACTTCTTAAGTAGAAGTGTTTTTTTTTTAATTTTTTTTAATTCAAAAACTTTAAGTTATATTAATTAAAAAAAAAAGAAAAAAAACCATTGTCATGACTGTGTTGTAAATTTTAAAATTTTGTTTTGAAATATAAGTTTCCCACTATTGTTATTTATTGTGCATATAACTATATCTTGTTGTATTTTTATGTAATAAATTTCCCCTGAAGAAGGCAACAACCCTTGCCGAAACGTCGAGACATCCCAAAGTTACTGTTTTTGTTTCTTTGCTAAATTTAGTGTGACCAAAAAAAGCCGAAGGAAGATTCTAAATTCCACCTAATCGTATATTGTATTTCCATTACACTCTGGTATAAAATCTCTAAAAAAAACGTACCATTTGCTCTGCAAACTCGCCAATGAAAACCACAAATCCCTAAGCCAATTTATTGGACTCATTTGAATAATATTTCAATTTAAAACTAAATAATTAAATATTTTGCACCTTCAATGTCAATTTAGGAATTAAAAACTTTCTGCTGGCCTTTACAAAATAATAGTTGATATTTTAATCCCAAACCCTGTCAAATGCACACAAGTGCGCCATCTGCAGGCAACCCATTAAATTATTCCCAACAGACACGATTATATGCAAATCTTAATTAAATGTCAATTTTACTATTTTCCGCCAAATCCCAGTAGCATCCAAAATTTTCTGCTCCAATCGACTTTATAATATTGTGAATACGTAATTCAGCTTCATAGTCACAGTAACTATCGTGATGATTGCCTTAAACGCGTCACTGACCATTTCAGTTTGTGTAATAATTGAATAGGATCCCCACCAGGTGGGCGCATCGTAATTAAAAGCATCCTGAACAAACTGTATCATCCGTATTAGCCCTACGGGTGGAAAAGTTGACGGTTTTAGGTTTTGTACATATGAACGTATTATTGATTGATTCCAAAAATATTCCAATTTTGAAAATGTGTGTCCCTTTGTGGGTGCGTGTTCGGAATACAAAAAAAAAAAAAAAAAAAAAAAACACAATTATCCTGATGCGGCCATGGCTTAACAAGCAATTTTATTTTCTGTAGAATTATAGATGTGAATGTGACATTTAATTGGATTATGTGTCCGCGCGGGAATAGGTGTATGAACTGTCAGCTAGTTTAGATTTGGAAAGAAGTTTCGAATGACGTTCGAGGTTTGGAATCGAAATCTATTTTGATTTAAAAAAAGGGGTTTAAGCAGAAGTTCTCCTATAGAATTATGAAGCAATGGGTCTGGTTTGCGTCTATAAAATCGATATTGATTGATACTGAATGAAAATTATTCATGTTTTTATGCAATTTCTTCAGAAAATAGCCGCTTTAAAAATGCACAATAGCTTTCATCAAAAAACTGTGTATTTTCATATTTATTTGCGTGTCATGTTTGCAAGCTTGAATTTTATTTGAAAATAATCCATTTTGGTGAAAATAGCGTAGCCGTAAAAAAATTATACGCAATTTTAAATATGTCTTACATATAAGAAAACTCCCTATGGTCTTATGTTCAAATTGCTTTTATAATGCTACAGTTTCAATCTACATTTATCATCATCATCATCAACGGCGCAACAACCGGGATCCGGTCCGGGCCTCCGTCAACAAATTCTTCCATACATTCCGATTGCTGGCCGACGCCATCCAATTGCGCACCCCAAGGCTTCGCCATCCTTCCAACGTAAGCAAGGTCTGCCACGTTGTCTTCTACCATAAAAAGTACCGCAAAAGACTTTCCGAGTTGGTTCCTCTTCGCTCATGCGAGCTAGGTATCCAACCCACCGGAGTCTACCAAGCTTTATTTTTTCAAAAACATCTGCTTCGAGATAGATTTCATACAATTGATGATTGTATCTTCTCCGGAATCGTCCTTCCTCACACACGGGGCCAACAATTCTCCGTAAGACTTTTCTCTCGACCGCGGATAAGAGATCAGAGTGTCTTTTTATAAGCACCCATGTCTCGGATGCGGATCATGTGAGTACTGGTAAGACCATAGTCTTGTACAGCAGCAGTTTGGTTTTTATGGTAAGGTTTTTGGATTTAAAGAGCCTTCACAGACTATAGTAAGTTTTGTTGGATTTCAGAAGCCGCCCGCGTATTTCTTCCCCCATATTGTTATCGGCTGCTACTTTTCACCCAAGATAGTTAAAGGACTGCACTACTTCAATTTCGTGCTCCGCTACCCTGATGGTTGTACCAACATTTCTCGCAGACGTTGCCGCCATGTACTTAGTCTTCCCTTTATTTATGTGCAGCCCCAGGTATTTTGCCGCTTGCTCGACCTAGGCAAAGGAGTCTTGTACAGCTTGTTGGCTTCTGCCGATGATGTCGATGTCGTCTGCGTAAGCTAGTATCTGACTGGACTTGGTGACGATAGTCCCTCTGGTTGACGTGCCAGAGTCACGGATTGCTTTCTCCAACGCCAGGTTGAAGAGGATGCAAGCCAGACTATCTCCTTGTCGGAGTCTATTAAAGATGTTGATTGGTCTGGATAGCAAACCGGCTACTTTTACTTGACTTGTGATGTTGGTCATGGTCAGCCTACATAGTCGTGTCAATTTATTTGGGATGCCGAATTCTCTCACGGCCTTATAAAGTTCTACCCTGGCTATGGTATCATAGGCGGCTTTAAAGTCTATAAAAAGATGGTATGTTGAGATATTAAATGCCAGACTTCTTCGCATAGCAATCCGCCCTCGGAACACCATACCAACGAGATAGTGGTCCGAGTCGATGTTGGCACCTCGATACGTTCGTATCGTCCTCAGGCTCGAGTAGTGGCGGCGATCTATCAATACGTGGTCAATTTGGTAACGAGTGACTCCATCAGCCGATACCCATAGTGACTTTGTGGATATCCTTACGCGGGAGGCTGGTAATCGCAATGACCAATTTTGTTGATGCTGCCATTTCTATGACTCGTAGTCCGTTGTCATTAGTGTTCTCATGCAAACTATGGGATCCTTTGTACTGCCTGAATACTGCTTCCTACCTAATTTTGCGTTGAAGTCACTAAGGATGATTTTAACGTCATACCTTGGGCAGGCATTGAGGGTCCTCTCTACAAGTTCGTAGTAGGAATCTTTTTCTTCTTCTTCGGACTCCTCAGTAGGTGCGTGAACTTTTATGAGGCTTATGTTATTGAATTTGCCTCGCACGCAAAGGGTGCATAGCCTTTCATTTATTGCGTTAAAGCGGATGACGGTAGGCTTCATTTTTTGGCTGACTAGGAAACCTACCCCGAGCACATGGTGTTTTGAGTGACCGCTAAAATATATGTCGTATTCTTTTTTCTGCAAAACACCATTCCCTGGCCATCTCACTTCCTGAAGTGCTGTTATGTCAGCTTTATACATGGACATCAGCTAGCTGTTGTGCAGCTCGAGCTCTATAGAGCGTTCTGACGTTCCATGAAAAAATCGTTTAGCCGTTGTCGTTGCTTGGTTCGTCGTTGAGAAATCAGTATATTTCCGAGGCTTGTTGTCGGGTTCTGAATAATATTTTATTATGGTAGAGGTTACTAGCCCCTCGCCAACCCTTAGGAAGTACTATACACAAATCGTTGCCCGGGGACCACCACGTGGAGGTAAAGCAAGCCGCAGGTCCCCGAATTTGCACTACACCTTATTTAAATAAAACGCACTGATCTTTGAATTTCCGAATCAGGCCTAACTTTGAAGTATAGGTGTAGGTGAACCTATTCTATTGACCGAAAGGAAAAACTCTTTATTTAATTGCATTTTGTAACATTTTTTGCAATTTACCTTTACGGGGGAATTTAAGTTTGGCTCTTGTTTTGAATAGAATAAAACACGATTTAAACATGCATCATGAAAGACCTTTTTAAAGATCAAAACACACATATGTAAATCTCTTGGGCCATATTATCTGTGCTTCCCAGCTACCATTTTCAAGGGCATTCCTTTTCTTATCCAGCCAATTGCGATGACGTCGCTTCTTTCAAAGGTCATGCAAATAAGGCAGATAAATATTCTTTAACATAATATACCCCTTCGCCTTTATCGAATTCTACTTGCATTAACGAATCCGTACTGTTAAGTATCTACATAAATTCAATCTTCAAGCCAAACAATTCGAATGTGGAATATTTTGCAATACACTATTTTCTTTTCCCATTTTAATGTTCTGAAACGTTGTCCATTGGCATTCTATCTGAAATCGTCCCTCCTTTTTACCTGCAATTATAGCGACTATATAGGCAAGTTAAGGATTCGTGAATATAAAAAAAATTGAGAAAACAATCAAACATGACATAACAATCATAGAGAAGTCTAAAAAAGCAGCCTAGACGGCTTAAGCAATTATCTTCAAATTTGGGGTGTGGCATTCCCCAGAGGGTAAATTAAAATTTTATTTTTAGGTTTAAAAATAACAGTACCTGCCTTATGACCGTTAAGGAAGAGCTTATTTTTCTCGAAAACGGCTCCAACGATTTTGATGAGATTTTTTGAGAATTTTGTTTGCTACTAGCTTTCATTTAAACAGAACCAAATTAACGGGAAAAGCTATTAACTATTAAATTTTTAATTTTTGACTTTCTCGTTAACCGCTCTTTGGATTTCTGTCAAATATTATATTTGAGAAGATGTAGATAGTGAAATTAATTCTGCTTATCAAAATTTTGAATAACTTTTTTTTTTCTAATTAAAATTAATTAAATTTTTTTTTTAAGTCAATATTTTTAAAATTAATCAATAAAAATATTTTAAATTGTATGTATATTAATAAACTCTAAAAAACTGCATACCAAAATTTAAAATAATTTTTTTTCCAAATAAAAAACATGATTTTATCAAAATCCGTCCTACAATTTTCGAAATACTTCTTTCATAAATTTGTTATTATACAAGACGTGTGATGGCATTCTCTATTTTTACCAAAAACCGTTAAAGGTTGTGGTTCTGACACTATTTATAAGTTCAGAACGTGTTATTTTCTTACGTAAATGTTTCGATCAAAGATCTTGCCTTCCAATATGATTAAGCACATAAGAGCAAGTCCGTACGATCCAATTGTGCATTTTATTTTATATATGTAAATAAAACATTTAATCCTGACTTTTAAAACCCTAGTGTAGCACAGTACACATAACCAAGGTAATATTATTGCGCAGGTTGTCAAAATCTGATCTATCATTTTGTATTAAAAATGGTGGTTGTTAGAGACCTACATCAAAAAAATGTATGAACAAAACTGCACAACTCACGTTTGTTTTATATTTTTCTTATTTTCTTGTTTATTAAAAAGAATTTTTATAAATTAATTACCACAAATACTTTAAAATATAGCCAGGAGATCTATTTTTCAGAACAAATAAACGAGCTAATAGTCTCTGGCGGCCGCCATTTTACTTTGATTTTGACAGATGCGCAGAAGATTGCAAAAATAAAACCTTTAATGATATTACCTTTCATGTGTGCACTGTGCTGGTTTACCTACCCCTGTGGGTTCGGGGATGTAAGAATAGGCCCACTGCAGTAAGAGTCTGCTAAAACATCCTCCCCTGTAGGTCCGGGGGCAGAATTGGTCTATGGTCAGGTTGCCGGAAGTACGAACCTTCCAATACCTAGTCTAGTTAAGCGATCACCACTTTTTCCGTAAGGAAAAGACGCTGTAACCATGCTTCTAGGCGGGTATTCAGGGAGTGTCCTAGTTTTCACCTTGGTTGACTGGATTACTGAACTGTTTGCCTTACTGGATGGTAGGCTAGCGACTTCATTGAGTCGAACCACAAGTGCGTCTCATGAGAGACGGGCGAGGCCTCACCTAGCGTCTTAAAGTAGGTACCATGGGTTAACAGGAGCCCCGGCTGATTACGTGAGCTTGTCTCGGTAGCAGTCGCCTTTTAAAATTGAGGTAGGCCCCCTTGTGGGCGCTTCTTGGGGGCTGTGGATACTCCAAATGCGGAAGCGAAAAGGTATCTTTGGTTTCTGGGAGGATGGCACGGCTTCGTAAGAAGCGTGTGTTCATTGTCTTATTTAACCTTGATACTAGTGGTGCATGATAGGCCCTGCTTCTTAGCAAGGAGGATGAATTTTCCATGATAAATTCATCATTTGCTACTTGAGTGTTTTAGCGGAGAACTCTAGATGATAGTGTGGTCTGGTAGACTTTAGGTTTAGGGGTCTTGTCCGCCCCAAGGGAACTCCATAAGTGGGTAGGCCCACCGTGGAATTAAGCCTTAATAGGCAGGTGTCCACGTAAAGCCTCTTCACGATCTGTGCTGGTTTACCTCTTTTTCAAGTAATAACAATAAAACAAATACCAATCAATATTCTATTTTAATTGTTCTTGTTGATTCTCATAGTTTGGTGTACCTGTGTTATGTGTTGTTTTTTCTGTTGTTTTTTCTTTTATCTGAGACTAAACTCAAGGTATTAAATGGATGGATTAAAGGATGTACCATACGAACTATCCTCAGGGTTCTGCAGAATGATGGGAAACATTGAGTATTGGAAATCTTTCGATTCTCATTTCTTTACTTTTAAGCAATGATTTGCTTTATCAGTAGAGGGAATGTTACCCGCTCCCAAACTACAGGGGGAATGAATGATATACGAAATTGCGATAGCTACGCTTCAATCAAGCTGATGTCACACATCATATCATCATTAATACCTAACTAGATTTCTTAAATTGAAATTTGAAAAAAAGAAAGTTCTAGTATGAAATGCCCTGCATTAAATCTAAATAAAGCTAAATGCGGGACACATGCAGATTAAAATACATTTTTTTTTCAACTTAATTTTCTGTTCGACAGCTTCATCATAAGAATATCTGTGAAGTGATAACCAGAAAATGTTCCTCCCAATTAAAAAAGGTTTATGTTTTTCTTTGATCATTTTCTCTGCACAAGCATCCTAATGAACTCCTGTGTCTCTCCTTTATTATTCAATTAACCCAGATGAACACTTAATGAAATTCTAGAACTTTTCAAGCGTCCTGGTGGCGTCGCGTCATGGTGTTTGGTATATGTTTACCAGCAAGAACTCTCATTAAGCTCAACAACTTGTCTGCATCGTTGTTCTAAGAGTTAGGATTAAAATTAAAAATTTCGTTTTTTGATGAATTCATTGAAGGAATTTGTTTTTATTTGGTTTTGAAAAGATAACGTGGATGCCTTTTAGATAAATTCGTGCAAATTTTTTGGAGTGCAAATATTAAGGTACAGAGTGCTCCATGTAAGCTTTTCATTACGTCACAAAAAATCGATAAGTGAATAAGTCTCCCACCGTTTAAAGGATAACATTTTCACAACCAACATGTCCTTGCGTTCAGGACTTCTATCCCTTCTGTAAAACATTTTCATAGTCCATAGCGTTGTTCACGAGTTTAACGATTTACGAAATTAAAAAAACAGAAATAAAAAAAAAATCTTAATGCAACCAACGAATAATAAATTTACATTTCAGTTACATCCTTTTAATTTCCTTCCATGGATGCAGGCAGACACGAAATAAAATAAAAGGCACGACTGGGTCGCACGTACTTGCTCCCGTGTGCTATTCCTTTTTAGGTACAGGCGTCTTTTTGACAAAGATTTAATTTTAATGTTTTTTTGACGTGCAACTTCTTTAGAATCGTTGTGGTTTGAAGCTCGTCAGGATTGTTAGCTTTTGCAGTTTTTTAGTGTATCATCTTTCCACTTGTTGTTTACTGTTTATAATATAATTAGCTAATAGAAAGATATTAAGGACTTTTTTCAGTTCAATTTTCATTTTGGTATGGAAAAATTTGGCATAAAGATGCGTGGGAATCAGCAGTAGGGCAATAATGCTAGGTATAGATACCTATATAGGTCCCAATAAGAATAATTGAATAATTTTGAAATCAAATTAATTAAAATAGCTTAATTATGTTTGATGGATCGATAAACGTATGGTGTGGGTAGGTATTAATGGAATTTACTAAGGATACTAGGTACCTCTACATATAGTAAGGTTGGAAGGAAGGTGGGTACTAAAATTAAGATACACACTCCAACTACTGTTAAGCGAGACAATATTTAAAGTTAACACAGTGGTTTTTGAAATTTTTGCATTCAGAAGTAATCGAATAGTTTTTTATTTGTTAGTGGTTTTTGTGCGTTTATCATAGGCTTCCTTATTTATTCTGTGTACTACTATGATGATGAAATGCTTTAAAATAACGTAAGTATATATGTAGGTTGTCACCTTCTTTTATTTGACTAATGGCTAAGGCCATTTTTTTATGAAATCAAAAAAACACTATTCATAATGTTTTTTGGAAAAAATGTTGTAAGCCATCTTATTTCTTTTGCTGTTTTCTATTTTATGAATTTTTCATTTCATAATCGTTCGACCAGTTTTTTCAAAAAAATGTTTTTTTTTTTAAACTTTTCGAAAACATATTTAAAATTTTTTTTGGAGTATGTCAATTTTAAGAAATCTATAGTTTATACTAGGAGAAAAATTAAAAAAAAATCTATAGATCCGTTTTCAAAATATTCACAAAACAAAATATTTTTTTTTAAAAATATTAAAAATTAAAAAAAAATGTTTTTGAAAATTTTAATAAGCAATATTATTTAATTCATTAAACACTACATATTTTGAAAATTTCATCAAAATCCGTCAATTAGTTGACGAGAAAGTCTGATTTTAAAAAACCGGTCATATGGAAGGTACCGTTATAAAACTTTTTCTGAAAAATCCATTAAAATTAAAACATAGATTTTGCATAGAAAACATCATTCTGAAAGTTCTATAAAAATCGGGGGAGCCGTTTTCGAGAAAAATAAGTTTTTCATTAAAAGTTATATGGCAGGTACCGTTAGTTATAGAGCTAGACTGCCAATTCCAAAAACTGTCGGTAGAGCACTCTAAAAATACTGTATACCAAGTTTGAAACAAATCGGCCCAACCGTTTAGGCTGTAGATATCGATACGGACAGACAGACAGACAGACTGACAGACAGACTGACAGACAGACAGACGGATGGACGGAATTTCCGGACCCACTTTTTTGACTTCTCTATCATCGTAATGTCATGTTTGATTGTTAGATTTTTTTTTTTTTTACGAATGCATAACTTGCCTTATAGTCCCTATAAATCGCAAGTAAACAATTGACATTCCGCATTGTTTTATGCAAACTCATGTTCAGATTGAATGCATTTCGGTGTTAAATTTATATCCTGGTTGTTGGGTTAAGTGATATTAAATAAACATTATAATATGTTTGCGTTTAAATAATTCTATTTGAATTAAATATATTGGTTATGATTTTTATTATTACAAAAACTAATGGTGGTTTAATTAGCTGTCAATCAGTGATTATTTTAAATCATTGAATTTTTATAGAGATAACTTTGAATTTCTGTTTTAATTATAAGTTAATATTTGTTTATGTGATTTCCTTGTATTATTTAATAATGCAGGTTGTAATTGCTGTTTATCGAAACAATGGGAAATTTATATCCTTTTTTTTCAATTCTGATTTTATTTGGGCATTTATCACTGTTTAAACATCAATTTTATCCTTTTACACAAACTTGGGATACAATTACTTTTATATTTTTTTCATAACAATTTTTATATTTAAACATTAATTCAGAAAGCAGAATAACAGATACGGGACACAATCTATATTCATGCGATGCCCTACGTACTGGTTTCTCTTTTGTTTTCTGGGCTTGCAGCTTCGCATTTGGGTTTTTTCGTTGAATCTACAAGTTTCGCCCAATGGCGTAACTGTTATCCCTTAAAAACCCTTCAGGAAGTTACCCCATCATAGGTGGTTACGGTTCATTTCTAGTGTTTTTTCACTCTTTGCATTTTTTTTTTAGAATTTATTGATATTCATAGAACTTAATATTAAGATTAACATCTTTTAGATATCTAAGCCTTTTATATAAATGAAATGATTTGATTTTACATTAAATATACATAAAATAAAAGAAAAATATAAATTTAAATTTCAAATTAAATTTAAGTGAATGTATAACAGAGAAAAAAACAAAAAAGAAGAAAAAAGAGTTAAAGAGACAAAGAAAAAGAGATAAAAAGATAAAGAGATACGCAATTTTAATTTATAAACAAGAGATGAAGATCCTACTCTCACTAGCAGCAATAAGAACTCAGAGTAGCTGGAGTATCAATTTGGAGATTCATTTTGTCACTTAAAGATATGAAAGTGTAAAAGATTCAATTTAAATGATTTAAAACATAAATTGGCTTAACTTAAATACTAGTTACACTGCAAAATATTCAATTAAGTTCTTCCGAAATATGTTCATATTTTCTGTTCTTCTTAACTCCCGTGGAAGCAAATTGCAAAGGCGAGCCGCACTAATGAAAAACGCTCTGACGCTCTGTTGTGAGACAGGTAACATGAGGAATTGAGATTTGTTTCGTGGTTCTAAAACTGCTCTTAAAACGGACCTCAAATGTGAAAATCCTTGGTGAAGTGATGTTTGGGTGATTTCTCCGAAGAATTATGAACATTTTAACGTCCTTCTTAACACTAGCAGTGGAAGGCATCCTGCTACTTGCTGGAATGATTTTTTCTGCGTCTAGATAGGTACACAGGGTGTAAAGAGCATTCCTTTTTTGATAGGTGGGTTCGAGGCTGAATTCTTAATCTCATATAACTTGGCTCTAACTGAATAATTCCATTTCAGTTCTTACTTGCATTTCGGAAATTAGTTTATGCTTTTCATGAATTTTGGTGGGTATCGAATCATTTTTAACCATTTTTCATGCTCCTAATCTTTGATTTCTTCGTTTTATCAGATTTTCGATCGTATAATATCCTGAAGATGTTCCTTCACGTGTGTGAGCAAAATGTGGCAGGAGATGCCACAATAGGTCGAACATTTTCATATTAACATTCGTAAAACTTGCGTTGAGCAACGTTGACCAGAAATAATATCTGTTTGATTTGCATGCAAAATATAGAAGAGCAACAATGCTTGGAGTTCTTCAGGTTTTTTTTAATGAGAAACAGTTGAAAAAGAGAGCTGTGCTTAAAAGGTTAACTCTATAAAGTAGAAACTTGCTGATCCACTTCCGCATATAGAGGGAATTATGAGTAGACTTTAATGGACGCATTTTTGGCAAACTCCTCTGAAGTCAAAGCACTGATAGCGTTTCAAGACTACTTAAAACAAGTTTAGTTAAAGCCCATACTGTTTTGCATACAATGTGACGCTTCAACTTCACGTGAAGAGAATGTGATTTTGCAGTTGGACGAAGAGCAAAATATTGTAATGTTTTTTTCCCTTTTTGATGAGAACATATTCCTGGTTTTGCCCTTATTGACCACTAAAACCATTTTGAAATCATACTGACATCACGCAGTATCCTTCCTGTCAACATCATTGGTTTGAATGGATGAAGTGCTAAGAGATCTCACTTTTGATCAAATGGTTTTGGATTGACTGTACTAATTTTTTAAGTATGATATTGAAGAAGTTGCATTACAGCGCATTGCCTGGTCTAAATCCTTTGTTGGACATCAAAAGTGCAGGCGGGGTGGTCTTTACCGACCATGACTTTGAGTTGATGATGATGCTAAGACGACTGATTCCTTTTTATTCAGAAAGTCATCGCGTGCAGTTTTGAAAAAGGTTAGTAGCTAGGCCATCGGCTCCGGCAGCTTTATTGGTCGTAAGTTAAGATAAAGCGAGGGTTTGCAAGGAACACCAAGTCCTTCCATAAAAAACTAGTTTTCCCTAGAATAAATAGGATGAATTGGTTTTGCTTAGCAAAAAAGTTTGAAATCTTGTGCCAATATTAGTCTTGGACTTCTTTACTCTTCTCTAATGGAATTAAATTCTTTAGCTAGATATGTACATACTTTTTAATCCACACATGCCTGCTCCAGACATTTATTTGAATTGCATAGTTCTTTCGAAGTGCGAAATGTTTTGGATCTATGAACTATGAGCGCAAGCAAAGTATCTGCAAATAACTAGATCAAGATGATTCGCATGATATTATATTATATATATTGAACAATGTAGATATGCCCAAGATGTATGAGATCAATTTAACGGCCATAAGGAAGAAGATGTTCACATAACAGCAGGGGTACCAAAACGTATAAGACAAGCTTCAACTAGAAGGCAAAATAAGGACTATTGACATATCAGGATTTAGTGACTTGCACTTACTTCAAAAGGACAAGTCAACTGAATATCCCCTCTTGGCTTAGTGGTTAGTGTATCGGACTACTAAGCCAAGAGCCTGGGTTCGGAGTCCCGCTCATAGCCACCTTATTTTCCGGGGTACTGCCTCTTGCGAAGAACTGATAAAAATTTAATTTAATGCATTATCTGGAGTTCCACAAGGAAGTCACCTTGGACCTTTACTCTTTATAATTGCTATAAATGACGTATCTTCTTACATTTCTAATAGTGAAATTCTTGTTTTTGCCGATGATATGATATATGAATATTTAAAACTATTAAAAATTCTTCAGACCGTATGAACTTACAAGAAGATATAGACAGTTTTGTCTTATGGTGTTCAAAGAATGGTCTTAGTCTAAATGCTTCTCAGTGTCAAAGTATGACCTTTTCATGTAAGAGAACACCTAGTATTATCACTTATTCAATGTCTCAACAAACTCTTTGTCAGGTTTCTATATTTCGTGACCTAGGTGTATTATTTAGTTATAACCTTGAATTTGATGAGCACCTCAACTCTATTATAAGTAAAGCAAATTCCATGCTTGGATTTATTAAGAGGTGGGCTAAGGAATTCAATGATCCCTACGTAACACTATCTTTATACAAATGCTATGTTCGTCCCCATCTCGAGTATGCTTCTCAAATTTGGTCACCATTGTATGAAGTCCATAAATCTCGAATTGAGGCTATTCAGCATAGATTTATTCGCTTTGCCCTTAAAGGCCTTCCATGGGAAGATCCATTTAATCTGCCCCCTTATGAGAATCGAATTCGGCTTCTGAATCTCCAATCCCTTTCTCACAGACGGGTCAGTAATGATCTTGGGTTTTTTCATCAATTGCTATCTGGTCAAATTGATGCTCCTGAATTACTTTCCTTGGTAGGTTTTAACTATCGGGAAGGCTCTTACCGATTGCGTAATAAAGAACTCTTGTATTGCCTTTCCCATAGAACTAACTATGGCATGCATGAGCCATTAACTCGCATGAAAAGGTTGTATAATACCAATCACCTTCAAATTGATTTTAATTTGAACAAAAAGCAGTTGAAACAAAACTTAATAACCAGTGTTCCACGAGCATGACTTCTATTTGTTATATGTTTTATTTATCGTATTTTTATTTATTTTTAATTAATATTTATTGTAAACGTGTCTGTGAACCGTCTTTCTTTAAGTTTGTAAAAATTTTTATTTTTTTTTTTGTTTAAATATTGTTCATTATTTTTTTTGTAGTTAATACATGAATTGTTAATTTTTTTTGTGTTTATCTTCAGTCCTATGTTCTTTTTGTGTTGGTGTTGGGTAGTTTCTAACTGCTAACACCTGCATTCATGATGAAGAGCGTAAATAAGTTGCGTACATATGAGTTTGCTCTAAACTTAGTACCACTTGACCTCTGAAATGGAAAAAAAAAACTTCAAGAGTAAAAATTTGTCTGAAACAGAAATTATAACTCCTTTTGGTTTATATGAAATAAACAACGGCTTGATCATCAATTTGTTCAACTGCGTGTCCGGGAAATCCGAAGTCCACTTTGTAGGACATTTGTTTCGCCTTTGCCAACCAAAATAGCCTTACTTACTTACTTACTTAGGTGGCGCTACAATTCGGGACGAACCTGGGCCTCAACCAACATGCCTCTCCAGCCAACTCGGTCTTTGGCTAGCTGCCTCCAGTTTTGCACTCCAAGTTGGTTCAGGTCGTCCTCCACTTGAGCGCGCCACCTAAGGCGAGGTCTTCCTTGACTGCGTCTACCTTCTGGGATGGAATCGAAGATCCTGCGAGCCGAAGCATTGTTGTCCATTCGCTCTACATGACCTAGCCATCTTAAACGTGATATGCGTATTTTTTTGACCAGGTCAATGTCGCTGTACAGCAGGCATACGGCAGGACTGGGATGATTAAGGTCTCATACAGAGTCTCCTTTGTCTTCCGAGCGAGGGCTTTGCTAATCAATTGCCTTCCTAGCCCATAGAAACAGCGATTGGCAAGAGTAATTCTTCGCTTTATGTCTGACGAGATATTGTTGTCAGATGTTAGAGCGGATCCGAGGTAAACAAAGTCCCTATCTTCCTCAAAGTTGTACCTGTCTATTGTGATGTTTTGTCCAATCCGCCGGTGTTATGTGTCCCTTTTTGTGGACAGCAGGTACTTCGTTTTGTCCTCATTGACTCCTAGTCCCATCTTTGCCGCTCCAGTTTCAATGCTCGCAAACGTTCCAGTGACAGCTCGCCGAGTTCTGCCAATGATGTCTATGTCGTCAGCGTATGCTAGTAATTTCACAGACTTGAAAAAAATTGTCCCACTACAATTGACTTGCGAGTTTCTTATAATTTTTTCAAGTATTAAGTTGAAGAAGTCGCACGATAGCGCATCACCTTGTCGGAATCCTTTTTTGACGTCAAAAGCTTCTGTGAGGTCAGAACCAACCTTGACGGAGCAGCGAGAGTTCTCCATCGTCATCCTGCACAGTCGGACGAGTTTTGTGGGAATGCCAAAACCTGACATGGCTCTGTATAGCTCGTCTCTATAAATGCTATCGTCAGCGGCCTTAAAATCGATAAAGAGGTGGTGGGTATCGATTTGGAATTCTTGGGTGGTTTCCAGGATCTGCCGTAGCGTGAACATTTGATCGATTGTGGACTTTCCTGATCTGAAACCACACTGATAGGGCCCAATCAGGTTACTGACGAAAGGTTTCAGGCGTTCACATAGTACGGCAGAGAGGATCTTGTAGGCAATATTCAGGAGACTTATTCCTCTATAGTTGGCGCAGTTTAGAGGGTCTCCTTTCTTGTGGATCGGGCAAACGATGCTGAGGTTCCATTCATCAGGCATACTTTCTTCTGACCAAACTTTAGAGATGAGTTGGTGTATGCACTCCACCAGGTCATCTCCGGCCGCTTTAAAAAGTTCGGCGGGTAGTCCGTCGGGTCCAGCAGCTTTGTTGTTTTTGAGTTTAGATATTGCTATCCTTACTTCATTTTGGTCAGGTGGAAGGAAGTTTTGTCTGTCATCATCCATGTTGAATGGTTCATTCTGCCTGACAGCGGGATTTTAGCCTTCATGCCGTTTAACAGTCTGCAGAAATGGTCCTTCCATGTACTCAGCACCGACTGTGACTACTACGAGGTTTCCACTCCTATCTCTACAGGCTTCTGTGCGGGATTTTTTTCCTTGGCATGTTCTTTTTACCTGTTGGTAAAACTTCCGCACGTTGTTCCTGGAGTAGCATCTCTCAATATCTTCGATCGCGCGCTTCTCATGCTCTCTCTTTTTCTTTTGGAGAAGCCGGTGTTCTTTCCGTCTTTTCTGCTCGTAAAGCTCGCGAGCAGCTCTCGTCTTTCTTCGCAGCGTCGCTTTATATGCATCTTGTTTGGCTGCATGGGCCTGCCTGCATTCGTCATCAAACCAGAGGTTTCGTGGTGGTGGTCTGGTGAAACCTAGCACATCAGTTGCGGCATATCTGATGGCTTGTTGGCAGTGTTGCCACTGATCTTCGGCACTTGATGCTGGCGGTACTGGATTTCTTGAGAGGTTACGGGATATTCGATCGGCATAGGTTCTGGCGGTTTCTTGCGATTGCAGCTTTCCGACGTCATACTTCCTCACAGTATTACTCTGTTGTTGTGGAGTTCGGGTTATTCGCATTCTTACCTTTGCTGCAACAAGGTAGTGATCCGAGTCGATGTTAGCTGCTCGGAATGTGCGAACATCCAAGATACTGGAGGCGTGTCTTACTTTGTTTTCCGACAGTCCTACCAAAGATTTCCTCTTTACCTATTTTGGCATTAAAATCGCCTAGTACGATCTTAACGTCGTATTTAGGGCATTGCTCATATGTTTTGTCGAGGAGCTCATAGAAGTCATCCTTGGTGGCGTCATCTTTGTCCTCTGTGGCATGAGCGCATACTAGGCTAATGTTGGCGAATTAAGCCTTGATACGGATTGTCACAAGTCGCTCACTTACGTGTCGAAAGCCCAAGACTTCTTGCCTAAGTCGAATCCGCACCCAAATAAACGCTGTGGTCTTCTTGCGCAATCACCGTAGTACACGTCACAGTTTTTCATCCTCCTTTTGCCGGGCCCATTCCATCGCACTTCCTGGATGGCAGTAATTCCTGCTCTGTAGCAGTCTAGGGCCACCGCTTGTTGTTTGGATGCACGTGGTCTGTTAAGAGTTCTAACATTCCACGTGCAGATCCGAAGGTCGTTGTCCTTGATTCGTTTTTCCGGGTCGTCAACAGTAAATCCGTCCTTTTCCGAGGCTATTGGTCGCTTCGCAAATTTTTCTTTTTTCCGTGGCAGGGTTGTTAACCCCACGCACATCCCCCAACCTGGAGGGCCAGGTCCTTTGTTGGATTCCTTGGACAAAAGGAACCGGAGAATCCGGAGTCAGTAACCCACTTCGGGGATATGAGCGCTGCCGTTGGCCCATTAAGGGTTCATCCGCCACCATCTCTATTTCAATGCCCTGACTTGCATTGAATTGTCCTAATGACCTTATCTCCAAATACGTCGAAGTAGCTCATTAGGGCGTCTGCTTCGTTGACTGTAGACGCCACCGTTGGTCCAATTTGCTATTTTTTCTGTGTTCAACACTCGCGCTTATAAGTTTAGCAGGAATGCCCGGATGGACAGACCAGTACCCGGTGATTACCGCGGGGAGGTAAAACCAAATAGCCGCAACACAGAATTTTGAGAAGATAAATGTTGCCAAAAACTGATGACAAGTTCTAGTCATGATCATTTTCTATCGGCTATATTTTCTTAATTCATTCCAGCAGTTTCATCTGTTAATTTCCCCAATTGCGTTTTTCTCACAACTTGTTCAATATGATAAGATGTTATATTACTTGCTTGTCTTCTGCTCAGTTCTGGTCCTTCTATGTTACACCATATGTATCTTAAACTCAGTTAAAAACCAGTATCTAAAAGTCAATCCCAGCCAGTATTTTTACTTCAAATAATTTTCAAACAAAATAATTCTTTCAACAATTTGTCGAACAAAAAATTCCAACTTCGAATCAGTCGTTAATAGGACTTCTAGAACTCGATTTTCAACAATCACATTTCCCAGCCCAGCATCACACAATAAAAGGTAAGAAACGAAAAACCAAACCCACACCAATAAACAATCTCATTGTCAACTAGACTTTTCTTATCTTCCAAAAGTGATGAGGCATCTCGGCTCGATATTGGAAAACTTTTCTTAACATTTCCCAACAAATTTTCAGTCCTACCTCTGATGTTCAAAAGTAAATGCCAAACAGAAAAAAAATCCGACAAGAAAACTCCATTTTCTATGAATACTTCAAAAGTATTTTTCTACTTTTCAGAACGTGAGAGCTTAAAGTCAAAAAGCGGAAGCGGAACTAAGGGATGGGAACCGTAGTGTGTCATCCGTCGTCAGACGATTTATCGGCGAGCTGTCATCATTGTGCATCAAAATGTCTCCCCAAAGGATTCCCCTGCAACGGTAAGTCAATTGTCACACAGTTGTGTGATTGTGTGTGTGTGTGTGTGTGTCTGAGCAGATTTGAATTCCATGAATACCAATGGCACTTCACCTGACATCACGTATCTTCTTTTTCCTTGGCAGATAAACCAACTGCGAATGCAGGCTCGCGGCTGCCATGCTCGGATAGCGCGTACATGCTGCTTGTGGTTGGTATTCTTTATGTAGTCATATGCTCCTGCATGCCCTTAACGATAATGCACACACCATTAATGTCATTACTTTTTTGTGAACCCTTCCAGTCGATGACAGATTATCCATTTAATTAGTAACCGTGCTGCCAGTTAATTCGTTTAAATTCCATCTTCAATTGCAATTTTAGTCGAATCGATTGGATTATTATTTTTTTATTTAATTTTTGAGTTTTGGATGTGCGATTGTTGGCGGTTGGATTCGAAAATCTGTGTTAATGAGATTGTTGATGAAATTGTTTGGCCAGCAGCGATATCTCATTAACACTTTGCTTCGAGAGCGAATTAAAAATAATTTAAAAAGATTTTTCTGACTTTGTCTATTTTTTTTTGTCTATAGCCAAGGGCCCGGGAGATGGTTGAACGGAAGGGACATGTCAAACAGCAGGATGTTTTGAAAGGTGAGTAAGTTCAATTATAAGTTCTTTTAAACCTATTAAGAGAGGGATTTGGTTACGGGCTATTGTGAGCAGGGCAATTGTGGGCGATAATTAAACAGTAGAATCAAAGAAGTGATTAAAGTTGAATGAATTGAAATTAAATGCAAAGTAGGTCAGAAATTCTGGGGAAATTATTTGTTTCAAGTTTTGATTGTTGTTTTCGTTTTAAAAATTGAATGATTTTTGGATGAATTCAATATGGTTCAAATGTCGATGTATTAACTTCTTATATTAATTTTATTCATGGAAAATTAAATGCGAACATTGTAGGATCAGTGGGGAATGTACGAATGTGTATTAATGCATATTAAATTTAATTCTAACTTAGTTCCATCATTTAATAGACCGAGAGCCGACAGCAACCAAAATTCACGAACACCTATGTTTAGGTATTAGGGCCCATATTTAGAATTCAATAGTATGGCAGGATTATTTTGCCACCGGGCGACAATTGGGGGATTGATTATGGCGATTTTCTAGATTTTCGTTTGGAGAGTATAACCACTTTTATTTTAATACAAACTTAGACAAACTAACTTGTGATTAAGAATTTGTGGGTGTAAGCCGCACGGGACCCAATATGTGTTCCTTTGGTCGGTATTTAAAAATCTTTGGTTAACACGAGCAACGCCTGGTGGGTCAGATAGTTAAATATAAAAAAAAATTAAATAATTTAAATATAAATCAATTGTTATTTTGTATGGTTATTTGCAAACTTAAACACAAAAATTATTTAAATTTAAAAACAAAGTTAAGATAAAAATTCAATTACCCGTTTACAAAATAAAAAAAAAAAAACATTTTTTTAAATAATTAAAAATACAAAAAAAGTTAGTCAAAAATATTTTTATGTCGAATTGCTTTGGTTATCTACATCTTCCTGAATATCAAATTTGATTGTAATCGGTTAAGCAGTTCTCGAGAGATAGGTGATTTTTTTTTAATTTTGTTTTTATATAAATGTTATTTTTATGCTTAAGTTTGTATTCTTAAATTATTTTTTAAATTAAAAAAATGGTAAAAAACCGTTTTATTTAAAAATCGTTCGTACGATTTTTAAGAAAAAAGAAATGACCAAAATTTTGGCTTTATTAGCTTACACATTTTATTGCATTTAATGCTTAAAAATAATTTCTGGCATATGGCCACCGCGACTGCGCCTTATGAACGCTATCCTGTAGGTCCAATTTTGCACCCGTTTTTCGAGAACAACCGGGGTTCTTTCGGTGCCATGAAATAAAGTCCAATACAATAAAGTCCAAAACGATTTTGGACTACTTTATTTCACTCGTAAAAGAGCACAAGGATGCAACGAGGCGGCAAATACACGGCGGAAATGATTCGGTCACCACGGGATCAAAAAAGTGAAGGTTGCACGCGCTGTATGGCATGTTATGCCGTCTTGTTAGAACCATTTCTCCTCCAAATGATTTTCAATGACAATAGAGATACAAAACTCATAAAAAATCCGATTTCGGATTTAAAAACAAATGTGCCGATGATGCCTTGATAGCTGCTCAGTTGAACGATTATGCGCACCATAAACATACGAAATGTACTATAAATTTGGCGAACAGAGCGCGAATTTTGGAAATAAATTTCAACGATTTGTAAACGTTGTTGTAAGTATATGTATGGTCAATTGCCAAAGTATACTGAAAAAAAGAGTTGCTTGTCTGTAAAATTGGTTTACGGACGATAATTTTACGTAATAACGTCATAAGAAAACATTGATTGCAGCAACACCTACATACAACCCGTTAACTCGCGCCCACAAACCCTCTCGCTAAATCCACACACACACACACACCAATATCTACATCTACTTTATGCTTTAACAAAACTCCTCCTATTTTGTATTTCTTTTTCTCTTTTTGTTCTTTTTGAATTTGGGTGGAATTATTTTGGAAACTTGCGCCTGTTCGTTTCCATGTTCGCCTGGTGCTTGCGATCAATTTCGGTTGAAAGAACCACAGTATTGCATTTTGCATGAGTCATGCGTCTTATCAGCATGAGTTATGTTATTTCGGACGTGTAGCCTGTCATCGGTTTATTAAGCTACGTGTACACGATTGCCAGGTCTGCAATCATTGCTAGATCAGCAAACTTCTGACAATGTCTGAAAATGAGCTGAAAATTAAATTTGTGTGTACACGGTTTGCAGAAAATCTACAAAAAATGTGTGCAAATCTGGTGCTAAATATTTGGCTGACAATGTCAACAATCTAGTTTGGCCAAATAGCTGGCAATAGATTTGCAAACATTTAAAGATTTTCTGCCAACCGTGTACACACGAAATTAAATTTTGGATCTGCAAATTCATTTTCAGCTCGTTGTCAAATTGCAACTGTGAAAAAAGTTTATAGCTGCATTGAAAAAAAGTGAAATATAAACAAATAAGATAAATGGATAAAAACGTAGCAATTGCAACTATTTTGACTGCTTATATAGAAAGCGATGATGAAACAGTTTTGGGGCGGCGGTGACCAGGTAACTCACTCAACCACAATGGGCTGAAATTTGCCCGTATTTTCATCTTCAATGTCAAAAAATCTGAAAATAAATTTTCACATATTTACATTTTCTTTAAAATACAAAAAGCACCTTAAAATTTACTTTGGAATCTTTGTCAAACATATCTGCCAATGAATAAATTTGCAAAACTGTTCTTTAAACTGCATCACCAAATTATTCATTTGCAGAAATTTTGTAGAAATGTCAGAAAATTAAATGAATTTTTTGTACACATGATTGCCACATCTGCAAATTAATTTGTCTTTAAAATGGTTGATGAACAACTTTTTCTACAAATAAATTTGCTGTGTACACGGTTGTCAGCTTGCGTGTCCACGATTGCCAGATATCTACAAATTAATTAGCAGATATTTGTCTACAAATTAGGAGCCAAACAATTTGTCTGCAAATTAATTTAGTGTGTACACGATTGTCAGCCATTCGAGACAAATTTTTCACTGACTGATACAGCAATATTTGCAGATCTGGCAATCGTGTACACTTAGCTTAGACGTTATCACATCAAAAAACCAAACACTCATCATTGGTATGACAGACAGTGTGCGAGTGGCATTGGTGCAGTAGATAAGATGTTTGCTAGCTAAGTAAGAGACTGTAAGTTCGACTCTTAGTTTTGAGAGCAATTTTTCTAACTCCTACTGCAAGCCAGAGCCGTCTGTGGGTTTTAAGTGGAAAAAAAGTCACCATTCTCGATTTATCTATCTATCGATCTTCTAACTGGTGTCGTGCAACATCCAGTTGCATTCTTGAGGGCTTTTTGCCTTACAGACACATAGTATTATTATTATTGTTATTGACAGTTATGCCTATTCTCTGATCGCCATTGCGTCATTCTATTTCCGAAGTAAAAATGATTCAGCGGAGCTCTTTTCTCTGTCATGATTAGGGCGAATGCAATCATTCACCTTATACACTTGTTGAAAAGCAGACCCTACCAAAGGCGTTCCTCAGATCTATTCCTGTGGTCAATTGCAAGTTTTCGTTCTGTGAAGCTTATGACACGGCAGATCATACATACTCGGGTCGTTTGAATTGTGTTATCCCTGCATGAGTTAATAGACAGTAAATAGTTTTGTTTTATATGGGCAAGTTAACATTTCTGATTGACGACTTCAATGTTCATATCTCCAGATCATTTCTGTCAGTAAATCGCCTGTAAAAGACTTTGAATCTTGTCAGAAGTCCAGTTTTTACTTGCGATTATAGGTACTATAATGCAAGTTATGCATTCGTGCAGATCAAAAATTTTGAGATAACAATCAAACATGACATTACGATGAAAGAGAAACATATTTGAGTTACTGGCAACATTTTGTCCGTCTGTCTGTCTGTCTGTACGGATGTATTTTTGACTATAAACTAAACGGTTGGGCCAATCGTCTTCAAATTAAGGTTAATTTGACATTCTACAGAGGAGTTTTTTCAATTTTTTTTCAGCTCAAAAAATAACGGTACCTGTCATATAACCGTTATGTAAAAGCTTATTTTTCTCGAAAACGGCTCCAAGAATTTTTATGAAAAAATTCAGTGTACAACTGTAGATAAGCATTATATTTTGGTGAAAAAAAATTTAATATGGTGGGCTAAGAACCGTACCTCCCATAGGACCGGTTTTTTTTCTTCGACTTTCTCGATAACTGGTGATTCGATTACTATCAAAATTTCGCATAAATTTTTTTTCGGAACGGTAATTTTAATAATTAAAAAAAATTTTTTTTTTGAAAAATCAATATTTTGAAAACCGGTTGGTGATTTTTTTTTTAATTTTGTTTTTAAATGTATGTTAATTTTGTACATAAGTATGTATTCTTAAAATCTTTTCTTTAATTTTTTAAATAAAAGTTGTTAAAAATAAACCGTTTTATTTAAAAACCGTTCCGAAGATTTTGAAAAAAAATCACACTTTTTAACATATCTTACAGAAATAAAATGGCGTTTAAATTATTTCACACAATACAATTTAAACGTAAACGTACTTTATTCCAACAATCAAAAGTCACAAAAATCAAATAAATGGTTTATTGTTAACATTATTTTTTTTTTTAATTTTACTACAATGTGACCGCACATATGAGTAAGTACGTGCGATCCAGTCGTGTAGTTTATTTTATTCGACTCTATCGTGAACTGGTTAACCGATAACAATAAAAAATTGATATTCAGGAAGATGTAGGTAGCCTTAGTAATATCAATTTAAAATATTTTCAAAAACTTTTTTTTTATTTTTAATAATTTTTTTTATTTTTTTTTTATTTTGGTTTTTAATAGAGGTTATTTGTGTGCAAAAATCACACTGTTTCACATTTTTGATAGAAATAATGGCGTTTAAATTTTAAATTTCTCCGCTGAAAACTTTTTTTTTCAAACAATCAAAAGTTACAAAAAATTAATAAAAAACTTTGAAATTCTTCTTAAAAAAATACTTATCAAATTTTATTTGACGCTGTAACCGCACATAAGAGCAAGTATGTGCGATCCAGTCATGCAATTTATTTTTAATACTATTGGTGAACTTCTATACCATCTGTTCCAGATGAGGAATCTTCCTTAAGAAATGAGAATAAACCAGGAATTGTTTTCCCTTTCATTGTAATATATTATTACAATTATTTATTTCTCGAAGTCAAGAGCTTAATGAACAGTCCAAAAAGATAATTGCTCAAGTAAACCTATCCACGGTGGATATTGATCTATATTTGTTTTTACAGGAATGGAACTTTTTTTTAAATTTTGCAAATAAGAAAATATATTTCTTTTGTATAAAGAACAAAATTTAAGAAAAAGATCTTCAATTCAAACAAACCACTAAAATCACCTTTTGTTGTTATTGGACAGTTATCTTCTTTGGTTATGGTATTATCCCAAATACCTCAATACTTATCAATAAACTTCTTAAAAACACAAAACTTCCACATAAATCTGGAACAACAAAAAGTATCTTTTCATTATTCCAAACCCAATCAGTCGTAACCAATAAATCAAAAAAATTGAAAAAAAAAACAGGATATCTTTCCATGTGCTTATCTTTTTTTCAGCTAAAATATTTCGACCTACATAGCAGAAACAAAGACACAGGCTCTATCTTTATTTATGTCATAGAAACGCCCCATGATAAAGTAAAATAATGTGAATTTAACAATTTTTTAATGTTTGCCTTAAAGAAATATGTTTGCATGCTCAAACTTTTTTAATATTCAAAGTGTTCATGTGCATTAACATTTATTTGCCACTTGAAAACCTTTACAAAAAATGTTATAAACTAATCGCACAAAGTTACAGCTTACAACCCCATTTAAGGAGTAAAAACAATGGCAAAAGGACAGTGTAGAGCGAAATATCCTGGTGAATTTGGTCGCTTACAAGGTCACACAAACAAAACTTTTCTACTGCAGTATAATTTACATAAAAAAGGAGGGCGCAAAACGGAAGTTTAAGTCAAATAAAACAAAAGATGCTTTTCCATTTTATTGCAAAGTTAACTGTGTTTGCATGTTCTGCCTAGAGAAGTCCTTCGTCCAATCATGTAAGCATAACGTGGTCCTTTATGGAGTATTAAAAGATATTGTTAAGTGTTGAATAAATTGAATAAGTTATAGAAACTTATAGAAGGATAAATATTTATTTTGCAACAAAGTTTTTATGATATGCGGATAATAAAAGCTCAAATCTTAATCATCTGTTGGCTAATGATGCAACTGAAAAACTATTAAATCAAATTGAAGATAAAAACCAATGGATTCAATTTCCGGGTCACTGGTGCGTATACGTAACTTTTTTTTTTCGTTTAGCTTCTCAATTGATTCTTAGCCAAATTTCAATTGAATGACTCATATACCTACAAATTGAACTACGTTTCTATCTTTCAAATACAATCTTAAAGATAGAAAAAAAACTTCCACTCTATATATTCACCCAAAAAAGGATATGAATGTAAACAAACCAGCATCATCTTGGTGTTCTTCTTTTCATACAAAAAACACACAAAACTATGCTCAAAATCATATCCTCGGATGAATTTGCCTTGAGCTCCATTCGAATTCTGCCTGCAGATCTGTTTCAAATTCAAAAAACACTTAATGACTTAATGATTTCGTCGCATCCACCTCACTGCTTCGCCCTAACCGCCTGCAGTTCAATATAACCTAAGGGTGTATTGAAAACTTCTTTTTTATCCTATTTTTGGATAACTTTTGCGAATGGCAAACTACAATTTGCCCAACGATGCTGAAGACAGATACAAATGTTGACTTCTGGGAAATTTGCACAATGTGGACAGAGATGCCACTTTATAAAAAAAAAAAATATTGAATAAAAAACGTTTTAAAACATAAATTAAATTATATATATAAATTAAATTAAATTAGTTTATATTAATTAATTAAATTAGTTAGTTTATATTAATTTTTATTTTAAAAAATATTTTAGCTAATTTAATATATAATTAAATTATTAAAATAAGTAAATTCCTCCCAATAAAATCAACATTTATTAATAAAAAGATATTTTATTATTATTATCCCTTAATATAAATAAATAATTAATAATAATGATAACAAAATATTAAATTATTATTATATCCTTAATATAAATAAATATATAATAATAATAATAAATTGAAGGTTTTAATGTATTTAATATGTTGGAAAATATTTTTTTTTAATTTAAAATATAGTTAAATTATTAAAATTAGTTAAATTTCTCTGAATAATGTAAAATATTTGTATAGGCAATAATATTTTTTAAATCTATATAAAAATAAATAAAAATGAAGCGTCTAATTTAAATATCAAAATAACAGCTTTTTACTAGATGCATATGAGAGTATATGAAAGTAGTACTCATAACAAAAACACAATTTTTTTAATATTTGGTCTGTCTGTATGTCTGTCTGTCTGCCTGTCTGGAGTAACTTAAGCTATTTAAATTACCCACTAGGTGGCGCTGGGGTGGTTTTATTTTGAAAATTCTTATTTATGGACCGATTTGATGGGATTTTCACAGCTGATGTGTAACTAAGGCTATTTTAATCATCCATTGGGTCCTCTGGGGTCGTCTCATAAGAAGATAGGTTATTTTGTATGAAGTAACTTAGGCTATTTGCTCACTAGCTGGCGCCACGACGGGTTGGTTTTTTCGAAAAATGTATGGTATATCCGAGCAACGCCGGGTGGGTAAGCTAGCTTAAAATAAAATTATATGAGCATACTTAAATGTGAATGTGTCGTTAATATCTGGACAGATGAAAATGGCTTCATAGCTTACTCATGGCGGTAGCTGGAAACAAACTCTTATTGAACTCTTAATGAAAACTTGATTTAGGAGCTAGTCAATCAGGTCTGGTAAGAGTCCAAGACAAGAAAACTTAGAACCAGACAAAAAGTACGGCAAATGGCTTGATTATATGACAACGCGGTGCAACAAGCAATGACACAAGGTTTAAGAATTTCAAGTTTTCTCATGGAACGTGAGATAGCTTCACAGAGCTCGAGCTTAACAGCCATAAATAAAGCTTACCAACCATAACAACATGTAATGAAATGGCCAGGAAAGGTGTTTTGCAGGGGAAAAAGGATATGACCTTTACTAAAGCGGTCACCCGAAACAACATGTATTCGGCAAAATTAAGACAACCTTTAATGCAACAAAAAAGGCTGTGCATCATTCACGTGCGAGGCAAATTTAATAACATCAGCTTCCTAGGAGTCCTATTAAAACGAAAAAACATTTCTTCTACAAACTTGAAAATGCTTCAACTAACAATGACATTAAAACCATCAACGCCAAATAAGGTAGGGAGCTGGTATTCAGGCAGTACTCATGAGAACACTACTTGCACTACGAGTCATATGAAAAACAATTTGGCCGCGTGTTGATATATTGTCGCCAATACTCGAATTTGGTGGCAATAAACAACCATGATTTGTCCGAAAGATACCTCGAAGCAGGTAGACTTACCACGCAATCTCAAAAACGAAAATCTAAAAAAAAACTGAATCTAGAATCCAACAATTTTGAATCACAAAAATCCTGAAATACAATTCAATTTAGAGAAAATTGAAATGATTTTATCTCGAATTTTCTAAATTTTTAATTTCTAGATTTTTAACGTATTCGTGTGATTCTAGAATTTTGTCATTCGGGATAGCTTCATGATCCCAATCTTGGACTAGGAAGCCTTGGAGTGTAAAAAAATGGATAGCGCTGGCCAGCTTTCGAGATGTAAGGAAGAATTTGTTGGATGAAGCCCAAACTGGGTCAGGGTTGATGGGCCGATAATGATGAGATGCCTTTTAAAGGATTTTGTAGGACTTAAGTAATTTTTTTATTTTAATTCTGTAAAAAGTTAAGGCCTCTAAAAATATAAATTTAAGTTAATTACAAAATTCAAGAACGTAAACCTTAATAAAAAAAATTAACAAACTATTTTCGAAATACCGATTAAAACGATAATATTAGCCTAAAAATACACCGGATTTAAAAAAAACGTCATAAATGTCATTGTGTCATTGTAAATACGGACGATTGCTTTAAACGAAATGGCATAAGCCCATATGAAGGCTTCCTGGTTACAATGCATCTTCGAAAATAACCGTTTGGTGTAGATTTTAAGAGGGCAGCGTTTTTGGTACATATTTTTTCGAAAACGAATAAATGTCGAAAAGCTTCATCTTCTAATATCTATTATTTATTTATTAACCGTGTTTCAAGTTCTATGAAGGCTACAAGTAAGACTAAATTACATAAACCCATTTTTCAATAAATAAAAATTTATTTAAAACAAATCCACACTTAAATTACGAAAAGTTTTTTGTAAACTTCTTGTATACTTCTTTGTATACTTTAAATACTACCTTAAATAGTATATGGATTTCATATAACACGTCAGTACTCCAAAAGCGGTCTGGCAGTGCTCATGTAAATGTAAAGGCTCTTTAATGCATAAGCATAGTGAATCTTCGTAATCTTGAAACCATATGGTCGATATAAAGAAAAAATATATCATTAAAATCATAAAGAAGCCTAAAAAAAATTACTGGAAAAGTCTAATAACGGTTCCTTTCAGAAGACAGCTTTTTTAATTTACGACTTCCTTGGTAACCGCTCATTGGATTTCTGTCAAATTTTGTATTTAAAAAGATATATGTAGCAAAATTAATTCTGTATACCAATATTTAGATAATTATTTTTTTTCTATTTATAATTTATTTTTGATTTTTTGATTAGATGTATAATCTAAAAAAATGCATACCAAAATTTTTTTTTTTTGTTTCAAAAAACTAAAAAAGAGAACAAGATTTTATCGAAATCCGTCCTACAATTTGAGAAACACTTTTTTTTATAAATTTGTTATTATATAAGACGTCTTCATTTAAGATAAAAGCTGCATAGGCACATAAGAGCAAATACGTGCGAACCAGTCGTACCCTTTTTTACTTGCGATTATAGGGACTATAAAACAAGATTCGTGAATATAAAAAAAATTGAGATAACAATCAAACATGACATTACGATCATAAAGAAGTCTAAAAAGTGATCGAGAAAAAATGTCTGCCTGTCTGTCTGTCTGTCTGTATGTATAACAAGCTGCGGCCTAAACTGCTTAAGGGATTATCTTCAAACTTGGTGTGTGTGATTCTTTTGGCATTGGGGAAATTGAAATTTTAATTTAATTTAATTTTATTTATTTTTAGCCCTAAAAATAACGGAACTGCCATATAACCGTTTAGGAAAATTTTACTTTTCTCGAAAACAGCTCCAACTATTTTGGCTATAATTTGATTTAAACCACATATACGGGAAAAGTTTATTAACGGGACCTTTCATATAACGGTTTTTTGAATTTTTGGCCTTCTTGGTTACGGCTCTTTGCATTTCTGTCAAATTTTATATTTGAGAAGATCTACGTAGCCAAATGCACATCAACATTTTGAATAACTCTTTTTTTCTAACTAAAATTATTTTTTGAATTTTTTTTTTTTTGAAAAATCAGTATTTTGAAAACTAATCAAAAAAAATTATTTTAAATTTTATAATTATATGTACTTTAATAAATTCTAAAAAAACTGCATGCCAAAATTAAAAGAATAATTTTTTTTTCAAAAAACTAAAAATAATAAACAGGATTTTATCAAAACCGGTCCTACAATTTCGATATACATTTTTCATAAATTCCTTGTTATTTAAGATGTATGATGGCATACTTTATTTTTACTAAGAACCGTTAAGTATTGTGGTTTTTAATAAGTTGAAACTGTGTTATTTTCAACGCAAATGTTACTTGTTTCTGTCAAAGATCTTGCTTTCCAATGTAACTAGGCATATACATACATATGTAAGAGCAAGTACGTGCGACCCAGTCCTACCCATTTTTTGTTTTTAAAATGGAGCCAAGTTAACTTACTTATAAAGATCAGCTTGATAAAGCTGAAAACTTAAATCATCGGCACATAAAAGACATTTTGGATAAGAAAGAAGTCTTGGCACGTCATTTACAAAAAAAAAATGTGACGGACCAAGATGACTGCTTTGAGGAACACCTGAGAGTTTTAGATTTTCATCACATAAAACTTTGCTAGTTTTGACCAAAGCTCACATGTTTCTTCAATAGAACATTGTGTAACACAAGGTTTAAGGTCAAACGCCTTAGAAAAATAGGCAAAAACTGAGTCGATTTGAGACTATTTTTGCATGTCAGTTAGGCAGGACTTAATAAAAACCTGTAAGTTAGTTGCCGTCATTAGTGTTCAGAAGTATGATTTTTAACTGTGCTATGAAATTTTGTAACCAAAACTTCTAAAGCTGACTTGTAAAGAAGTTATAAGAGAGCACTTCAAAGAATCCTAAAATAAACCTGGATTTTAAATCACAATGGGCTTCAAATTTTAATCTTCACGTTTTTAAAAGAATTTGTGGTGCAACAGAAGAATCGTTGTAAAGAGAGAGGACAAAAACGTACATAAGTACATCGTTTTTGGATTAATACAAATGACGAGCATCAATGACGAGCCTCAATGACAAAATTTTAAATTCCAAATTCATAACTATTCAAATTTAAATCAAAGAAATTCGACTGAAAAAAAAACATCACTGTGTTGCAAATAACATTTATATTACTTGACGAAATTTAGCAGATTAAAATCTCCAAAAACTACAAAACAACAATTTGCATCAGTGGTGTTCGCAGTAAAGATCTTAACGAAACACATTAAAATTCATGTTGAAATATTCACTGGTTAAAAAAGTTATTAATTAAACTATGTTTGTATTAAGAAAAAATCAGCAGTAGCATAATACAGAGTGGGCCAAAAGAAGTCATCCATCCGATGTTGTCTGTCTCTAATTTTTTTTCGAAATGAAAAACTTCGATTCTGTTTTTTTGAATATGTTTATTTGAATCTTTAGAATTGTATTGGTTAAGTCGAGAAAATGATATCGGCCAAATGGGCGCCGTCTCAATTGATTGCCATACGGACTCATTTTATGGAATTTTTCATTACTGGCACTCGTGTCCAATGTTGTCCTTGAGGGCTTCCAGAGTCTTGGGCTTGTTCACTTAAACACCGGACTTCAAAAAACCCCAAACAAAAATTTCTGAAACGGTTAAGTCAGGCAATCTTGCGGGCCAGTGAAAATCGCCAAAACGAGAGATGAGGCGACCCGGTGACGCCGCCTTCAGAATATCGGTTCATGTATCGCTCCATGGCTTGTTCACTTGTATTTTTGTATTCTGCAACTGTCTAGTCCACAAATGTCAAAACAGATTAGACATTGGCGGCCATTTGCAAAAATGAGAGTATCTTCCAATAGGGTGATTTCTTTTTGCCCACCTTGTAGAATTCCTGAGACTTGGTTCTCATATCAGCAGCATTATGATAAAACATGGAAAAAACCTAATCAACGACAGATAATGATTTGAGTACGAGCCTTCCTTGTCCAGTTTTGAGTCAATCTCGTTTTTTGGACGACTTATAAACTTCTCAATTTCTTAAATGCCTATGCCTACTAGGACGTTGTAAGGACATCTTTATACAAACCGGCGATGGGGGCACCCAATCTAAAATTAATTAAATAATATAACGATGATACTTCCACATCAAATTCATTGACATCCTGCTAAGTGGCTAAAAGTCTAACTCAGTATTAACTTGGCATTGAAAATCAGAACACAATTAAGGACGAATTTTATCACTTTAAAAATAAGATATTTTAACTATCCATTGGACAGTATGACACATTTTAATAAATTGCACGACTAGATCGTACATACTTGCTCATATGTGCGGTAATATTGTAGAATAAAATTTAAGAAAATTAAGATGAACATCATCAAAGCATTTATTCAATTTTTTGCGACTTTTGATTGTTCGAATAAAGTACTTTAAATTGTATTGTGTGAAATAATTTAAACGCCATTTTATTTGTTTAAGAAATGTTAAAAAGTATGAATTTTTTTTCAAAATTGTAGGAGCAGGTTTTTAATAAAATGGTTTTTCCTTACAACTTTTTTTTTTAAATAAAAAAAAATATTTCAAGAACACAAACTTTGGCGTAAAAATAACTTACATTTCAAAAACAAAATTATAAATACAAAAAAAAAAAAGTTTCGAAAAAATTTAATGCGAAATTTCTTAGGCTATCTACATCTTCTTGAATATCAATTTTGATAGCAATCGGATCACCATTTTTTGTGAAAGTCGAAGTAAAAAAAATCGGTCCTATTGGAGGTACCGTTTTTAGCCTACCATATGAATATTTTTTCACTAAAATATAATGCTAACCTACACTTATTTTTCATAAAAATTCTTGGAGCCGTTTTCGAGAAAAATAAGCTTTTATATAACGGTTATATGACGATACCGTTAATTTTTAGCTAAAAAAAAAAAAACAAAAAACTCCTCTGTAGAATGTCAAAATAACAGTAACCTTAGGCTACAACCCAAAATACATCCGTACAGACAGACAGACTGACAGACAGACAGACAGACAGATCGTGAAGAGGCTTTACGTGGACACCTGCCTATTAAGGCTTAATCTCACGGTGGGCCTACCCACTTATGGAGTTCCCTTGGGGCGGACAAGACCCCTAGAGTGGTTTGCCAGACCACACTATCAACTAGAGTGGGCTGCCAAACCACTCTAGTCGCAAATGATGAATTTCTCATGGAAAATCCATCCTCCTTGCTAGGAAGCAGGGCCTATCATGCACCCCTAGTATCAAGGTTAAATAAGACAATGAACACACGCTTCTTTCGAAGCCGTGCCATCCTCCCAGAAACCAAAGATACCTTTTCGCTTCCGCATTTGGAGTAACCACAGCCCTCGTGAAACTCCCACAAGGGGGCCTACCTCAATTTTAACAGGCGACTGCTACCGAGACAAGCTCACGTAATCAGCCGGGGTTCCTGTTAACCCACGGTACCTACTTTTAGACCCTAAGTGAGGCTCGCCCGTCTCTCATGAGACGCACTTGTGGTTCGACTCCATGAGAAATCGCTAGCCCACCATCCAGTAAGACAAATAGTTCATAATCCAGTCAACCAAGGTGAAGACTAGGACACTCCCTGAATGCCCGCCTAAAAGCATGGTTACAGCCTCTTATCCTTACGGAAAAAGTGGTGATCGCTTAACTAGACTAGGTATTGGAAGACTCTTACTTCCGCTAACCTGAGCGTGGGCCTATTCTTACACCCCCGCACCCACAGGGGGAAGACAGACAGACAGACAGAAAGACAGAAAGACAGACAGAGTTTTGCCAGTCTTTCCTTATTTTATCGTTTCTTTATAAAAAAAATGTTCACTCGAAGTAGCCAGCTGCATTCCTCCCCTTAAAAGTTTCTCCCGTAATATAAACGTCTCGCAAGGAATGCTCATCAGTCCACCCTTGAGCCCAATTTCGGACGTACCGTGAAATATAGGGATTCTTTTTTTAGCCGAACAACACGAATTTGGGATAGTTTACCCGGCGAGATTTTCCCTTGCCATTTTGGTTTGCAAACATAAAAAACCAATGTCAATCGACACCTCCTATCTCTCCCCTCCCTATCACAATAATGCCCGTGCAGTGTGTTCTGCATTAAAAGGGAAGGGCACAAGGGACTATGCGCGCGTTAATTATAAAAAAAAGAAAACAAAAACTCAAATATGTTTCTCTATCATCGTAATGTCATGTTTGATTGTTATCTCAATTTTTTTTACAAATGCATAACTCGCATAATTGAACCTATAATCGCAAATAAAAATGCTTTTTTTATCAACAGCATTGGCAGCACTGAAATAGTGAAACATTGTATGCTCAACAAAACTGCCAGGAAATGAAGCGAAAGTGACTTTCTATGTGCATAAGTTTCCAATCGGGAATGACGCACAGCGCGTGTATTTAGTTTGACAAGATTCTCTAGGGTAAGCCCGTACTTTCCTATTGTAGAAAAGTTCCGCAGACACTGATACTGAATATTGTTTTGCGTTCGAAAAGATTCTTTAGAAAGCCAAAGCCACAAAAACAGGACAAAAAAAAAACACAGAAAATCCCAAGAACTACTTCGAACAATGTTTTGAATTAGAAATCAGTTTCCCTATAATTCCTGGTAGCATAATGTCATGAGGGAGTTGGTAGTTGGCGATGAGTGAGGTGTGGAACTAGGATTGTCTTAACTGTTATTGTTAGTTTTACTTCCTGAGAGAAGACGATGTTTGCTTCTGGCAGTTCTTTGTGTAGTGATACATAATTAATTCAGCTCTTAACACAATTGCAATGAGGGAAAAGTTATGTCTTCAATTTGTAATGCAATAATTATTTGATAGTTGGTTTGTTTGGCAACTCGATAATATAAAATTAATTAGGTGGCATAGGAGATATGTATATTCTACTTGTTTTCATAGTTCCATTTTGGAAATTGATTGTTGAAAATATGCACCTAATATCTATGTTTTGAAATTATGTTTTCGAAAGATATTAATAATGAAAATTTAGCTTATTGTACTTATAGAATATTTATCCTTTCATTATCCTTTTCATTAAATCCAGTAGTTCATACCAACAAGACTACCCTACACACACATACAAAATAACTACTGATCTGTTGCCAGAGTTGCGAAAAAGTCCTCCTGGACTTATGTAGCAAACAAAAGACGATTTATCTTAAGGCGTCCTGCTTCGGTTCATTTTCTTATCCTTGATTTAGATAAATTGATGAGTTTTAGTAGCTCCTATTAGGCTCTATCCCATCTAACTCGGGGGGAAGGATGTTGAAATCGATTGTCTTTATTGTACTATGGTCGCCCTGAAATAATTATTTTGAAGTTTATTCTTAGTTCATCGAAGGTTAACTTCCACTAAACTTTTGGTGAAATTTTTTTTTTATTTTTTTTTTGTCTGTGGTCAATAGATACTCATGTGCAATCAATCAAACTAATGCCTAAGGTTTCGATTCGTATTTCAGGACTTTCTCCTTGAAGAAGTTCTGACAGGATTGGCTTCTCTAATTTTTTTTTGACTATAAATAATAGATGTGCCCTTGTCTATAACCAATGATTAATGGGTGAACATATTAAATCAAAGAACTGGAGTTCCTTCGGTTGCTTTTTTTTTTTTTTTTTGTTTTTGTTTAAAGAGATTTGGTTTTAATGGATGGCTGTCATTGGGTTACAAATTTTTTGTTTGTTTCTTTATTTGTTTGTATTCATAAAAGGTTCATATTTATCTACTTTGTGTAAACTGTGTTGATAATAGGTTATCCTTGGAAAGAATCAATGACTTATCATTTATAAGAAGATTTATTTTGAAAATATAATATTTATAATTTTATGTTTTTCAACACTCATTGATTTTTCGGGAAAAAAATTGTTGCTGACGCCTCTTTGTCTACATACATAAACCGATATTTTATTTTAGGGAAATGAATTCTGACGTATGAAGAATGTTTTAATGTATTTTTAATAAACACGAACAAATTATCTTCTTTTAATTCATTTATTAAATTCTGATTAAGTAACTACAATAATAGAGAAAGGTGTATTAAACAAACGGCTGTCTAGTTCCAACTGAACTAACTAATCAATTTTCAGCTGCATGTAGGGTATGTATATAGAAAAGATCATACTATATAAGTATATAAGGAACATACGAGTTTGACCAAATAGAAGAATATGAAACGGGATTATGAACACTACAACAGTGGTAATCAAAAGTTTTCGGTCGTACTATATTACACTCCTTAACACCATGATGGACCATACAATTCTGGAGGCTGTCTGAGCCGTTCCAAGCGTCGCGTCGTGATGTATATTCCGTAGGTACAGGGTTATAATGAGATTGATGAAAAGATGATTCAATCGATGGAGGACGGTTAGATGGTGATGATGATTTAGAACACGATGACTTTGAATAAGATGAATGATTTGATTCGTCAGAATCAGAAACAGCTTGAGGAGTTTGCTGAGAATGATTTGAAATCGTTTTTCCGATTTCGATACGATGACTACGGATTTGATCAAGGTGCTTTTTCAATTTTGCATGAGAAAAATTACGGCAGTGTCCCAAAGACAGTATAAATTTTTTGGCATTTGAAAAAAAAAAAACTTAATATTAAAAACTCCTCAACATCTTCGGTTCCAAAGGTCATCGACAATAACAAACCAATTGTTTACTCTTTTGAGAAGGCAAACTTGTTCGACGCCCATTTCGCTGCCATCTCCAAGCTTCCTCAACAGCAACGTTGCCCCTCCTGTACTTGAGAATGTAAATTTTTCCATGGGACACATTTTTTTCCGCACTCGTACAGTAGCAAGAGTTCTCAAAGATCTCGATATACACAAATCCGCTGGCCCGGATGATATACCCCCGACTCTTCTGCAGAGGTGTTCTTCCACACTGACAAAGCCACGGCGTAATCGTTTCTATCGCTCCTACTCTTCTGGAATCTTTCCTAGAAGATAGAAAACAGCATTTGTCCAGCCTGTTCCTAAGAAAGGTGACCCTCCTCCTACCGACCCATAGCACTAACATCCCTTCTTTCTAAGGTCATGGAAACGCTGATTAACCGTCAGCTTAAGGAATATCGAATATCAAATATATTGTGGCTTCCGAAGCCTCCTCGAGTATAACTCCCACCTCTGGGCAGGTGCTTCGCAAACATCGCTTCACCTGCTTGATAGAATACAAAATCGAGCATTAAGATTGATAGAAAATAGAATTGCCGCTGAAACAATTGCTCATCTAGAGCACCAACGTAATGTTTCATGTTTTTCCTTATTTTATCGTTTCTTTTATAAAAAATGTTCACTCGAGGTAGCCAGCTGCATTCTTCCCCTTAAAAGTTTCTTCAGTAATACTCGTCTTGCAAGAAATGCTCATCAGTTCACCCGTGGCCCAATTTCGGACGTACCGTGAAATATAGGGATTTTTTTTTTAGCCGAACAACACGAATTTGGAATTGTTTACCCGGCGAGATTTTCCCTTGCCATTTTGATCTGCAAACATTCAAAACCAATGTAAATCGACACCTCTCCTATCTTTCCCCTCCCAATCTTTCTAGTGCTCTACATTAAAAGGGAAACAAATAGTCCTTTGTGCGCACGACTGCACGACTGGATCGCACGTACTTGCTTCTATGTGCGGTCACAGCTTGGAATAAAATTTGAAAAATATTAAGGGAACTTCAAAGATTATATTCGATTTTTCTGACTTTTGATTGTTTGAAAAAAATACGTTAAATAGTTTTCAGTGGAAAAAATTAAACGCCATTTTATTTCTTTAAAAAATGTGAAAAAATGTGATTTTTTTTTTCAAAATCGTTATAGCCGTTCCTAAATAAAACGGTTTTTTTAACAACTTTTTTTAAAAAATTAAAAAAAAAAACAAACAAACAATTCAACAATACAAACTTAAGCACAAAAATAACGTTCATTTAAAAACAACATTTGAAAAAAAATTTACTTACCCGTTTTCAAAATATTGATTTTTCAAAAAAAAATTTTTTTTAATTTTTAAAAATGCAAAAAAAAAGTTTTTGAAAAAAAATTAATGCAAAATTACTCAAGCTACCTACATCTTCTTGAGTATCAATTTTGATTGTAATTGGATTACCAGTTTTCGAAAAAGTCCAGTCCTATGGGAGGTACCGTTTTTAGCCCACCATATTAAATTTTTTTCTTCACCAAAATATAATGCATACCTACAGTAGTACACTGATTTTTTTTTTATAAAAATTCTTGGAGCCATTTTCCAGAAAAATTAGCTTTTACGTAACGGTTATATGACAGATAACGTTAATTTTTAAGCTAAACAAAATTGAAAGAATGTTAAAAGAACCTTAAGTTCAAAATTTGAAGACGATTGCCCTAACCGTTTAGGCTGCAGTCCAAAATACATCCGTACAGACAGACAGACAGACAGATGGACAGTAACTTAAATATGTTTCTCTATCATCGTAATGTCATGTTTGATTGTTATCTCAAAATTTTTAATCTGCACGAATGCATAACTTGGATTATAGTACCTATAATCGATAGCACAGTCGATCCAGTTCTGCTTCTACTAGTCTTCTTGGTTGCTACTGGAATTCGGCGTGGAGGATGACGAATTGGTGCAACGTTTGGGTCGATTTGTAGTGACACAAGATTTCCAGTGAAACGCCCGAGCTCGGAAGAAAATAAATGTTGAAACTTTGATATGACGTCCTGGACAGAAGAGGCTTCTCCGATTAAGTTCACTCCTTGGATGCTGATACCCCAGAGGGGCAAACCAGTTACAGCCCATCACGTTCAAGCGATCACTTTCAACGACTATAACTGGAAGATGGTTAATCATCAGACCATTATAGGTTATGTCGACATACGCTTTACGTGTAGTTTGAACCTGAGTCGATCTCAAATTGACAGGAGCGGTTGTTGGTTTTTATTGTTGCTGACTTTTTAAGGTCGACCAAAAGGCAGAATTTGTTTTATTCAATGTGCCTCCAATTTTTTCCGACGAGCTCTCGAAGTTTTTTTAAGGATAGTTGGATGCAGGTGAAACTCCGCTGCTGCAACAAACACGTTGGAGATGACCCTTGGTTCCAAACTCTGGCTTGTAGATGCCTTATTACGATGCTGAAATGAATTGTTCTCCCCTTTCGTGATGAAGTGCACCTGGTCAGAATGACGAATTTGGAAATCGTTGTTGGAAGCAGCTTCGGCGGTGATAGCACGGTGAGCCAGAAGATTTCGCTGAAGTGCAGGGTCACGTAGTGCACAGACCAAACAATCACGAAGCATACGATATAGATCCCCGAATTTACAATCCACTGCCAGTTTTCGTAATCCAGCTACGTTTACAGTGAATCGCTCGTTGGTTTGCTGAACTCGCTTATGAAATCTAAAATACGCAGAAATTTCTGAAGATGAAGGAGAAAATTGATTAGTTGAAGAAGTCTTAACTTCAGCTAGAGTAAGTTCACTCACTCACTCAGGAGAAACCAATGACTACAGGAGTTCATAAAGTTGAGCCCCAGCTAAAGTTAAAAACGTGGATTTTCGACGAGTCTCCCCCTGTACATCATTGGCTACCAAATATAGCTCAAACCGTGAGTAGTAGGAGTTCCAGTTTTCAGGATGTGTGAAATCGAATGGCTCCAAGGTGCCTACGTTCGACATGATGCGTTGATTTGAAGTCTTTTTCTTTTACAAAAAAAGGAATGCTCAACAGTTCACCATTGAGCCCAATTTCGGACGTACCGTGAAATATAGGGATTCTTTTTTAGCCGAACAACACGAATTTGGAAAGGAAAATCCGGTGGGATTTTCCATTGCCATTTTGATCTGCAAACATTCAAAACCAATGTTAATCGACACCTCCTATCTCTCCCCTCCCCATCTTCCTAATGCCCGCGCAGTGTGTTAAATTAAAAGGGAAACAAATAGTCCCTTGTACGCGCGTTAATTATAAAAAAAAAACAGGAGCAATTGCCTCGTTTTAATAAACACAAACAAAGTATCTTCTTTTAATTCATTTAATAAATTCTGATTAAGTAACTACAATAATAAAGAAAGGTGTATTAAGCAAACGGCTGTCTTGTTTCAACTGAACTAACTTACTAACATGTCTATTTGAAATTTTTTGTTTCTAATTCTCCATCTGGAAGACGGCAAAAACCAATCCCATTTGTTTTTGTTAAATCCACATTAGTTTAGAAGTTTTTTTTATGTCAAAATCACACAGTCATCAATTGAAGCACTTGACATTCGTTAGGTACGGCTGAAGAAATAATCCTATGCGTTGCAGTAAAATGGGGATTTTTTCCACATTAGTTTTGTAAATGGAAAATGACGTTCATCCTAACGAAAACGCACTGAAAAGGTGTTTAGTTTTATTTGATTGAATATTTGCCTTTCTTTGAAATGTCTTCTAACGTTTTATCCCTATTGAAAATATTTCGGAGAATTTTTCTTTGTCAGCTGAAAAATGTATGGTCTTGCTGTCAAAATGATTCCAAAAACACATTGAATATCTCGAGAATTGTTTTACGTCACAAAGGTGTGAAATAAATTGTTTTTTGATTCAACATTTCAGCAATATTTCACCATTTGTTTTATTTCCGCAACATGAAACGAAATTTTATTTCTTACGCAGGCAGTTTAATTTTGTGTTTTTTTTTGTTCCTCCTTCTTATAATAACAAAATGCATCTAGAATAACTAACTAACAAAAGAACCGCGAATATCTATAGGAATCGAAGAATCGGCTTGTAGTCTATGGGCTAATTTGTAAACAAAACCTGGGAAGCGGGAAGCCTTGTGGCTTGTGGGTTGCGGGATAGAATTGCCTCCAAACAAAATATACGTGATTTATGAAATTACGGAGTGAGATAATAATAAAATCGTTGACCTGGTGATGTGTTGATTTTGCAAAGGTGAAAAGATATATTATTTTGATAGAATACACGCGGACTCTCGCACAAGCTGAATTACGTAAAATCATATCATCTCAATCATTTATTTACATTATTACCAATACATACATACATCTACATTTTTTTTTTTTTTTTTTTTATAATTAACGCGCGCACAAGGGACTATTTGTTTCCCTTTTAATGTAACACACTGCGCGGGCATTAGGAAGATAGGGAGGGGAAAGATAGGAGGTGTCGATTAACATTGGTTTTGAATGTTTGCAAGTTAAAATGGCAAGGGAAAATCTCGCCGGGTAAACCATTCCAAAGTCTTGTTGTACGGCTAAAAAAAGAATCTCTATATTTCACGGTACGTCCGAAATTGGGCTCAAGGGTGAACTGATGGGCATTCCTAGCAAGACGAGTATTACGGGCGAAACTTTTAAGGGGAGGAATGCAGCTGGCTACCTCGAGTGAACATTTTTTATAAAAGAACCGATAAAATAAGGAAAGACATGAAACATTGCGTCGGTGTTCGAGAGGGGCAATTGTTTCAGCGGCAGTTCTATTTCCTATCAATCTTAACGCTCGATTTTGTATTCTTTCAAGCAGGTGAAGCGATGTTTGTGAAGCACCTGCCCACAGGTGGGAGTTATACTCGAGTTTAGGGCGTATAAACGCTTTATAAATTGTAGCCAGATCAGATGGGGAAAAATACTTCTTACACCGATACAGAAAACCTAAGCACTTAGCAGCATTTTTAGCGATTTCAAATATATGGTCGTTCCAACGGAGGTCATTGTTGACACACATACCGAGTACTGAGAGCTTTTCGGTTTCTTCGATGTAAGTGCCATTCATGGACAATGGCATTGGGGGTATGTTTAGCTTTAACGACAGAAGACAGCATTGAGTTTTCGAAGCATTAAACTCCACACGATTCCTATTACCCCATTTAACAATGCTGTATAAATCGGAGTTTAATGAGCTTGACATACGGCACCGTTGCAATTGTACGTCCGAAGGCGAAGGACGTGAATTATCGAACGAATATGAAAAGCTGAGGGTAGAGTCGTCAGCAAAACAGTTAAGTGGATTAGAAGTAACAGACAGAAGATCATTTATAAAAATGAGGAAAAGAGTCGGAGACAGAACAGAGGCCTGGGGCACACCAGCATTTATTTTATGGGAATCAGACTTGAATCCGTCCAATACAACTTGTATTGAACGGTCCAGGAGATAGCTTCTAATCCAACGAACAAGAGTATTATCGATCCCAAAAGCACGCATTTTCGATAAGAGAGCTTCATGCCAAACTCTATCAAATGCCTTGGAGATATCAAGAGCAATAATCTTACTTTCACCAAAGCGATGTAAAGATTTGTTCCACTGTTCGGTGAGATATGCCATCAGATCACCAGTGGAACGGTTGCTGCGGAAGCCATACTGACGGTCATGGAGAAGCTTACGATCTTCGAGATATTCCTTAAGCTGACGGTTAATCAGTGTTTCCATGACCTTAGAAAGAAGGGATGTCAGTGCTATGGGTCGGTAGGAGGAGGGGGAGGATGGGTCACCTTTCTTAGGGACAGACTGGACAAATGCTGTTTTCCATCTTCTAGGAAAGATTCCAGAAGAGTAGGAGCGATGGAAAAGCTTACGCAGTGGCTTTGCCAGTGTGGAAGAACACCTCTTCAGAATAATCGGGGGTATACCATCCGGGCCAGCGGATTTGTGTATATCGAGATCTTTGAGAACTCTTGCTACTGTACGAGTGCGGAAAAAAATCTGTCCCATGGAAAAATTTACATTCTCAAGTACAGGAGGGGCAACGTTGCTATGCGGCAGCGTGGAGCTGGCAGCGAAATGGGCGGCGAGCAAGTTTGCCTTCTCTGAAGAGTAAACAATTGGTTTGTTATTGTCGATGAGCGTTGGAACCGAAGATGTTGAGGAGTTTTTAATATTTTTTACAAATGACCAAAAATTTTTACTGCCTTTGGGACACTGCAGAATTTTTTGCCGTAATTTTTGGTCATGCATGGTGTATGTTTGAATAAATTATTGAATTGGTTTGAGTAAAAAAGAAACACAAAACTTACATAAATTGCTTACATTAGCTGTTAATTGCTTTTTATTTGCTATGATGAAAATACGTCCTTTAGGCACAAAACTTTTATGTATTTACAACCATGAGAAATTCATCATTTGCTACTAGAGTGGTTTAGCGCCCCAAGGAAGCTCCATAAGTGGGTAGGCCCACCGTGGAATTAAGCCTTAATAGGCAGGTGTCCACGTAAAGCCTCTTCACGATCTGTAGGTACAGGTAATATTTTGGTGAACAAAAATCAAGATGGTTGGCTAAAAACGGTACCTCCCATAGAACCCTTTTTTATTCGACTTTCTAGAAAACTGGTCATCTGATTTCAATCAAAACTGATATTCAGGAAGATGTTGGTAGCCTTAGTAATATTATTTTAAAATATTTTCGAAAACTTTTTTTTGTATTTTTAATAATTTTCTTAAATGTTTTTTTTTTTCAAAAATTCAATATTTTAAAAACGGGTAATGGATTTTTTTATTTTCCCTTTTAAATGTAGTTGCTTAAATTTGCATTCTTAAACTATGTTTTTTTAATTTTTTGGAAAAGTTATTAAAACAAAATCGTTTTATAAACCGCTTTCACGGTTTTGAAAAAAAAAAATCACACTTTTTCACATTTTTTAAAGAAATAAAATGACGTTTAAAATTTGCCGCTTAAAACTATTTACGTACTTTTTTCAAGTAACCAAAAGTCAGAACAATGTAATAAAAACTTTGAAGTTCCCTTAATATTTTTCAAATTTTCTTCCAAGCTATGACCGCACATAAGAGCACGTATGTGCGATCCAGTCGTGTATTTTATTTAGTTATTACGAAAGGCCCAAAAACCTGTCCTTTAGTTGATGTCATCGCTTCTTTAATCGAAACAAATGACTTCTGTTGAATAAGAGTTGACAATTGTTTTTTTTTTTTTTTTTTTTGTATTCTGATTAACTGTATTCTTGTTAACTGTGTAGTCTAAAATAGGTCCGAAGACATTCTCATCAAACACCCTGCTATTTTCGAATTGAGATGGTGCACTGTCAAAAGACACAAGTTCATAAATCATTATGACCATGTAACAAACTGCTATTAACCCACCTTTTCAGGGCCAAGGCTACCGCATGCAAACCTTTATTCTGAGAAGATTCTGTATTTCGTTTGGAATATACAGAAAACTAGCGGCCCCGGCAGACGTTGTGCAGGCTTTCTTTATATTCTTTTTATTTTAAGCTAGCTCTTTCGTTCTATATATTGTGCCATTTCAAAGACATGAATTTCACAATGATTGAAGTTTTTATTTATTTTACTTGTAATTTAATCAACAGTTTTAAGGTATTTATTGCAGGCAAAGTGGAGTCTTTGAAGAATAAAAAAAAATACGGGAAATTTATAATTGTCTATTCTATCCAGTTAGCCAATAAAATATTGCAGGTCAAAATTATGTACTGTTGTCAATTGCTTAGGAAAATTAAATTTGGTTACATTCTGAATACAGCGCCATTTATCGGTTTCGATTATCTTTTCCAGCCATCCAGGAACCAATATATTTACACACATATTTTTTTTATTTAAACATTCTTTGTCTGGCTAAGCGCATACTTTATTAAAAAAAAAACATTTGAAAATGTTTATTTTATTTTAATTTATGTGCTACTATAAACATTGAATAATCAATCAATTCACATGAACAAAAGCTATTATTGACAGGCCTCTTAGACAATATTATATCATACATATAAGTTCTAATAAAATAGTTCTATCATCGTTGAATTTTGCCACCCCAAATACAGCTTCAAAGTTCCATAAGCTTTCATCACCATTTTCATCAAATAAATTCACCCAATTTCAAAATACTTTGGTAAAATGCTTAGTAGATTCTCAAAAAAAAGTTTTTCGTCCTTAAAAACCAATCAATCCCATACATTCCCAATTTGTCCAAATATCTATCATGTGTGTGAAAAAACATATGTATGGGCTAAATTGTGTATTATAAATAGAATAGAAAAAGAAAATAAAGGGAACACAACCCGTCCAATTTTTTTTTTGATTTTATACTTCATCAACCTCTCATCCACAAGCAATTGAACTCGAGATGTTAATTTACTGTCGGATTACATCCTCTATGATGTCGCTTTCTGTTTTGGGGAACATTTAAGGAAGCAAAAGGACATGTCGGCCTATATTATTTGTTGACTCATAACCAAAGATAAGTGGTCCAAAGGGAATTACCCGATGAGCAGCAAGCAGCATAGGAAAAAGGGTCAAATTGTGACTACCATATAGTAAACTAATGCTACTGCATGGATGCCATGGAAAATCCTCTCCAAAATAACTATCGAACTGGAACCAAAAGGATGTCACATGCCATGTCATCTGATGATGATAAACAAAAACAATTTTCTTCACCCGGGTTCGATGGGTGGTAGTTTTCTCACCCATTTCGTCGGTTCGTTTGAATGTTCGAATCGAACAAACCCAAAGCGAACATTTCCTTCACATCCAATTCCATGTTTTGGCCAAATGGTAATATTTTTAAACATCAGGCCAACACCAGCCAGCCCAGCAGTTGAATTTCAGACTTTCGACACACAAGACGGTTCTGTTCGTTTCATCCCTCGGGTGATGTTTTTTTTCTGAATTGATTTTCCGACTTCAGTTTTGTGTATAAAATACAAGAAGGAGGGAAAAACGAAAGAGGGTAGGTGCTAACAACAAATCGGGTGTAGAGTAAAAATGTAACACGTGCTTCCGTCGATAGAGTGTCTGCTATGCCAAACGCGCATTTTTCAAATGTTTGGTTCAAAAAAAAAACAATGTCAGAACTGAAGTGCGTGTTTGGGAAGGCGGCGTTAATGTGTGAACGGATAGTATCTTTTAGATTTTAGTTTTGTTTATCTTTTAACAATTTCTTTTTTTTTATTGGCTGCCGTTTATTTTCGGCGACAGTGACATGACAGCACACATGCTTCTTCCCTACCATCTCCATACACATATGACCTTTTCCCAATCATCGTTCATAAGAGGATATCCTTCAAAAACAAAAATAAAAAATATCGATGGTGACTAACTGCATGTTCTTCCATCGTTATATGTAAATTTATTCCACCGCCCACTGACCACTCTTGAACGCGGCGGTCTAAAGCGATTTCTTTATTTTATTTAAGCATAAAATCAATTATTTTTATATTTTTCATTCATTTGCTTTTCTTGACTAACCTCACCCCCCACGCCACCCCCCCCCCCTATTTCGACTTACAACACCCTTGTTTATAATGATTTTATCTTTTGGAATTCGCTTTCTTCCCCTGCAGCGTTGTCAAAGTGTATATAAACAAATAATAATAAACAAATTGTAAATATAGAACCAAGTGTATACAAAAAAATATGATGATAGGGGTTTAAAAAGCCATTGGGGTAGTTTTGAAAAGAATACAAAAAAAAAAATAAATTATTGCTAATTGAAACGTCAGAAAACATCAAAGTGCAACGCGAGTGTCATACATCAAACGTCAAGTTGTTTATTATGAAAAATTAAAATCAATTCTGTAAATGAAAAAGATTTATGAAAATAAATTTTTAACTAAATTTTCATTTTCCAAAAATTCAAATCCACTTCCGCTTTACAAATTGTGATTAAGTGTGTGGGTGTCACAAAAAAAAAGAAAACTCATTTTTTGGTAATTGTTGAAAGGATTTCTTGGAATATAAATACACTCAACACTTTTGGGGATTTTACTGTCGCCAAAGGAGACCCCCTAAGGACTCTTCATTCTCTCATCAGTCGAGCGTAAGTATTGAAAATGAAAAATTAATTTTGTTTTGATTTCTTTTATTCCGAATTTCATTGATTAGATTTGATCTGCTTGAGCGATGTCAATGTTATCAATTTTAATTTTTTTTTTTTTTGAAATTGAAATTGAAATGGTACAAGTTCGAGGGCGGTAAGGAATGAAAACTAATTTTCAAACTTTTCCCTCAGGATAATGGTAGCCAGCCAGGGTAGTGTAGAAGCCATATAAGTAGGTCGAGTGTGAGGAATGAAGTTTGGGAAAATAAAACGGAATTTTCAGTTGAAATTTGAAATATTTATTAAATGAATATGGAATGATGGAAACGTATTTTCTTGTTCACATTTTTAATTTATTTTTTTTTCCAGATTTTTATTGATTTAGTAAACGAACAGGGCACATATGGAAAAGTCCTGTCTGATGTCTTTTATCAGTTAGATTATGCAATTTTTTTTTTAATAAATACAATTAATTTGATACAATTTACAATATTGATTTCTTTATTTTTTTTCATTTTTTTAGTTTAAATGTTAACAATCTTTGTGAAATATATTGAAACACTTTTCACTATTTCGTATCAATTTTTTTTTTATTTTATTTTTTAATGTTCGTAAATGTTTATTTTGTAAGATACATTGTTTACGTATACTCTGTTACGTTTAGAATATTGTTTGTTTAGTCAATGTTTTTTGTTTTTAAGGAACATGGAAGAAAACAGCAATTAAGTTTGTGTTTATGAGTTTATATGGACTTTAATGGGTGCTCCTGTGGTTAAGGGGAAGTTTAAGAGGAAATGATCCCATTAAAGGTGGGCAATTAATATCCTTATAGGTTTAACGTATAAACATTTCGCATAGGCTGTAAAACCTTCATAATTCATTCCGTTTAATTCCATCTTACTAGGTAATTTGATAATAGGTGGGATATTGTTGTAAAATCTTTTAACGCAATCTGATGGCATATCTCACCGAACAGTGGAACAGATCTTTACATCGCTTTGGTGAAAGTAAGATTATTGCTCTTGATATCTCCAAGGCGTTTGATAGAGTTTGGCATGAAGCTCTCTTATCGAAAATGCGTGTTTTTGGGATCGATAATAGTCTTGTTTGTTGGATTAGAAGCTATCTTCTGGACCGTTCAATACAAGTTATTTTGGTCGGATTCAAGTCTGATGCTCACAAAATAAATGCTGGTGTGCCCCAGGGCTCTGTTCTGTCTCCGACTCTTTTCCTCATTTTTATAAATGATCTTCTGTCTGTTTCTTCTAATCCACTTAACTGTTTTGCTGACGACTCTAAACTCAGCTTTTCATATTCGTTCGATAATTCACGTCCTTCGCCTTCGGACGTACAATTACAACGGTGCCGTATGTCAAGCTCATTAAACTCCGATTTATACAGCATTGTCAAATGGGGTATTAGGAATCGTGTGGAGTTTAATGCTTCGAAAACACAATGCTATCTTCTGTCGTTGCCATTGTCCATGAATGACACTTACATTGGAGAAACCGAAAAGCTCTCAGTACTCGGTATGTGTGTAAACGACGACATCCGTTGGAACGACCATATATTTGAAATCGCTAAGAATGCTGCTAAGTGCTTAGGTTTTCTGTATCGGCGTAAGAAGTATTTTTCCCCATCTGATCTGGCTACAATTTATAAAGCGTTTATACGCCCTAAACTCGAGTATAACTCCCACCTCTGGGCAGGTGCTTCGCAAACATCGCTCAACCTGCTTGATAGAATACAAAATCGAGCGTTAAGATTGATAGGAAATAGAACTGCCGCTGAAACAATTGCCCGACGCAATGTTTCATGTCTTTCCTTATTTTATCTTTTCTTAAAAAAAAAAAAAATGGTCACTCGAAGTAGCCAGCTGCATTGCTCCCCTTAAAAGTTTATCCCGTAATACTCGTCTCGCAAGGAATGCCCATCAGTTCACCCTTGAGCCCAATTTTGGATGTAGCGTGAAATATAGGGATTCTTTTTTTAGCCGAACAACACGAATTTGGAATAGTTTACCCGGCGGGATTTTCCCTTGCCATTTTGATCTACAAACATTCAAAACCAATGTTAATCGAAACCTCCTACCTCTCCCCTCCCTATCTTCCTAATGCCCACGCAGTGTGTTCTTCATTAAAAGGGAAACAAGTAGTCCCTTGTGCGCGCATTAATTATAAAAAAAAAGATGCCGTCTGGCGCAAAGTTCATAGTTCTATCAACTATTTTATGTTTTTTTTTTTATAAACTCTTGCGTTTTGAAACACTGAGGAGAATAATATTTACTTAGTTTTGTTTCCGACGCTTGTTTATAATGACAATTCCGTAGTCATCTCCCAAGGGAAAATTGTTTTATTTTCAACACAATTTGCTTAAATTTCATCGCTTCTTCTGTATTTGATAGCATAAATATTTTTATGGGAGAAATCTTCTTTTGCACTCATATATTTGCAAGAATTCTTAATCACATCGAAATTTACAAATCTACTGGTCTGCATAGTATCTCTCCCATACTTCTAAAGAGGTGTGTTTTTAGCAGAACCACTTCGTAAACTTTTCCAAATGTCCAATTCTGCAGGCCATTATCCGACGGGATAGATGTCCAGCCCATGATGATAAAGTTTACATCAAGCTCTTTTATTTTAAATGATTGTATTTGGTTTTGACGAACGTTTTATTCAGTGAATTACAACTTACTTACTGTGAAAACATATACGGACGGTTTTCAGTCTGATAGTCAACAAAATAAAATAAAGCTGGTGTGCCCCAAGGCTCCGTTCTGTCTCCGACAATGTTCCTCATTTTTTTGAATAATCTCTTATTTAAGATTAAGAAATGACATAAGAAACGGAAACTTCTTAATGACTGGAATAGGTCTACTGGTCATCTAATCACCAAAAAGTGGAACCAATCTTTTCATCATTTTGGAAAGATTATTACGCTTAATTAACTAAAGCATTTGAAAGAGTTTATAATCAACCTTTATTGGAAGATTATTAAAGCTTTAGGAGCTTGCAATAAGAAGACCGATAATGGAGATGCCTTTGAAACGAGTCCAGATGAGTTAAACAGAGAGTTTGCTTCCATTTCAATTGCCTCTCATGAAGAAGAACTTACTGATGACATACCTTTTGTTGTAAAACAATCACTTATACCCTTAAACTCTAGAGATTTTAGCTTCCAAAGAGTTTCTGAATATGAAGTTTTCAATGCAGTTACTGGAATTAAATCAAATGCGATCGGATTAGATGGAATGCAGCCAAAGTTTTTGACTATTATTATTCATATGGTGCTTTCCGAAATTACATACATTTTTAATAACATTTTAACCTACTCTACCGTCTGCCTGAAAGATTTCCAAAATCATTCCTGTCCTTAAAAGGAATATCTCTGGAAACAAATCCTATCGTCCTATATGGATACTGCCTTTTCTCTCAAAGGTTTTTGAAAAACTTATGAGCAAACAAGTAAATTCAAACATCAATGAGTTTAACCTTTTATCACCATGGCAATCTGGTTTCAGACCAAAGCACAGTTGTACTACGGCGGTCTTAAACTTGGTATATGACATTTAAATGGAAATGAATGAAAATCATGTACCATCACTTACAGTACCTCATGAAATTCTCATTCTTTAGCTAAAAAAACTACTTCAGTTTTGACTGTACAGCAAAAACTAATGAAAAGTTACTTGGTAGGTCGGTCACAAGCTGTTTACTGCAACCAAAAAATGTCTAATTTCCTTGAAACTAAATACGGTGTGCCACAAGGATCAATTTTAGGCCCGCTATTATTTACCCTCTTCAATAATCACATTCCCCCAGTTTTAAAATGCTGTAAAGTCCAAATGTATGCTGATGACGTACAGATGCACTTTAGCTTTCCAATAGGTTATTCGAAGATGCCATGGAGCGAATTAATAAAGACCTTACCTTGATAGCCTCTTGGTCAAAAAAGAATAAGCTCATGTTAAATTCCAATAAAAGTCAAGCCATTTTAATTGGTCGCTCGAACATTAATACTTAAAGCTTACCACAGCTTTTCTTAGAAGGATTAGTGCTACCCTACGTCACTAGTGTACAAAATCTCGGTATTACAATTAACACAAATCTTACCTGGGGAAATCATATTGTTGAAACAGTTTCCAAGATCTACGGATCCCTTCGAGTTTTGTATGGAATTGGAAACTGTCTTCCTTTTAAGACTAAGGTAATGCTAGTTAAGTCACTTTTGTTGCCAATTATTTTTTATGCCTACCCTGCTTTTGTGACTTAGATAGTTACTCTCTACGTTAGCTGCAAGTTGCTATCAAAAGCACAGTAAGGTTCGCTTATAATCTTGGTAGAAGAGCACACATTTCAATTCAATACAAAACACAAATTATCGACGAACTCCTTATAAAATGGATTATAAATTACCTTTCGGTCCGGTCCGTTTGAGATACTTTGGACGCTTTCCAGATTGATATTCAAAAAACAAATGAAAACTCCTACAGTAAAAAACAAATATCAGTAGATGCTGACGCTCCTTGAACCCACTTCGCCAGCATAGAATCACTCACTTCTCTCCCTCTTGTAAGCCTCACATCAGTTTTCATTGAACGCATGAGTGTTGTCAATAGTCGGCCAGACTTCACTCCAGTTCATGACGATCCAATTCTGTTTGTGGTATCCCTTATCAAAAATTTTTGGCACAATAAGCGTAGTGCAAATAGCCGCTCGCGTGAAAGAAAGAAATCACCTGTTCTGCGCATAACAAGTGACTTGCCCAATCCCCTATACATACAGCAGCAATGAAGGTTCCTATAAGTGTGGTCATCGAGAAATACTAGATCCACAAAGCATTTCTTCATACATTGTGTGACCCACGCACCCTTACAAATCAGTAGCAAACAATTTTTCTCAGCGAAGATTCATTAGAACAGCAATTTCTCTGGACTTCAAATACAGAGGCTGATCGAATGTCACAAAAGAAGTAATGAACCCATGCTTCAATGAGGGCAGTGGAAACCGAATTTATCTAGTATAGATTCTAGATAACTATGTTTTTTAACCCTTATTTTTCTGGAGTTCCAAAACACCAAAGGTACCCATTTGTTGGATTTATTGTCAGCCGTTTGATGTCATCTGAGCCAGGAAGAGCTTGTGGTGGGGTGACACTACTTTTCGTCCTATTGAGAGAGCCAAGTAGAAGGTACCATATCCTTCGATCTTTCCCCTCTCCCCACACTACAGGACAAAATATTCAAGGAAGTTCATTACAATACACTATACTTGATTAAGTGACCTCATTCGACATATTTCAAAAGGAATTATTGTCAAGAATAAGTTTTGGTATTTTATGGCTAAATTTTGACTTAACAACAGTATTTTATCAAAATCTGTCCTTCAATTTTCGAAATACTTTTTTCATAAATTCGTTATTATATTTACAAGTTAAGTGTTTTGGTTTTGACACTTTTTAAGTTCAGATACTGTTATTTTTCTACGTTAATGTTACTTATTTTTTAAATTTTATTCGACGATATGACCGCACATATGAGCAAGTACGTGCGATCCAGTCGTGCAATTTATTTTTTATAAATTCTTTATAAGATGCAATACTTTTCCGAAAACTGATTGTTACTGACTTCTCTGATACTCTGTAGTAGTCTCTTTCCCAGTAGAGCTGTTTTTTTTATAATTGGCATGTGCAAAGAAGATTTTGGCTACACTTATAGTGTTGGTTAAACACACCGGGGGTATAGGAAAATATTACACATTTGTTTTAAAGTTCTCCAAGTCAAAATGGGAAGGAAAAGCAGAGTCTGGCAAGGCATTCCACATTCGCATGGTACGGCTAAAAAACGAATCTCTGTATTTGACTGGGTAAAGGGTAAATGTAGAGCCATTCCCAGCAGTGCGAGTATAACGATTTAATAGAAGGAATACAGCTGACTATTTCGCTAGAGCATTGTCTGTAGAAATAGCGATAAAATAACTAAAGAGATGTGAATTTTTGTGTTATTGAGGGGTCGCCGTCGCCCATCATTTTTAAAGCTCTTTTTTGAATTCTGTCTAGGAGACTCAAGTGCGTTTTTGGAGCACCTACCCAAATGTTGGAATTATACTCAAGTTTTGATCGAATCCTCGCAGCATTCATGCCACAGAAGGTGGTTTGCATTGCACTGCACATACCGAGAACTGAGAGGTTTTCGATTTCTTCGATGAAGTGGCATGGCGAACTAAAAAAGACAACATTGAGTTTTAGAAGAAAGAAAACTGCCGTCGCAGATCTAAATCCGAAGAACAAAAAAAAAAATCTGAGAGTGCTGTCGTCAGCAAAACAATTTATTGGATTAGTTGTTTCAGATAATAAGTTATTGATAAATATAAGGAAGAGAGTCGGAGACGACAAAACAGAGTCCTGGGGCACACGAGCCTACGATGGTGTCATACATCATTACATCATTAAATTCATCGAAACATTGGTTAAAATGGATATGGCTTACAATATCATAAATAAATATTAATAATAATAATTATAATAAAATTCTTTATTTTTTCGATTCAATATTAACAATATATTGTACAGCTTCGAATTCGGCAAAGAATGTTACTCCAAATGCCTGTACTCTGTAGCACATACAAGTGTTGGTTGACTGTAGCATTGAACACTTTGTATTTACACGAATGGTTAATGTTTGAATTTGAGAAGAACTTCTTAAGCCACATCATATTCACTGCTATTTTAAATTCGCTGCTTTTATCCTTTGCGTGCTTTTTTAAGTTCAAATTGGGAGTCAGTAACACTTCGAGGTAATTGAATTCATGTACTCTCAATCTCAATGGATTCGTTGCTTAACCGTCAAACTTCTTGTAGTCTTCTTTAGTGAAGACTCTTAAAAATCATAATTTTTGTGTTTTCTGGATTAATGAAGATCCCACGTTTTACAGTAAGCCTTTTGCTTATTGATTTGGAGTTGAAGTGTGAAGGGATTGTTAGCAATTTATACTAAGTTGTCCGCGTGCAGAAGTTACTTAATTAGAATTTCGCAAAGATGACGCCCCCAGGAAGCATATCGGAGATACCATCGATATATAGGGCGAATAGTAAGGGACTCAAAATGCATCCCTGCGGTACACCTGTAGACGTTTCAAACCAGTCGGACAAATTCGAGCCACCCCAGACTGCTGCACTTGACGTTGCCAAAAATTTGGTATACCGCATAAGGAACAACAGAGCCTGTCTGTTGCCTGTGTCAAATGCTGCCTTAAAATCAACGAAGCACACATATAATTTCTTATTGTTTTCAATATGTTTTCTGGCAATGCAAATCAAATCAAAAATGTAATCTACTGTCGAGAATCCAGGGCGAAAACCAGCTTGAAATATACTGAGACAATTAGTGGTTTCCGTCCAGGAGGATAGTCTTCCATACATAAATTCAGCAAAAATCTTTCTCAGTGAATTGAAAACGGAGATAGTTTTCAGGCTGCCTCACAACTCCTTTTTAAATATTGGAAAAATAAGAGCTAGCTTAAAACCCTTAGGCGCTTCCGCAGTGTCATAAATGTTATTTAAAAAGTTCAGTATATAGTGTTTGAATTGGTCGTTGCTATTTTTGAAAAATTCAACTTTGTTATTCTTCATCTGCAGAAGAGTTGTTTTCAGTTCACCAATAGTTATCGGAGCGTTAAATTCTGAAACGTTCAAGTCTTCTAATGCGTAACTGAAGGTATGAAGGTTCTTTTCGGCCGAGGCTAAAGCCTCAGCTTCGAGAGAAGTCTTGAGTTTTTACTGAGTTGTAACTGCCTAGCCATATTTTGTAGGTAGTTAATGTTTTTGGCATTACATAACTGTTTGAAATCCTTGTTGGCACAAAGGTACATATTCTTGAAGTAAATAGAATTTGTCTCTCTAAAAAGTTTCAAGAACTTTGAGTTTGCTACATTCTTTTTCAAACCACTTGTTTTTTGCGTTGAATAGGTGATGTAATTCCTGGAAGCTCTAGAGACTCTGTTCATACCACGAAAAATGTATTATTGGTATCAAAATCATTTTATTTAAATATACAGAAATCCAGAAAAATGGCAATGCAGATGCTCTTTTAAGAAGACCGTGCTTAAACTGCCAGCACTGCGACAAGCATGTTGCAAGAATATTGTATGGACAGGAGTTGCGGCTGAAGATCTCCTTAGTAAACCGAAAGCTGTTTTTTGACTTCAAAATCACAATTGAGCTGGTGCTGGTTAAGAAGAGACCCGCTGGAGATGCCATAATGGACAAGAGCCCAGTTTTGAGATGTCGCGTCGGCAGAATCTTGTGCAAAACTTGAACTGCAAAGAATGTTTACATCTTGGCGCAAAAACGGTATCTGGGACGAAATGTGGGAAAATGATAAAATTTTTTTTCAATTATTCGGTCTGATGATGATAATAAGCACCAGGTTGTGAGATCGCCTTTTGCTGTAGAGCTGTTACCAATTTAAAGTTCTTCATCTCCCAAGCATAGTTTTTTTATTTTAAAAAAATATTTGTTCTGGAACATACCTACAAAATATTCTACCAAAAAAATCTACCACCTCAAAGACTCATAGTCCATTAAAAGTTTGCTTTTCTGTTCAACCCCTTTTTATTTGGGATTATAGGTACTGTAATACAAGTTATGGATTCGTGCAAAAAAATTTTTTTTTAACAATCAAACATGACTTTACGATTATAGAGAAGTTGAAAGAAGTGGGTCCGGAAATTCCGTCCGTCTGTCTGTCTGTCTGTCTGTTCGCGCCTCTACAGCCTAAACGGATGGGCCGATTTGCTTCAAAGTTGGTATTTAGTATTAATTAGGTAGTATCTCGGGGAATGTTTTCCATTTTTGCTCTAGGTCGAAAAATAACGGTATTTGCGATACAATTTTGAACAAAAAGTTAGATTTTCTCGAAAACGGCTCTAACGATTTTGATAAAACTTTCAGGGTGCTAATTTTTTACAACCATGCATCTTTCAGTTAGAATGAATTTTTCGAAATTTGTTCTATAACGGTGCCTATCATATAACAGTTTTTTTTTTTCAAATGCGGATTTATCGTTAACTATTATTTCGATTTCAATAAAATTTTGCACACAGAAAGTCATTTATAATTCAATTAATATTGCATTTTAAAATTTTTAAAAACTTTTTTTTCGATTTTTAAAATTTTCTAAAAAAAATTGGTTTTCGAAATATTTTGAAAATGGGTTGATTGAATTTTTATTAAATAATTTTCCCAGACAAAAACTACAGATTTCCTTATAATGACATACTAGAAAAAAATTTAAAATATTTTTAAGAAAAGTTTTTCAAAAAAACGACTTTTAAAAAAAATGGTCGAACGATTTTCAATATATTTTTTCTTCGATAGACATTTAGTTTTCAATTTTTATTGCATACTTAAGTTTTGTCCCAGAAAACTCTTAAACTAATCAAAAAAAAATGAAAGAATTTTCTAAAAAAAAATTTATTTTTTTTATTTTAATAAACGTGTGGTTTTCAATCTGGCAATCCTTTTTTCGGAGTTGGTCTTTTTGACAGCTGTCACTTGATTTATGCTCAGTTTGGTTTGCCATTTCAAAATGAATAGACTTAATCCTGAACAATGTTGCAGGCAAATTTATTACCAAAATAATGGTTCGTTTCGGTGGAGCAGAGCATCGAAGAAGACCCGAATGAGTCCATCCGCCATCGCGCGAAATATGTTCCAGAGCTACATGGAGCTAAAAAAACCCAACTTGTTCGTTTCAAATTCAATTTATAAATAACAATGATTATGTTTTTGTTCTACCTGACGAGAGTACAAGAATATAATACGTAAGTCAGGAAAGTTGCTGATCATTTTATTTTACAAAAATAATACATAATTGCAATAGATTGATTTAATGACATATGTGAAAGCTGGGTTTGCCGGATGTTCCCAGGGTGACTACCGGATATTAGGTCGTAGGGGTGATGACCGTAGGGGTGATGACCGTCTTGGCAGGCTCGTGGCAATGTGTAGTGCTTTGCACGGGTGTTGACTGAGTGTTGACCGGAAGTGGGAAAGGGGAAGTTAGGTTGCGAATGTAACTCGCGCAACAATTGGAGATCTGCCCATTCACTTTATGGAAGATTTTGCGGAAGGATATTGGTTTGCAGCCTTACAATATTAAATTCGTGCAAGAATTGAAGCCGAACGACCATTTAACGCGTCACACGTTCGGTGAATGGGCCCGATTTTTATAAAAGGTTTAGAGTATTAAGGCCTATTTGTGTTACATTAGGCCTTATCTCACAGTTAAGCTTTCGTGTCGCCTTAGGATATTGAAAATCAACGTGCGCTACGCAGCCTTAATTATTAATGTCCTCATCAAAAGTCTGCCAAGTTAACACCTTCTTTTACATTAAATGTGCCTGCTCCTTTTAAGGATTAATAAACTCATATTGATAATCCATTTGTAATAAAAAACACTGCACCTGATTCGACGACAAAATCTCGGAACCAAAGTCCTGGTTTGTGTACGTAATTAAAAAGTGATTTAACGCTTTTACAGATTATGTCTTGTTGCAAAATCATTAAATGTCTGTTTAATAATTCAATATTAATGAGCCAGGATTTTATAAGACACAGCACATTTTTAATAACATAATCCTTCTTACCAGCCGTAATATCCTTCTTGACACAAGATTTACTCAAACAATTAATCTTCAAAAGGGGAACGTTTCCCTTTAATTTGAAAATATCTTTCATTTAAGATTATTAATAAAGATATAATGTAAGTCTCCTTTTACATTTCCTAATTGGTTTTTGTATAAGAAAAAAAAAACAAGGACGAAATAATGCTTCGTCTAACTACATGTTACAGGAAAATAGTTCAACTGCCTTTGGTGACACAATCTTCATTTTCCAGACCAAAAAAGAAGACACGAGAGGAATAAAGTATTTTAATTCCAAAAAGGCATTGAATGACCAAAGGCCACACAAAGGATGCAGGACATCGACAAAAAAGTTCTCTCCAATCATTTGTACTACTTGACCGAAAAGCTGCAGTTGCAGCAGCTGTGATGTTGAATGAGACCCAGATGTCTTTCGTCCTTCTAAATTGCGTTTTTCTTTCCAAACCACAACCAAGTTCCATTTGGAATTTTATTTTCGTTTTTTTTTTCTGCTCAGCAATTTCATCAGATTTTCTCTCGCCAAATTGTACTTAAGGAGCATAACACTTTTTTTTTAATCACTGCTTCTTCTGCAGTAGAAGCAGGTTGAAGTTACTTCCTCTACAACTGCACAGGGATGATCCCTGAGCTTGAATTGCATCCGTGAGAATCAACACCAATCGGAAGCACTCCAAGGTAATGATTTAGCGCCAAACAATCGCATTGTGGCTGCCATTGGAAGGGAAAAGGTCAAGTGCAGATCACGCAAAAAATCAACGTTCACCTTGTGTGGAGGAGACACTTCCTGTACAAGGAAGAACGCTCGTCTTGTGTATATGCGCTATGACGCAAGGAGCCAGAGCCTGAATGACTGCAGGAATTAATTAAGAAACAAACACGTATAGGCATCATCGAAATGGGGCTTTGTGAAATTGCTGCAAAGAGATTTTGCTAATAAATTGATTTTTCTTAATTTAAAGTCCTTCAAGATTTTTTTTGGGGTCAATTTCACCAGCTGCTAAGTTGATTTATAACCGAATACTTAGAATACATTTTTTGTTGATTTTCTTCTGAATACTGGAAACAGATGGTTAACCTCTTCATCCAACTTTCCTTGAGCAGTATATAGGAGTTTGATGGAACAATTCTTATAATTATCTCCATTAAATTTTGCCTTAATAAAGGCAAACGTTTTTAAAGCTTCCGTAGTGCCTTTTAATATTCTGGTCGGGAATAATAGACATTTCAAGAAAATTGTTTGCGAACATTTATTAACATTTAGCTAATCGGTCTGGATTTTGGCGCCAGTGCCACTTTTTGACTTCCTTTTGATAAAAAGTAAACATATACTAACTAGGCAAATACACATAATTATTTCATAAAAATCGGTCCAGTCATTTTAATTTGACATTGGACAGTAAAAATTTATACGCCAAACGACAAAAAACCAAAAGTGTCGATGATTCAGTAGGTGAAGACAGTGAATACAAAAAGTTGAGATAAAGTCTAAATCAGCCCTATCACAGATTCCCTCGTAGAAAATTTCCGAACGAAACGCTACGCCCCGCCCCGAATACAAAAAAATTCAAATCACAAACCCCGAACGGAATCAGCCATTATCCAAACCTCTTTTCGGACTTTCGGAATCAGTTGATTTGTGTCAAAATGTGAAAAGCAAAACAAAATGTCACTTTTTTATTGTGTATATTTCAATTGTGTTTTGAAAAAAAGTTATCTAAAATGGATTCAATTGCGATTGTTATTGTGAAATAAAACAAGAAAACGTGTGGAGAAACCGCAAATTAAAATTACAACGTCGTATTTTAAGAGACGCTTTTAGTCCACTCGACCACAATCCCTGGACAATTTATGGCTTCTCTTGGAGAATATCCAAAAGCCTTTTGTATTTTGTTCTTCTTTAGACCGAAAATACTTACATTTTTTTATTAAATGCGTGTTAACAAACTGTTTCACACGACATCCGAGCAAAATAATTGTGATACCAATTTTCCCGAACAAGCAAGTGATACCTTTTTTCGGAATTCGTAGTACGATTCTATTACGTCGGAACCTGTGACAGGGCTGAATATCAATTAAACACGACAACTATTGTCTGACTTAATCACATCAAAATTCTACAGTCATTGTTATCAAACGATCCGGAAACGACTTATAGGCGCGATCTTAAATTTTAACTGGCAAACTGCAGGAAAATTGAAACTATCAAGTTCAAAAAACATTAAGTAGCGTTTCTGGTTTGACAAACCAAAGATCAAGCAACAGAAGAAAGTTAACGAATATCCTGTACAGCGATGATACCAAAATTAATTTGTGAAGCTCCGATAGGTGGATTTGTATAAAAAGGAACAAAATGAAGAACTTAATCCCAAAAACAGCCGTAAAGATGATAAATCACGGGAGAAATTAAATATCAAGATTAAAAGTAATATTTTTGTATGCTGATTGGGTCCTTTCCATTAGGTACAAATAAAAATGATCAAGAAAATTCACCTTAAAATATTGAAAGCTGGTATGCTTCTGTATGCAGAAGAAAAGATGCGATTACTTGGTATGTTCCACCCAAATTTCTGCCACAAAAATACTGCGAAAGTTGTGGTGACCAGCTGGTAAGAATAGCAGAGCATCTCGGCAGAGTAACCTCTTTCAAAAATCGGTTAAAAAATTTGAAGTCCGGGGTGATATGGGGACGAATTAAGGAACAAAAACTGATCGATTCTATGCCTATGAGATACATATGAAACAATCCTTAAAAACCTACCTTAGGTCGTGCTTGAATACGGAGTGGACCTGGGGCTCAACCAACAATTTCTCTGCGTCCTAAATAAGCTACCTCAAGTTTCGTAGATGAAGTCGAGGTCCTTTTGCATTGGCCTGCACCAACTAAGTCAAGGTCTTCCTCTACTATACTCTCCATCCGGGGTGGAATTGAAGATTTTCTGGGCCGGAGGATTGGTATACATCGGTTCTAGCCATCAAGCCATCCAGAAACCATCAAGAAGTCTAAAAAAGTGATCGAAAAAAAATATCTGTCTGTCTGTTTGTCAGTATGTATAACGAGCTGCAGCCTAAACGGGTTAAGCGATTATCTTCAAACTTGGTGTGTGTAATTATTTTGGTATTCTCCAGAGGGAAAATTGAAATTTTATTTTTAGGCCAAAAAAAAAACGGTACCTGCCATATGACAGTTTAGGAAAAACTTATTTTTTCTCGAAAACGGCTCCAACGATTATGATAAAAAAACTTAAGAATTTTTTTTGGTATTGGCTATCATTTTAATAGAACCAAATGTCCGGGAAAAGTCTATTAACGGTACCTTTCATATAACGGTTTTTTTTTTATTTTTGGGCTTTCTCGGTAACGGCTCTTTGGATTTCTGTAAAATTTTATATTTGAAAAGATCTAGGTAGCTTAATTAATTCTGTTTATCAACATTTTTTAATAATTTTTTTTCTAATTAAAATAAATTTTTGAAAAATCAATATTTTGAAAACTAATTAAAACAAATTATTTAAAATTTATAATCACATGTATATTAATTAACTCGAAAAAACTGCATACCAAAATAAAAAAATTTTTTTTTCAAAAAACTAAAAATAAAAAACAGGATTTTATCAAAACCGGTCCTACAATTTTTGAAATACTTTTATTATAAATTCTTTGTTATTTAAGACATGAGATGGCGTACTTCATTTATACTAAAAACCGTTAAGTATTGTGGTTTTGATACTTTTTATAAGTTCAAACTGTGTTATTTTCAACGTAGATGTTACTTGTTTCTGTCAAAGATCTTGCTTTCCAATGTAACTAGGCACACAAGAGCAAGTACGTGCGACCCAGTCGTGCCATTTTTAATTATTTCTTCTCTATCGAAAATGCGTACATTTTGACTAAACGAATCTGTTTTTCGTTGGATTAGCAATTTCCTTTCTGACTGCTCAATACAAGTTGTGTTGGGTGGATTCAAATCTGATATTCATAAGAGACCGAGAGCCCGCAACTGAATTCTTGCGTGAGAGGAAACCAAATAATATTGATGTTAAAAACAGTCCTCCTAAAAATGATAACGCAGAATTACGGAGTAATGGTGGGTTAAAAGTACCATTTCTCTGAAAATAGACGCGTTTTCGGAGGCATCTGTCAGGGATTTGGCACCTGTGAGACGTCTTTCACAAACATTTTCGCAATCGGTTTTCGAGGACGTTGGGATGCGATGCATTTGAAATGGTTTCCTTCACTAAGTCTATTTTCAGAAAAATGGTACTTTTAACCCACCATTACTCGGTAATGCTATAACGTAGAAAAATAACACAGTCGGAACTAAGAAAAATTGTCAAAACCGCAATACTTAACGGTTTTTAGTAAAAATGGTGTACATTTTAAATATATATATAAATTTTATTATTTATTATTATTATACAAATGTTATATAATATCAAATTTATGAAAAAAGTATTTCGAAAATCGTAGGATGGATCTTGATAAAATCCTGTTTAAATAAAAACTTATTTTTGAAATTTTGGTTTGCAGTTTCTTAGAGTTTATTAATAAACAGCTGATCATAACATTTATTTATTGTTTTTGATTAGTTTTAAAAATTTTTAATTTTCCAAAATAAAATTTCAAAATAAGTTCTAAATAGAAAACAAATTTATTCAAAATTTTGGTATGCAGAAATAATTTTGTTACTTAGATCTTTACAAAAATAAAATTTGACGGAAATGCAATTAGCCGTTACCGTGAAAGTCCAAAATTAAAAAAACAGGGCTTGTCAAGAATGCGGTCAAAAATGTTCACCAAATTCGTTTGAGACGTTTTCGAGGAATGATTGTTATCTCAATTTTTTTTGTATATTCACGAATTCTAAGCTTCCCTTATAGTACCTCTAATCGCAATTAAAAAACCCAGGCGGGTGAGAAATCTCTGCCATCTTCTGTTATCGACTGCCCTTTAGGCAGAAAACGTCGGCAGGCCTCGCAGTTTTGGATTATTCAATGTAGCTGAGGCCATTTATTTGATCCAAAAGTTTTTGTGCCTGCTTTTCTTCGACACATGAATGCTCCATTTTTGTTGTGTTTGACCTCTTTTAAACGACACTAGTGATCTCAGTTCATGGATTTGCATGCACTCTTGTGGAAAAGTTATTAACTATTTAAGTGTCACTTGACTCACTTTGATGGTCATTGCCTAGATGTGACTTTTCCTCTAGACTCCGTTTACGACGGGAGTCGCTGAAAAATTCACACGTCTTTTCTAAATCAATTTTTGACTTCATAGAGGTCGGTGAGAACCCTGGTTCCACCATCACTCTTCTGCAAAAACGGACGAGTTTTTTTTATAATTAGCGCACGCACAAGGGATTATTTGATTCCCCTTAAATGTAGAGCACACTGCACGGGTATTAAAAAGAGAGGGATGAAAAGGAAAGGAGATGTCGATTAACATTGGTTTGGAATGCTTGCAGATCAAAATGGCAAAGGAAAATCTCACTGGTAAACTATTCCAAATTCGTGTTGTTCGGCTCAGAAAAGAATCCCTATATTTAACGGTACGTCCGAAATTGGGCTAAAGGGTGAACTGGTGAGCATTCTTTGCGAGACGAGTATTGCGGGAGAAGTTTTTAAGGGGAGGAATGCAACTGGCAACAAGTTCTCTTTCCTATCAATCTTCCCGCTCTATTTCGTATTCTATCAAGCAGGTGAAGCGATGTTTGCGAAGCACCTGTCTGGAGGTGCGAGTTATACTCGAGTTTAGGGCATATAAACGCTTTGTAAACTGTAGCCAGATTAAAAGGGGAAAAAAACTTCTTGCATCGATACAGAAAACCTAAGCACTTAGTAGCATTTTTAGCGATCTCAATTATATGGTCGTTCAACGGAGGTCGTCGTTGACACACATACCGAGTACTGAGAGCTTTCCGGTTTCTTCGATGCAAGTGCCATTCATGGACAATAGTATTGGGAGTATGTTTAGCTTTAACGTCAAAAGACAGCATTCAGTTTTCGAAGCATAATAGCGAAGGACATAAATCATCGAACGAGTATGAAAAGCTGAGGGTAGAGTCGTCCGCAAAACAGTTAAGTGGATTAGAAGTAACAGACAGAAGATCATTTAAAAAAATGAGGAAAAAGAGTCGGAGACAGAACAGAGCCCTGGGGCACACCAGCATTTATTTTCTGGGAATCAGACTTGAATTCATCCAATACAACTTGTATTTAACGGCCCAGATGATAGCTTCTAATCCAACGAACAAGTGTATCATCGATCCCAAAAGCACGCATTTTCGATAAAAGAGCTTCATGCCAAACTCTGTCAAATGCCTTGGAGATATCAAGAGCAATAATCTTACTTTCACCAAAGCGATGTAAAGATTTCTTCCACTGTTCGGTGAGATATGCCATCAAATCACCAGTGGAAGGTTGCTGCGGAAGCCATACTGACGGTCATGGAGAAGCTTTCGAGATATTCCTTAAGCTGGCGGTTAATCAACGTTTCCATGACCTTACAAAGAAGAGATGGGGATGGGGAGGATGGGTCACCTTTCTTAGGGAGAGGGTGGACAAAAGGCTGTTTTCCATCTTCTAGGAAAGATTCCAGAAGAGTAGGAGCGATGGAAAAGCTTACGCAATGGCTTTGCCAGTGTGGAAGAACACCTCTTCAGAAGAATCGGGGGTATACCATCCGGGCCAGCGGATTTGTGTATATCGTGATCTTTGAGAACTCTTGCTACTGTACGAGTGCGGAAAAAAATCTGTCCCATGGAAAAATTTACATTCTCAAGTACAGCGTGGAGCTGCCAGCAAAATGGGCGGCGAACAAGTTTGCCTTCTCTGAAGAGTAAACAATTGGTTTGTTACTGTCGATGAGCGTTGGAACCGAAGATGTTGAGGATTTTTTAATATTTTTTACAAATGACCAAACATTTTTACTGCCTTTGGGACACTGCAGAATTTTTTGCCGTCATTTTTGGTCATGCAAAAATTTGGTTCTTTCAATAACGGAGTTGCTTGAGTTCCTTGCTTGTTTGTGCTTTTTCCGATTTTTCTCTGTAGGGTTGGCTTTGTAAGATCGGAAAGTTACTTCCTTGAGCCTGATAGCTTCTTTACACTCAGAATTAAACCAAGACTTTTCTTTAGGTTTAATGCTTTTTACTCTGTTAGGAATAAAAGCACGCATCCCTAGAAGAATCACATTTGTGATCATTTCAGCACTGGCATCAATGTCACTATCGAGGAAGCATAGTGACCAGTTAAAGTTTCGGAAAAAAATATTCAGGCCGTCCCAGTTGGCTTTCTCGTATTGCCAAACGGTCCTGGTGGGAAGTTTTTCTTTAACTGGATGGGTGGAGGATGAGAATGAGTGCCAAATGGAGAAGTTACACTAATGGTATATTTATCAGGGTGAGAAGTAAGAAACAAGTCAAGAGTATGGGCGGCTTGCCCAGCAACATCCGGTATACGCGTTGGCACATCGATCAGTTGGGTAAGGTGATGTAACCCGGCAAAGAGCTCGACATACCTTCCTTCGGATGTTGTCTGACCAGAATAGCGGAGCCAATTGGAATTGTGTACATTGAAATCGCCCGCAATAACGATTTCAGTGCGAGGACAAAGGGAAACAATTTTCGAGATGGAATCAGACAGGGCATCAAACTCGTTACAAGTCGAATTACTGTCAAGATTTGGACTCCTGTAAATAAAACAATAATGAATGACATGCTTGCGGACAGTGAATTTGAGCCATAAGAAGTTTAAGTCCGTGTTGGAACATTGCCCATATTGGGGAAGGCTCTGGCAAGCAATATCATTCCTAACATAGACCACGAGACCATTATGGGAAAAGAGTAATGGCACCAAGCTATACCCATTTAGAGCAAATTCTGATAAATCAGTATTTACTCCAACCTGGGTTTCACTTAATGCCAAAACAGCTTTACTGTACTGTACAGTAAAGATGTATACGTGAAAGAAATTCTTTCTTAGGCCACGAACATTGTATTAGACGACATTAAAATCACTTACCATTAAACAAAACTTACACACAAAACACAACTCTGATTAAGTCGAGCTGCACAAGTTAAGTTAGTTAAGTCAGTTAGTCATTTAAGCAGCAATGACAAAACTAGACAATGCTCTTGAAACTGTTCAAAGGGAAATCTTTCATAGAGATATATGTGTAAAGAAGAGCTCGGCAATAATGCTATTGGCTTTATGGTAGGAAAACTATCCGCTCGAGAATGTTTTTTTTTTAATTTTTTTTAAAATCCTGATCGGAAACTTAAAGAATTCAAAGTTTCAAATAACAGAGCCGACTCGTCTGGAAACCAAAAAATATTTCAACAATTTTTCTGGTGAAATTTTCTATCAATTTTGTCCTTCAGAATGAGTGTGGTGTGGATACTAAAGGTCGATGCCGATGACTGTTTTATTTTATGTACTTTTGTAAAGGCCTTCCTCAAGTTACCTATTATGTATATGCCTCCAGTTTATCTCTTAATTTATCTCTTTCGCCCAGAAGGACATTCGTACGCAGTTGCTAACTTCCATAATTAAAATTGAAGGACACCTTAATTTTCAAGTATTAACTAAATTTAATAAATTCTTTTCAAGCGGAAGATGTGCATCTGGATAAAACTTTCAAAAGGTTCTCGGTTAAATTGAGGGTAATGAACTAACGACCCAAAGATATGCGGAGAATTGCATGCATATTGATAAAGGTCCGCAGGATACATCCTGCCACTTGAAACTACCGAAAGTTTGCCACTGCATAGAGAAACGCGTTATGGAAGGACAGATGTTTACAGGATCTGGCTGGGAGTTCATGAAAAATGAATGAGTTCATACAGGCGAAGCAAGGATATCCGGGTCATTCATATCTGTGGGGAGCTGGTTCGGGTGTAACGCGAATGACAAATGAGTTATATGTGCATTCCAGAAGAAGGATAATGTAATTTTGATGTTGTCTTCTTCTAAATTTATTCAAAATTTTCTTTTTTTTTTTCTTTTTATTTTGACTTTTTCTTTGTTGTCATTAATTTTAGTTAATGGAGTGCCACAACAGAACATAAAGGATTTAAGTTGTTTATGACTAATATTGTGTTTCTTTGCCGGCATTGTGTTTAGGGATTATTTTTAGTTTTTTTTTTTGTATTCTTCGGTTTGGGCCATCAATCATATCTGATGATGGTTAGCATATATTTTGTTGTTGAAATTGTATCATTCTTTTGTTGTCTCGGCATGTCCTTGAACCTTGGATTGGTGGTTTCGGTAAGTAAAAAAATTATTGTTATAACAATGAAGTCGGGGAATAGAAGCTTAGTGGAAGATTATAGGTTCTGGATGTGGGAACATTATGTTAACTATACAAAAGGCTGACCAGATGATGGTTTTTTCTTTTATTGGATAATAACTTCTTCTTTTTTGTATATTAAGGTACCTTTCACATAATGAAGAAAAAAATCCTCACAAGTTTTCAGGATCTAACAAACCAATGAACATTTTTCTCAAAATTTAGTATGAAAACACGAACAAAATTCTCAAAAAATCGGCCACAAAAGTATCTTGATGGTCAGGATAAAACGACCAGAAATTATTATTTTCTCAAAGTTGAAGCGTGATTTCATGGTTATGTATTCGATACGCCATATTGGTTGGGTCCTTTCCCCGGTTTTCGAACGAAAAAAAACTTTTTCAATTAGATTTTCTTCAATCGCAAATTGAAAACCATCATTTCAATCCACTTCGAGTACCGTTTATTCGATAGTTTTATTCCTTTTCTACAACTACAAACTGATGTTCCTCATGGAGGATTATTTTGGAATTTTTCCAACTTTACAGTTTTTTTTTTTTGGGAGAGGAATCTAGTATTTATGAAAGTATTTCCCAAAGAAAGGTAAAGGAAATCTTTCCTTGTCGGGGAGCCATTGAAAATGATTTGAAATAAAAATGTTTCTTTAGGGTTCTGCATGCTGTTTATTCCTTGTGGCAAAGTTATATCATCAAGATTTATTTTTTTTTATTTAACATCATCAAGATTTATCAACATCAGATGTTTAAAAATATTCCTTATTTTGCTTTATTCAGTTTGGAATTTAATTGAGTTTAAGTTAAGTTCCTTCAACATACCTTCTAGGGATGGGGCTCAACGAGCAGTATATCCTTTGAAATATAGTTATTTCCAAATGCGGGAACTACTGTTATACTCTGTTTCGACTTCTAAAAAAAGAAGTGAAATATGAGGAATATATATAAAACAGGATTAAATAACTCGAAGGGGGATATTTTTATATCAGAGCAAGGATAATAATAAAACTCCTTCATAGATGTTTTCGCAAGTCATATCAGTGTCAGTGACAACAGGGATTTTACTCATGAATTTTGATGCGCTTCCAGGACTTAAGCTGAGTCTGTTTATAGTTTCAAGTTTATCGTTTTAAAGTGAATATATCAGAAAAAACAACAATAACACGATTTAGTTGAAATATGAAAAATTCTCTATAGATTTTGGTGGGTTTACAAAAATATAGAAGACTTAACATACAGCAAATATCCAGTTGATAAGTTTATAACCAAATTAATTAAGATGCTAAGATTGTTTATTTGAACAACTTGGGTTTATCCTTTAATCAACACTTAGTTGACGAAACGAATATTTAGTTGTATTATATTTCTGGTATGAATAACTATAGTTTATTAATATTTCAACTTTAAAGACTTCTTGGGTTAGGCGACTACGCAACATTTAAACTGGTGATAAAGCGAAAATAAACCAAAAGAAATAAATGCAAAAAACATTTGCATTCAATGCTTTATCTATATTTATTTATAAGAAGTGTTCTCTTCGGGGGTCGGTCGCAGACTGACGATCTTGATCGCGTCAGCCTGTCCTATGTTTTTTAGCTTACGAATTTCAAAATTCATGACGTGAGCAGAGAACTTTGAAGAGAGCTGCGCAGTAAAATGGCCAACTGATTTGGTTTAAGCTATACAATCTTTCAAAATGCCATTAAATTACTCGCATTTGTCGATGATATTAGCATAATCGGAAGATCACATCGTGATGTCACCTCAGAAGGGCTTTTGTGAGTATTGAGAGCATAAAGTAAAAATATTACAAAGAGGAAAATCTTCCTTCTATCCATCAACACCCTAAATTTTTGTTGTCTCTTTTGTATATCATTCATTAATTTTTTCAAGCATTGTGTTTCACTCATACTTACTTATCCGAAAAGGTCAATGAGATGACAGCTCAGCTTTTAGGCATTGTAAAAAGAAGGCAATAGATTTATTTCTTTATTATATTGTTACTTTATGATTGAGACGGAAGCAACGAAGATAGATTAAGGACTAAGCAGTCAAGAAGAGCAAAAACAAGTATTTTGAAAGTCAGAGTAACACAAAATAAGATAGGCAGCTATAACTTTAAGGTAGATAAGTACTTTGACTACCTGGATTCCGCTATCAACTCAGAAAACCCAAGGGCTGAGATCAAACGAAGAATAACTCTTATAAATCGGTGTTTGTAGTACGAAGACAAATCAGTAGCAACGCCCTCTCTCGGGCATCTAAAGTGTGACCATCATCATTCCAATCCCGATGTATGGTGCAGAGGCATGGATATTGTTGAAAGTGGATGAGAGCGCTTGAGTTTACTTGGAGAGAAGAAAATCACTATGATACTTTGTTTCACATGCATAAACAGCGATTTGAAATGGAGAAATAACGAGGAACTATACGAGCTCTACAGTGGAAAAGACCTGCAGCAAACCTGTAGCGGACCGATACTGATGATCCAGAATTGACGACGCAGTAGAGGAAAACCGATATTAGGATGGCGAACGCAAGTGAAAGAGGACATTGACCAGCTGGAGGCAGATAGCTAAGGACCGAGCTGTCTGGAAAAACTTGGTTGATGCCCTGATCCACCTCGGACTGTAGGCGTTTCAATACAACAAATATTTTCGACTACCCGGAAGAATATTTTCTGGTACCCTATTCGTGTAGTAGGGCTAAATGAAGAATTTAAATTTGAATGAATATTCCGGTTGAATTGTTTATGGGGAGGAATGCAGTTATTTCGCTAGAGCATTGTTTTTGGAAATAGTGATAAGATGATGAGAGGGAAAAACATTAAGACGGTGTTCAAGAGATGTTAACGTTTTTGTTATTGCTCGGTGAAATCTTTATTTTTATTTTGTCCAGGAAACGCATATGGTGTTTAGGAGCTCCTATCCATATTTGGGAATTATACTCAAGATGTGGCCGAATAAAATAATAATATAATATGTATAATATAACCTTTTTTTTACTTTATAACGTGGAATGTGTAGTCATATCACAGAAGTCGGTCTGTATTTCACATTCCGAGAATTGAGAATGGTTTAGGTTTCTTTGATGCAAAAGATAACATTGATTTTTTGAACCGTTTAACTAGACGGAAATTTTTATTCCCAATTTGACAATGATGACCAGGGTTTAATGAACTTATCATAGGATGCCGTTCAAGTTCCATTGCTGATGCACTCTATAAATGAATATGTCGTCAGCAAAACAATTCATCCAATTAGATGTTTTACATAATATGTACGTGTTTGATAAAAATAAATAAAAAGTATCGGAGACAAATTGGAGCCCTTGGGTACACCAGCATTTATTTTCTGAATAACTGTGAGTGAGATAAAAGTTCTTAGTTTACTATCGCTCACTTGAGGAACCCCTGTTCTGATGTCAGGTCGAAAGAGTTGTGCTGCTATCTTTTGAACTTTGTTATACTTTTGAACTGGATTGAGGAGTACCCTTTTTGTTCTTCAAAGTTGCTTCAAGAAATCGTCAATGTTAGTTGGAATCGAATCTCTTGAAGTTCGTTACTAGATTTTTGTATGTTGTTATTAACATGCGTCATCGGGATAAATTTTTTGATGATTTTTATTATTAACCTTAAATCTAACTAAACCTTTTATTGGCGATAAGAATCCGAAGAAGAAGCGATGGAGAAACTATTTTTTTAACATGCGAAATCATGCGCATTTTGTCGAGGAGCTCTAACACAACGTTTTAATTAATTGATATTACTGAAGCTCATTATATTGGCATACTTGGAGTCAACTCTAGATATGAGGTCCTCATAATGCAATGAGTCAAAGACGGCTACCAAATGGAGTTGCATAATTAATTGATATAGATTCTTTTTTTTATTAAGAAAGAGCCGCCTTCTATAGAATCCAAACAACGATTAGTGTCCTAATTTCCTGGATGGAAATAAGCTGAGCAAAGTTAGAGTCTCAAAAAATGGCGGAAAATCCGTCACGTATGCGAGACCTAGTCAAAAGACAAAAAAAAAATGTTGGTGACAGCGATATAAGAACACAACCACTTCGTTCGGCGTCTGATAGTCAACTGCTTCATTTCAATGTCTTGTTTGCTTAATATAAAGTGAAATAAGAGAAAGAAAAAAGAGCAATAATTTACGATCGGATTTGCAATTGTCTTATGTACATTCAATTGTAATGCATTTTAGAGTGGATTGGATAGTAGAAATGAACGTAAATAAATATTCAAACAAAAAAAAAGTTTAATGTGTACATAATAAAAAAACTGTGGTGTCTTAAGTAACTCGAACGCTGAACGTAAAAAATGCTACATGTTGCTTCTGGCATTTTGAAGGTAACGGTGATATTAGAGCTAGTGGATTTGGTGTTGATATTGAGTAATTTATAAGAACAATGATGGATCGGTTCTCCTTGTTCGTAGTTGTTTTGGGAATTGATTTTTATATATGATATTATGTCCTGGTCTTGCAGAGTTATCATTGCTATAGGGCTGCGATGTTGAGACCGCACTTTATATTGTGTTGACGATACAAGTGCTTTATAAGAAACTAAACGCCTTCTTCATTTTACTACTTGAGTGTTCTCGAGGATGTTTCGGTTAGTCTATTGTACTAAAACTCTAATTAAGCTAGCTTCTAAGCCAATATGAAGTTTTCGTCTTAGACGCCTCTTCGCCTAGCTCAGCAATGTGTATGTCATCATGGTATAGGCGCATGCCGGGATGGGACCGATAGCAATCAAGAAAGGTCAAACAGATTAAGGCCCGCTCTGAAGTGATACCTTAAGGTGTCTTTTTATATAGATTTTTTTCCCGAAACGAAGTCTGTTTCATAGCTAATATTAAAACCGATAACTGATGTTACTGTCATTCGAAACCGAGTTTCTTATAGCAGTTAATATTCAAACACCGACGCAGATTCTTGTGCGTTTTTCAACCGAAATATACTTGAATATTTATGTCCGAACTGGGTTTAACTTTTGTTTTCCAATATAGAAATATAGTTAACTTTGTTAACCCATATTTCACTTAAATCCATTCATTCGCAAGTGTGATTGTATATCTATTAATTCCGATTTCTCAAATCACTGACATCTTAGTTATTAGGAAAAAAAGAATTGTAGGGTTCCGAAGTAATTTTTTAATTTTGGTGGGGATAACCATTTATTAGCTTAATACAAGCTTAACTTAAACTTAACTAAACTTGAAAACTAATTAAACTAAATTAACTTATAAGGAGGAAAGATGATGTAAGAGCTGGGCTTTCAGACAAGGACTTGGAAGGTTGAAATCGAAAAGAGGAGAGATCGAATTGATTTTACTCAATATGCGGATTAAAGGTTCATTGAGACCATAGGAAGTACGATGGGGAGGAAGGTAAAAAAGACGTGATGATCTTAAGTTGCGTGGGTTAGTGTTAAACAAGATGAGATCAAAAAGTGAGGAACTGTCAGTGGCACCTGTAAGGATCCGATGAATGAAAATGATATCAAACACATTCCTACGGACTTCAAGGGGGTGTAGATTTATAATTTTGAGTCGGTCAAAGTAGGGTGGTAGAGATGAGAAGTTATTAGGGTCATAAAAACTTCGGAGAGCAAAGAGTAGAAAACGGCGTTGAACGCTCTCAATTCTGGAGATATGAACTTGCGATGCATACTCAAGGAGAGGACGAACATAGGAAATATAGAGGGATTTGGTTACAAATGGGTTCCGAAACTCTTTGGACCACATTTTGATAAAACCAAGGGCGGAGTTAGCTCTTGATATAGCATTATCAATATGAGAGCGAAAATTTTATTTGCAATCACAGAGGACGCCTAAATCGCGGATAACCTGTACGCGGTTAATGGAAAGGGTTTGAAGATAATAAGATTTAAGGGAAGGCCTTTTACTTTTTCGAGAGAACGTAATTAGCTCACATTTGGCAATGTTGAGTTCGAGAAAATTCTTACCGCACCAATTAGCAAATAAATTGAGGTCATTTTGAAGCAGAAGAGAATCACGACCGGAGGAGATTACTTTGAAAATTTTAGCATCATCAGCATAAAGGGAGATAGAAAATGATTGGATTATCTTTTCAACATCATTAATGGCAAGGATAAATAAAAGAGGTCCAAGATGGCTACCTTGGAGTACCCCAGAGGTGGCCACAAAAGGAACTGAAAGAACAGAACGAAAACGTACTCTGTATTGGCGGTTGTCAAGATACGAGGATATCCATTTAAGAAGGTTAGGACTGAATCCAAGAGAGGAAAGCTTAAAAAGAATTAAACTGTGAGAGATTTTGTCGAAAGCCTTGCTGAAATCTGTAGTGATGACGTCTACTTCGTAGCCCTTTTCCATGGCAGAGAGTGAAAATGTAACAAACTCAACAAGATTAGTTGTGGTAGATCTTCCCTTACAAAAACCATGTTGAGTTGAGGATATTAGAGATTTGCATTGGAAAGAAAGTCAGTCATACAGAATGCTTTCGAAGAGTACATGATGAACTCAGCTTCAATTGATGGTAAGAAAAAAAATTAAGAATCCCACTGTGCAAAATGATTGAAATAACATTTTCCGACTAACAAAATTCCTTTTTTTTGATCTTTTAAAAATAGATTAATTACATTTAACAAGAAAACAAATCCCTCGATGACATCAAAGGACTCCGTCGCAATTCCTTTCAATTTCACTTTCAATTTTCACTTAACCTTAATAAATTGTTAAATAAATATTTTCCTTGAAGTCATTTATTTTTGTTGGCAGGTTTAAAAAAAAAACAAAACGAATCTGCAATGAATTCCACTTCATAAAGCCCTTTGTGACCCTTTATTAAAATTTAATGAGAAACCACAACTTTATTCCTCCTGACAACCAACTCATTACAAATATTGATAACCATATACATAGCTTTCACTCCTCCAGCCTTATCTGCTTTTCTCATAATCAACGTCAATAGTCATTTCAATGTCGAAAGAAATGGCCGGCGCGCGGTCTGATGAAAATGCCTTACAAAACGAAAATATTTAACGAATGATTGCCTTTCTGCTTGGGAGGCAGCTTAATGACCGGCTTCCATGGCACCCACACAAATATTTTATCCACAATTCCAATTCCAATCCCCATTGTATGCGACTGGCTCTTCAATTTAACTCCTTTATTGCTTAACCAGGCCACCACCCACTACAATGGAAACCATTATCCACAAAAAGACACAAGGACACATCCACTCCTTATATCCTTACAAATTACATACGCGATTTGAATCCATCTCCTCGCTGTACATTGGCAATCGAAAGGAATATACCCATTATCCTGTTCAGAAGACGACTAGGATGATTATGCTTCTTCAGCAACACCCTGATGGCATAGAAGTGGTGTCATTACTTCCAGGGACGCTGCCTGCCTGCCTGCTGTTAGACTATGGTAGCTCCTACTGGAAAATTATGTGTAAATTTGAGAAGCATCCGATGAATTCGAAATAAATCTTCGATCACTTTGGGCGTTTTTGTAAGCGATATACATATATATATACATGTAAGTATTATGGCGCTGGTGGCAGGAATGGAATTTGCGTTATTCGAGGTTTTCCATTCGAACGAAGTGCCAAATGGTTTGGAATGTCCTTGAAAATAGGAAAGTAAGTGATGGTCTTTAGTTTGTTTCATTTTGTGAAGTGGTAATTCTGTCTTTTGCTCGACAGAATGGTTAAGAAGTACGGTGGAAGGAGTATTTTTATATCCTGACCTGGTTCTAGTACAGTTGACATTTACAGAAGGTAAGCCCTCTTTATCTGCGTTGTCTACTTGTAAATTACTCTCTGCTGAACTCCTTGAAATTCGATGTTTTCTGGGTGTCCTTTGGTCTAGCATCGTCGAAATTAACTTTTATTTTATTGAAAGGGTGTTCGAGTTATAAAAGACTCTTGAGCGTGAGAAATGTACTTGAAAACGTGTTGAAAGCTCCTTTAAGATGTCTCAGATGAAGAGGCGTTATAATTTGAGCTCTTTCGGGCCATTCAAGGAGGCGCTAATGGGTTTCTTTTCTGCAATTAAATTTTCTTTAAATTGAAGCTTATTAGAAGATTTATAAATTTTTCTACTTGACATTTGTATTTTTTTTTTGTAATTTCGTATCCTACCACCATTTTCCAAAATAACGGAGTGAAATATCTTTTAAAATAAATTAGCTTACGTTACCTAATGCATGTTATAAGCGTTCTTTAAACAAAAAACTATTTTTTCTATAAATTTTTTACTTGCCGTTAGGCAAGTTTAGGATTCTTGAGTATTAAAAAAATTGAGACAACAATCAAACATGACATTATGATCATGGAGAAGTCTAAAATAGTTATCGCCTGTATGTCTGTCTGTCTGTCTTTCAGTATGTATAACGAGCTGCAGCCTAAACGGCTTAAGCGATTATCTTCCTGGTGTGTGTGATTGTTTTGGCATTCCCCAGAGGGGAAATTGAAATTATATTTTTAGCCCTAAAAATAACGGTACCTGGCATATGACCGTTTAGGAATATCTTATTTTTCTCGAAAACGGCTCCAACGATTTTAATGAAAACTTTTGAGAATTTTTTTTTTGGTATTGGCTATTATTTGATTAGAACCACATATACGGGAAAAGTCTATTAACGGGACCTTTCATATAATGTTTTTTTTTTAATTTTCGGCTTTCTCGGTTACAGCTCTTTGGATTTCTGTCAAATTTAATATTTAGGACGATCTAGATAGCCAAATTAATTCTGCATATCAGAATTTTAAATAACTTTTTTTTCTAAAAAATTAATTTTTGATTTTTTTTTTTTTTGAAAAATCAGTATTTTGAAAACTAATCAAAAAAAATTATTTTAAATTTTAGAATCACATGTATTTTAATAAATTCAAAAAAACTGCATACCAAAATTAAAAAAATATTTTTTTTTCAAAAAACTAAAAATAAAAAACTGGATTTTATCAAAACCGGTCCTACAATTTTCGAAATACATTTTTTCATAAATTCCTTGTTATTTAAGACGTGTGATGGCATACCTCATTTTTACTAAAAACCGTTAAGTATTGTGGTTTTTGATACTTTTTATAAGTTTAAACTGTATATTTTTTTCTCAAACATAATAAAAAATAAAAACAAAAATAATTCTAATATTTAAGATTTATTTAATTTTTTTTTTTTAATTTTTTAAGTTTGTTATTTTATTAACCGTTTTCTGTAGCTTTTCGGTTGACCTTTCGATTGGCTGCATCATCAACAAATGTGGCGTCATGACGTCTTTTTCTCGAGATAAACATACATCATTATAGTCCAACAGATCGTGAAAAGGCTTTACGTGAGCACCTGCCTATTAAGGCTTAATCTCACGGTGGGCCTACCCACTTATGGAGTTCCCTTGGGGCGGACAAGACCCCTAGAGTGGTTTATCAGACCAAACTATCATCTAGAGTGGCTCTGACAAACCACTCTAGTAGCAAATGATGAATTTCTCATGGAAAATCCATCCTCCTTGCTAAGAAGCAGGGCCTATCATGCACCCCTAGTATCAAGGTTAAATAAGACAATGAACACACGCTTCTTTCGAAGCCGTGCCAACCTCCCAGAAACCAAAGATACCTTTTCGCTTCCGCATTTGGAGTAACCAACAGCCCCGTGAAGCTCCACAGGGGGGCCTACCTCAATTTTAACTGGCGACTGCTACCGAGACAAGCTCACGTAATCAGCCGGGGCTCCTGTTAACCCACGGTACCTAATTTAGGACCCTAGGTGAGGCTCGCCCGTCTCTCATGAGACGCACTTGTGGTTCGACTCCATGAGAAGTCGCTAGCCCACCATCCAGTAAGACAAACAGTTCATAATCCAGTCAACCAAGGTGAAGACTAGGACACTCCCTGAATGCCCGCCTAGAAGCATGGTTACAGCTTCTTTATCCTTACGGAAAAAGTGGTGATCGCTTAACTAGGCTAGGTATTGGAAGACTCTTACTTCCGCTAACCTGAGCGTGGGCCTATTATTACACCCCCGCACCCACAGGGGGGGCTTTATAGTCCAACAGGCAGCCGTAAGAAAACTAGCTCATCGAGTCCATGGAAATTTTGCAATAAATAAATGGCATATATTACATAACATGTACAAAACCGCTGGTCGGACAGACTTTTTCTTGTCCGTTTGGCGGTAAAATGGCCATTTCCGGTTTAGTGTTGGCCTACCTCATTGGGTCAAGGAACAAATGGGGTATCAAATTAAAGCTTAGGCCATCTATATTAAGAATCTGCTGGTCGGACAAACTTCATGGGCCAAACATCCATTTTCTCAATATGGAAGGATTTTGGATGATTACTTTTAGAGTTAGCGCACTAGGCTAGAGACTGCTTTTAAAGATGGCATTCTTTCGAGAGATAATTACTAAGCGGAACGTGGATCCTTCCGACAATACATATGTTTGCTTGTGATTTAAATCTTAGGAGCGTTTGCACTAGAATCAATCAAAGCGATATATCATTTCACATATAATCATATCCAACAGGAACTGTGCAATATTCCGGGAAAAAAAGTAGCCTTTTTGTCAATCTAGCACCTCATCCATCTACCTATTAAAATTCATCAAAATCTATTAAGCGGCTGAGGCATCATTGCATAACAATCAAGTAGTCGTTGATAATGTCTTCTTTCATACGTAGAGGATGAATACCCTTTTTTACAACATGTGAAGGTCTACCTAATCTACTAGAGCACGTAAAACATGTATCATATTTTTATTGTTACCTTCTTAACATTACCTTTTATTATAATTTTGTTGGCGCTCTTGAATGGCAATGGCGTTTGGGATGAATCTCTTGGAAAAGTTGATCATGGCTAAAAATCGTCGTAAGTCTTTGGCAACTTCTGGACTCTGAAATTCCTGTATTGCGGCTACTTTGCTTGGCTTGGTGAAGGCGTAATTCCTTTAGGAAGAACCAAATGCACTTGAAACTGGACTTCGGATTTCCCGAACACGCACTTAGACAGATTAATGACCAAACCGTTGTCTTGAAGCCGTTTAAATATAAACCATAAGTGATGTTCGTGTTCTTTTACCGTTTTAAAAGCCACTAGCAAAATCTAGACCTCGGAGTACTTCATGCCATAAACATGAATTTATATAAGCTAAAGAGTATTATCATTGCCGTTTTGGGAATATCACTCGGCTCAACTGGGACTGCATTATAGGCCTCTTTCTGCTAAAAACTCTTCGGCAGTGCACTATATGGGTGAAATCCTGAATATGAGGCACTGGATATTTCTCTGGTAAAGTCGCTGCGTTTAGGCGCATGTAGTCGCCGCATGGCCGCTAGGTAGAGCTTTATTTTGGAACCATATGTAAAGGTGAAGCCCAGTTGCTTTTAGAGAGCCTATAGATTCCGAGTGATATAGTTCTTGAAATTCTAACTTGGCTGCAGCTAGTTTTTGCGGCGGGAGACGTTTTGTCCTCGCTGTTACTGGGGGGACTTTTGTTAGAATGCAATGTGTCACGTCAGTCTTAATTTGGACTTTTCTGTCGTTCAATTAGTATTAGTTAAAATAGATGAAAACGGATTATTTCGGTCTATAATTGTTACCTGCGGAGCGTCAGAGGAATCGATGATCCCGGCTTCAAAGCTCTTGTTGAATTGTCGACAAGTTTTCGACAACACAAGTCAACTGATAAGTTGTAAAAACTGAGGAAATCTGCCCCAATTATTGAAACTTTAACGTCTGCTATGGTAAGTTTCCAAGAAAACTTTCGTCGAAGATCAAGCGATAAAGTAAGTCGTTCTTGCCCTTCATAGTTCATAGGTGTTGATCTGGGATCCGTTAGCAGCATAAAGTTTAATTTCGTTCAGGTTTTTGTCGTAGCCATGTGGGTGATGCCTCGTTGGTGGAATTATGGAGACGTCTGCATCCGTGTCGATGAGGAATTTACGTCCAGTTGTTTCATCATATGAAAAGGCGAGCTAAAGTAGCGCCAAGCTTATTTGCATTTAAATATTTTTGTCGAATCACGAAGATTTTTTTCAAAAAATATCATTCAAACCAAAAGATAGATTTTGCATAGAAAACTCAGAAAGTTTTTCATTAAAAATCATATGGTAGGTAAGTACTGTTAGTTTTAGAGGTAGAATGCAAATTCCAAAAATCCCTCTGTAGAACGCCATAATAATACTGTATACCAAGTTTGAAGTAAATCGGCCTAACCATTTTAGCTGTAGGAATCGATACGGACAGACAGACAAACAAAACTGTCCGACCCACTTTTTTCGACTTCCCTATCTCTGATTTAAATTTTTTTTATTTGCTATTATATAGACTATAAGGCAAGATTAGGATTCGTGAATATTAAAAAAATTGAGATAACAATCAAACATGACATCACGATCATAGAGAAGTCTGAAAAAGTGATCGAGAAAAAATGTCTGTTTGTCTGTCTGTTTGTCTGTCATATATAACGAGCTGCAGCCTAAACGGCTTAAGCGATTATCTTCAAACTGTGTGTATGTGATTATTTTGGCATTCCCCAGAGGGGAAGTTGAAAGTTTATTTGTAGCCCTAAGAATAACGGTACCTGCCATATGACCGTTTAGGAAAATCTTATTTTTCTCGAAAACGGTGCCAACGATTTAAATGATTTAAATTTCATGTAACGCTTTTTTTTAATTTTTGTCTTTCTCGGTTACGGCTCTTTGGATTTCTATCAAATTTTATATTTAAGAAGATCTAGGTATCCAGATTAATTCTGCATAATTATGCATGTTTCTAATTAAAATTAATTTTTGAATTTTTTTTTTGAAAAATTAATATTTTGAAAACTAATCAAAAAAATATTTTAAATTTTATATTCGCATATATTTTAATAAATTCTAAAAAACTGCATACCAAAATAAAAAATAAAAAATTTTTTTACAAAAAACTAAGAATAAAAGAACAGGATTTTATCAAAACCGGTCCTACAATTTTCGAAATACATTTTTCATAAACTCCTTGTTATTTAAGACGTATGATGGCGTAATAAATTTTTACTAATAACCGTTAAGTATTGTGATTTTAATACTTTTTATAAGTTCAAACTGTGTTATTTTCAACGCAAATGTTACTTGTTTCTTTCAAAGATCTTGCTTTTCAATGTAATTGTGCACATAAGAGCGAGTACGAGCGACCCAGTCGTACCCATTTTTTAACTTGCATTCCTATTGCTACTTAGCTGAAGATATATCTCGAAGACAAAAATAAATAAGGCTTTTGTTGCAACAACTCCACTCCGAATTTCTGCAGCTTTTGATAGAGTTTCAAGCTTTTCATCAATAGCTATGTGTAAGTTGCGTGCTTTTGATATCGATGAATTTATTGCTTCAGTAGATCAGCAACTACTTATCTTAGGATCAATTCAAATTGTTTTGGCCTTTGGAGGGTTTACTGTCCGAAGTTCAAAAAATTAATGATGACATGCCCCAAGGCTTCGTACTTTCTCCGATTTTGTTTTTAATTTTCATTTATGGTCTCCTAACTGAAACACGTAGTCCACTAAATTGGTTTTCCGACGATTTCAATCTAAGCTTTTCATATGTATTTCCTAATTCTTTGTTAAAGATTAATATACACATACAGGGTCTTCTAATAGGGACTTCCCAACTTTGTCAGTTGGTAGCGGCCACCTTGTTGAAGCTACATCTGTCAAATTGGGTGTCGTTCAGTTTGTTTTACCAAATCATAATGGATGGATAAGCTTTTAACAACACGTGCAAATGATAAAATTGTTTTATCAAAATGGGTGTTATTTTCGGGCAACGTTTCGCGTGCTTCTGCGGTCATCTTCAGCGATGTGGCCAATTTCTGGATGAATAGGTACGTTAACAAAAACTGTCAAATTTTGCCGACATAACATCCAAGAGTGTCCACAGCATCCCGATAAAGTCACTTTTTGGTTTTTTATTTTGGGCTTGCATGGTATCAAGGTATCCACCTGAGAGAACAAAAATCAGAGTTTGGCCACTATGGCAGGATATTTTATTTTTTTTTACATTAAATACTTTAAATATCATAAGGTTCTTGTCATTATTTACGCTAATTATTTCGAGTACCTCACCACTGGAATGTACAAAAAATACTCCAAACATTGTTGAACTGTTTAAACATTTTAATTGCGTTTATATAAAGAACACCCTGTATTGCCTGACAAACCAATATAATTATTTTAGTTCAGTACATTTCTTGACTTACCTTTTACTTGCAATTATAGGGACTATAAGGCAAGTTTAGAATTCATGAATGTAAAAAAATTTGAGATAACAATCAAACATGACATTACGATCATTGAGAAGCCTACAAAAGTCATTCAAGAAAAATTTCCGTCTTTCTGTGTGTCCTGCCTGTCTCCGATTGCCTTCAAATTTGGTCTGTGTTTATCTTTTTGCATTCCTCAGAGGGGATTGAAATTTTATTTTTAGGGCTAAAAATAACGGTACTTGCCATACGACCGTTTAGGAAAAGCTTATTTTTCTCGAAAACGGCTCCAACGATTTTTATGAAAAATTTTGAGAATTTTTTTGTTGGTATTGACTCTCATTTGATTAGAAAAAGATACGGGAAAAGTCTATTAACGGGAACTTTCATATAACGTTTTTTTTAATTTTTGGTTTAGAATAACTTTTTTTTCTAATAAAAATTTATTTAATTTTTTTTTGTTTGAAAAATCAATATTTTTAAAATTAATCAAAAAAAATATTTTAAATTTTATTCTCACATGTTTAGTTTAGTTTAGTTTAGTTTATTTTATTTGCTTATAAACTTACACTTTAAGATTATTTACATCTTTAAGGTGGGTGAAAGTTTGTGAATATACATAATAAGTAACAATTAAAAAAATAGAGAGAAAAGAAAAAAAAAATTACAAAAAATAAGAGAAAATTTCGTAGTATTTATAGCAATATAAAGGAAAAATATAATAAAATATTAAATTTGGCTTTAAAAATGATATTTTATTAAGTTCTTAAGTAAGTTTAAGTTAGTTAAGTTTGATCTATTTGACACTTTAAACCGGAGTTTTTCAAACAAATAATTGGGTTGATGAGATTTTAGGATTTTAAAGAGTTGGGTCAATGTACGAAATTTGATGAAATTATTGAACGACATTTTAAGGAGGCTCTGCTGCAAATGTGAAACATGATCATACCTTCTTAAGCCATGAATATAGCGTATAGTGGTGTTAAAAGCCACATTTAATTTATTTTTACTGTTTACATCGCAGTTATAAAATATTTCGCACCCATAAGTTAGAAGTGGTATCACCATGGTCTTCGCGAGTACTATTCTTGTTTGACGTGGCGTGAATTCCTGAGCAGTCCATAAAGTTCTTAGCGTCCCATAAGCTTTACCCACTAAAGAATTAATATGATCACTCCAAGTCAAGGTTCTGTTGAATACTACTCCAAGGTTTCTACATGTGTTGACAAATTCTGGCGTAGTTCCGTTTAGTATTATGGAGGGAAAATACGACAAATCTAGCTCTTTTCTAGAAATAACTAGACATTTACATTTGTTCGGATTGAGAACCAACCCGTTGCTCAAAACCCAATTGGATATCTTATTTAATTCTTGATTAAGAATGGAAGCGCAGTTTTCGATTAGTCCTAAAGGACAACTTCTGTAGATTTGAATATCGTTGGCATAAAAGTGTTTGGAGGCCTGGGTTATGATGAACGCTACTTCATTTATGTACAACGAGAAAAGAAGTGGGGACAAAATTGATCCTTGGGGAACTCCTTGTTGTATAGGTAGGAACTGTGATAAACTATTATTCAAACATACGACCTGCTTTCTATGGCTAAGAAACGATGAAATGAGTTTAATAGCGAGAGAGGATAAATGAAATTTTTGACGTAATTTATGTAAAAGAACAGAATGATTTACCATGTCAAACGCTTTAGAGAAATCTAAAAGGACTAAGAATGTTACGTCGTCTTTGTCGAGATCAACCCTTATGTCTTCAATTACCTTAATAAGGGCGGTGGTGCAGCTATGGTGCGAACGAAAACCTGACTGAATTTCGACCAAGAGATTGTTGCGGGAAATAAAATCATTTAATTGTTTTTGCATTAAGCGTTCGCAGACTTTTGAAAGGAAAGGAAGTATTGAGATGGGTCTGAATTCATCACATAACGAGTTTTTAGGAATTGGAATTATTTAAACCGTTTTCCACTGTTGGGGAAAGATTCCAAAGGTGAGGAAAGAATTAAATACATGGGTAAAATAAGGAAGAAGGAATGATAACACAGCCTTTAAAAAGATTGGGTTTAACTCATCAACTCCTACCGCAGTGGATTTTAGAGCAATAAAACTTTCTACCACATCCATGCAGCTCACACAGGAAAAGCTGAATTGCACATCTGTGGGTTGAGTGGGTAAGCTATTGAGAGGTTCGTATTCTCTTGGAGCTATCGAAGAAGGTACAGCTGCAAATTTCAGATTGAGTTCGTCCTTATTTAAATCATTTGGAAGATTCGAACTTTGCTTCCCTATTCCTAGTATTCGTATATTATCCCAGAGTTTGCGACCTTTAGATTTGGTGTTTAGATGATTGGAGTAAAAATTAACCGTGGCACGTCTTATCTCTTGGACAACCTTGTTTCGTAATAATTAGAACGCTGTATAAAGTATATTAATAAATAAAATAATGTATATTAATAAACTCTAAAAACTGCATACATAAATTTGAAAAAAAAAATTTTTTGCAAAAAACTAAAAAAAAACACGATTTTATCAAAACCGGTCCTACAATTTTCGAAATACTTTTTTCATAAATTCTTTGTTATTTAAGACGTATGATGGCGTACTTCATTTTTTCTAAAAACCGTTAAGTATTGTGGTTTTAATACTTTTTGTAAGTTCAAACTGTGTTATTTTCAACGTAAATATTACTTGTTTCCGTTAAAGATCTTGCTTTTCAATGTAATTAGGCACATAAGAGCAAGTACCTGCGCCCCAGTCGTGCCCATTTTTTTTACTTTACTCTTGCCGTTAAACGCCTTGAATATGGCCCTTTTAGTGAGCATGTAATTACACTTAAGGCATAGGATTTACGAACAACTTTTTTGGCAGGAAGTGCAAAAGTTAGATACATTTAAAAATTCTCCACAAATGAGCCTTAAACCTCAAGTCTTCCTCCGTGTAACAGAATAAGTGAACAAAAGCACTGACGTGCTAATTTTATTCCCTCCAGCCCTTTTTAAGTTGTGGCCTTGGCAATCTTCCGCAAGAAACAAAAAAAGAAAAACCAAAAAGGAAATGCGTTTTCCACCCAGAGCAAGGCAATTATACTTAATCCTGTTAAAATGTTTGTCGGCGACTTTCTGTCTGAAAGCTGAACCCCAAAAGGGTTCGAATCATCTGCCTTCTTCGTTGGCATTCAATTTGCGTACCGACAGAAAAAAAGAGCAAAATAAATATCCCTTTTCAGCAGTTTTTTGTTGTTCTTCCTTCTTCTTTCCTTTTTTTGTTTAAGGACACAAACGTTCAAGGATACACGACGTCAAGTGTGTGTCTTTAAATTGTAATTTAAAAAAGAAACGAGATCAAGGTTATTTTATGTGCCTTATTGCCGCAGTATTAGGGGCTGTGTTAAGATGGATGGAACTTGAGTTAATGACACGTTGCTTTCAACTCTGGGAAAGGTGAGTGTAGGGGTGGTTGTAATTATAAGTGTCTCACGTAAGGGTGGCATAAATAATTGTTGTGTCTTTGAAGGAAATGAAATAATTTAAATTGCCTTTACCATTTGTTGCAGGATGTCCTAATGGTGTAACATACGTGTGGCAATAAAATCACACAAATCATTTTGTTTAAGCGTTTTAATTTTACATCTTATTTAAGATCTCCTCGGCATCCATCTGTTCACTCTCAGGGAATACTTGTGGTTACAGATGAGGAGGCACCATTAAAGATTCATAATTTAACGACGTCGTTATGGTTTAAGGAATTTTTTAAAAATGTATGCGACATGAAGATTTTTACAATCAACAAAAATCCATATTCTTAATGGCAGAGTGATAGATTTGTGACAATTGGGAATTCCTGAAATAATCTGCTGAGGGATAAATATTTAATGAGTGAATATAAACATTTCTGAGTGGGTTCTTCAACAAAGTATACACCCCGAGTATAGGTCACAATACCAAAGTTTTCAGCCTATAATCTTGTTGTTTTAATAACAAAAAAACTTCCCATTCAAGCCAAATTTGTTCTTGTAATAATTTTTAAAGAAAACTTGGCATCATCTCTAATGCCAACGGCATAATGTGTTCCCCTTGCCATCTAACCATTAAAATGCCTTATCCTCGGTAGCACTCAAAATGTGGTAGCATTTGCCTTTAAAAAATAATCCCTTAAGCCTTCTCTCTATGCCGCCACGTTAATTTGTCTGATTTTAGCCGAAGTTCTAGTCTCTCTCTCTCTTTCCGTTAAAGTTAAGTTGGCAATAAAAGCGTTAAGCTTTCTTCGGTGGATTGGATCTATCAGGCGGTATTATACTAATTGGCTTATTTAAAATTCGGACTAGAGTAGTGAAAATAAGTGTCTAGCCTAATGATGGGAACTAAAAGTTTTTTAGAGGACGTAACGGCGAAAGCTATTCCATTCAACTTAAAATAAAATCGGATTAAGGACGATATTGCTTTTCACTTAAAACCAAATGAACGATTGGGAAAGATGCTTTTTAAGTGGTTGTGAATTTTTTCTGTTCAAGACAAGAGTTATTACTTTGAATTACTTCACTGGATTTTTAATACCATTAAGGTTTTCACGTGTCAACTTACGAAGAGTTTGGTTTTAATTTGATTCAACCTAGTATTTTGTAAATGGCTTGGGTGTGATTACTTTAATTCTTTCTTGTACATGCTCATGAAAAAGACCTCCTTTAAGGGCTCACAATTTTGCATTTAAACCTATACACGATTTACGATATTTGATGTTCGACAATCTAAAGTCAACCTGGATCTCTCTACCAGGAAGCTTCTTCAATTCATTACATTCATGGGCATAGCTGTCAATCAAGTTTATAATAAGTAATCGTCAAAATCTAGTACTTTTAAACGTGAATAAGTAGTTTTATGTGTTCGTAGTTTAAGGTTTAAGGTTCTCCACAAAAGTCGATAGCATCACAGATCCTAAGAAGAATGTTTTCTTCTGGGGAAATCCTGATCAAGGTTTTTATAGAGTTTTCTTATTTTTTCTAGATAGTGGGCCTTACTTTGCTTGTTTGTTAAATGACGAAACTGCGATTCTGAGGAAATGAGCAAATCCCATGTTATTTGTATGGGCTGCGGAGATAGCGTCATAATTCAAAGTACTCGAAATCTATTTCTATACATGACCTAACACTTAAAATCCTATTTGCGTATTGAACCGTACTTGTGCTTCACAACATCATCCAAACACAACAGCCGCTCTATATTTTTTTTTTTTTTATTTTCAGCTTTCTCGTTAACAGCTCTTTAGAGTTCTGCCAAATTTTATATTTGAGAAAATCTAGGTAGCCAAATTAATTGTTGTTCATTAATTCGTTATTATAAATGGTTTTTCAATAAGAGCGCTACAAAAGTTTTTATTAATAAAACAAAAATGGTTTCGGATATCAATGAAATTTTTCATTCCTGTGAAAGCACGTTTAATGCCATTATGTATAGACTCAATTTCTTTTGCATGGCCACCACGGGCACGCTTGCAGAAGTCCAGTCGATGAACCCAATGCTCGACGGTTTTCAAGCATAAATTGGCCGATACTGCTGCAATTTCACGTTCGATATTAGTACGAAGTTCATCAATTGTCGCTGGTTTGTTGGCATAGACCATAGACTTGACGTAGCCAAGCCAAGGCGGCCAAGCGACTGGACCATTTCGTGCGATAACACGTTCTCCAAACTTGGTTTCCAATAAATTGATTGTGACATTCGCTGTGTGGCTTGTGGCGCCGTCCTGTTGGAAACACCATTTCCTCCAAGTCCATATCATCCAATTGGGGCCAAAAATATTCGGTTATCATTGAACGGTAGCGATCCCCATTCACAGTAACGTGCCGGTCTTGATCATCACGGAAGAAGTACGGCCCAATGACGCCGCCGGCTCATAAGCCACACCAAACCGTAATTTTTTCGGGATGCAATGATGACTCATGGAGTACGTGTGGATTGCTGCCTGACCCATACCGCATATTTTGTTTATTGACGAAGCCATTCAGCCAGAAATGAGCCACATCGCTGAAGATGATTTTTCGATGAAAATCCGAATCATTTTCAAGTTGTTGCTCAGCCCAATTCACGAACATACGACGCTTCTGGTGGTCAAGCGGCTTCAGTTCTTGCGTTAATTTAATCTTGTAAGGATGTAGGACAAGATCTTTTCGCAAAATTCGCCACAACGACGTCACAGAGATGCCCAACGCTTGAGAACGACGTGTGAGAGACACATTTGGGCTTTCTGCAACTGAAGTCTCAGCTGCAGCAATATTCTCGACACTACGGGCACTTCTTTGTCTCACTGGCACGGGAACATTTTGTATTGTGCCTGTGGATTCAAATTTTTCCAATAGACGCTCAACTGTTGATCTGCTAGGACGATTATGACGACCATAAATTGGACATAGATCTCTTAACGTTGAGGCCACTGACTCCGAATTTCGGTAGTAAATTTTAATAATTTTGACTCGTTGTTGGCTCGTATATCTTTCCATCATGAAATGGCAAACCTTACTAAAGAGAAATGTCAAAAGAACGGCAGGACATATGGCGTCGTTTGCTGTCCCTGTCGCTCTACTTTTGGAGCGTCCCTGTTGAAAAACCCGATACAAGACGTGTGATGGCGTTCTACATTTTTACTAAAAACCGTTAAGTGTTATGGTTTTGACACTTTTCTTAAGTTCAGACGTTAATTTTACTTATTTTTTTTATTTTTTCGACGATGTGACCACACATATGAGCAAGTACGTGCCGTGCGATCCAGTCGTGCAATTTTTTTTTTTATAATTTACCAGGGCGAAAGGAATTTTTGTATACCTTTAAAATGTTTAAAAAAATAAAATAAAAAAGGAAATACCAATGCACATTAGTTTTTAAATTCTGCATATCAAAATAGGAGGGTAAGACAGAGCCTGGCAAAGCATTCCACATTCGTGTTGTGCAACTAAAGAAAGCGTTTCTATACTTAACAGTACGTCCGAAGTTGGGCTCAAGGGTAAACTGATTGACATTTCTAGCAGTGCTAGTACTAAGGTTGAATCTTTTCAGGGGAGAAATGCAGCTGGCTATTTCGCTAGAGCATTGTTTGTAAAAATAACGATAAAATAACAAAAGGCACGAAACAGTACGGTGGTGCTCAAGAGATGTAAATGTTTCTGTTATTGTTGGTCGCTGATAAAAAAAAAACAATTTTTATGAAAAATTCTTTATAACTTTTTTTTCCTCACCAAATTGAATTCACGATTTTTTTCGAAATCTAAGCAAAAAAAAAACAAACAAATTTGCAGAAAAAATGACATTTATTTTTTAGTAATTGTTTATATTTTTTTAATAAATCCGCTGTGGACATTTAAAAAAAAAGGATCATGAAAACCGGTTTAGTTTTGATTTTTTTACAGCCAAAAAACCAGGTGACCGTGAAAGTGTATAATTATCATATTCTAAATCATTCGAACAGTTCAAAAAGTTGGTTGTCTGTAAATTCGTTTTATGGACGATAATTTTATGTGATAACGTCATAAGAAAACATTCATGGCAGCAACACCAACATACAGCCCGTTGACTCACACCCGCAAACCTCTCGTTAAATGCTCACACACACAAACAAAACTCCGCCTATTTTGTATTTCTTTTTCTCTTCTTGTTCTTTTTGAATTATTTTGGGAATTTGCGCCTGTTCTTTTTCATGTTCGCCTGGTGCTTGCGATCGATGTTGGTTAAAAGAACCACAATATCGCAGCGTGCGTCACTTTTCTTATCAACATTATCAGAATGAGTCATCTTATTTCGTATGTGTAGCCTGTCATCGATTTATAAGACGTTATCAGGTCAAAAATATTTACATATAAAATTAATGTATTATACAGTAGACACGTAAGAAATTTATCACGGAAAAATATTTGATAAACCAACGTGTTTTAATTGTTAAATCATTATATCAAAATCAATCATCGATAACTGTGACGATGAGAAGTAACGTGAAATTTTTGGGAGAAAAAACGTGCCAACAAGACGCACTATAGTGTAGTGAAAGATTTCGAAGAAAGACGGTCTGTAGGTGATAGACCCAAACATGGACCACAGCGTACTGCAAGATCGGCTGAAAATATTACTGCTGCTCAAGGAAGTGTTCAAAACAATCCATCAACCTCAATTCGACGCAGTGCTCAGGAGCTTGGTCTTCAAAGAACAGTTTTGGCCACAATTTTGCACAAGGATTTGCATTTGTTTCCATTTAAGATTCAGTTGACACAAGAGCTTCTTCTACAAGACCATTTACGCCACCGTACATTTGCCAATAGGATGTTACAGCTAGCCCATGACAACCCTGATTTTTATGAAAAAAATCATAATGAGTGACGAGGCACATTTTCATTTTTAATGGATATGTGAATAAACAGAATAGTCGGTTCTGGGCAATGGAAAACCCAGTCATCAGTCACCTTTGCATCTATTAAAAGTTACAGTCTGGTGTGCAATTTGGTCAGGAGGAATCATTGGACCTCACTTCTTTGAAAATGGAAACGGCGTAACAGTAACTGTGAATGGGGAGCAATATCGTGATAAAATTGACGCCACAACTGCATGCTTTGGGTTTGATTAACATGTGGTATCAACAAGACGGTGCCACATCGCATACAGCCAGGATTACAATGGAATTATTTATTTATTTATCATATATCGAGTACAAATCACTATTAGACTTAACCATATTTACAAAAGAACAAGTTATTTCAAGAAATGGTGATGTTGATTGGCCTGATTTGACTGCTCCGGACTTCTTTTTGTGGGGATATCTGAAAAGCAAGGTTTATGGAAACGCACCAGAAACGCTTGAGCAACTCAAACAAAATATTCGTGATGAAATTAATGAAATACCGCGTGAAATGTGTGAGAATGCAATGAAAAATGTGCTCAAAAGGGCTCGCATTTGAGAGACTAACAGAGGCGGATATTGTATTCCATATCCATACATAATCAGCCCTATCACAGATTCCCTCGTAGAAAATTTCCGAACGAAACGCTACGCCCCGAATACGAAAAAAATCAAATCACAAACCCCGAACGGAATCAGCCATTATCCAAACCCCTTTTCGGACTTTCGGAATCAGTTGAGCAAAATAATTGTTCGTAGAAAAATCAATAAAATTTCCTATTCGTTCGGGTTTAGTGATGCCAATTTTCCCGAACTCCGAAATTCTTACGAAAATTTTCGTTACGACGGGAGCAGTGATACCTTTTTTCGGGATTCGTAGTACGATTCTATTACGACGGAACCTGTGATAGGGCTGAATAGCCGACATTAAATAAAACTTTTATCAATATAAGATCCATTCTCTTTCATTTAATCAAAAATGTTAAAAAAAACAAAGTAGTATACCTTCCCGGCGGACACCCTGTATTATGTCTAATTTAAGGCATATTTATTTAAATGCAATAAATATATCCACTTAAAGAATACTTTGTTTATATCCAATTTTGTATAATATCTTTCAGTTGAGTTACATGGGTTCCAAAATTTTTCGAACTACCTAGGCTTTTTTCTCTTCTTAAAAAAATTTGCTGATGAGACTTCGGGGACTGAAAGTGTGTTTGTGGTAGTTGGAAGCTCCATTATACTAGTCTTATATGGTCTTTAATTTGTCTTATTATTTATATATGTCATACGCATATGAAAGTTAATAATTCTACTAACAAATGTATCTACTTATTTATTTTTGTATTATTTATCTTTAATGGTAGGGGCATCAAAATAAAAAAATCCCAGATCCGGGGCTGCTGTTGCTAGATGATTTCGAATGAAACACGCATTCTGGAAATAATACCAGACAATTAATTTCTTTAGATTCAAATTTCTTTTCAAAACTATCATTAAGTTACAGATGTCCTGGAAGAGGACTCCAAAAAAATACGCGAACGCCGCCCCAAGGGCCAGCCCAACTGTTCGACTTACTTAATGAAAGACTTTGTTTTGGCTCCCTGAGACGCAAAGAGAATTTATTCTTTGGTGGGTTTCCCTCTGGAATCTGGTCTGAAATTTGTATGCCTTGAGTGGCGAACCTAGTCTGCAGCCGAGGGGACGAAGTCCAGGCCAGAGTTCATTCTGATCTACCTTTTTTTAGCGCTTTCCTTCAGCCAGCATTTCCAGAGCATGGGATAATTGAAGGGATCACTACCTTTTTGTCCTTGTTTTTTTTTGTCTCCGTTTTTACGCCCGATGGTTCCACCGCAGAACCATTGTAATTGTTTATTACGGAGCAAGACGCGATAAACACTCGCCGAACAACTAAATAAATGTAATTTTTATTTCGGAAAATCGGCCAGAGGAATTTAAAACCAATAACAAACACGCGGATTGTTTATTGGATTGAATTTGAGAAATGTCAGTTCATTTTCGATATCTCAAAAAGAGCGAGAAGGCCTGAGTTGCACAGGTGCATCTTCTTCTAAAAGCCCCCCAAACTGTGCAAAATACGGTTTGCACCTTCGGTGAAGGTACTTTGGGGAGTTTTTAGTAGAAAAGGATTGGAAAGATTGTGTCTAGAGTTGCTGTGCTGCAATTCGAATTGTAGCGGTTGTGGTTAGCACCCAGGATTTCAAACTCTGAGAGATTCCGCAAACAAAGGTATTTTCTATCCAACGAAGCGGTTTTAACAACTAGCCGCCAATAAGAATTACCGCTCGTTGGATACTTCAAAGCCAGAAAGCATAAGTAAGTGTCGGATGTGTCTGTCGGATGGTAATATTTTCAATTTTAAATTTGAACATTAAAATTCATTAGTCGTGAGGTAAATAAAGCAATTTTTTTTTTTTGTAAAAAAAAGGAAAAAAATAATTACAGCGAACAAAGATGAGATATTGAAAGGGGAAGACGAGGCTGAACAACACCGCTAAGGAGCTAAAGAAAAAGGAGGACATTTGTTGAGATTCAAAAAAAAGGCTAACAGCTAATGTAGGTGCAAACATTTTTTTTTGATAGTGTTAAGGGCGAATTCAGGCAGCCAAGGGCCGTCATAAGGATCTTATTCAGAAATCACGAGGAAGAGAAATAAACGGCCATCGTGAAACCGCTCCCAGTGGAAAAGCAGCTCAGCAGCGAATCAGCCCAGGAACAGCGTCCGTGGGATTCCCGGACGCCCCAAGTAAAAATACCAAGATTAAGTTATGTATATATATGTAATCCAGAATCGCCCTTAATTACAACTTGAAGCAGTGATTTAAAAGTTAAGCTTATTAAAATCAAAGGAAATTATAAAAAAAGAAGCCACAAGCAAAGGAACTTGTGGAGAGAAAGCCTGGTTGACCCACAATCCCGTGACAGGATCCCGCAAGCCGGCCTTACGGGATACCCCTGCCTGCTAGGTAGCGGAAGGAATAAAACCCACTAGGCGTGATATTTCCTTTTTTTGTTTCTTATTTTATCCTCTCATGCATAGTTTTTTTTTTATTATTTATGTACATATACACAATTTTAATTTAATTTCTTTTTTTTCTCACTATTTCGAGTGTCTGGTATTGTCTTTTGATTTTTAAAACGATTTTTGGGTTTAAGTGAATTAAATATTGATTTGCCATAAGCAAGAATCCTTTAAAAAGGCAAGGAAGGCATTGGCTCGCGAAGGCCCCGACCCGGCGAGCAATCTTTTGCAACCCATCCCCCTTAAACACTTACAAAGAGCTCTTGGTAGGTAGGATAAAGTGGGGATCAGATATCGCTACCCAAAGAGGCGGTCGAATTGTGGGTTGTGCTTTCCGGGTCCGTCCTACGAGGACCGGATAGTAATTAAATAATTTTTTTTTAAGCCGGGTGACCCCACACTCTTAACCCAAAATTTTGAACCAGTTAATTGGATTTATTTTAGTTTAGTTAAGATCTACCCTAATTTTAGTTTTAAGTCTGATCATACCATTTGTTTTAACTTTTTTGGTTTTGTTGATTTATTTTCTCTTTGTGAACTTCTATAATTTTAATAAAGTAGTATACTTATGTGAATCACGCCAAAGTGAGAAATGAAATTAAGGTGTTGTTTGTGATTCTTCATACGGAGCACGATGGGGTGCTAAACTTATAAATTTTTTCAAGGGGTGCGGTAAGGCGCGCGGAGGCCTTCGGCCGAAAATAGTAAGTATGACTTGTAGGCGGTTAAGCTCTTCTGTTCCTGTTCGAGTAAAGGGGAATTCCGACCATGACTGATCGGATTCCAGGAGGGGAGGGAACATAGCCCTGCATCGTCACCAGCAGGGCCTCCTTCAACTTTCAAGTGCTGCCACCAGGGGTTTTTTTCTCTATGGTATGTTGGCATGTTTTATGTTTTTGAAAAGAGGTGAGGTCTGTTTGTGGGGGCAAGATCCCCCCCTATTCAAGCGAGCTAAGCCGTGCAAGCCAGCATGCCACTGCTCCTACAGCAGACATTCTATCCCTTCCCGTCCCCTCCTATCCCCTACCCAATCTAATCCTATAATCTATCCCTTATCCTATCCTTATCCTATCCGAGAACCATCCCCCCCATGTGTATCCTTACCGTTCTTATTCTGATTTCGGTCCTACTACCTACCCACTATCCTGTCCTGTTCTCCTACAGCCCTAACTTCCCATATTTCATCTCCTATTGCCTCATATTTCAACTTTAATTAAAATTTCAAATTCGTATTTATTCTGCCTTATAACCGATCAATTCTCCCGTCACAATTAATGATACTGCATCCTTAAAACTAATTTCCTAACTATGTAGAGGCTGTTCCACGATGATATGGTGCGTCAGCGATCTTCAAAGTTCCCGTGCATTTGTTCCCTCAATCCACTGTTATGTGATATCCAGAAATCGTGGGAATGGATAGCAACTTGTAGCATGATTTGTAGGGTCAGCAAATCATATCCAGGCGCGTGCAAATGCATTGTGATGTTATGTTGCTGTGTGTGCAAAATGCATTGTGCCAACTCATAACAAAACATCAAATAATTAAACAGAATTTATGTTTTTGTTAACTTATAATTTCTCAATCTCAATCTCTCTAAATTTGAATCTTAATCCAAGCTCTGGGACATTCCAGATATCAAATCTTAACCACAGCAATGCCGTACAGATAGTAACTGAAATGTATATCTTAATTCGAATTCCAAAAACTAAGATTATAGTTGTTGACAGCTTGCAGTCACAAAATGAATCAATTCTAACCCAACTTGCCTGTCAAGTACACAACCTCGTTAATCGAATGTCACTAACTGACAACATTTCCCAACCAAAACCGAAGACTGATTAAGTATTATCCAATGGCAACTCTTCAGGGAAATATGTCAGCAACCGCATATGACAAATGCGGTTATTGCAATGTTGCCGGGTTATTCACTTTGCACATCCCTGGCCATCAGAATGAGAAGATTCAACTCAATTAGAAACGACTTTGGCCGGATGTGTAGGGTGGAATATGCAGCCATGAACGAACACATCGATTTCGAAGCTTCTAAGTTAATTTGACAGAACTTTCATCATGTGGTAACCACCATATAAGTACGTTTCCGCCTTCTAGCTGAAAAATGGCAATTTTCTAGTTGCTTTTATGCAGTTAGACTTTGGTAGTGTGCAATCGCATCCTCTCGCCGGTGTCATGTCATTTTTTTTTCTCCAATCCTTCGTTTGACAGTTTTCACACGGAAACGGAAACGAAAACTCTTCAGGACGGTACGATAGTTAGTTGAGCAAGTGAGTGTGAAGAAGAGATAAAAGGGCAGTCAACAAATATTCATCCGCACATTAGTGCTAATCAGCGTGGGTGTTTGTGAGATGGAAAAGCATCTGTCAGATACTTTAACAAGGGAGAACTCACATGTCGATGACATGGCGATGCTGACTTGACAAGGTCGTTTCGGTAAGGATCATCTTTTTTATTGTCTCTCTCTACTCACACACACATGAATATTCTTTTTTCTGCTTGTCTCAAGCACTTCAACGGTTGCGTTCTAAATGGGTAAAGAGCACATCCTGTTTGCGCCACCCATTTTCCTGAGAATTTCCTTTTGCAACCAATTTATCAAATTGCGGTAAGCGATTTAGATTTCTTTTGCTTTTCATTTTTTCTCGTCTACTCACCCGTCACTCGAACCGACTCAAAGAGTAAGGAGGGAGGGTGTAAAGAATAATGTAGGTTCGAATGCAGGCTTCAGGGGATATTCACACACTCGGTGTATTCAACCGGAAAGTAATGTATCTGTAAACATGAGCATGATAATTTATTCCTATTCATCATCCAGGGAGCGTTTTCGAGTGGTGAGCGATGCAAATAGTTCTCACGATTTCTGTACATGTGTGTGCTTCCGTCGTCGCGCCATAGAGTGGGTGGGTAAGGTTGCTAGGTTCATCACGGGTGTGCGTTCAATGTATGCTTTTCTTTTTTTTCTAGAGCTCTGGAAATGCGCCTTGTACATGTTGTTCTAGGCGGAAAACCAATTTTTCCGCACAGCAGCGGCTGCATTCATTTCCATGTCATAGTTAAATTCGCAGAAGCGTTATTTTGCTGTGTTTAGCTTGCATTGTTGTCATAGGCATTTGTAAAAGAATAGACAGAGGGAAATACAATTTATGTTGAAAATTTGTTATTTTTAAATTTAAATTGAAGCAGCCATTTTGGTTTTCTGTTCTTTTTTTTGGAATTGTAATTGCAAATAAGTTATGCAGACATTTTGATAGTCAAAGAAGACGTCAAAATTAAATTTTTTTCATTTCAAACGTAGTTTTTGAAAGCAGGAATTTTAATTTTTATTTTTTTTTTGCTACCACAAATTAAAATGAATTTTTGTTTTAGTTATTATTCTGTGAACACATTATATTTAAAAAATATTTAAAAAAAATATATGTAGTTGTTTTTTGAATGATTAAAATTTTAATAACAGGGTGATGCATAACAAGACCCGAATTATGTCAATGATTACTAGATTTTGATTCAACGTTTCGGGTGATTAAGAGCATTCGACGCTGCCTTGTAATTCATAGAACAACAGATGCGAAACATGACACTTTAAATGTAAAAATAGCGAATTAATAACTTTATCATGAAGCCTGCTTAGAGAAATGTTCCAGGAGCGATATTCTTAGCCAATAGTTTAATCGTATCCTCTTATAATCCTTAAGACGAATACTTGTAAGTTTATGGTTGAGCGCATCTGGTGGCCTTCTTCTTGGCACTAAAAATACAGAAAAAATATCGAATTTTGAATTTTTTTTTAAATATTTAAATGCTTGGGTTCACTATAGGAGTTGGAGTAGGTGCGAGGTTGGGCTTATGCAAAATTACATTCCTATTTAAGAAATTGTTCGTTTATCAAGAAACTTTGAATGTACCCGACCTCGCACATACTCCAAATCCTATAGTGACCAGAAGCAGGGAGGTTGCCTATCTCACGGTTTATATATCGGTAACTTTATAACACTACATGGCGTTATATCAAATTTAAGTAATGGCCTTATTTGTGAACTTGTGACCCACTTTCTAAAATAAGATAACATTGACCCTTTTTTATGGACTTTTGGCTCATCAGGGTAGGTTAAAAGTCCATAATTGACCATTATTTCAAATTGTTTTATGCATTTTCAACTCAATCTTTGTCCAAGACAAATTTTTAATTTTCAAAAACATATGAAAAAAAAAATTATTAAATATTAAAATTTTTTAAAATATACAGTTGAGAACAGAGTTGATCCAAGTGACATTTTGTCATTATTGAGATAATGAGCAAAACGCGTTTCATTGATTATTTTAATTTGTGTGCAATAAATTTGTTGCAATGAATTTTTTTTATGATAGTTAATTATAAAACTTAGTCTTTCCCAGAAATTGTGTTCTATATATGTCAAATATTTATAAAGTTATAAATCTTTTTTTGATCTTGGATCAGTTCTGCTATTACTGAAAAATTATAAACTGTAGAACAGAAATGTAATAAACGAGCTTTTAAACGAAAATCTCTTTATTTATAATAAGTAATAACATTTTTAAATGTTCAAATCACTCGCTTTCGACACCCTCTTGATTTGGTAGCACAACCTCCTCGTTTTCTGCTGCAGTGCTTCTTCTAGATAAGTGTGGTAAGTTTAAATAAAACTGATGGTGGCAGGGTGGAACATAGTGCAGCATTTTTTTCAAGTCAGCCATTTTTTGGTGGGTGAGTCGCTTTGTACAATTTTTTTTCTGTTGGGATGAAAGACTTTATTGTATTTAAAAATTGTTCTCTGTTACCTCCTTTGGCTAGAAGAACCATCATTCAACGCTTTGTCTTTGTACGAATTAATCAATGATCTGGCCCTTTGAGCTAAAGCTTGATGATCGCTCTGCTTAGACTTGATTTCCAAACATTTGTTCATTTTGAATTTCTATTCGAAATATATCACAGGACTTGCATGTGTCCTTCTTTGGAATATAAAAATGCAAATTATAGGTTTTAAAAATGGTTCTATAGTAATCTTTTTTAACAGGATCTTTACCAGCAGTTCTACATTTTTCAACATAGGATGAATAAAGTTTTTGCAGATTTAAATTGGGTTCAAGATACTGGCGGTTAGAAGTTCTTTCTCCATAGTGGCTCACATAACGAAGAATACTTTTAATGTGATCCCTTACAAATTCCGTGATTTCATCTTTGGTTTTATTGTTTACCCCTCTGATCTGGAATGGGCATTTTCGTTTCTCTGTCTTTTTTCTTTGTGAGGGCAAAATCTAACCTTTTATTGGATATTTGAAGAACTTTAAGAAAAAAGGTCTTACAAACTTTATTCTCACAGAAAAAAGAAACCTCGAGTGTGTTGCTTACGACTGGGTCCTATACGGATGCTTTTCTTTCTTCTCTTAGGCAAACTGACTTTCACAGTAGCACATAGCCATGTAGTTTGCCCATTCCAGTCCATGTTATTATTTTATATTATAATTACACATTTTTTTTAATTTTATTTACTATCGGCAAATAATTGAGTTCTGTACTGTATTCGCGGCAACCTGAAGATGGAATTTAATTTTCCGAAATAGAATTAAGAAAAAATGTGTAAATATTTATGTAGGTATTTAAATTTTTTTAATAAAAAAAAATTAAATTAATAATTTAAGTTTAAAAAAAAACATTTCTTTTTGAAAATTTAAAATTGATCGTGGTTAAAAAAAAAACACACAAAACAGGAAACAAATCACTTTTTTTTTATAATTAATGCGCGCACAAGGGACTATGTGTTTCCCTTTTAATGTAGAGCAAACTGCGCGGGCATTAGGAAAATAGAGAGGGGAAGGATAGGCGGTGTCGATTAACATTGGTTTTGAATGCTTGCAAATAAAAATGTCAAGGGAAAATCTCTCCGGGTAAACTATTCCAAATTCGTGTTGTTCGGCTAAAAAAAGAAACCCTGTATTTCACGGAACGTCCGAAATCGGGGTCTAGAGTTAACTTATGAGCATTCCTTGCGGGACGAGTATTACGGGAGAAACTTTTAGGGGAGGAAGTGAACATTTTTTATAAAAGAAACGATAAAATAAGGAAAGACATGAAACATTGCGTCGGTGCTCGAGAGGGACAATTGTTTTTCTCGGAAAGTCGAGATTCGGAAAGCAATATCCGAATTTTACTTTCTTCTTTCTTCATCATTAAAGCATTCGTTGCGAAAAAAGAAAAGAAAATTCAGATTTTCCTTTCCGAATATCGGATTCCTGAGCATCAATTATCCGTTTTTGAACGATTTAACTTTCGAATCGAATCGAATTCGCAGTGTGGTGGATTGCTCACAAGAACTCGGCCTTTCGCAGACCTCAACTTAGCAAATTTTGCGTCTTAACTTGGGCCTACACCCGTATAAAATTCTACTGACCCAGGAGCTAAGGGTAAATGATCATAGAAAACGACGTGTGTTCGCTGAATGGGCTCTCTGGAGGAGTTGACAACTGAACCTAATTTTAATCGTAAAATCATCTGCAGCGATGAGGCCCATTTCTGGATGAATTTGTGAACAAACCAGATTGTCTAATTTAGGACGATACCTACCAATCCACGTGAGATCCAAGAGCGTCTAATGCATCCCGATAAAGTCACTGTTTCGTGAGGATTTTGTGCTGGCGGCGTCATCGGTCCATTTTACTTTGAGAACGATGTTGGCCGGGTCATCGCTATCAACGCCGAGCGCTATAGGTCTATAATTACCACCTTCTTTTGGCTTGAATTGGATGATATGGACAACAACGGTTTCAACAGGACGGCGTCACGTGACACACAGCTCCTTTAACATTCTGCACGAGCGCTTTGATTGCATGGTCCTCTCACGTATAGGTGATGGGAACTGGCCATCGGGATCGTGTGATTTGACCTCATTTAACTTTTTCTTTTAGGGTTTTCTTAAGTCGCAGGTCTATGCAAATAGGCCACAAACCACAGCCAATATAGCCAAGGCTATCGGTTAAATTCATCCTGCTAGAGTCGTGGAAAATTAGACACTAGGTATGCACACCGCCAAGAGAAGCCACGGCAGATATTTACACAATGTTTTATTCCACACATAACGGCATCAATAGGCCTTTTAAACAAATAAATTATTTTGGTAATATCTCACGCACACTTTGTTTTATTAAAATTTATTGATAAGAAGCGCCTAATGAAATACCCTTTATTTATATTAAAATCTATTGTTTCAAATGAATTCTTCGAATTCCACAAAACTGTTTTTAGATATTTTATGAAGTAAATAGCTAACTAAAAACAGCATTGTTTTTCCTAATTACTGGTTAATGTCAAGAGTGAAACCCAATAGAAAAAAACACTGTTTTCCTTTTTTATGTTTTTTTATAGGGAAAAGTCAAAACTACAATAACTATTAAATTTATTGTCCTGGGTCTTAATTTAATTATATTTTAACCAATCATCCTCTTTATTTTTAATTATAAAAGTTATTATTAACTTGATGTTTTGAAAGTAGCTTCTTGTTATTTTTAGCCTGTTGACCTAAGCTAAAAATAATATGAATCTTTAATACCCTCAGAAGCCTACGGGTAGAAAAAAGTGTCTAAGAGCAAACCCCAAAATAAAACCTCATAAACCAAGTAAAACAACTACATCTTCACGACGTCGTTGCCATCGTCACCATAGCAAACAAAAATCTTACCAAAGTATCTTGCAAAAGTCATTCTAACTCTTCAATGAATCCCTTAACCAAGAGATCTGCTCCTTGTCTCATGGCAAACACGCATTGAAATAATGTACTCAAGGGAAAGACAAATAAAATAACCTCGGCGCGGCACACACCTTGCAATAACATCCAAGGATACTATATTTTGAAGTTCACAGCTAGAGGCCATAAAGCTATTACTCTTGGCGGATTTTAAAGGAAACTTTGACAATTTACCCAAGAAACTGGAGGGAAAATCCAAAGTTTTTAAAGCAATCAAAATAAATAGTTACATCCTTAAATAGGAACGACGTTTGAACAATGCACGTGCAGTATATATATAATAGATGGACTTGATGGTTAGTGTATCTTGGAGGATGAAAATTATTCACTTTTTCACAAAATGAAATGGATTGATGGAACAAATCGAAAGTTTTTTTAGTGTGACCAGAATATGTTCACTTGTTCTTGATGAAGCTATTAACAAAAGACTTATTTCCGTCAGCGTAATATCAAGAATCTACTAGAATTCTATTTGAATTTCTATATTCGAACACAGTTTAAGTATTTCTTAGTAACAGAAAAAAGTTGGCGGGAATAATTTCTATCGCGTTCGAGACTAAAAAGAAACAAGAAATTTTAATTGGTCACTATGCTTCCCTGGTAGTGACGTAGATTGTAATGAGAAAGTTTATTCCAAATAGGCTAAAAAGTATCAAACCAAAAGTAAATTCTTGGTTTGACTCAAACTGTAAAGAGGCTATCAGGGTGAGAGAAGTAAGTTTCCGATATTTTAAAGCCAACCCTTCTGAGGAAAATCGGAAGAAGTTTAAACAAGCCAGAAAGACCTGCAATGCTCTTATTCAAAGAACAAAATTTTTACACGAACAATATTTAAGACAAAAAATATTAACATGTCCTAAAGTCCTTCATAAAAACCATACAAAACTCCACTTCGTCTTCGGCTCCGACTCTTGCCCATAATGACAATTCTGTGGTCAACTCCCAAGCGAAAGCTGATTCATTTGCAACATTGTTTGCAGCTAATTCAACGTTGCCTAAGTGTGCTATGGCTCCTCCTGTACTTAATAACGTAAATGGTTTTATGGGACAAATCTTTTTTCGCACTCGTACAGTTGCAAGAGTTCTTAAGGATCTCGATATTCACAAATTTGCTGGCACGTATAGTATTTCCCTATAGTTCTGAAGAGGTGTGCTTCCACGCTAGCAAAACCACTGTGTAAGCTTTTCCATCTGTCGTATTCTACAGACCCCTATCAAAGAGGATGGAAAACTGCATTTGTCCAGCTCATACCTAAAAAAGGCGTATCTTCATCTCCCTTTAACTACCGACCAATTGCACTTACATCCCTTCTTTCCAAGGTCATGGAACGAGCACTTGAAAATGCTTTCCCTCATTTCAGGGCATAATATTTTCGTGAATTATTCATAAAAAAAATTGCAACGTCAAGCCACAGGCAAACCTTGAGTAGGTACTGTTGTTCCCAACATACGCCACAACCTTCTGGGTTCGTACTATCACTGCCACAACTGTGGATGCATTGGAGAGCCCAACTGCTACGGGATTCACGGTGCGAATATGAAGGTTTTTTTTTTAAATAAAACTACACTAGATGGCTAACATTAACCGCAACATCCATCGGGAGTACTCTGGTTGTATAGAAGGCGCCCAACACGGAGCCCTCTATCAGTTTGCAATACCCATATGAAAACGTATCTCCCCATTAACTAGGGTGGCTTCTGCAAAGTCAAAGTGCTGGCATAAAGAAAAATCCGCGTCCAATAAGTGCGGCTGTTTATGGTCTCCCCGGTTCAGTTCGGTTCGGTTCGGTTCGGCTGGTACGTGTACTCGTCTGTGTATAATGACACTTGTTCGTCTTCGTTGCCATGTTTCCAGACGACACATGAAGCTTTGAAAACTCAATGCTATTTCGCACAGCCCAGCCGCTGCATACTTCAGGGATGTGTGTCGCACATAGCAAAAGGGGAGGGGGCTAGCCCTATTCCATTGCATCTCACGTAATCGCCACCGCGCCCGCCCTAGGAAACACAATGAGTAATTTGGTGGAAAAATAAAACTGCACTGCGGATGCCATTGTTTTAAGTACTTCGCGCGTGTTCCCGCGTTCCCATTTGCAAATGTGATTGCATTCAAATTTGGATCGTTGAGAGGCTGTTCCGGTTCGTATTAAATGGCAGCCGCCATTTAAATTACCTTTCGGAACGTTCAATTTGCGTTGTTTTGGATGGTTTCCTGTCTGATAGTAAGAAAATAAATGCTGGTGTGCCCCAAGGCTCCGCTCTGTCTCCGACACTCTTCCTTAGTTTTATCAATGATCTCTTATCTAAGACTTCTAATCCATTAAATTGTTTTGCTGATGACAGTATCCTCAGCCTCTCATACTCATTTCCACATTCACTTCCCTGTACTTCGGATGTAGAACTGCAACGGCAACGTTTGATTAGTACATTAAATTCTGATCTGGCCAGCATTGTTCAATGGGGAAATATTAATCGTGTGGAATTTAATGCTTTAAAAACTCAATGCTGGTTAAAGCATAACCTACCCCCCGTGCCACTATCCATGAGTGGTACTTGCATCGAGGAAACTGAACAGCTTTGCATTTTAGGTATGTGTATCACAAACAACCTTCTGTGGAATGAACACATATATGACATCGCCAAAAGTGCTGGGAAATATTAGGGTTTTCTTAGACGATGCAAGAAATAGTTCTCCCCGTTAGATCTGGAAACTATTTAAAAGGCGTATGTATGTTCGCCCGAGATTTAGTACAATTCTAATATTTGGGCAGGTGCCCCTGTTACTCACTTGCGTTTCCTGTATAGAATCCAGAAAAATGCATTGATAGGGAATAAGGATATAACAAAAACATTTGATTCATTAGAACAATTAAACAACAAATAAAAATAATTGTAGCGACAAAAACTCTGTATATTTTCAACGTATACATTCCACCAAAAAGCTTATCTTCCGTTTATAGTGAACTTTCCATGGCAATAGATTTTGTTATTGAATTATCCTGCTCGGATAGCAGTATTTACCTTTTAGGTGATTTGAATTTATCTAACATTGACTGGAATCCTTCTAAAGATAAATCCTACTAAGAACCTTCATTATCTTCTTCACAAATGGAACTTTCTTTTCTTAACAAATTCATTTCCACTGACTTACAGTAAATAAGCTGTATTAAAAACTCAAAAAATCGAGCTCTCAATTTAATATTTTCCTCTGACGCTATTAGTACACTCGTTCAAGAATCTAGATCTGGTATCACTAATATAGGGAACTACCATCCACCACTGGACATTTTTCTCGATTAGAGTGATCAAATTTCTGAAAACTGTAACTCCTTTGATTGCTTTTACAGTTTTGACTTTAGAAAAGCAAATTCGTATTGTCTGAAGATTTAATTAATTCTTGAATAGACAATGTATTAGATTCTTTGAATATTGACGAAGCAGTCACAAAATTTTATGATATTCTTAACAACTGCTTAAGAAACAATCTGACTTTTAAAAAATCGAATAATACAAACACTATTCACCCATGGTACATGAAAGAGTTACGGACTCTTCGTAATAAAAGAAATAAAGCATGGAAGATGTTCCTTAAAACACTTTCAGCCCCTCAGGTTCATGTTTGAGCTTTCACTTAAAGCAGGAAAATTTCCAAGTACATGGAAAAAGGCCTTTCTTACTCCTATATTCAAGAAAGGATATAAGGCTGACATGGCTAACTATAGGCCTATTTCTAAATTATCTTGCATTCCAAAACTTTTTGAACAAGTTGTCTGTGAGAGTATGGTTTTTTTTTAGTAAAAACCTGATATGTGAGCGACAACATGGATTTATGAAGCATAGATCAACTGTTACAAATCTAACATTCTGCTTCAAATGTTCTAATGCAATAGAAAAAGGTTATGAAATGGACTGCATTTATAATGACTTCTCAAAAGCATTTGACCAACTTTGTCACGAAATAATCTTGTGCAAGTTAAAAGCTTTTGATTTTCCTCCTGATTTCTTAGCTTGGATCAATTCATACCTAGAGAATAGATCCTACCAAGTTAAATTTAGAAATTGTCTTTCAGACCCCTTCGTGGTCTACTCTGGCGTACCTCAAGGAAGCCACCTTGGTCCTTTACTATTCATTTTGGAAATAAATGATGTAACTTCATACATACAATCAAGTGACATTCTTATATTCGCTTATGACATGAATATATTTAAGACAATCAAGTCTAGCGATGACCACAGTCTTCTGCAGGCAGATATTGATAGCTTTATTATTTGGCGCAGAAAAAGTGGTATATCGCTTAACCCTGTAAAATGCCAGACGATTACCTTTTCTAAAAAACGTATCGTAAGTGCATTCGATTATCATATTTCGCAGCACAAACTTTGTCGCGTCTTTAGTTTTAAGGATTTGGGTGTCCGTTTTACCTCCAAATTTGAGTTTATTCAATACGTTAATTTTATTGTGAATAAAGCTAGCTCTATGCTAGTATTCATAAAACACTGGGCAAAGGAATTTAGTGATCCATATGTGACTCTTTCCTTTTACAATTGCTACGTACGCCCCAAACTTGAGTATGCTTCACAGGTATGGACTCCTTCTTACTTAATTCATAAGAACCGTATTGAAGCAATCCAACACAATTTCATTCGTTTTGCCCTTAAAGGTCTACCTTGGATCGATCCATTCAATCTGCCACCATATGAACAGCGAATTCAGCTTCTGCAGATGCAAACTCTTCACCAAAGTCGTGTTAATAATGATTTAATATTTTTTCATCAACTTATTTAGGGCGAAATTGATGCTCCGTGTTTATTAGCCTGTATTGGGTTATATTACCGTGGATGAACTTCTGCATGTTGACTTTCATAAAAAAAAAACTATGGCATACATGAAGCTCTAAACCGTATGAGCGGACTTTTTAATCTAAACGCTTCTTTTATGAACTTTAACTTAAGTAAAGTGGGATTAAAATCTATATTTCGAACCAGTGCTCCACTGTCGTGATTGTTTTGTTTAATGTTTTATTGTACTGGCATGATTACATTTTAGTTGAATTTATATTTCGTGCATGTGTTAGGCTATTTTTATTTTACTAACAACTAACAGTTGCACTTATGATGAGCCTCTGATTGTAGTAAAAAAAGCTTGCTCTAAGCTTACTGAAGAAGAATCTGAACATCGTCGAAATGTTTCCAGTCTCTCCTTGTTCTATCGCTTCTTCTATAAACAATCCTCCAGCGGCTCGATTTTTCCCTTCCATTACGATTTACAAACATTTAAAACCAATGTGCATCGGTACCTCCTTTCATCTTGTATCCAATTTTCCTAAACGCTCGCACTGTGTTAATACATGATAAGGGTAGTAACAACCCTTGAGTGCGCGCAGATTATATAAAAAAAATCGAAATTCTAACAAAGACCACACGAATTTGTCTTATAATACAACATTTATAAACACACTTTGTGAAATTAAATGTTTTCAAAAAAAAAAAAAAAAAAAAAAAAAAAACACTCAGTCTGGTCACACCAACGCTGTACTTGTGCAATGCACTTCTTCATAAAAGCTCTTGTTTGCAATCTTTCAATTTCTCTTTGTAAATACAAAGATAAACCATAAATAAAAAAATAAGAAAAATTGCAAAGTAGAAAACATTTTCTCTCGCGCAAACGAATTCATCGATCAATTATGAAAATCAACTGTAGCACTTTGTACTGATTGAAAAGGACGAGTACATAACAGGACCAGGATAGGATATACAGATGGAACATCGCTCGATGCGATGGAGCGATGCAGATGCAAAGTACTTGGGAGAATCATGTTACCCAGTTTGCTGTGTCGATTGGATTGAAACTGAAGTGGATTGATGGGGCTGGTGCACCAGGACCAGGACACAGGACTATGGCATAAGAGGAATGATGTGAATGACGTGTACAGACCCTGTCATTGAGTTAAGTGCACACGTGATGATGGATGGATTATTTAGTTTTGATGTTCGTTTGCTCTTGAATTGGAAATGATTCAATTACGAGATGTTAATGCTGTTGTTGTCTGTCATTCAAAAATAAAATAAAACCTAATATGTAGATTAATAAAGGTTTTATGGTGTTTTAAGAAGATATTTAATAACGGGTTTTTCAACAGGGACGCTACAAAAGTAGAGCGACAGGGACAGCAAACAACGCCATATTTCTTGCCGCTCTTTTGACGGCACATTACTGTGAATGGGGATCGCTACCGTTCAATGATAACCGAATATTTTTGGCCCCAATTGGATGATATGGACTTGGAGGACATGTGGTTCCAACAGAACAGCACCACAAGCCACACAGAGAATGTCACAATCAATTTATTGGAAACCAAGTTTGGAGAACCTGTTATCTCACGAAATGGTCCAGTCGCTTGACCGGCTTCGTCGTGCGATTTGACGCCGTTAGACTATTTCCTGTGAAGCTACGTCAAGTCTATGGTCTATGCCAACCAGCAAGCGACGATTGATGAACTTCGTACGAATATCGAACGTGAAATTGCAGCAGTATCGGCCGATTTATGTTTGAAAACCGTCGAAAATTGGGTTCAGCGTCTGGACTTCTGCAAGCGTGTCCGTGGTGGCCATGCAAAAAAAAATCAAGTTTCATACATAATGGCATCAAATGGGCTTTTACAGGAATACAAAATTTTATTGATATCCGAAACCGTTTTTGTTTTATTTAAAAAACTTTTGTAGCGCTCTTATTGAAAAACCCGATAGTTTTCCTAAACCTATAGGGGCTTTAGAGATGCTTTTAAGTATCATATCTTGTTACATATCCTGAATCTCAATGAGTTTCATCCACATTCAAAAATTGTATAAATCTAATATAAATCAAAAAATATCAATCCGAACGTCTCTTTCACTTATTTAATTTACAATAAGATGCAATCTTTTAGTTACGTGTTTGAGACATAAAATCGAAGAAAATTTATTATTCTCTTCGATAAGGTATATCCGAAATACAGAACAGAGAATTCTCAAATATTTGTCTTCCAATCGGCATGACAAATATTTTTAGACAAACAAAAATACAAACATTGTGTCAATCTCCCCCGCCCAATTCACCATTATTATCTTATTTGCTTAAAAAAATAGAAAATAAATCTTTCACGTCGATTTTCTCGAATTCAAGGATTCTCTTTGTGATTTAACAATCTGAGGTATTTTCAAAGATTTAAGGGAAATTTAAAAATAATTTTGGTAAATTAATAAAAAAAAGGATATGTTCAACAAATATTTAAAGTGAGGATTGATTTATTGTGCTCTACACTATACTGTGTGCGCTGTTTTCTGTGGAAGGATATTTTAAATTCAAAGTGTTAAAAACCCTTTTGTTTCGAATTGATATATTAAGGGTATTTTACTGGAAAGGGTAATTGATTAATGAAAGTTTTTCCATGCAATTCAAATTCTTCGTATAGGTATCACTTTATTTATTTATTTACAGTTTTTTGATGAATATGGAATACTTTTTTTTTTTTTTAAAGGGAGGTATTGGTATTTGGTATTGCATTGGTTAATATTCATGAAATATCCGTGTTGAAATCTTGAAATTTTCTAGTGAAATTGAGATTCTAGTACTAGCAAGTGTATTTTTGTTTTATTAATTCTTTCCCAAGTGTAAAAAAAGATGCACTTCAGTATCTGCTTCTGTTCGACGACGGCAACTTAAATGCCATTAGCCGTGTTTTTGTTTGGAAAATTTATCCACAGCGAAGCAGGATCTTACACACACTACAAAAACAACAACAAGCTGCCGAAAAAAGTAGATGTTGAATTTGGCTGCGGATTGCATGTTCCACACAAGAAGATTAAATTCACTATATTTCCATAGATATTGCATGCTACATTTTTTTTCTTTTATAATTAACGCGCGCACAAGGGACTACTTGTTTCCCTTTTAATGTAACACACTGCGCGGTCATTAGGAAGATAGGGATTGGAGAGATAGGAGGCGTCGATTAACATTGGTTTTGAATGCTTGCATATCAAAATCGCAAGGGAAAATCTCGCCGGGTAAACTATTCCAAATTCGTGTTGTTCGGCCAAAAAAAGAATCCCTATATTTCACGGTACGTCCGAAGTTTGGCTCAAGGGTGAACTGATGAGCATTGCTTGCGAGACGAGTATTACGGTAGAAACATTTAAGGGGAGGAATGCAGCTGGCTACTTCGAATGAACTTTTTTTTATAAAAAAAAACGATAAAATAAGAAAAGATATCAAACATTGCGTCGGTGTTCGAGAGGGGCAATTGTTGCAGCGGCAGTTCTATTTCCTATCAATCTTAATGCTTGATTTTGTAACGACAGAATACAGCATTGAGTTTTTGAAGCATTACACTCCACACGATTCCTATTACCCCATTTGACAATGCTGTATAAATCGGAGTTTAATTAGCTTGACATACGGTACCGGTGCAATTGTACGTCTGAAGGCGAAGGACGTGAATTCTCGAACGAATATGAAAAGCTGAGGGTAGAGTCGTCAGCAAAACAGTTAAGTGGATTAGAAGTAACAGACAGAAGATCATTTATAAAAATGAGGAAAAGAGTCGGAGACAGAACAGAGCCCTGGGGCACACCAGCATTTATTGTATGGGAATCAGACTTGAATCCGTCCAATACAACTTGTATTGAACGGTCCAGAAGATAGCTTCTAATCCAACGAACAAGAGTATTATCGATCCCAAAAGCACGCATTTTCGATAAGAGAGCTTCATGCCAAACTCTATCAAATGTCTTGGAGATATCAAGAGCAATAATCTTACTTTCACCAAAGCGATGTAAAGATTTGTTCCACTGTTCGGTGAGATATGCCATCAGATCACCAGTGGAACGGTTGCTGCGGAAGCCATACTGACGGTCATGAAGAAGCTTTCGATCTTCGAGATATTCCTTAAGCTGACGGTAAATCAGTGTTTCCATGATCTTAGAAAGAAGGGATGCCAGTGCTATGCGTCGGTAGGAGGAGTGGGAGGATGGTTCACCTTTCTTAGGGACAGGCTGGACAAATGCTGTTTTCCATCTTCTAGGAAAGATTCCAGAAGAGTAGGAGCGATGGAAAAGCTTACGCAGTGGCTTTGCCAGTGTAAAAGAACACCTTCTTCAGAAGAATCGGGGGTATACCATCCGGGCCAGCGGATGTGTATATCGAGATCTTTGAGAACTCTTGATACTTTACGTTTATTGTTTAAGAAGTTTGCAAGGTAGCATTTTGGCGTGTTGGAATCTATAGCTACACATTTATTTTTTGGGATTCGGCTAGGTCGATTTATAAATAAATTGCACGACTGGATCGCACGTACTTGCTCATATGTGCTGTCACATTGTAGAATAAAATTTAAGAAAATTAAAGTGAACATCAAAGCATTTATTCGATTTTTAAGACTTTTGATTGTTCGAATTAAGTACGTTAAATTGTATTGGGTGAAATAATTTAAACTCCATTTTATTTCTCTAGGAAATGTAAAAAAGTGTGAATTTGTTTTTCAAAATTGAAGGAGCCGTTTTTAAATAAAACGGTATTTTTAACAAGTTAAAAACAAAATTTAAAAAAAAAAATGCACTTACCCGTTTTCAAAATATTGATTTTTCAACAAATAAATTAATTTTTTTTAAATACAAAAAAAAAGTTTTCGAAAAAAATTAATGCGAAACTACTTAGGCTACCTCAATCTTCTTGAATATCAATTTTGATTGTAATCCGATCACCAGTTTTCAAGAAAGTCGAAGAAAAAAAACCGGACTGCATGTCTACAGTAGTACACTGATTTTTTTTTATAAAAATTCTTTGACCCGTTTTCGAGAAAAATAAGCTTTAACATAACGGTTATATGACAGGTACCGTTAATTTTTGAGCTAAAAAAAAAATTGAAAAAACTCCGGACATAATTTTGCCAGTAACTCAAATATGTTTCTCTATCATCGTAATGTCATGTTTGATTGTTATCTCAAATTTTTTTTTTGCACGAATGCATAACTTGTATTATAGTACCTATAATCGCAAGTAAAAATGTTTGCTGTATTACCATGTTTAGCTTGGTATATTTAAGAAATACTTAGATGTGGTAGGAAGCCACTTTTTTGGAATGAAATGATGGCAAAAAATGTCTGTCTGTCTGTCTGTCTGTCTGTCCGGGTGTATATCGAGCTGCAGCCTAAACGGGTTAAGCGATTGCCTTCAAATTTGGTTTGTGTTTATCTTCTGGCATTCCTCAGAGGAGAAATTGAAATTTTATTTTAAGGGCTAAAAATAACGGAACCTGCCATATGACCGTTTAGGAAAAGCTTATTTTCTCGAAAACGGCTCCAACGATCTTGATGAAAATTTTTGAGAATTTTTTTGTTGGTATTAGCTATCATTTGATCAGGGAAAAGTCTACTAACGGAACCTTTTTAATTTTTGGCTTGCTCGGTAACGGCTTTATGGATTTCTGTCAAATTTTATATTTGAAGAGATTTAGATAGCCAAATTAGTTCTTCATATCAAATTTTTGAATAACTTTTTTTTTTAATAAACATTAATTTGTGAAATTTTTTTGTTTGAAAAATCAAACAAAATTAGTTTTTAAAACTAATTAAAAAAATAATTTTTAATTTAATAATCACATGTATATTAATAAACTCTAAAAAACTGCATACCAGAATTTAAAATGAAATTATTTTTCAAAAAAACTAAAAATAAAAAAAAACAGGATTTTATCAAAATCCGTCCTACAATTTTCGGAATACTTTTTCATAAATTCTTTGTTATTTAAAACGTGTGATGGCGTACTTCATTTTTACTAAAAACCGTTAAGAATTCAAACTGTTATTTTTAACGTAAATGTTATTTGTTATTTTTTTTCAGGGATCTTGCCGTCCAATGTAATTAGGCACATAAAAGCAAGTACGTACGACCCATTCTTGCCCATTTTTTCGAGATTTAGTGGAGTCTCATGAAGATTGTACTTACTCCAGAAACGACCTTTCTGCTTGCTGACATACCCGTTAAGCCAGAAATGAGACTCATCGCTAAAGATGATTTGACGATAAAAATCTTTGTCATTTTCTAGTTGATTCTCCGGCCATTCACCGAACAAACGACGCAATAGATGATCGACGGGCTTTAATTCGTTAACTAGTTGGAAATTAAATGTATGTACCCCAAGCTCTTTCCTCAAAACCTAAATCAAAATCAAAATGTAAGCCTTTTTTCTGGTTTACCTAAGTCTGCATGGTGATTTGCCAAAGTATACCGAAAAACTTGAACGACTGGATCGCACGTACTTGCTCATATGTGCGGTCACATTGTAGAATAAAATTTAAGAAAATTAAAGTGAATATCAAAGCGTTTATTCGATTTGTGTGACTTTTGATTGTTTGAATAAGGTACGTTAAATTGCAAATTAAAACGCCATTTTATTTCTTTAAGAAAAAAGTGTGAATTTTTTTTCAAAATCGTACGAACGGTTTTTCTTGAAAACTTTTTTTTTTTAAATTAAAAATTATAATTCAAGAATACAAAGCTAAGCACAAAAATATCATACATTAAAAAATAAAATAAAAAAAAAATTAAAATAATAAAAATAATTAAAATGCGACATTACTTAGGCTAACTACATATTCTTGAATATCAATTTTGATAGTAATCGGGTCACCAGTTTTCAAGAAAGTCGAAGAATAAAAAACGGTCCTATGGAAGGTACCGTTATTAGCCCACCATATAAAAATTGTTTTAAAACAAAATATAACGCATACCTACTGTAGTACACTGATTTTATTTCATAAAAATCTTGGAGTCGTTTTCGAGAAAAATAAACTTTTTCATAACGGTTATATGACAGGTACCGTTAATTTTTGAGCTATGTTCAAAATACATCCGTACAGACAGACAGACATACAGACAGACCGACAGAATTTTGCCAGGAACTCAAATATGTTTCTCTATCATCGTTATGTCATGTTTGATTTTTATCTCAATTTTTTTTTGACACGAATGCATAACTTGCATTATAGTTCCTATAATCGCAAGTAAAAAAAGTCTTTATTAGTATAACAGCTAGTTGGACAGTTATCCCTATCGAAAGTTCTATAATTCTAAAAAAAACACCCTTTTTAATTAATATACTCTAGCCTTGCCTCGGTATATGTATTTGTATACTAAAAAGATTGCAGCCAAATCAGATATGGATGACAAAAAAAAAGCTAAACTTTTTTCAGTATTCTTTGTGTCGCGACGTCAAAGTCATTTTTTTAACAACTACCACGCAATAAAGGGGATTTAGTTACCCTTATAATGTTGATAAAACATAGCGGAGACCTTAGGAAACAAGGAGGGATGCACATTTGTTAAAAAGTTCCGCATTTCAAAATAGGAGGAAAAAACAGAATCAGGCAAGGCATTCCACATTCGTGTAGTACGGCTAATGAAAGAACCCCTGAAGTTGAGTGAACGCTCGAAGTTGGACTCAAGGTTAAATTGATGGTCATTCCTAGCAGTGAGAGTATTACGGTAGAATTGTTTCGGCGAGGAAATACAGCTGACTTTTTCGATAGAAATAGCCAGAAAATAACGAAATGTAAAAAGCATTACAAAGGTGCTCTAGAGTTTTAAATATTTCTGTTCGGTCGCTTATCATTTTTAGAGCTCTTTTTAGTAACTCAAGTCCAGCACCAGCCCAAATATGGGAGTTTTACTTTGGAGGAATATATGGCTTATAGAGATAGACTGTAATCAGAGCAGACGGAGTAAAAAAATGTCTTGCATCTTCTAAGGAAACCATAACACCTCGCAGCGTTCTGGGCAACGTCCAATATGTTGTTTCAGTCGTAACAGATAGATATAAAGCAGTAAGAGAGTATAAAAAAAATCAAGTTTAAGAACCAGTTCAGTTTCTTCTGATTGTATGTTACTGAACGGTGTTTTTTATTTATCTAATGAGAAGCCAAAAAATTAAGTAATTAAGTTAAGGTAATCTAAAAGTTATTCATCTATATATTTATTAAGAAAGATTTTTTAGGACTTACTTGATTTATATAACTTTTAAACGACACCTGATCTTATTCTTTCAAAAAAAAAAACTCAGTCCATCTAAAACTTTTTACAACTTCCAAACTCTAAAAAGGCATACAAAAACCCTTACTGGCATGGCAAAAATCTGGCTAATAGATTCTCATTTTGCCTCAAACACATAGACTTCCACTTCACTTGACACATTAAAAGAGTCTCTTTTCGGATCGCTTTCGTCTAGTTAACTCAAACTCCTGAATTGATATGACAACATTCGCACAAAAACACTAACAAGCTCTTTTACACATTTCACGTGCAGTTGAATGCTGAAACACAAACGATGACTGAACAAAAGAGGACGACAAACCAAAGGAACGACACAAAAAACATTCTTCACGAACACAACCACCAGATGTATTCTATATCCGTAGATTTTGATTTTTCCAAGCTAAAAACGGTCATCCTTCTGGAAGACTGAGCAATGAACATTTCCTTGCAACGGATATCTAGCGAAAAATCATATTTCTTCTCTTCTAGTTCCGTGTCCGGTTTGCCGAAACATTTCCGGATGGCTTTTATCTGTTATCTTTGTTTGTAAAAGGTTTTCTCTACTTTCAGGATTGCGTTTCTGATTGATTGGTAGTTTTTCTGCTATTACACTGGATATGTGGGTAGAAAGTCCTTTTTTATTTCCAATGATGATGAGAGTGAAATAATGAAAAATGAAATACTATTTTTCCACCGCAGCAAGTCGTTAAAGGGAAAGAGAGAATTTTCGATGCTGCACGTGCTTCCGAGGAATTATGGCATATATCATCCTAAATTCCTGAATATAAACAGAAGAGCACGAAGGTACGGTCTTAAGTGAATAATTTTTTTATTGCCATTTTCTGGGAAAAAGAAATTGACAGAGTGGAATGCGAATGTTAAGTTAAAATGCTTGCTAATGTCATTAAGCTGGAAATCCTCTCGTCCTTTACTCGCTCCTTGCTGTATGACTCCAGTAAATGGTAGAAGAAATGAACTGAGTAAATTTGCATACATTTTTGTGGCAGGCATGAGGAGGTTCTGATTGCATTTTAAATATTTATAATGACGTTGTGTGCTTGATATCAATGCAGGAAGAGACCAATAAAAGATGCATTTGTGAATGCCACAGGCGTAGGCTTTCTGATGCATAATGTCAATAAATCGAATTTCCTTCTCGATGTGCAACTGAATTTTTGATTATGCAGGAAAGTAGGTAGGTAGATATAAAGAGCTTCCAAAGGCAGGACTTTAAAGAAATCTGCTCCAAGATATTTGTTTTTTATGTTGCTTAAGAGGAAATAATACAATTTTTGTTCATATCAAAGTCTCCAGTAATTAACATCTGTCACTTGTTATAATCTACTTTCCACTTTCTTTAATTAAAAACACTTAATGGATACAAGAACAAATTTTCTGTTCCATAAAAGAAGCACAAAAATAAATTACAATTTCTTGACTAACGATTAAGCGAATTTGTGGATAATTTGTGTGGTATAAATTACAATTTTTTTTTGGATATGTTAGTTAAGTACAAACATTAACGAAATCTAAATGAAAATGAATAAATTCAGCACGTTATAGTCAGCTTCACAATACCACGCTTTAAAATGAGAAAAAAGTATTAAATATGGAAGAATTATTTTGTTCAAATGCAAAAAGCATAAGAACTGCCATTCAAGGATACTCTGTCACATCCCATGAAAACCAAATTTCTTGCAACTTAACTAACGCATTTTCAACGCTGCATCCTGGAGAGAAGGCTCCTCGTGTGTTCCCAAAGCGACAAAGATTTTAAGTGACAAATCTTTTCCGCTCTCAAAACGTCGAAAAAGTATTGAAAGTTTTAATACAACAAAAAAAAAGGTACACGATATTCTGAGAATCAACAAGAACTAACAAAACAACATTTTTAAATGAAATTATATTGACAATTTTCAGTAGTAACATAATTAGTTAATCAGTCGGAAGTTTGAGGGAATATGAAAAAAACGCAATTACTTGCCGTTTTAAACGTGAATGGAGACAATGCAAGAGAGTGGATCAAAACCTGTCTTCGTCAAGCAAATATTAGAAATGGTAAACCAGTTGTTATTGTAATTGACAATGCACCTTGTTATGGTCAAAATTGAAGATGTTCTGCAGGAGCAGGAATTTTGTGACAACCGTATATTCAGACTTGGTCCCTATAGTCCAATGCTTAACCCCATTGAAAATGTTTGGTCTGTGGTAAAGAGTAACGTTAAAAGAGAGCTCTTTTAAGAAAGTTGTCAAGGATTCTTAACAGCAGAACCGATTCATCCATAAGACCCTTAGAAAACCTTATAGTAGAACGTTTGCTTGCAGATAATTACACCAACAACGTAATGCATCCCAAGCATTCAAAATAAATTTCGTGCAGTTCTTAACTTAGAACATAATATGTTATATTAATATGTATTATTATTAATAATTGTTTTAAATTAAATTTAAATAAAGAATCTCATATTGATGTTTACTATTCCACATTGAAGTTTACTATTCTCATTTTGAAACTAAAATGGTATGGTATGGCTCCACTTGGAGCAATTTAAGACGGTTTAAGAGAGTTTAAGAGAAGATACATCATTTGTCATTTATAAGATTTTTGACATCATTGTTGGTGACTAATCTGCTGGACTCGGATTTTGCCTGACAAATTTCGAATACAGATAATTTATAAATGCTTTTTTAAGAACGAAATTCCAGGTGAGGTTCCATCAATGATATAACATTTCAGTTAAAAACCAAAAAACATTCAATTTAAAGAGAATAACGGAATGGGAAATTTCATCAATAGCTTTGCTCAGAATCAACGTCTTTACCACTTTCAGAAAGCATACGATGAATTCAAGTACGTTGTTCTCTGTAGATCTTACCAAGACAAAAACCCTTATGGTTTGGAGATAAGGAAGTGTTTTTATGTTGAACTTTAGGGATAATATTAGTTGATGATTATTGAATAAAAATAAGAAAGACTAGTACGTATCAGCAACAATGATTAATAATTAATGATTTTAAAGTCAACCGAGCCTAAAAAATGCTATGTTTTTAATAATTAGTTTTACGGAAATTATATATAAGTTAAATTATTCTCAAATTTAAGAGTTTAAGATAAATAGCAAAATTGATTTTAAGGAAAAGTGAGTGTGAAGTGGATCAAACTTAGAAAACAGATGCTAACTAGCTAAAAATACTGTCAACGGCCTTGGCTCCGATAAAGCATGGCTTCCCGTGAGATCAGCGAAATCAAGCATCGTTGCGCGTGGTTAGTGGAAAGATGGTGGACCGTCTTTATGTGTCTTCTGTTCTCCGTTCTCCTTCTGTCTTCTCGTCTGTCCTGTATCAATGTCGTCTTGTGTGTTGTTCTTGTAATTGTCTGAGCCGATGGCCTCAGTAGCCAGTGCTCATAAGTGTCTCTACTTCGTAGATTTATCTACGGAGCAGATCAATATGTAATGTAATGTAATGTAAAAATACTGTCCTATTAATCGCACTTGAGAAGCCTAGGTCAAGTTGACACCCTAAACAATGTTGCATACCGAATATATGATGAACGTCTAAGGCCCTGGCCACGCAATGAGAAGCAAGCGGCAAAGCGGCAAAATGACGAGCGGCAAGTGAAATGGCAAGCGTCATTTCTGAGTGGCCCCGCTCAGCTTGCAAATCTGAGCTTGTGCTGAGTGGCAAGGCATAATCAATGCAATAATCAACACGGAAATTTTAATTTCAGCGGCTTAAAGATTTTAAAAGTAAAAACGTTACCGTCAACCTGTGGAAGTGAATTTTAATGTCCCAAATCCCATAAATATTCTGTGAAATTGAAAATGATTTTCTTTGTTTTTGTAACTTTTGTGAAAACTTTTTCCAGCATCAAATCAACTGATCGATGTGCCAACACGTATACCGGATGTTGCTGGGCAAGCCGCCCATATCTTGACTTGTTTCTTACTTCTCACCCTGATAAATATACCATTAGTGTAACTTCTCAATTTGGCACTTCAGACCATTGTATCATTTCAGCTAATTTCTCATCCTCCACCCATCTTGTTAAAGGAAAACTTCCCACCAGGACCGTTTGGCAATAAATAGAAAGCCAACTGGGACGGCCTGAATATTGTTTTCCGAAACTTTAACTGGTCACTATGCTTCCTCGATAGTGACAGTCAGACAGATGCCAGTGCTGAAATGATCACAAATGTGATTCTTCTAGGGATGCGTGCTTTTATTCCTAACAGAGTAAAAAGCATCAAACCTAATGAAAAGTCTTGGTTTAATTCTGAGTGTAAAGAAGCTACAGAAGAAAATCGGAAAAAGCACAAACAAGCAAGAAACTCATGCAACACCGTTATTGAAAGAACCAAATTTTCGCATGACCAAACATTACGGCAAAAAATTCTGCAGTGTCCCAAAGGCAGTAAAAATGTTTGGTCATTTGTAAAAAATATTAAAAACTCCTCAACATCTTCGGTTCCAACGCTCATCGACAATAACAAACCAATTGTTTACTCTTCAGAGAAGGCAAACTTGCTCGCCGCCAATTTCGCTGCCAGCTCCACGCTGCCGCATAGCAACGTTGCCCCTCCTGTACTTGAGAATGTAAATTTTTCCATGGGACAGATTTTTTCCGCACTCGTACAGTAGCAAGACCAAGAGCCACTGCGTAAGCTTTTCCATCGCTCCTACTCTTCTGGAATCTTTCCTAGAAGATGGAAAACAGCATTTGTCCAGCCTGTCCCTAAGAAAGGTGACCCATCCTCCCCCTCCTCCTACCGACCCATAGCACTGACATCCCTTCTTTCTAAGGTCATGGAAACACTGATTAACCGTCAGCTTAAGGAATATCTCGAATATCGTAAGCTTCTTCATGACCGTCAGTATGGCTTCCGTTCCACTGGTGATCTGATGGCATATCTCACCGAACAGTGGAACAAATCTTTACATCGCTTTGGTGAAAGTAAGATTATTGCTCTTGATATCTCCAAGACATTTGATAGAGTTTGGCATGAAGCTCTCTTATGGAAAATGCGTGCTTTTGGGATCGATAACACTCTTGTTCGTTGGATTAGAAGCTATCTTCTGGACCGTTCAATACAAGTTGTATTGGACGGATTCAAATCTGATTCCCACAAAATAAATGCTGTTGTACCCCAGGGCTCTGTTTTGTCTCCGACTCTTTTCCTCATTTTTATAAATGAGCTTCTGTCTTTTACTTCTAATCCACTTAACTGTTTTGCTGACGACTCTACGCTCAACTTTTCATATTCCTTCGATAGTTTACGTCCTTCGCCTTCAGACGTACAATTGCAACGGTGCCGTATGTCAAGCTCATTAAACTCCGATTTATACAGCATTGTCAAATGGGGTAATAGAAATCGTTTGGAGTTTAATGCTTCGAAAACTCAATGCTGTCTTCGGTCGTTAAAGCTTAACATATCCCCAATGCCAGAATACAAAATCGAGCGTTAAGATTGATAGGAAATAAAACTGTCACTGAATCCTCTTGCCCCTCTCGAACACCGACGCAATGTTTCATGTCTTTCCTTATTTTATCGTTTCTTTTACAAAAAATGTTCACTCGAAGTAGCCAGTTGCATTCCTCCCCTTAAAAGTTTCTCCCGTAATACTCGTCTCGCAAGGAATGCTCATCAGTTCACCCTTGAGCCTAATTTCGGACGTTCCGTGAAATATAGGGATTCTTTTTTTAGCCGAACGACACGAATTTGGAATAGTTTACCCGGCGGGATTTTCCCTTGCCATTTTGATCTGCAAACATTCAAAACCAATGTTAATCGACACCTCCTATCGCTCCCCTCCCTATCTTCCGAATGCCTTCGCAGTGTGTTACATTAAAAGGGAAACAAGTAGTCCCTTGTGCGCGCGTTAATTAAAAAAAAAAAAAAAAAAAAAAAAAAAAAAAAAAAATCAAATGCCTTAATTCACATTCGTATAAGTATTGCCTAAAGCGATTCTCATATTTTCGCAGGTTATTATACAGGGTCCGCCATCTAGCGTTTTTTTCAACTAGTGCTTATTTCGTGAATGGCAACACTTAGCTCATGTCTGATTTGACAAATAATTAGTTTTATCCTTCCGCTGAACGAATATGGTTGTGTATACGCTTGAAATATTGCGACATTACTGTCTGCGATCGACTTAGAGAAGATGCCGATTTTGCCAAAAAAATCAACTTTTCAGATGAAGCTCATTTGGATCTTGGCGGGTATGTAAACAAGCAAAATTGTCGCATTTGGGGCACAGAAAACCCGCACGCATACATTGAAAAGCCGATACACCCAAAACGAGTCACTGTTTGGTGCGGATTTTGGTCCAGAGGTATAATTGGGCCATTTTTGGAAAATGAGCAAGGAGTGGCCGTTACAGTCAATGGCGATCGTTATCGGGCCATGTTGAACGAATTTTTGTTCACAAAATTTGAAGAGGAGGATATGGGCAACATTTGGTTGGACGGCGCTACGTGCCACACAATCGAATGCAGTGAAGAAACTGGAAGCTTTCAGTAGTCAATATAGATACAAAAAGAAAAGAAACTAACATTCGCACTTTGAATTTAAGTTAGGATTCTGACGAAGCCAAGCTTGTAACGATCGTGTTGGCTGGGAAAGGTGGTTAGTTGATTCCTTGATTCAATCCTTCCATTCAAAAATAGTTTACAACAAAAAGAAAAAAAAAACATTTAATTCTAAAATTCCCTCCTCAGCAACAGTTCGTGTCAATCTATTTGGCAATCAATTATTTCATCTCCTTTTATTGTCTCCATTCCTCAAAATTCTTGGTCCGGACATTCGACATTTCCCTACCACTTCGGCCAAATATTTACATGCCCTCCAATAAAAGTCCAACAAAATTCAATAAACTGTCAGAACATTTGTGAGTTATGCTCATTTCGCCTCCTGGCTGCCCTCTTAGCTGCAGCCCGTTCCCTTACATAGCTCCACCATACAAAAGCCTTTCACCATGTTTCCGTTATAATAAACGGGTTCCGAAAACCGTTTTAAGTGATTCACCGCTATTGTAGCGCTTCCGAGGGAATTTCTCTCCCGCCAAACCCGGTGGGCGCCTACAACGGCATAGAGAGTGATGTCGATGTTAGTGCCACGGCATTTGAAGAACAAGGTCACAATATATCTATTCCCGTCGTTTTATTTTTATAGGAATTTAAGCGATTCCGTTTAAAAAATGTGTGCCGTTGGTGTACGGAGCACGCTGACAATAGAACCCGGAATGGGGCTTGGGTTGGTGTAACAAAGTTCACTTTGGTGCCTTGTTGGTATGAAGTGGCATTCAACCGAGTGCGATGGCATTTTAGGAATTCTCTATGGAAAAACGGAGAGCAACGACGACGGGTTGTGCCTTTTGTCACGCATCGTACTCAGTGACACACTTTTCTTCTTTCCCCTATTGGGGATAGAATATTTTTTTATGAGCTCACGCGAGAGACACAAAAAGGTTGCATTTTTCGTAAGGACAATAAAAGTCCCCCTTTTGGAAAAAGCACGACAGGTTGATGGTTCTTTTTTGGTAGTTTCTGTGCTAAGTCGGAAAAAAATCATGCAATTTGGTAATATACGCCTGAAAATTATTTCATTTTAAGGATCAACCTTGGAATTTATTGTCGAAAGAGGGAAGAAATGTGTGCTGTTGGGGGCCAAATTAAAAGGGGTAGGTCTGCATAATCTGCTTTTCTTAATATGAGTTAAAAATTAAATGAAGGCAATTCCGAGTGAATGTGAAATGGGAATGAAATTGGGGAGAAGTCCATTGCCGTTTATGGGGAAATTAAAGAGGAAAAGCTTAAAACGATGCAAATGTTAATACCTCCTTATGAACACATGAGAAAGGATCTTAGTTCAGTGGTGAAATATACATATACTGAGAATTGGTAAAAAAAAGTTCGTGCGTACAAAGTACACATGTCAGAAGTGAAATTTCTTTGGCAATCTAATTTGCAATAGCTTTCAACTCAAAAAAAAATCGCAAGTCTTCACATTATTCCCCAGCCAGAAATAAACGCAGCGGCTTTGCGCATTGAGACTGATATAACTCCACTAGAACTTAAAAGTTACTTGTCTAGACTTAAAGAGAAAACACCAGGAAGAGATAGGATATCATACCCTATGATACAGAATCTCCCCGTTTCTACTAAGCGTAGGCTAATTGCATTTTTCAATAATATTTTCAACAAAGGTATTATACCTCAAAGCCGGAAAACTGCCACCATTATTCCCACCCTTAAGCCCAAGAAAGATATGCTTAGCATCAATAGTAACCGCCCAATCTCCTTACTTTCCTGTCAAAGATTCCAGAAATAAATTGCACGACTGGATCGCACGTACTTGCTCATATGTGCGGACACATGGTAGAATAAAATTAGAGAAAATTAAAGTGAACATCAAAGCATTTACTCGATTTTTGTGACTTTTGATTGTTCGAATAAAGTACGTTAAATTGTATTGGGTGAAAAAATTTAAACGCCATTTTATTTCTTTAGGAAATGTTAAAAATTGTGATTTTTTTTTTCAAAATTGTAGGCGCCGTTTTTAAATAAAACGGTTTTTTAAACAATTTTTTAAAAAAAATAAAAAAAAATAATTCCAGATTACAAAATTAAAAACAAAAATAGCGTACATTTAAAAACAAAATTTAAAAAAAAAATTCATAAACTCGTTTTCAAAATATTTTTCAAAAAATTTGTTTTTAAATTATTAAAAATACAAAAAAAAAGTTTCGAAAAAAAATTAATGCAAAATTACTTAGGCTAACTAGATCTTCTTGGATGTCAATTTTGATTGTAATCGGATCACCAGTTTTCGAGAAAGTCGAAGAAAAAAAACCGGTCCTATGGGAGGTACCGTTTTTAGCCCACCATATTAATTTTTCTTTTCACCAAAATAAAATGCATACCCACAATAGTACACTGATTTTTTTATATAAAAATTCTTGTAGCCGTTTTCAAGAAAAATAAGCTTTTCATAAGACAGGTACCGTTAATTTTTGAGCTAAAAATTTTTTTTTAAAAAACTCCTCTGGAGAATGTCAAAATAACCTTAAGTTCAAAATTTGAAGACGATTGGCACAACCATTTAGGCTGCAGTCCAATATACATCCGTACAGACAGACAGACAGACAGACAGACGGACAGAATTTTGCCAGTAACTCAAATATGTTTCTCTATCATCGTAATGTCATGTTTGATTGTTATCCCAAAATTTTTAATCTGCACGAATGCATAACTTGTATTATAGTACCTATAATCGCAAGTAAAAATAATTGCAAATAGAATTTTATGGTACACTGAGTTCAAAAAAGTTTATATCCCCAACCAAGGAGAGGATCCATAGATGCACTTCTTCATATCGACTTTCCTGTAACAAGTGCACTCACAGCTCGCAACCATATAACAATCTTGGCATTCGATCGTATTGATTCTCACCTTATCCTCAACAAATTGAGAGATTGGGGTCTTGGACCCAAAATCTTTGGATGTATAAAGTCCTTTCTAACTCATTACACACATTTTGCATAGAAATACGTAATATGTTTTCCAAGACCGAGTCAATCGATAACGGTATTCCGCAAGGATCACCCTTATCAGTAATTTGTTTTGCAATCGCCTTTAACCAAATAAGTAATCTTATATTAAAACATAAAGATCTAGATCACTGTATCTATGCAGACGACGTATATACTTTATGTAAATACAATGATCTAGAAAAAACGAAAACTTTACTTTAGTGAAATAAACCAATGGTCGTCCACCTCTGGTACAAATCTTACTTTAGAAAAATGTAAACTTAATCATGTCTGCAGAACTAACTTAGAATTAATCATTAATAAAACAAAAAAATAGAAAATGTGACTAATTTAAATATTTTAGGTCTCATTATTAGTAACAAATACAACTGGAAACGGCATTTTACTTATTTAAAAAAAGCATTAGCAGCTAGGCTAAATATACTGAAATATCTTGCATCTAGTAAAAGTAATGTCCACGTAAACTCACTTTGTCAAATTTTTAAAATGTTAGTTCTAAGTAAAATTGATTACGCTCTGTCCATCTACGGTTGATGTCCAAAATCGACTAAGAATATCTTTGCATCAACTTACCACCAAGCAGCCAGGAAAAGTCTTGGTGCTTTTCCAACCACACCAATTAGAAATATACTTGCTGGGGCTGGACTCCCAACAATAGAAGAGAGATACTTTAAAACTATTGCCAAACTCAATGTGAAATTCGTCTTTCCAACGGGGTCAATGATATCTCCTTGCTCCCATCTGCAATATACACAAGTGTCGCTAGCCAGAAAAGCTAAATTGACATCAACACAACCACCATGGTCAATCGCCAAGGAATCAATTATTCTTGATCTTCAAGGACTACGAAAAAATACGACTTTCAACGACATCTTCAAACCTCGATTCCTGGAGATCTTAAATGATATGAAAAACAAAGGTTGGTACTTTATGTACACAGACGGATCAAAAACAGACTCGAATGCGGCTTTTGCAGTGGTAGCCCAAGATGGTTCACTTATCGCCCAGGGCATCCTTTCAAACATGGCCTCCATCTACACAACTGAAGCTCTAGCTATCTTTGAAGCCTCTAAGAGATGTCTTCAAAGAAAGGGAAAATGGGAAATCTGCTCCGACACTTTGTCAGTACTGCAGGCTATTGCCAATCCAAGAAACAACACAGACAAAATAGCTAAAATTCGTGATACTATATGCAAAACAAGGTCAAAAATTAAACTTATCTGGACTCCAGGTCATGTAGGAATTAAAGGTAACCATAAAGCTGACGCAGCCGCAAACGCAGCTCACAAAGCCCCAACATGCACCTTCAATACATATTCCCGCCTTGACCTAAAGAGACACATTATTCAAGAGTGTCATAAACTCTCATTGCTTGACTGGGAACACTATAAACACCACTACAGCTCGATCAACCCAAATAAAAATAAAAGGCACGACTGGGTCGCACGTACTTGCTCCTATGTGCTAATCCTTTTTAGGTACAGGCGTCTTTTTTTACAAAGATTTAATTTTAATGTTTTTTTGACGTGCAACTTCTTTAGAATCGTTGTGGTTGGGAGCTCGAACGAACATGCGTCACGACAAAGGGATAAACACGTAAATATATAGGATTGTTAGCTTTTGCAGTTTTTTAGTGTATTATCTTTCCACTTGATTCCATTCTTGTAGATTAACAACACACACACAGGAATGGTTGAGAGTATAAGTCACTCCTTAGGAGCTGTCGCGCCAATAAATTTAAAAATTTAAAATCATTCCACTTGTTGTTTACTGTTTATAATATAATTTGCTAATAGAAAGATATAAAGGACTTTTTTCAATTCAATTTTCAATTTGAACAACTGGAATAAAGATTCGTGGGAATCAGCAGTAGGGCAATAATGCTAGGTATAGATACCTATAAAGGGTCCCAATAAAAATAATTTACTTTTTGAAATCAAATAGCTTAATTATTTTTGATGGATCGATAAACGTATGGTGTGGGTAGGTATTAATGGAATTTACTAAGGATATTAGGTAGCTCTTCATATAATAAGGTTGGAAGGAAGGTGGGTACTAAAATTAAGATACACACTACAACTACTGTTAAGCGAGTGGGTATAGAGACAATATTAAAAGTTAACACAGTGGTTTTTGAATTTTTGCATTCAGAAGTAATCGAATAGTTTTTTATTTGTTAGTTGTTTTTGTGTGTTAAAAATAGGCTTCCTTATTTATTCTGTGTGCTTTTATGATGATGAAATGCTTTAAAATACGTAGGTATGTATGTAGGTTGTCACCTTCTTTTATTTGACTAATGGCTACGGCTTAGCCGAACAATATGAAATTTTGGGGAAACATTTTTTTGAAATCAAAAAAACATTACGTTTTTTTGGAAAAATGTTGTAAGCCATCTTATTTTTTTGCTGTTTTCTATTTTATGAATTTTTCATTTCAAAATCGTTCGACCAGTTTTTTCAAAAAAATGTTTTTTTTTGAATAACTTTTCGAAAATATATTTAAACATTTTTTTGAGTATGCCAATTTTAAGAAATCTATAGTTTATACTAGGAGAAAAATTTAAAAGAAAAATCTATAGATCCATTTTCAAAATATTCAAAAAATAAAATATTTTTTTTTTAAATTATTAAAAATTAAGAAAAAATGTTTTTGAAAATTTTAATAAACGATATTATTTAAATCATAAAACACTACATATTTTGAAAATTTCATCAAAGTCCGTCAATTAGTTGACGAGAAAGTCTGATTTTAAAAAACTGGTCATATGGGAGGTACCGTTATAAAACTTTTTTCTGAAAATTCCATTAAAATTAAAAGAGATTTTGCATAGAAAACATAATTCTGAATGTTTTTTCAAAATCGTGGGAGCCGTTTTCGAGAAAAATAAGTTTTTCATTAAAAGTTATATGGCAGGTACTCTTAGTTTTGGAGCTAGACTGCCAATTCCAAAAAACTATCGAGTAGAGCCCTCTAAAAATACTATAGTTTGAATCAAATCGGCCCAACCGTTTAGGCTGTAGATGTCGATACGGACAGACAGACAGACAGACGGACGGAATTTCCGGACCCACTTTTTTTGACTTCTCTATCATCGTAATGTCATGTTTGATTGTTAGAAATGTTTTTTTTACGAATGCATAACTTGCCTTATAGTCCCTATAAATCGCAAGTAATCAACCAAAGTATCAAACAGAGTTACACAAATCTGAACTCAAAACATTTGTCCGACTTCGCCTTGGTCACCCTGAATTCACTCAGCAACACCTGTTAAAAAAGGATCCTCCACCCACCTGCTACAACTGTAATAGTATAGTAACTGTAACTCACCTTACTCTCTTCATGCTTCCTATCTGGACACCCACAACTTCAAACCTAGAAGTATAGCTACAACTGCAAAGCAATAGATCTTCTCAATGAACCGCAACATTATATATAAACATTTCCAAAATTTATGAAATATTAAGCTATCTAAAAATTCAAATATAATAAAATATTTTCTTTTAACCCTAGAGCCGAAAGCCTTAGCTGCTAATTGCTCTTTTCTTATATATCAATAACAATTTTAATTGTATTGTATTGTATATTTTATTGTAGCAGAATTTTTTAACATTTTTTCATTCTTAAAATCTATATTGCACAATTTGCAGAGATTAAGTATAACTCTACTTTACTTCTGAAAAAAATAACATTTTTATTACAATTATAACAGTTTGATGTAATGAGAATTCGAAGGAAAAGCTACAAGAAAAACCTTCTTTAGTTGACAGAAACATGTTATCCAAGATTGGAGAGAATAGGAGGATAGTATGCACCGAAAAGTGTTAATCTCAAATTTGCTTTACAAGTAAATAAAAATAAAGATATCTTACTAAGTAATTTGAACATTTTAATAAATAATAAAAAAAAAAAAAATTAATAATTTAATAAATAAATGCATGAATGCTTTGGTAGAAGAAAAAAAAACAAAAAAAATAAATAAATAAATATGTATAATTTACAAGAAATAAATAAATAAATAAATAAAAAGAAAAAATAAATAAATAAATAATTTAAAAATATATAAATAAAAAAAATAAATAATTAAATAGAAAGATAAATAAATACTAAATACAAAATTCAATAAATAAATTACAAAGAACAATTAAATTAATAACAAATAAATAAATAAATAAATTTGTACATAAATAAATAAGTTAACAAATAAATATATACTATAAATAAATAACAAATATAAAGCTTTCTCTTAAGTTTAATATTTTTTTTGTTTTTTTTTTTTATTTTTATTAATTTTTTTTTTTTTATTGAATAGCCAAATTTGAGATTAAATAGTTTTCGGACAAACTACAAGATGCATTATATCGCTCGAATAAATTTGTTATTCTAAATGAATTTTTTTTATTGTTGGCTAATACGTGGAGGTCTTCAGTTGAATAATGCCATGGCAGATTAAGCATCATTTTAAGTACTTTATTTTGGGTTCTTTGTAATCGAAGAATATGGGTGGTGGCGCATGTGCGCCAAACAGGTGATCCATATAGTATAATACTTTGAAAAATTACTTTAAATATTATAAGTTTATTTTCTGTACTAAGTTTCGATTTTCGATTTATAAATGGATATAATATTTTTATAGCCAAGTTGACCTTCTAAATTGATTCTTGTATATGAAGTCCAAAAGTAAGTGTTTTGTCTAAGTGGACTCCTAAATAGTTTGCTCTAGATTTGCACTCTGTCGAAATGCCATTAATTTGTAGCATGCTGCTGGGAAAGAAACACGCTTTTCTTTTTCTTGTGAAAAGACAGCTTGAGTCTTCCCAGCATTTATTTTAATTTTCCAATCATTAAAGTACACTTGGACAGTGTTCAGGGCAGATTGCAAATTGGTTTCAATATTAAAACCAACTGAATCTGATGAATACAAAAACGTATCATCTGCAAAAATAGCTAATTTGCAATTTGTCAATCTCGGGAAATCATATGTGTATATTATGTACAAAAAAGGACCAAGAACTGATCCTTGTGGTACACCTGCAGGGATTTCATATAGATCGGAAAAGCAATTATTAACTGAAACTTTAAAAAACCTTTCAGACAAAAAGGAATTTATGATTTTAATTATGAAAAGTGGAAAATCAAGAACTAAGAGTTTATGTATCAGGCCTTTATGCCACACCGTGTCAAATGCCTTCTCGACATCTAAAAGAACCATACCAGTGCTTTTCCCTAGTTCCAGATCACTTTTAATATCATTTGATATGCGATGTACTTGGTTTACTGTACTATGACAATTTCTAAACCCAAATTGTTCAGCTGAAAGGATGTCGTGAGTGCTTAAATGCGTAAGAATTTTGTTTTTAATAAGTTTCTCCAGAGACTTACTCAGAGAGCTAAGTAGACTTATGGGTCTATAACTAGAAGTAGATGAGGGATTCTTCCCTGGTCTTAGAATAGGAATAATTTTTGCTGTTTTCCATTGCTGTGGAAAATAAGCAGCTTTAAAACAAGCTGTAAAGAGAAGTTGTAAAAATTTTACACCTGCTTTCGGTAGATTTTTCAAAATAATATTTTTTAAACCATCGAATCCTGGGCTCTTGGAATTTTTAAGACTACCTACTACTATCCTGCACTGTAATTATATCATCATCAACTTGAATTTGTTGAGATCTAATTGATGCTATTGATTGCTCTACAGCAGTTTCAGTTGGAATCCTGCTCATAATACTGTTACCTGCTAGATGATTTTTTGAAAACTCATGTGCTAAGGCATTTGCTTTTTCAAGGCTTGTCAATAGTATAGAGTTTCCAGTTTGGAATGCCGGAATCGGACTATTCTTTTTCTTTACAATTTTTACAATGTTCCAAAATGGCTTACTCGCTTTGTCCAAAGTTTGAAGCTTTGAATTCCACAATTTATTTTTGTGTTCTTGGATAAAGGTTTTGATTAAATTATTAAGAACTTTAGCTTCGGTTAGATAAAATTCATCTCTGGTTCTCATCCACAGTGACCTATATCTATTCCTCTTTTTAATAAGTTGGACAATCGTGACTTGAAGTGAATTTGTATTTTCATAAAAACGCATCTTTTTTGGAACAGACTGTGCTACGCGTTTAAAGGCAACAGATGTAAAATTTTCAACTGCTTCATTAATTTGATTACGGTTGAATTCATTAGGGTCAATTACCGGTAAATTTACTGATTTAGAACGCATCTTTTTTTTTGAACCTTCTCCACTTAGCATTTTTGAAATCATATATCATGTTTTCACTTTGCCGGGCTGCATGATTAACACTACACATAACCGAAAGATGGTTGGAACTTAGATCATTTATTACTACAGACTGACTAAAAAGTGCTGGCATATTTGTCAAAAATAAATCAATGGTTGAAGGATTCGTTCTATCATTAGGAGGTATACAAGTGGGATGAGGAGGGTACAAAATATTGAATGAGTGCCTAGTATTTAAATAATACAATATATTACCCCAGGCGTTGGCTCTCACACATCCCCAATACCTGTGCCTACAATTGAGATCTCCACCAATTAAAAAAGTTTCATTTGAAGACACAAGCTTACGTAAGTCATTTCTTAAATCATATCTTTTTCTTACTGAGGTTTACCCCCCGGAAAGTAGACAGAAAATATTTTAATAGTATGTCCATTCACAAATGGTATTTCAATACCAATGCTTCCTATTAACTTAGTATCAACGATTTGTAGTAATCTATGCTCAATTGTCTTTTAATAACCACGGCAACACCGCCTCCCATTCTCTCCTCTCTATCTAATCTATAGCATTTATATTCTTTATTAGACACATTAACATTTTTGTCTAACCATGTTTCATTGACAAGACTGACATCAATATTATGTTTGCTTAAAAAAGCAAAAAATTCTATACATTTATTCCGAATGCCTCTAGCATTCCAACAGATATTTTAATTGTATATTGATATTTAAAGAAATAAATAAATAAATATATAAATAAAATTATTATTATTATTTCTATTTTGGAAATTAAAATTTCTTAAATTAATATTTTATATTTTATGAAAAATTATTTATTGAAATCTCAAATGAGGAATTAAAAATGCACGTGTTTTTTGTAATATTAGAATTTCCTAACCTTCAAGCAAATTAACATAAATTGTATATGAACAAAAAGATAACAATTATATTACTAACTCTGAATAACTGCTTAGTATAGGACGATTTACAAATTAATCACAAATTATTTATTTATAAATTTAACTCACTCTACACACTGTATACTAATGATAGTGCAAATAAATAAAACAGATCTGCGTTTACTCACTCGCTTGATCCATGGCTATGTGCTCGCCCTTTCTCACTCTCCCTCAATCGGTCTCAATCGCTCTCTACCTATTCTTAGAAAAAAACGTTGCACATTTCCGTGTCAATACTTCCGTTCCATCCGTAAGAAATTTACCCTCATGCGGTAAAGAAGTTTCACTTCAATATCGTATTTAAATTTAGTGGAATTTTGGCCTAAGATTTTCTGCTCTGTTGCTAGCTTGTTATAAAATATAAGTTTTGTACATTTGCTTCCTTCCAAATGTTTTGCTTAACTTGAAAAGTAATTGACTGTATTTTTTTCTTTTTAGGTAAGAAAAAGGATATCAACACCAAAACTTTCAAATCGGTAAGTTCTCCCATAGTAACTTTATTTTAACTAAATTTTAAGGATTCCAAAATATCATTTTAAAAAACCCAATAAAAAAAAAACATAATGCTGGTTATATTTTCAGAATGTAATTTTAACTTCAAACGTGCTTTTTCCATTCCTCTATACGACTTAAGTCTTTTAGACTGCACAAGCAACCACATCATCATTTCATGTCTCAATTACTTTCAATTGAAACCATTAAAATTCACTATCGCATCCCAGCCAGAAGTCGAAATGTTCCCTTAATTATCCATTTAAGTTTGCGCGACAGCACACAAAACGGGCCAAAAGCAGATTGAAATTCTTTTACAAAATCATAAATTCCTTTCGACTGAACAGGGTTGTAAGGATGTTGGAATGGTTTTTGAGAATTCAATTGCCAGACAACTGAGAAGTGTCATTAAAATTCCACTTGAGATCACAATAGAGTTGCAGAAGAATCCCATTTGGATGTTTTTTAATAATCCGGAAATGAATGCGGCAATATTGCAGAATACAATATTTTATCATTTCAAACGATTAATGTAGAATGATAAATGCTGAATTTGAATAATAGTTTTTGTGTTTGTCACTGAATTTTTTACAGTGCCATCGAAAAAAAGGAAAATCTGAGAATTCCTTAAATTTATTTTAGTTTCTTTCAGCTTTCATCTTTATGTTTTATAATTATTTGGATTCGTGTCTGACTATATGTCTAAAATAATTTTGTCATCTAGCTAGACCAACAATTTTTAATCAGTTAGTGATTTTTTTATTTGGTCTTTAATATTTTTACTTGCGATTATAGGGACTATAAGGCAAGTTATGCATTCGTAAAAAAAAAAAAAATTCTAACAATCAAACATGATATTACGATGATAGAGAAGTCAAAAAAAGTGGGTCCGGAAATTCCGTCCGTCTGTCTGTCTGTCTGTCTGTCTGTCTGTCTGTCTGTCCGTATCGATATCTACAGCCTAAACGGTTGGGCCGATTTGATTCAAACTTGGTATATAGTATTTTTAGAGTGCTCTACCCGACGATTTTTGGAATTGGCATTCTAGCTCCAAAACTAACGGTACCTGCCATATAACTTTTATTAAAAAACTTATTTTTCTCGAAAACGGCTCCTACGATTTTGATTAAACTTTCAGAATGATGTTTTCTGTGCAAAATCTATCTTTTAATTTTAATGGATTTTTCAGAAAAAGTTTTATAACGGTACCTCCCATATGACCGGTTTTTTAAAATCAGACTTTCTCGTTAACTAATTGACGGATTTTGATGAAATTTTTTAAAATATGTAGTGTTTTATGATTTAAATAATATTGCTTTATAAAATTTTAAAAAACATTTTTTTTTTTAATTTTAATAATTTTTTTAAAAAAATATTTTGTTTTTTGAATATTTTGAAAACGGATCTATAGATTTTTTTTTAAATTTTTCTCCTAGTATAAACTATAGGTTTCTTAAAATTGACATACTCCAAAAAAATTTTAAATATGTTTTGGAAAAGTTTTTCAAAAAAAACATTTTTTTGAAAAAACTGGTCGAACGATTTTGAAATGAAAAATTCATAAAATAGAAAACAGCAAAAGAAATAAGATGGCTTACAACATTTTTTCCAAAAAACGTTATGAGTAGTGTTTTTTTGAATTTATAAATTTTTTTCCCCAACATTTTATTTCATATTGCTCGGCTAAGCCCTAGCCAAGCCATTAGTCAAATAAAAGAAAGTGACAACCTACATTACATACATACTTACGTATTTTAAAGCATTTTTCATCATCATAAAAGCACAGAATAAATAAAGAAGCCTTTGATAAACACACAAAAACAACTAACAAATAAAAAAAACTATTCGATTACTACTGAATGCAAACATTTCAATCGAGAAAACAAAAGTTTACACCTTCCTATAAATAAACAAAACCACTGTGTTAACTTTTAATATTGTCTCTATACCTACTGGCTTAACAGTAGTTGGAACACGTATCTTAATTTTAGTACCTACCTTCCTTCCAACCTTATTATAGGTACCTAAATCCTTTATAAATTCCATTGGTCCCATATTGGGACGTATAAAGGTCCCTTTACCTAGCATTATTGCCATACTGCTGATTCCGACGAATCTTTATGCCAGTTGTTCAAATTTTTCCATACCAAAATGAAAATTTTACTGAAAAAAGTCCTTTATATCTTTCTATTAGCAAATTATATTATAAACAGTAAGCAGCAAGTGGAAAGATAATACTACACTAAAAAACTGCAAAAGCTAACAATCCTATATATTTATGTGTTTATCCCTTTGTCGTGACGCATGTTCGTTCGAGCTTCACCCCAAAACGATTCTAAGGAAGTTGCACGTCATACAAAAAATATTAAAATAAAATCTTTGTCAAAAAGACGCCTGCACTTAAAAAGGATTAGCACATAAGAGCAAGTACGTGCGACCCAGTCGTGCCTTTTATTTTTTTTAAATTTCTGAGTGTTAAAATTATAGATTAATTTTACCTTTAGCATAGCTTTGAGAGTCTTATACAGGGTGGCGCACCAATTGTGCTACAATAAGAAATTCAAATAACTTTTTTTTTAATCGATGTATTTAATTTTTTTTTTATTGGTTAGAAAATTAAATTTTATTTTAAATAGTTAGTTGTTTTTAAAGATTATAGACCGCAAATGACCTCCACACTCTCCCACGCATATGCGGCACCTGGTCAAAAAATTATTCATTGCGGCCTGAAGAGTTAAAGTTGGGATCGCCTCAATTATTGTCGTTATGGACTGCTTTAATTCAGTTAAATTCCTGGGCTTCGTCTTATACACCTCTTGCTTGAAATAACCCCATAAAAAGAAGTCTGGTGCAGTCAGGTCAGGTGACCTTGGGGGCCAGCGAAGAGTGGAGTTCCTAGAAATTAATTTGTTTGCGATTTTTTTGTTTAGCTCCGCCATAACTGGTCTGGCTATATGTGCAGTTGCTCCATCTTGCTGAAACCAAACGCTGTTGAATGGTATACGTCTTCGGCGCAGTTCTGAGTAAAAAAAACTCCTTCAACATCTTTAAATAACAGTCCCCATTGACAGTAACGGTTACACCGTTTTCTTCTTGATGAAACTGCGCACCACACAGTGACTCGTTCTGGGTGCAGTTCCGTCCCATGGAGCATTTCTGGATTAGACTCATTCCATATACGGCAATTTTGCTTGTTTACATTGCCGTTAAGATCAAAATGGGCCTCATCAGACATGAACAAACAATTGATCAATGTGTTGTCTTCTTCGGCCATTGATATCATTTTTTGGCAAAATTCCAGGCGAACAGGCAAATCCTGAGGGTTTAACTTGCTAGTAATTTGGACGGAAACAAGTTTAAATCGCCATGAAGTATCCGTTGTAATGACCGTCTACTAATTCCAATTTGCCCCGATAAGTTTCGGGTCGAAACGCTCGGATTGGCCTGTATTGCAGATGCTACTGCTGCGATTGTATCCTGAACCCGAACATTGGCATCTCGATGGTACGGCCTTCGTGCGATGCTTCCAGATTCGGCAAACATGTTTACAAACCTCATAATGGGCATCTACTCGGGGGATTACCGCCAAACTCCCGCCTAAATTCCCTTTGGACGGAAATGACGGACTGCAAAGCATGGTACCGTTGCACTATCCAAATTCTTTTCTCCGTATCCCAAGCATGCATTTTTATAAATCTAAATAGTAACCTACAAAATAAAAAAATAAGCCGATTACTCACACAGAAAAAAAGTTATTACGTTTTATTTTTGTAGCACGATTCGTGCGCCACCCGTTATTTAATTATATTTTTTTGTTCGTCTGTCTGTCTGTCTGTCTATTTGTACGGATGTATTTTGGACTGCAGCCTAAACGGTTGGGCCAATCGTCTTCAAATTTTGAACTTAAGATTCTTTTGACATTCTACAGAGGAATTTAAAAAAAAAACTTTAGCTCAAAAACTAACGGTACCCGTCATATAACTGTTATGTAAAAGCTTATTTTTCTCGAAAACGGCTCCAAGAATTTTTATAAAAAAAAATCTGTGTACTACTGTAAGTATCCCATAGGACCGGTTTATTTTTCTTCGACTTTTTCGAAAACTGGTGATCCGATTATAATCAAAATTGATATTCAAGAAGATGTAGGTAGCTTGAGTAATTTTGCATTAATTTTTTTTCGAAAACTTTTTTTTTGTATTTTTAATAATTTTTTTATTTTTTTTTTTTTTTTGAAAAATCAATATTTTGAAAACGGGTAAGTGAATTTTTTTTTTAAATTTTGTTCTTAAATGTACGTTATTTTTGTGCTTAAGTTTGTATTCTTGAATTTTTTTTTTAATTTTTTAAAAAAAAGTTGTTAAAAAAACCGTTTTATTTAAAAACAGTTCTAACGATTTTGAAAAAAAATTCACACTTTTTCACATTTCTTAAAGAAATAAAATGGCGTTTAAATGTACTTTTTTCAAACAATCAAAAGTCAGAAAAATCGAATATAATCTTTGAAGTTCCCTTAATATTTTTCAAATTTTATTCCAAGCTGTGACTGCACATAAGAGCAAGTACGTGCGATCCAGTCGTGCAATTTATTTTTACTTGCGATTATAAAGACTATAAGGCAAGTTTTGGATTCGTGAATATTAAACAAATTGAGATAACAATCAAACATGGCATTACGATCATAGAGAAGTCTTAAAGAGTGATCGAGAAAAAATGTCTGCCTGTCTGTCTGTCTGTCTGTCTGTCTGTCTGTCAGTATGTATAACGAGCTGCAGCCTTAATCGCTTAGGCTTCTTCAAATTTGGTGTGTAGGATTATTTTGGCATTTCCCAAAAGGGAAAATGAAATTTAATTTTTAGGCCTACAAATAACGGTACCTGCCATATGACCGCTTAGGAAAAGATTATTTTTCTCGAAAACGGCTCCAACGATTTTGATGAAAATTTTTGAGAATTTTTTTGATAGCATTGGCTATCATTTGGTTAGAACCACATATACGGGAAAAGTCTATTAATGGGACCTTTCATATAATGGTTTTTTTAATTTTGGGTTTTCTCGGTAACGGCTATTTGGATTTCTGTCAAATTTTATATTTGAGTAGACCTAAGTAGCCTTATTAGTTTTGCATATAAATTTTTTTCATAACTTTTTTTTCCAATAAAAATTAATTTTTTTTTTTTAAAAAATCTATATTTTTAAAACTAGTCAAAAAAAATTATTTTAAATTTTATAACCACATGTTTATTAATAAACTCTAAAAAACTACATACCAAAATTTAAATAAAATAAAAATTTCAAAAAACTAAAAATAAAAAACAGGATTTTATCACAACCGGTCCTACAATTTTCAAAATAATTTTTTCATTAATTCTTTGTTATTTAAGATGTGTGATGGCATACTTCATTTTTCCTAAAAACCGTTAAGTATTGTGGTTTTAATACTTTTTTATAAGTTCAAACTGTGTCGTGCCCACTTTTTTTTAATAAATTAATGATGGCTTTTGTTAAATATTTTATTTGTTTACACAATATATTTTTTTTAAATAAATCCTATTTTACTGTTACTATTGTATCACAGCTAAGTGCCTTGGAATTATCCATTTCATTTTCATTGGGTAAAATCAAGATAGATTTTGTTACAAAAAAATATGCTCTTCGAATAATTTAAATAAAGTTTTTTCAGCACACGCACACAATCGCTACCAGGGAGTATATTATATTATATTACCGTGAAGTATAGAGATTCTTTTTTAAGCCGAACAACACGAATTTAGAATGGTTTACCCGGCGAGGTTTTTCCTTGCCATTACAATTTGAATGTATTCAAAACCAACGTTAATCGACAACTTCTGTCCCTCCTTCCCTAACTTCCGATGCTCGCGCAGTGTGTTAAACATTATAAGGGTAACATAAATCCCTTTTGCGCGCGTATAAATAAAAAAAAAAATACGAACAAAATAAGAGTCAATTGACAATATTTAAAGCAAGGTTCGTTCTTGGATGCCTGTAGCCCACAATAGATTAGATAGATATGCAGACAGAAATGCACTGATGTATCACTGTCATTAGTCATATTTTTTGTTCCTATCTCAATGACTTAAATACAGATATGTATGTATGTATTATAAAAGAATATTAAACCAGGATAAGACTCTTTGCAGATAAAAAAAAAAAAAAAAAATAAATGAGCGCATATTATATGTCTGTGGTCTCAAAGTTGATTTAGTAGTTGTTTTCCTTAGTGACATTTTGGATCCCGAGACACTGTACGTGTACACATTCAAACGCGATTCATTAACTTTGCAATTCATCTTGGGAGAAGAAACTTATTTCAAACTTTCTTTGGTTTTATATTTACATTTAAGTTTCCTTGCAAAATATTCTGAGTAAATATACAGAAAGTAGCTTTGGCACACAAGCAATAAAAACTTCATTGCTATTGACTCTACTTCCAGGTTAATTAGATATACAAATAGAAGCATCCTCATTGCTACTTCGTTAGTAGTTTATAAAGCTTCTTCAAATAATGTATACCAAGGTATATGAAATTGGGTTAGAAACCCACTTTCAGAAATCTGATTTGGTTACAACATAAATGAAATAAGTCTTCTTATTATATAATTTTAAATTGGTGCATTGGTTTGGATCTTTTTGAGCAATGAGTCCCAATTTCGAAAATGTTGTTTATTTCCTTCATAAATGTACATTTCGATTGGGACACTTCTTACTTAAATCGGTCAAGGCGTTCAAATATTGTTCGAGTTCAACTGGAATTGTTTTTTTTTTGTACCCTGGTTCTTCCTCGTCAGCCAGTGTTTATATCCATATCGTTATATTTAAGACACTTATTAATGTTTGGCACTTGCATTGTCTATAATTGTAGTTCGATCATTCGTTAGAAAATCTTATAGGGTATGGGAACGTTTCTTGGACATTATATGGGCGTCATTCAAACGAATTTCTAACTTAATAGTTTAATTAACCAAAATTATAGCCTGGTTATTGAACCCGTCCCTGATTCTAGAATGCTGATAATATTCCTTCTTCCTTTACGATTTTAACAGAATCGTATTGAGAATTGAAGTGAATATCAGACAAACGTTTTGAAGCTTCACTAGGTTTTTTTTTAAGGAAATCCCTTCTTTGTGTAGACAACAAGCAAAATAACTTTAACTTCTGGACAGTAGCGAAACAGGAGACGCTAGTAGAAACGCATGAAAATGCATGGACTCCACAAAGATTGAGGGAATGATGGGTAAAAGGACTAAATAGAGCTTTAGGATTTAACCTTTCGAATTTTTCGTTGTACTCCACCGTATACACCTCATATTGTCGCACAATTGTCATAAGCCTAAGCCCTGTACACCGCAATACCTAGTCTATCTTTTTCCAGCTGCTTTTGGGTGTCTAACAATATATCCTCTGCATTCTTGCCCTTGCCAGCCATAACAAAAGAAACCAAAAAGGATTCTCGAGCTTCTACAACGTCACTTTCTATATAGACGTTATACTTGGTTTTTTTTCATATCTGCGAGAATTTTTTCTTAACGTGTTCACCCAAACTTTTGTATCCCTTATGACAAATAAGATGGTACTCCCATTGATTCACCAGGGGAGTTTTCAAGTCTAACACAGTGTTCTTTTAATACTGGATCATATTAAAGAAGATTTTGTTTAACTAAAAATAACGTTTCACCATTTTTTGCTACTATTTTTTACGGTACCTGCCATATGACCGTTTAGGAAAAGCTTATTTTTCTGAAAAACGGCTCCAACGATTTTGATGAACATTTTTGAGAATTTTTGTTTGATATTTGCTGTCATTTGTATAAAACCAAACTTACGGGAAAAGTCTATTAACGGTACCTTTCATATAACGGTTTTTTAAATGTTGGGCTTTCTCGGTAAAGGCTATTTGGATTTCTATCAAATTTCATATTTGAGAAGATCTAAGCAGCTTAATTAATTCTGCGTATCAACATTTTTAATAACTTTTTTTCGAATAAAAATTAATTTTTGAATTTTTTTTTTGAAAAATCAATATTTTTAAAACTTATAAAAATAAATTATTTTAAATTTTATAATTACATGTATGTTAATAAACTCTAAGAAACTGCATACAAAAATTTCAAATTTTTTTTTTCAAAAAACTAAAAATAAAAAAACAGGATATTATCAAAACCGGTCTAACTATTTTCGAAATACATTTTTCATAAATTCTTTGTTATTTAAGGCGCGTGATGGCATACTTGATTTCTACTAAAAACCGTTAAGTATTGTGGTTTTGATGCTTTTTATAAGTTCAAACTGTGTTATTTTCAACGTAAATGTTACTTCTTTCTGTCAACGATCTTGCTTGCCAATGTAATTAGGCACATAAGAGCAAGTACGTGCGACCCAGTCGTGTCGATTTTTTAATCATGCTTTTATATCCATTCATTCATGGAACCCAATTAACCCAATAAATACAGTAATGGTTTGAATCTTTCAACAATGACTCCGCCTACAAACAACGAAATACAAGATAGCAACTTGTGACTTATGTGGTGAATAAAGATTAGTATTGCTTATTAATCACTCAGATCTGTTTAGAGGCTGACTTTAATAAAGACAAGAATATAGGCAGTGAATAAGAATTTTCTCCATTAATTAAAAAATTAAAACAAAAATATATTTTTTCTAATAGAAAACTTACCCAGCAAATCTTTTTGATTGATGGTAGGTTGACTTACGATATACGAAAACATGGCGGAATTATAAGGGTTGTGGTTTAGCCACCCAAATTTTACCGAATATCAATTGCGAGACTAATCTATTTTTGACATTTCCAAGGATGCTTGATGTAGAACGATTACTTATTTTTTATTTTTATTTCCAAAATTTCTTCGTAGTCGAATTTTAAATTTATAATGCCACTGGTAGTGTAGGGTAAAATGCGTAGACCTAGAAATGCTTTTAATTACTATTGAAACACATGTAATCAATACCGGACCGGTTTTGATAAAATCCTGTTTTTTATTTTTAGTTTTTTTGAAAAAAAAAATTTTGTTTGTAATTTTGTTATACAGTGTTTTAGAATTTGTTAATTTACACCTGATTTTAAAATTTTAAATATTTTTTTTAATAATTTTTTTTTAACAAATTCAAAAAAATAAGAAACAAACCACAGAAAAAAATAAAATATAAATAAATAAATAAAGTTCAAATTTTATGTATGTAGGATTAATTTGGATATAAAATTTTATTGAAATCCATTGAGCCGCTACAAGATAGTCGAAAATTTAGAAAACTGTTATATGAAAAGTTCTGTTAATAGAATTTTCCGGACTATGAAAAAGAATTTATTTATTTACCTGGTTATACATTTTACGCTAATTGCAACAATTCATATGCTGCTGGTGGTGTTGCTGTATTCGTTAATGAAGATTAGAACTGTGAGTATTATTCCATATGTCTTGAATGCTCTGATTTTTTAAAAATTGTCTGTACAGTAAATTCGAAAAAAACTAGTCTTTTGGTGCTTTTACAAATTCCATTTTAGAAGTAAGGATGCTTTTACGGAGGAGTTGTCTTCTCTCCTTCTCGCTGAAAATTGTGGTAATCTGTTTATCGTTGGTGATATTAACATTGACTTACTAAGTGAATGTAATGATACCAACAACTATAAATCTGTTATGTCTTCCAATGGGTTAGAATCCTTCATTAACAAACCAACTCGAATTTCTGGCTCGTCCAAATCTTGTATTGATCATATCTATGTAAGGATGGACCGATATAATGAGTTATCTTTGTTAAGTTCCATAGCTGATTTGACGAAAAGCTATGCAAAGAGATAGATATAGAGGTACCCAGAGTTAAAGGTGAGTTAAAAAAAGAATGGGCTATTGTTAATGACCTTTTTAACAAAGGTGTATCCTCGTCCTCGTGGGGACCTGCGGCTTGCTTTACCTCCACGTGGTGGTCCCCGAGCAAAAATTGCAAGCACTTCCTAAGGGTTCGCGAGGGGCTAGTAACCTCTCCCGTAAAAAAATATTACTCAGAACCCGACAACAAGCCTCGGAAATATACTGATTTCTCAACGACGAACCCCGCAACGACAACAAACGACTTAAGAACTTTCTCATGGAACGTCAGAACGCTCTATAGAGCTCCAGCTGCACAACAGCTAGCTGATGTCCATGTATAAAGCTGACATAACAGCACTTCAGGAAGTGAGATGGCCAGGGAATGGTGTTTTGCAGAAAAAAGAATACGACATATATTTTAGCGGTCACTCAAAACACCATGTGCTCGGGGTAGGCTTCCTAGTCAGCCAAAAAATGAAGCCTACCGTCATCGGTTTTAACGCAATAAATGAATGGCTATGCACCCTTTGCGTTCGAGGCAAATTCAATAACATGAACCTCATAAACGTTCACGCACCTGCTGAGGAGTCCGAAGAGCCTGAGAACGATACGAACTTATCGAGGTGCCAACATCGACTCGGACCACTATCTCGTTGGTATGGTGTTCCGAGGGCGGATTGCTATGCGAAGAAGTCTGGAATTTAATATCCCAACATACCATCTTTTTATAGACTTTAAAGCCGCCTACGATAGCATAGCCAGGGTAGAACTTTATAAGGCTATGAGAGAATTCGGCATCCCAAATAAATTGACACGACTATGAAGGCTGACCATGGCCAACATCACAAGCCAAGTAAAAGTAGCCGTTTTGCTATCCAGACCAATCAACATCTTTAATGGACTCCGACAAGGGGATGGTCTGGCTTGCATCCTCTTCAACCTGGCGTTGGAGAAAGCAATCCGTGACTCTGGCACGTCAACAAGAGGGACTATCGTAACCAAGTCCAGCCAGATACTAGCTTACGCAGACGACATCGACATCATCGGAAGAAGCCAACAAGCTGTACAAGACTCCTTTACCCAGGTCGAGCAAGCGGCAACATACCTGTGGCTGCACATAAATGAAGGGAAGACTAAGTACATGGCGGCAACGTCTGCGAGAAATGTTGGTACAACCATCAGGGTAGCGGAGCACGAACTTGAAGTAGTGCAGTCCTTTAACTATCTTGGGTTAAAAGAGCAGCCGATAACAGCCGATTTCAGCGGCTGCTGAAATCCAACAAAACCTACTATAGTCTGTCAAGGCTCTTTAAATCCAGAAACCTTACCATACAAACCAAACTGCTTCTGTACAAGACTATGGTCTTACCAGTCCTCACATACGGATCCGACACTTGGGTGCTTACAAAAAGGCACTCTGATCTGTTATCCGCGTTCGAGAGAAAAGTCTTACGGAGAATTGTTGGCCCCGTGTGTGAGGAAGGACGATTCCGGAGAAGATACAATCATGAATTGTATGAAATCTATCTCGAAGCAGATGTTGTTGAAAAAATAAAGCTTGGTAGACTCCGGTGGGCTGGACACCTAGCTCGCATGAGCGAAGAGGAACCAACTCGGAAAGTCTTTTGCGGTACTTTTTATGGTAGAAGACAACGTGGCAGACCTTGCTTACGTTGGAAGGATGGCGTAGACCAGGACGCCCGAAGCCTTGGGGTGCGCAATTGGATGGCGTCGGCCAGCAGTCGGGATGTATAGAAGAATTTGTTAAAGGAGGCCCGGACCGGATCCCGGTTGTTGCGCCGATGATGATGATAATAATGATCCTCGTCGTCTCCTACATGTTTAACTTTTAACAATAAAGATATTGAAGGCTCCGAAAATGTTGCCAATACTTTTAATAACTATTTTTACAAGTGTTGCTGCTAAGACTTTAAGAGATGCCGGTCTTATGGCGGATGGTTTAACTGATGAATGCATCTATTTTGAAAATGAGCATGAAGAAATGAGCTTTTTTTATGATCCGATTTCATCGTTCGAACTTCACCAGCAAATAATGGCATTGGACAATTCAAACTCGTCTACCAGCTATAGTTTATTGAATTCTCTTTTGAAACAAATTTCTCCCAATATTGCCATTGTTTTGGCTCATATCTATAATAAAAGCATCTCCAAATGTGTTTTTCCTGATTGCCTCAAAATGGCAGAGGTCATTTCTATTTTCAAGAAAGGTGATCGGAAAGAGTTGAATAATTATAGACCCATTTCTTTGCTTTCTGTCTTTTCCAAAATCTTTGAAAAGCTATTAAAAAAAGAATTGTTTGTTTTCTGGAAAAATATTCTTTCTTTAGTAGTAGTCAATACGGCTTCAGGGCTAATAAATCTACTGAGGCTGACATTCTAAATAAAAGAAAATTTACTGCTTCCCTTTTCGTGGATGTAACAAAAGCATTCGATACGGTTGATCATAGTATTCTACTACTAAAGTTAAAAAATATTGGTTTCAGCGGTTTTATGATCAAGTGGTTTGCTTCATATCTTGAAGGTAGAAAAAAAGGGTAAGAATTGAAGGTTTTTTTAGTCTATGGCTTGACATACATACTGGTGTGCCGCAAGGATCTGTCCTTGGGTCACTTTTGTTTTTAATTTACATTAACTCACTTTTTTTTCAACCTTTAAAAGGTAGGGTTTGCAGATGACACGGCTTGCATTTACTCCGCTTCATCTCCGTTAGACTTAGTCGCTGATATCAATCATGACCTCGAAATCTTAAGACACTGGTTTGTTATGCATAAACTTGTCCTCAGTGACAAAACCAAAATTATGACCTTCAACCAACTCAGTCTTCATTTGCCTAGTTTTATCTTTCATAGTTGTAAATGTAATAGCATGTTTATAAGTTCAGGAACGTGCTACTCAAGCCTATGCAGCAATTCTTTTACTATAAATTCATCTTGCTCAACTAAATGCTTTGATATCCAAGTTGTTGAGGAATTCAAATATCTGGGCCTTTTAATTGATAGCAAAATATTAAAAAATATCTTTTAAAATCTACTTATATGTTCTACCATTTAAGAAAATTTGTTCTCGAAACCTGTTAAAGATATTTTATTATGGTCTTGTACAATCAAAACTACAGTATGGACTGGCTTGTTGGGGTGGTACTTTTAATTGCAACATTCAACCTTTACTTATTTTCCAAAAACATATTTTGCGTATTATATGGAATAAGAAAAGCCGAGATCATAGTTTTCCACTTTTCTTTGCTTCAGATATACTTCCCATAAAGCATCTTTACTTTTACAAGGTCTTAAAAGTATTTTTTTTTAAGGAGTGGTAATCATCAATTTATAGCCTTAGTAGTAATGAAAGACGTCTTGCTTTCGTTCCTACTTACAATACTCACAAGTTCCTAAGCTTTTTTTAATTCAGTAGCACCAAAGCTTTTTAATAAGTTACCTTTTATTATTATTTAATATATAATATTATAATTAATATATAATATTTAATCGAAATATTCAAAGTTCTTTTTCATTTAACCGAGAAGTCAAGAAGTGGCTATTTAACTTTAATTTTGATCAAGTCAACAATATTCTAAGATTAGTTGTATAGAATCTCAATCTTTTAGTCTAACCTTAATTTAACCCCACACACTTTTACCCTTTTGTAATTTACTTAGAATTTTTATATAATTTGTAACCCGCCGGTGCATTCGCTACTAGCTTTCTACTAAAGAATGTACCTAAACAATTTTTCATTAATATAGCTTCTAAATGAAGAACACTTCTAGCTTTGATTTAGTTACTCTTATCATAATAATTTATTGTACGATTTTGATATACATATGTGGGATACGCCAAACTTGTAAGCATCACCTTACAACCCAGATCTGCACAGACATACTCAGACACACATACGAGACATACACGAGACATAAACTACATAACAAAACAGAACATGCGCCCCTTCCATGTCCATTCGTTAAACCTTTTCTTGTTGTTCAGTTTGAGTCAGAAGAGTCATCATTATATACTCGCCGTGTGAAGTTGATCTCAAAGAGAAAATTGTTGAGACCCCTGAGATTACCTAGTGTAAAAATATACCTTATGAACAATAAATTAAGAGTCGTTATAAAAGAAGTGGATTTCTATTTATTGTACTAATCCCTAGACGTATACGGAATTCGATTTCTACACAAATGTTATGCAACTTGAATCATTTGTATAACTTTTTCAACTACATATATTAATGAAAAATGAAATAAAAAATAAAAAAAAAATAATAAAAAAATTTGGTTCTAATTAGCTGATAGCTACTATTAACAAAAAAATATCAAAAATGTTCATCAAAATCGTTGAAACAGTTTTCGAGAAAAATAATAAGTACCGTTATTTGTAGCCCTAAAAAATAAAAATTCAATTTCCCATCTAAGACATACCCACATACCTAATTTGAGCACAATCGTTTAACCCGTTTAGGCTGCAGATCGATATACACCCGGTATAACAAATTATCCTCTGATCTGTCCCAAGACCTTTGTGCTTAGCTTAACTGCCGCTTTCTAATCTACTGTAGGCATCGTATGACCATCTAATGCTTGCGGTAAATGGATAAGGGCATCTGAGTTTGTCTTATTGTACTGAATGTTTAAATTGATTTTTTGTATGCAAGCTGTCTTACTCTTTTCCCATCATGGTCTCGTGGTCTATGTTAGGAATGATATTGCTTGCCAGAGCCTTCCCCAATATGGGCAATGTTCCAACACGGACTTTAACTTCTTATGGCTCAAATTCACTGTCCACAAGCATGTCATTCATTATTGTTTTATTTACAGGAGTCCAAATCTTGACAGTAATTCGACTTGTAACGAGTTTGATGCACTGTCTGATTCCATCTCGAAAATTGTTTCCCTTTGTCCTCGCACTGAAATCGTTATTGCGGGCGATTTCAATGTACACAATTCCAACTGGCTCCACTATTCTGGTCAGACAACACCCGAAGGAAGGTATGTCGAGCTCTTTGCCGGGTTACATCACCTTACCCAACTGATCGATGTGCCAACGCGTATACCGGATGTTGCTGGGCAAGCCGCCCATACTCTTGACTTGTTTCTTACTTCTCACCCTGATAAATATACCATTAGTGTAACTTCTCCATTTGGCACTTCAGACCATTGTGTCATTTCAGCTAATTTCTCATCCTCCACCCATCCAGTTAAAGAAAACCTTCCCACCAGGACCGTTTGGCAAAGCCAACTGGGACGGCCTGAATTTCTTTTTCCGAAACTTTAACTGGTCACTATGCTTCCTCGATAGTGACATTGATGCCAGTGCTGAAATGATCACAAATGTGATTCTTCTAGGGATGCGTGCTTTTATTCCTAACAGAGTAAAAAGCATCAAGCCTAAAGAAAAGTCCTGGTTTAATTCTGAGTGTAAAGAAGCTAACAGGCTCAAAGAAGTATATGTTTCCGATCTTACAAAGCCAACTCTACAATCGGAAAAAGCACAAACAAGCAAGAAACTCATGCAACTCCGTTATTGAAAGAACCAAATTTTTGCATGACCAAAAATTACGTCAAAAAATTCTGCAGTGTCCCAAAGGCAGTAAAAATGTTTGGTCATTTGTAAAAAATATTAAAAACTCCTCAACATCTTCGGTTCCAACGCTCATCGACAATAACAAACCAAATGTTTAGTCTTCAGAGAAGGCAAACTTGCTCGCCGCCCATTTCGCTGCCAGCTCCACGCTGTCGCATAGCAACTTTGCCCCTCCTGTACTTGAGAATGTAAATTTTTCCATGGGACAGATTTTTTTCCGCACTCGTACAGTAGCAAGAGTTCTCAAAGATCTCGATATACACAAATCCGCTGGCCCGGATGGTGTACCCCCGATTCTTCTGAAGAGGTGTTCTTCAACACTGGCAAAGCCACTGCGTAAGCTTTTCTTTTCCATCGCTCCTACTCTTCTGGAATCTTTCCTAGAAGATGGAAAACAGCATTTGTCCAGCCTGTCCCTAAGAAAGGTGACCCATCCTCCCCCTCCTCCTACCGACCCTACCCATTCCATCATCCCTTCTTTCTAAGGTCATGGAAACACTGATTAACCGTCAGCTTAAGGAATATCTCGAAGATCGAAAGCTTCTCCATGACCGTCAGTACGGCTTCCGCAGCAACTGTTCCACTGGTGACCTGATGGCATATCTCACCGAACAGTGGAACAAATCTTTAAATTGCTTTGGTGAAAGTAAGATTATTGCTCTTGATATCTCCAAGGCATTTGACAGAGTTTGGCATGAAGCTCTTTTATCGAAAATGCGTGCTTTTGGGATCGATGATACATTTGTTCGTTGGATTAGAAGCTATCTACTGGACCGTTCAATACAAGTTGTATTGGACGGATTCAAGTCTGATTCGCACAAAATAAATGCTGGTGTGCCCCAGGGCTCTGTTCTGTCTCCGAATCTTTTCCTCATTTTTATAAATGATCTGCTGTCTGTTACTTCTAATCCACTTAACTGTTTTGCTGACGACTCTACCCTCAGCTTTTCATATTCTTTCGATAATTCACGTCCTTCGCCTTCGGACGTACAATTGCAACGGTGCCGTATGTCAAGCTCATTAAACTCCGATTTATACAGTATTGTCAAATGGGGTAATAGGAATCGTGTGGAGTTTAATGTTTCGAAAACTCAATGCTGCCTTCTGTCGTTAAAGCTAAACATTCCCCCAATGCCATTGTCCATGAATGGCACTTACATCGAAGAAACCGAAAAGCTCTCAGTACTCGGTATGTGTGTCAACGACGACCTCCGTTGGAACGACCATATATTTGAGATCGCTAAGAATGCTGCAAAGTGCTTAGGTTTTCTGTATCGGTGTAAGAAGTGTTTTTCCCCATCTGATCTGGCTACAATTTATAAAGCGTTTATACGCCCTAAACTCGAGTATAACTCCCACCTCTGGGCAGGTGCTTCGCAAACATCGCTTCACCTGCTTGAAAGAATATCGAATGTTGAGATTGCTAGGATATAGAACTGCCGCTGAAACAATTGCCCCTCTCGAACACCGACGCAATGTTTCATGTCTTTCCTTATTTTATCGGTTCTTTTATAAAAATGCCAGTTGCATTCCTCCCCTTAAAAGTTTCTCCCGTAATACTCGTCTCGCAAGGAATGCTCATCAGTTCACCCTTGAGCCTAATTTCGGACGTACCGTGAAATAAAGGGATTCTTTTTTTAGCCGAACAACACGAATTTGGAATAGTTTACCCGGCGGGATTGCCATTTTGATCTGCAAACATTCAAAACCAATGTTAATCGGCACCTCCTATCTCTCCCCTCCCTATCTTCGTAATGCCCGCGCAGTGTGTTCTACATTAAAAGGGAAACACATAATCCCTTGTGCGCGCGTTAATTATAAAAAAAAAAAAAAAAAACAGACAGACGGACATTTTTTGTCAATGGCTTTTTTAGGCTTCTCAATGATCGTAATGTCATGTTTGATTGTTATCTCAATTTTTTTTATATTCATGAATCCTAAACTTGCCTTACAATCCCTATAATCGCAAGTAAAAAAGGGTCTAAAATATCCGTGTAGAAATTAAGAAAAAAAATATCATGCTACATAATAATCTTTAATCCAGAGTTAGAACTTTATTTGCATAATTTAGAGTGTATTATGCAGATATAATTTTATTCATTCTCTTGTAAGTACCTACTACCGCTTAAGATCATATTTTAATAGAGCGTTTAGTCATTACATGAATTTATGTTTGCATCTTCCAACGTCTTACATTAAATTCACTGTCCATAACACGAACATCGATTTTTCAGATTCATTTTGTATACTTTTATCTTTTTAATGAACCACTCAACTTTTATAGATTTATCCCAAATGAACCATTAAACATATTTTATTTTCGTTACACCCGGGCAGAGTAAAAAAAAAAATCTTGTAAAATACCTAAAATAAATATTTAACCCACAAGAGCTCAACACCCCTTAAAAAACAACCATAAAAAAGCTATAACTCTGCCGAGCGCTCAAATAAAAAAATATTCCAAGGATATATCATAAAAATATCCACATAAGCATTCCAATTGATTAATCTGTCTATTATACTTAACTTAAGTTATATTTTTTATTTAGTCCTTTGGGAAATTCCGGCAGCCAGAAATATTTATTTATTCCTTCAACGCCTTCGATTCATACCACATCCTTCGAAATTCCCAACGAAATTCTTTTCTTGACCTGGAGATCCATATAGAAACAGTTTGAAGGGAAGGAAACCATCGTTCAGTTAGCCATAAAATGATGATAAATTGAATTGCTTAATAATTGTCAGGCAGATACTTAGTATAGACGACCGCTAGCCTCGTTGTCCTTAAATCACATCTCAGCAGAGGGAAGGAAAATCAACTTTAATGCAAAACTTTTTTAACTGCTATCTCCGGTTAAACCTCGTCAGAGGTTTCCTAATTAAAGTCAATTTGAATTAACATTTTAATTGAAAGCAAAACTTACGACTGTGGGCGGTTTTAAAAGAAGCTATTAGATGAACCAGGGAAAAAAGGCAGAAAAGAAGGATTAAAATAAAAACCGCTTTCACTTTGCACAACTTTCACCTTTAAGACGAGATAGCAGCCGAAGGCTATAAGGATAGCCATGCTGCGCGGCAATGGCGAAGGATCCTTAAATCCCTGCGTGGTTCTTGGTATGTGTGAATAATTACTGACTATTATGATGACGCCGATTAATATGGCGTGAAAATTAATCGACAAGTTTAAATGAAGCAGTCTCAGCTGGAATTAAATTTTACTCAGACAGTACGCCGCCCTGGGGTGAAGGAACTGTTTGCTCAGCAGGATGAAATTTATTGCGATCCAAGTCCAGTATATGTATAGTGTTAACATAGTTAGGTCCACGATGTTGGTATTTATGAGATACTGTTAGGAAACAATATATTTAAATTAAATGAAATAAAGTGGTTTCGATATATGAAAATTGAAATTGAAGTTAGAAGTTAAATTGTGAGAACAAGTTATAGGATAAGCATTCATTAAAACAGTAAGGAGCACATGAGTTTGAAAGGTCCCAAAAAAGTTTGCTACTTGAAATCAGTATGTACGCACCTCCGGTGGAACAACGACCTAAGTGCAAAAATGTTAGTTCTTCAGAAAACGCGTTTTAACATTTTGAAACCTTTTTTTTATTAAAAAAACACTTACCTTTTTTTTTTTTATTTTATGGAACAAACTTTATATAAAAGCGGAATTCAGCATAGTTTTTGGCAGTTCAGTAATTTTTTTGTAGTAGTATTTTTAATAATATTAGTATAAATAAACGTAAGTCATTTTAAATAAAGAAACTTAAAAAATGTTGGTAAAAAAAGGCTCATAGTAACTTGGTATTATATTGCTTTTTAGCAGGCTTAATATATCTGTTTATTTCTTGTTGCCAACGGTATTTTTGAAGAGTATGCGTGCTTTAAATTTATGCTCTGCAAATCCTTCGTCACAGAAGAGCGCCGGTTTATCGTCTTAAACATAACTTGTTCCCAAGCTATGTCTTTATAGCTTGTTCTGTACAAGTACACATTACTGCCTTTTTCAAAGCGTAAAAGTTTCATTTCTGATATTTTAATGTAGTCGCCGTTTAGGTTTTTGGAATTATTAAGACAGATGTCCTCAGAAAGCAACTTCAAATCGTAAAAATCCTTATAGTTTAATTCCTTAACTATAAAAGCATTTCCCTTTTTTTTGCCGTTCTTATGTTAGAAACATATTGGTCGGGCACGTATATTGGTCCTGATTTTTTGGCTTTCTTAAGTGCCCTTTCAATAACACTATGAACGGCATCACCTTCATTCTGTGTGTGGCCTCGAATAAGAAATTTATGTGTTATGGACTTTATTGCAAAATTTTCTACAGCATACAAATACATTCCAATAATGAATCTGAAATCAAAGTCTCGTTAAAGCTTTACTCTCTTAGCAAGTTTAAATAATTATTTCACCTATTCTTCTGCTAACCACCGCAGTTATCGGTATAAAACACAACGTCTGCACCTGGGCGAGTGACTGATAGCTCTTGAAGAAACATAAGTACACAAGATCCTATCTCGTTTGAACCTCTATTTCCCAATGCCTCGTGCCAGAAATAACCCACTGTGTGATCATTTTTCATCTCCGATATCTGCAAATTTAAAATCAAAGACATTTTAGCATCATTGAATTATTTAAAGTAAAATTATGTAGGTATCACTTATTTTACTTACAGTTAAATTGTAGCAGTTAAGCCTCGATTTATAAAAAAATGCAGATGTTTGTCCAATAGGAACTGGAAGAACCGCTTGTAAGTCGTACGCTGCTAATACAATATTGGATGCGTGTTTTCCTTATCTTTGGTCTTTTCATCACGACTCAATCTTTTTTCTTCTTGATGTTGGTTGTAAGAGCTTTCTAACTGCCCTTTTTCTTCTCCTATTGCATTTTTATAGGCTTCACAAATATCGCACTGATCCTTTTTTGGTACGAAGAATTCAATATTAAATTCATTATTGAAAATTCTAGCGTATGAATCATAACTCGACACGTTTTTTTGGAGAGCAGTTCGTTTTGTTTTATAATGCCTGTACATTTCAGCAATAGACAGCCCACCGTCTATATATTCCCTTGAATTTTGAGCCCTTAAATAATGACTTTCGATTCGTGGAATGGAGTTAATGTATTCTCTTATGGAATCTAGTATTTCACTATCGGTTTTAGGATGATTGGAATGCTTGCCGCGTTTATCTTCTTTGCTGATTACTTCACCTAAAGCCTTATTCTGAATAATTGATCGAAGTACTCTTTCCGAAATTGCAAAAGTGCTTATCAATAATTGTTTGCACACTCGAACTTTGTTTCCATTGTTCAATAAGAAAAAGGCACAGTTTTGCCTCCTTGGTGTTTCTGTAGAAAGAGATATGTGGCGGTATTTCAACTGCAGCGGTTCGATGCACGAGCTTAAGAATTCGCGTTGACGTTGAAAAGAAGCGAGACTCCAATAAGTTTTGAACAGTTCCGCTCTTAAATTTTCGTCAAATTTTCTTGAGCATCCCAACTTGCATCGATTAGAGCAAGGTTGTCCCATAACTTTTTCTTTAACAAACTTACCCCTTTTCGAAACATAGTTTTGTCCTGAGTTACGTAAGTTTTTTGCAACATTCTGCTTCCAGCTGGCTGGGTTTCGAGATCTTTTTTTTCCCTTCTTTATAGGTAAGTTGACCACCGAGACTTCTGGTTGCTGATTTGTCGTGTCATTAATGGAAATATTCGATGAACCACTGTCACTCTCGGAACCCTGATCTTCTGTTGGAGAGTAAGCACTTTCATCCGCAGAAAAGTCTTCATTTTCTGAATTGGTAGCTTCACTGAATGTTTTCTGGGAAACCTTTCTTAAATTCATTTTTGTTTCACTAGTTCTTGTCACAACGTAGGGTCCTAACCACTAGACGATCACGGCCCCGTGGCTTAGTGGTTAGTGTGTCGGACTGCTAAGCGAAAGAACCTGGGTTCAAATCCAGCTCATAGCCACCTTTTTTTCTGGGGTACTGCCTCTTGCGAGGAACTGACAAAACCTCCAAGAGTAAAATTTGTCTCGAAAAAGTGCATCTCATGTAGCCGTTCGGACTCGGCGGTAAACTGTAGGTCCCTTCCATTCTTGCAGAGTAACAACACACACACAGGAATGGTTGAGAGTATAAGTCACTCTTAAGGAGCTGTCGCGCCAATAAAAAAAAAAAAAAAAAAAAAAAAAAAGTTCTTGTCACAGTGTAACAGTTTTGCAAATTTTCGTTAGCTTCATTATATGCGGCTGCTGAAGTACTCGGTTGGGGTTCAGAAACATCTGACGTAACTGAAGAAACTTTGGGATGGACAGCTTCCACTTCTGTGGATTTTCGACTTGCGATTGCAAGTTTTGCAAGCATTCTGCCACGTTCCGACATTTTGAAGCAACGTCCTAAATACAGAAAGCGATGCTTATATTTGGATGAACAAAGACAGAAACTATACTTACGTCGCTTAAACAGTTTTTTTTTATCAAACAATGACGTAATTCACACTTGTGTCGATGTCTCACTAAAATATTAGTAAAATACTTAAAAAAATCAACAGAAAACTGCCATAACGAAAATAATAATAAAATTATATAAAAATTGGCGTGACTAACAAATAGGTCGTTGACTTACTAATTGAAGTGTTGTCCGTTGGAGATTTGTAACACAAGTGACAGATATGGCAATGTACTTGCGATAAAATTGTTTGAAAACAGTGTAACGGTACAAAGACATATCTGCCCTCTGGAGACAAATAGAATATTTTCAATTGCGTCTTTGTTTTATTGGAAGGAAATACCTTTTTGTAGAATCGTGGCATACTTAACTCAGAATTTTTAAAATTTTCACTTACGTCGTTGTTTCACCGGAGGTGCGGTATGATCTGTAGTATGTAGTTAAGGTATTTTAAAAGTAGTTATTCTTATGTAAAAGACTGCAATTATTTTAGCTCCAGACAGTTTAATTAAAAGACATTTGGAGCTTTTTCCTTAAATCTACTTGTAAATTTAAATTTTATTAATTAAAGTTTTGTAATGTCTGGATTTTTGATTATTTTGTCGGTCAATTTTTGTACACAGTTGCAGATATTTTTCTTTTATGTTAGATTGAAATGATTATAAATTAAAAAAAACATTATACAGGGTGTCCGCCGGGAAGGTATACTACTTTGTTTGTTTATAGTTTTTGATTAAATAAAAGATAATAGATCTTATATTGATACATGTTTTATTTAATGTCGGCAATTATGTCTGGAATACAATATCAGGTAAATGTCCGCCTCTGTTAGTCTCACAAATGCGAGTTCTTTTGAGCAAATTTTTCATTACATTCTCACACATTTCACGCGGTATTTCAATTATTTCATCACGAATATTTTATTTGAGTTGCTCAAGCGTTTCTGGTTTGTTTACATAAACCTTGCTCTTCAGATATCCCCACAAAAAGGAGTCCGGAGCAGTCAAATCAGGCGACCGTGGAGGCCAATCAACATCACCATTTCTTTTTTTTTTTTTATAATTAACGCGCGCACAAGGGACTATTTGTTTCCCTTTTAATGTAACACACTGCGCGGGCATTAGGAAGATAGGGAGGGGAGAGATAGGAGGTGTCGATTAACATTGGTTTTGAATGTTTGCAAATTGAAATGGCAAGGGAAAATCTCGCCGGGTAAACCATTCCAAAGTCGTGTTGTACGGCTAAAAAAAGAATCCCTATATTTCACGGTACGTCCGAAATTGGGCTCAAGGGTGAACTGATGGGCATTCCTAGCAAGACGAGTATTACGGGCGAAACTTTTAAGGGGAGGAATGCAGCTGGCTACCTCGAGTGAACATTTTTTATAAAAGAAACGATAACATAAGGAAAGACATGAAACATTGCGTCGGTGTTCGAGAGGGCAATTGTTTCAGCGGCAGTTCTATTTCCTATCAATCTTAACGCTCGATTTTGTATTCTATCAAGCAGGTGAAGCGATGTTTGTGAAGCACCTGCACACAGGTGGGAGTTATACTCGAGCTTAGGGCGTATAAACGCTTTATAAATTGTAGCCAGATCAGATGGGGAAAAATACTTCTTAAACCGATACAGAAAACCTAAGCACTTAGCAGCATTCTTAGCGATTTCAAATATATGGTCGTTCCAACGGAGGTCGTCGTTGACACACATACCGAGTACTGAGAGCTTTTCGGTTTCTTCGATGTAAGTGCCATTCATGGACAATGACAGAAGACAGCATTGAGTTTTCGAAGCATTAAACTCCACACGATTCCTATTACCCCATTTGACAATGCTGTATAAATCGGAGTTTAATGAGCTTGACATATGGTACCGTTGCAATTGTACGTCCGAAGGCGAAGGACGTGAATTATCGAAAGAATATGAAAAGCTGAGGGTAGAGTCGTCAGCAAAACAGTTAAGTGGATTAGAAGTAACAGACAGAAGATCATTTATAAAAATGAGGAAAAAAGTCGGAGATAGAACAGAGCCCTGGGGCACACCAGCATTTATTTTATGGGAATCAGACTTGAATCCGTCCAATACAACTTGTATTGAACGGTCCAGAAGATAGCTTCTAATCCAACGAACAACAGTATTATCGATCCCAAAAGCACGCATTTTCAAATTTGATTTGTTATGCAAGTGTGTATTATTTTTTTTTTTTCTTCCACAGCGCGAATGGGCATCTTATCGTCTTCTTGAAATAATTTGTTGGGGAAAGAGGTCTCGCAGTAATTCCATTGTAATCCTGGCTGTAGGCGATGTGGCACCGTCTTGTTGATACCACATGTTAATCAAGCCCAAAGCATGCAGTTGTAGCATTAAAAAGTTTTCAATCATATCACGATATCGCTCCCCATTCACAGTTACCGTTACGCCGTTTTCATTTTCAAAGAAGTGAGGTCCAATGATTCCTCCTGACCAAATTGCACACCAGACTGCAAAGGTGACTGATGAATAATTTGAGGGTTATCCATTGCCCAAAACCGATTTTTATGTTTATTCACATATCCATTCAAATGAAAATGTCCCTCGTCACTCATTATGATTTTTTCAAGTAAATTCGGGTTGTCATGGGCTAGCTGTAACATCCTACTGGCATAACGTACGGCAGCCTAAATGGTCTTGTGGGAGAAGCTCTTGTGTCAACTGAATCTTAAATGGAAACAAATGCAAATCCTTGTTTGTGTGGCCAAAGTTGTTTTTTGAACACGGCGTCGATTTGAGGTTGATGGATTGTTTTGAACACTTCATTGAGCAGCAGTAACGTTTTCAGCCGATCTTGCAGTACGTTATGGTCCATTCTTGGGCCCTCTTTCTTCGAAATCATTCACTACACGATAATAGTGCGTTTTGTTGGCACGTTGTTTCTCCCAAAAATGTCTCATCGTCACAGTAATCGATGATTAATTTTGATAAAATGTCTTAACGATTAAAACACGTTGGTTTAATCGAATATTTTTCCAGAATAAATTTGCCAAATGTCTACTTCACGACTACAAAACATAAACTGTCAAGACTAATGCTTACCAAAATGGCGGCAAAACAAAATAGTATACCTTCCCGGCGGACACCCTGTACTTTAAATATGAAATAAAAAACAAATATATTTGTTAAAATATGGAATTTGTTAAAAAGATCTAACGAATGCTTTTTTTTATTTTTTAAAAGGTCAGTTCGAAGATAATAACTTTAAAATTAAATTTGAAAAATTTAATTAAGATAATTTCTAAATAATAACGTAGACAAAAACACCTAGCTAGATTGAGTTCCGAAGTAGTTGTTATTAGACCAGTACCAGATCGGATATGGCTAACTTATTTTATTTTGTGTTAGCAAATGATACTAGTTATTGATAAGCAGCGAAAAAGAAGCAGAGAGCCAAAAACCGAACCCTGAGGTACTCCATTATTTATGATAAGAGAATTAAATTAGAATCACTGCTTTAAGTGATACGTACATGATGGGGTAATACTTACAGCATTGGTGGAAATGAAACTCAGGGTGACCGGCGACTCCTGGTAGTCAGTCTTATGAGGCAAGTGAAAGAAAACAAACAAAGGTTTCTGAAGGAATCAAACAGGCGTTGTTGCGTTCCATTTCAAAAATTTATGAAAAGACTATCAAATGTAGGTTCACAATCCTAAATAATAATTAATTCCTAAAATAAATTAAGTTTTTTAGTTAGTCCAAAAGAGTTTGGATTACGGACTGGGGGGATGTTTTGGATTTTTCCTCAAACGTCTTGTAGCTGACTTTTTGTGGATGTAACGAAAGCCTTTGTGCGGGTTTCCGTGGGCTTTCATATGAGTGAAACCTTATCTGAATTATCTGAATTACAGAGAGCAAAAAGTAAAACTCGCCAATTTCCTAATTAACTCCAAAACTATCAATTGTGAAGTTCCTCAAGTTCCCCAAAATCCTCAATAGTTCGAGCCTATCAAAGAAATTAAGTTTGGCACCAACTCGAACTCTAGAGGATTTTGGGTACTTGGTGAATTAAAGATAACATGGATTCTGTCTGTCAGTCTGTCAGTCTGTCAGTCTGTCAGTCTGTCAGTCTTTTAGTCTGTCAGTCTTTTAGTCTGTCAGTCTGTCAGTCTGTCAGTCTGTCAGTCTGTCAGTCTGTCAGTCTGTCAGTCTGTCAGTCTGTCAGTCTGTCAGTCTGTCAGTCTGTCAGTCTGTCAGTCTGTCAGTCTGTCAGTCTGTCAGTCTGTCAGTCTGTCAGTCTGTCAGTCTGTCAGTCTGTTAGTCTGTCAGTCTGTCAGTCTGTCAGTCTGTCAGTCTCTGAGTCTGCATGTCCGTCTGTTTTTATATTGATCTACAGCCTAAACGGCTAATATGATTGCCTTCAAATTTGGTATGTGCGGTTTTTTTGACATTTCTCAGAAGGGAAATTGAAATTTTAATTTTAGGCCTAAAAATACGGTAAACTGCCATATAACCGTTTAAGAAAAACTTATTTTTCTCGAAAACGGTGCCAACGATTTTAATGACATATTTTTTATTTTTTTTTGTAAGTATTTGCTATTATTTTATGAAAACCAAACTTACGGGAAAAGTCTATTAACGGTAGTTTTCATATACCGTTTTCATTTTTTGAAAATTGAATATTTTTAAAACTATTCAAAAAAATTGTTTTTAATTTTATGTTCAGCTGTATATTACCAAAATCTAAAAAACAAAAAATTCATAAAACTAAAAAAAATGTATTTTATCAAAATCCGTCCTACAATTTCCGAAATACTTTTTTTTCATAAATTACATAATATTTAAGACGTGTGATGGTGTACTGCATTTTTAATAAAATCTCTTAATTGTTGTGGTTTTGGCACTTTTTATAGGTTCAGACTTCCAATGTGTTTAGGCACATAAAAGCAAGTACGTGTGACCCAGTCATCAAATTTTTTTTCTGTTAATTATCTCTATGCAATAACTTTAACTCTATAAAATAGCAATAACCTTCGATATTTCTTGAGCCTCAGTAGGTAAGTAAATTATTATTGGTCTCCCGAAGCGAAGTTAATGATTATAAATTATTAAAATTTTAATGAACTTCCTGCGTAGTCTTTCAAGTCTTTAGCTTAAAATTCAATCAAAACTTAAGGTTATCCAATAAACAGCAATGCTTCCGAAATTCTATCGCCATCACACCCCTTATACTCCAACGCTCAAGTCCTTGAAATGCCAAAAGATTCCCATTGAATATATGAAAATTTTAAATCGAAATATAAATCGATTTTCTTAAACAATTTAATATCGTTTAGTTCTTGTCTCCTCATGACTTTGGAAAGCATGACATCCTGGCTAATCCCATTAAAAAAAACTTTTCCCATAAACTATGAACGAAGGGTAAAATATTATCATTAAGGTGAAAATGAACTTTGGGTTCATTTATGTTGTGGAAAGAAATATTTTATTTTTACTTGTTTAATGAAGAATTTTTCGTAGACCGCCGGTAACCGAATGTACATATTATTTATTAAACAAGCGTTAGTAGGTACGTTTTTATTGCCGCCATTTGTATTCATGAGGTTCTTTCCCACATATGTACGCTTACCACAACAAATCCGGTGCCCTAAGCCGAAAACGAAAACGAAACCGTAAATCCTAGTTAATCCAACTCATCAACAATGACCGCATATAATTTGTTCCCAACGTTTCATGGCAGACTATTTGACCACAATTCTCGCACAAAGGAGTCCTTGAAGCCAAGCTCAACTACACAACACCACTTGCCCTTGCACCATCCTTTATATGAAACAAATGGTCCCCGAGGGCTGTCGCTGGCCCAGCGGGCCATCTATTTGTCATATTGTGGACCACAAGTGGTACACAAGCTTAGGGATGCAGTTTGCAAACTTCAGGGTGCAGGCAATCAAAACTTTACAAATGTGGTTGGAGAAGAGGCTGGAAAAATGTTGGGTTATGATGGAACGAAAAACTCGTTCATAGGGAGGCAAATTAGTTTGAATCGATTCCTATGACATTAAACAAACAAAAAAAACCTTTTTTAAATACAAACAAAATTAAAATCTACTTTTTTAATTTATATACAAAATTGTTTCAATTTTATTTTTATCAAATGGTTACGTAGTTTAGATGACGTAATGAATAACAGAAAATTTCAAGTTGAAAAAACTTAAGGAAGTCCTTACAGTTTTCCTACAAAAGCTAACACATTAAATCTACATACAAAAAGCTTTTCGCTGAGCAAACATAAATCTTTGTCTTCATCCCTTTTGACATCGGTGAAACCCTTACTTTCAACAACCTCATGAATAACCATCAATGTCATTATTTGTATTTGCCATAACACATAAGATTATTACAAACACACTTTCATACAAAAGGGGCTCCTCTTTCTATAATTAAATAATTAACTCTAATAAATGTCATGTTGAGTGAGGTTAAGGGTATGTGTTGACACACAGATATTTCAGTGTGTGTCAGCGCTGTTTGTCGAGTTCGTTAGCTGATGAAGATACAATCCCACATTTTCGAAGATTAGAAGATGAACACCATTTGTGAAAATGAATGATTTACTAACTAAATAAAACAAATTTAATTAAAACAAAGAGTGTGTGAGACACCACCGATTATAACTTCCGATTATAGGGACTAAAAGGCAAGTTTAGGATTCGTGAATATAAAAAAAATTGAGATAACAATCAAACATGACATTACGATCATAGAGAAGCCTAAAAAAGTCATTGGCAAAAAATGTCCGTCTGTCTGTCTGTCTGTCCGGGTGTATCGATCTGCAGCCTAAACAGTTCAAGCGATTGCGTTCAAATTTGGTATGTGTGTATCTTTTGGCATTCCCCAGAAGGGAGTTTTATTTTTTCCGTTTAGGAAAAGCTTAAATAAATAAATAAATTTACTGGCGCGACAGCTCCTTAAGGAGCCAAGGCCTAGTGACTTATACTCTCAACCATTCCTGTGTGTGTGTTGTTACTCTGCAAGAATGGAAGGGACCTACAATTTACCGCCGAGTCCGAACGGCTACATGAGATGCACTTTTTCGAGACAAATTTTACTCTTGGAGGTTTTGTCAGTTCCTCGCAAGAGGCAGTACCCCAGAAAAAAAGGTGGCTATGAGCTGGATTTGAACCCAGGTTCTTTCGCTTAGCAGTCCGACACACTAACCACTAAGCCACGGGGCTTATTTTTCTCGAAAACGGTTCCAACGATTTTGATGAAAATGTTTGAGAATTTTTTTGTTGGTATTGGCTATCATTTGATTAGAACCAAATTTACCGGAAAAGTCTTAAACGGGACCTTTCATATTTTTTTTTTTTTGGCTTTCTCGGTAACGGCTATATGGATTTCTGTCATATTTTATATTTGAGAAGATCTAGATAGCCAAATTAATTCTGCATATAAAAATTTTGAAAACTTTTTTTCTAATAAAAATTAATTTAAAAAAATTTTTTTTTTGAATAATCAATATTTTTAAAACTAATCAAAAAAAATAATTTTTAATTTTGTATTCACATGTATATTAATAAACTATAAAAAACTGCATACCAAAATTAAAAAAAAAATTCAAAAAACTAAAAATTAAAAACAGGATTTTATCAAAATCCGTCCTACAATTTTCGAAATACTTTTTTCATAAATTCTTCTTGACTTCATTTTTAATAAAAACCGTTAAGTTGTGTGGTTTTGATAGTTTTTATAAGTTCAAACTGTGTTATTTTCAACGTAAATGTTATTTGTTTTTGTCAAAGATCTTGACGTCCAATGTAATTATCCACATAAGCGCAAGTACGTGTGTCCCAGTCGTGCCCATTGTTTTATTTATTTATAAGAAATAAAATGGCGTTTAAATTATTCCACACAATACAATTTAACGTACTTTATTCAAACAATCAAGTCACAAAATCAAATAAATGCTTCGATGTTCACTTTAATTTTCTTAAATTTTACTCTACAATGTGACCGTACATATGAGCAAGTACGTGCGATCCAGTCGTGCAATTTAGTTACTTGCGATTTATTGGGACTATACCTAAGGCAATTTATGCATTCGTAAAAAAAAATTCTTACAATCTGAAATGACATTACGATGATAGAGAAATATTTTTGAGCTATTGGCAAAATTCTGTTTGTCTGTTTGTCCGTCTGTACGGATGTTATATTGAACTACAGCCTAAACGGTTTGGCCAATCGTCTTCAAATTTAGAACATAATGTTATTAGCTCAAATATTAACGGTAGGTACCTGTCGTATAAACGTTTAGTAAAAGTTTATTTTGTTTGGAAACGACTCCAAGAATTTGTTATATCTTTAAAATCAGTGTAGGTGTAGGTTATGTTTTGGTGAAAAAAAAATCAAGATGGTGATCTAAAAAAGGTACCTCCCATAGAACCGTTTTTTTTTCTTCGACTTTCTCTAAAACTGGTCATTCGATTTCAGTCAAAATTGATATTCAGGAAGATGTTGGAAGCCTAAGCCATTTTATTTTAAAATATTTTCGAAAACTTTTTTTTTGTATTTTCAATAATTTTCTTAATTTTTTTTTTCAAAAATCAATATTTTGAAAAGGGTTAGATGGTTTTTTTTTAATTTTGTTTTAAAATGTATAAGTATTTTTTTGTGTCTAAATTTGCAATTATTTTTTTTTTAATTTTGAAAAAAAGTTTACTTAAAATAAATAAAAATAAATAAATAAATAAATGGCGTTTACATTTTTCTGCTGAAAACTATTTTACGTACTTTTATCAAATAGTAAAAGTCAGAAAAATCGAATAAAAACATTAAATTTCCTTTAATATTTCTCAAATTTTATTCGAAGCTGTGATCGAACATAGGAACAAGTACGTGCGATCCAGTCGTGCGATTCATTTTATTAATTCGTATAGAATGTAGTAATATCTTTCAAATGCCTTTTCTGATTGCTTTTGGTGGCGCAGATCCGAAATGTCCAATTTTCCATGACTGCGGCACACATAAATAAGGCTGAATTTGACCGATGGAAGGAATTATATTGGCTTTGAGGTCTGGCACATAAATCAATCTGAATTTGACCGATGGAAGGGATTATATTGGCTTCGAGGGCTGCTGCGATTTAAGGCTTATTTGTATAGAAAAGCCCATAAGAAAAAGTTTTACGTAGCCAAATGATTTTGGTAGCCAGTTCACATTACCTTCATGTAAGATGACCAAGACCATGCCCTCAAATCACTCACACAGCATCTAATTCTGGCAAAAAGAAATTGCTAATCATGGACCTAAAGTGTCCACTGTTGATGGTTATGGCCTTCCTAATGTGATTCTCAAAAAAATATGGATGCCGCCAGCCAGAAATCCACACCAAACGGTTAATTTTTTGAGATGCATTGGACGCTCTTGGATCTCATGTGGATTGTTAGTGGATTTAGGTACAATAATGCAAGTTTTGCATTCGTGCAGTTTAAAAATGTTGAGATAACAATCAAACATGACATTACGATGATAGAGAAACATATTTGAGTTACTGGCAAAATTCTGTCCGTCTGTCTGTCTGTCTGTCTGTCTGTCTGTACGGATGTATTTTGGACTGCAGCCTAAACGGTTGGGCCAATCGTCTTCAAATTATGAACTTAAGGTTCTTTTGACATTCTACAGAGGACTTTTTTCAATTTATTTTTAGCTCAAAAATTAACGTTACCTGTCATATAACCGTTATGTAGAAGCTTATTTTTCTTGAAAACGGCTACAAGAATTTTTATAAAAAAAAATCAGTGTACTACAGTAGGTGTGCATTATATTTTGGTGAAAAAAAAATTAATATGGTGGGCTAAAAACGTACCTCCCATAGGACCGGTTTTTTTTTTCTTCGACTTTTTCGAAAACTGGTGATCCGATTACAATAAAAATTGATATTCAAGAAGATGTAGATAACTTGAGTAATTTTGCATTAATTTTTTTCGAAAACTTTTTTTTTGTATTTTTAATAATTTAAAAAAAAATTTTTTTTTTGAAAAATCAATATTTTGAAAACGGGTAAGTGATTTTTTTTTAATTTTGTTGTGCGTTATTTTTGTGTTTAAGTTTGTGCTCTTGAATTATTTTTTTTAATTTTTTTAAAAAAAGTTGTTAAAAAATCCGTTTTATTTAAGAACGGCTCTAACGATTTTGAAAAAAATACACATTTTTTCACATTTTTTAAAGAAATAAAATGGCGTTTAAATTTTTCCGCTGAAAACTATTTTACGTACTTTTTTCAAACAATCAAAATTCAGAAAAATCGAATAAATGCTTTGATGTTCACTTTAATTTTCTTAAATTTTATTCTACAATGTGACCGCACATATGAGCAAAATATTTAAAAATTGGAAATCCCTATTGAAAGAACCTTTATATTTATATACATAATATCTGCATATGTATCGGGAGGGGCTTGTAAACTATCCATTGAGTGCAGGGGTCAGGGATCGACTAAGGAAGCATACACTTTTATTTATTGAAGGTTGCTATTTAATAATTCTGAAAATCTATCAACTTTCTTATTAAATTTACAGCGAGATTGCGTTGGATTATTGGATACTAAATTTACACTGATCTCAGCGTTGGACATTGAATTGAAAAGGAAATAGCGTTTAACAATATATAGGCCGTAAACCAGGCGAACATTTGGTCAATCATTTCCTCTCAAGCGATAATTGGTGAAACGCAGAAGGGAATAGTATTATAAAACCTCGTAAATGTCAGCTGCTGTTCCGTCGATGGGATGAGCAGTCCAGAGCGTTATAACATTCAAAGTATCAACTGACGGTCTTTCCACCGAGATACAGCCAGCTAACATATTTATAGTTGGGTATAAGCTAAGTATACATAAGTTCAAATTTTAGCTGAGAGGAAATCACTGAAAGTAATTTTTTTTTTGCAAGTTCAAGCATGCAGTTGCCGCATAATCTGCCTTGTTACAGCCAGCTGACTTTTTTTCAGGATGATGTATAAGCTATGGTTTGACAAGTTTTCAGTCTGGAGGAAATTACTAAAAAATAAAAAATTATATTCTTCGTGCGTGGGAGGCTACCACGAACTATTCCACCAACAAAACCGCAGTTGACGTTCACGAGGTTTTATAATACTATTCCCTGATTCTATTCACCAATTATCGTTTGAGAGGAACTTGGTCATAAAAATCTGCCACTGGCTCCCGGACTAATATTCACAACGAAGTAGCGCTGGGCATTAAATTCACAACGACATAGTGCTGGACACTTAATTCACAATGAGATAACGTTGGACTCTAAATTCACAATGAGATAGCGTTGGACAGTAAATTGAAAACGAGATAGCGCTGGGCAATTGATTCACAACCACATTGTGTTGGATACTAAATTTGCAATGATAGCGTTGAACATAACATTGAAAATGTAATAGCGTTTGACACCAAATTCACAACCAGACAAATTTTTGCTTGAATTTAATTCTTTGTCAAACATGTGAATTATACAGATTTTTCGTTCGCATTTTTGTACGATTGGTTTTATTTTTTCTGAATTAGTTAAGCGTTATGCCTCATTGAACAGCTACTTGTTTGAGATGTATTTCTTCGTAAAAAAAAATGAGTGAAGAATAGCTGTATATCATGTTGTCGGTCGTTAAGGGCGAAAGACAAAGACAAAGAAAGTATGCATGAGCATACGATAAGGAAACTTCTGCATCAGAGTCCCCCACATCTGTATTACTGGCTGAACACAATGACGACGGAACTGGAATACGCATACGGAACTGCAAACATTGAATACACGCGAACTGTATTTTGCGAACACAATGGTACGTTACTGCATACGGAACTGCAATACGCATACGGAAAGGTTGGTTAACTTTTAACTTTTACGTACAGTAAATTTGACATTTTATCTGATACAGAGAGAAATCATGAAAGAGAGAACAATCTTTCGTACGTCTGCCCCTCCCAAACCCTTTTATTCAGTATACCTGAAATAAAACCAGATGATTCCATTCTTCTTAATAATATTTCAATTCGTTGTTTAAGAGTTTCTTCTCTTTTTTATCATTTGTTTTTGGTATTCCATCCATTTTTTAATTTAAATGTCAAAGTTACTGTACGTGCATTGTGTTCCGATTGAAATTGGTACGTACGACAAATTTGACAGCTATTCCGTACTCCGTCTCCGTAATGCAGTTCCGTTTTTGCATTGTGTTCAGCCAGTTAGAGGGATTTATGGAGTTTGTAAGCTTGCTGGTACCTAATCCACTTGTACTCGGTTGGGTAGAAGAGGTTCTTATAGAGCCAGAACGTAGCACTCGTAACTCAGAACTTAAATCTGGTTTAGATTTATTTTGCAGCTGTTGCTGTTCTGTTTGTTGTTGCTGCTGCTGTACTTGTTGTTGCTGTTGCTGCTGATGTTGTTGTTGTTGCTGCTGTTTCTGTTTTTGCACTTGTTGCTGTTGCTGTACTTGTTGTTGTTTTTTGTTGCGACTGAATTTGATGTTGTTGTTGTTGAAGTTGTTGATGTTGTTGTTGTTGAAGTTGTTGTTGTTGTTGTTGTTGTTGTTGATGGTTTTGTTGTTGTTGATGTAGTTGGTGTTGTTGTTGTTTGTGTTGATTTTGCTGTTGTTGTTGTTGCAGGGATGGTTGTTGTTTTTGTTGTTGTTGTTGTTGCTGTTGTTTTTGTTGTTGTTGTTGTTGTTGCTGCTGTTGTTCATTTTTTGTTTTGTTGCATCGAAGAAGGCTGAGGTGAAGGGGTTAGAAAGATCAGAGGCTGATCAGAGGATACACTTGGTGTTAAAATATTGTCTTGTTCAATGTTATTGAAGGCAGTTGATAACAAATTATTGGAAGAAATATCGAACTCAAAAATTTCTTTTAACTCCGAGAATATAAAAAGCTATTAAAAAGCTTTTTCAATTTCACTACTTTCCAATATAATTTATTCACGGAAATGCTGCTATGGTCTTTGCAATAGTAATGTAGACCAGGGACAGATACGAATTTGTCTGCATCTTTGCCTTTGATTCCAATGCATTTTGCGTGTACTTGTTGGAGGCAAACCGCGCAGGAGACCATAATTTCATTAGAATATTTATTACATATTAAGCAATTTAGTTCACTCATTTTCACAAGGTTTTTTTTTTTTACGTGAGAAACTGATAACTTGGCAACCCTTAAATCTGGGATTACAAGTAGTAATATATGCAAATATATCTTAAAATTGAGATATTTATTAAAGTATTTATCGCACAGGCAAGTACGGGTGGCGCACCAATTGTGGTACAATAAGAAATTCAAATAACTTTTTTTTTTAATCGATGTATTTCATGTATTTTTTTTTATTGGTTAGAAAATTAAATTTTATTTTAAATAGTTAGTTGTTTTTAAAGATTATAGACCGCAAATGACCTCCACGCTCTCCCACGCATATGCGGCACCTGGTCAAAAAATTATTCATTGTGGCCTGAAGAGTTGAAGTTGGGATCGCCTCAATTATTGCCGTTATGGACTGCTTTAATTCAGTTAAATTCCTGGGCTTCGTTTTATATACCTCTTGCTTGACATAAGCCCATAAAAAGAAGTCTGGTGCAGTCAGGTCAGGTGACCTTGGGGGCCAGCGAAGAGTGGAGTTCCTAGAAATTAATTTGTTTGCGATTTTTTTGTTTAGCTCCGCCATAACTGGTCTGGCTATATGTGCAGTTGCTCCATCTGGCTGAAACTAAACGCTGTTGAATGGTATACGTCTTCGGCGCAGTTCTGAGTAAAAAAACTCCTTCAACATCTTTAAATAACGGTCCCCATTGACAGTAACGGTTACACCGTTTTCTTCAAAGAAGTACGGCCCGACAATACACCTTGATGAAACTGCGCACCACACAGTGACTCGTTCTGGGTGCAGTTCCGTCTCATGGAGCATTTCTGGATTAGACTCATTCCATATACGGCAATTTTGCTTGTTTACATTGCCGTTAAGATCAAAATGGGCCTCATCAGACATGAACAAACAATTGATCAATGTGTTGTCTTCTTCGGCCATTGATATCATTTTTTGGCAAAATTCCAGGCGAACAGGCAAATCCTGAGGGTTTAACTTGCTAGTAATTTGGACTTTGTACGGAAACAAGTTTAAATCGTCATGAAGTATCCGTTGTAATGACCGTCTACTAATTCCAATTTGCCCCGATAAGTTTCGGGTCGAAACGCTCGGATTGGCCTGTATTGCAGATGTTACTGCTGCGATTGTATCCTGAACCCGAACATTGGCATCTCGATGGTACGGCCTTCGTGCGATGCTTCCAGATTCGGAAAACATGTTTACAAACCATAATGGTCCATCTATTCGGGGGATTACCGCCAAACTCCCGCCTAAATTCCCTTTGGACGGAAATGACGGACTGCAAAGCATGGTACCGTAGCACTATCCAAATTCTTTTCTCCGTATTCCAAGCATCCATTTTTATAAATCTAAATAGTAACCTACAAAATAAAAAAAAATAAGCCGATTACTCACACAGAAAAAAAGTTATTACGTTTTATTTTTGTAGCACGATTCGTGCGCCAACCGTTATAACCACTTTTTTGAAAGCTAAAATTTCACTCTATAAACCTTTTTATAAATAAATTTATAAATTTTGTGAAAAGGCAAGATGTTGAAAATCACAGCTTATATTAAAATTAACGATACTGTTAGTTTATTTCGTCACTTTAAGATATTGTGTTAAAATTAATTAATCAGTTCACACACTACCGCAATATAAATATCGCAACTAAATGTTTTTTTACGTAAAGACACTACTAAAAACGATCTAAAAATCAATGTAATGTTAAACAAACGGCTTGAAATTAAGTAAAAAATTAAAACTCTGGAGCGCAAAAGCTAAAGACTTGATAACAAGGAAGGGTAACCAGGTGAACAAGATACTTTGTTGTTGTATTTGCCTTTATCACGGTGTTATCTGGTAGATTAATACTAATCTTAAAACTGCGTGACGCAAAAACCTCTACGATGCTTTTGTCGGTGTTGTTTGGAAGCAGATAAGTCGCTCTGATTGCTGTTTATCTTTAGTTCCTATTTGAGGCATTATTCCTATAAGTTTCTAATATGATTCCTTTATCTCATGTGGATTTCCGGTGAAAGAGATGTTGCGTATATTTTTATATTAAAAAGTATGGGGCCCAAATTGGAATCTTGCGGTACTCCAGCTTCTTGCCAAAACTTTTTTATTGTTTTTCAATCATTGTTATGAGGGTAAAACTTTAAACGCATTTCACTTTTTTTCGGAAAAGCTGTTTTTTTTTCTTGTGTTGCTATTAAGGTTTTGCTTCCTAAATTTTACGTGAATCACTAAATTTGAAGGGGCCCAAATTCAATGTCAGTATTTAATTAATGCTTAATATCCTTCTCAGAATACATATTTTCCTAATCGCAATTCTAATTACATTCTAGCTACTGCCAAACTGTGCAATTAAAGAAAAACTATACAATAAACAATCGATCCAACAGACTGTCGATTTTGCGAAACAAATTACACCTACTTCCGTTTCCGCCCATCCATCAAAGCAGACATTGTTTCTCACTCAATTTGAGTAACTCTTGACCTTTATTTGTCCTCCTGTGTCTTATTACATTTTAATTGGTCCTGTCTGTGTCCTTTATGCCGCCTGCACTTCATTGATCGCCACATAACCCTGAGTGTCCACAATGCTTACTTTTGTCTCCTGCGTCAAGAAATCTATTTCAGACATACAAAGATAATATTACCGAACGACCAAAGGATACGTTGCAGAAGGGAGGTGGACAAGAGGCAAGGCAATTTGTTTTTCTAAGGAACACCGAGCTTTATTGAAACCAAATTAGTCCTCTTGGTCGAGAGCTCTTTTTTTTATTCACAATTGACTTCTTTGGGGGAAACAAAATGTGATACGGCTAATCGAGCTCAAAGGAGGTGCTTTTCTTTTGGAAAATTGGTTAAAAAAAAAAAACAACACTAAAAGCTAGAATAGAATTGAATATGAAAATTTGATTTCGAAATAAGTTTATGAAACACAATTGGTAACATAAAATAGTTATGTAAGTAATCTAGAAGTGAATTAAATGAACTTCCTGGCAAAACCGTTTTATTATGAGAATATTTTTTGATGGCTATTTTTATAGCACTTTGTGTTCTCCTTGAACAAGATTGCCGGAAGAAACACTTAAGAAAGTTTTTTTTAACTTTCATTTCTTTCTAATAAAGTATCAGGTCCAGAGAGGATACTTAGAATCATAGTTTGCGGAAGCATTTTTTCCCAACATCCTTGTTTTCTCCATTAAGTGCACAACTAGGTTGTAAGTTATTGCTTTTTTATGACAATCGTATCGAGTTTTAGAATCGAATAGTTTAAGTTAAATTTTGAAAGCGAAACCTGCAGCAACAATAAATTTAAACACGCATTTAGACAAAAATTAAAATGTCTTTGTTTTTGGTATTTTTACTTTTAGATTTAATTTAAATTTTTTTTCAGTCACTTCTTTCAAATGGGATAGAAGATTTTCCAAATTGAAGTTTTAACAAAATTTCATTTTTATAAAACCTTCCTTCGGATGGTAACATGAGTTGCACTTTTTCGAGGCAAATTTTACTCTTGGAAGTTTTGTCAGTTCCTCGCAAGAGACAGTACCCCTGAAAAAAAACGGTGGCTCTGACGGGGAGTCGAACCCCGACCCTTCGCTTAGCAGTCAGACACACTAACCACTAAGTAACAGGGCACTACAGCTAACTTACAGTTTTAATTTTGTTTACTTTACGCAGTAAATGTACAAATAGACTGACCAAATTATGGTTTTCTTTTATAAAAGCAACAACTTCCTCCTAAGGAAAGTGAAATGGAAATAGTTTTTTACCTTTCGCAGGTATATTTTTATTCACCTCCATAGTACAGTTGTTGCATTGACACAAGAGTAAGAAATAAACTAACGAAAATAGCACATTCATTATATTTCCTTTAACGAAGATCTACCTTCTAAAAACAACTTGTTTTCATAATGAAACGTTGAATAGTTTTCTTTCGTCCTTTCAGAAGTTAATTTTTTTCATTTAAGATATTATTAAATTTTCAAATGGATGAGACAACCTACAGGAGAAATCACAGTCTGATATCTAAATTACTGTTGGTTAATCGGTGAAATCCCTATATTTATGGGCGATTTAGCGCAGATCCTGCAATGCAAACGACGAGACAGTAACTAACACAATGCAAATATAATTGTCGCGACATGTACATAAGGGAATACCAAAAACCAAAACCACACATTAAAACAAACGACAAAAAAGAAATAAGAACGAACTTCCGAGAAAACACGATCAATCCTAACGAGTCAGTCTGCAAATAGTAATCAAACTTAAAACACCAAGAAATTGAGGATCTAAAGAGAACGAAATGTTATAACTTGTAATCAATTTAAAAGTAATAAAGAAAACATTTAATAGTTAGAATTGTGTTGTGTTTATTTTGGCAACGAAAAAATAAAGAATCCCTTCTATAGGATGTATCTATTTACCTTATTATGGCATTGGATTTTGGCCACATAAGCTTTGCATATATATATTAATTCCTACATGCCCAATCTTAAAACCAAAAGAACAATTTCTTATTAGCTTTCATATGCTTGATAGTAACTATAGAACGTCCTATTTAGGATGACGTTAATAACCTCTGCTGTTCCCCTACTTGTCATATAAGGTAATTTAGTTCTAGGGAGTGAGAAAAATAAATCAAAATAAATATGTAACCAAATAATTACATTACATTTTCTTCACCTGTTGAGCGCAAAATTATGTATCTTGAAGATATATTTTAAACTGCGAAGCTGATTCTCACTTGTGACCCATATCATAAGCATTTGGAGAACTCAACAGCTGGATGATGTTAATGAACAATTATCTCTCTGGAACCAGACATTGAAGACATCCGCTCACATGGTCCGGCCATCTTGCAGGGTTTTCTGACTTCGCTTATGTCGCTTTTTTTTATAATTTACACGCGCGAAAGGTGTTTGTGTGTACCCTTAAAATGTTTAAACACCGCACGAGCGTTAGGGAAATGAGGAGGGATAAAAGAGGAAATACCAATGCACATTAGTTTTAAAGTTCTGCATATCAAAATAGGAGGGAAAAACAGAGCCTGGCAAAGCATTCCACATTCGTGTGGTACGACTAAAGAAAGAATCTCTATACTTAACAGTACGTCCGAAGTTAGGCTCAAGGGTAAACTGATGAGCATTCCTAGCAGTTCGAGTATTACGGTTGAATCGTTTCAGGGGAGGAATGCAGCTGGCTATTTCGCTAGAGCATTGTTTGTAAAAATAACGATAAAATAACGAAGGGCACGAAACATTACGGCGGTGCTCAAGAGATGTAAATGTTTCTGTTATTGTTCGATCGCCTATCATTTTCAAATCTCTTTTTTGAATTCTATCTAGAAAACTCAAGTGGGTTATAAAAGCACCTGCCCAAATATGGGAATTATACTCGAGTTTCGGTCGAATATATGCTTTATATACTGCAGCCAGATCAGACTGGGTGAAGAACTTCTTGCATCTTCGAAGGAAACCTAAATACCTCGCAGCATTCTTTGCGATGTCAAATATGTAGTCATTCCACAGAAGGTGGTCTGTAATGCACATACCGAGAACTGAGAGGTGATCGATTTGCTCTATGCAAGTGCCGCTCATGGATAGTGGCATTGGAGGTTTGTTTTGCCTTAACGATAAAAGACAACATTGAGTTTTCGAAGCATTAAATTCTACGCGATTTCTTATTCCCAATTGTACAATTCTGTCAAGATCAGAATTTAATGAACTTATCATACGCTGCCATTGCAGTTCAACATCCGAAGAACATGAATATGAATCTGGAAATGAATATGAAAAGCTGAGATTACTGTCGTCAGCAAAACAATTGATTGGATTAGTTGTTTCAGTGTCCCAAAGGCAGTACAAATTTTTGGTCATTTATAAAAAATATTAAAAATTCCTCGACATCTTCGGTTCCAACGCTCATCGACAATAAGAAACCAATTGTTTACTCTTCAGAGAAGGCAAACTTGCTCGCCGCCCATTTCGCTGCCAGTTCCACGCTGCCGCATAGCAACGTTGCCCTTCCTGTACTTGAGAATGTAAATTTGTCCATGGGACAGCAAGAGTTCTCAAAGATCTCGATATACACAAATCCGCTGGCCCGGATGGTAAACACACCATTCTTTTGAAGAGGTGTTCTTCCACACTGGCAAAGCCACTGCGTAAGCTTTTTTATCGTCCCTACTCTTCTGAAATCTTTCCTAGAAGATGAAAAACAGCATTTGTCCAGCCTGTCCTTAATAAAGGTGACCCATCCTCATCTTCCTGCTACCGACCCATAGCACTAACATCCCTTCCTTCTAAGGTCTTGCAAACGCTGATTAACCGTCAGCTTAAGGAATATCTCGAAGATCGAAAGCTTCGCCATGACCGTCAGTATGGCTTCCGCAGCAACCGTTCCACTGGTGATCTGATGGCATATCTCACCGGACAGTGGAACAAATCGAAAAGCTCTCTTATCGAAAATGCGTGCTTTTGGGATCGATAATACTCTTGTTCGTTGGATTAGAAGCTATCTTCTTGACCGATCAATACAAGTAGTATTGGACGGATTCAATTCTGATTCCCACAAAATATATGCTGGTGTGCCCCAGGGCTCTGTTCTGTCTCCGACTCTTTTTCTCATTTTTATAAAATATCTTCTGTCTGTTACTTCTAATCCACTTAACTGTTTTGCTGACGATTCTGCCCTCAGCTTTTCATATTCGTTCGATAATTCACGTCCTTCGCCTTCAGACGTACAATTGCAACGGTACCGTATGTCAAGCTCATTAAACTCCGATTTATACATCATTGTAAAATGGGGTAATAGGAATCGTGTGGAGAATGCTTCGAAAACTCAATGCTGTCTTCTGTCGTTAAAGCTAAACATACCCCCAATGCCATTGTCCATGAATGGCACTTACATCGAAGAAACCGAAAAACTCTCGGTACTCGGTATGTGTGTTAACGACGACCTCCGTTGGAACGACCATATATTTGAGATCGCTAAGAATGCTGCTAGGTGCTTAGGTTTTCTGTATCGGTGTAAGAAGTATTTTTCCCCATCTGATCTGGCAACAATTTCTAAAGCGTTTATACGCCCTGAACTCGAGTATAACTCCCACCTCTGGGCAGGTACTTCACAAACATCGTTTCACCTGCTTGATAGAATACAAAATAGAACTGCCGCTGAAACAATTGCCCATCTCGAACACCGACGCAATGTTTCATGTCTTTCCTTATTTTATCGTTTCTTTTATAAAAAAAGTTCACTCGAGGTAGCCAGCTGCATTCCTCCCCTTAAAAATATCTCCCGTAATACTCGTCTCGCAAGGAATGCCCATCAGTTCACCCTTGAGCCCAATTTCGGACGTACGGTAAAATATAGGGATTCTTTTTTTAGCCGAACAACACGAATTTGGAATATTTTACCCGGCGGGATTTTCCCTTGCCATTTTAATTCAAAACCAATGTTAATCGACACCTCCTACCTCTCCCCTCCCTATGTTCCTAATGCCTACGCAGTGTGTTCTTCATTAAAAGAGCGTTAATTATAAAAAAAAGAGAACTTGCAACCCACTGGTTCCGCTGCTGTTTAAACGCAACCAACGCTCTTTTATATTGATTCGAAAAAGTTGGAATTTTTGTTTGCACTGGACGCGATTTCTTTTGACATTCCTCAGAGGGAAAATTGAAATTTTATTTTTAGGGCTAAAAATAACGTTCCTGCCTAACTGTTAAGGAACAGCTTATTTTTCTCGAAAACGGCTCAAAGATTTTTGTGAAAAGTTTAAAGATTTTTTTTAAGTATTAGCTATCATTCTATAAAATGCAAATTTCGTATAACTTTTTTTTTTAAATTTTCGATTTTCTCGGTAACTTCCATTCGATTTCTGTCAAATTTTATATTTGGAAAGACCTTATCAGCCAAATTATTTCTGTCTACCAAAATTTTCAATATTAATTTTTGTCTATGCATAATTAATTTTCGGAAACTTTTTTTTTAAAAATTCAATATTTCAAAAACTAATTATAAAAAATTATTTAAGATTATAAAATTATAAATAATTATACTCTAAAAACTGCATACCAACATATCAAAATATTTAAAAACTAAAAATAAAAAACAGGATTTTATCAAAACCCGTCCTACAATTTTCGAAATACTTTTTTCATAAATTCATTATTATTGAAGACGTCTGATGGTATACTTCATTTTTATTAAAAACCGTTAAGAGTTGTGATTTTGATACTTTTTTATAAGTTCAGTGATTTTTCCTTGTAAATATTACTTGTTTCTTTCAAAAATCCTGCCTTCCAATGTGACTTGGCACATAAGAGCCCATTTTATAGGGCTGTATTCCTTGCACATTTAAGTAGGAGTCCTTATATCAATTTTCAGACCACTAGCGTCAAAATTTGGAGAAGTCTCATACAAACTTGCATCACCTAGTTTCAGAGTTAGGGGGATAAAAAATCTAAGTTTAAGAATTCTGTTTTTGTTTGTATGCTAAAACTAGCTTATCAACCGAATTTCAGCTTTCTAGGACATTAGGAAGTACCCTTAGAAGTTTGATGATCATCAGTGAGTCAGTGAAGAAATCAGGGGTTTTCAGATATCAATAAAATCTAAAGTTAAAAAAATGTTTGAGATTTTTTCTGTTGGTATTGGCTATCATTTGATTAGAGCCACATATACGGGGAAAGTCTATTAACGGGACCTTTCATATAACGGTTTTTTTAATTTTTGGCTTTCTCGGTAACGGCTCTATGGATTTCTGTCAAATTTTATATTTAAAAAGATCTACGTAGCCAAATTAATTCTGCATATCAAATTTTGAATAATTTTTTTCTAATTAAATGGGTGGCACGTACTTGCTCTATCTGGTGGTAGTTTGCAGTACACGTCTTATGGGAAAACTTTTTTTTAAAATCAGTAGCGTGCCACACTTTTGCACCATACTGAATTCAATGAAACCCCCCTTTAAAATTGTTTGCCCGCCAGTGAATTTCCAATGCCATCTGACGCAAACCAAAACGTCCTATTCAGAACACATCTGACTGCGCACTGATTGGCTGTGGCTGCTGCTATTCAAAATTCAACCCCTATTAACTTATCTTTATTTAGAGTTTCAATTCAAATTGCTTACTGCGGCAACCCTACAAGAGCTTTTGTATGAAAAGCCCTTACGGCAAACAAAAGAGTGCGAATGAGAGACAACCATCCTTATCTTCCCTGTACTGCAAACTACCATCGGATAGAGTATAATTATATTGGAAGGCAAGATCTTGGACAAAAACAACATTTACGTTAAAAGTAACACAGTTTGAACTTAAACCTATCAAAATCTCAATATTTAACGGTTTTCGTAAAAATGAAGTACGTCACCATACGTCTTAAATAACAAAGAATTTCTGAAAAAAAGTATTTCGAAAATTGTAGGACGGATTTTGATAAAATCCTGTTTTTAATTTTTAGTTTTTTGAAAAAAAAAAATGTATTTTTAAATTTTGGTATGCAATTTTTTAAAGTTTATTAATATTCATGCGAATATAAAATTAGAAATAATTTTTTTTAATAGTTTTAAAAATATTGATTTTTCATGCCCATTTATTGATTTCGTATTAATTTTAGGAATAATCGGTTTAGTAGTTCCCGATAAGTTCGAAAAAAATGCATTTGGATGAGGTATTGTTTTGAGCAAACCATCTTAATGTAGTCATACAAATAATCCACACCTACAAAATTCTTCGAACCATTTGTGGGAACTACATTGCTTTTTTATGGCAGCTTAAAAAAATTAAATTAAAACTAAAAATATTTTAATATTAAAATAATTAAATAACCTTATGGGAAAGAAGTATTTAAAAATTATTTCTTAAGGACGACGGAAATTTGTCAGTACCTAATCATTTTTCTTTATGACTGAAATGTCCTGTTTTATTGTTATCTCAATATTTTTAATCTGCAACTCTTGTTAGTACCTATTTTCACAAATAAGAAAACTAACTTATTCGGAAGGCACCTGCGATCTGCTCCAAATCAACACAAGAATGAGCCAAATCCCTAAAAGTAGTCTTATACTCGGATAAGATTATGAAATCCTTTAATCGGATTAAAAAACGGATAAATTTTGTTTGCTGCTACTGTATATACCATAAATTTATATTTTATAGCAAAATAACTTTAAGTTCTGAAGCCAAGAGACGATATCCCTTACAAAGCTCTTGTAAGCTTGCAAAGTTTTCTTCTTATCAAAAGCTTTTTATCTAAGAGAACTTCCATCTTCTTACTCACCACACCACCCACTACAAGTTTCTCTCTCAGGTGTTCAAATAAATCTTATCAAAATCATTTAACCGAGTCTCGCCTTACAACTTTCAGTTTGAATAATACTTACTCTTACATATTTACTTCAAGGGTTAAGGTTAAGTGCTGAGTTACTCTTCGTCCTTATTCTCACCACACATACTTATTTTTAGAATCCCGTCATGTTTTACTGCACACGCAATGAGCCGTCCAGACGGAGGTGTTTTGGGTGGCAGATTTTATGCTCGAGGGGGTGTTTATTATTTTTCGTTACAAAGTCGCGACTAAGACTCCATGGCAGGTCCTTATATGTGTTAGTATGTGTTTGAATTAGATATTCCTTTTGAAAATCCTGTAATATTTCGGGAACGTTTAAATCTTCAGGTAATAATTACAGTTCCATCGATGGGAAAGCTTTCCCCACACTTGCGAGAGAGCAACAGACTTTTTTGTACTGAACTTAAAGAATTTCGTCCTTTATGTTCAACTGTTTCCTTTTTGCATGTTTTCGACATCAGTCAAACTAGCAGAAGCAGAACCAGACATCAGGGCCTCTTCCGCGTGTGATTGAGTTTTTAGTCCTTGTGCGAATACATGTGTGGTGTGTGCACCTCCAGCTAACCGGAGATTCACTCTGGGCGGTTCTCATGGTTTAGTTGTTTTGCCAGGATCAAAGCGTCCTGGTCGATGTTAAATATAGTATCAGTGTCTTTTGGGTTGTTTATGCTCAAGACGCGCCGTGCCGGGAGACGCACAATCTTTGCTGGTGTACCTTTTTTTGTGCGGGCTAATTAGGCTGGTTGTCATCGGATTTGTGCGTTTTCTTTTTGCCTTCTTCGAGGTCCTTTTAACGGGTGCCAAAAATGAGTGAGCGAAAAAAAAATAAATCAAAAGAAGAATATAATCAGTGCATAAATCAAAGTGAATGAAACAAAAAATTAGTGAAGTGTTGATACTGTTTGTCACGCTGAATTAAGGGCCACGGCATGAATCCTGATGGTATACCGAATTTTTTTATTCCTTGTTAATTATAACAATATTATCTTAAGATTTAAACAAAAAATCTTGAAAATCGTTGATTGCAGACGTTAGGCTTTTGGAGGTTGTATTTCCTTGTGAAAGCTTAAATTTTGCTGACCTGTTGCTAATAGGGGTTGAGGGTTATAAAATGAGCCTATTTTAAGGAAAATGTGAAGAAAATCCACATTGAAATGCGTACAATATCAAGGATTTTATTAAGGCTGGACGGAATCTTGACTTTATACGTAATCCCTCTTCAATTATGTTGGTTGGAAGAGGCAAAAAATAATTTTTTGCTGACAAATGGAAAACCATTATATCTAACCAACTAATGAAAGATCCTTTCACTTTTATCCTTCGTTCCATCATCACTAAGACCGACTAAGCGAACATCCGTTATTTAAAGAACCTGCCGTTAAAAGAAGAGGAAGCAATGTCAAAATGGAGACAATATATATACACTTGGGTGCATGCGGGAGAAAAATGAAAAAAAAAGGAATCACTTGCGTTAAGGATAAGGCTGTGGTGGATTATCCTGTGATTGATAAACGGAGCTAAGCATTGTTCTTTGTATTAAACTAGCTTTATATATTTTATATCCCAAGAGGGGGGGGGGGGCTGTTGAGATGGATGAAATAGGGGGTGGGGAGTGCGGACATCTTGTAGAGACAAATTTGTATGATTCCAAAAATGAATGAAATACTTTTTCATGACCGTTTTTTATTATCCTGTCGACGACAATTCCGCTTAAAAGTTAAAACTGTGGAAAAAAAGAATTTTTTCTTTATTAATCTGTGAGTTACTTTCCACGCGAAAACATTTCAAAGGATCTGAATCGGTGTTTTGTTAAGCTTCTACAGCGAACAAGGATTTATTTATTTTATGTAGAAACGTAAATTTTTGAATATTTTTTTGTAGGAAAAGTGTCGTTTTTGATGATGCATATAGAAAAGGACATCACTCTTGGGAACAAAATGGCTTTATATCATTTCTTTCGAAACCTTTTCTACATGATGAAGGCAAAATTTGTTCTTGTTTTCATTGAAATTAAGTTACGTTTGTTTTAAGCTTTAAATTCGTTATTACTCATTTTTTCATTTGTTTTTTAATATTTGGTTTTATGAAAAGTATATTTTATCCCTCGGGAACAGTATTTTTCCGGGATAAAAGCAATCCTATTGCATTCTCTGCACCTCTGGCAATGTGCATACAAAATTACACCAAAATCGGTCGAGTAGCTAAGGCGTTAAAGCGTAACAAACAGACAAACTTACATTCACACTTATAATAGTTAATAGAATCTTCTTTTTTTCCTTTTTGAAGAAAGGTGAATTCAAAACTATTGCTACTCCTGTTGCAGGCTTTAGGCTTTAATTGTTCCTTATAAACCCATTTGGATTATTATTCTCCAAGCACCTGATATGTTTGTCCTTACAATATTGAGTATAACTTACTTTAAAGACCCTTTTTCCCTTTCTTATGTAAATTACCTAATTCATGTGCCAGAAGTGTTTAATGTTGACGCAATTATTTACTTTGTCTACGGGTTTATAGAAGTGTGGGTATAATTACATATTTTCTGGGTAATGGGTGTATTTAGTTTTGGTAGTAAATTTGATGAAAACGTTTATTTTTCAAGTGTTACATAGAGTCACGTCTGCCACATGTATTCTAATAATTAAAGCGTTATTTTTATTACTATTTGGTGCACGTGATACGTGATACGTTTTTAAAGGACATGAAGAAACCTCGAACACAAATTTGCAAAACATTTAGTTTCCTGTTTTTTTCTTTATAACAACAATTGCTTTAATTTTGAATTTAACTGCTTTTTATCATTGACTAGCTTCTACCAGCTACTTCGTCTGGGTGAACTTCAGATAAAATTATTTGTATTAATTAAACCATTGTTAAGGCATGGAAGCTTATATCAAACCAGCCTTCAGCAAAGAAGTATTTAATATTTAAGCCTCTCCCACAAGAACAGTGCATTTTTCCTGGGTAAAATTTTCCTTAAATACAAATTATCCATCTACCTATCAAATTCCATTCAAATCCTTTGTGGAAGGCATGATTGGGGAACCATCATCCAACCTTCCTAACATATAAACATTCAAATTGAATTAGTAGGATGAGTAGAATAAATTGAAATACTGATAAATTTTACTTAATCTTATCAACGGTTCTAAATCCATATCTCTGTATCGTTATTTATATATATATATATATATCTATATCTCTATATCTCTATATCTCTTCTTCATCTTCATATCTCTGCACTTCTATAGTATAGTTAATCCTGTAACTCTTCCGTATACCAAACATCACAAATTGGTGCAGTCGGTTAGGCAAAGAAGTATATCACACAAACCTCCAGCAATACATTATTTCACTGTTAAGCTTCTCCCACAGGAACTGTTTATGTTTCCTTGCCTTGTAGCTTATGTTTCAATCCAGCACATAACCCATCTTCCTACTAAATTTCATCCAAATCCGTTAAGCCATCGAGTCGTGATTGGGAAACAAACATCCAAACATACAAACATTCATATTTATAATAACGGGTGATTTTTTAAGAGCTTGAGAACTCTCATCAGTTCTTTATTTGAAACGTTAGATTGGTCCATGACATTTACTTTTTGAAGATAATTTCATTTAAATGCTGACCGCGGCTGCGTCTTAGGTGGTCCATTCGGAAAGTCCAATTTTGGGCAACTTTTTCGAGCATTTCGGCCGGAATAGCCCGAATTTCTTTGGAAATGTTGTCTTCCAAAGCTGGAATAGTTGCTGGCTTATTTCTGTAGACTTTAGACTTGACGTAGCCCCACAAAAAATAATCTAAAGGCGTCAAATCGCATGATCTTGGTGGCCAACTTACCGGTCCATTTCTTGAGATGAATTGTTCTCCGAAGTTTTCCCTCAAAATGGCCATAGAATCGCGAGCTGTGTGGCATGTAGCGCCATCTTGTTGAAACCACATGTCAACCAAGTTCAGTTCTTCCATTTTTGGCAACAAAAAGTTTGTTAGCATCGAACGATAGCGATCGCCATTCACCGTAACGTTGCGTCCAACAGCATCTTTGAAAAAATACGGTCCAATGATTCCACCAGCGTACAAACCACACCAAACAGTGCATTTTTCGGGATGCATGGGCAGTTCTTGAACGGCTTCTGGTTGCTCTTCACTCCAAATGCGGCAATTTTGCTTATTTACGTAGCCATTCAACCAGAAATGAGCCTCATCGCTGAACAAAATTTGTCGATAAAAAAGCGAATTTTCTGCCAACTTTTCTAGGGCCCATTCACTGAAAATTCGACGTTGTGGCAGATCGTTCGGCTTCAGTTCTTGCACGAGCTGTATTTTATACGGTTTTACACCAAGATTTTTGCGTAAAATCTTCCATGTGGTCGAATAACACAAACCCAATTGCTGCGAACGGCGACGAATCGACATTTCACGGTCTTCAGCAACACTCTCAGAAACAGACGCAATATTCTCTTCTGTACGCACTGTACGCATTCGTGTGGTTGGTTTAATGTCCAATAAAGTAATAAAGTAAACTGAGTGCGAAACTTGGTCACAATCGCATTAATTGTTTGCTCACTTGGTCGATTATGTAGACCATAAATCGGACGTAAAGCGCGAAACACATTTCGAACCGAACACTGATTTTGGTAATAAAATTCAATGATTTGCAAGCGTTGCTCGTTAGTAAGTCTATTCATGATAAAATGTCAAAGTATATTGAGCATCTTTCTCTTTGACACCATGTCTGAAATCCCGCGTGATCTGTCAAATACTAATGCATGAAAATCCTAACCTCAAAAAAATCACCCGTTATAAGTAGGAGTAGGATTTAAGGGTTTTTTTCCTTTGTAGATTTAAAAATACATGCATTTTCAACAGTCCCGCACCGAGGCGATATTGTGGACATCAATATCTTCTTTCTCTTTAACCGGCGTCAAACTTTCCCATTCTACTGCTTCACCTTAAGATTCCACCTGTATACGGGCTTAACGGCTTGAACTCGAAAATATCAACTCCTGGTTCGTGGCTTGCCAGGACATGCTAAATTGGTCATTCTGTATTTTTCTTAGATAGTATTCTTAATGTAGAGGATTCCTCGAGTCAAATATCCAAAAAACATACAATTCCATAATGGATTTTTAAATCATTTAGGCGGGCTAGAAGTCCAGAATTCAATTACATACTAATAACCCTCCCAATGAACTTTTGGCCAGTGAACTTTTTATCCTGCATCTTTTCCTGCTACTAAATTCATCTTACACTTACGCGATGTTTCATATCGTCCCATTGACCATAGATCCAAGATATTTAAGCTGGTTAAGGACTTATATAACAAAGCGCGAAGGATTCCAGACACTTCCCTGACATGCACCAACTTTGAGTGGGAAGTCTCGGTGACTTTATTCTGATTAACTCCGACATTTGTATGATAATTCGAACGTAGGTTTTCAGAACTGTGTGCTACTTTAATCAACCTATATCATGTCTCGTTATTGTCTATGGAATGGTTTTCCAAAATGAAAAGGCACGTTTCCATTGGATTCTCGATATTTTGAGTTTTTTCAACAGTACTTGGGTGGCCGACATAATGGAATCAAGGGATTTTAACTTTTTTTTCGAGCCATAGCCATTTACCAAACTTCGTTGCTCCGGATAGGAAGGTATATGTTCAGTCGCATTGGGCAACAAAGTTTGGGTGATCGTGGTTTTTTGCACTTTTCTATAAAAGTTGTCATCCTGTTTTGAGGGTTTGCAACACTGGTGAGATAATTTCATTTTCTATAAAGAACTTGACCAGCATGTTTTCACTGCGGCCCTGCTAGTCAAGCACATTTAGAGTCAAGTTTTCACGGCGGTGTTTTCTGATGCAGCAATATTCATCCTCCACTGACTGAAACGTTCCAACTGTAAACTCGCACCGCTAGAAATGCCCATAAATTTACCCTTGAGCCACATCCGGACTAACATTAATTTACAGGATTCTTTCCTCAGCAGTTCCATTCAAATGTAAAATGTCTTGCCGTATACTGTTTTTTCCTCCCATTTTGACATGGAGAACTGCATAATGCTGCATGTTACATACCACTGTATATGTTAGTCGTAGGCCATTGCGGAAAACGCTTTTCCAAAGTTTGTGTTTTCCGGTGGTTACCAAAGATTATCTTAATGTTACTCATATTGTCATTCTACGCGCCTCTCCGCTTGTCATAAAAAGCGACTTAAGAAGAAATCAGTAGGCAATAAATATCAAAATGAAGCTTAAATCTTTGGCCATAAGTGTCTATGCAAATCCCCGACTGGAGATCATCGGTGTTGTAAAAGAAAGATCGAACACAAACCAAAATGGACGATTCATGTGTCAAAAAACCTGCCAACACTATCGCCAAGGAACTCTTAAAAGGTCGAAACGTCGACCATAAAAATTTCAAACCATTTAATTGACATTTTTTTTAGTTTAAGCCGCAGGAATGATTGCTTAACTGTATTCACAACAAATGTTTTGCCACAAATACCATTGACCATGGTCACTGGGAAAATGCATGAAATGTTGATTTCGATTCGATGCTATACGCAAGAGCTGAAAGTAACACCAGCAAGTGAAAATTGAACCTAACCTACTCTGCTCCTTGAGTGGTTTCACTGCAAATTAACATTTCAGGCAATTACCCAGTGACCACAATCACAAGCGTAACCTTTGTGGGTTAGCACTTTATTTGAGGCACTTATTGGAAAAATATGCACACGGTTAGTTCAAATAAAAAAAAATGTTTAAATGTCAACAAAATTTGCTTTTATTTTAGGTTTTACTATATTTAAATTAAAATAAATTGCACGACTGGATCGCACGTACTTGCTCATATGTGCGGTCACAACGTCGAATAAAATTTAAAAAAATGCACTACAGGGTCGCACGAACTTGTTCTATGCTAGATAATTGCTTAGTGGCTGCATATTAATGTTTTAAAATAAAAAAAAAATTATTTTTTTTTTGAAATTTTTTTTCATTTTTTTAATTAGTTTAAGAGTTTTCTCAGAAAAACTAAGTATGCAATAAAATTTGAAAACTAAATGTCTATCGAGAAATTGAAAATCGTTCGACCAGTATTTCATTCTAAGGAAATTTCTAGTTTTCATCTGGAAAAATTATTTAAAAAAAATCAATCAACCCGTTTTCAAAATATTTCGAAATCCAATTTTTTTTTAATTTTAAAAAATTGAAAAAAAAATTTTTGAAAATTTTAAGATGCAATATTAATTGAATTATAAATGACTTCTTATGTGTAAAATTTTATTGAAATCGGGATAATGATTTACGATAAAAGTGCATTCGAAAAAACCGGTTCTATGAGACGTACCGTTGTAGAACAAATTAAAAAAAAAATTCATTCTAATTGAAAGATGTATTATTGTAAAAAATAGCACCCTGAAAGTTTTATAAAAATCGTTATAGCCGTTTTCGAGAAAATCAAACTTTTTGTTTAAGATTGTATTGTACCGTTATTTTTCGACCTAGAACAAAAATGAAAAACACCCCCCGAGATACGACCAAATAATACCAAACACCAAGTTTGAAGCAAATTGGCTCATACGTTTAGGCTGTAGAGGTGCGAACAGACAGATAGACAGACCGACAGAATTTCCGGACCCACTTTTTTCGACTTCCATATTATCGTAATGTCATGTTCGATTGTTAGAATTTTTGTTTGCACGAATCCATAACTTGCCTTATAGTACCTATAAACGCAAGTAAAAATGGGCACGACTGGGTCCCACTTATTACTTGTGTAACGACATTCTTGATAAAAATAGGAAATATGTAGAAGGATAAAACATCTAGTATTATAAAAATTGTCAAAACGACCATACCAAACGATTTCTAGTTAAGAGGTTAGTATGCCATCAAATAATAAAGGTTATTTTGTTTTTGTAAAAAATATAATCGAGAGAATAATAAATTTGACGGAGTTGATCCTTGAGGAACACCGTTTGTAATTGGAAGAAACTGATCGTGTCCTATAGAACAGAAACGACGGAAAGACTTTTGAAGACATTATATTAACTTCCTGGTTTGCCTAAAGATGCAAATGAGGGTTAAAGTTAATCCCAGTTACCTGTCTAATTCAAGGATTGTATGGTTGAGAGGAGTATAACACTGTACGTCAACTAGTTCCTTTTGGAATCGATGATACTCTTGTTCGTTGGATTAGAAGCTATCTTCTGAACCGTTCAATACAAGTTGTATTGGACGGATTCAAGTCTGATTCCCACAAAATAAAATGCTGGTGTGTGCCCCAGGGCTCTGTTTTGTCACCGACTCTTTCCCTCATTTTTACTTGCGATTTATAGGGACTATAAGGCAAGTTATGCATTCGTAAAAAAAATTAAAAAAATTCTAACAATCAAACATGATATTACGATGATAGAGAAGTAAAAAAAAGTGTCAAAGACAAAAGTCTGTCTGTCTGTATGTCTGTCTGTCTGTCTGTCTGTCTGTCCGTATCGATATCTACAGCCTAAACGGTTTGGCCGATTTGATTCAAACTTGGTATATAGTATTTTTAGAGTGCTCTCCCCGACAATTTTTTGGAATTGTCATTCTAGCTCCAAAACTAACGGTACCTGCCATATAACTTTTAATGAAAAACTTATTTTTCTCGAAAACGTCTCCTACGATTTGGATAAAACTTTCAGAATGATGTTTTCTATGCAAAATCTATCTTTTTTAATTTTAAATGGATTTTTCAGAAAAACTTTTATAACGGTTTCCCATATGACCGGTTTTTTAAAATCAGACTTTCTCGTTAATTAATTGACGGATTTTGATGAAATTTTCAAAATATGTAGTGTTATGATTTAAATAATATTCCTTATTAAAATTTTTAAAAACATTTTTCTTTAATTTTTAATTATTTAAAAAAAAAATATTTAGTTTTTTGAATATTTTGAAAACGGACCTATAGATATTTTTTTTAATTTTTCTTCTAGTATAAACTATAGATTTCTTAAAATTGACATACTCAAAAAAAAATTTAAAATATGTTTTCGAAAAGTTTTTCAAAAAAAAAAAACAAAGAAAAAGAAATAATTTTTTTCCAAAAAACGTTACTAATAGTGTTTTTTGATTTCATAAATAATTTATTTGTTTAATACTTTCCCCAAAATTTTATTTCATATTGCTCGGCTAAGCCCTAGCAATTAGTCAAATAAAAGAAGAAGAATAACTAAGGAAGCCTACCTTCCTTCCAACCTTATTATAAGTACCTAATGTCCTTAATAAATTCCATTAATACCTACACCATACGTTTATCGATCCATCAAACATAATTAAGCAATTTTAATTAATTTTATTTCAAAAAGTAAGTTATTGTTATTGGAAACGTCGTGAGAGAAAAAAAGCCTGTTTTATTTTCATATGACCTAAAGCCCATCATAAAATAAACAAAAAAACATTTAAAACAAAAAGATCACATACCAACTACACATACTACTGTTATTGGGACCTATACCTAGCATTATTGCCCTACTGCTGATTCCCACGAATCTTTATGCCAGTTGTTAAAATTTTTCCATACCAAAATGAAAATTGAACTGAAAAAAGTCCTTTATATCTTTCTATTAGCAAATTATATTATAAACAGTAAACAACAAGTGTAAAGATTTTAAATTTTTAAATTTATTGGCGCGACAGCTCCTTAAGGAGTGACTTATACTCTCAACCATTCCTGTGTGGAAAGATAATACACTAAAAAACTGCAAAAGCTAACAATCATATATATTTATGGGTTTATCCCTTTGTCGTGACGCATGTTCGTTCAAGCTTCAACCCACAACGATTCTAAGGAAGTTGCACGTCAAAAAAAAAATTAAAATTAAATCTTTGTCAAAAAGACGCCTGCACTTAAAAAGGATTAGCACATAGGAGCAAGTACGTGCGACCCAGTCGTGCCTTTTATTATAAATGATCTTCTGTCTGTTACTTCTACTCCACTTAACTGTTTTGCTGACGACTCTACCTTTAGCTTTTCATATTCGTTCGATGATTCACGTCCTTCGCCTTCGGACGTACAATTGCAACGGTACCGTATGTCAAGCACATTAAACTCCGATTTATACAGCATTGTCAAATGGGGTAATAGGAATCTGTCTTCTATCGTTAAAGCTTAAAATACCCCCAATGCCATTGTCCATGAATGGCACTTAAATCGAAGAAACCGAAAAGGTCTTAGTACTCGGTATGTGTGTCAACGACGACCTCCGTTGTAACCACCATATATTTGAGATTGCTAAGAATGCTGCTAAGTGCTTAGGTTTTCTGTATCGGTGTAAGAAGTATTTTTCCCCATCTGATCTGGCTACAATCTATAAAGGGTGTATACGCCCTTAACTCGAGTATAACTCCCACCTCTGGGCAGGTGCTTGACAAACATCGCTTCACCTGCTTGATAGAATACAAAATCGAGCGTTAGGATTGATAGGTAATAGAACTGCCGCTGAAACAATTGCCCCACTCGAACACCGACGCAATGTTTCATGTCTTTCCTTATTTTATCGTTTCTTTTACAAAAAATGTTCACTCGAAGTAGCCAGTTGCATTCCTCCCCTTAAAAGTTTCTCCCGTAATACTCGTCTCGCAAGGAATGCTCATCAGTTCACCCTTGAGCCAAACTTCGGACGAACCGTGAAATATAGAGATTCTTTTTTTAGCCAAACGACACGAATTTGGAATGGTTTACTCGGCGAAATTTTACCTTGCCATTTTTATCTGCTAACATTCAAAACGAATGTTAATCGACACCTTCTTTCCCTCCCTCCTTAATCTTCCTATGCTCGCGCAGTCGTTTTAACACTATAAGGGCAACACAAATCCCTTTTGCGCGCGCATGTTATAAAAAAAAACAAAAAAAATATACATAATTATGAAAATATAAGTGCCGCCAGACATCCTGTAGAAAGCAAATTGTCAACCCTGGTAACGCGGTTTCATTATTTTAATAAATGATTTACCTTCTTCTTCTTTGTCACTTCATGTTTTTCATTCTAAATTGCTTTTTTTACCAAAAGCTGTGAGGTTACTCATACCAACACCAAATTTCTCGTTCATAATATCGATCGTCGCGATTCGCAACTTTCTGATAGCATGTTTTGCTTCTCTTTTTTCGGGTTTATCGATGTTGAAGAGATTTTGCCTTAGAAAGTCGTTTAACACGTTTTATCCATTTATAGTAGCTGTGCCTCCTTTTTCCTTTCGAAAGAAATAAGATGCCACTCCCACTCCGATAAGCCGCACCGAAATGTCAAACTTCGTGGATACATTGATGCTTGATTGAACATTTGTGGATTGTGCTTGCTAACTTTAATTCTTGACAAGGCCGGTGAGCCCAAAATTATCCACGTCCAAAAAGATGATTTCTTGACAAAAATCCGGATATCCGACAACGTTGAAAGCCAATTTCTTAGCAAAATCTTTTTCGTTGATTTTTTTTTTTTTTTATAATTAGGGATTTTGACTACCCTTAAATAAATAAATAAATTTATTGGCGCGACAGCTCCTTAAGGAGCCAAGGCCTAGTGACTTATACTCTCAACCATTCCTGTGTGTGTGTTGTTACTCTGCAGGAATGGAAGGGACCTACCAGCTTTAGGAAAAAAAGGAAGGTAACGATGCACATTTATTTTAAAGTTCTGCACTTCAAAGAGGGGGGGGGGGGGGGGACAGAGTCTGGCAAGGCATTCCACATTCACGTGGTTCGACTAAGGAAAGAATCCCTGTACTTGACAGTGCGTCCGAAGTTGGGCTCAAGGGTATATTGATGGGCATTCCTTGCAGTGCGAGTATTACGGTTGAATCGTTTCAGGGGAGGAATACAACTGGCTATTTCGGTAGAGCATTGTTTGTGGAAGTAGCGATAAAATAATGAAAGGCAGGAGACATTACGTCTGTGCTCAAGGGATGTAAATGTTTCCGTTGTTGTTCGATCGCCTATCATTTTCAAAGCTCTTTTTTTGAATTCTATCTAGAAAACTCAAGTGGAGCACCTGCCCAAATGTGAGAATTATACTCAAGTTTAGGGCGAATATATGCTTTATATACTGTAGCCAGATCAGACGGGGTGAAGAATTTCTTGCATCTTCGAAGGAAACCTAAACACCTCCCAGCATTCTTTGCGATGTCAAATATGTGTTCATTCCACAGAAAGTGGTCTGTAATGCACATACCGAGAACTGAGAGGTGATCGGTTTGCTCTATGCAAGTGCCACTCCTGGATAGTGGCATTAGGGGTAAATTTCGCTTTAACGACAAAAGACAACATTGGGTTTTCGAAGCATTCTACGCGGTTTCTTATTCCCCATTGTACAATGCTGTCAAGATCAGAATTTAATGAACTTATCATACGCTGCCGTTCCAGTTCCACATCCGAAGAACGGGGATGTGAATCAGAAAACGAATATGAGAAGCTGAGAGTACTGTCGTCAGCGAAACAATTGATAGGATTATTTGTTTCAGATAATAAGTCGCTGATAAAAATAAGGAAGAGAGTCGGAGACAAAACAGAGCCCTGGGGCACGCCAGCGTTTATTATGTGAGAATCAGATTTGAATCCGTCCAATACAACTTGTATTGATCGTTTCGAAAGGTAATTACTAATCCAACGAAGAAGAGATGCGTCGAGTCCAAATGCACGCATTTTCGATAAAAGAGCTTGAAGCCAAACTCAATCAAATGCTTTAGAAATATCAAGTGCAATAATTTAGCTTTCCCCAAAACGATGGAGAGATTGGTTCCACTTTTCGGTGAGATATACCATCAAATCACCAGTGAACCTGTTGCTACGAAAGTCGTACTGCCGGTCATTAAGAAGCTTTCGTTCTTCGCGATATTTCTTAAGCTGAAAATTAATCAGCGTTTCCATGACCTTAGAAAGATGGGACGTAAGTGCAATTGGTCGATAGTTTGAGGGAGAAGAAGATGCGCCTTTTTTGGGGATAGGCTGGACAAATGCTGTTTTCCATCCACTCGGAAAGAGACCAGAGGAATAGGAGAGATGGAAAAGCTTACGCAAAGGTTTTGCCAGCGTTGAAGAACACCTCTTCAGAACAATAGCGGGGATACAATCCGGGCCAGCGGATTTGTTTATGTTAAGATCTTTTAATACTCTTGCAACTCTATGAGTGCGAAAGAAGATTGGTCCCATGAAATCATTTACGCTCTCGAGTACAGGAGGAGTTCTAACACCTGCTGGCAGCGTTGAGTTAGCAGCGAATTGGGCTGCAAGCAGATCTACTTTTCTTTGAGGACTGACAACAGGAGTATCATTGAAGACAAGCGTTGGAACCGATGATGACGAGGAGTTCTTTACGTTTTTTAACAAATCACCAACAATTTTTACTCCTTTTGGGACATTGCAGTATTTTTGGCCGGATTTTTTGTTCATGTAAAAATTTAATCTTTCGAATGTGAACATTACAGGCCTTTCTAGCTTGCTGAAACTTTTTCCGGTTTTCCTCGGTTTTGTTGGCTTTATAACATCGGAAACTTACCTCTTTCAACCTGATAACCTCTTTACAGCTCGAATCAAACCATGAGTTATCTTTAGGTTTGATACTTTTTGACCTATTCGGGACGAAATTTTTCATACCTAAGAGGATAACATTTGTTACCATAACTGCGCTGAAGTCTATGTCGCTACCGAGGAAGCAGAGCGACCAGTTGAAGATCCTGAAGAAATTATTGAGACCGTCCCAGTTGGTTTTCTCGTATTGTCAAACGGTTCTCCGAGGGGGTTTCTCTTCAACTGAGTTTTGTTGGCACGAGAGATTTGCAGAAATGACACATTGGTCTGATGTGCCTAGAGGCGAAAAAACACGAATTTTGTGTTAATCAGGATCGGAGGTAAGAAACAAGTCTAGTGTGTTGGCGGCTTGGCCTGTGATGTCAGGAATTTGGGTTGGCTCATCAACAAGCTGAGTAAGTTGGTTTAACTCAGCAAAGATTTCAACATACCTTCCTTCGGGTGTTGTCTGGCCAGAATAGCGAAGCCAACTTGAATTGTGTACATCGAAATCACCCGTAATAATGATTTCAGTGTGAGGATAATGGCTAAGTCCCATTATTGGCTAAATGTCACTGCATTCAGAATATGCGTTATTGTAAAGCTTAGAACAATCATATGCTTCAAGAAACTTCATTTCATATACAAAAGTAACTGTTTTGTGTGTTTTTTTTTGCATGTGATATTATTAAGCCGATTTTTGTTGTTGAGATTAACCAGGTAAGCCCGACAAGTAGTGGTCAAGTTGTGGTCCCAGTCGAGATCACAACAATCTTCGTTTCAATAAGAATAAAACAAAGGGAAGACGGTATACATCACTCTCTTTTTGTAACCGACTGAAAAGTCCTTGTCGAACTATGTATGTGATGACGAAAGAGAATCCATTCTATTAATAAACACTCGTTTGCAAAATAAAATTTTAAAAGGTTTAACTAAACTTCTCTGCTAAAAAATTAGAAAACATTATCTTAGATGTCATCAATATATTGATAACTGATACTTCACATTAAACATATTTCCCCAAGGCAGATGCATCACGAACAGACTTAGCATAAAGAGCATGTGCCATTGTGCCCCTATTCATAAGTTTATTTTGTTTTGCTTCTTCCCATTCTACTTAAAAATATGTACTGACAACTGGCAGTATAGTTCAAACCGTCATAGATATCGCATCGTTCACCACAAAACCACTGCCATTGAATAATCTCTTTTAATGAAGAAAATAGCTTGTCGTCAAACAGCTAATTGATAATTAAAGTTATTGAAACATGAAAATAAAGTCTATTCTGTTTATATGATACTCTGACAGTAAACTTTCATAATATTCTAACTTTAAAGCATAGCAATTTAAATTTGTTTGGAATTTTACGTACTTGAACGACTCTTAGGAATATTTTTATATTTACAAAAATTCAAAATTGCTTTAATGTAGACTGATTTTTTTCATTTAAAATTTGTATATTATCATACAAATATATATTAAATTTCAGAGTTTCAAACCTCTTCCTTATTAACGGTCATAAAAACAACCTTTTTGGACAATTTCCATACATTTTTCGAGTGGTTACATGAGTTTTGTTTTTTGTTCGAGTGTCATGAACATGATGCCAACGACGACGGACCATTGGGTTGCTGTGTCCATTCTTCTTCTCATTTCCTATTCAAAACTTAGATTTTGCCCAATATTTGCAAGCAGTAAGCAATCTTTTGGCCAACAAAACTTTTAACATAATTTCTTAAGATTTTGTGGCAGCTGGTCTCAATGGTATCCCTTGTTAAACCGGAACAGCTTTTTGCGGCCATGTTGTGGTAATTCAAAAAATAAAAAAAGTTTATTTACAGAAAGCTAGGGCATTACAAGTTTCAAAAATGTTTTTTTTTTTTAATCAATCGATTAAGTCTATAAGTAAAATCTGTACGCATAAGAGTTTGGTAGATGATGGGGACAGAGACTTTACTTGAGATATGAAAATATCCAAGTTTTCTGAGGTCATCCGAAGAAACCCCACATCAAAGGCAGATGGCTAGCATAAAGCAAGGATCCTTTTGGGAATGGGGGAAAGCGAATGTCGAAAATACCTTCATACCTTTAAATAAAGGGATTTTATAAATGTCTCTTAGGACATCTTCCATTAGTTTAATTGAATTGTTTTTTTTTTATTTCAAAAACATATCAACCACTTTCTTAATAATTTCATCAAATGAAGGAAAACCCTAAAAAGGATTAAATTAATTTATCAAAGATGAAAACTGCTTTAAAATAATTTTTTTTGTGGAAAGTTAAAGAGAATATATGAAGAAACCACCGTTTACAAGCCCTTTTTCAATTAATCATCCACATCAAACGAACGAAACACAACAATTCGTTTATTCTTCAACGCGCAAAACACAGAAACACTTTTTCCAAGAAATGAAATGTATCTCATTCCGCATCCGGCAGAGAGCTGAATGAATGGAATTCCGACTCCAAGAGCAACAGTTATTTCAAGCAGTATTTTATCATTTTTTTTTTTTAATAAAAAGAGGATTGGTTACCCTTATTTTTATCACAGTTTGGAATGCCATGGCAAGCAATCTAGATACGAAAATGTTGAACCAATTTGTAAATCCGTTTTATCGTCACAAAAAAAGGACTTTTTTCTCTCAATAGTCCTGAAACTCATTTGTTAACATGCAACTTTGGAATTTAAAGTTAATTTAGAAAAAAGGGTAAATTTCAGGGGAGGGGTTTACATAAATATCTAATCGCTAATGGACTGTGCGGTGTTGTAAAAAAGAAAGAAAATTATTGAATGATAAATCATAATTTGCCAGGACTTCGGATCGGGTGGTGGGCAATCAAAAAATAATTAATCGTCCTATGACCGACCATAAATGTAAATTTTCTGGGATTTATAGCCATGACCCCAATATACATGTTGTAGCTACACCACCACCTTATCGCCAAATAATAGGATTTAAATATAATTTTGCTCATAAAAGATTTGTTTTTTGAAGGATTCTGAAGGATTTTAATATTTTAAGCGGCTCTGCTGAACAACAAATGTTGGAACATTGGGCGAAGGTCCATAAATAACGTGAACCTTAAGTGCTTTGGATTAGGATGCCTTTTTTGTTTTATGGGGAATAAAAAACATTTCGAAACGAATAAAAACTGTTTGTTGCTGGGGGTTACTACATTAAAGGGGGCTTAGGTTTGTATTTTGTGTCCTGCGTCCTTGTTCAGTATTACTACCATTAAGAAATATATGTTTAAAATTATTTTATTCAGAGCGGTAAGTAGGTACCTGGTTAATGTTTTTAAGATGGTCGACAAGCGCAGGGCTTAACGGTAGCCAGGTATGACTTCAACTTGTATTGTTTGTTTGGAAAATAAGGCCTGAGAGATTTTACAGGACTATAAATATAAAATTTAAATACAAAAATTAAATTGTTTGATGGAACTGGATGTGTACGGAGAATGCATCTTAAGAATCAGATAATGCATAAATAGAACGTTAAATTTGTTCCCAGAAGTCGTAGCCAGATTATAAAATAATAAATTTATTATTTAATATATTATTATATCATAGGTACACATTAATAATTGCAGTAAGCAAATTTTTTTCTAACAAAAAAAACGTAGCAAAAAAGAATTAAAGGCCCCAGAAAATAAGGCCACAATCCAAAAAATTAAATAAGGCCCAAAGGCAATTTTTTTAAAATGAAGTTGTGCCTTGCATTGAATCCTGTACAATTTGTCTGCAACAACCACATCTAAATTATAATTTTCTTTGCCTTCAGCAATTCTATTGGCTTGAATTTGTATGTTACATTCAGCATACATTTTTAAATGCTTACAAGAATTATTTACCAACAAATTTAGCTTCTTCAAGAAGCCTATCGACGCATGTCATTCTTTTTCAAAAATCACAATAGCTAGGCGATGTGAGGATTGTTAAAAAAAAAAAAATAAAAAAATAATTTAAGAATACATATTAAAGCACGAAATTAACATACAATTGCAAACAAAAAAAAATCACGAAACCGTTTTCCAAATATGGATTTTTCAAAAAAAAAATTATTATTAAAAAATACAAAAAAAAGTTTTCGAAAAAAATTTATGCAAAATTATTAATGCTACTTACATCTTCTTGGATATCAATTTGGAAAGTAATCGGATCTCCAGTTTTCGAGAAAGTCGAAGAAAAAACCGTTCCTAAGGGAGGTACCGTTTTTAGCCCACTTTATTAATTTTTTTTCACCAAAATATAGTGCGTACACTATAGAAAATATACAGTAGTACACTGATTTTTTTTCTTGGAGCCGTTTTCGAGAAAAATAAGACTTTACATCACGGTCATATGACAGGTACTGTTAATTTTTGTGCTAAAAAAAAAAAGTAAAAAGCATCAAGCCTAAAGAAAAGTCCTGGTTTAATTCTGAGTGTAAAGAAGCTATCAGGCTCAAAGAAGTAAGTTTCCGTTCTTACAAAACCAACCCTATAGAGGAAAATCGGAAAAAGCACAAACAAGCAAGAAACTCATGCAACTCCGTTATTGAAAGAACCAAATTTTTGCATGACAGACAGACGGACGGACAGAATTTTGTGAGTAACTGAAATATGTTTCTCTATCATCTTAATGTCATGTTTGATTGTTATCTTAAAATTTTTAATCTACACGAATGCATAACTTGCAATATAGTACCTATGATCGCAAGTATCGCCGGTTCCAATCTTGTTTTTCTTTAAACTATTCGTCCGTCCGTCTATGCGCTACTTAAGAGCTTGCCGGATTTTCTTAACAATTCGTAAAGTAGTTTAAGTATATTGCGATGCTGTGTAGTTTTACTTGCGATTATAGGTACTAATGCAAGTTATGCATATATGCATTCCTGCAGATTAAAAATGTTGGTATAACCATCAACCATTACATTACGATAATAAAGAAACATATTTGAGTTACTGGCAAAATTCTGTCCGTCTGTCTATCTGTCTGTCTGTCTGTCTGTCTGTCTGTACGGATGTATTTTGGACTGTAGCCTAAACGGTTTGGCCCAACGTCTTCAAATTTAGAACTTAAGGTTATTTTGACATTCTACAGAGGAGTTTTTTCAATTTTTTTTTTAACTCAAAAATTAACAGTATCTGTCATAGTCATATAAACGCTATGTAAAAGCTTATTTTTCTCGAAAACGGCTCCTAAAATTTTTATAAAAAAAAAAATCAGTGTACAACTGTAGGTATGCATTATATTTTGGTGAAAAAAAAATAATATGGTGGGCTAAAAACAGTACCTCCCATAAGACCGGTTTTTTTTCTTCGACTTTCTCTAAAAAATGTGACCCGATTACTATCAAAATTGATATTAAAGAAGATATAGGAAGCCTAAGTAAGTTTGCATTAATTTTTATTCCAAAACTTTTTATTTAAAAAAAAATTTTTTTATTATTTTTTTTGAAAAATCAATATTTTGAAAACTGGTAAGAGAATTTTTTTTTTAATTTAGTTTTTAAATGTATATTAATTTTGTACTTAAGTCCAAGCATGAACGGTGGGCTCATCAGTTAGACCGTTCATGCTCTTCTAAGACGCACAAAATAGGTCGATGTTTACCGGCTCTTAATAAAACCCTTGCAATAAGCAAATGTGAATTATATTCATTTAGGGAACTTTGGTTAAAGTTGGGCACCTAAATTTGGTTGTTTTGCTTCACCTTTGCTTATTACAAGAGTTTTATTAAGAGCCGGTAAACATCGACCTTTTTTGTGCGTCTTAGAAGAGCATGAACGGTCTAACTGATGAGCCCACCGTTCATGCTTGGCGAAACGCACATATTGGAGTAAAGGACATTAAACCTTTGAATTGAATTTTATTCAACAAAACTCCACAAAAAAACAACAACAAACAACTAGCAATAGTTGTTCTTGTTACAATAAATTTTTATTAAGTCGTTACATTAAACTAACATTGTTGAAGGTTAACGCAGAATCCAACTCCCCGTTTAATATTGCAATAAAATACTACAACAAAAAACGAAGTGGCAGTTTATTTATTACATTACATTACATATTGATCTGCTCCGTAGATATGTATATCTACGAAGTAGAGACACTTATGAGCACTGGCTACTGAGGCCATCGGCTCAGACAATTACAAGAACAACACACAAGACGACATTGATACAGGACAGTCGAGAAGATAGAAGGAGAACGGAAAACAGAAAACAGATAACACATGTCAACAGCACGCAGTTGGTTTTCGGACGGTCCTCCATCTTTCTACTAACCACGCGCAACGATGCTTGATTTCGCTGATCTCACGAGAAGCGATGCTTTATCGGAGCCAAGGCCGTTCACATGGTTTATTTATTAAATCTTTCCAAATCTTATACAGGGTGGCACACGAATCGTGCTACAAAAATAAAACGTAATAAATTTTTTTCTGTGTGAGTAATCGGCTTATTTTTTTTTTTATTTTGTAGGTTACTATTTAGATTTATAAAATTTTAAAATTTAGGCGGGAGTTTGGCGGTAATCCCCCGAGTAGATGCCCATTATGAGGTTTGTAAACATGTTTGCCGAATCTGGAAGCATCGCACGAAGGCCGTACCATCGAGATGCCAATGTTCGGGTTCAGGATACAATCGCAGCAGTAGCATCTGCAATACAGGCCAATCCGAGCGATTCGACCCGAAACTTATCGGGGCAAATTGGAATTAGTAGACGGTCATTACAACGGATACTTCATGACGATTTAAACTTGTTTCCGTACAAAGTCCAAATTACTAGCAAGTTAAACCCTCAGGATTTGCCTGTTCGCCTGGAATTTTGCCAAAAAATGATATCAATGGCCGAAGAAGACAACACATTGATCAATTGTTTGTTCATGTCTGATGAGGCCCATTTTGATCTTAACGGCAATGTAAACAAGCAAAATTGCCGTATATGGAATGAGTCTAATCCAGAAATGCTCCATGAGACGGAACTGCACCCAGAACGAGTCACTGTGTGGTGCGCAGTTTCATCAAAGTGTATTGTCGGGCCGTACTTCTTTGAAGAAAACGGTGTAACTGTCTGTTACTGTCAATGGGGACCGTTATTTAAAGATGTTGAAGGAGTTTTTTTTACCCAGAACTGCGCCGAAGACGTATACCATTCAACAGCGTTTGGTTTCAGCAAGATGGAGCAACTGCACATATAGCCAGACCAGTTATGGCGGAGCTAAACAAAAAATTCGCAAACAAATTAATTTCTAGGAACTCCACTCTTCGCTGGCCCCCAAGGTCACCTGACCTGACTGCACCAGACTTCTTTTTATGGGGTTATTTCAAGCAAGAGGTGTATAAGACGAAGCCCAGGAATTTAACTGAATTAAAGCAGTCCATAACGACAATAATTGAGGCGATCCCAACTTCAACTGTTCAGGCCGCAATGAATAATTTTTTGACCAGGTGCCGCATATGCGTGGGAGAGCGTGGAGGTCATTTGCGGTCTATAATCTTTAAAAACAACTAACTATTTAAAATAAAATTTAATTTTCTAACCATTAAAAAAAAATAAATGAAATACATCGATTAAAAAAAAAGTTATTTGAATTTCTTATTGTAGCACAATTGGTGCGCCACCCGTTATATACATACATGGAAAACTCTTGTTTCTAATACTTGAAAGCCTGATAACCCAACGTCAATAATTGTATCGAATGTCATGAGTACTCTCCCCCAAGACCCAAAACTAAAATCATCTCTATAAGCAAGAACAAAAAAAAAAAAAGAAATCTCCTTCCAATCCCCATACAAGGGTAGATTATCGATTATCATAAGCATAAACATTTTATAAGTAGTAAGAAATGATTATTGGAAGCGTGAATCGATTTAAAAGGTAAACAATACCAGTATCTACCATTTCCTCTTCGATTACATTTTCATCGAATCCGCTTATAATCGTATTAAATCTAATTTGTTCCTTCAGCTTCTTCTAACTTTCCCAACAACAACAACAAATAGCTTCCCTTTAATATTACCCACTTGTTGGAAAACAAACACACCTGCTGCCGCATCCTTGTTCGCATATATGTGAAAATCTAAAAATTACACAATGCTTTTCCCTAAGGAGTTTTTGAAACCCCCCAACCGCCAGAAGGCGAACTTCAATTCATTTTCATGGAAGCAACATATACACCTTCCTACGTAATCCTTTATCAGATTATGTAACAATTGCTTCAACTGTAATGTAAGATCGTTTTCTAATTTAATTCGCATCACAGATATAACGGGAGCAATGAAAAACGATGTTAAAGCGATGGGGACTAGGAAAGTTGACAATTATTATGTTTTGAAAGAAGGGTTTTCTGATTTAACAGTTGAATGAACAGAGAATTATTATTCAATCTTCTGTGTAATTTTGAAATCTGTTTTAAGGACTTGACACATTTTAAACAAAGCCCTTTAGAAAGAGGCATATTCCATAAAACTTGGGTTTTAAAGGAGGTTTTGTGTGAAATCACAACGTTTTTCATAATAATGACTAACTTACAAAAGCACAAGAAGTTAGTCCTTTATTGAAACGTGGTTCTTTAGCCCATTTAGCGTTTTTAATTAAAAATTGGAATTATTTCTATCGTAATCACTTTATTTACATTCCAATGACCTAAAGGTAAATCCCACAATAGCCAAAATGTCAAGGAAATTATTGCAAACCCCCTTTAATTCGATTTAGTCATAAAAATAAAACGACGAGCCCGTTCGCTTAAATGACTCCCAAAGGAGACGCCCGGATTAAATGGAACTTTTCCATGATCTCAGTTGGAATATTCGACTTTCGACTTATAAGAACAAACAACTTACAACTCAAATATCCAAATCATGAATAAATAAAACGGCAAAAAGAAAATAACAACAAAACCCAAACTACCCTCCATAGCTTTTGAAGATGAATGCGTTGGATATGGTGGGCAATAAAATAAATCAGAATCGGATCAGTATTTTAGTATTAACATCCTGATGCTTACGGAGGCAAATATATAAAGGAAAACGTCCACACTCTACCCCTGAATTCCCATATAAATAGCCAACAATGACGGGCAGTGGAAATAAGGAAATCGAACAGATGACGGACATAAAGCAGGATTTTCAATATAAATTTCAATGGAGAAAGATACAGTTTTTAATGTCTGTCTTATGGCCCCAGTATTGTATTCGCGAAAAAATAAAGCTATTTATTTTCGCAGCAAGAAGAGGCTTAGAGTGTCATAATACAATTTTAAGTTGAAGATATTTATGATTTTATTTGGTAAAAATTATTTATTATTTACTTATTTAATTTATTTAATTTTTGCTTCAAAATTTGCTTTTAGTCAATAACCTTTTGAAATAAAAAAAAATTATTCAAGACTTATTTTGAATCTTCCCTGGCAATTTAACGGGATTGATGCAAATTTTTGAGGATTTTGTTAAATATGTGCGGCGTTCTTCCAGCAATAATACTTTAATTATTGGCCTAGAGCTTCTACAAAATGGTTAGCTTTTTAGCGATGACTTTAGCGAAGGGCTTGACGTAGCTAAATAGTCGCTATATCGCTGAGATAAAGTGACGCTCACTTTAAGCGTTTCTTCGGTTATATAGCGTGTAGCGCTATCAATTTGTACACTGAGGTCTATGTGTTATATCCGAACTTTTTAGAAAGATAGATATTTTATTTTAGCATCAATTTTGAACATTTTATCTTAAGCTAAATTGCACAATTTACAGAGATGTGGTATTAATCTATCTTACTGCTGTTTATACTATCATTAATTTATAATTTTAAATTAGTTAACAATTTATCTTTGATTTGAAGGAAAAGCTACTAGAAAAGTAAATAAATAAGTAAATAAATAAACAATTAAATAAAACAAAAATAATAAATATATATATAAACATTCATAAATAAATAAATTAATGAATAAATAAATAAATAAACAAGTAAATTAAGACATAACTAAGTAAATAATTAAATAAATAATAAATAATGAAACAAATAATAGATAAATACATTAAATAGTAAATAAATCGTTATTATCGCAGAAGAAAATTTTGTAAAAGTAGAAGTAATTTGATAAATGAGAAATGTTAAAACATGTTTTTTATTTTTATTTTTTTTAATTTTTAATGTTATAAGAACTATTAAGTAAAGTTTGAAATTAATGTGTTGTCGGACAAAACACATAACATAAGGTATCGCTCATTGAAGAAGTAAGTTTCCGATCTTACAAAGCCAACCCTACAGAGGAAAATCGGAAAAAGCACAAACAAGCAAGGAACTCATGCAACTCCGTTATTGAAAAAATGAAATTTTTTCATGACCAAAAATTACGGCAAAAAATTCTGCAGTGTCCCAAAGGCAGTAAAAATTTTTGGTCATTTGTAAAAAAATATTAAAATCTTCGGTTCCAACGCTCATCGACATTAACAAACCAATTGCTTACTCTTCAGAGAAGGCAAACTTGCTCTTTTTTGTTGCCTAACAGCAACGTTGCACCTCCTGTACTTGAGAATGTACATTTTTCCATGGGACAGATTTTTTTCCGCACTCGTACAGTAGCAAGAGTTCTCAAAGATCTCGATGTACGAAATTCCGATGGCCCGGATGGTATACCCCCGATTCTTCTGAAGAGGTGTTCTTCCACACTGGAAGAAGCTTTTCCATCGCTCCTACTCTTCTGGAATCTTTCCTAGAAGATGGAAAACAGCATTTGTCCAGCCTGTCCCTAAGAAAGGTGACCCATCCTCCCCCTCCTCCTACCGACCCAAAGCACTAACATCCCTTCTTTCTAAAGCCATGGAAACGTTGATTAACCGTCAGCTTACGGAATATCTCGAAGATCGAAAGCTTCTCCATGAACGTCGGTATGGCTTCAGCAGCAACCGTTTTACTGGTGATATGATGACATATCTCACCGAACAGTGGAACAAATCTTTACATCGATTTGTTGAAAGTAAGATTATTGCTCTTGATATTTCCAAGGCATTTGATAGAGTTTGGCATGAAGCTCTCTTAACAGAAAATGCTTTTGGGATCAATGATTGTTCGTTGGGTTAAAAGCTATCTTCTGGACCGTTCAATACAAGTTGTATTGGATGGATTCAAGTCTGATTCCCTTAAAATAAATGCTGGTGTGCCCCACGGCTCTGTTCTGTCTCCGACTCTTTTCCTCATTTTTATAAATAATCTTTTGTCTGTTACTTCTAATCCACTTGACTGTTTTGCTGACGACTCTACCCTCAGCTTTTCATATTCGTTTGATAATTCACGTCCTTCGCCTTCGGACGTACAATTGCAACGGTACCGTATGTCAAGCTCATTAAACTCCGATTTATACAGCATTGTCAAATGGGGTAATAGGAATCTGTCTTCTATCGTTAAAGCTTAACATACCCCCAATGCCATTGTCCATGAATGGCACTTAAATCGAAGAAACCGAAAAGCTCTCAGTACTCGGTATGTGTGTCAACGACGACCTCCGTTGGAACCACCATATATTTGAGATCGCTAAGAATGCTGCTAAGTGCTTAGGTTTTCTGTATCGGCGTAAGAAGTACTTTTCCCTATCTGATCTGGCTTCAATCTATAAAGCGTTTATACGCCCTAAACTCGAGTATAACTCCCACATCTGGGCAGGTGCTTCGCAAACATCGTTTCACCTGTTTGATAGAATACAAAATCGAGCATTAAGATTGATAGGAAATAGAACTGCCGCTGAAACAATTGCCCCTCTCGAGCACCGACGTAATGTTTCATGTCTTTCCTTTTATTTTATCGTTTCTTTTATAAAAAAATGTTCACTCGAAGTAGCCAGCTGCATTCCTCCCCTTAAAAGTTTCACCCGTAATACTTGTCTAGCAAGGAATGCCCATCAGTTCACCATTGAGCCCAATTTCAGACGTACCATGAAATATAACAACACGAATTTGGAATAGTTTACCTGGCGGGATTTTCCCTTGCCACCTACACCTCCTATCTTTCCCCTCCATATCTTCCTAATAAGCACGCAGTGTGTTCTACATTTAAAGGGAAACAAATGTCCCTTGTGCGCGCGTTAATTATAAAAAAAAAAACAAAAATTGAGTTTTGAAACTCTTTCAGATACCTTATCCATCTCTAAATTGGAATGAGGTTGATTTGTTGAAAATGACCATGGAAGCTTGAGAATCATTGTAAGATTTTATTTTGAGTTATTTGCAGTCGCCGTATATGACTGATGACACTTTTACCCCAGGCTGGTGACCCATAAGACATTATTAATTGAAATACTACTTTGTATTTAAAAAGTTTGTTTTCATTGCTTAACTTTGATTTACGATTAGTAAATAAAATAAATTTTTATTGTTGTATTGATTTTGTTACTAACGTTTTATAAATGTAAGCCAAACGTCAATGTGTTTTTCTATAGGTGCACCAAGACATTTTACATCAGAACCCCATTCTATATTTGCATTCCCAATAAGAAGATTGTTGCTCGGTAAAAAACAGGATTTTCTTTTTCGAGTGAAAATGATTGCCTGAGTTTTACGAGCGTTAATTCTACTTTTCCAATCACAAAATTTAGCATGTAGAATATTCAGTGGCTTCTATATTGAAACCAATTAAATCAAAAGAATAGACACAAGTATCTTCAGCGAAAATGGCTGTATCGCAATTAGGTAATCGAGGAAAATTGTGGGTGCAAAACGTGTACAAGACCGGACCTAACACTGATCCTTGCGAAACACCAGCTAAAAAATTATAAAATCCAGAAGTACCATGCCCGTATTTTTACATGATATAAAGTTACTTTTTATCTGTTTTGTAATTCTATAGACTTGATGAACCGTGCTATGGTGCGCCCTGAAACCAAACTGCTCAACAGGCAAAATACCGTTATTCGTTACAAAGGAATCAATTTTGTATTTTATTATTTTTTCAAAGCATTTGCTGAGAGAACTTAACAAACTTATTGCACTGTATAGGTATTATTTTGGCTTTTTTCCACTCATTTAAGAAATAGCCAAAACTAAGGCACTTGTTGAATAAGATTTGCAAAAATTTTATTTCTGACGATGGCAAATTGTTAAGATACAAATTTTTAATTCCATCAAGGCCAGGTGACTTTTATTTTAAGATTGTTAATAACGTAATCTATATCTTCAAGAGACACTTCATCCTGGTATACGTTTAAGGATGAGTTTATATCTAGTATCAATAGAGTTATTGATTGTTGTTTCAATTCTAATATTACTCATAGTGCAATTCGCCATATGGTTCTCACAAAAGGTTAAGAGATTTGCTTTTTCGCTTCCTACCTTAAAAGCTGGAATGTGTATGTTTTTCTTTTTTATAATCTTAGCAACGTTCCAAAAAAGCTTACATCCTTTATCTAAGCTCTGTAGTTTATGATTCCAACATCGATTTCTATGAGCTGAAATTAGATCCTTTATAAGATTGTTAATGGTATTTATTTTGGTTAGAAAGTGAGGTTCCCTTGTTCTAATCCATTTTTGTTGTGATACTATTTCGATACTTAATAACACTGAGTATATGGGATGGTAATAAATGCCAACTTTCGTAATGGATTTGTTTCTTAGGAAGGTGTACAGCGTTAGTGAAATATGTTATACCTTGGTCTATTTCTTGTTCGTTGGTATAATTAACTGCTTGTGTATTGATGTTCGATAATCTTAAACGCATTTGTCGTTTATATTTTAAGCACTTTTTTTTTTTTTTTTTTGACTAATACTTCCTTTTTTCTCTCAATCGGTGATGTGAGAGAACGTATTACGACTGGTAAATGGTCAGAGCCAATCTCATTCAATGTCAAAGGCTGGTCAAAAAGATTTGCCATATTAGTCAAGAAGAAATCTATAGTGGATGGGTTTGATCTACTATTTGTAGGATAATATTTTGGAGAGGTCCCCAAGCATTCGCTCTTAAGCATCCCAATCTGCTATGCCTGTAGTTAAAAAGCTTTTAGCTTTCCGACATATAATTTTCATTATGTTCTATTCATTATTTTTTAAAATTAAAAAAAACCGCTTCGTTTTATTGGTCAAATTAACAAGAATAATTTTACTGTGGGGTTACTTACGGCTAAGGCCTATGTATATTTTGACTCTTTAGGCAATTGTTACACTTCAGTAATTATTCCTTAAGTTTCTTCCCCTCTAAATAATTTTACAAGATAAGTTACAAATTAAATCTAACTTGGGATCTTTTAGTTCTATTAGATTGTCTTAAATTATCTGGTTTTTATAATGGTGGCTTTTCTGACGTATTTAAGATTATGTACCACTGTACCATAGTGTTTGACAGTTTCATCGTGGTTAACATAAGGATTACCTGTTTTTATCGTGTACGATGGTGGAAGTGCTACTATGTGTTTTAGGTTTGAGTTTTAAGTCGGAAACTTTTTATCTCCGGCAATTGGGTTTTCAGTTGCATTCTTGATGATTGTGTGTGCGGTATCATTATCAGGAAGGTGATCCAATAATTTAGGCAATTGTTGTTCGGAGTGGTCGATTGGGCTTAAAGCTTGCATCAATAATTCCAGTTCGGACCTACCTTTACGGTTTTACATTTTTTGTAGACGAGGATTATGGTGCCCCCATTTTATATACCATTGCGTTTTGTCTTAGGATGTTTTTGAGCTATTAATAGATGAACTGAACACGATGGTCACCTACTATGGTTGTTAGAATCCCGAACCGTCTGAATACTTATTGACATTTTGAGGTGGTAACGTCTTATAAATCGATGACAAGCTACACGTACGAAATAACATGACACATGCGGATAAGACTCATGCTAATAAGACTCATGACTCATGCTAACCGCGATACTGTGGTTCTTTCAACCAAAATCGATCGCAAGCACCAGGCGATCATGAAAAAGAAAAATTCCCAAAATAATTCCACTCAAATACAAAAAGTAAAAGAAGAGAAAAAGAAATACAAAATAGGCGGAGTTTTGTTAAAGTAGAAAGTAGATGTAGATATTAGGCTAAGTGTGTGTGGATTTAACGAGAGGGTTTTCGAGTGTGAGTTAACGGGCTGTTTGTTGGTGTTTCTGCCATCAATGTTTTCTTATGACGTTATCGCGTAAAATTATCGTCCGTAAACCGACTTCACCTACAACCAACTCTTTTAAGTTGTAGATTCTGTTGTCATATTGCGTAATACATATATACTTCAGGCAATTTCGAAAACGTATCAATCAAGATGAAGAAAATCCTTCCCATGAATGGGCCTGCATATTCAATGTGGACTCTTTCGAATGGTCTACTTGGTGTTTGCCAGCAGTGTCTGTTCAATTCCAAACCTGTAAATACTGTCTACGGTCCTACCTGTTCGCAGCTGGTGATTCAAGAAAAAATTAGAATTAGGCGTTTCGGCAAAACAAACCATCTTGAGAACATCCTGAAGGATCGGTTTGTGGGCGGATATTTTAATGGACATTTAAGAGGAACTAATGAGGACTATGAGTATGGTGATATTGAAACTAGGAGAAATGGAGGTAGTCTCAGGAGCTAGAAGAAAAATCATTTCGGCTTCTGAGGCAAACCCAACTATTCAAAAACTGCAAAATTCTAATATGCAAAAAGGGGGGACTATTGTCGAAATTCCGCTCAAAGAAGTACAAATAGTCAGGAGACTCACTCAATAACCAAAATTCATTAAGAATGCTCATGAACAACTTCTTGTGGATGATGGGAAAGGCTTCCACAGGATGACTTGACAGTATTATGAGAGACTGTTTTTTTAATTAACAGTTTTCTACGCTATTTCAAAAGATGTGCGGTCACATCGTTGAATAAAATTTAAAAAATTTAGTAAAATTTACGTAGAAAAATAACACTATCTGAACTCAAAACAATTGTCAAAATCACAACATTTAACGGTTTTCAGTAAAAATGTAGTAAAATGTAGTAAAAATGGTAGTGCCCCGTGGCTTAGTGCTTAGTGTGTCGGACTGCTAAGCGAAAGAACCTGGGTTCAAATCCAGCTCATAGCCACCTTTTTTTCTGGGGTACTGCCTCTTGCGAGGAACTGACAAAACTTCCAAGAGTAAAATTTGTCTCGAAAAAGTGCATCTCATGTAGCCGTTCGGACTCGGCGGTAAACTGTAGGTCCCTTCCATTCTTGCAGAGTAACAACACACACAGAGGAATGGTTGAGAGTATAAGTCACTAGGCCTTGGCTCCTTAAGGAGCTGTCGCGCCAATAAATTTATTTATTTTTATTCAGTAAAAATGAGTAAGCGTCTTGTATAATAACGAATTTATGAACAAAATTATTTCGAAAATTGTTTTTAGTTTTTTTATTTTTTTTTTATTTTGGTATGCAATTTTTTAGAGTTTATTAATATACATATGATTATAGAATTTAAAAATATTTTTTTTTTGATTAGTTTTAAATATATTTTTCAAAAAAAAAAAAAATTCAAAAATTAATTATAATTATTCAAAATTTTGATATTCAGAATTAATTTGACTACCTAGATCTTCTCAGAAATTCAAAGAGCCGTTCCAGAGAAAACCAAAAACTAAAAAAAAACCGCTACATGAAACGTACCGTTAGTAAAATTATCCCGTAAATTTGGTTCTGATCAAATAATAGCTAGTACCAACTAAAAACTTCTCAAAAATGTTCATCAAAACCGTTGGAGTCGTTTTCGAGAAAAATAAGGTTTTCATTAACCATTGTATGGCAGGTACCGTCTTTTGAGCCCTAAAAATAAAATTTAAAAAATTCCTCTGAGGAATGAATCACATATACCGAATTTGAAGGGAATCGCTTAAGGCGTTTAGGCTGTAGATCAATATACACACAGACAGACTGACAGACAGACAAACGAATGCATAACTTGCCTCACAGTCCCTTTAATCGCAAGTAAAAAGTGGATAAGTGAAAATCATAACAGTCGATGGTTAAAAAGGAAGACATTTAAGGTTCATGAATTTAGAGTAACTTAACCTTTTACTAACCTATCTTGCCTCCCATATAGGGAATATATTACTCCCCAGCCTTAACTTTAAAGCTCTCACAGTATGCCAATGATACATTTAATAAAATATCTCACCTTCAACCCGATCACCTTACATTCATAAGCAGATTCTTACAACCTTGCAGTTTTGATAAGATTTCTAAGTGCCATATCCGAAGACAAACTTTTCCTCTTATCCATAACTCACACTAGGGATATATAAAATAAATTTAGATTCATAAATCCGATAAGGCAACGGCAACGCAAAGTCCTTCCAATAAAACGCAACGTCGAACATAAGCTACAACAGATCCTTTCAAGTGAAAAATTTCCAATGCAGAAGAGAAGCCCATAAAATCCCTACTATGTGCTTCTTTGTGTGAATTTGTCCATCTGAAAGGAAGCACACAATCTTCTAGAGCAATAGTGCGATTCCTTCTCTGCTTACAAAGTTATTTTTACGATCCTGACTGTAGTTTTATTGGCCCACAAAAAGCAAGGCGGAATGTTTTTTAGTACCCGTTTTCCAAACTCTCCTTGGCAAGTGCAGGAACATCAGCAGCTTTTTGCTTTATGTTCCGGTGATGTTTTTTTTTTTTTTTTTTAGTGAATCTATCTTGAATTGTATCTTTAAGTTCTGGAAAAAAGATTATTCACCTGACAAGCTATCTATTTCAATTGAAAACAACAGGTGTAATTCGATTGTTAAGTCGCACTTGCAATATAAATCAATCAGTCACGGAAGGATGCATCATTAAAGGAAAGATACCTTCCATGTCACCCCGAGCAAGGGACGAGATGTTCTGAAGTTTGTTGTATTCATTAACCCAGATTTACCTTGGAGATGAATTCGCATCACTGTATATCAAACATAGATGGGGCTGCTTCAAAAGCAAAAAAAAAAAAAAAAATCCGTTGAAAAATAAAACTTTTCTTTAATGGAAACATCCTTCTTCCAAGCGACCAGGACAAAAAATCCTGCTTCACTGACACTCTTGGATTGCACTCAACTCAGTCAGATGTGTGACGCGCCCCATACAATATTATGTAGTGTTCAAGGCAAGAGGTCAGGTGGAACGTACCCACTTATTTCTGTGTGTATAGAGTCGGTCCTTGTATAGATACCCTGGGCAGCCTTGGAAGGTTAAAATTATCGGTGAAACATTTTACCTTGATTATGGATATGGCTTGTAGTGTGTAGACTCAAAAGCGACCATATTGTTGGCACATTTTACGACCAGGCATTATTGGTTGCACCGGGATGTGATTTTTTTTTTTTTTTTTTTTTTGTGGTTGTGAAGAAGGAAGGGTCCTGGATGTAAGTATAGGTAAGTTGAATTAAAAGGATGAGGGAAATGTGATTAAGAGAGTGAACTTGAGAACTTAATTATTTCATTATAGATGGGAAGTTGACAGAGTGAAATGCTGATCGAATGCAACAAAGCTATATATTGATTCGCTTTATAAAAGCTTTGAGAATACCGTGGATTTTAAGATGTTTTAACTGTTTTTTTTTAGGGGACTACGTTTTCAAACTGTAACTTAAGAGAACGCTAAGCTCACACTGTGTGCTAGATGGTTCTAATTAGGTTGAGATCCGACTATAAAATCTGTCACCAGATCTATTTGTGGCTTGGCATGTTCAAATTCAAGGCCTAGTATCGTAGGTATGTATCAATGTTGTCCGAAACTTTAGAGCTTAGCCGCATCCAATGCCCAATAATGATTGCATCGTCAGTTCTGTTTAGCTTTATTTAATCATTTGATCTGTTTTTTGTAAAAAGTGGGCCATATTTCCATGAATCCTAGAGGAAAGTCTTACTGTGCTCCAGCCAAAAGAAACAGGAAGGGTTGATCCCTGCCTTGACAAGCTCATCTGCTCGTTTATTTCTTTGACTTTCGGTAGGGTGAGGGACCCAAATTAGAGAGGTCAGTTATCAATCTAACAAAAATAAGACTTCTTACATACAGGGTGCGCCAAAAAGAAGTCAGCCATCCGATGTTGTTTGGCTCTCTTTTTTTTCTAAATGAAAAACTTCGATTCTGTTTTTTGATTATGTTTATTTGAACCTTTAGAATTGTATTGGTCAAGTCGAGAAGATGATATCGGGCAAATGGGCGCCGTTACAATTGATTGATTGATTTATGTCGGGCGACAGATTCTCGCGCTCGTGTCGAATGTTGTCCTTGAGGGCTTCTAGAGTCTCAGGCTTGTTCACGTAAAGACGGGACTTCAAAAAACCTCACAAAAAAAAGTCTGAAAAGGTTAAATCGGCCGATCTTGCGGGCCACTGCAAATCGGCAAAACGAGAGATGAGGCGACCCGCGAACGGCGCCATAAGAATATCGGTTCATGTCGGTTCATGTATCGCTCCATGGCTTGTTCACTTGTATTCTGCATCTGTGTAGTCCACAAATGTCAAAACAGATTTGACATTGGCGGCCATTTGCAAAAATGAGAGCATCTTCCAATTGGTTGATTTCTTTTGGCCCACCCTGTATGGAACTTTTTTTATTTTTTTTTATTAGGTCGAAAAATAACGGTACCTGCCATACAATTTTTAACAAAATGTTTGATTTTCTCGAAAACGGCTCTAACCATTTTGATAAAACTTTCAGGGTGCTAATTTTTTACAATAATACATCTTTCAGTTGGAATAATTTTTTCGAAATTTGTTCTATAACGGTACCTCTCATATAACCGGTTTTTTCAAATGCAGTTTTATCTTAAACCATTATCCCGATTTCAATAAAATTTTGCACACAGGAAGTCATTTATAATTTAATTAATATCGCATTTCAAAATTTTCAAAAACTTTTTTTTTCGATTTTTTAAAAAAATTAAAAAAAAATTGTTTTTCGAAATATTTTTAAAATGGGTAGATTGATTTTTTTTAAATAATTTTCCCAGATGAAAACTACAGATTGCCTTGTAATGACATACTAGAAAAAAATTTAAAATATTTGTTCGAAAAGTTTTTCAAAAATAACGACTTTTTAAAAAAAAACTGGTCAAACGATTTTCAAATATTTTTTTTCTTCCATAGGCATTTATTTTTCAAATTTTATTGCATACTTAGTTTTTTCCAAGAAAACTCTGAAACTAATAAAAAAAAAAAGAATTTTCTAAAAACAATATTTTTTTTTATTTTAATAGACGTGTGGTTTTCAATCTGGCAATACTTTTTTCAGAGTTGGTCTTTTTGACAGCTGTCTCTTGATTTAGGCTCAGTTTGGTTTGCGAATTCATAATGAATAGACTTACTCCTGAACAAAGTTTGCAAATTGTGCAAATTTATTTCCAAAATAATGGTTCGTTTCGGTAGAGCAGAGTATCGAAGAATACCGAAATGAGTCCATCCGCCGTCGCGCGTGGAAGGATCTTGGTTTGCAGGCTTACAAAATCCAACTCGTTCAAGAATTTAAGCCGAACACTCATCACACGTTCGGTGAATGGGCCAAAAACGAAATGGCCACCGATCCCGATTTTCACAAAATTGGGAAAATTTGGCCTCGGCTGGAATTAATTCGAGCCAGCCACGGTGCGGCCACTTCCCCGAAATCATTTTTAGAACATAATGCGAACCCTTATCTTTATAATAAAGCTAGATTCTTGGCCATAACATTAAACTATATGCGTTTTATTGTAGGAGGCAAAATTGGATTTTAGTTCCTGATTTTTTTTGGCGCAGTAGATCGAGAATTGGATGACTATTTTCTCATTTAAAACTCACGGACGGCTCTAGCCTGATTATCCAACTGACGACCTCTGGGTCAGACGACCACTGCATCACTACCGTTTTCAACAGACCTGTTGAAGTCATGATGCTGTACATATCGGCAGGGGTGACAAGGCATAAGGAGCAGGTACTGCTATGTAGACAAGAAATACCCTCTGAGAAGACAGCTCAAAAGACAATTAGATTCCACTTTCCTACTCTATAGCTTAAGAAAACGAGACTAGATTTATTTATCTTTAGACATAAAACAAGCCAAAAGCGCGACGCCTACTGACGTTTTCTCAGGTAAACCCAGCGAACCGTAATGAAATCAGATCCTATTTGGTGTGGACACACCATTCGAGAGCTAAGAAATCCTTGACGATAACTACGTTCTTCTACTCCCTTAGAAAAAATTTAGGCTGTTTGAAATATTCCTTATCATTTAAATTTCTAAAGTTATTTTGTGTATCCAAAATAGGCCAGTAGCGTTAGATACAAAAATCACACATGACGGAAATAATTCTAACAACGTGTCAGAAACTATATTTTGTCACTCAAATGCCTATATCTCGTTATGTAGAGGCCCTAGGGCCTAGGTAAATATGTTTTGCAGTGTCAGATAGGTGGGTAATCCAGCTACTCGATCCATGAGTTCTCTCGAACAAATAACTGCCCCGCCAGGAGCGAATTAAAGGGTGGTGTGTCAGAAACTATATTCTTTCACTTAAACATTTTCAGATAGGTATTGAGTCTAGCTACATGATCCGTATACCTAAAATCTCTTGAAAGAATATTTGCGCCTGCAAGAACGGATTGAAGGGAGGTGTGTTAGAAACTATTTTTTTTTACTCAACCATTCAGATGCCTATATCTCGATGTATAGAAATCTTAGCTAAGTATGTTTTGCACTGACGAATAGGTATTAAATCTACCCCATACACCACAAATTACTTTAACGAATAACTGCGGCTCGAGGAGCGAATTAAAGGGTCGTATGTCTTAAAATACATTTTTTCACTCAATCCTTCACATGCCTATATCTCTTTACATAGAAGTCCTAGCTGAGCATATTTTGCATTTCGAGATAGGTATTGAGTCCAGATACCTGATCCATACACCAACATTTTCTTAAAAGGTAACTGCGCCTCCGGAGCGGATTGAAGGGTCGCGTGCAAGAAAATGCATTTTTCATTCAAGCTTTCCGAGCCTATATCTCAATATCTGGAGGCCCTAGATGAGTGGTTCATCACTTTCATACACCGGCAACATAAGGCGAGGAAAATAATTATTGCACCGCCAGGAATGAAATGAGTGGAGGTTCTTCATTTGCCCCGACTCTCTCCCTTTTAATTGCTGATAGCTCCTTAGTTGTTGGTGCTATCGGCACCGGAGTTACACTTAGCGCAGAATTCAAATGTTTAACTTTTATTTGCACTTTTTTCTATGATAAAGAGTTTAGCACAGCTCTGTAGAATCAAAACTTACCCTTAAAAAACAACCTTCACAGATTGAAGAAAACTGACTTGAATGTCTGTTTTGTGAATGAGCCTTATATAAGATTGTATAGCTTGTATAGGATTGTATCCATCTCAAGAAATCCTTCTTTTATGTTTTTTTTTATAAATTACACGCGCGAAAGGGGTTTGTGTGTACCCTTAAAATGTTTAAACACCGCACGAGCATTAGGGAAATGAGGAGGGATGAAAGAGGAAATACCAATGCACATTAGTTTTAAAGTTCTGCATATCAAAATGAGAGGGAAAAACAGAGCCTGGCAAGGCATTCCACATTCGTGCGGTACGACTAAAGAAAGAATATCTATACTTAACAGTACGTCCGAAGTTAGGCTCAAGGGTAAACTGATGGGCATTCCTAGCAGCTGGCTATTTCGCTAGAGCATTGTTTGTAAAAATAACGATAAAATAACGAAGGGCACGAAGCATTACGGCGGTGCTCAAGAGATGTAAACGTTTCTGTTATTGTTCGGTCGCCTATCAAAGCTCTTTTTTGAATTCTATCTAGAAAACTCAAGTGGGTTATAGGAGCACCTGCCCAAATGTGAGAATTATACTCAAGTTTAGGGCGAATATATGCTTTATATGCTGTAGCCAGATCAGACGGGGTGAAGAACTTCTTGCATCTTCGAAGGAAACCTAAACACCTCGCAGCATTCTTTGCGATGTCAAATATGTGGTCATTCCACAGAAGGTGGTCTGTAATGCACATACCGAGAACTGAGAGGTGTTCTGTTTCTTCAATGCAAGTGCCGCTCATGGATAGTGGCATTGGAGGTATGTTTTGCTTTACCGACAAAAGACAACATTGAGTTTTAGAAGCATTAAATTCTTCGCGATTTCTTATTCCCCATTGTACAATGCTGTCAAGATCAGAATTTAATGAACTTATCATACGCTGCCGTTGCAGTTCCACGTCCGAAGAACGAGGATGTGAATCAGAAAACGAATATGAGAAGCTGAGCGTACTGTCTTCAGCGAAACAATTGATAGGATTAGTTGTTTCAAATACTAAGTCGTTGATAAAAATAAGGAAGAGAGTCGGAGACAAAACAGAGCCCTGGGGCACACCAGCATTTATTTTGTGAATATCAGATTTGAAACCGTCCAATACAACGTGAATTGAGCGGTTCGAAAGGTAGTTACTAATCCAACGAATAAGAGATGCGTCGAGTCCAAATGCACGCATTTTCGATAAAAGGGCTTGATGCCAAACTCTATCAAATGCTTTAGAAATATCAAGTGCAATAATTTAGCTTTCCCCAAAACGATGGAGAGATTGGTTCCACTTTTCGGTGAGAAATACCATCAAATCACCAGTGGACCTGTTGCTACGAAAGCCGTACTGCCGGTCATTAAGAAGCTTTCGTTCTTCGAGATATTTCTTAAGCTGAAAATTAATCAGCGTTTCCATGACCTTAGAAAGAAGGGACGTTAGTGCAATTGGTCGGTAGTTTGAGGGTGCAGAAGATTCGCCTTTTTTGGGGATAGGATGGACAAATGCTGTTTTCCATGCACTCGGAAAGAGTCCAGAGGAATAGGACCGATGAAAAGCTTACGCAAAGGTTTTGCCAGCGTTGAAGAACACCTCTTCAGAACAATAGCGGGGATACAATCCGGGCCAGCGGATTTATTTATGTTGAGATCTTTCAATACTCTTGCGACTGAACGAGTGCGAAAGAAGATTGGTCCCATAAATCATTTACGCTCTCGAGTACAGGAGGAGTTCTGACACCTGCGGCCAGTGTTGAGTTTGACGCGAATTGGGCAGCAAGCAGATCTGCTTTTTCTTGAGAACTGACAACAGGAGTATCATTGAAGACGACCGTAGGAACTGACGATGACGAAGAGTTCTTTACTTTTTTTACAAATGACCAAAAATTTTTACTGCCTTTGTGACATTGCAGTATTTTTTGCCGAATTTTTTGCTCATGTAAAAATTTGGTTTTTCGAATATGAACATTGCAGGCCTTTCTAGATTGCTGAAACTTTTTTCGGTTTTCCTCAGTGATGTTGGCTTTGTAACAACGGAAACTTACATTTCTTAACCTGATAGCCTCTCTACAGCTCGAATCAAACCATGAGTTTTCCTTAGGTTTGATACTCTTCGACCTATTTGGGATAAAATTTCTCATTCTTAAAAGAATTAAATTTGTGACCATGTCTGCGCTGGAATTAATGTCACTATCGAGGAAGCATAGTGACCAGTTAAAGGTCCTGAAATAGTTATTGAGGCCGTCCCAGTTGGCTTTCTCGTATTGCCAAACGGTTCTCCTTCGGGTTTTTTCTTTAACTGAATTGAGTTGGCACGAGAAATTTGCAGAGATGATACAATGGTCAGATGTGCCTAGAGGCGATAATACACGAATTGTGCATTTATCAGGATCGGAGGTAAGAAACAAGTCTAGAGTGTTGGGAGTTTTACCTGCAATGTCAGGGATACGGGTTGGCTCATCAACGAGCTGAGTAAGATGGTTTAACTCAGCGAAAATCTCAACATACCTTCCTTCCGGTGTTGTCTGGCCAGAAAAGCGAAGCCAACTGGAATTGTGTACATTGAAATCGCCCGTAATAACGATTTCAGTGAGGGGCTAAAGGGAAACAATTCCTTGAATGGATTCAGACAAAGCATCAAATTCGTTAGAAGTTGAAACTCTGTCTAAATTTGGGCTTCTGTAAAGGAAACATATATGAATGATGCGCTTATTAATCGTTAATTTTAACCACATGAAATTGAATTCTGTGTTTACGCACAGACCGAATTGTGGTTGAAGTTGATATGCAACATCATTCCTTATGTAAACGGCGAGGCCATGTTTGGCAAAGAATAAAGGCACAAGTGAATACCCATGCAAGGAAAATTTCGAATGATCGGTATTTTCCCCAACTTGTGTTTCACTAAGTGCCAACACAGCTGGTCTGTTTATCACAGAGTGGACAAAGGCAGCATAGAAATTTTTCCTAAGTCCACGAATGTTTGCATAGTCGATTATGAAATCACCTACCATTCTAAAATTCAGAACTAAAAAAAACTAAGACGGACAATTATCTATAATCAATACTCCACTAAATCCCAATTTGAGCTTCTTAATACAAATTATTAACACTGTTATACCTTGACATTAAAATGTATTTGATCCGCCCCTGGTCATTTAGGGACCATTAATTAATCTATCCGATAACGATTAGACTTCTTCATCGGATTTACCGCAATGTTCAAGTAAAATCGTCTGTGAGTGAGATAAGGAAAGGAAAAGTTGCAAGGAATGCTTACTGCGAGTATTTTTTCATTGGTGGGTATTCTTTTTTTATTTGCGTGATGCCTTGATGTTGTAGCAACAAATAAATTTTCACAATACGGGCACTAAATGTTGTCGGTTCGCACCCGAGATTGATATATATTTTTTTTTTCTTTTTTTTGTATTTTTTTTTTAAAAGAACGCAAAGGCAGCAGCACTCCGCGGCTTCACTTTCTCAGCGTGCACCCGTGTGGTGACTTCGACGGGCAGATCGACACTTCTTCTACCCTTAGGCAGTTCTTTCGTTGTTCTTAATTTTTACCCTCAGGCGCGGTTTTGTAATTTTCTAAACGTGAAGGAACTTTGCAAAATTCTTGTCTATTAAAATTAGTTGATTCAGATATCCTGTTTTTGTTTCCTTTTTACTTAATTCATTCTATGTGCCGTAGATATTATTTCTTTAAGCTAAACTTTTAAGGATTTTTAATTCAATAATGAGCTTTTGTCTTTTGATTTGTTTTCTAACCATACTGATTACAAAGATTTGCATTTAAAAAATAAAAATTTGGTTTAAGATTCATTGTTATTGCACACACCACTATTTAAAAAAAAAATTTTTTTAATTAACCATATTGTTCTTTTTAAATCTGAATTCAATAATTTAGTCCTGAAACTCAAAAACTCATTTACTTCTGAAAACAAAATAATTTCCTTTTCCATGCTAGAATGGACTTCCGTAATGAAATGCTTCATTTGATTCCATTCAAAACACATTCCAACCAACTTCCGCAGAAAAAATTAACCCGCTACCCCTGCTCTGCTACGCACTAAAATATTGCTTTCGTCCTTTTGAAATATATCACAAAAAAAAAAAGAAAAAAAAAGTAGCAAAACAAAAGAATGAAAAGGGGAGAAAAAAAATATTATCCTCGACTAAGTTGAGTTTCCACGTGAATGCTTTTTATGCACAGAAATTATCCCCGACAAAGGTCCTTTTTTTTCTTTTTGTTCATGCTATCTCTCTTCATCCACTGGTTAGTTGAATATCAAATGGAATGAGGAAAACGTCGAGATTGATAACACACATCGATGAAAAATCTAAAAAATGGTGTATAGCGACAAAATGTTCTATTTTCATAAAAAAATCGTATTTTTTTCCTTATTTTTTTTTAAACTAAATAAAACATTAGGATGTAACTTTATTTAGTATCTATTAACACCATTTTGACCTCCAGGGTCCATCCAAGCATGAGGATATTGATTTTTTGTATCTTTTTTTAAAGCTGTGATGTGTATTTTTGGGTTGAACATGGGAATGTGTGGGTGGAAAGGAAACACATTTATCTCGTTGATTGTGTTATATCCGCTTATTGAAAACATCCTTATGGAAGATGAATACTTCCAACTACTTGCCCCCCCCTGACAGGTTAGCAGAAAAACAATAACAATCTAAAGTTATTTGGAAATAATAGAAGAGGATTGTTGCCTTAAGGATTTTCGAAAGGAGGGTCCTTCATCCTCCCTTATAAGTTCTCTCCATTAAGGTATCTAGATACAATACTTAAGTTGATTTCGTCTTAAAATGTTTGAATTTCGAAAATGGTCCTTGTGTTTCCCTGGGGCTATTAATATTGATTTTTTCTTGGTTCAAATCGAAAATAAGGATGTCAGAAAAAAATCTAGAATTGTTATGAAAATGTCTGAAAGATTTCTTCAATTTATCAGCAGACGTAATCGAAGGATATGATAATCCTTGCCCTAGTATCTCACTTTATGAACGATTATTCTGTAATGAGGTTCAATATCGAGTTCTGAAAGTTTAAGGCGTCTTGTAATCTTTCTTTTTAGATTAACTTTTGTCAGTTAATCTCAATTAAATTGAATCAATTTTCCCAAGAAATCGAAAACTAAGAAATCCTCTTCGAACATTGTTTAAATGAATATTGAACTTCCGTATATATGGAACATCACTATGGAAGGGAGGAGGTTAGATGGACTATTAGAAAATTTATCGATTGATGCTGCATTTCATCATCATGGACGACGATGATGCTGGCCTATCTTCGTTGTTTGGTTTATGGCTTTTTGAAGGATGCAAAAGGACCTCATCTAAATGTGTTTGTCGTTATGCAATTACGTGTTCCGGAGGCAAATATCCATCATCATATTATGTAGATTCAGATATGAGTAAAGAGTGAAATATGTGTGCTTCCATGTGCACACAATATGCAACACAATTAGGCAGTAGAAGTTGCACTCATGAATACAGTTGAGTACCAATATAGTGGTGATTGTTGAAGGTATTTAAGTTAATTTTAATAGGAAGTTGTTTCGAAAACAAATCAAAGTAATTGTTGCATCCACTGATGTTTAATTTCCGTATTTGCCGAAACCGAATACAATTCCGAGGACAATTAAGAACAACGAACGTTAGAACAAATATTTTAATAGCTGTTGCTTCTAATTAATAAATCCAGTTTTGGAGGTTTTGAGATACATATTGTTGAATTTTCAACAAAGGTATAAATTAAAAAGCTTTGTAAAATTCAACTAATATAATTTTTATTTGTAATTCAAGTATTTAAGTACAGTTAGTTAATTTGGAATAACCTCTTAGGCAGAAGGCCGAAATCAAAGTGAGGTTAACCATGAGGAAAAATAACTGCAAAGCAAAGACATAGTTATTTCTTAAAGACAAAAGAAATGTCATAATTTGTGAAGTGGAGTTGCCGTTGTGCAATCGAGTTGCTGATGCTACAGCCTCCCTCGCATCCAATTTAAGAATAATATGTAACTTGTTTGGACCGTAAACGGTCAGATCATCCGGGTGTGTCTGAAGCTGTCTTTTGACTAGAGGTGATGACTTGTTGACTTGTTGTTGTAGACGCTGTTGATGGAGAAGTCAAGTCTACGGGGCTGGCTGCAGGAGACTCTCCAAAATGAATCAATCATTGGTAGGTGGTGAAATTGGATTGTTATTTTCTGCAATTAAATTACGAGAATGATTATTAACAAATAATTTACCATCGGCTACTCCATCATGTATATCTCGTGACGCCTGAGACCGAAACTGGTGTTGGTGTCTTCTGTGATCAGAGTGTACTATGTAACTACATCTTACGACGAAATTTTTTAAGTATTACACCAGGTGTCCACTTCTGTTTCTTGAGGTATTGACGAACAAATATTGGTTGTTGCACCGAGAATTTAGTATTATTCTCGCGTGGTTTTGTATCATTAGGTTTGTCCGGAACCATGACAGCTTTTGGCGAATGACTAGCATTTAGTTGACAGGCACGACACTCCTTCACTGTCATCTGTATCTGGTCATCGATACCAGGCCACCAGCAATATTGTCTTGAAATTTGTTTCATCCTTGTCATGCCCCAATGACCTTGATGAATCATCTGCAATACTCGTGGTTGTAAAGTATTAGGTACCACTACTCTACAAAAACATTCGCTCTAAAATAGAAGAACATTAGCACGCACAAATAAACAGAACTTTCTACGGAAAAAAAGGAGTAACTCGGTCTCAGAAGAAGTAATAGATTTAGGCCAGCCATTTAGAACATACCACATGACCTTTTTAACTAATTCATCACGTTTTGACTCAGCACCAATCTCTGCCACATCCACAGGAAAATTCTCCAGTACGTTGTCTCTGAGATGAACTATATCTTCCTCTGACTTGTCGAAATCCTCGTCTGGTCCATGGGGCAGACGGGATAAACAGTCCGCATTTCCATGCGATTTTGTAGGTCTATACCGAATCGTATAAGTGTAGCTCATAAGTGTAATAGCCCACCTCTGCATCCAATGAATGGTCATGACAGGTAGTTTTTTATTCGAACTGAAAATGGTGACCAAAGTTTGATGGTCCGTAATTAACTCGAACGGTCGGCCATACAGGTATTGGTGGAACTTCTAAACACCATAAATGATTGACACTGCCTCTTTCTCTATCTAGCTGTACGCTTTTTGTGATTCAGTAAGCATTTTTAAAGCAAACGCAATGGGCTTCTCCGTTCCATCGGGATAATGATGGGAAATCACAGCACCTATTCCATGCGATGAGGCGTCTGTAGCTAGAGAAAGAGGCAAATCATTTTGAAAATCTACCAACCTTGTAACCTTCTTAAATTCATCGAAGAATTTTTGCTGCTGTTGACCCCAGATAAAAGGTTCTCCTTTAGATCTGAGCTTGTTAAGTGGTGACGCGAGCTGTGCGAAATTAGGTATGAATTGATTGTAATAATTTAACTTACCCTGAAAAGCTTCTTAATCTTTAAGATTTTGTGGTTTTGGTAAGTTTGCTGATTTACTCGGATGTCTGAGGGTCTTATTCCTTTTTCGTCAATTATGTGCCCTAAATACTCCATCTCGAGTTCAGCAAATTTGCATTTCACCAAACGACACTTCAATCCATGATCTTCAAAACGCTGATATAGTGTCTTAAAATTTTTTTTTTCATTATTTAGACCTGACACGATGATATCATCTAAATATGAGACACAAACATCCAGATCAGCTGTAAGTTGCTCTATATAACGTTGGAAAAACCCAGTCGAGCTTGCGGTCCCAAAAGAAAGACGCTGATATACGAATAATCCAAGATGTGTATTGATGACACACAGCCGCTTCGATGCATCGTCTAATGGTATTTGGAGGTAAGCGTCAGAGAGATCGACTTTTGTAAAAAAAAACCACCCCCTTGAAGACGAGAAAACAGTTCTTGAATCCGAGGTACCGGATGTCTGTCTATTTCCCACTGAGGGTTTATTGTGACTTTGAAATCACCACATAGTCTAAGATCTCCATTCTGCTTCTTGACAACTACAATGGGGGCTGCCCACTGAATAGTTTCAATATCCAAATTTGTCAGCCTCTCAATCTCTTTTTTGACAGCGACTTGTTGAGAAAAAGGCACTGGCCGGTACTTAAAATACCTTGGATGACGGTCTGGTTTCATCGTAAGATGAGCAGTGAAATGTTTGCTACAACCAAATTCGGGTGTGAAGACAGATCTGTACTCTGCACAAAGTGCCTGTGCTTGTAGTGCGAGCTGTTCACGCGATCCGTCCGAAAATTGTAAAATGTTCTCTTTATTTGGATACTTGACCTTAAACTGAAAAGCTTCAAACCAATCAAGGCCCATGATGTTTGAAACACTCGTGCTATCTTCTCGTCACGCCATTGAACAACAGCTTCACATTTTACTGGAACGGTCATATCACCATATGCTTTAAGTGTACAATTAGTGGGTACTACATTTAAATTTTTAATTTCATGAAAACTCTCCACTCCAATCAGCGAAGAAGTAGCCCCTGTATCCACCTGAAAAGTAGTTTGGGTTTGGTTTATGTCTAACCGTAAAAACAGCTTGCGCCCTTTGCGCTCCATCTCCCAAGCTGACGACACTTCATCTGAGACTGAAAGAAGGGCTTTCGCTTCCACTTTTGCAAGCTGAGGTGACTGCAATCTCTTCCAGTATAGGATTTTTCTTCTGAGTAGCTGCGTTTCTGACTGCATCATGTGGGGTGTGAAACACTAACATGTCGCGTATCATCATATCTGCATATGACTGAGTGCAGCCCTCTTTACCGCAGACAAAAGCGCAGCTCCTTGCTACTCCTCTTAGGTCGGCGATCCATTCCGCGTATGATTGGTTAGGAGACATTATTGTGCGGAGGAATTTACAGCGCGAGGCCAACACATGTAATTTTGTCGAAAAATGCCGAATTAGTTTTTCCATGAGTACCTTACGTTCTCTGTTTCGAAAAGCTTCTTGAGTAACTCGTTGACATCTGGGCCACACTCTGCCAAAAAATGTGACTTCCGAAAGTTATCGTCTTCCAGAGAATTTGCCGTGTAATGCTGTTGCAGCTGAAAAAGATAGTTCTCCCAACTTTCCTTTTCGGCATTAAACTGGCGAAATGATGGAACTGCTGATGATGAAGCTCTAGCGCTGCTTTGCAGGACTTTCTCCATAAATTCTCTGTTGGACGCAAAAATTTGGTTCATCCACGTTTGTTCCTGCGACAGCAATTTTTCAATGTCGGATTTATCCATTGTGGGTACTTTAACAACACTTGTCGGCAAAATGTTGAATTTTCAACAAAGGTATAAATTAAAAAGCTTTGTAAAATTCAACTAATATAATTTTAATTTGTAATTCAAGTATTTAAGTACAGTAAGTCAATTTGAGATAACCTCTTAGGCAGAAGGCCGAAATCAAAGTGAGGTTAACCATGAGGCAAAATAACTGCAAAGCAAAGGCATAGATACCTGGGACAAAATTACACACCGTAGAGCACTCAAAATAAAAATAAACAAGGAAACTGATGCTCATCGGAAATCTGTTATGCGAATCGAGTACAGAGCAGCTCACAAGGTAGTGCAGAGGTGTGTGAGACGAGATAGGAGGGCCAGATTGGACAAATTGGCGGAGAGTGCGGAAAATGCTGCAAGAAGGGGTAACGCAAGGGTGTTGTATAAGATTACTAAGAATCTTGTTGGTCAACAAAGTATCAACAACAACCACCCTGTTCTTGACACGAACGGTCGTATTCTAGTGTCAATAGAAGACCAGTTGCGAAGGTGGAAGGAGCATTTCTGTGCACTGTTAAACGATGAGCAGAATGCAAATGCCGATTACCTACTGCCGGACATACGTAGATCTTCCAAAGGCATTAATATTGACCCCCCGACAAGTGAAGAGTTAAAAACCGCGATCTTACTTTTAAAAAACAACAAAGCAGCCGGACTGGATGGCATACCTGCCGAATTCCTCAAAGCAGACCCCGACTTGGCAGCCGATATACTGTTGCCACTTGATGAGGCTATTTGGGTAAACGAAACCTTTCCCAGGGAATTGAAAGACGGAATTATCGTCAAACTACCGAAGAAAGGTGATTTAAAGAATTGTAATAACTTGCGTGGTATCACCATTTTGTCCGTATTTCCGAAGCTAATGGCAACTATTATTCTCGAGAGGATAAAATCTAAGATCGAGTCTACTCTCAAGAGGCATCAAGCGAGATTTCGCAGTGGTCGATCATGTGTCGATCACATTAACACCTTGCGAATTATCCTTGAGCAATCATCGGAGTATCAATCGCCGCTTTACCTCATGTTCGTCGATTTCAAAAAGGCCTTCGATCGCGTTAGTCGCGATGTTATCTGGAGATCGCTTGGTGCTAGAGGTATCCCGGATAAAATTGTTGCTCTTATAAAAGAATCGTACAACAAAGCAAGGTGTGTCGTTCTGCACAGTGGACAGCTTTCCGATGCATTTGAAGTTCGACAAGGAGTGAGACAGGGTGATGTTCTGTCACCAATTTTATTCTTACTAGCCACGGTGGGTGAAGGTGAAAGACTTGGTATCCAGTGGGGCCTCTTTCACAAGTTAAGCCATTTGGACTATGCTGACGACATCTGCTTAATGGCAAACGGAGCTGGAGCCCTTAACCAAATGTGTCACTCCCTTCAACAAAATGGTGAGGCAACTGGCTTAAGGATTAACGCCAAGAAGACAAAAATAATGCACACCAGCCGGAACCAACAACAGCAGGTTATTGTGAGGCAGCAGATGATAGAAGAGGTTACTCAGTTTAACTATCTGGGTATTTATCTGTCACCCGACGGTAGAACAGACTTGGACGTCAGCAATAGAATAAATAAAGCTCGTAGTGCTTTCCCCAGTGTGGAGCTCTTCAAAAATATCACTTCGTACTACTTTGTCAACCGTTGTCTGCGTTACATATTAAGGATCCGATGGCCACAAACAATATCCAACAATGATCTGTGGCTTAGGACTGGACAAACAAAAGTGGATGAAGACATCAAGCAAAGAAAATGGCGCTGGATTGGCCACACACTGAGGAAGCCTGATGACAATATAGCAAAGCAGTGCTTTGAATGGAATCCTCAAGGTGCGAGACGGATTGGAAGACCAAAGGGAACATGGAGGTCAACTGTCATGAAGGAAGCTCGGTCCCAGAATTTACAGTCGTTTTCACAGCTGAGGTATCGTGCTAGGAATAGAGAGAGATGGAAGGATCTGGTTGCCGCCCTATGCTCCAGTAGAAGTTAAAGTGTTGCTGTCAACAGCTTCCGGAAACATAGAAGAAGAAGAAAGACATAGATAATTCTTAAAGACAAAAGAATTGTCATAATTTGTGAAGTAGAGTTGCCGTTGTGCAATCGAGTTGCTGATGCTACACATATCGTAATTATTTTTTATTAAACAACTTAAGTCAATGTTGGAACAATATTGAGGGAGGTTAATAGACAAATTTCTTAAGAGTTGTATTCACTGATGTGAAAAAGCTGATATATTTATTTTTAAAGATATTGTTTGGTATTCAAAGGACTAGGAAATTTGTATACAATTCTGTTGTCGACAGAAATATTCGATTCAAAAGAAAGAGAAAGCATAAACAAAGCTTGGAGATATAACCAGCAATTTCAGACAATGGTAACAGATTTTTCAAATTAAAGAAAATGTTGTGCGAAACATTCTTCGTTAATTTCTTTCTCAATTGAAATGTGATGTTTCACTGAATCAGTTGACGTATATGTAAGATTCAGATAACAAAACAATGGTATATATATTTTTTTCGAAAAAAAAATTAAACTCAAACAAAACAAACCTTGCAAGTGTCAAAAAACTAACTCTGTCGTGAAAAAATGGCAGGAGCAGGAACTTCTTGATCAAACAAATGCAACAATGCCAGCATTTTGTTGGCTTCAGGCATAGAAAAGTCCAAAACTGGGAGAAATTCCAAAGTTTCATACTTTTCAATCTTGGAAAAAAAAGAGTTCAATTGACAAAGAGCAAAGAGTCTGAGCATACTCTTATAATTCTCTGAACCAAGCTTGGTCTCAGCGCTGAGATATAATTTCGAAATTTTGAAACAAATTGATACTTCTTTTTTTTTTTACAGGCGTAATAAAGGGTTGTCGAATAAGGACTTGACAACTTTTTTTTTAATAAATTGCAAAGCATTTAAGATATTTCAAAAAAATTACTATCGGATTGAAGTATAATTAAGGTATTTATGAATGGAACTCGACTTCGTTCATATGGACACCGCGAGCACGTTTCCAGCGATCGATTCGTTGGACCCAATTTTCCATGAGTCGGCCACATATTTCGGCCGACACAGCCGTTATTTTGCATTCAATGTTGGCTCTGAGCTCTTCCAACGTCGTCGGCTTATTGGCATAAACCAATGATTTAGCGTAGCCACAAAGAAAATAGTCTAGAGGCGTTAAATAACACGAATAAGGCGGGCAATCGACTGGCCCATTTCTTGAGATAACATAGGCTCATCAAACTTACTCTTCAATAAATCGATTGTAAGGTGTGCTGTGTGGCTTGTGGCACCATCCTGTTGAAACCACATGTCGTCCAAGTCCATATCTTCCAATTCGGGCCAAAAATAATCGGTAATCATGACGCGATAACACTAGCCATTCACAGAAACTTGACGATCGTTTTCGTTATCGTCGACGAAAAAAATATGGCCCAATAACGACGCCGGCATGCAAACCGCACCAAACAGTTATATTTTGTAGATGAAGTGGTGATTCATGAAGCAAATGTGGATTTTCACTCGACCAATAACGAATATTTTGCTTATTGACAAATCCATTGATCCAAAAATGAGCTTCGTCACTGAAGATGATTTTGCGATGAAATTCAACAATTCAACGCTCTTAAAGTTGCTGTCACCGACTCCGAGTTTCGGTAGAATTTTTTTACAATTTGCAGACGTTGCTCGCTCGTGTACGTACTTTACCATGATGAAAATCTTGAGTTTACTGAATAAATTGACAATGACAGTTCGATGATTAGTGAAAGGGTGCGTTCACAAATTAAATTCAAAGCTGTCAAGTTCCTATTGGAAAATCCGATATTGTCTCTTTCGCTTTGGCGTCTATTTTTCGAAGAGTGGTATATGCAATGTGCATAGGACAGAGTGAAATAGCCTTCAACTCTAAAGTGACGTTAATTGCGTTCAGCACATACACAGAGTAACAATATTATTAAGAGAGAAATCTACTGCCTTCTTTTGACAATGCCTACAAGCTGAACTGTGATCTCATTGACCTTTTCGGTTATGTATGAGTAAGACACAATGCTTAAAAAAAACACAATGAGTGATATACAAAAGAGAAAACAAAAATTGAGTGTGTTGGTGGATGGAATGTACGAAAGGTTTCTCTCTTTATAATGTTTTTACTCTATGGTTCAGCATTTTCTCAGAATGCTCAGTCAATTTATTCTGAACGCATACAGCTTTCTCAGAGCACTTTCTTATCATTCTCTGAACGAAAAAAGAAATACAATTTTAAAGTTCTAAACGCTCTGAGCGTTAAAAGAAATATAACTTTTTTGACAACTCAGATTCTGCTCTGAAAGAAAACATGCCTATTCTTTCTACCCCTTTTGTATTTGCAGACTGACCGATCCGAACCCTTGTCATTTTAATTCAAATTAATAAAGCAGTGTTCAAGATTAAGAGCTTTTTGGTCCTGAACTTCATCTTTAGAACACCGCGCTCGTGCCGCTATCAAGTAAAATAAAAAGTGGGCCAAAAGAGATCACCCTATTGGAAGATGCTCTTATTTTTGCAAATGGCCGCCAATGTAGAATCTGTTTTGACATTTTTGGACTAAACAGATGTAGAATACAAGTGAACAAGTCATAGAGCGTACACTCCCCAAGAACGCGGAATAATCGTGTCTATTTTTTTGCGTAACAATTCGTCTGTAGTGTTGGCGCACCGCGAATTCCGTCGCCGATTCCACGGCCGTCCAACACCGACTGCGCAAACACTGCGCCGTTTGGCCACCAACCTTGAAGAGTGTAGGACCACACGAGACGTCGCCAAGAGTGGCCGGCCCCGGAGCGCCTGTTGTGTCGAGAATATCGCCGCTGTTGACGAGGATGTTGAGCTGTCGCCGGAAACATTGCCGTGCCTCGCCATTAGCCATCAGCCGGTCGTCCCTAAGGCGAATTTTTGATCAAAGACTTGCGCATTTTCCCGTACAAAATCCAGTTTTTGCATCAGCTGCTGCCTGTTGACCGCCAAACGCGTGTAACCTACGCCCAAGCCATCCTCAATCTCGAGGACGAAGTAGAGGATTTTTCGACCAAAATCATAATGAGCGATGAGGCTCATTTCCAAATTCAGCGGGTACGTGAACAAGCAAAACTATCGCTTCTGGAGCACCGAAAATTCACGAATAATGCACGAGGAGCCATTACATCTGCTCAAAGTTACTGGATGTGGCGCTGTTTTTGCTGGAGGAGTCATCGGGCCATTTTTTTCCAAAACTCCGCGGGTCAAACGACAACAGTGGAATGTGCGCTATTGGGACATGTTAACCGACTTTTTTCTGCCACAATTAGACAAATTTGGACTGGAAGATATGTGGTTCCAACAAGACGGAACTACGGCACACACAGCGCGAGCCACAACCGATATTCTGAAGGAGGCGTTCCCGGGTCGGCTTATTTCTCGTTTTGTCGATTTGCACTGGCCCGCAAGATCACCCGATTTAACCGTTTTTTTCTGGGGTTTTTTGAACCACCTTGTACAATTCATGTTCATGTCCACTTTGTGTATTCTCCGGAATCGTCCTCCCTCGTACACGGGGCTAACAATTTACCGTACGACTTTCCTCTCGAAGAGATTAAAGTGCCTTTTATTAAACACGCAAGTCTCAGATCCGTATGTGAGTGATGGTAAGACTATAGTCCTGTACAGAAACAGCTTAGTTTTTATTATAAGACTTCTGAAGTCTGGTTCTGTTGGAGCTTGCAGCCTTCAGAGTTATTCTTCCTCCATAGTGTTATCGGCTCCTACTTTTTTTTACCCTAGGTAAGTAAATGATTTTGGTGGTTGGGTGCTGTATGAATAGAATAGGCACTGAAAGGCATCAAACTGGTGATGCAGTCGCTGCAACTATATCGTACACATCAATTGTGCTTATTTTACCTCCCCGCGGTAACCACCGGGTACTGGTCTGTCCATCCGGACATTCCTGCTAAACTTATAAGCGCGAGTGTTGAACACAGAAAAAATAGCAACACTATAATGCTCTGCTTTAATGACTGTTCTGATCGATTCGCAGAAGTCTTGCACGAGCCCCTCAGAAAGAGGACGTACGGCGGATGAGCCCAACCAATTGGACCAACGGTGGCGTCAACAGTCAACGAAGCAGACGTCATAAGCGGTAGACTTAGGCAAGAAGTCTTGGGCTTTCGACACGTAAGTGAGCGACTTGTGACAATCCGTATCAAGGCTAAATTCGCCAACATTAGCCTAATATGCGCTCATGCCCCCACAGAGGAGGACAAAGATGACGCCACCAAGGATGACTTCTATGAGCTCCTCGACAAAACCTATAAGCAATGCCCTAAATACGACGTTAAGATCGTACTAGGCGATTTTAATGCCAAAATAGGTAAAGAGGAAATCTTTGGTAGGACTGTCGGAAAACATAGCCTACACGACAAAACGTCTGAAAACGGACTTAGGCTAATTGACTTCGCAGCGGCACATAACGTCACCATTGCAAGCACACGGTTTCCTCATCTCGATATACACAAAGGGACTTGGCGACACCCAGATCAAAGAACCGTCAATCAGATTGATCACGTTGCGATCGCTGCAAGACACGCCTCCAGTATCTTGGATGTTCGCACCTTCCCAGCAGCTAACATCGACTCGGATCACTACCTTGTTGCAGCAAAGGTAAGAATGCGAATAACCCGAACTACACAACAACGGAGTAATACTGTGAGGAAGTATGACGTCGGAAAGCTGCAATCGCAAGAAACCGCCAGAACCTATGCCGATCGAATATCCCGTAACCTCTCAAGAAATCCAGTACCGCCAGCATCAATTGCCGAATATCAGTGGCAACACTGCCAACAAGCCATCAGAGATGCCGCAACTGATGTGCTAGGTTTCACCAGACCACCACCACGAAACCTCTGGTTTGATGACGAATGCAGGCAGGCCCATGCAGCCAAACAAGAGGCATATAAAGCGACGCTACGAAGAAAGACGAGAGCTGCTCGCGAGCTTTACGAGCAGAAAACAGGGGAAGAACACCGGCTTCTCCAAAAGAAAAAGAGAGAGCATGAGAAGCGCGCGATCGAAGATATTGAGAGATGCTACTCCAGGAACAACGTGCGGAAGTTTTACCAACAGGTAAAAAGAACATGCCAAGGAAAAAAATCCCGCACAGAAGCCTGTAGAGATAGGAATGGAAACCTCGTAGTAGAGTCACAGTCGGTGCTGAGTACATGGAAGTACCATTTCTGCAGACTGTTAAACGGCGATGAAGGCCAAAATCCCGCTGTCAGGCAGAATGAACCATTCAACATGGATGATGACAGACAAAACTTCCGTCCACCTGACCAAAATGAAGTAAGGATAGCAATATCTAAACTCAAAAACAACAAAGCTGCTGGACCCGACGGATTACCCGCCGAACTTTTTAAAGCGGCCGGAGATGACCTGGTGGAGTGCATACACCAACTCATCTCTAAAGTTTGGTCAGAAGAAAGTATGCCTGATGAATGGAACCTCAGCATCGTTTGCCCGATTCACAAGAAAGGAGACCCTCTAAACTGCGCCAACTATAGAGGAATAAGTCTCCTGAATATCGCCTACAAGATCCTCTCTGCCGTACTATGTGAACGCCTGAAACCTTTCGTCAGCAGCCTGATTGGCCCCTATCAGTGTGGTTTCAGACCAGGAAAGTCCACAATCGATCAAATGTTCACGCTACGGCAGATCCTGGAAACCACCCAAGAATTCCAAATCGATACCCACCACCTCTTTATTGATTTTAAGGCCGCGTACGATAGCATTTATAGAGACGAGCTATACAGAGCCATGTCAGGTTTTGGCATTCCCACAAAACTCGTCCGACTGTGCAGGATTACGATGGAGAACTCTCGCTGCTCCGTCAAGGTTGGTTCTGACCTCACAGAAGCCTTTGACGTCAAAAAAGGATTCCGACAAGGTGATGCGTTATCGTGCGATTTCTTCAACTTAATACTTGAAAAAATTATAAGAAACTCGCAAGTCAATTGTAGTGGGACAATTTTTTTCAAGTCTGTGCAATTGCTAGCATACGCTGACGACATAGACATCATTGGCAGAACTCGGCGAGCTGTCACTGGAACGTTTGCTAGCATTGAAGCTGAAGCGGCTTAGATGGGACTAGCAGTCAATGAGGCCAAAACGAAGTACCTGCTGTCCACAAAAAGGGACACACAACAACTTGAGGTAGTTAGGGACTTTGTGTACCTCGGATCCGCTATAACATCTGACAACAACATCTCGTCAGAAATAAAGCGAAGAATTACTCTTGCCAATTGCTGTTTCTATGGGCTAGGAAGGCAATTGAGTAGCATAGCCTTCTCTCGAAAGACAAAGGAGACTCTGTATCAGACCCTAATCATCCCAGTCCTGCTCTATGGCGCCGAGGCATGGACTCTATCTAAAGCGGATGAAGATATCCTTAGTCGTTTCGAGCGTAAGATTCTTCGGAAGATTTTTGGCCCTATCTGCGTTAACGGGCTTTGGAGGAGAAGGTTCAACCAAGAACTATACGATCTGTACAGCGACATTGACCTGGTCAAAAAAATACGCATAGCACGTTTAAGATGGCTAGGTCATGTAGAGCGAATGGACAACAATGCTCCGGCTCGCAGGATCTTCGATTCCATCCCAGAGGGTAGACGCAGTCAAGGAAGACTTTTAAGACGTTAAGTTTCTTCTTTAAGCAGTAACGTCGGAAAAAAAATTCTAGTCTCAATAGTTTTTGAAGTTAGCTCATGCAAAGAAATAATGTAGTTATGGACCACTCTCCGTACTCTGCTCTGCAATTGAAGCACAGTAGCTATATCTTCAAATTGATTGATTTTCATTCAAGGAATAAATATAAGACAAGCTTGGTGATTACGGTTTCAGTTTTCGATGTATATCTCCGAGACCTTACGAATTTGTGGACAAATTTTTGTATACACTATCTCTCCCCTCCCTATCCACCTAATGCCCGCGCAGTGTGTAACATTAAAAGGGAAACAAGTAGTCCCTTGTGCGCGCGTTAATTATAAAAAAAAAAAAAAAAAAAAAAAACAGCCAGTTCCCCCACCCTTCCCATTTTGTTAGTAAAGGACTTTAAGAACAATCAAATTCAACGAATTCTTTCTTAATAAATACATTTTAATCGATGTTTTATTTTATTTTTTAAGTTTATTGTTTTCAAAAATTCTGCGCTTAAGAGATTTCAAATGCACATTCGAAATCTACAAAAAATAAAATAAAATGGAAAACGTATAGCGTTTCTCAGCAACCATTTAAACAATAAGTTAATTCTTTTTGAGATAAATATTGGTTTCAATTATTCTACTGAATATTAAGATTTTTTATTTAAATTTCTGTTTAAGAAATTGATATTCGAATAACTCTTTAGTTTAATACCTTTTTTAGGATAAGAGCACATACATATACATACATACGTATTAGTTTATTACATCAATCTGTATTCGATTACTTCAAAAGAAGTCCCTATTTCGATATTCAGTCAATTGTTCATTGGTTATTGATTAAAGCATTTGGAAGAAGAAGAACGTCAAACTTAATATTCAATCCAAAAGAAACTAAATCAAGTGAAAGATGTATTTACGTCTATATAAGATATTTTGCCTCAAATTTTCATCCTTTTGCGCTCAATTATTTTCCATCCCAAAGCTTTATGCTTGAATAAACTCAAGGAAACTACTTTGTTAAATAATTTCTTTTAAAAAAATATCACATATGCAATATTTTTCATACTCTTGCTTTCATTTAAACTTCAAAAAAACAATTTCAATAAAAAATAGAATTTTCAATAAATGTTTGTATTTACTCTTCAATATTCGAAGAAAAAGTGTTTACTTTAGTCGATTGGTAATCCTTCAATGGACTGCAAAGAATTAACGTCTGCAATCAACGATTTTAGCCAAATTTTGGTATATTTTGTCCTCATTTTCAATTAAATTCAATATTCATCCATTAGATTATAGTCCTTGCATCGATGACGACACAAAGGCAGCAACAAACTACAAAATGGATTCGTGATATCTAATCCCAGAGATACAAACTCAAAAAAAAGAGCAAATAAAATCCATTCAGTGAAAAAGTGTTAGTTAATCAACAAAAAAGCAAAAGAAAAGTATAAAGAAGAAAGTAAAAGAGCAATAAAAAAAAAATTCAAAAAGAATGTCCAACCCACCATCAAGGATTACATCACCCCAATACATCCGACGCAATGGATCCAATACAGCATCATCGGCAGGTGGGAGCCCTACCGCTGGCGGCAGCTCCTCAGCATCAGCATCCTGCCCAGGATCACCCATGCGTCGGGTGTCTGCCATCAAGAGCAGTGCCATGGATTTTGCTTCGAAGTTCTTCAACAAATGCAAAGCTGCCACATTTACGGTGGATGGAGCAACGTACACTATAGGTAAGCTCACAAATATTTAATTTGAAGACATTTAATTACTATTCGCAATGAATGACACGGCACACGGGGGTTGGAGGGTGTCCCGTTAAAAATACTTCACCTATTCTTCTAGGAAGATTTTAAACGACTTTAAAAAGGTGAATGTTTAAATAATTTAAACAAATTGCATATTTAAATTCTAGACATACTACGGTTATTGGGAACTGTGAAAATTCCTTTCATGAATCACAGAAATATATACAGGGTGTTACCTCCAATTGTTAGGTTTTGCTTGTTTATTCCTATAAAATCTTTAAATCTTACAAAAACATTTAATCATTAATTTTATTTTATTTTTTAATGCTTATTGAAATTTAATAATATATAGAGGAGAGTTGGATTTTAGCAGCCATTCGTGTTGTCGTAAGCGCCGTAACAAAAAGTATCCAATTATTGTGGTTTGTGGATAACAAATATAGTAAACCAATAAAAAAACAATTTTATTTCTTTTTGCATTTCATTCAACATTGATACGAGCATTGATCACAGAAAGAAAATTTTATTTTCCATTTTACAATTTTGAACAAAATTGGTTCAGAGATATTTTTCTTTCTAATCTATATTTCGAGTTTGAATGCGATTATTTTGAAAACTATTGACACAAATGATTTAATTTAAATGTAGGATTAAAGCTGTGCTTAAAATGTAAAACACTTTTCAGTAGAGCAATTTTAAAATTTAAATTGTGCTCTGAAACAAATTAAGTGTTGGAATTTGAATTTTTTTTCGGAAAAGTAGGGAAATGTTATTTTAAATTATATTAAAACCATTTTTGTTTGATATAATGAAGGATAAGGTAAGAAAAATATGCGTTTTTTACATAATTCGTTTTACCAAATCAAATATGAGTACATTTTTAATCTTATGTAACATAAGATATTTTTCCAAATCAATACTTAAGTGTTTTGAAAACTTAACTTTACTTAACTTTTTTAACAAACGTGGTAGGAAGAATTTTTGAATATAAGCTTTATTTCTGTACACAATTTAACTTCTCATCTATAATTAAAAACTGCAAGTAATTCTATTAGTCAAAGTGAATAATTTATTAAAATATAAAAAAATAAATAAATATTTTCAAAGTTTGTGTTGTTGTAAATACAGTGAATATTAAGATTTGTATACAAGTTTTTTCTTTATGTTTAACTTAAGAGAAAAGTTTAACATATAAATTAGGCATACCTTGTGCCTGTACAAAAATGATATCTTATGAAGTTTCATGTTGTCAACAGGCAATTTTTAATAAAAAGTGTGAAAAAAAAGTATCGATTAGTGGCAGTAGGTCCATCAGATCATTTTTCTTTTCTTTGTTGAGGGGTAAAGGTTGTAAGTAGCACAATGGCACATCAGACAGTTGTGCTATTGAGACACCTCGACGCTTCAAATTTAATATTTTAAATGGCTCTTCTTCAGATAGTGAAATTTTATACAAAAGAACTCCAAACTTCTTTTCATATCTAATCCATTTGATGTCTTGCCATAAGAACTTATTCTCACTTTCATCAACTATTGGCCAGAGAAATTTTTCTTTCGAGGTTCTGGAAAAGTCTAGAAATTTGTTTCTAGTCATTTCATCTACTACGAAAGGCTTTTTGGTTCATCATCATCATCGGCGCAATAACCGGGATCCGGTCCGGGCCTCCTTCAACAAATTCTTCCATATATCCCGATTGCTGGCCGACACCATCCAATAGCGCACCCTAAGGCTTCGGGCGTCCTGGTCTACGCCATCCTTCCAACGTAAGCAAGGTCTGCCACGTTGTCTTCTACCATAAAAAGTACCGCAAAAGACTTTCCGAGTTGGTTCCTCTTCGCTCATGCGAGCTAGGTGTCCAGCTCACCGGAGTCTACCGAGCTTTATTTTTTCAACAACATCTGCTTCAAGATAGATTTCATACAATTCATGATTGTATCTTCTCCGGAGTCCTTCCTCACACACGGGGCCAATAATTCTCCGTAAGACTTTTCTCTCGAACGCGGATAAGAGATCAGAGTGCCTTTTTGTAAGCACCCAAGTCTCGGATCCGTATGTGAGTACTGGTAAGATCATAGTCTTGTACAAATGGTGGAAAGGCTTTACGTGAGCACCTGCCTATTAAGGCTTAATCTCACGGTGGGCCAACCCACCTGGGGTCAAAATCAGCATTGACCAGATCCCTAGAGTGGTTACCAGTCACTCATTGAGTGGTGCCTTCAGTCCACTCTAATTACGTATCATCATATTTAATATAATGTTATTTCACTAGAGTGCCTCCCCAGACCACTCTAGTAGCAATTTAACAATCATGTTGTGGTCATGGTTATTCCCCTTGCTTAGGAGCGAGGCCTATCATGCACCTCTAGTAAGTCATCTTGTGACAAACCATATGCTCCCGCTTTGGGTATAACCACAGCCCCCGCGAATCCTTTCCCATTTATCAGGCAGTTGCTACCGAGCATTGCTCACGTAATCAACTGGGCTCTCCTGATAACCCGCGGTACCCAACATTTATTTAGCCATGGGTATGGCCTTGTTTCAACGGAATCTTGCGGTCTGACTTGCCACAATCGTCATTCGGGAACCGCCAACCCGTGTTTAGAGTGATGGATTCGAAAACAGTGTTGAGAAAAGTCACTGAATCTTCACCATCACCCCGCCCAGCTAAGCTGCACTTGTTTGTTAGGCAAACCAAACCATGAGTTTATAAACCCAACTCATAGGCGGCATGTCGCCCTCGGCAACTTTTCCGTCAAATTCCTTTTGTTCCAATCTTGTTACTGAACTCATCTACAATACCCAAAAGGTATCATAGTGAGTTCCATTTTCCCTGGTTGAAGCTTACTAAGTTAAAGGTGTGTTGGCACCTTCACTTTTCAGACTTCAACCTCACAACAACGTTTCCAACTCTTCCATCTATTTCCTGGTTAAAGCTTACTAAGTTAAAGGTGTGTTGGAACCTTCACTTTTCAGACTTTAACCTCTCAATAACGGCTCAAACTCATCCCTGGTTAACTTACTAAGATAGAGGTGTGTTAGCACCTCTTCTTTTCAGCATTTACCTCGCAACATCAAAGTTTCATCAATTTTCGCTGGGGATTCTCAATATCAAAAGCGATATCCCACTTTCTCAATATCGAATCCCCAGCCCATTAAAAACCATTCCACAACTCCTTCTCATCCCTTCTACGCTCTCACTTCGCGAAGGACTTACTTATAGTAACTGAATAAACAGTCACATTTCAGATCCTTGTTTCCAGGAGCACCACGCGGAGGTGGAGAGCACATGCTCCCATAGTCTTGTACAGCAGCAGTTTGGTTTTTATGGTAAGGTTTCTGGATTTAAAGAGCCTTGACAGACTATAGTAGGTTTTGTTGGATTTCAGCAGCCGCCAGCGTATTTCTTCCTCCATATTGTTATTGGCTGCTACTTTTGACCCAAGATAGTTAAAGGACTGCACTACTTCAAGTTCGTGCTCCGCTACCCTGATGGTTGTACCAACATTTCTCGCAGACGTTGCCGCCATGTACTTAGTCTTCCCTTCATTTATATGCAGCCCCAGGTATTTTGCCGCTTGCTCGATCTGGGTAAAGGAGTCTTGTACAGCTTGTTGGCTTCTGCCGATGATGTCGATGTCGTCTGCGTAAGCTAGTATCTGGCTGGACTTGGTGACTATAGTCCCTCTGGTTTACGTGCCAGAGTCACGGATTGCTTTCTCCAACGCCAGGTTGAAGAGGATGCAAGCCAGACCATCCCCTTGTCGAAGTCCATTAAAGATGTTGAAAAGAGCAAACCGGCTACTTTTACTTGGCTTGTGATGATGGTCATGGTCAACCTACATAGTCTTGTCAATTTATTTAGGATGCCGAATTCTCTCATGGCCCTATAAAGTTCTACCCTGGCTATGCTATCGTAGGCGGCTTTAAACTCTATAAAAAGATGGTATGTCGAGCTGTGGTTTTTTAAATTTTATGTTCATAGTCTTAAGAATCTTGGAGTATTTAGTAATCGATACCGTTATGCCATATTTTTCAATAAATAACCGATACATTTGGGAAAGACTTAAATTGGCATGAAAGTACTTTTGTGCTGATTGCTTTCTAGTGTAGTGTGACTCATATGCTGGAAAACTTTGAATACGGCTACGGACTTCCATTTCTTTAGCATCATTAAGCTTATTTGGAGGAGGCATTCTTTCCACCTCGTTTGTCTTGGGATAATGATGATAAACTGTTCGGTTTCACATAGTGTGAAACGAAAACATTTTTGACAGACTTGTATTCTTTGGCCACCAACTTTCCTGGTCCGCAAATGTGTTGTGGTGTTTCTCCGTGTTTTTTTTTTCTGAAAGTATTATCAGCCCAGCAGCAAATGCTTCTCTCAAATTATAGTTTCCCAGCTTCCAATACTGTTTAAATATATTTCTTTAAACCTCTGGTGAATTTTTTTCTTTGCACTTCATGAGAAAATTTTCCAATTTCTTTACCTTCTTCTTTGCTATAAATTTACCAGAATTATTAAAGTATCCTTCCCCAGTATTCCGTTTTAATTTTCTTATCCCACGATTGACATTCTGATTTTCTTCGAAAAGTTGTACTGCACGTTCAGTTTCTTCACTCAATTCACTATCACTATTCAAATGAAAGTTGGGATCGTCAGAATCAAAATCTTTTCCTTGATCTCGATAGAATCAACATTCAATAGATTTTCCAATTGCCTGGTAGATTATTGGCATAATCAAAATCAGATTCCTGGATTTCAACCAAGGTGTTCGCATTAACTAAATATTTTGGATCATCTAGAAGCAAACAAATGAAATTACACATAATAATTAAATACAATAGTATGTACTAAACATTGTAAAGTTGTTAGTAAGTAAACCTGTGTAATTGTCCATACAAATTGTGACAGATTTACGAAGTTTACAACTTAACTACGTTTACGATAAATACCATGAGTATGATAATAATTAAAGCAACACTAATAACAACAATTAAAGCAGTAATATGACAACAAACAAACCTTTTTCAGCAGAACTCGACCCAGCAAATCCTTCAATTTCGTGGCCCTTGATGCGCTCATCGTTATCCTCATAACATTCTTCCATAACAGTTTGATTATTTTTTTTATTTTTTTTGTGATGCTAAGGCTAGCATCAACATTTGATCTGCGCGTTTCATATTTAATTTCGTTTCACTAATCAATTTTTTTTAGTTTGATTGATAAATTCTTCACTTTATAATTATGTCTTTTCACTTCCTCTCACTTTTAAAACTTTGCTATAAACAAAACTTTGCAATTTATTATAAGTATTCTAGCACTTACGTTACAATATGAACTTTACTCGCTCACGTTAAAACATAATAAATATAAAAAAATACATTTTCTAAGTCGATGTAAAAAGATAAAATGTTGAAAAAAAAACCAAAATTATTAGAACGTTAGAACGTTACTTTCTTTATAAAGTCAGTCGATATTACAGTTTTTTTAAACAGCAATTATAGTGTTAAAAAACAATATTTTTCTTAAAACTCAGCTTTCAGATAAAATTAAGAATAAAATTGAAATTCGAAAACCAAAGGAAACATTCACAAAGATTTAAAAAATAACAACAAAAATCAATTTTTTAAGTTTTTTTTTTTGTTTAAAACCGAAAAACCAAGGCTGGATTGATATGATTAAAAATTTTGAGGTGTATCCGGCAAACTATTCAACCCATCTGTCTATTGTAGTGTCGTGCGAATGTACGCTTCAAGATATCCAAAACAGAGCTGAAGTATCTAATGCTGTTAAGAAACTAAAATGGGTCGAAAGTAAGGCTAGTTTGTATAGGCGAAACTTAAATCAACAAATGGGTTCTTTTAATGAGCAGCTTGAACTTTGCATAGAATCTTAAACACAATCTGTTTTTGAATTAGTTAAGCATTCAGCAGTTGTTAGTTCTTGTCCGAATAAATCATCTTTTAATTCAAATTGGTATGACGAAGAGTGTAAAAAAAGTAGGAAAAAATCCTTCGCTTACTTAAGTTTTTCAGGCAGTCTTCAAATGAAGCTTTCAAAAGACTCTACTTGCAACAAAATAAAATATATAAGGATTTATGCAGTTTCAAAAAGCAATTGTACTTAAACAAAGCTGCTAGGAATCTTTTAAACTGTAGGGATTCCAAGTCTTTTTGGTGCAAAGGAGCAAGTCATCGTCTTTGAGCGTAAGTGTAGATCAACTAGCAAACTATTTTGAAAACCTCTTGCTCTCAGACTCAAACCAAAACTCTTACGCCCTTCAATACATTTCGATACCTGAGCTAGACTCGCCTTTTACAATGCTTGAATTATTATCATCACTTAATAAAATGAAAAATAATAAGGTTGCGGGATTAGATGGAATCCCAATCGAGTTCTACAAGTTTTCGACCCCTGAGTTTCTGGAACGCATTTTAGCATTGCTAAACCAAATTTTCATTGACGAGATGTTTCCAAGTAGCTTTCGCTTTGCGAAAATATGTGCTATATTTAAAAAAGGTAATCCAAATCTTCCTGAGAATTACAGAGGTATATCCGTTTTGTGTTCATTAAGAAAACTGTAGACTTATAAGATGGGTTGACAGCAATAATATTATAAGCTGTTTCCAAGCTGGTTTTCGGGCTAATCTCTCAACAATGGATCAAATATTTGCTCTTACAAGCATCGCAAGACGTTTTATCGATAAAAAGAAACCATTGTACACTTTTTTTGTAGATTTCAAAGCTGCTTTTGATACTATCAATAGGCATTCACTATTATATAAGCTTTCAACTATTGGTTTATCAACAAAGTTCATTAAAGTCTATGAACAGCTTCTTTTGAACACGTCTGCGACTGTATGCAATGGTGAACACCAGTCTAAAGCTTTCAGATCAGAAACAGGTGTCCCACAGGGTTGCGTTTTGAGTCCGTTGATGTTCGTCTTATATATAAATGATATTGAAAATTACTTACCAGGAGGTGTAACCTTTGGCGATTTGTCAATTCAGACAATCATATGACGCTTCAACTCCAAATTAATAAGCTGAAACTATTTTGTGATACATGGGATCTTAAAATTAATATTAATAAATCTAAAATAATGATCTTCAGAACTCAAAACCGATCTGATAACCTTAACTGGAACTGGAATTTAGATGGTCAAAATATTGAGATAGTTAGTGAGTTTAAGTATCTAGGCCTAATTATAACTCACAATCTAAGTATGAAAGCCCATATTAAAGAAAAACTTTCCGTAGCAAAATCAGCAATTAATACCATGTGGTCAAATTTTTTTTACTAATAAATTTGTTGACTCTACGTCAAAGTTTAAAGTTTTTAATGCAACGGTTAATAGATGTCTTTGTTATGGAACTGAAGTTTATGGGTACCAATATTTTGAGGAAATTGAAAGCATTCAAAGATACTTTTTCAAACGAATTTTCCGGTTGCCTTTTAATACCTCCAATTACGCAATATATGTTGAATCTGGTCTACCACAAGTGAGGTGTTTGAAAGCCAATGCAGACTATCTCACGAAAGTAATGCATAGATTTGATAGCAATTTACATAAAAGAATTCTACTGATATCACTCCGCTGTGGTTATTCACCTTTTAGAAACTGGCACGCGCTCGCGTCGGCTCACAGCGTCTCTTTAGATCTGAATGTAAGCAACAGAGAAGAGTGGACAAAAATCTTTTATGATTTAATATCGGTGGTAGATGATAAAATCTATCAACAACAATTAGAAAAGGTAACAAATTCCACCTCTAGGGTTACGTATAGACGTTTGAATCTGAGCTGATGTGATAATAATAATTTAAGGGAGGAACTTTCAACCTCAGATATGAGTTTAATCTTTAAGATTCGAACTGAAACCCTTGAACTTAATTATAGGCCTCACAGAACAGATTTAGACGCTATATGTTCTCTATGCAACCTTAACCAAATTGAAGACGTACGCCACTTCATTGCAATATGTCCTATTCTTCAAGAAATACGCAGGCTTAATTTTAGCAAAAGCTTCTTGTCTTTCGGTGAGCTTATCAGTATTTTAAATGGTGAGAGAGGTTGGAAAATACTTGTGCGATTTGTTTCACACGCAAACAATTACAGGAATTCATATTTGAATTTGTTTTGACTTGACTATTCTTAGTTATTTTATATAAAAAGACCATTTTTTTTAGCTAAACTAGAAGCCCAAGTATGCCATCTCTAACTTTTCATATACGTTTTCTTTTTTTCTCGTCTTATTGCAGTTCTTTGACTTTTTGAATGTATGAGATTTTAGGTTTTTATTTTCGCGGACGATATTCATATTAGATAAAGTTTTGTATTTTCGGAACTTACCGCGTTATAAGAAATATTTTCTTATTTATTTCTACCCGACGTTTCGAAGAAGTTTCATACTTCGTGGTCACGGGATGAGACTGACGTTTGATTGCTGTTGTTTAAGTTATTGTTTTTTAGCTCTCGCTCTCAAGTAGTACCGGTGCGTAGATTGTTGTTGTTGATGTTGTTGTTGTTGATGCTGTTGTTGTTGATGTTGTTGTTGTTGGTGTTGTTGTTGTTGGTGTTGTTGTTGTTGGTGTTGTTGTTGTTGGTGTTGTTGTTGTTGGTGTTGTTGTTGTTGGTGTTGTTGTTGTTGGTGTTGTTGTTGTTGGTGTTGTTGTTGTTGGTTGATGCACTTGGATTGCTTGTGGGTGGTGGTGGTGTACTCGTTCTAGGTTGTTGTTGCGTTGAGTCGATGTATTTTTGGACACATGCAAAGCTTACGACATCGGCTAGAGGTTTTTTGATTTGCTTTACTATGGTTTTGCTTATGAGAGGATACCACGTTGGCGATAATTTAAAGCTAGAATCTCTATTGAAATTTGTATGTTTCTTAATTTTAATTGCTTCTCTGACGATTCTTGGTACATAAAATCTTTCATTTGCGATTGATCTAGCTTGATAAAGTGATCTTCGTTGTAGGCCAGATGTTCACATATTGCCGATTTTGTGACAGCGTTGTTTTGGATAGCTTTGATATGTTCGTTTAAACGCATTTTAATACCTCTTTTCGTTTCACCAATATAAAAAGATCCACAGCTACAGGGAACAGAGTATACACCAGGATTTTGGAGTGGAATTTTGTCCTTAGGCGATCTTAAAAATTGACGAACCTTAGTTGGCGGTTTAAAGATGGTTTTAACATCATATTTTTGTAAGATTCGCCCAATTCCATCCGTTATGCCTTTGATATAGGGTAAAAAGGCCCTTTTATCAAATGCTGGAGGTAGCGAATGTTTCTGTGAGCTGGGTTTGGGTTTCCAGGTTCTCTGTTTGGAGTTGTAGCCATTCTTTTTAAGTGCAATGTCTATATCCTTCAACTCTTGCTTGAGGTGTTCGGGGTCACAAATTTTGTGAGCACGGTTCACAAGAGCCGATACAACCGATGTCAAGTTGGCTGGGTGATGATGTGATGTAGCATGTAAATATCTGTCCGTATGAGTGTCTTTCCGGAACACCGTGTGGCCGATCGAACCATCTTGCTTTCTTATGACTTTAACGTCTAGGAAAGCCAAAGAGTTTTCTTGTTCTCTTTCCATTGTAAATTTAACTTTTTCGTGGATGGAATTAAGATAAATCAGAAAACTTTCTACCTGATTCTCTTTGAGTACGCAGGAGGTGTCATCCACGTACCTTACCCAAATTGTTGGTTTCGTTAAGGATGTTCCTAATGCCAATTCCTCAAAATGTTGCATCCATATGTCTGCAATTATTGGTGCAACAGGTGAACCCATTGCAACACCATCAATTTGTATATAATATTTCCCATTGTATAAAAAATATCCTGATGTAAGGCATATATCAATTAACTCTAATAACTTAGAGTTGTTTTGAGAATTAGACAATTTCGATTTTATAACATTGAAAGTTTCTTCAATTGGAACATTGGTGAATAAGGAGGTAACATCAAAACTAACCATAATTTCATCATGTTTAATGTGAAGGTCTTTGATCATGGACACGAAATGTTCCGAGTTTCTTACTATTGAGTTTGAGTTTTCAATAAGTGGCTTAAGCTTAAAGGTTAATTCTTTAGCCAACAAGTATGTTGGTGAATCTATTTGGCTGACGATGGGTCTTAACGGTACATTTTCTTTATGTACCTTAGTAAAGCCCGTAAACTCTTGGTGCTTGTGGGCATGACGGTATAAAATTCTGATTTTGTAAAACAGATTTACTGTCATTTACAATCTGTCGAACTTTTTTAAGCACTCTTGATGTTGGATCATACGTTACTTCTTTGTAAGTAAGTTCGTCACTTAGCAGAGAAAGGATTTTAGCATCATATTGTTTGGAGTTAAGAATAACTGTACAGTTTCCTTTAACTGCAGGTAAAACAATAATTTCTTTGTCCTTTCTAAGTTTTTGAATGTAATGCGTAATATCTTGTGTAAATAATCAATATTTCCTACATTAAATAATCACTGTTTTTGCTTAAATATAAATATAAAAAATTGTGTTTTATAAAGGTACTTATTTCTGTTAATCTATTTTCGTTACTTTATTTCTGTTAATTTATTTTTGTTAGTATATATTTGTACCATCAGATTTTAATTGTATAAACTGTTTAACTTTATTCAATCTCTTAAAAAATAAAACTTAATCGATATCATATACGGCAGACGGCTTATATGCCATGCTTAAATTTTTTATTTGAATTAAATATTATATGTTATAAATGTTACTCTACTCTTGTTAATAAATTGAATTGAATTGAATTGAATTAAAATAAACTATAAGAAAAACATACATAATTAAATATCAACAATTGTATTTTGCTTAATTTTTATAAACATAAAACAAAAGCATAAATAATTTTGTTCAACAAAAAATGAATTAAACGTAAAAACTTAAAATATTTCAGTTTATTTATTTAAAAAGTCTATAAAAAAAAAGTCTAAAACCGAAAAAATTAAAAATATTTTGTTTATAATAATTTTTGTTGTAAATATTTGAGTTGGTCTTTTTATTTCTTTTTGTTTCGATGAATTATATTGAAAATTGAAGAAGTGACACCTGTTCAAACACGGTAAAATCGAGAAAAATGCGTCTGATTCGATGAATTTTTTTCATAAAAAATTAAGTTTAATTTAAAAAAAAATAGTTTTACTCGCGGTATTGACTCAATTTAATTTTAAAACAAAAATAAAATAAATAAAAAAATTAAAATTACTAAGAAAAAAACCCCAAGATTTAAGATTAGAGGAAAAGAACGACAAATTTATAATTTTTTATGATCTCTAACTTACAATTTTGGAAAATAAGAAATTATTATAATGAACATTTTAAGTCTTGTATGTTAACTAAATATTAAAATTTATTTCGTTAAAATATCTTTTTAAATAAACAATTTGTTAACAAACATCCATTTTTTTCGAGGTACACCCAGCCTTAATGTCTACCTAAGGCCGTTACTTCTGGCAAATACGATTCGGTAAAATCGCTTAACTAACACAAGTTGTTTATGATTTTGAAAATTATTTCTTTTTTTAAATAAAAAACTTGGTAAAACAACTTAAGTTGACCTAAGAACAACAAAATCGTCTCTTTTATCGAGGTAAAGAATCTTAAATGCGCGTAGGATATTTTGCTGTAATTTCAATATGGAAACCTATGTAGACATAAGATGTTTTACCGTAATATTTTCTTCAAGATTTTCAAAGAAAAAGAATATAATTGGCACATAAGTTCCATTCTTGCAGATTAACAACGCACACACAGGGATGGTTGAGAGTATAAGTCAATAGGCCTTGGCTCCTTAAGGAGCTGTCGAGCCAATCAATTTATTTATTTATTTAAGTTCCTTCAACTTCTGAAGTAATAAACATAAGCTGTTTCACCCCATGCATGCACTACAGTTAATGACAAAAGCTATTTTACAATCAGTTATAACTTCCTCATTTTTTTAAATATTTATACCTCAATTGGCTTAAAAAAAAAGAGCAAGCACAATAAATTTGAAATAACGTTGAATAGCTACAACAACTTAAAATCGACTTAAGATAGTTTACCTTTTAGGCATAGAACGAACAGATTTTTGGTTTTTAAAACCGTTATTGTAATGTATTTTAAGAATTGCCGTTGTTTTTATATATTTGTTTTTCGAAAATCACCCCTCCCTCCTAAATGGGGCCAACTAGCCCCCCCCCCCATAGTACAAAATTCTTGTATTTAACCCCTTTACAAAAAAATCGTTATCAACTTATGGCGCCGGAGTTATCGTACTCTTGCCCAATTTCTTAATAAAGAGCTGAAACTCATTCTCACAAAATAAATGCTGGTGTGCCATAAGGCTCCAATTTGTCCGACTTTACCCTCAGCTTTTAATATTCGTTTGGTAATTCACGTCCTTGGTCTTCGGACGTACAATCCCAACGATACCTATTATTATTAAATTCCAAATAAAACTCGAATAAAATCTCAAAAATAGGTAATTCAAATTCACAACACTTAACCGTTTTTGGTAAAAATGGAGTACGCCATTACACCTCTTGTATAATAACGAATTTATGAAAAAAAGTATTTCGAAAAATGTAGGACGGATTTTTATAAAATCCTGATTTTAATTTTTAGTTTTTTGCAAAAAATATTTTTTTTTAATTTTGGTATGCAGTTTTTAGAGTTTATTAATATACATGTGATTATAAGATTTAAGATTTTTTTTAATTAGTTTTAAAAATATTGATTTTTCAAAAAAAAAAATTAATTTTAATTAGAAAAAAAATTATTCAAAATATTGATATGCAGAATTAATTTGGCTATCTAGGTCTTTTTAAATATAAAATTTAATTGAAATCCATGGAGCCGTTACCCAGAATGCCAAAAATTAAAACAAAATATGAAAGTTTTTTTTTTTTTTTTTTTTTTTTATAATTAACGCGCGCACAAGGGATTATGTGTTTCCCTTTTAATGTAGAACACACTGCGCGGGCATTACGAAGATAGGGAGGGGAGAGATAGGAGGTGCCGATTAACATTGGTTTTGAATGTTTGCAGATCAAAATGGCAAGGGAAAATCCCGCCGGGTAAACTATTCCAGATTCGTGTCGTTCGGCTAAAAAAAGAATCCCTATATTTCACGGTACGTCCGAAATTAGGCTCAAGGGTGAACTGATGAGCATTCCTTGCGAGACGAGTATTACGGGAGAAACTTTTAAGGGGAGGAATGCAACTGGCTACTTCGAGTGAACATTTTTTGTAAAAGAAACGATAAAATAAGGAAAGACATAGACATAGACATAGTTACCGTTATTAGACTAAACCAACAAACAATTCCCAAAAATGTTTATCCAAAAGCGGTTTTCGAGAAAATAAACTTTTCCTTTATGGCCGTTATTACATTACATACCGTTGTCTTTAGCCTTTAAAATTAAATTTCAATTTCCCCTCTGAGGAATACCAAAAGGATCACACGTACCAAATTTGAAGATATTCGCTTAAGCCGTTTAGGCTGCAGATCTTTATACATACATACAGACAGACAGACAGACAGACAGACATACAGACATTTTTTGCAACTAATGTTTTTAGGCTTCTCTATTGATCGTAATGTCATGTTTAATTTTTAGAATTTTTTTTTTACAAATGCATAATTTGCCATATAGTCCCTAATCGCAAGTAAAAATGAGCACTCGTAGTAGCCAGCTGCATTCCTCCCCTCGTCTCGCAAGAAAAAACTCGTCAGTTTACTCTTGACACCAATTTTGGACATGCAGTAAAATTTAAAGATTTTTTTTTTAGCCGAGCAACACGAATGTGGAATAGTTTACCCGGCGATTTCAATTTGAAAGCATTTAAAACCAACGTTAATCTACAACTTCTGTTCTTCTTTCCCTTAGGTACTTACTAATGCTCGCACAAATTAATATCTCCACAGTACAGAAATGTAAACTTCATGGGATGTCCCGTTTGGTTTAATAAAAGAATTATTTACCTAAATAATAAGAAAAACAAGGTTTATAAGCATTTTCGCAGGTCCAATAATAATCGTGAACTTTATAAACAATATCAAAAGCTTCAAAAAGAATTCGATACTTTAAACAAATTCCTGTACAAGCAATATCTCTTTTCTGTCGAGTGTTACCTTAAAACAATTAGTAAAAGTTTTTGGAAATTTATAAATAGTGAAAGACAATCAAATGATAGTATTCCCAGTCTTATGCGTCACGAAGGCATTAGATCTGCTGATCTCTCTGTTATTTGTAACTTGTTTGCCAAACATTTCCAATCCGTTTATTTAATTAATTCTTCTGATATATCTTATGGTGCTAACTCGCTTACTACTGATAGTATTTTGAATATTGGTAATTTAAGTCTATCTACTTCTGAAATTGAGCTATAGCATTGTCCCAGCTTAAGACTGACAAACGCCCAGATATGGATGGAATCCCACCAATAATTTTAAAAATGTGTGCAAAAGCACTGGCAGTTCCTTTAACAATTAATCGATCGCTAGTATATGGTGAATTTCTTCAAACTTGGAAGCGATCAACAATTACACGCATTTTTAAATCAGGTAGCAAAACAAGAGGTTTCCAATTACCGTCCAATCTGTAAACTTTCTACCGTACCTAAAATTTTTGAAAAATTGATTTATGACCAACTAACTTCTCATATTCCTTCAATTAAAAGAATAATTTCTCCATTCCAATATGGTTTTGTAGCTGGTAGATCCACAACTACTAACCTTACAATTTTTTGTAACCTGGTTTTGAATGTTTTGAATGGACTTGAGAAAGGCTCTCAATATGATGTCGTATATACTGCCTTTTCTAACCCTTTCGACCGAGTAAATCATGACGTTTTACTGATTACTTAAATTGGATCAATTCTTACTTAAGAGATCGTATTCAGTACTTTCGTATAAGCAATGTTCTTTCTGAACTGGTTTTTGCTACTTCAGGTGTCCCACAGGGTAGCTACTTAGGTCCTCTTCTTTTTTTTGCTTTTTGTTAATGACATTCATGAAATATTTTCAAATTCAAAGTGCTTGATGTATGCAGATGATTTAAAAGTGTTTCGTTGCATACAATCCAAGCAAGATTGCTTCCTATTGCAGGAAGATCTTAGTATAGATTATCGAGGTGGTGCACTATTAACTCTCTCAATCTTAACATTTCTAAATGCCAAAGCTTAACGTTTTGTAAAAACCACTCACCAATTAATTTTACATATAAGACTAATCATAAGGATCTGTCCATTATAAATTTAAAAAAAAAGCTCTTGGTGTACCTAATATTCGACAAAAGCTAGACTTTTTACGACAGATAGATTTTTTAGTCGCCAGATGCAATTCTATGTTAGGTTTCATTTTGCGTAACTCCAAAGAGTTCTCTGATTCTCAGACTTTAAAATGTCTATTTTTTGCTTTTGTAAGGTCTAATTTGGAGTATTGCAGTGTAATTTGGAATCCTTCATATGCAGTACATTCATTTAGACTCGAAAAATCCAAAAACGTTTTACGAGGGTTGTAGTAAAAAGATTGAATTGAAACATATGTAGATATGCCTTCTTATGATACGAGATGTAAATTACTTGGTATTTTGCCCTTAACCATTCGAAGAAAGTTCACCGCGTTATGTTTATTCATGACATAATTACAAAATTTGTTCTCAAATTTTAGATTTAATTGGTTTCAATGATCCCCCTGGCTTAGTGGTTAGTGTGTCGGACTGCTAAGCGAATGAGCCTGGGTTCGAATCCAGATCATAGCCATCTTCTTTTCCGGGGAACTGCCTCTTGCGAGGAACTGACATAATTTTCAAGAGTAAAATTTGTCTCGAAAAAGTGCATCTCATCTAGCCGTTCGGACTCGGCGGTAAACTGTAGGTCCCTTCCATTCTTGTAGATTAACAACACACACAGAGGAATGATTGAGAGTATAAGTCACCAGGCCTTCTTAGTAGATATTTGCTTAAATCAAAACTATTGTTAATTTTAAATAACTTTAGTGGTAATGTTTTACATATATAATTGTATCTAGTAATCACTATGTTTGATGAATAAACTAAACTAAACTAAACTAAACTAAACTAAAAAAAATTACCAATGTACATATGTATGTCAAATAATACATATGTAAGTTTATGAATCTAATAAAACAAAGCTACGCTCTAAGTAAATTATTTTTGCCTCACTCTGTGTAAACGACGAATTAAAGAAGGCGTAAGGAGCCTTACCTCATTTCTCACTATACTTGCATATAAATTAAAATTACTATTCCGTATGTTACGACTACCCCCCATCATAGCTCAAGGATACGAACTCAACAATCCAACAGAGTTACAAATTTGCATGCAACACCGTTGTATATCTACAAACGAGTACGTATGTCATACGTCGAAAGGCAACCTCGAATAATATGGTTCTTTTGTCACACCATGACTGCCGCATGTGACGTTTTAAGGGCAAACGAAACGCCCACAAGGCTAATCGCCTTTATGCCACAGTGCAAAACTTTCGCAATTCACCTCCAATCCACACATGTTGAAAAATAGTCCACAGGACTCCACCTAACGATATTAAACGCAAATTTCATTTAACATTAAGTTGCAAATTCAATTTTTGAACGCACTGTGACGTGGTAGCGATTATTTTGGTCTGATGGTGACCCTGAATGTATCTGAGAGCTTACCTTGGATTGCCATGCAGTATGTGGTAGGTGTAGCGTGAGTAATATTCTGCGGGGCATCAAGTTGGAAACAGTTTTTTTTTTCTTTTTTTTTGACAGGAAGGAAGATTATGATAGGAAGCCTTTTTCACGCTATCTGCGGTGGATTTTATGTACTATTATGAGAAAAGATTGCAGGTGAATCCAATGGGATCGTGCCATTCTAGAAGTTGTTAGTTTTGGAATGTATGCAGATTTTAAGTGAGGAAGTAGTAAAAAGCTTATAATAAATGTTAAAAAAAATAATCAAGTGTGTGAACAAAGTTATACCAGTTGATTATATTTTTTTAATTAAATTTCGCAATAGTGTAATTATTTTTTAATGCTCCTTTAATCCTAAGTTAAACTTTAAAACTTGTAGAATTTGTAGAATTTGTAGAATAGGTAGATGGTAGATAGTTTTTCATCCTTTTGGCTGTTTTATGCAGAAGCCAGGACATTCAACAATTTTATGCAGCCGAAAGTTGTTCTCGGACTGACCAAGAATTTGCAGTCGAAACTCATAACACCTTTAACTGTAAGCTCACGTATGGCAGTTTTCTTCATATTCCCACTACTTGAAGTTGTATGCGGTGCTCTCCGTATTTCTTAACTGGTAAGTCGTCACTTTTTTGGGTTGGCGGCTGATAACTCAGCTAAAACAATCACTCTATTCATTCGTTCAACCATTCCCAAGAAGTTTGAAGCTTGTAAAAGCAGGTCCCCAGATCAGATATTATCTGATGGGCAATGTTTCAAAACGGACTTTCACTTCTTATGGCTCAAGTTCACTGTCCGCTAGAGCTGTGTCAATCGTGATTGATTTGGTCTTTACGACCCGTTCACTATTCACAGTATTGATGATTGCAATCACACTTCCATAAGTCGGTCGTTCACAATTTCAATACTTTTCATATGAACGAGAACGATACGATGCGGAAAACGAAACTGAAATTCAATCAATCATTGCATTCAATGATACAGAATACTTAATACACAAAGAACCAGACCAGAGATAGAGAATGATTGAAATAAATGAACGAGAGACGAAACTAAAGAGAAACTGAAATGACATTTAAATAATTTTTGTACACAGAGAGTGAGACTATAGAGAGAGACATACACAGATACATACACTCGATGTAAATGACAGATAGATCCAAATGCATGTATCTGTGCACATATTACATATGGAAACCATGAAAAATGTTTTATTCAGAATCACATCCACAAGTCACAACACAACATTTTAGGTGACCGGTATGAGTATAAATTGAAACGAGTAAAAGAGAGTAGATATGGGATTGATTGGTAAATTGATTGATTGAAAAGACCGAATCTTTGAAATGACCGAATCATGAACGATTGAATCTTTGAAAATGGACGATTGACACAGCTCTACTGTCCGCAAGCATGTCATTCATTATTGTTTTATTTACAGGAGTCCAAATCTTGATAGTAATTCGACTTGTAACGAGTTTGATGCACTGTCTGATTCCATCTCGAAAATTGTTTCCCTTTGTCCTCGCACTTAAATCGTTATTGTGGGCGATTTCAATGTACACAATTCCAATTGGCTCCGCTATTCTGGCCAGACAACACCCGAAAGAAGGTATTTCGAGCTATTTGCCGGGTTACATCACTTTACCCAACTGATCGATGTGCCAACGCGTATACCGGATGTTGCTGGCCAAGCCGCCCATACTCTTGACTTGTTTCTTACTTCTCACCCTGATAAATATACCATTAGTGTAACTTCTCCATTTGGCACTTCAGACCATTGTATCATTTCAGCTAATTTCTCATCCTCCACCCATCCAGTTAAAGAAAAACTTCCCACCAGGACCGTTTGGCAATACGAGAAAGCCAACTGGGACGGCCTGAATATTTTTTTCCGAAACTTTAACTGGTCACTATGCTTCCTCGATAGTGACATTGATGCCAGTGCTGAAATGATAACAAAAGTGATTCTTCTAGGGATGCGTGCTTTTATTCCTAACAGAGTAAAAAGCATCAAACCAAAAGAAAAGTCCTGGTTTAATTCTGAGTGTAAAGAAGCTATCAGGCTCAAAGAAGTAAGTTTCCGATCCTACAAAGCCAACCCTACAGAGGAAAATCGGAGAAAGCACAAACAAGCAAGGAACTCATGCAACTCCGGTTTGAAAGAACCAAATTTTTGCATGACCAAAAATTACGGCAAAAAATTCTGCAGTGTCAGTGGTCATTAGTAAAAAATATTAAAAACTCCTCAACATCTTCGGTTCCAACGCTCATCGACAATTTCCATCGCTCCTACTCTTCTGGAATCTTTCCTAGAAGATGAAAAACAGCATTTGTCCAGCCTGTCCCTAAGAAAGGTGACCCATCCTCCCCCTCCTCCTACCGACCCATAGCACCTACCGACCCATAGCACCTTCTTTCTAAGGTCATGGAAACACTGATTAACCGTCAGCTTAAGGAATATCTCGAAGGTCGAAAGCTTCTCCTTGACCGTCAGTATGGCTTCCGCAGCAACCGTTCCACTGGTGATCTGATGGCATATCTCACCGAACAATGGAACAAATCTTTACATCGCTTTGGCGAAAGTAAAATTATTGCTCTTGATATCTCCAAGGCATTTGATAGAGTTTGGCGTGAAGCTCTCTTATCGAAAATGCGTGCTTTTGGATCGATGATACTCTTGTTCGTTGGATTAGAAGCTATCTTCTGGACCGATTAATACAAGTAGAATTGGACGGATTCAAGTCTGATTCCCACAAAATAAATGCTGGTGTGCCCCAGGGCTCTGATCTGTCTCTGGCTCTTTTCCTCATTTTTATAAAAGATCTTCTGTCTGTTACTTCTAATCCACTTAACTGTTTTGCTGACGATTCTCATATTCGTTCGATAATTCACGTCCTTCGCCTTGGGACGAACAATTGCAGCGGTACCGTATGTCAAGCTCATTAAACTCCGATTTATAGATCATTGTAAAATGGGGTAATAGGAATCGTGTGGAGTGTAATGCTTCGAAAACTCAATGCTGTCTTCTGTCGTTAAAGCTAAACATACCCCCAATGCCATTGTCCATGAATGGCACTTATATCGAAGAAACCGAAAGGCTCTCAGTACTCGGTATGTGTGTTAACGACGACCTCCGTTGGAACGACCATATATTTGAGATCGCTAAGAATGCTGCTAAGTGATGTTTTCTATTTAAAACAGGTTGCAGTCTTCTCTGGGGAATATTCCCATAAAAAATAGATAAACGGTCTTAAAAAACTCACCCAATATCTAGTTACCTTAAAGAACCATTAGAAGTTTTTAAATTAATTTTATTGATTCAATACAACTTTTAAATTTCGTCTTCCGTCGTTGCGACTTGTTATACCATTTCCCTGACAGCAAAAATGTGAACGAAAGAATTTTCTTCATTTTAAAGAAAACCATCAGGTACTGCCAGATAAAATTTATTCGCATTCTCAGTGTATTTCCATACCTTTTATAGATTTTTTCTTCCATTCCTAACTGCTAAACCCACGCAATACCATTTCCTCCAATTATTTGCCTTCAGGCATTTTTCTTCTTTTTTTTTTATATTTTCACCTGGAAAACGAAAAACTTTCTTTCTCGCAGTAGAAAAAAAGCTCGTTTAACTTCTAAACAACTAACTATCTCCTTCGCAAGGCTTTTTCAAAACTGTTGGGTCCTTAAATTATCATGACGTACTGGGATGGTGGTTAGGTGATGGAGATGGTGGAGGAAGAGAGAAGCCACTGGAAAATACCTTCATGCAATGGAATAATGAAATATTTTCGAAATACCTTATATTTTTTTCCAAAAGGAAGAAGTAAAATATTGAATTTTTGTTTTTATATAATTGGAGTATAAACATCCTTTTTTCAACACACCCTTTCCAAGTGCGTAAGGGGAAGGCTTCAGGGTGTATGTGGGCATTTTTTTAGCTGGGCTGAATGTAGAGCTAAGGAAAAAAATGTTGGTTTATATTACACCTATATATCACAATCTCGGTGTGTGATAGGACTAATGGCTGGCTTACACGACTTTTCTCCCCTCAGGACATCATTGGCGTGCCGTTGGACAAACGTATGTTCAACATTACACCTGGGCTTTTGCAGCATATTCATATGTGTATGTTCTTAACTTTGTTACTAGCCCAGTTGGTATGGAGAAAAAAAAATTATGTGATACACAGAAGGTTCAGAAATCAGGATTTCAGTGTGCAGAAGAAGGTGGGAGTTATTTTGATTTATAGTATTTGTAATGTTTTTTAGATTAAGCACAAAAAAATACAAGTTTTTTTTACATTATTATTTGTAGTGCCCCGTGGCTTAGTGGTTATTGTGTCGGACTGCCAAGCGAATAAGCCTGGGGTACTGCCTCTTGCAAGGAACTAACAAAACCTCCAAGAGTAAAATTTGTCAAATTTGAGCCAATAAATTTATTTATTTATTTTAATTAGGGCAAAAGTATCTGAATGCAATTATTATAAATCATTATTTTTAAGTACTAAAAAGTCAAATCGTTTTGAGACTATTTTTTTGTCAGCACTAAAGTTTTATAATTTTGTTATTTACACTGTAGTAAAACCATAAAATGGTTTGTTGAAATAAAAACAAAGAAATTTTTTTACGCCCAATTGTTTTATGTTTGAAACAAAGTCATCAGGGCTCTAATGTCCTATTCTATACAGTCCACAAGGAACTGCTTAAACTAGACTGCTCGCGCTTTAGATGCCTCTTCTGTCAGGTGCAACCCCATATCATGTGTCTATTCTAACTCCGAATCCATATGGGCACGTCTTTTGATAAAAGCTAAATGGATACGTGTAGAATGATGTCCGCAGTGGCTGTATTACAAAATTTTCAAATTGCGTATCCAATAATGGTATTTTGGTTTTGAAATGTCTTAGCCCTTTTTTTAATATTTTAATTTTGTTTTTATTTTATTTCAATATTTCGGTGACTCGTTTAGTGAAATTGTTCAAAATCTCTCTGGGGGTTACCTGAAGAACGTCAAAAAGAGGCTTAGACTAGAAAAACTATGTATGTCGTTTTAAAAGTAATAAATAGGTCTTTTAATCGCCTGGAGTAGATTTTTTATTTTTCTTGTAATTTTTTTGAATAATCTGACTTTGAAAATTTGTATATTTTTTTGAGTTTTAATGGCTTTTTTCACCTTTAATTACAACACAAATACCAAATAACTTTCCCAATATATAAAATATAAGTTTGATTTTCTCAAAAACGGCTCTAACGATTTTGATAAAACTGAAAGTGTTATTTTTTTTTAACAACAATACATCTTTCAGTTAGAATAAATTTTTCAAAATTTAGTCTATAACGGTACCTGTCATATAACCGGTTTTTTTCAAATGCGGCTTTATCGTAAACTACTATCCCGATTTCAATAAAATTTTGCACACAAAATTTTTGCACCGATAACAATTTAATTTTCAAATTTTATGGCAAACTTAGTTTTTCCGAGAAATCTCTTAATCTCGGTTATTAAATAAATGAAAGATTTTTTGTTGAATTTAAATTTTTTTTTTCAAAAACGGTTTGTTTAAAAAATTAAAAAAAAAATTGTTTTCTGATACAAACTACCAGCTGCTAGATGTTGGCATACTCAACAAGAAATTGGAATAAGTTTAAAAAAAAACCGTTTTTTGAAAAAAAAACTGGGAAACGATTTTAAAAAAATGTTTTCTTAAAATTCAAAACTGTAAATAATATTGAATGGCTTACTTCATTTTTACAAAAAAAAAAATATTTAACTAGTGATTTTTAAGTGATTAACAAAATTTCAAATGATTTTTTAACACCTTTTTTTCAAAAATCTCAAGCCCCAGAAACACTGTCGCATATTAGAGCAAATTTGTGCGACCCTGTCGTGCACTTTATATTGTCTGCTAATGCTAGGTATTCGATTCATGCGGCATACAACATAAATAAAATAAACGGAAACCCACATGCCACCTCCATTCGTTATGCCTCTTCATCTAACTCTTATTTAACCGAACGTTATTTTGATCCAAACTGGAAACACTCTTCCACTTAACAGCTTCGCCTTTAAGCTTCATCTGTGGAGTTCACCAAGGAAGGCTTTCCGATTTCAGGTGGTTCCATATCTGAAGCCAGCTTAATGCAAATGTCGTCGCAATTGTTTGATCGCACGACTACCATTCTGAACAGTCGGATGAGTTTCAGAGAGATGCATGGACATGGTTTTATAAAGCCTATAAGAAACTTTAAGATTAAATAGTGTGATGCAGTTTCTCCAGGATTGATAAAATGTTCTAAAGCCAAGGTAATAAAACCAATGATGTTCATTTAAAAAACACGATTTCCGGAAGCATATGTCTAATCCAATGCGACTTTTGCCGTCGCATAATACAGTCTATGGGTTCCTGAGAAGCTCTTCATTCAATATTATATATGTGGACGAACGCTTGCAACTTCCTCGTGACGACTGATGAACCTTCCCAAGTGCTGCATCCATATAGCAGTACGGATTCTAAACCGTTTCCCGGATATTCCTCCTTATACTTTGTAACATGCCGCAAGTTGTCTATGCTTTCCTGAAGCGGCTGCGGATGTTTTGTAGGGTTCCACATTCGGTTGAGATAATTTTTCTAAGGCATTGAACCCTCTGTAATTTCTCTACGACATGCTGTTGAGAAATATTTATTAGAGATGATGAATGTTTCCCGAGGCTGATCATCTTTGTTTTGCCGGTATTGATTTTCAACCCAAATATTTCACCTTTTTTCTCTTCTGTTCTCTGTCGATGGAGATCCGTGATCCTATAAGCGACTAAACGTCTCCGCATAATCAAGATGTTTCAGGAAGGACGTTTGAATCCATCGAATCACTCTAGGTAGTCAGCTGCATTCCTCCCCTTAAAAATGTCGCCCGTAATACTAGTCTTGCTAGGAATGCTCATCAGTTTACCCTGGAGCCCAAAATTTTCGACGTACCGTGAAATAAAGAGATTTTTTTTAGCCAAACAACACGAATTGGGAATGGTTTACCCGGCGAGATTTTCCCTTGCTATTTCGTTTTTCAAGCATTCAAAACAAATGTTAATCGACACCTTCTTTCCCTCCCTCTTCCTATGCCCCAGCAGTGCATTTTAACACTATAAGGGCAACACACAAATCACTTTCGCGGGCGCATGTTATAAAAAAAATCTCTGCACTACCTTAAGGCTGCGCGCAAAACAATTGCTTATCAACAACAAAAACACTATTGGCGACAATACAGCCCTGTGTGACTCCGCTTTGAACTTCAAACTAATTCAACAACTTTCATTCAATAGCATTCAATAATCTTTGCTACTATTTTGGGAACTGCAGACAAATCCCCTTCCAGTTTTCGCACTTTGTTAAATCTCATTTTTTCCCGGGCAAATCTTCGGAGACACAAACCGCTTTTATGAGTGGATTTAAGAGCTCGCTAGATGTCGTTGGCGACGCTTGTAAGGTTTCTGCGGGACTGTCAGCGAAAATTACAGTTTGTTGGTCTTCAGTCTGCGGTGCAAATCTCATCTCTGCAAAGGGATGCGGTACGAACTTAAGAGTTTGTTGATTTGGTTAGCTCAGCAGGTATCTGATGCACAATCAGTATATTGGCAAAGTGCTCCTTCCACCTTTTAAGCTGGTCCTTATCCGAGTTAAGAAGAGGGCCGTCTATGTCTTTAATCAAGTCTTGGTTTGAGTTTCGAGCACCAGTCAGCTTCTTTGTTGTCCTGTAGAAAAGACGGTTCTGCTGTTGCAACTATTTGCAGCATCTTCTCCTTTGTTAGCCAAATCGTTGATGTGGTTGCGTTTGTCACGTCGCACACTATGTTGAACCTATCCTTTTTCATGCGGAACGAATATAATATCTTGCTGCTGATGTTGTACAAATGCCTTCTTTTTCCTTTCCAGCACCTGTGAAACTATCACGTGCCGATTCGAAAAATAAGACTTATACAAGCTAAATTGTTAGATAGAGGTTTAGGCGTTAACTACTTTGTCAAATGTGCTCACATGATTTGCAATCCTTCTAAAAGCGTTCCTAAGTACGGTAAAAAGGACATTTCTGTAGCCGGTAATTCCAAAAATCTCCAAAGGCTTGCACCTTACAAAAAGTTTCCAATTCTCTTTAACTTGTCTTCCTGACGTCCGTATGATATAAAATTTTATCGATACCAAGTCCAGACCTAAAATGTCTTACGTGATTGGAAATTGTAATTCTAACCGGAAATGCCAATATGGGCAGCCATGATGATAATGTGACAGCAGCACATTTATAGTATTCTATTTTCCTTCAGGTCAGGAGTATGGTATTTGGAAACGGCGAGTATGTGCCTGGTTCATTCGTTCATTGATGAATCGACTTTTATTGACCATGGCCACAAAATGTGTGGCAAATGTGTACCCTTTTGCCTTTCCAACTGCCTCAAGGGAGCAGCCTGGATAAAAGTTGTCATGTAGCATACAGAGATTAATGGAAGTAGGAAAGTACGTGAGCTATAATCTCTATGCCAAAAGAGGAACTCCATGCAAAGTATTAACACCCTCATCTTCACCTATGTACCTACATATATAGAGTGTCGTTAGTGAGGGGTATTCACTCTCGTTTTTCGTGTTCGTTTTCCTTTTTTTTTAGCTAAGGGAACAGCCTCTTGTTAGAAGAGTTCTTTGAAAGACACCAATGTTCGGTAATCCAACATCGTTGAGGCTCCTTCTTTAATTCTAAATAAGACTGAGTTTGGCAGGTTTTTGGGTTCGCCTCATACTTACCCCTTTCATTTTTTTTTTTTGTAATTGAGGTAAAACTTCAAGTTACATGAAGTTATTTATACATATATTTTGGTTTTAATTAAGAAGGGTTATATATCTATGTATCTGTGATGGCTGCGTTTGTATCTGTTGGGTGGTAAAGGGTAAACCACAAAAAAGCATTTCAATTGATAGGCAGCGGCAGAGGAAATTTATACAATTCGGAGTGCGAGAAAAGTTATATTTAATTTATTTTGAAAGATTTGGGTACGAGGGGGTTATGTAGGTTTAACTTGAGTTATGACGGGCTAAATGGTTTAGCAACTTTCTGAATCATATTACAAGCTTGGGATGGAATATAATTATGTTAATTAACATGACAGGTGATGAAAATGATAAAGTTTTATTGCTTTTGGATAAGTACTTAAAATTCAGTGTTTTGTTTTTATTCATAGCTAAATATGCTTTACGTCTTTTACGTTTATTCGAGTAACAATGCTCTTAAGATGTAAATACATATAACGGATGTAACAATCGACTTATTATATAAAATCTTAATTAATGAACATGTTATATGGAGAAATTGTGCATTCAATTAGGCAAATCATGTGATTTAAGAACTCTCGACTTTTTGTAAAACAACTTAGCTAACAAGGTGGAGTTATTTAAGATCATCTCTAATACTGCGAATCTAGGTGAAAATATATGTGGGATTGGGCTGATCTTCCAACAACATACCCTATAGAGGGGATTTCAATAGCGATTTGATATCCGAATCTAAGCTTTCAATTTGAAACCAGTCAATATATCAACCCCAACACCATTTTACCAAGGAATCAAGTACCCTGCTTGATGTATTTTTTGTAAGCCATTTAAATAAAGTTCTGCAATTTGATCAGCTATCTGCACCAAATATCTCACATCATGACTTACTGCACTTAACATTTGAGTGTGAGCCTTTAATTTCTGGTAAAAGTTACACCTATAGGGATTTTAAAAATATTAACTACAGACGATTAGAACAAGATTTAGCCTCAATCGATTGGTTAAAAGTTTCTAGATTGTTACTTCTTGAGGATCAAGTTGCATTTATTCAAGAAAATATAAAAAAAATTATTGAATGTTAATGTTCCTCTTAAGAGAAAAACTTTGAAATGTAAGGCTTGTGCGTGGTTTGATAATAATATACAAATGGGAGTACTATCGAAAGTCCATTCCCAATTTTGCAAATTTAGCCAAACCAATGACAAAACTTTTACGGAAAGACGCTATCTTTAAATGGGATGCCTTCTGCGACGAATCTTTCAGAAGCTTAAAACAAAAAATTATAGAACCTCCTTTACTTCCTTATCCTGATTTTCCTAAAGAATTCATTGTTACTACTGACGTTAGCGATACAGCTTTAGGGGCGGTTCTTTCTCAAGGTCTGATTGGACACGATAAACCAATTTCATTTATAAGTCGAACCCTCAATGATCAAGAAACAAGATACACAACCGGAAAAGGAGTTGTTAGCAATTGTCTATGCACTTAAACAGTTTCGACCATATATCTATGGACGAAAGTTCACTATTTACACAGACCATAACAATTTACTACATAACCCCACATCCAGATTGTTACGATGGCGCATCTTGATGGAAGAATACGACTTCAACATTATTCACAAACAAGGTAAATGTAATGTCATCGCAGACGCTCTCAGTAGGGTAAAAATTAACAATGACAGTAAGGTACTGGTGACAACCCGCAACCAAGCTAGAAATCAAGTAATCAATATACAAGATGATGAGGTAGAAAATATAGAAGTCTTGTCAACCTTCACTCTTGTGGAAAATAATGGGTCAATTTTTGAAAACAAAACAACTAAAACTAAAGTAATAATATTACCAATAATAGAATCAGTAGACGAAGAATTTTTACAAAATAAATGTCCAAATTTTAATAAACCAGGCATAGGAGAATTTTCCACCTTTTCACATAATAATGAAACATTCTTTATAACAACTACTACCAAAGTAGCAATCCATGATAACAAAATAATATACGAAATTAAAATACAAATTCCGTTTGTTGAAACATATATATTATACAAAAGTATTCCTTTGCCAACTATACATAAAAATAACTTCGTGTTCATACACCCTACCTCCCAATACATTTTTCTCGATTACAACAAAGAAAATTACTATCAATTAATTACAGCAGAGTTATCTCTCTGCAAATCCCAAAATGATAAATTCATATGAGTTTTCAATGTGAAATCCAATTGCTAAACAGAATATTAGTTATTCCCAACTCATGCGAAATAAGACAATCCAACCATTCAACAGTATGGATCCAACTATCGCAGAAGAATAAATGGATTTTCTCAACTTTTAATAATTATATATATATAAAATATATATATAATATAAAATACCCCAACAACTTAGCCATTATTAAATTCTCTAGCCATGAAGACTTAAAATTAGTATCTGAATAAATAAGCAAGCTAAAAGCAGACGAGGCAAAACCGCTGACAAATCTAAGTGAACATCACGTTCATCATTATATACTTATCTACACGATTATAATTATAAATTTAGTATTGAGTTGCTTCCGAAGATACCAAACCTACAAAGTAAAAAATGAACCAAAACCCATTGCTTCGGATATTAAACTAGGAAATCAAAGAAAACAACAAAATACAAACTGAAATACAACTCCATGACAAAAACTCCCAAAAATCCTCATCTAAAGATACAATAGTAGAATCGAATTTTAATTCAAAACCCTCTCCAAAATGTGTCTTACGCCAAAATCCCAAGTAACCAATAAAATATATATACATAAATATAAAATTGTTAAAATTAAAAATAAAAAAAAAAAAAAACTTTTATAAAAACTAAATAAGTTAATATAAAAACAAAAACAAAAATTAAATGTTTAAATTATTAATATAAAACTTCATGTTATAAAAAAATTTTGTAAGATAAATATTTTAAATTTTTTTACATATTTACATTTTTAATAAACGTACCATCGTTTATATTGTCAAATTTAAAAATTATATCTTTTAATTAAACAACTATTTTTATAAAATGTAATCCTTTCATCCTCTCGCAACTTTACAGAAAATTAACCTCTTCAAGGTATAATTTTCTATCTTCAAGGGGAGCGGGACGTAGTGATCCACTACATGCGACTCATCCCATACCACTAGTATACCCATTTTCACTCCCAAGCCACCGCATAGAATTTCATGTTGAAGATATTCTTTTTGTTGCGCAAACGATCCTCATGATCATCATATCCAGAAACCCATAGCACCGCCTAAACACTGCAATTAATTAATTGTCGCCTGTTGTCATCTGAAACCACTGCGCCAGATACACAACTGTATGGGTCAGTTGCATGGCAAACGCAAAGGGAAAGCACGAGCTTCATTAATATGTCATCACCCAAAATTCATTGATACTTTGCACTGCACTATATCGGACTCGATATAGCTATGGCTATAGATACCGATAAGAGATACACAACAAATAGAGCCAGTGTGAAGTGCATGAGTTATTATTTAATGGTGTAAATGACCGGAGTCTTTTTAGCTACGTTTGGATATGTATGCATTTTGGGTATCGATATCAATTGGCAATAAAAATTGATGTTTTTTGATGAGAACGCATTTTTTTATGAAAATATATGATAATGCATTTTCATAGCACAAGTGTTAAAGTATGGTTTGTGGTGGGGATGGAAATGGACATGCAAATGATTTGTATAAATAGGCAAAGGATGATGAGGAATATTCAGAATTTTGTGAATCATCAACTCGAAAGGCCGCAGCTATAAGCATCGAGACAGCGGTTCCAAGAGTAAATAAATTAAAATCATCAAAACTAATACTTACTGTTTTTTTTCACAAATTCTACCCGTACAACTCTTCTCCTTTGCGACAAAGGGAAAGCACGGTTGCGTTCGGGTTATTACATGGTTAACGTAACTTGGCATTCAAAATATGGAAACGAATTACACTGGAAGTGTTTCGGACAACTTTTACCGACTTAAAGAATAAAGTAGTGCTTGAGATCAAAGAAACAAAAAAACGTTATTTTTCTCATAGATTAGATCCTTGTCTGGCTGGTTATAAGCTCTGGGCAAACTTAAAAGATATAGGTATCGGTAAACACACAAGCAGCATAGATCATTGTAAAGAACTGAATGACAAGTTTACGTCTCTCTCATCTGTTGAACATAACAATAATGTGACTTCATTGAATATGGTTGACAATAGTTTATTATCTGGTGGATTTAGCTTCTCCAGTGTGAATGAAAAAGATGTCCTAAAGTTTTTTCTATCTTTAAAGTCTAATTCAATTGGATTTGATGGTATTCATCCAGTGTTTTTAAAGACGACTCTTCCATACACGCTAAAACCTATTAAACATTTGTTCAATACTGTTCTCATGACCGGTGTATATCCTGCAAATTGGAAACGAGCAAAATTTATTCCTTTACCAAAAAATCGAAGCGAGTACAGACCAATAACTATTTTACCTTTTTTATCAAAAGTTTTCTAAAAAAATTATGAACAAACAGGTAAGACAAAACTTAGATTAAAAACACATTTTATGCCAAAACCAATCTGGATTTCGCCCAGGTTATAGCTGTTGTCGCAGAAATAAGAGAAAATATTGATAAGGATTACGTCACCTCACACTCTAAGATTTCTCAAAAGCATACGATACTGTCGATCACAAAATTTTATGCAACAAATTATATAACAAATTTCAATTTGTATCTTCTTCGACGAAACTTATTTTTTCGTATTTAACTTCAGGATATCAAGTTGCCAATAATCAAACATCTTCTTATTTTCCGCTTGACCGAGTTGTTCCCCAGGGATCAATTTTGGGATAACATATTTCCCCCCGTTACTCCTTAACAATATTCCAATTCGGTTTGTTGAATTGGCAAAAAAACAAGGTATTGTATTTAATAGAACCCTTACATGGAGAAACCACATAAATATAACAGACCGAGATAAGCTTTATGCCAGCACCTGCCTATTAAGGCTTAATCTGGCGATGGGCCTACCCATCTGAAGTCAAAATCAGCATTGACCAAATCCCTAGAGTGGTTCCCAGTCACTCTTAGAGTGGTGCCTTCAGTCCACTCTAATTACGTATCATCATATAAATATGATGTTATTTCACTAGAGTGGCTCCCCAAACCACTCTAGTAGCAATTTAATAATCATGTTGTGGTCATGGTTATTCCTCTTGCTAAGGAGCGAGGCCTATCATGCACCTCTAGTAAGTCATCTTGTAACAAACCATTTGCTCCCGCTATGGGTACAACAACAGCCCCCAAAACTGGCTTTCCTGATAACCCGTGGTACCCAACATTTATTCAGCCATGGGTATGGCCTAGCTTCAAAGGAAACTTGAGGTCTGACTTACCACAAGCGTCATCCGGGAACGGCCAACCCGAGTTTAGAGTGATGGATTCGAAAACAGTGTTGAGAAATGTCACTGAATCTTCACCATCACAACGCCCAGCTAAGCTGCACTTGAATGTTAGGTAAACCAAACCATGAGTTTATAAACCCAACTCATAGGGGGCATGTCACCCTCGGCAACTTTTCCGTCAATTCCTTTCGTAATGTGGGTATCCATTACAGATACCCAGATGATGCACGTGATCATCGTGACGCATCATGTGAGACCGAGCGCTCAGCGCTCATGAATCACTTGCCTTCCTTTTTCCTGGGTTGGCTTCCTACATCTCAAGACAGATGTTAGGATGTCATGAGTTTCAGAAACCAACCCTCTATAACCTCGCTCATACTGGGTGTAATTAAACACCAAGCAGAGCTCAGCTATCTACACACACTTTCACACCGTGTTTCATAGATTTTCGCTAGGGATTCTCTATATCAAAAGCTATATCCCGCTTCTTTAATATCGAATCCCTAACCCATACAAAACCCTTTCTCTACTCTACGCTCTCTCTTCGCCAAGGACTTACTTATAGTACCTGAATTATCAGTCAGGAGGTGGAGAGCTCACGCCCGCACATAAATATAACAGATCGTGAAGAGGATTTACGTGGACACCTGCCTATTAAGGCTTAATTCCATGGTGGCCTACCCACTTATGGAGTTCTCTTGGGGCAGACAAGACCCCTAAAGTGGTTTACCAGACCACACAATCAACTACAGTGGTCTGCTAAACCACTCTAGTAGCAAATGATGAATTTCTCATGGTAAATTCATCCTCCTTGCTAAGAAGTAGGGCCTATCATGCACCCCTAGCATCAAGGTTAAATAAGACAATGAACACACGCTTCTTACGAAACCGTGCCATCCTCCCAGAAGCCAAAGATACCTTTTCGCTTCCGCATTTGGAGTAACCAACAGCCCCCATGAAGTGCCCACAAGGAGGTCTACCTCAATTTTAACAGGCAACTGCTACCGAGACAAGCTCACGTAATCAGCCGGGGCTCCTGTTAACCCATGGTACCTACTTTTAGTCCCTAGGTGAGTCCTCGCCCGTCTCTCATGAGTTCGACTACATGAAGTCGCTAGCCCACCATCCAGTAAGGAAACAGTTCAGTAATCCAGTCAACCAAGGTGAAGACTAGGACACTCCCTGAATACCCGCCTACAAGCATGGTTACTACCACGTTTCCTTAAGGAATAAGTGGTGATTGCTTAAATAGACTAGGTATTGGAAGGCTCGTACTTCCGGCAACCTGACCATAGGCCAATTCTGCCCCCGGACCTACAGGGGAGGATGTTTTAGCAGACTCTTACTGTAGGCACATCCGTAACGTGGGCCTATTCTTACATCACCGAACCCACAGGGGTAACATAAATGTAACAATAGGAAGAGTGTATGGAGGCTTAAGAATGTTGTGGATGACGCAGATCATGTGGATGACGCCAATTAAAACAAGGATGATCTTAGCCAAATCACTTCTCATTCTTTTATTGTTATATGGTTGTGAAATATTTAGCAATTGCGACTTCCAGGATAAAATTATTCTTTTTTATTTTGACGAATGTTACCGAAAGAGTAACGAGAAATACCTACGTTCTTCGTCCGGAATTTTTAAGAAATTCCTCCTGAAATTTTATTTAATTAATTATTAAAAAAATCAATTTAAAATATTTTCAACCAACAAAATAAACAAACATTATTTTTCCTTCCCACCCTTCCGTATCAAATCTTCTTAAAACTGATTTATTCATCCAATGTCATTGACTTTGCATATCCTCCTGAAGCTTTCCAGCAACAAGCAACAATTTCTATTCATGACCACAAAATATTTCAACAAAAATTATGCAAATTAAATAAGCCAACCTCAAAATTGAGCCAGATACACACTTATTCGATGAACAATTTGCCCAACAGGATAACTCTAATCTTCTGCCCCAAACGCCCATCCTAATAACGTCTTTCTATCGACTCACTTAAGCCCCAATTTGGCTAACATAGGATATTCTCGAATAATCGAATTCAAATTACAATCAATGTGTTATGCGTAGAAACTCACGCACTTCCCTGGTTTTCCTCCGGTTTTTTCGTATCCTTTTTTTTGCATTTTCGTCTGTTAAATTGGGGAAATGTCCTTGGGAGAATATGATAAGGAGGGACTTTTAGATGTAGATATAGAAAGAAAAAAATGGTTTTTGAAATACTAAACAACACAAGAGTCAAGAAAGGACGAACTGAATATGTGTGCAACATTACTGTCCTATATTCTGTGTGTGGTGGGTTTGAAGGACACATAATGGTGCGCTGAAAATACATTTCAAGGTAAACATGAGCCCGACGACTAGTCTCTCTAAAAGTACGGAACCTGCCGCAGATCACGTTTTCAGCGAAAGGATTTGCCATTTACTAAAATGTTATTTGTTGTTGTAGTTGTTGTTATTAACATTATTGCAGAGTTAGTACGAGTCTATGGCAGCTTTTGCACTTAACTAAAATAACCATAGAAAGAAGGATAAAAATGTATATTTACACAAACGATACGGAGAATTGCGTTCCCAAGCAAGGATTACCTCACTCCTCGTGTCCTTCCTGACCAAAACCGATGTATAAATTATTATTGTCAATGTTTGCAAAAGGTTTTCGAGCACGTACGATAACAAGGATACGGGAACATAGTATTGCTCCTTAATTGTGGACAAATAACACAAATAACAATATACTTCTTCTACAATATTTGTGAACAGGATTAATAGAGGAACACACTGGATACGATATGATATTTTTTGTCCTTTTTTCCGGCTTTTGTGTGCAGCTCCAGCTAAGCCCAGATCGCTAGAAAGTGAGCTGCTGTCATACAGTTATAGTGCCAATAAAAGGGAGCGCATTCGATATCCTTTTCAATTGATGGCGCCCCCAACAAAGGACAGCTTAAGCGGTGTGACACAATTATTGTGCCATTCGGTATTGTATATTCAAGGAGCAGCAGCCAACAGATGAGTCCTATTGATTTTCTGTAATCTCTGGGTGCTCAAGAGATGCGGGGACTGAGATTGATAGTGTGTAGAGCTCTATCTGTCAGATAGAGATAGACAGAGCAGTCCAAATGGTAGGATGATGAATTTGAAAGGATGTCTATGTCTACCTCTGCCTTGCTACTGGAGGGTTTCTTCTTCTTCTTCTGTATTATCATTTTTTTTCGTTTTTCTTCTTTATTTTCAAATAAAAATAATAATTATGAAAATGAACCTGAACGAAAGAAAAGTCATTATCAGGACGATAATTTAAGAAAAATGATTGATATCATAATGGCGATAAGGATACAGTAAGGGGAGTGACAGGACGAATCCCGGTGGACGTTGGTGCTTAAAAGCATTTGTTCCGAACAGATAAAGAAATGATGGAGTAATAAACGTTAATGGACAAATTTATGCTAATATTTTCCAGATGGTTTTGAAGATGCTTATGTTGAAATTGTGTTTTAATAATACAAATTAAGAAGTTGGTAAATTAATTAACTTTTTTCGGTGGGCCCAAGTGTGCGTCTTAAATTGAGAAGCAAAAGACAAAAAATAATGATTTTCAAAAATGTCGTGGTAATTAGCAATTAAAAACGTTTCAAAAAATTGTCTTAAGTGTTTCTTAAATTGTTTGTTTTTATCAGATTTTTCAATTTTTAATTTGTTTTTAATGTGTGATTTGAAACAAACTTATTAGAAAAGAATAAACCCGCCCAATTGCCAGTATCTTGATAGTTATTATGGAAATATTGGCTTTCGAGTTGTTCAATATCTAAGTATCAAACATTTCCGACAATACATATACAATGTTTATTAAGCTTTTAACTCTTGCACGAGGTATTGGTACCTGTTACGCCCTCTGGATAATATCTTTCATACAGTGAAGACACAATGCTATTATTCTTGTCGATGATGGTGATGCAACTCAATTTGTTTTTTTAACCTTACGCGTTTAAAAACTGTACACTGCGTTTTTTTCCAAAAAATCTAAAAAACTAGCTTAGATATTGACTTAAGTAACTTACTGGCCCTGTGCGGGTGCTCTTAATGCTAATCTTCGTGCTATCATATTTTAATTGCCTTTCGTCGTAATACTAACTTAAATGTTGAAATTTTTTGAATCCAGGAAATTTAAAAAAAAAATCGGTTTTCAAATGATTTATTTAAATTTTCATTTCTTAGAACTACCTAAAAATAATATTAAAATAACTAAAAATATTTAACTCTAGAACAGCCACAGCTGCGTTTTTTTCTATTTTTTATTATGTTTTTGTATTTTTTGCCGCCACAACTGCCCACCCCTAATAAGCTTAAGTCTACCTTAAAACTATTTTAGCCGGTCATAAGGAATATAAATGTCGACTGGATTATCGGTTTTCATTCAATTACCAATAATGGTTCACATAAATGGTTAACAAAAAATTTAAATTCCCTTCGGTCCCGATCGGATACAGCGCAACTGAAACGGAGGTGCTCTTTTTTGCTCTCTCCGACAATGTCTCGGTTGTAACGGTTTTCCGGCCAACTTGGTATAACAACGGGATCGCCGATCTATACTGTATCAGCCTTTGACTGTCAAAAAAAGCGATGAATGATCTGGCGGGATGAAACCGTTTGAAAGTTTGCTCTCAAAGTAATCATCTTGGGGGTAATAAGCCTCGAAGATTTGTCCATTAGTTGATGTCATTGCCCTTGCAATGTGACCACGAATGAGCTAATTAAAAACAATTATCTATCCTGTTTATATTGGCCCCGTTGTATAGGACCTCATTAGGATAGTAGTGTTTGTACTCTGACTCTGGTGTTCTGTGTAGTCCAAGACAGGTACGGAGACACTGTCTCTCAAACACCCGAGATGGTGCACGGGGGCAGCCATAGACAGACAATCATAGGCCTAATGAGGCTGCTATAAAATAACCATCTTTTCAGGGCAACAGCTTCCCTAGCTCTGGTCAGAGCAGCCTCTACATGTCGGTTGAAATATAGAAACTGATCCAGCACTGCGTCTAAGTTACCATGATACCCAGTTGTGAAAATATTGTAAGGAATTGCACCAAGTGCAAATGGATCAGTTTTTTGCACCGCCTATCACCAAGATGAAAATGTCCCAAGAATTCTTGAATTCTACATCACAAATGGAGTGAGAGAATTTTATATCCCAAAAGCTTATAAGAGTTTTGGTGATCAACTTTTCGTGAAAAAATTTAGAACTTAGGTATAAATATCGGGTTTTCCAATAGGGCCATGACAACTTTGAATCTAATTTGTGAACGCACCCTTTGACTAATCATCGAACAATGTCATTGTCAATTTCTTCAGTAAACTCAACATTTTTACTATAGTAAAGTTTTCGAGTGAGAAAGTTCTGCAAATTATAAAAAATTCTACCGAAATTCGGAGTCCGTGACCGCAATTTTAAGAGCGTTGAATTGTTGAATTTCATCGCAAAATGATCTTCAGTGACAAAGCTCATTTTTGGCTCAATAAGTTCGTCAATAAGCAAAATATGCGACCAATAGGGTGAAAATTCACATTTGCTTCATGAATCACCACTTCATCCACAGAAAATAACTGTTTGGTGCGGTTTGCATGCCGGCGGCGTTATTGGGCCATATATTTTCGTCGACGGTAACGAAAACGATCGTCACGTTACTGTGAATGGCCAGCGTTATCGCGCCATGGTTACCGATTTTTTTTGACCCGTACTGGAAGATATGGACTTGCACGACATGTGGTTTCTATAGGATGGTGCCCCAAGCCACACAGCACACCTTACAATCGATTTATTGAAGAGTAAGTTTGTTTCACAAGAAAGGAGACCCTCTAAACTGCGCCAACTATAGAGGAATAAGTCTCCTGAATATCGCCTACAAGATCCTCTCTGCCGTACTATGTGAACGCCTGAAACCTTTCGTCAGCAACCTGATTGGCCCCTATCAGTGTGGTTTCAGACCAGGAAAGTCCACAATCGATCAAATGTTCACGCTACGGCAGATCCTGGAAACCACCCAAGAATTCCAAATCGATACCCACCACCTCCTTATCGATTTTAAGGCCGCGTACGATAGCATTTATAGAGACGAGCTATACAAAGCCATGTCAGGTTTTGGCATCCCCACAAAACTCATCCGACTGTGCAGGATGACGATGGAGAAGTCTCGCTGCTCCGTCAAGGTTGGTACTGACCTCACAGAAGCTTTTGACGTCAAAAAAGGATTCCGACAAGGTGATGCGCTATCGTGCGATTTCTTCAACTTAATACTTGAAAAAATTATAAGAAACTCGCATATCAATTGTAGTGGGACAATTTTTTTCAAGTCTGTGCAATTGCTAGCATACGCTGACGACATAGACATCATTGGCAGAACTCGGCGAGCTGTCACTGGAACGTTTGCTAGCATTGAAGCTGAAGCGGCTAAGATGGGACTAGCAGTCAATGAGGCCAAAACGAAGTACCTGCTGTCCACAAAAAGGGACACACAACACCGGCGGATTGGACAAAACATCACAATAGACAGGTACAACTTTGAGGTAGTTAGGGACTTTGTGTACCTCGGATCCGCTATAACATCTGACCACAACATCTCGTCAGAAATAAAGCGAAGAATTACTCTTGCCAATCGCTGTTTCTATGGGCTAGGAAGGCAATTGAGTAGCAAAGCCCTCTCTCGAAAGACAAAGGAGACTCTGTATAAGACCCTAATCATCCCGGTCCTGCTCTATGGCGCCGAGGCATGGACTCTATCTAAAGAGGATGAAGATATCCTTAGTCGTTTCGAGCGTAAGATTCTTCGGAAGATTTTTGGCCCTATCTGCGTTAACGGGCTTTGGAGGAGAAGGTTCAACCAAGAACTATACGAGCTGTACAGCGACATTGACCTGGTCAAAAAAATACGCATATCACGTTTAAGATGGCTAGGTCATGTAGAGCGAATGGACAACAATGCTCCGGCTCGCAGGATCTTCGATTCCATCCCAGAGGGTAGACGCAGTCAAGGAAGACCTCGCCTTAGGTGGCGCGCTCAAGTGGAGGACGACCTCAACCAACTTGGAGTGCAAAACTGGAGGCAGCTAGCCAAAGACCGAGTTGGCTGGAGAGGCATGTTGGTTGAGGCCCAGGTTCGTCCCGAACTGTAGCGCCACCTAAGTAAGTAAGTAAGTAAGTTTGATGAACGTAAGTTATCTCAAGAAATGGGCCAGTCGATTGGCCGCCTCGTTCGTTTGATTTAACGCCTCTAGACTATTTTCTTAGGGGCTACGTTAAGTCATTGGTTTATGCCAACAAACCGACGGCGTTGGCAGAGCTTAGAGCCAACATTAAAAGCGAAATAGCGGCCGTTTCGGTCGAAATGTGTGGCCGAGTCATCGAAAACTGGGTCCCGCGGTGGCCGTATGAACGAAGTCGAGTTCCATTCATAAATGTTTTGATTGCACTTCAAGCCGATAACAAAATTTTTGAAATATATCAAAAAAAAGTTCTCAAGACCTTCCTCGAAAACCGTTTATATGGATGGAGTTATTCATAGTCTAATTTTAGTAGTGAAAAAGTAATATTGATTTGTGAATTCAAAAAAGTGTATTCGTTATTGTGAATCATAGGGTCTTTCATTAAGCGCTTTCTAACTTCAAATTTAAATAAAATAAAGTGTGATTGAGATATCATCAAAATATTTAATTAGTTTCAAAGGCCTATCAATGCCATTATGTGTGGAGTATAACATTTTTTAAAATGTTTGCCGCGGTTTCTATTGGTGACGTGCATCCGAATCAGAATGAATTTGACCGATGGCATTGGTCATGTTGGCTATGAGAATCGCTGTGGTTTGTGGCCTATTGACATAGACCTGCGACTTAAGAAAACCTTACACGATAAAGTCTAATGGGGTTAAATTACACGATCTCGGGGCCAGTTCCCATCACCTCCACGTGAGATGAACCTCTAACCGCTCGTGCAGAATGTCCATTGTGGTATGAGCTGTGTTGAAATAAGATGTAGTTGGTGTCCATATCATCCAATTCAGGCCAAAAGAAGTTGCTAATCATATTCATCGACACATACCGCTCGCCGTTTACTGTGATGACCTGGCCAACATCTTTTACAAATAAATATGGACCGATGACGCCACCAGCGTCATTGTTCAGTAGCTATCTTCTGGACCGTTCAATACAAGTTGTATTGGACGGATTCAAGTCTGATTCTCACAAAATAAATGCTGGTGTGCCCCAGGGCTCTGTTCTGTACCCCCAATGCCATTGTCCATGAATGGCACTTACATCGAAGAAACCGAAAGGCTCTCAGTACTCTGTATGTGTGTTAATGACGACCTACATTGGAACGACCATATATTTGAGATCGCTAAGAATGCTGCTAAGTGCTTAGGTTTTCTGTATCGGTGTAAGAAGTATTTTTCCCCATCTGATCTGGCTACAATTAAAGCGTTTATACGCCCTAAACTCGAGTATAACTCCCACCTCTGGGCAGGTGTTTTGCAAACATCGCTTCACCTGCTTGATAGAATACAAAATCGAGCGTTAAGATTGATAGGAAATAGAACTGCCACTGAATCAATTGGCCCTCTCGAACACAGACGCATTGTTTCATATCTTTCCTTATTTTATCGTTTCTTTTATAAAAAAAGTTCATTCGAAGTAGCCAGCTGCATTCCTCCCCTTAAATGTTTCTCCCGTAATACTCGTCTCGCAAGGAATGCTCATCAGTTCACCCTTGAGCCCAATCTCGGACGTACCGTGAAATATAGAGATTCTTTTTTTAGCCGAACGACACGAATTTGGAATAGTTTACCCGGTGGGATTTTCATGGCCATTTTGATCTGCAAGCATTCAAAACAAATGTTAGTCGACACCTCCTATCTCTCCCCTCCCTATCTTCCTAATGACCACTCAGTGTGTTACATTAAAAGGGAAACAAATAGTCCCTTGTGCGCGCGTCAATTATAAAAAAAAATTGCTTATATTTTGTTTTTACTAACAACTAAAAAATGCACTTATGATTAACCTCTGACCGATAAAGAAGCGCTTTAAGCTTACTACATCTAAAGTGAGAAAAAACATTTTTTTTTTAATCTGCTACAGAAAATACGAAAAACCATTTAATGGATAACTTCAAGTTTATTGCAAAAACTTTGGGATTTTTGAAGAGACCATCGCAAAACATCTTTAATTTTAAGAAACTTTTCCTGACACATCCATTTAAAGAAGTCGGTTAGTTGAGCAGACTTGTCAACAACCACACCCTGTAATTTGCATGTTTAAGTTCAGTCTTTGCCCAACAAAAGAACATTTTCCAAGGCCCTTAGTCGTCATCCTGCTTACGCATTCCTTCACAAAATCAAGTAAATAAATGCAGACAAACGAACGAATGCGTCTTGGGGGGAAGGGGGGAACTGTGGGGTTTTATTGAAAATAGCTGAAGCAAAAATCCTTTTGTGAACTGCGATTTTTCCTATTTCCAATGCTGGAAGAGAAGGAGGGAATTGATTTTTCATTTTACTGTGAAAAATAAATCTTCCTCCTAAACTGGGACACACCCACACACCCGGTTTATCTATTGACTTTTTCGATAATTGAAAGTTGTTGTTTATCGATATATACGGTAGAGGAAAAAAAATTCATTATTCCTGGTAATTATATTTTTTTTTTTTCTTACTCCGGCCTTACTTTCGCCTATTTGGCTGTTGGCTCGAAGAAAAATTTATTCAAGTACAGGAACATGACATGAAGGCCTTGAACGTAAAGGAATCGAATTTTCGATAATATGCAAATTGTCTCCCATCCCTTGAAAAGGATATTGGCAATTCCAATTTAGTTGGTCCTTTGTGCGTTAAAACCAAAGTTGATCGGATTTTTTGGTTGGTTTTCTTTCAAAACAAAGAATTCTTTTGCGGATGACATTCTCTGTGAAATAAGTTTTCAGTAGCTTTTAAGTGTCTTGCTGTTTTATCTAAGATGGGAACTGTCCTGGACAGAAAAATTAAAACAACAACAGAAGTGACAAGAAGCTGAACACATCTATTGAATAAAACAAACTTTTTTTGTGGGAGTGTTTTTGCACTCAAAACATAATGAACAAAAAACCAAATACCCGAAGTGGTATCCTGCACCAGGCTACCCTTGTCCATGTCCATTAAAGAGGTTCTGGAATAGGTTCGCAATGTTTTGCGGACATATGTTGTGTATTTGTAATCGCTTTTGAATGCAAAACTGGACTCTCTAATTGGAGTGGCGGCGTGAATGGAAAACACTGAAAGCACTGAGAGTGTTGAAGAGTTTGTCTGGCGGGTCGGGTGCTGAAAACCTTTTCCACTTTATCACGTTCGGATGCTGCACTAACGAAAGGTGAATTAGATGTGTGCAAATGGTTCTTATTTTGTTGCTAGATAAGGATCATTGAATTGAGTACTTGTTTTTAAGCGAATAAAATAAATAAATTTATTGGCGCGACAGCTCCTTAAGGAGCCAAGGCCTAGTGACTTATACTCTCAACCATTCCTGTGTGTGTGTTGTTACTCTGCAAGAATGGAAGGGACCTACAGTTTACCGCCGAGTCCGAACGGCTACATGAGATGCACTTTTTCGAGACAAATTTTACTCTTGGAGGTTTTGTCAGTTCCTCGCAAGAGGCAGTACCCCAGAAAAAAAGGTGGCAATGAGCTGGATTTGAACCCAGGTTCTTTCGCTTAGCAGTCCGACACACTAACCACTAAGCCACGGGGCACTAAGCGAATACTTTTGGATAAAAGGAGATAACTTTTTAATTGTGTTTTAGAAAATTATTTTTTTTCAAATTAAAATAAAATTTAAAGTTTTGTTTATTAAATTATACGTTTTACCCTCCACTATTGCATGTTCCAAACATACCAGGTCGACGTGTTACCGCAGATAGGCAAATACGCCATTTTCCAAAACTTAACCCATGTGGACAGAAGGTCCTTACAGTTCTCACTTCTAATTACTTTCAGACAGTAGATTTTAATCCCATTAGTGTGCTCTCTTCCAGGCAAATTATTCCATAAACTCCTCATCATTGGTTCACTTCGTGAGCATCCCCATCTCCATCTCCTGAAGGATTTCTATCAAATTTCATGATGCCAAGCGGGTCCATAAAAACGTTTGTCGCATAAAATTTAATTGCTTGTGGCGTAAGTCAGTTTATCCTGTTTGTCTGCACAAAGGAACCAAAGTATCTTTTATGTTTTCCGTCCATATTCTCGTAGAAGTTTTTCCTAAATCTCAAGAACGTCAGCATTTTATTTAAAAGCCCCCCAAGCGTTTGTCGTCCTGATAACATTAAATCGGAAAATATATTGAAAAGTCCGTTTAGCACATTCTTTTGCTCACATCCCGGCCATAATTGCATTCCTCTCGTGGTCCTGTCAATTTTGAATATCTGTGGTGGTGGTATATGGCAGTATTTGTGGCATATACTGTATCTAATGGTTTCCCATGATATTTTTGACTCCTCAAAAAAAAATCCTTGCCTCTGAAGTGTATTTCGACACTTCCAGGTCCAGGATTCCTCTGAAGTTGATGTTCGTGTAGCAGAAATTTAATATTCTTACTGTGATTCTGTATCAAGGTGGATGTAAAAGGGGCAAAGAATATGCAAAATTCAGTGCAGAAAGAATGGACAGGGATGGCGGATTTGAAGGATGACAAGCAACCAAGGTCTTTTGCTTGTGCTTTTTTGGTTAAATAAATATCGGAGAACTAGCCTTGCATTGGTATAGGATTCCAGGTATGAATGGAATGTCACTTGTGGAAACATTTAGTTAGAAAAAAGCGGAAAAGGAAAATTTTCAATCTGAAAATGTTTTTTTTTTTTTTGTTGAAAAATTGAAAGAGTTACGTGTGAATGATTCTTTTGTGTCCAATTTACTAATGGAATTTGCATTCACTTACTGAATACAGTTTTTGTTGGATGTACAATGGCTTTCAACTGTTGTCTTAAACTCTGCTGCAAAAATGACATATTCTTTAAAAACAATTCATTCTTCTTTCGTTAAAGAATATTAGATCAAATATTAAGTTCAATTTATCTAATGATTATCGCGGCATCAGCAGCTGAGTATAAGTTTTTTACTTGCGATTATAGGCACTATAATACAAGTTATGCATTCGTGCAAAAAAAAATAGTTTGAGATAACAATCAAACATGACATTACGATGATAGAAAAACATTTTCGAGTTACTGGCAAAATTCTGTCCGTCTGTCTGTCTGTCTGTCTGTCTGCCTGCCTGTCTGCCTGTACGGATGTATTTTGGACTGCAGTCTAAACGGTTGCGCCAATCGTCTTCAAATTTTGAACTTAAGGTTATTTTGACATTCTACAGAGGAGTTTTTTTTTCAATTTTTTTGGCACCTGTCATAAAACTGTTATGTAAAAGCTTATTTTTTTCGAAAACGTCTCCAAGAATTTTTATGAAAAAAAATCAATATACTACTGTAGGTATGCATTTACCCCTGTGTGTTCGGGGATGTAAAAATAGGCCCACGGTATGGATATATAGGTCCGGGGGCAGAATTGGCCTTTGGCCGGGTTGCCGGAATTACGAATCTTCCAATACCAAGTCTAGGTAAGCAACTACCACTTTATTCCGTAAGGAACCACAAGTGCGTCTCATGAGAGACTGGCGAGACGTCACCTAAGGTCTAAAAGTAGGTACCATGGGTTAACAGGAGCCCCGGCTGATTACTCGAGCTAGCTCGTAGCTCGTTACCTGTTAAAATTGAGGTAGGCCCCCTTGTGGAAGCTTCATGGGTCCTGTTGGTTACTCCAAATGCGGAAGCGAAAAGGTATCTTTGGCTTCTGGGAGGATGGCACGGTTTCGTAAGAAGCGTGTGTTCATTGTCTTATTTAACCTTGATGCTAGGGTTGGATGATAGGCCCTGCTTCTTAGCAAGGAGGATGAATTTACCATGAGAAATTCATCATTTGCTACTAGAGTGGTTTAGCGGACCACTGTAATTGATAGTGTGGTCTGGTAAACCAATTTAGGGGTCTTGTCCGCCCCAAGGGAACTCCATAAGTGGGTTGGCCCACCGTTAGATTAGGCCTTAATAGGCAGGTGCTCACGTCAAGCCTCTTCACGATCTGTAGGTATGCATTATGTTTTGGAAAAAAAAACTATGGTGTTTAAATTATTTCACTCAGTACAATTTAACGAACTTTATGCGAACAATTAAAAGTCAAAAAAATCGAATAAATGATTTGATTTCCATTTTATTTTCTTAAATTGTATTCTACAATGTTACCGCCCATATAAGCAAGTACGTGCGATCCAGTCGTTCAATTCCTTTTTGATTAGTTTTAAAAATATTGATTTTTCATAAAAAATGTCATTAATTAATTTTAATTAGAAAAAAAAGTTATCCAAAGTTTTCATATGCAGAATTAATTTGGCTGCCTAGATCTTCTCAAACACATATAAAATTTAACAGTAATCTAAATAGCCGTTACCGAGAAAGCCAAAAAGTAAAAAAGCCGTTATATCGGGTTTTTCAACAGGGACGCTACAAAAGTAGAGCGACAGGGACAGCAAACGACGCCATATTTCCTGCCGTTTTTTTTGACATTTCTCTTAACTAAGGTTTGCCATTTCATGATGGAAAGATATGCGAGCCAACAACGAGTCGAAATTATTAAAATTTACTACCGAAATTCGGAGTAAGCGGCCTCAACGTTAAGAGCGCTACGTCCAATTTATGGTCGTCATAATCGTCCTAGCAGATCAACAATTGAGCGTCTAGTGGAAAAATTTGAATCCACAGGCACAGTACAAAATGCTTCCGTGCCAGTGAGACAAAGAAGTGCCCGTAGTGTCGAGAATATTGCTGCCGCTGAGGCTTCAGTTGCAGAAAGCCCAAATGTGTCTCTCACACGTCGTTCTCAAGCGTTGGGCATCTCAGTGATGTCGTTCTGGCGAATTTTGCGCCTTGGCCTTCATCCTTACAAGATTAAATTAACGCAAGAACTGAAGCCGCTTGACCACCAGAAGCGTCGTATGTTCGTGAATTGGGCTGAGCAACAACTTGAAAATGACTCGGATTTTCATCGAAAAATCATCTTCAGCGATGAGGCTCATTTCTGGCTGAATGGCTTCGTCAATAAAAAAAATATGCGGTATTGGTCAGGCAGCAATCCACACGTACTCCATGAGTCATCATTGCATCCCGAAAAAATTACGGTTTGGTGTGGTTTATGGGCCGGAGGCGGGCGTCATTGGGCCGTACTTCTTCCGTGATGATCAAGACCGGCACGTTACTGTGAATAGGGATCGCTACCGTTCAATGATAACCGAATATTTTTGGCCCCAATTGGATGATATGGACTTGGAGGACATGTGGTTCCAATAGGACGGCGCCACAAGCTACACAGCGAATGTCACAATCAATTTATTGGAAACCAAGTTTGGAGAAGGTGTTATCTCACGAAATGGTGCAGTCGCTTGGCCGCCTCGGTCGTGCGATTTGACGCCGTTAGACTTTTTCCTGTAAGGCTACGTCAAGTCTATGGTCTATGCCAATTAGCAAGCGACGATTGATGAACTTCGTACGAATATCGAACGTGAAATTGCAGCAGTATCGGCCGATTTATGCTTGACTTGTCGAAAATTGGGTTCAGCGTCTGGACTTCTGCAAGCGTGCCCGTGGTAACCATGCAAAAGAAATCAAGTTCCATACATAATGGCATCGAGCGTACTTTCACAGGAATAAAGAATTTCATTGATATCCAAAACTGTTTTTGTTTTATTTATAAAAAAAACTTTTGTAGCGCTCTTATTGAAAAACCCTTTATAAAGGGTACCGTTTATAGACTTTTCCCGTAGATCAAACAATAGCCAATACGAACAAAAAAATTCTCAAAAATGTTTTCGAGAAAAATAAGCTTTTCCTAAATGGTCATATGGCACGTACCGTTATTTTTAGGCGTAAAAATAAAATTGCCAAAAGAAAAGGAAGCTATTTTTTTTATTTCAGTTAAAAAAAAAAAAATCTTGAATCCTCTTGGCATTAAACATAATTTAGTAATATTAACCTCACTACAACTGTTCCCTTGACTGAATCCTTAAACCAAATACTTTGTTAACACTTTACTAGCAATTTATTTATTAAAACTCACTTTTTTTCTTTACAGGTAAGCATCCTCATGACAACCCTTATGATTGCATAATCTGGATTCCAGTCGGTATGTTGACTTAACCTTCACTCACATCCTTTATTATTCTGTTTTCAAAAATCACATCCTGATCCACAAACTTCGTCTTGATATTTTATTCAAAACCAACCTCGTGCTGAGAAAAAAAATATTCAAAGTGATGATGTATGGTAAGGGAATACACACACGAGGTACTGGAATGAAAAGGATCATCATTACCACCCTATACAGTTGGCCCTCATTAAACTTTTAAGCACCAACGCACTGCGTCGAGCAGCGCAAAATCGTTCAAAATTAGTAGGTTGAACCATAAATAATTTGTAAGCCCGGTTATATAGCCATGTTCATATTTTTATCGTCGTTTTGGCCAAATTTTCAATTTTTCTTTGGAAAAATATTCAAAACATACCATAACGAGGAAACCTAGGGATATATTTATCTGAAAATCGGTTTCTGTGGCACGTTGGCGTTTTCGGTGGGCAAACTATAGCAACAAATAGGACGAATGTATCTTTTGTTCGATTTTATTCTGATAACCATCATTCCTATGTAAGGCACGTTTCAGCTCCACATCACATCCTTGTCAAATTATTTGCGTGGTTTGCTGACGGTGACGGCTTACGCCCGTCAAAATCTGCTCCGTACGTTGGTTGTTAGCTTTGGATTGGTGTTTCTTTTTTTTTTTGGTCACACACAAAGGAATCTTCTTTTTTCCTGGGAATCCTTAGGCTGTTTATCACGTGGGTATTGGGCTGGAAGCTTTGTCAACCCATACTATTCTATAGTGGCCGGGTAGTGGTAGTCTGGAATAGTGGTGTCCTTGGTGTGTTTTTTTTTTCTTCTTCTTGTTTGAAGGATCACTGTCAGTATAATAGCTGTGCATATTACCAAAATTGTGAAAGCTGTCAGAAACTTATCTCACCTCAGAACTGAGCATCGATAGGATATTGTTTGTTTATTGTTTACCGATGGAATGTAAATGATTTTTTGGTTCGGAGTGTAGATTGATATCTTGTTCTTTGGATTGTATTGACAGGAAAAAAGGTAAATTGAACTTCTGGTTAACAAAAAGACAAGGAAAATGCCATGAACAATTTAACAAATGATAGCTTAACAAGCTGAAACATGGGAAATCTGCCTGAGATGTAGATGTCCTTGTCTAGTGTATCTCTTTAACCCATAGGGAAGAGAAATCTGAATGAAAAATGGTTATGCCAATCGGAATAGAAAATGCTTGTTTGTTGTTTGTTCTGTGATAAGAATGAAACCAGAAAGCCTTAGTTGGGCAAAGGTTTTATATGGAAGTCGGATTTTGTTTACAAAGGATTTATGTTTCTATCAGTAAAAGCTAACGAAGCATTTGGAAAGGTTGTTATGAAGAGTTCTTAGGATACTGCTATTGGTAGGGGTTTTTGGAGGATAGTAATCTTTCACTTATTTATTATTTCTGTTATAATGAGCATCTTTTCTTTAATCCTGGCTCTTGGTGTACAGAATGTACAGAACATAGTTAATATCCTTGCGTTGAAGAGGAGTTCCCTAGAAATAAAAAAGGATTTTTTTAAGAAAATCGCTATCCTGTCTAAGCTACCATACTAAAATAGGACTCCTCAACTATGATTATTATCTGCAGTTGCGCACTCAGTTAGTTGTAGACATCTTCTTAATATCCCACAGATTCCTGGATTGAAGATTTTCGAAATCGATTTTCGTTTCCCTCTCCATTCGACTTTTTCTAAGATAAGATCTAAGTTTTATGGACACAAGACAATGTTAAAAGGAACATTGATCGAGAGATAAGTGTTTCCATGTAAGCCCTGCTGTCAAGGCCTTTTTTCAACTTGAAATTTGAATCCGTTATGTCTTTTGTTTTATAGTAAGAGAGAGCTTATACAGCTCAGGCACTGCGATATCTCGATGATGTTTATTGTGCCAACCCATGTGAGATTCTAAGAGCAGCTCTGTTGCTCCTGTTCTGAGGGCGGAAGGTTTTAAGTTTTTCCAAGAGAACGATCTCATCACTTCGTCCGCTTTCTGAGGCGGAGGAGTGCTGGGCATTCCGTGAGGATATGCAAAGATGTTTCTTCACTTTCGAGGCAGAGTCGACAAACGGGGTCTGCCGTTAGTGTCCGGATATGATTCCAGTCACTGTCTTGGGAGTTTTCCTATCTAGGTTGAGTAGGAATTTTGTAGTTTTGTTAAATATTCTAGTACAAATTGCTTGGAGCAGATTTGACAAGGAGTTGTTTGCATTGGATTTCATGAGTAGGATGTTCTTGGTAGTGTTTTTGAAGTAGTTTTTGTTTACTCCGCAGAAGGGTTTAGGGCCGACAAATGGCAATGAGGCTCCCTCTTTGGCCAGGATGTCAGCCCTTTCATTACCATCGTACCCCTTATGTACCGGGATCCAATGGAGAATCACAAAATTGTTCCTTGCAGGTTCAGTGAGTATTAAGACAGTCTCCTGGACTAGGATCCTGGATCTTATGACAGTTGAAGCCAGAACTTTTAAAGCAGCCCGGCTGTCTGAGAAGATAAATATTGTTTCATTTTTGGCGTGCAAATGACGCATTCATTAATATCGAAGACCTCTGCCTAGAATATGGACGAATGAAGACCAAGGCTGGCTGAGAAGTTCGCGCAAGGTTATTTCCCAAAAATACCGGAACCGGTACCTGTTTTCATTTTTGAGCCATCCGTATACCAGACCAGATCTTCACTAGAAGGGTGTGGTTTAAAGATTTCCCAGTCTTCCCTAGGCACATAATAAATTCTTTATGATTTGGGTTAGAGGTTACATATTCTTTGGGAAAGAGTAAGCTCAGTCTTGCTTCCATTCTTAGGAATATGTGCATTGGGGGCGTAATTCCAAAATTAAACTAAGTGCAAACGTAGGTTGTGCTCCGCATGCATCTCTTTATGCATGTTGTTGCTAGTCTTTGTATTTTTGTCTAGCTTATAACGGGTGATTTTTTTGAGGTTAGGATTTTCATGCATTAGTATTTGACAGATCACGCGGGATTTCAGACATGGTGTCAAAGAGAAAGATGCTCAGTATGCTTTGACATTTCATCATGAATAGACTTACTAACGAGCAACGCTTGCAAATCATTGAATTTTATTACCAAAATCAGTGCCCTAGAAAAGTTGGCAGAAAATCCGCTTTTTTATCGACAAATTTTGTTCAGCGATGAGGCTCATTTCTGGTTGAATGGCTACGTAAATAAGCAAAATTGCCGCATTTGGAGTGAAGAGCAACCAGAAGCCATTCAAGAACTGCCCATGCATCCCGAAAAATGCACTGTTTGGTGTGGTTTGTACGCTGGTGGAATCATTGGACCGTATTTTTTCAAAGATGCTGTTGGACGCAACGTTACGGTGAATGAACCGAACACTGATTTTAGTAATAAAATTCAATAATTTGCAAGCGTTGCTCGTTAGTAAGTCTATTTATGATGAAATGTCAAAGCATACTGAGCATCTTTCTCTTTGACACCATGTCTGAAATCCCGCGTGATCTGTCAAATACTAATGCATGAAAATCCTAACCTCAAAAAAATCACCCGTTATATTGTTTTCATTTCCTTTGTTTTTGGCCACCTCCACCAACGCTGCATATGTTATTGCATATCTCACTACAAGAGTATAGAGTTTATGCATCATTTTGGGTTTGAGCCCCCAGTTTTTTCCGTAAATACCGTGGCATGCCCAGAGAGATTTTGATGCTCTGTTAGAGATGCGTTCTAGTTGTGGGTTCCACGACAATTTGCTGTCTAGAACGATTCCTAGATATCTTGCTTCTTTCAAAAATGGGATTGTGTCACCATAGATAAGAGAGTGTAAGAAGATCTTGTTGTTCTGTCTTTTAGTAAAAGGAACAATAACTGTCTTTTTGGGGTTAACGGAAAGACCTTCACAGGTACACCAGTCTTGTACAATGTCAAAAGCTGATTGAAGTTTATTCGATATTGATCTTTCTAAGGATCCCTGTATGACAATGGCTAGAGCATCTGCGAAGCCCAGTTCATAAAAGCCATACGTCTCAAGAGATCTTAATAGGATGTCTACAACGATGGACCAAATAAACGGCGAGAGGACTCCTCCTTGTGGGCATCCTCTGGATGTTAGTGCAGAAATTTCTAGACCTTCCATTTTACTCTGGATAACTCTGCAACTAAGCATGGACATGATCCAATTGCATACTACTTGTGGTACATTGTGGTACCTGCGAGTGCACGATCTGTAGAATTAAAAGTAGTGTTGTTGAAGGCTCTCTCAATGTCAAGGAAAGCGACTCCACATATTTCCTAACTATGAATGGAGGATTCAATTTTTGTGACCAGATCATTCAGCGCTGTTTCAGTCGATTTTTCCGGTTAGTATGCATATTGTATTTTCAATAGTAAAGAGGAGGTTAGAGAGGCGTCACGAATGATGCTGTCAATAACTTTCTCCATGCATTTGAGAACAAACGACATGAGGCTGATTGGACGAAAGGATGAAGGCCTTGGTTTTAGATCCCTTCCCGAATAGATAAATTACTATAACCTTTCGCCAAATATCGGGCAAGTGCCCAAAAGCGGGGCTACATCTGAATTATTTAAGAGAGAATAAGTGCTACTACATCTGCTTCCTTTTGTAACTTAGCCGGAAATATGCCATCTTCTCCTGATGCCTTTGATTTGATTTGATTTGGTTAGAGCAATCCAATCAAACCCTAGGTTTGCAATTTTTTATTACGTTTGGCTTTATTGAAGAGTTTCCTTACTCTTTACCTTACAGGTTCTAGGTCTATTGGACGAAGTAGAATATAAGAACCTACCTGTAGTGTTTTTAGGCCTAGGAATTTGACACTCGTGCTGATCCAAGGTTCCTGCACGAGGGCAATGTTGTGACATTTCTGTCTCATGGTGTTTGTTAATATCAACATGCCTTAGCATGTTGGGGGTTTATTTGAACAACTTCCATGTTAATGGATATTTTTGATGAGAGGGTGCTTGTGAGTGCGAGCACCGTCTGTTACCACCTCGTCCCTTTTGTGTTGTTTGACCCTGTGGATTTGTCGACTTACCGCTACTTGTGCTGGATATTAACTTCTCTCCAGATTTGTTTTTTGCGGATTTTTGTGCCGTTAAGTCGTTGGTCTTGTCAGACCTGGTTTGTTCAGTTTGCTGGGGCTTATTTTGGGCTTCACCACCTGCTCAGGAGCGGACTTTCCCGGGAGCTGGACAGACAGGTTTTAAAAGGTTGGGAATGGAGGTTCCACATGAAGAAGATGTCTTGTCACCCGGAAGATATGGTCTATCCGTCTCTTTTGGTAACGGGCCATCGGTTCTATTGATCGTGGAAGGCACAGGTTTTGGAGCGCCAGGGTTCTTCTTGACTCTGTTCATATTAAAGAACGGTTGGCGTTTCCTCAAGAAGAGACACTGAGCACTCGTCCATCGAAATGGTCAAGGGAATACCCTGGGGGTTGGAAACCTTCCGAAGGATTTTTCATTTTACTGTGGGTAGAACTTTGTTCTGAAGCCTAAGTAGCTTTAGGACTTCTTCCACACTTGTTGAGGGGCCAGGAAAGTAAGCTGTGGCTACACATGATATCGGAAGATCATCTCTCACCACCATCCGCAGTTTAGACTTCTCCATATTCGAAATTCCGCATTATGATGATGGCATTTTCCACTGCTTTTTGTTGTACTTCGTCTAGATGTTCAACGGCATAGTCATCAGATACGACACCAACTTTTATCATCCCTGCAACCTCATTGAACAGAGGAGCATTGGATTTTACGCTTTTGCTCGGTTCAGAGGTGATGTTGTTTGAGCTACACTGCCACCCATTTTATTAAACGTTCTGTTAACATTTTATAACAATATGTAAGTTTGGTATACTTATATGGACAAGCCGCATCACTTCACTCGGATCTCAAAGGATCCACTGTGGTTCCCAAGAGCGGATAGAAACGAAAGGTGGGAAACAGTAAGGAAATTAGTAGATTATTGGGTGCGAGGTGCCTTCCTAAAAAATAAATAAATAAATTTATTGGCGCGACAGCTCCTTAAAAAGCCAGGGCCTAGTGACTTATACTCTCAACCATTCCTGTGTGTGTGTTGTTAATCTGCAAGAATGGAAGGGACCTACAGTTTACCGCCGATTTCGAACGGCTACATGAGATGCACTTTTTCGAGACAAATTTTACTCTTGGAGGTTTTGTCAATTCCTCGCAAGAGGCAGTTCCCCAGAAAAAAGGTGGCTATGAGCGGGATTTGAACCCAGGCTCTTTCGCTTAGCAGTCCGACACACTAACCACTAAGCCACGGGGCACTACACTACTGCCTTCCTAAACCATCTTTAAATAGCAATGAGTTTTAAGATGTTTTTAAGTGGCATTTTTTTAAAACATCACATCGCCCAAAAAGGGCTATTTTTTGGTCGGGGCTATAGTCTGGAGGTAAGTTATATCAGCTTTCTTCCCCATCAACGTCTTGAAATTACCCATTTCAATTTGATGTGCCAAGGCCCTTTCTTCTTACGCGGGTCCCCATTGAGTATTTTCCGGTAAGGATACAAACTAAGAGGTAGATTTTAGTCCTGCTTAACTTAATAATATATTCGTGTTTTTGACATATTCGGCATAGACTTTTCGAGACCCGACAGGGGACAATTGTCAAATATAAATCAATCTTTGAGAAATATTTAGTAAATTCTATCCTTTTCTTTTTACAATGGTACAAGTACTTAGGAAAAAATTTGGATCTTCTAAGGATGAACGTTTTTTGGCCAGTTTTATTTCATTCCCGTATGTATATATCACAGTGTCCGGGGACCCATTCAACGAGTACTTGATTTGTTTTAGTGATTAGTGGCTAATTTTTGCGACAATGATTAATTAGTTTGGACTTGGAGACAATGCTATGACTTGATTGGCACCTTGCTGCCTATGAAACTATCAATATTTTTATTTCTAAGATTTCATGAGAAAAGGTGCTTTGCAGCTTCGACTATACTGCAAGCAATTATGCTTGGAAAACACTATTCAAACTTAAACAATTATTGATTTACTAGATTCTACCCCTTACTTCGTATGCGTGGACTCCAGATTAAATAATTTTTATTATGAATGTGGGATTTGGCTCCAATCACACAATTTAATACTTTTGATACCTTTATTTCCAAATAAATATATAACTCTGCTTGGTCTAAGGTTTCTTAACTTTATTTAAAATAACAAATATAAAATACAAGTGAGTAAACGTAACGTAAGAAACACGACCATTCTACTTCGAGTGTGTTTGACGACTAACTGTTAAGTTAAAATTAAAGCGAAACTGGCTTGTCGATGAAAGGGATGCAGTCTCCCATTTCCTGTCTTTCAATATTTCAATGTGTGTGTATTCGTTTTGTTACTGTCCTTCTTAAAAGTTCTGATGATGGTCGTACGTTGTCGCTGTCTTTAGTATTTCTCATCCCACATGAATGTAATTGTACAGTAAATCCTGTTACTCTTCCATCTACCAAACTTCACTTCAATTCGTGCAGCCCCAGCCATACATTACTTCACACTATAAGCCTCTCCCATAGGATCTCTGCATTTCTTCGCCTATTTTTCAGTCCAGCACTTAATCAGTAAACCTACGAAATTTCATTTATATCTGTTAAGCCGTTGTGGTGTGAAAAAAAATAAAAACAAAAACTTGTGTTTAAAGTATGTTTAACAGTTCTTTTTATTCAAAACGTATGCATTTCGGTTCTCAGCTGCGGAACCATCATCATCGGGTGACAATTAAACAATTATTATGATAATAACTTTCAACTAACCCTTAGATGTTTTTACTTGCGATTATAGGGACTTTAAGGTTAGTTTAGGATTCGTGAATATAAAAAAAATTGGGATAACAATCAAACATGACATTACGATCATAGAGAAGTCTAAAAAAGTTAGTGGCAAAAAATGTCTGTCTATCTGTCTGTCTGTCTGTCTGTCAGTGTGTATAACGAGCTGCAGCCTAAACGACTAAAGTGATTATCTTAGAATTTGGTGTGTGTGACCGTATGACATATGACCGTTTAGGAAAAGCTTATTTTTCTCGAAAACGGCTCCAACGATTTTGATGAAAATTTTTGAGAATTTTTTTGTTGGTATTTCCTATTATCTGATCGGAAATAAACTTACGGGAAGAGTCTATTAATGGTACCTTTTATATAACTTTTTTTTAATTTTTAGCTTTCTCCATGACGGCTCTTTGGATTTCTGTCAAATTTTATATTTGGGAAGATCTGGGTAGCCAAATTAATTCTGCAAATCAAAATGTAATCCTTTTTTTTAATTAAAATTAATTTTTGAAATTTTTGTTTGAAAAGTCAATATTTAAAAAAAAAATTATTTTAAATTTTATATTCAAATGTGTATTAATAAACTCTAAAAAACTTCGTACATACATTTTAAAAGAATAAAAAAAAAAAAAAAAAAACTAAAAATAAAAAACAGGATTTTATCAAAACCGGTTCTACAATTTTAGAAATGATTTTTTATAAATTTGTTATTATACAGGACGGGTGATGGCAAACTCCATTCTTACTAAAAACCGTTAAGGGTTGTGGTTTAAACACTATTGTTAAGTTCAGAACGTGTTATTTTAGTACGTAAATATTACTTTTTGCGATCAATATGATTAAGCACATAAAAATAAGTACGTGCCACCCAGTCGTGCCCATTTTTTTATTAGAATAACTAATTTAGGCTTTCAATGAGAAATTCGGTGATTTTTCCTAATTATTTTGACAATTTTCATGTATTCATTCATGAGCAAGTAAATATTTTCGATATAAATAAATTCAAACTTTGCCATACCGCAGTGGTTCTAATCAACTTGTAGTTTGTTTGTAGGCGTCTCCATGAATACATTGCAAAGAAATATTTTGTGGAGAGATTTTCTTCTTCCACCTGCCACCTGCCAAACGTCAAATGAAAGACACGTTTGCCATCTTAAGGATTGATGCATTAGAAATAAGTCCTTCGATATAAGTAAAATTGACCAAGAAAACAATAAAATAATGAGAAATATTAGGTACTTTAATAATATACACACTTCTCGGCTTTAAAGGACACAAGGACATGGTTAAATGGCTATAAATATCACATTTTGTAGACAAAAGTAATTTTTTATCTTTGTATTTGCTATATACAACCAACCACGTGGCATAAGCAATTCGTTTTATTGACCCGAAACTGTATAACTGTATATTTTTATGGTAACGTTAAATAAATGATAGCTGGGAATTTCCAATGCCGAACATTGTTTTCTGCAACTGAATAAATAATGAAAAGGATAGTGAAGGAAATAAATATACCTATAGTCGATTTATTTTAATGTTTTGAGCAAATGTTTTATATATTGTTGGTTTGTTTTGGAATACCTTGCATATTTTTAGGTAATGCTTGCATAAAAGAGTTTTTTCTGGGGTGAGTAAAGGGCAGTTTATTTTGTTTTAATTTCTTAAATTTCACAAGGATTTGGGTGTAAGCTTCTAAGGAATTTGTTGCTCTTTCCGATTCCATTCACATAATTATTGTTTCCCATTAAACTCAAATTGTTATTACGGGCGGCTTCAATATACACAATTCTATTTGGCCTCGTTATTCTGGCCAGACAACACTCAAACAACTAAGTAAGTTCATTGATGAGCCAGTTCGAATTTCTGAAACTACAGTCAATACGCCAAAGGTTTCAGGGCTTCTAACTAGTCAATATGCTTCATAGTTAGTGACTCTACAGAGGACAACCAGAAAAAGTCCCAACAAGTTAGAATGAATCGCAATTCGCAATAATCACAATCAAGCCCCACATTTTTACCTCAACAAAAAATTCGACAAAAAAGTATTGCAATTTCCCAAAGGCTTCTTCATCGTCATCTGCTCCTACGCTCGTCTTCAACGAGAACTGCTGTCACTTCTCAAGAAAAAATAAATCTGCTTGTAAAATAATTTGCGGAAACCTCAGTTCTTCGCCCAGTATTTATCACGCTCCTCCCGTACTCGAGAGTGTAAGTGATTTGATGGGACCAATTTTATTTAGCTCATGTAAAGATTTTAAGGTTAACAAATCCGTTGGCTCGGATATTATCTTCGCTATTTTTCAAATGTTTTTAAACGCTGACGAAGCCACTGCAAAAACTTTTCCATCTGTCCTATTTTTCTGGACTCTTTCCGATTGAAGGGAAACAGCATTTATCCATGTCCAACCTTTCCTGCAAAAGACAAATCTTCTTCTCCCTCATTTACGTCCCTTCTAAGGTCTGGAAACTTTGATCTCGATGAACGAAAACTTCTAATTGACCGGCAGTATTAGTCCAGTCGGAATGTTGAATTCAATAAAAGAAAAAGATAGGAGTTTTTTCATAAGAAGCATAAATTACGATTTTCAAATTCATAGCTCTTTAGCGTTGTCCGCCATTTTGAATTTAAGGTTAATTGGTTTTTGTTAAATAACTTGGAAATAAAAATTCGTGTAGAATTCAAAGCTTCTAAAATTCAATGTTTACTTTTGTCGGGAGAGTGAAATATACCAACGCTACCAATATCCATGAGTTTCACTTATATCGAAGAAAACGAACGCAAATCAGTGCTCGATATGTGCTTACAGAAAAGTCCTGGTTAAAGTCTGAGTTCAAAGAAGCTATCAGGCTCAAAGAAGTATGTTTTCGATCCTACACAGCCAACCCTATGGAGTAAAATAGGAAAAAAAACACAAACAAGCAAGGAACTCATAGAAGATGGAAAACAGCATTTGTCCCGCCTGTCCCTAAGAAAGGTGACCCATCCTCCCCCTCCTCCAACCGACTCATAGCACTGACATCCCTTCTTTCTAAGGTCATGGAAACTCTGATTAACCGTCAGCTTAAGGAATATCGCGAAGACCGAAAGCTCCTCCATGACCATCAGTATGGCTTTCGCAGCAACCGTTCCACTGGCATATCTCATCGAATAGTGGAACAAATCTTTATATCTTTGGTGAAAGTAAAATTATTGCTTTTCCAAGATGATACTTTTGTTGGTTGGATTAGAAGCTATCTTGTGGACCGTTCAATACAAGTTGTATTTGACGGTTTCAAGTCTGATTTCCACAAAATAAATTCTGGTGTGCCACAGGGCTCCGTTCTGTCTCTGATTCATTTCTTCATTTTTATATGATCTTCTGTCTTTCTGTTACTTCTAATTCACTTAGGAAATAGAAATGTCCCTGAAAACCGACGCAATGTTTCACGTCTTTCCTTTTTCCTTATTTTATCGTTTCTTTTATAAAAACAGGTCACGACTTGGTCGCACGTACTTGGTCTTATGTGCCCAATTACACTGGAAGGTAAAATTTTTTACAAGAAAAAATATCATTTACGTTGAAAGAAACAAAGTTTGAACTTATAAAAACTATAAAAACCACAATACTTAACGGTTTTAAGTAAAAATAAAGAACGCGATCACACGTCCTAAATATTGAAAAAAATTATTTAAAAAATTGCAGGACCGGTTTTGATAAAAATGTGCTTTTTATTTTTTTTTTTTTTTTTTTTGAAAAGAAAAATTGTTTGAAATTTTTTTATGCACTTTCTTAGAGTTTAATGATATACAGTATACACGTAGTTTTAAAATTTTAAATATTTTTTTTCGATAAGTTTTAAAAATATTGAATTAAAAAAAATAAATAGAAAATAAAAAAAAATAATTTTTTAGAATGTTGGTTTGCAGAATTTATTTGGCCAAATAGGTCAAATAAAATTTATTATTCAAATCCATCCAGCCGTTACCGAGAAAGTCGAAACTATCAAAACCGTTACATGAAAGGTACCGTTAATGGACTTTTCCGGTCATTTACAAAAAATTCTCGAAAAATTTCAACAAAATCGTTGGAACCGTTTCGATACATATAAAATAAGTCTTTCCTTAAAGGTCATATGGCAGGTACTTTTATTTTTAGTCCTACAAATAAAATTTCAATTTTCCCATTTGAATGCCAAAAGAATAACACAACACAAATTTGAAGATAATGGCTTAAACCGTTTAGGCTGCAGCTCGTTATACATACAGACAGACAGACAGACAGACATTTTTCTGTACTAACTTTTTTAGACTTCTCTATGATCGTAATGTCATGTTTGATTGTTATCTCAATTTTTTTATATTCACAAATCCTAAACTTGCCTCATAGTCCCTGTAATCGCAAGTAAAAAATGTTCCCCCGAAGTAGCCAGCTGCATTCCTCCCCTTAAAAGTTTCACCCGTAATACTTGCATCGCCAGGAATGCTTGAGCCTAATTTCGGACGTACCTTGAAAAATAGGGATTCTTTTTTTTAGCCTAACCACACGAATTTGGAATAGTTTACCCTGCGAGATTTTCTCTCTCCATTTTGATCTGCAAACATTCAAAACCAATGTTAATCGACACCTCCTGTCATTTTCCTCTCTAACTTCCTAATGCTCACGCAGTGTGCTCTACATTAAAAGGGAAACAAATAATCCCTTGTGGGCGCGCTAAATATAAACAAAACTACAGTCTCTACATTCTTTGGAATGAAAACATATTAGACGTTGCCTCGAAAAATGTGAGGTGTCTAGGTTTTTTGGAAAATGGCAGGAATGTATCACCCTGCCTGATGTGACATCATCCTATAGTTCGTATATTCGTCGAAAAATTAAGTATTTAGTTCCATTATTTGGGCATATGCTTTGCAATGCAATTACTTGAGTTTTCTGGAAGAAAAATTAAAAAAAAAACTCTTAAAATGATAAGTGACCCTAAAATAGCAGAGTGGCAATGTCAATAAACTTTGCTCTAGCGTAATAACCGGCTACATCCTCCCCTGAAACAATTCACCCGTAATACCCACACTGCTAGGAATGCCCATACATTTTCCCTCGAGCCCTACTTCGTACGTGTAAAGTCGAATACAGGGAATATTTCTTTAGCCGTACTACACGAATGTGGAATGTGCCAAACTCTGTTTTTCCTCCCGTTTTGAAATAAAGAACTTTAAAATCTCCTTTTACATTCTTCTTCAACTGTGTTTAATCATCACGAAAAGGATAGCCAAACCAACCAGATCGAACTTTTTTGTTATAAAGGAAACGATTTCGGGTTTTGGCTGATATTTCCCATTGAGTTCCTTGACAGTAGTCAAGAAGAATCATCAAACTCACTGCACAGCGCAGAACCAATCGACTTTTGTAGAAGCAACAATCTCCTGTGTGTCCAAACCTCTAGTTGTCCACTTGTTGAACAACTTTTAAGTAAAGCTTTTCTTTTAAATTTGTTTTATTTATTTATTCTTGCAGACTAACAACACACACACAGGAATGGTTGAGAGTATAAGTCACTAGGCCTTGGCTCCTTAAGGAGCTGTCGCGCCAATAAATTTATTTATTTATTTATTTATTTATTTTATTTGATTTGCTTAAACTGTAAGATACAAAATCTTATAAGGAAGTTTAAAGCTTTAAATGTATAATAAATCAAAATAGAAAATATGGCTAAAAGAATTTAATATTCTAATCCTTAATATTAATTTAAAAATACATTATTTAATTTCTTAAGTTTAAGTTTAATTTTAACTTTAATATTAACAGAAGTAAAAAAATAGAAAAAAAAAGATTAGGACAAAATCATAAAGAGAAAAACTAAAAAAAGAACTAAAACTAAAAACTAAAAACTTAAACATTCTTTTATATTGTGTATTAGAAATAAATTGCACGAATGGATCGCACGTACTTGCTCATATGTGCGGTCACATTGTAGAATAAAATTAAAATAAATTGCACGACTGGATCGCACGTACTTGCTCATATGTGCTGTCACATTGTAGAATAAAATTAAAGAAAATTAAAGTGAACATCAAAGCATTTAATCGATTTTTGTGACTTTTGATTGTTCGAATAAAGTACGTTAAATGGTATTGGGTGAAAAAATTTAAACGCCATTTTATTTCTTTAGGAAATGTTAAAAAGTGTTAATTTTTTTTCAAAATTGTAGACGCCGTTTTTAAATAAAACGGGTTTTTTAAACAATTTTTTTAACAAAATAAAAAAAAATATTTCCATAATACAAACTTAAGTACAAAAACAGCGTAGATTTAAAAACAAAATTTAAAAAAAAATTCACGAACTCGTTTTCAAAATATTGATTTTTCCAAAAAAAAATTTTCTTAAATTATTAAAAATACAAAAAAAAAGTTTTCGAAAAAAAATTTATGCAAAATTACTTAGGCTACCAACATCTTCTTGGATATCAATTTTAATTGTAATCGGATCACCAGTTTTCGAGAAAGTCGAAGAAAAAAAACCGGTCCTATGGGATGTACCGTTCTTAGCCCACCATATTATTTTTTTTTTTTCACCAAAATACATTGCATACCTACAGTAGTACACTGATTTTTTTTTATAAAAATTCTTGTAGCTGTTTTCTTCTTCGTACCGTTAATTTTTGAGCTAAAAAAAAATTAAAAAATTCCTCTGTAGAATGTCAAAATAACCTTAAGTTCAAAATTTTAAGACGATTGGCCCAACCATTTAGGCTGTAGTCCAATATACATCCGTACAGACAGACAGACAGACAGACAGACAGACAGACAGACAGACGGACAGAATTTTGCCAGTAACTCAAATATGTTTCTCTATCATCGTAATGTCATGTTTGATTGTTATCTCAAAATTTTTAATCTGCACGAATGCATTACTTGTATTATAGTACCTATAATCGCAAGTAAAAAACATGTCTACACCGTGTATAAATTTGTTTACAGCAGTAAGTATATAATCACCAAATTCCTTTTGCCATTTAAAGGATACATTCCCATAGCCTGTTCTATTCCTGACTCGCACCAACACATTTCGATGAATTTTTAAATTTTACTTGAATTTCGTTGTCCTTGTCACGTAGGAGTTAGATCATGACTTTTCTATGTAGAAACAGATGTAAGCAGTAAAATATGTTATCCTGTCGGAATCAATTATTAATGACAAAGCAACCTACACTATGGCACTTTTTTTCGAATGACATACCAATACATACAAAGGTGACAGACTTATTTGGTGTCATAGTGATAAAGTGACTAACTTATGTCATTTCTGTCGATTTCATTGTAATAAAATCGGTGTATTTATTACAGTGATTTGGAATGTTTATACTTTATCGTGATGCAGTCATTAGATGCTATCACCTTTGGGTGACCTATCCTTTTTTTTTTTGGTGTGTGAATTTAGGAGTGAATAAAAATAGAGTACACCCCAACATAAACATGGTTGTTGGATAATAAATTGTTTTTCTAACGTAGGATGTTATCTAGGGAAGCAGAAAAGCTTTTATAGAGAGTTTGTATTTTTTTCTGTGTGCTATTTACGTCAGTTATATAAATAACACTTTAAGCATGTGATTTGTATTCACAGTTTGGTGGTATGTTAGGTCAAAAATCCTTTTTTTTTGGAAATAAGTTTAATGGAATTAAAGAACCTTATATTTTATTTAGTATATTTTAGGTTTGGGTGAAAGGAGGAATGTACTTGAATCAAACATAAATATAGAGAGCCCTTTTGGTAAGGAAAAGGAACCTTTGATGGGGACTTTTACGTTTTTTGTTGTTATTAACAATTTAAAAGGTCCTCAAAAACTGGAACAATTCCACTGTATCATCGTTTTCGTTTTTTTTTTTAAAGACATGTGGAAAATGTTAGGTATTATTGTCAAACAGAACATTTTTTTTATTTTATCGATTAAGGTCTTCTTTGGTTGGGTGCTGTATGAATAGGGTAGGCACTGAAAGGCATCAAACTGGTGATGCACAGTCGCTGCAACTATATCGTACACATCAATCCTCCCCGCGGTAACCACCGGGTACTGGTCTGTCCATCCGGACATTCCTGCTAAACTTATAAGCGCGAGTGTCGAACACAGAAAAAATAGCAACACTATAATGCTCTGCTTTAATGACTGTTCTGATCGATTCGCAGAAGTCTTGCACGAGCCCCTCAGAAAGAGGACGTACGGCGGATGAGCCCAACCAATTGGACCAACGGTGGCGTCAACAGTCAACGAAGCAGACGCCCTAATGAGCTACTTCGACGTATTTGGAGATAAGGTCATTAGGACAATTCAATGCAAGTCAGGGCATTGAAATAGAGATGGTGGCGGATGAACCCTTAATGGGCCAACGACAGCGCTCATATCCCCGAAGTGGGTTACTGACTCCGGATTCTCCGGTTCCTTTTGTCCAAGGAATCCAACAAAGGAACTGGCTCTCCAGGTTGGGGGTTGTGCGTGGGGTTAACAACCCTGCCACGGAAAAAAGAAAAAGTTGCGAAGCGACCAATAGCCTCGGAAAAGGACGGATTTACTTCGGATCTGCACGTGGAATGTTAGAACTCTTAACAGACCACGTGCATTAAAACAACTAGCGGAGGCCCTAGACTGCTACAGAGCAAGAATTACTGCCATCCAGGAAGTGCGATGGAATGGGCCGGGCAAAAGGAGGATGAAAAACTGTGACGTGTATTACGGTGATTGCGCAAGAAGACCACAGCGTTTATTTGGGTGCGGATTCGTCATAAGCGGTAGACTTATGCAAGAAGTCTTATGCTTTCGACACGTAAGTGAGCGACTTGTGACAATCCGTATCAAGGCTAAATTCGCCAACATTAGCCTAATATGCGCTCATGCCCCATAGAGGACAAAGATGACGCCACCAAGGATGACTTCTATGAGCTCCTCAACAAAACCTATTAGCAATGCCCTAAATACGACGTTAAGATCGTACTAGGCGATTTTAATACCAAAATAGGTAAAGAGGAAATCTTTGGTAGGACTGTCGGAAAACATAGCCTACACGACACAACTTCTGAAAACGGACTTAGGCTAACTGACTTCGCAGCGGCACATAACGTCACCATTGCAAGCACATGGTTTCCTCATCTCGATATACACAAAGGGACTTGGCGACACCCAGATCAAAGAACCGTCAACTAGATTGATCACGTTGCGATCGATGCAAGACACGCCTCCAGTATCTTAAATGTTCGCACCTTCCGAGCAGTTAACATTGACTCGGATCACTACCTTGTTGCAGCAAAGGTAAGAATGCGAATAACCCGAACTCCACAACAACGGAGTAATACTGTGAGGAAGTATGACGTCGGAAAGCTGCAATCGCAAGAAACCGCCAGAACCTATGCCGATCGAATATCCCGTAACCTCTCAAGAAATCCAGTACCGCCAGCATCAAGTGCCGAAGATCAGTGGCAACACTGCCAACAAGCCATCAGAGATGCCGCAACTGATGTGCTAGGTTTCACCAGACCACCACCACGAAACCTCTGGTTCGATGACGAATGCAGGCAGGCCCATGCAGCCAAACAAGAGGCATATAAAGCGGGCAAAGAAAGACGAAAGCTGCTCGCCAACTTTACGAGCAGAAAACAGGGGAAGAACACCGGCTTCTCCAAAAGAAAAAGAGAGAGCATGAGAAGCGCGCGATCGAAGATATTGAGAGACGCTACTCCAGGAACAACGTGCGGAAGTTTTACCAACAGGTAAAAAGAACATGCCAAGGAAAAAAATCCCGCACAGAAACCTGTAGAGATAGGAATGGAAACCTCGTAGTAGAGTCACAGTCGGTGCTGAGTACATGGAAGGACCATTTCTGCAGACTGTTAAACGGCGATGAAGGCCAAAATACCGCTGTCAGGCAGAATGAACTATTCAATATGGAAGATGACAGACAAAACTTACGTCCACCTGACCAAAATGAAGTGAGGATAGCAATATCTAAACTAAAAAACAACAAAGCTGCTGGACCCGACGGATTACCCGCCGAACTTTTTAAAGCGGCCGGAGATGACCTGGTGGAGTGCATACACCAACTCATCTCTAAAGTTTGGTCAGAAGAAAGTATGCCTGATGAATGGAATCTCGGCATCGTTTGCCCGATTCACAAGAAAGGAGACCCTCTAAACTGCGCCAACAATAAAGGAATAAGTCTCCTGAATATCGCCTACAAGATCCTCTCTGCCGTACTATGTGAACGCCTGAAACCTTTCGTCAGCAACCTGATTGGCCCCTATCAGTGTCCACAATCGATCAAATGTTCACTCTACGGCAGATCCTGGAAACCACTCAAGAATTCCAAATCGATACCCACCACCTCTTTATCGATTTTAAGGCCGCGTACGATAGCATTTATAGAGATGAGCTATACAGAGCCATGTCAGGTTTTGGCATTCCCACCAAACTCGTCCGACTGTGCAGGATGACGATGGAGAACTCTCGCTGCTCCGTCAAGGTTGGTACTGACTTCACACAAGCTTTTGATGTCAAAAAAGGATTCCGGTTTCTTCAATTTAATACTTGACAAAATTATAACTCGCAAGTCAATTGTAGTGGGACAATTTTTTTCAAGTCTGTGCAATTGCTAGCATACGCTGACGACATAGACATCATTGGCAGAACTCGGCGAGCTGTCACTGGAACGTTTGCTAGCATTCAAGCTGAAGCGGCTAAGATGGGACTAGCAGTCAATGAGGCCAAAACGAAGTACCTGCTGTCCACAAAAAGGGACACACAACACCGGCGGATTGGACAAAACATCACATAGACAGGTACAACTTTGAGGTAGTTAGGGACTTTGTGTACCTCGGATCCGCTATAACATCTGACAACAACATCTCGTCAGAAATAAAGCGAAGAATTACTCTTGCCAATCGCTGTTTCTATGGGCTAGGAAGGCAATTGAGTAGCAAAGCCCTCTCTCGAAAGACAAAGGAGACTCTGTATCAGACCCTAATCATCCCAGTCCTGCTCTATGGCGCCGAGGCATAGACTCTATCTAAAGCGGATGAAGATATCCTTAATCATTTCGAGCGTAAGATTCTTCGGAAGATTTTTGGCCCTATCTGCGTTAACGGGCTTTGGAGGATAAGGTTCAACCAAGAACTATACGAGCTATACAGCGACATTGACCTGGTCAAAAAAATACGCATATCACGTTTAAGATGGCTAGGTCATGTAGAGCGAATGGACAACAATGCTCCGTTTCGCAGGATCTTCGATTCCATCCCAGAGGGTAGACGCAGTCAAGGAAGACCTCGCCTTAGGTGGCGCGCTCAAGTGGAGGACGACCTCAACCAACTTGGAGTGCAAAACTGGAGGCAGCTAGCCAAAGACCGAGTTGGCTGGAGAGGCATGTTGGTTGAGGACCAGGTTCGTCCCGAACTGTAGCGCCACCTAAGTAAGTAAGTAAGTAAGGTCTTCTTTAGTGAGACTAAATTCTAAAATTCTATTACTTGAGACTGTTTTTCTCTAACTAAAATTCGGAAATAGGTTTGTTAATGTTCGTTGCAGAATCCTCTATGGATGCCTAAAAGGCTTCGACCTAAAAACCATTGATTTGAACAGTTTTATTGGACTTAAGTGTGAATATTGCTACTCGTTTGCTTAAAACTGCGGTTGCACGGAAAAGCTGCATTGGAAGCAGTCTTCTTTATTTAATACCGGCAAAAAAATTCGGAGATGTAAAAGACTGGTCGATTTTTGAGATTGCAGCTTTGCAACATTAAATTCTTCTATGAAGTTTTGACATAATAGATCTGTTCGTCCGTACTTTAGTTAATTTAGTTAAATTAGAAGTCCCGGGTTACCGGAATTTACTGAAATATCTAAGAATGAAATTAAGAATGCTGCTAAGTGCTTAGGTTTTCTGTATCGGTGTAAGAAGTATTTTTTCCCATCTGATCTGGCTACAATTTATAAAGCGTTTATACGCCCTAAACTTGAGTATAACTCCCACCTCTGGGCAGGTGCTATACAAACATCGCTTCACCTGCTTAATAGAATACAAAATCGTGCGTTAAGATCAATAGATTTAAGTTTATTAAACTTTTGCTATTACCCTAGCAACTCAATTCTCTCTTATCTTAAAGTCCACTTTCAGAACGGCCTTCAAATCGTTTAAAGGTCTTTAAGGGGTCATTAATACACACAATCTGCAGTCTTCCCAAAAGCTATTTAAGAGAAATATTTGAGTAAAAAGTGTGTGGTAACCAGTTATAACAAAAATCGGAGTAATTGTGTTTGCATTTAGTTTTTTCATGGCACGCATCTATAAGCTTAAAAGTCTGGTCCGGATGGCCAAAATTAGGACCCATTGGTTCACTACTTCACTTCCAAGTGGAATAAGCTTAATTGATGTGTTCAACGGAGTAATAAATCTGAATATCACTAACAAATTGAAAAGAATCCGTACTTTTTAACAACAAGCAAACGACTTACATTTATGCGAGTCACCTTGTGTATATATGTATATACATATTTTTGATGGATACCCACCACTCACTCTTCTACAATCGCTCAATCTTACAAAAAAAAATCGATTTTTGTGACTTTTATTTGCTGGACGTTACGTTAAGTAGTATTGAGTGAAATAATTTAAACGCTATTTTATTTCTTTAAGAAATGTAAAAAGTGTGATTTTTTTTAGGAGCGGGTTTTAAATAAAACATTTTTTTTTTAATAATTTTTTTTTTAATTAAAAAATAAATAATTCAAGAATAAAGTTTTAAGCACAAAAATAACATCATTTAAAAACAAAATTTAAAAATAAATTCTCCTACCCGTTTTCAAAATATTGATTTTTGATTATTAAAAATTCAAAAAAAAAGATTTGGAAAAAAAGTAATGCGAAATTACTTGGACTAGCTACATCTTCTTGAATATCAATTTTGATAGTAATCGGATCACCAGTTTTCGAGAAAGTCGAAAAAACCGGTCCTATGGGACGTACCGTTTTTAACCCACCATATTAGATATTTCACCAAAATATAATGCTGACCTACAGTAAGTAGTAAATTGATTTTTTTTTTCATAAAAATTCTTGGAGCCGTTTTCGAGAAAAATAAGCTTTTACATAACGGTTATATGACAGGTACCGTTAATTTTTGAGCTAAAAAATATATCCTGTGTAGAATGTCAAAATAACCTTAAGTTCTAAATTTGAAGACGATTGGCCCAACCGTTAAGGCTACAGTCCAAAATACATCCGCACAGACAGACAGACATACAGACAGACAGAATTTTGCCAGTAACTCAAATATGTTTCTCTATCATCGTAATGTCTTGTTTGATTGTTATCTCAATTTTCTTTTGCACGAATGCATAACTTGCAATATTGTACCTATAATCGTAACTAAAATATCACCTTTTTAGACATTTTTAAAGAAATATATTGGCAATACAATTTCTCTGCTGAAAACTGTTCTTCATTCTTTTTTCAGGTTAATCAAAAGTAACAAAAATCCAATAAGAAATTTGAAGTTTCCTTAATATTTTTATAATTTTATTCGAACCTAGGACAGCCCATGAGACTAATACGTGCGACCCAGTCGTGAAATTTATTTCAGTATACTTTGGCAAACCATTATGCAAATATTAAAAACAAAAAATCGTTTACAAATCGTGGTACTTTTTTTCCAAAATTCGCGCTCTGCTCGCCAAACTTATAGAGGACTTCGTCAAGCTTACGGTGTGCATATTCATTCATATGAGCAGCTAGAGCTAATACGCAATACAATGGATCAATTCATGGCATAGGTTTTTTTTTTTTTATAGAACATACTGCGCGGGCTTTAGGAAGATAGGGAGGGGAGAGATAGGAGGTGTCGATTAACATTAGTTTTGAATGTTAGCAGATCAAAATGGCAGAGGACTCGAGTTCATCGATCCGACGCCGTTTTCAGCAACTCTTGTCGTCTGCTACTTGGAAAACTCTGAGGAAAGATCTTGGCCTACACCCATATAAGATTCAACTGGTGCAAGAATTAAAGCCAGAATACCATGAATTGTTATGTGATTTTTATCGTCTAATCATCTTCAAAGATGAGGCTCATTTCTGGCTTGATTGGTACTAAACAAGCAGAATTGTCATTTTTGGAGTGAGCACAATCCTTGTGGGATTCTTGAGACTCGATTGGATCTCCAAAAAATCACTCTTTGGTGCGGTTTACATGCCTTAGACGTCATCGACACACTTGTCTTTAAATCCGAAACCGGTGCTAACATTACCGTAAATGGAGAACGCTTCAGGCAAGTGATTCATATTTTTTTCTCATGTCATTGGAAATCATTTGGAAGTGAAAAGTTTCCAACAAAACGGCGTAACATGCCATTCAGGGCGTACAACCATCACTTTGTTGAGTCAAACGTTTGCTGACTGAATCCTCTTAAGAAATTTACCTGTAAATTGTCCACCTTGTTTGTGTGATTTGACATAAATTTAGACTTTTTTTTGGTGTACGTCCAATCTCTGATCTATGCTGATAAACCAACAACGATTGATAATTTAGAAGCTAACATAAGACCGGGTATATGCTCGAAAAAGTGGTGCAAAATTGGACCGTCAAGATATCGTTCATAAAGCGCAAACGCGGAAGTCATATGCCAGAAATAATTTTTAAATGAAATGTGATGAAATTTGTAAGCTATGCTCTGTTCAATTCATGTTTTCAGGACATGCCTTATGGAGAGCTGACATAAAAACCAGAACCCTTGAGTTACATTGAAATTATTATTGTAAAATGCCAAACCCCACCTACATTCCACCATGAGCCACCGGATGTGATGAGAAAGAGACTGAACGCCAATTTTCCTCTCGCTTATTAAAAGTTTATTTCCAAAAAAAAAAACAACATCGATTCAGGGTTATCAACATGACATTACGATCATAGAGAAGTTAATGGCAAACAATGTCTGTCTGTCTGTCAGTATGTATTTATAAGAGCTGCAACCTAAAGGGCTTAATCGATTATCTTCGAATTTGGTGTAGGTGATTCTTCTGGCATTCCCCAGAGGGGAAATTAAAATTTAATTTTTAGGCCTAAAAATAACGGTACCTGTCATATGACCGTTTAGAAAAAGCTTATTTCTGTCGAAAACGTCTTCAACGATTTTGATGAAAGTTTTTGAGAATTTTTTTTTGTTGGTATTGCCTATCGTTTGATCAGAACTAAATTTGCGGGAAATGTCTATTAACGGTACCTTTCATACAACGGTTTTTTAAATGTTTGCCTTTCTCGGTTACGGCTCTTTGGAATTCTCTCAAATCTTATATTTGAGAAGAAATATCTTAATTAATTCTGCATATCAAATTTTTGAATAACTTTTTTATTCTAATTAAAATTAATTTTTGAATATTTTTTTTGAAAAAATAATATTTTTGTAACTAATAAAAACAAATTATTTTAAATTTTATAATCATGCATACCAAAATTTCAATTTTTTTTTCAAAAAACAGGATTTTATCAAAATACTTTTTTCATAAATTCGTTATTATACAAAACAATTTTTACATAAAAACGTTAAGTGATGTGGTTTTTGACACTTTTTTAAGTTCAAATGTTGTTAAATTTTCTACGTTAATTTAACTTTTTTTTTTTTAATTTTTATTCGAAAATGTGATTGCACATATAAGTAAGTACGTGCGATATAGTCGTGCAATTTATTTTTAAAGATTTTAAGAATGGAGTTGGATTCATTATTAAGTGCAATTTTGATTTCGAAATGCTAAATATTTTCATTATCAATGAAAAAAAGTAAAATGAAGAGGGTTTCGTGTACAATATTTAAATTATTGCAGTAAACAATATTTTTACGTAAAAACAGATTAAGCCTTCTGGACAAATCTTAAAAACGCGCCTACTACCTCTATCTCTTAGAAGTGTGGAAAAAAGATAGATATGATTTAATTTAGATTTAGTTTAATTTTTTAGATTAAGTTTACGGTTTACATGTTTCTATTCATGAAATCTTAATAAACAGTTGGTAACCCTACGGACAATTATGTGAGAACTATTTATAATGCTCAGAACGGGAACTATTTGAGAGCTTTAAAATGAAGATAGCTTATTAAATCCGCGATAGTAAGGGTGAAAGGCAAATATCCAATCGTCCCCTTTAGTTTTAAAATAAGATCAATGCCTTACTATAGGCAAATTATACAAAAAAAAGTATTTCGAAAATTGTGTGACGGATTTTGATGGAATTCTGTTTCTTTTTTATTTTATAGTTAAAAAAAAAGATTTTGCTATCCACGTTTGTAGAGTTTATTTATATACAGCTGACAATTTTTACTAGTTTTAAAAAATATTGAATAGATAAAAGAGTTAATCGAAATATTGGTATGCATTATTGATTTGGCTACCTATATACTTTCCCGTTTAGACAGTAATGTATCAGAGGAGAATGTTATTGATTATGCTTCAATTAAATTGAATATTTCAAAGAGTGCTATGCGCTGTTCTAAGCTGATTAAAAAAGAAACTGATTCTTCTTCACTACGCTTTGTGAATTTCAAGTTGGGGATACCTGCAAGCCATTTTGATGCTGCTTTGGATGCATCGATATGGCCTAAACATTTACAAATTAAGAAATTTGTAAATTTTCCGAAGAAGGAAGACGACAGCAAAATAAAGTAATCATTCCAAAACAAAAAAGAAAATTATCAGAAATAAGAGTATTTTTTCACGCAAATTTCATATCTTCTGAGCTATTTGATTCATCGTTCAATATATATCGTAAAGATCGTTCAATAAATACAGGATGGAAACGTGGAGGCGGAGTGATGATTGCCGTCCGTTTAACTTTCAACAGTTCTCAACGTAATTTATTGAATGATGCGGATGAAATTGATCAACTATGTGTTGGTGTAAGTTCTAAAGATTCTGCTGAAATTAAAGATTTATTTTTTATTGTTAGTTACATCCGACCTTTAAGTGAAATAGACCTATATTCGAATCACATTTCTAATGCTCAAGCAATATTGAATGAATTAACGACGAACCAATCTCCATGTATACTTGGCGATTTTAACGTTGGTGACATCCACTGGTGTTACATGGAAGATGATCAAATTTTGATCCCTTTTAATGCGAAGAGTGATGTAGAGATGTTAATCATTGATTCATTTTCTGTTATGGGGCTTTTTCAAATTAATAATGTAAAAAATTGTTTGGGAAGAATTTTAGATCTAGTGTTTATAAACAATGATTTCAAATACTACTTAGAAGCTTTGAATTTCCCTCTTCTAAACAATTCTATTAATCATAAAGCTGTTTGCTTAGTATTCGAATATTATAATTATCCTTCTGTTTTACCTGTAAATGAACTTAAAATTTATAAACATGCAAAGGCAGATTTTATTGCGCTCAATAGTTTCTTCAACACTGTTAATTGGTAGTATTCTTTGGAAGGTAAATCCTTAGAAGATATGTATACTCTTTTTAAAAGTATTGTGTTTGAAGGAATAGAACGTTTTGTTCCTACCTCAGTCAAAAAAATGACATTTAAACTACCTTGGTTTAACTCAAGGATTAAAAATTTGGAAAATGCCAAGAATAAGGCATTTAAGCGTTATAAATGAACAAATATTTTCGAAGACCGTGTTAAATTTTTTCAGTTACGAAAAGAATTTGATTTTTTAAACAAATTTCTGCACAAGCAATATATAAATAATACTGAATCAAATATAAAAAAATAAATTCCAAATCGTTTTGGGTGTTTTTAAACTCTAAAAGAAAAAGTTCATCGTTTCCCCAGAATATGGAATATGAAAGTCATAAATCAGATAGTATTCAATCTTCATGTAATCTCTTTGCACAATTCTTTCAAACTTCATATAATAGAGACCTAATCGCGGATACTAGTGAGCTATATCCAAATATAAATCCTGTAACTGATTTTTCATTAGTATGCTTCTCCGAACAGGATGTTTTGGAAAGCTTAACTGATATTGATACGACAAAAAAAGCGGGTTTTAATTTGATTCTTCCCATATTATTATCAAAATGTTCCACTTCGTTATGTTATGTTCTATCTCGTATTTTTAATACATATTTTTCTACTGGTATTTTCCTGGACGAATGGAAAATTTCTTCATTGATCCCATATACAAAAGTGACCTATTCTATACTTTCTACGGTACCCAAGCTTTTTGAAAAAAATGATTACTCAAAGGCTCTACTTTTCTGTTAAGGAATCATTATCCTCGTTTCAGCATGGATTTTTGAAAGGAAGATCGACTTGCACAAATTTAAGCCTTTTTACAAATTTTTGTAGCAATCAAATAGAAAATGGTAAGCAAGTTGATGTCATCTATACCGACTTTGTTAAAGCATTTGACCGGGTTCATCATGATCTTCTATTAAAAAAATTAACAAGGTTGGGTTTTGATAAAGATTTCACAAAATGGTTGAAATCATATCTGTCGAATAGAAAGCAGATTGTAAAGATAGATGATTGCACCTCAAACACTATGGAAGTTTTATCGGGTCTTCCACAAGGAAGCCATTTCGGCCCTCTGCTATTCATTATTTTCACCAATGACCTACCTGCTGTATTACGATATTGTAACATTTTGATGTATGCAGATGATGTGAAAAATTTTATTTCAACGTTTTCACTTGTAGATTGTCTATTTCTGCAGTTGGACATAACAATTTTTTTAAATTGGTGTAGTTACAATCGCTTGGAACTGAACTATTCAAAATGTAAAATATTTAGTCTTTCAAGATCTTCATCTTTTATAAATTTTGAATACAAATTCCATGATTTTAGCCTTTTAATAGTCAGTACTATAAAAGACCTGGGAGTCCATTTTGATTCAAAGTTGGACTTTAGCACACACATTGACTATGTGGTGTCTAGAGGTAATTCTTTGTTAGGATTTTTAAAACGAAATTCAACTGATTTCAAGGATGCGTATACGCCTAAGACCTTGTTTATGTCTTTGGTTTTACCAGTTTTAGAGTATTGTTGTGTTGTTTGGTCACCATTCTATGAAAATAGTAGTATGAGAATAGAAAGGATTCAAAAAAGATTTACTAATTATACCCTGAGATGGGTCCCTACCGAACTATAAGTCAAGGTGCTCTCTCATAGATTTGAAAAGGCTCAAATGTCGTAGGCAAGTGCAATGTATACTATTTGTAAAAGATATTTTGGATAATCGAATATGTTCTATGGAATTGCTTTCCTTGATTCCTTTTTATGCTCCTACACGAACGCTTCGAAACAGAATTGAATTATTCCATACAGCTCCTCATAGGACTAACTACGGTTTAAATGAGCCGCTAACACGTTCCTTAAAACTTTTTAACGGAGTATGCAATGATATCGACCTTTGCATGAAGAGGGATATTTTTAAGAAAATAATACTTAATCTATGTAATTAATTTCTTTTGTTCTTTTGTTCTTGATTAATTTATCTTAAACTTGCTTATCATGTTATGTATGTATATATTGTATCTTACTCAAACTTATGATAAATCTATTTTTTTGGAATTTTTGTAATCAGCAGATCTTGAAATCAATTGATGAAATGAATGAATAAATAAATACTGTCCAAAATTTTCGTCAGAATCGTCAGAGCCGTTCTAGAGAAAAATAAGCTTTTCATTAACGGTCATATGGCAGAAATACCATTATATTAGCACTAAAAATAAAATATCAAAATCCTCTCTAAAGAATGCCAAAAGAATCACATAAACATACCAAATTTAAACGTTATTACCTCAGCCGTTCAAGCTGCGTTTCAAACCCCGGCAGACAGACAAACAATTATTTTGTTCTTTATCCTAAACTTGCCTTATTATAGTACCTAAAACGCCAGTAAAAATAAGTTTTCTTTTTGTAAATCCTCTTATATCACTAACGTGCAAACCACAGCATTCAAAAAAAAATATGCAAAGGTTCATCATTCAAATAAAGATATTTTAATCTTCATTTATTTTAAATCCTCTTTAAAGTCATTTCATTTATTTTTAGGCATATTGTATCTCTTTTTAAGAACCAATACAAATTTGACAGAAGATAATATCCAAAACAGGTTTCTAAAAATGAATCCCTTAGATGTCTCCCCCACAAAACGTATCAAACACACAATCAATTTTCTTATTTTATCAAAAAAAAAAAAAAAACGCTGATATTCAGATTTCTTCCCACCCTAAGGGTTGGTTTACAAAAAAAGCACCCTTAAATCATTCGGAAGCTTTTCACATACGTATCTATTCATTATCTCTTCCACAAAGGAATTCGAATACCTGTGTGCCATGATGTGGTATTTTTCCTGTCGATCCATTTAACTAAACCATTTTTGTGCTTTTGAATCCCTTAAGAAAATGGATTTCCGGTTTCACACATACCTATACATCTACATCTACACATATTATTTGTTTATTTAAGCAAATTCTATCCAAAATCTTCTCAACAGTCATTGTACAGTTATCCATATATTTACAAAAAAAAAACACAATCAGCATGAGGAAACAAAAAAAATGTCGAATAAGGAAACACTCTCCATATCCGTCTTGTTTAAATTGGGATTCCTTTGAATAAAGGACCTGAGCAACAACAAGGGAATCCTTTGTATGTGAGTGTTGCCTATTTCATTATAGCGCGTCGTTCATATTCTCACTAATGATGCGAATAAAAACTGAAAAAGGATACTTCCAAGACTAATATGGGAATTATCACACCTGCGGCAGGTGGTAGGGTATCCCCAAAAGGACTTCTTTTTCCCTAAGACTGGGCAAAGACCTTTCCAAACAAAAAAATAGACCCAAAGGTAGATATAACTTTGCAAATAAATAACACGATTTGTTTCTTTTGTGTCTTCGTTGCGAGGACGGCATTAATTTTTATCTTTCCGGTTCCCGCTCTTCAATTGACGTATCGATAATGGTGTTCAATTCCACAGGCAATTTCCTCCGCTGACTGTGTGTTGTTTAATTATCTCCTAAGCACGTGACATGGCAAGGAAATTAAAGTCTGTGAGGAGGTGAGTCTATGACAGACGGTAATTGGGTGTGTTTGTGGGAAGGTTAGCTCATTGATTCCTTTAAGGATTCCGGGTAAACTGTGGGCACATGAATATGAATTATTTTTTTTGGGGTATCAATATGCCTCAAGCAATTGAGTTGAACGAAGAAAAGTTCAGTTGAATAATTGGAAGAAAGTTTCTGCTTTTGTTACGTACACTATGGCGTATACGTAATATTTTTTGTTGTTCTAATTTGGGTATTTATTTCACGTTTGCCATGAAACGTATGTTAATTATTATTTTTATATGCATATCATAATTGGAAAAAGAGCTCTTAATTTATCAAACCTTTGATAATTGATTGAAAATCAAGAAAAACTGAAATTTATTATGTAAGGTCCTTGTTTTTTTATATTAAATATTCAATAAAGCTTTGCAAGAGTTCAATCGATATCTGAAAAAATGATTAATGTCAACACATTTAAGATTCGCAAGCGGATTTTGTGTCAGTCAGCTAAGTAATGTAATCTTTCAGTGGAAGCAAATTAAGCAAATTAAGCTTCTCCATTTGATTCCGCGTGTTGCATCCAATTAAGATTACCATCAACAATATTAATCAAAAGGCGCTTATGTTCGACCTAATGCTCTCTCGCAATATAATTTGTATATCCGTTCAACAACCATAATCCTTAGCTCTTCCCATGATAACAATTAGAGTTTCGACACGTATGAAGGGAAAGAAGATCTGTCAAGTATCGACAAACGGAAGTTTTAATAATAATTCGCATGAAATAAAATGTTTTATGACGAGATAAGTCCTTTTAAAGCTCATCCCAAAATCACAAAAACTGTTTTCAAAAGTTACAAAAATGTCTAATTCTAGTTCAGATAAAAGGATTTTGTGGCTTATGAAGGTCATGTTGGTAGAAAGTTTTTGTTTGGTTTTACTAGTCCAACGGAGGAAGACATACAAATCGCATGTAACTCTGTCGTTCATTGATTTTCTGTTTTTGCAAACCTCGATTAAAAATTAATTTCTCTTTTGAATTTGGTTCTTGGAATTGTTGGCTCTATATAGAATCCGTGAAAGGCTGACGTGAATGCTGAAATCACCGAAGTAGAGCAAGTCATTCAACGATGTGGCATAAGTGTAGACCACAGAGTTACATTGAGTTTCGACGAATGAACAGGAAGTCATATTCGATTGATGTTGGACTCGTAATTGCGTTTCTTACACGAACAGAGTTTTGGTGGTTATGGTTGATTATGTTTTGAAAATATGTTTGTACATATGCGAAAATCGATTATTGAAAGCCTTGAAAATGAAAACATTGCAAGGATACTTCAGTAAGTTATTTGTTTAATGGAAAACAGGACCTGGTTCTAAATAGCTCACTTCATTTAAAAAAAATTAGATGGATTTTTTAACTTTTTTAAATAAATTTTAATATATAATATAACCATCTTTCAAGTGGTCAAAAACGTATGACGCTAATGATCTAAGTTGGCATTGGACCATTTTCATTATACTTTTTTTATGGAAGATATGGTCGAGAAGAAGGTTTTAAGCTATGTGCTATGTGTTTATGTGTATTGGTTTTTGATCAAAATCACGCACACATAGATATATCGATTCAACATATTGCTACTAGGTTGCTAAATGGAATATTCGTTTTTCCTCCCGTATTCTCATTTGTTTTTCTTTTTAAACCGCATCCGTCGAGTCCGTCATGTATGGGTCGGTTCTCATAAGAATGTGTGTATTTTATCGAGCTGTCAGTTAAATCCGTTCACGTAACCGATGCAACGGGTTCTATGGGTTGGCCCCTTGAGATTTCTTTGACACCAATACATTTACATGAAGTTTAAAATCAATGGTTTGGGACACCCAGCCTTTTAATCTGTTCTTCGAATCTCATTGTTTGCGCTCACCTACACATGGTAAATGTGGTCAAAGAGTAAAAACATGCGGTAGAGAAAATCTAGTTTTTGCTATATGTTTATTTATTTATGTAGCAAAAAAAAAATTTGTTTATGCTTAAATTTTTATAATAATCGCTTTTCTTGCCAAAAAGCAGCTTTACTGCGCAATCTCTATACATAAAACTAAGTTTCAATTTTGTGTGTGACCTCTAGGGTCCAGCTGAGTGTATTTCTATAATTTTTTTTTGAATGAAAGGGCACCATTTGTAAATGATTTAGAAATAAAAAAAATTAAATCCGTCCTGCGGAAGTCGAAGTTTTTTTTTAGCCAATGATGATTTTTGTTAAGGTTTTCGTTCCCATTGAAATGTATTTCAGAGATTTATTTATTTCATTAAAATTTTCAAAAAAAAAACAAAAATTGTTTGTCTACAAAAAGGAGATGTTCTCGAGAACGCCTGCTCCAATTTTGACGGGACTCTCACACGTATATTGCTGGGGTTTTATGGAATAACTTAGACTATTTTAATTATCCACCAGTTGGCACTGAGGTCTTTTTTTCGAAAATTCTTTTTTTTTACATAGATTTTGATGGGTCTTTCACAGGCATATAGCTGATGTTGTAAGAAGTAACTAAGACCATTAACCCTTTTTTCATTCAAATAAAAAATAAAAAAAGCCTTTTAGCAAAATGTTTACCCGATAGCTTGACCTGGACAGGAGATATTGAAAACAAGGTGTTCCATGAACCACTTGAGCCATAGGATTGTTTTTTATCTCGATTAATGAACTCAATATTGTTTTATTGCAAATTAAATGAACCACAGCAACGTGTGGCCGGATCTGCTAGTAATATCATAAACACTGATCACCCAAATATTCTGAAATGAAGATAAAAAACAGCAAGTACTTAATTTTATTATTTAATAGACTCCATATTTATGATGCCAAAACTGTGTTTTCAGTAATGACACATTTTCAATTGATACCTGAAAAGTATTTAAATTTAAATTAAACTATTTTTAAATGAATATAATTAGACTTGAATAACAGTCGTTTGTCAGGCCATTTTAAAAATGGCTCCAATGTCATTTTGATGTGCTTTAGAATGTATTCTTGAAATTCTTGAAAAAAACTGATTTTTTTTAAATGTCCCCACGATTTTGAAAAATAAAATCGTACTTATTTCTTATTCCTTATATCGATTCAAATAAAAACTTTGAAATGTATTTCCAATTTTTATTGGACAATGTGTCTGTGTGTGCGGACATAAGAGCAAGTATGAGTGACCCAGTCATGCAATTATTTTATAATCACATATCCTAAATATATATATATATTGAAACCGCAAGCAAGAATATTAAGCATGTGTAAATAATACAGACATTATTGTATCGAATGTCGCAATTAATATTGTTATTTTAGAAGGCTTAAAAAGAATTACAAAAATTCATATTTATTGCTTTCAAAACAAAAGCCATTTAAAGAAGAATTAAAGAAGCATAAAACAACATGAAAAAAAATTGTTTTCAGAAAAGCCAATTAAAGAAGTTTTTAAGAATACTTTAAGTAGAATCATTTTAACGTTTTCGGTAAAATACCTTATAAAGAAGGAATAAAGATTAAATAAAGAACCCAGAAATTGGCAAATCAATTAAATATTGAATAAAGTATAAATTAAGAATTGTGATACCAAAATTGTATTATTTTGTGCTGATTGTGCAACGAAGAAGCAATTTCCTCCTACGCTGTCACGGGGTCAGCTTTCCAACGTGGCTAAACATGCGACTAAAAAAAAAGAGTTTTAAAAGATCTTGACGTACATAAACCCGCTGCTCCTGATAGTATCCCCGCTATTGTTCTGAAGGGGTGTTCTTCTACGTTGGCAAAACCACTGCGTAAGCTGTTCTATCTATCCTACTCTTCAGAGCTCGTTTCGAGCAAATGGAAGACAGCTTTTGTAAAGCGCATACCTAAAAAAGGCGAATCGTCGTCCCCTGCAAATTACCGATTGATTGCACTTACGTCCCTTCTTTCCAAAGTTATGGAAACACTTATTAATTATAAAATCAAGAAATATCTCTACGAACGAAAGCTTCTAAATGTCCGATAGTATAGAATAGTGGAACAAATCTCTACATCGTTTCGGAAAAAGTAAGATTATTGCACTCGATGTTTCTAAAGCATTTGATAGAGTCTGGCACCAGACTCTTTTATCGAAAATGCGTGTTTTCGGTTTCGATGTTTCTTTTTTTCGCTGGATTAGAAATAACCTTTCGGACATTTCAAAACAAGTTATATTAAATGGGTTCAAATCTGATGTCTTCAAAATAAATGCTGGTGTGCCCCAGGGCTCCGTTCTGTCTCCGACTCTCTTTCTCATTTTTATAAATGATCTCCTGCCTGAAACTTCTGATCCACTAAATTGCTTTGCTGATGTCAGTACACTCAGCTTTTTATATTCAATTTTGGAGTCACAACCGCGGTCTTTGGATGTGGATCTTCAACGGAAACGTACGATAAGCTCATTAAATTCTGATCTTGACAGCATCATCAAATGGAGAATTAGAAATCGTGTAGAATTTAATGCGGCCAAAACACAATGCTGCCATTATCCAAGAGTGGTACTTACATTATAGAAGCTGATCATCTTGAAATTCTCGGTATGAGCATCACCAGTCACCTCTTGTGGAATGATCATATTAATGATGTGTTGCCAAAAATGCCGCAAGATGTTTGGGCTTCCTCCAAACATGTAAGAAAGTCTTTTCCACTTCTGATCTGGCTACTATCTACAAATCATACATTCGTCCAAGACTAGAATATAACTCCCATATCTGGGCGGGTACTCCATCAACTCACTTGAGTCTTTTGGATGGTATTCAAAGAAAAGCTTTCAAGTTGATTGGAGATGATATCATCATAAGAACATTCACGTCACTTGAACATCGACGGTATGTTTCATGTCTCTCTCTTTTCTACCGTTATTTCTACGGTCAATGTTCTAAAGAAATAGCCAATTGCATTCCTCCCCAACAGTTTCACCGTAATACTCACGCTCCCAGGAATGCCCACCAATTTACCCTTGAGTCCAATTTTGGTCGTACAGTCAAGTACAGAGATTCGTTCTTCAGCCGTACAACTCGAATGTGGAATTTTCTGCCTAACTCTGTTTTCCCCTCCCATTATGATGTTCAGAAGTTTAAAACCAATGTGCATTGGCAACTTCTATTAAACCTTCTCCTTCATTCCTAAGCTCGCGCTGTGTCCACCGACATCACAAGGGTAGCCCAAATCCCTTAAGCGTGTGCAAATTATTAAAAAAAAAAAACGCAAATTCAATCAACCAACACACAAACTGGACAAGTCAACTGACGTTTATATATAATTTATATGTGCATTATTTGTTAATTTAATATTTTGTTATTACGTATAATTAAATCCAATGTATAGCGTTAGGCCCCCTACGTGCCAACAAACAAAAATTAATATAAATTAATGTATCGTTTAAAGTTAATTAACGTCAAGTTGTATATATTATTATACCGGAAGTTAACCAATAATTCGGCAGGAGTCAGCCTAATAGTAGACTTAGAACACGTACTCAACGGCAGCTTTGTTTCCATTGCCCAACATTATCTCGTCTTTATTTAAGAGTCCATAGCTTTCCTTCGTGAATTTAGTCGTTATGTCTATATTGTTGTGTTAAGGGCCCGACCCATAGAATCCGTTGCGTCCGGTGCGGAAACAAATCCGGTGAAATTGCCACATGCGATGATAAGAAGTCACCAAATGAATCTGTTGCGTTATTTTGACACAAAATGAAATAGGAACTAGCGATGGGTTGGTAGCTGTTTAAGAGTGTTAGAGTGATTTGGTAACTGTTAAAGAGGATACAAAATATTAAAATCATACTTATTCGATAGAGATGTTGATCCAAACGGTGCGATATTATGCATAAAGATTATGTTAAATACGTGAATGTGGATTCACATTATTCGTTTTCAAACAAATGGCAGAGAATAATTTTTCCCTTATTTTGTTAATTTTGCATTTTGATAGTAATTGTTATGTAGTAATATTAAAAAAAAAAAATTTTTTTATCTAGATCACTTTTTGGAATTCTTGGTTTTATTTTAGCACTAGAGTATATGAAATTTCCCAAATATCACCGAAGTTTGGTTTTCATGTTGATTTTATTGTGGTTTTGAACAGTTTTGTCATAATTAAAGTAATAAAAATGGCTGAAGAGTTACAAATGTTGAACGCGTGCTAAGAGTCCGCATTAGATACAATGGCACAAAATTATAGACGCTTTAATATGTAACTAAAACAAAGTACGGTGCTAAGATTAAAAGGTTTGGTTTTTCAATTAAAGATGACCGAAGCTAGAAACAGGACATCCTTGCATTATTTTTTTAGTGTTTAACTAAAAACTCTGAGCGAATGAAAACTCGTTGTCACAAAATGCCATTTTGTTTATAAAACTACACACAAAGACTGTCTTAATCCAATAATACACAATTCTTTAAAGTTCTCAAACTTTCGAATTATATTTTAAATAGTTCAATGTTTTTACTTGCGATTATAGGGACTGTTAGCCGTTACCCACGACTTCGTCCGCCTGAAATTTATCAAAAAATGTTTATGTTTCAGCGCCACATACGGGTAATACAAATATGTAGCTTTAGTTATTCCTTTCAAAATGAGCTAGCCTAAGTTACTCCTTAGGATATCAGCTATTTGCCAGTGAAAGTCCCGTCAAAATCGGGGCAGCCGTTCTCGAGATTACCCGGAACAAACAGACAGAAAGATAGACAGACACAAATTTCTTAAATGTTGTTTTTGTTATTAGTGCTGTATATCCTTTCATTTACATCAAGTGAACAGCTGTTATTTTGATTTTAAAAACAGACACTTAATTTTTATTTATGTGTATAGATAGGGTTTAATTAGTCCCCAATTACACGATGTCTGGTGAACCTTGTCTCTTTTTTCAGTTTTCCTTTTGAACCTTGATTCCGTGAGACGAAAGCAATTACACAGTTGAATTTAGGGTAATGTCTCACATTTGACAGTTCTTCTTTCTGCTTCGAATGCTACACGTGATGTTGTACAGCGTTTGCCGGAGAGGGACATTATTGCCTTTTTGCCAATTTTCTCGTGGTACAAAATAATTCAATATTTCATTTCCTTTGAATCTGCTTTTGTAAAACCAGATTCATATAATGTATATGTATATATAAATTATTTTTCCCGCTTTCTTATATCTTTCAAAGTCTTCAAAATTTTGAATTGAACAAAAAAACGAATTTGTGCTTACAACGCCAACGTTTGAGAATTTTCCGACTTTTCTTTTTTTCTAAATCTTTGCTAGCAAACCCGCACAAGGAAGCATCCAATTTGGTCCAGCAAGTTTTAAGCATCCGAAGAAAGCAGGATGCATTTTTATAATGTAAATATAATTAGGATAGGATATGTATATGTACATAGATACAAACAAAAATCAAAAATTAAGTTTTATTTTTGTAATGACACACTATTACGATATTTTTTCTTGGCGGCAACGCTGTCCCTTATGCCTGGCTTATTCGTATGATGTTCACTCCATGAAGTTAAGAAAAGGAATGAAACAATACAAGATAAAAAGAACATGAGAAAAGAGAAACGTCAAAATGAGACTACCAAAAATTTCTTGCATCTCATCACCTCCTTTTTCTTTCGCACTTATTTTAAGCATTGTGTAATTGCAGTCTTACATTACATTAGTTAAGCAAATGTATATTATACTCGAGCAACGCCGGGTGGGTCAGCCAAACCTTCACAGGAACCATCTATGGACTATATTTACCCTGAAAAATGCAATGGCGGGTTAGGATTAGGAATCCATATCAGACAAACAAATACAAACATACATTAATTTTTATATATTTAGATTTTTTTTCAGCAAAAAATGTATAATAATATAAGTTTCTAAATACAATACATATGTGTTCTGTTGCACTATACTCTATTCAATTTATATTTTCAGTACAGAGAAGATAGGATATTTGCCTTCCACTCTTACTGTTATGGATTTCAATAAGCTATCTCCATTTTAAAGCTCTCAGATGGTTGCCATACTGGGCATTATACATTGGTATAATTCTCACACAAATGTAGGTATGGTTACGAGCTCTTTATTTATTCAAACAAAAATTGATCAAATAGAAATTCTTCCATAAATAAAGTGTACGACGGTCACAGAATAAAATTTGAAAAATATTAAGGGAATTCCATACTTTTTATTTTGATTTTTGATTGGTCGAAAAAAGTACGTAAAACAGTTTTTAGGGGAATAATTTGAACGCCATTTTATTTCCTTAAAAATATTGAAGGAGCAGGATTTTTTTTTAAATCGTAGGAACGGTTTTTAAATATAACGGTTTTTTAACAAAAATATTCGAAAATATTTTGAAGTAAAATTACTTAGGCTACCTACATCTTCCTTAATAACAATTTCGATTGTAACCACCAACTTATATTTTTTTCACCAAAATATAAACCACACCTCCAAAAGTACACAATTTTTTTAATAAATCCTTGGAGCCAAAAAGTCAATCGTAATGTCAGGTTTGATTATTATCTCAACTTTTTTTTTGTCTGCAAATGCATAACTTGCATTAAAGTACCTATAATCGCAAGTAAAAAAATTGCCAACAAATATTGCATTATGTATCTTTATTTTAACCGTTTTTTCTATAAGAAAAATAAAAACGAAAAGATGGAAGCAAAAAAAACATAGCGACAACACCTTCTTCTTTAAACTTAAAATATGCTAAATATAAATTGAATAAAGTATAAATACAATAAAATCAAAATATGTACAATGCCATCTGTTGGAATACGTTCAAGGTCTCCTCTTTCAGTTTTTGTAAAAAGTATTCAATACACAAACCACACATTGTAATTCCGCCGTTCCGCGAAACGCAAACAGAAACGTAGTAAGTAGTTCGCCATTCACTGTAATATGCTGTAATGTTGGAATCGATTTCGGATTCAAAAACAAACGGGCCGCCCCAAAGAGTGATTTTTTAGAATGAGTCTAATGAGGATTGTGCTCACCCAAAAAACGGCAATTCTGCTTGTTACATACCCGTTAAAGTTTGCGGACAGAGCGTGAATTTTGCAAATTAATTTCCATGATTTGTAAATGTTGTTCTAGTGTAGGTCTTTGCATGTTGATTTGAAAAAAGTATACTGAAACAAAAGTCAAACACACGACATTAGTTGGCAGTTATCCCTATCGGAAGTTGTATACCTCAAAAAACACACCCTTTGTTTTCACTTTTTACCGTCGTCGTCGCAAACAACTTAAACCCATTTCCCCTCCAATATTTTCAGACATTCTTTAAAGAAAAAATAAATTTTCTGAATTCTTTAAATCATCCAAGTAGTTTTTCCAAGCCATCTAAATACTTCAACATCATTGACATAACTCCCATAGCCAAGCTATTCGCCTGATGGTATATGGTATAACTCCACCTCGAGAACACGTTCTTACTCAGTCATCGGTTATGATGTCAGGACATGAAAATTCATAAAGCCAAGTGCCTATCCTAGAAGTAATTTACTTTCTTCAACGCCTTTCCTTTTTCCCTTTCCTTTGCCCTGGGCCATCTAACGACAACCAACGACGACGATGACAACGACAACGGACGGACGGAACTACGTGTTGCTAGGATGTTTCGTCGTCGTCTTCCTGTGCCGCAAGCATATTGAGGTTAAAGTGGAGTCTGTGTCGATAAGACGAGAGATGAAAAGTTAAGCAACGTCTATTCCATCTCTAGGAATTGGAATTTTTCATTAAACCGTTCAAACTTAACACGTCAAGAAAATAAGATGATGATTGGAGCGGCAAACACATTGCAAAAGGAGCAAAAAAGGATATCGGTTAAATAACCACAAAGTTGATTATGATTATCACCATGATGAGCAAGATGAAGCCAAGCCGGATATATAGAAAAACAATGAAGTTCCCTCAGAAATGGCGATATCTTGCTTCGGCAGCTTGGTCCTCCCCAAGTCGTATAAAACTTTTTCCAAAGATATTCCCAGATAATGATCGAGTCTGAGCTCTGAAGAATGCGCAACAAGGACTATGGGCTCATGTTATTTCTTTTAATCGAATTTTAATTGAATTTTTATTTTAAAGTATTTTTTCTCGAAATTCCGCTCAAGTAGGGCAATTTAAATTCATTTTTCTATATCTAACTGCATATAAGATACTTTTTCAGATTTATTTATTTTTTGTTCCTCGAATTGCATTTTTTAACGGTAAAATAGTTATTTTTATCCTTGACAGAGAAATGAAGAGTTCTATAAATATTTATTCAACTCAACTTGATACCCTTGAGTTGAGGTTATAAATTACTTTCGTGATTTGTGAAACTTCAACTTGCCAGTCTTTTTGTATCTCAATGGAGCTTGAAGTTTCCCCCCTTTTTTCTGTCCATTTAAACATTAAGGGAAAGATTTTCATTTTTGCAGGCGTATGTGTGTGTGTGTGGTAGAACAAAATCAATTTGAGGAATAGATTTGATTTTGTATTGGAATCAAAGTTTTTTCCTTTTTGATGCGAAATGAAACCCAATTCTTTGTATCGATTTCTTAGCCTTTTGCTGTTGGCCAATATTTAATTCTAGCAATTTCTGAAGAACGGAAATCGATTGGTTTTTTTGGTTTTCCACGTCAAAAAATTGTTTTTTTTTCACTATCTTATTGTGGTGAACTGTGATATGATATGATGGAAGGAAGGACATTCGATCGGAGTTATTTTATTGTATTTTGATGATTATTTGGGACATTTCAACCATTTGGTGACCATTGATGCCTTATAAGATATGCATGAGTAGAGTTTATATTTAGAGCATTATAACCCATAAAAGAATTGAGTTTAACATTAAATATACAGCTTTTTCGACGGTACAGGCTATTTTTTGTATTTGTATTTCATTAATTAAGTATATAAAAACATTTAGTTTTTTAAGGAATACTTAGTTCTAAGGTACAACTGTTTTAATAAAAAGGTTGATTTTACTTGATCATTTTACTTGAAAGAGAAAAAATGGGAACAAAATGTTCTTGCCAAGTTAAAGTTTGGTTAAAAGTAATACCCACGTTCTTTAGCGTTCTAACATAAGGAAGCGTGGAACTACCTACTTCTATGCTTGGAAAACAACAGGTGTCAGTTGCATTTTTACTGATGACAATGACTTGACTTTTTTTCGGGTTTAGTCGCAACTGATTTTTGTCGGCCCACTTGAATACCCTAACCAGATCTACATTCAGACGATAGGTAGCATCCTCAGCCATATCTAATGAAGCTGTGTCAATCGTGATTGATTCGGTCTTTATGACCCGTTCACTGAAAAGTATTGATGATTGCAATCACACTTCCATTTCTCGGTCGTTCACAATTTCAATACTTTTCAAATCAACGAGAACGATACGATGCGGAAAACGAAACTGAAACTCAATCAATCATTGAATGCAATACAGAATACAAAATACACAAAGAACCAGACCACCAGAGATAGAGAATGATTTGAAATAAATGAACGAAACAAAGTGAAACTGAACTGATATTTAAGTATTTATTTTACAAAGAGAGTGAGACTAGAGAGAGATACATACACTCAACCTAATGATTTACTGACGAAACACGGATGTCGATGTTGGTGTCGGATAGATCCAAATGCAGAGATACATATCATATATGGAAACCATGCAAAATGTTTTATTCACAATCACATTCAAGTCACAACAGAACATTTCGATGACCGGTATGGCATGGGTATAAATTGAAACGAGAGAAAGAGGGTAGATATGCGATTGATTGGTGAAATGATTGATTGAAAAGACCGAATCTTTGAAATGACCGAATCATGAACGATTGAATCTTTGAAAATGAACGATTGACACAGCTCTAATATCTAATGGGTATCTAAGGTACATTTGTACATGGCCGACATACATAATTACGTTACAAAATTTTACAACATCGGGAAGATTGTTGATAAATATCGAAAAAAGCAAAGGACTAAGAATTGATCCTTGTGGTACACCAGAATATGTTGGGAGAAAGTCAGAGAGTTGAGAGTTAATGTAGACAGCTTGATTCCTCCCGGAGAGATAATTTTCAATAAGGGCCACAGCAGTATGGGATACAGCAGTATGGGATACAGAGTCAAAGGCCTTTGAAAAATCAAGCATCACCATCGTGGAAACTTTTTCTTTGTCGATTTCCTAGCGAATATCATCCACTACTTTTAGGAGAGCTGTCACGCAACTATGCTGTTGCCTTAAGCCAGCTTGAATCGGCGATAGCAGTTTATTATCGTATACAAACGAACTCACCTGTTGACACATTATTTTTTCAAATGCCTTCGAAATGAATGGCAAAATCGAGATAGGGCGATAATCTAAGGCTTTAGACGTTGAGTTCTTGGGAACAGGAATAATTTTCGAGCTTTTCCATATTTTGGGGTAAAAGGAAGTGGTTAAGATGGAGTTGAAAATGTATGCTAGGAATTGTAATATATGGGGTAAGATAATTTTAAGAAATTTAGGATGCATGCCGTCCAGACCTATAACCTCAGACTTCACTGCCAAAACGGCTTTAATGACGTCGCTCTCATAGACTCTACCAAAACTAAATTCATTTGAATGATCAGATGTAAAAACAGCACGAGGACGAGGATCATGTAGATGGAGCTATAAGATGAGGCATTAGCGAACAACTTGTTAAGTTCGTTCGCATCACAGTCTACACTGAGGCTAGTTTTTTTGGTTATGCCTAAAGATTTTATGTTTCTCCAAAGTTGTGTGGATGAAAGGTTGCTGAATTTTGTGCCGCAATATAAGCGTTTGGATAAACTTATTTCGATATTTACTAAGTTTCGAAGACGTTTGTAGTCATCGTAAAACGATGAGATCCGAAAACATTTCCATCTCTTGAAAAAAGCATTTCTTTTCGATCCTCAGATTGAACCACCCACATCCACGACTTCTTATAGTAAATGTTTTACAAGGATGTCCTCTCAGCGCTTTACTATTTTCTTTCTTCATAAACGATATCGTTAATCATCTCCCCGGTGGAATCCGAATTGCAAATACCATTATTAACGTGTTGTTATATGCCGATGATCTGTTGATACTTTCTGAGACGCCAGAAAATCTGCAACTAATGATAAATAGACTTGCAGAATATTGTTCAAAATGGGGTCTTGTTATAAACACAGAAAAGTCGAAAGTTATGGTTTTCTCACGAACTACTCGAGGTGAAGTAAGATATAACTGGATGCTTAATGAAAGATATTTGGAAGTAACGAAGGAATATAAATATCTGGGAATAAAGCTTAACCCAACACTGAACTTCGAAAAACACCTACCGGAAAAAGCCAACGTCTCGCAAAGCCTTATAAATCTTACATGGAGGAAAATTTTAACAAACCAACACATAAACCTTTCAACAAAATACGCTATTTTCAACTCAGTCGTAAAGTCTACTCTATGTTATGCTGCGCAAGTCTGGGGTATGAATGAATACGAAGAAATTGAGAAGCTGCAGAGAAATTTCGTCAAAAAAATATTCAGTCTTCCTAACACTGTACCTACATATGCTATATATCTAGAAACTGGTTTGCCGAAGTTATATACAACTACGCTAAAGTTGCAAGCTGACTACATAATTAAAGTTTGCGGACAAAGAGAAAATCGTTTGAATAAAATTATGCTGCTTTATGAAATAAGGAACAAAGACTGGTGGTTGGGCAAATGGGAAAATATTGGTGAGGCTTGTGGAGACAATTTGCAGATTAACCCGAACAATATTCTTTTCTTAAAGGAGCAGCTTTACAAAATAATCCAAAAAACGGAAGATAATGTACGAAATCAGCTGATCGAAAAAGCATGTCAGTCAGAAAGCAGGATTATATACAGCCAACTAAATTTCAATCTATGTGACAAAAATTATTTTCGAGACTCTCTACACTTCAAAGATATTTCGTTAATATTTAAAGCAAGAAGTGAGGTCCTTTATTTAAATGGTAGTCCGTATAATGAAGGTTTTAATCAATTCTGTGATCTTTGCAATCATAAAGCGAAGGAAGACTGTTTCCATTTTTTAAGCATATGCCCCATTTTCAAGCAACAGAGAATAACATACTTCGGAAAACGTACACTTTCAATGCAGGAAACAATAGACTTACTAAATGGAGCAGACTGGATAAATCTTGCCAATTTTCTTAAAGTTAGTTACACCTATAGGATGCTACTGCTATCAGAATATGCTTAAACATTTAACAAAGAATTAGCTTAAAAGGTTCAATTTTGTATTTTATTTTATTTTACCAACCGAGCTGACGGTAATACCAAAGCTTTAATATTCATTAAAAAAAAAAAAAAATTTTGTAAATGTATTGAAAACAAATAATAATAAATGAATTTTTACTTACTTTTACTTTTTTACTTAGTAAATGTTTTAGTCGGTACACAAGTGTTGAACAAAGAGTTAACTTTGTCAGTGAAAAATTCAACTTGATCTCGATGGTTGAGAGTATATGGTTTCCCAATTCATTCTTATGATTTCAGAAAACAGGCCTTCAGAGTTAATTTTTTTTTTTTTTTTATAATTAACGCGCGCACAAGGGACTATTTGTTTCCCTTTTAATGTAACACACTGCGCGGGCATTAGGAAGATAGGGAGTGGAGAGATAGGAAGTGTCGATTAGCATTGGTTTTGAATGCTTGCAAATTGAAATGGCAAGGGAAAATTTTGCCGGGTAAACCATTCCAAAGTCGTGTTGTACGGCTAAAAAAGAATCCCTATATTTCACAGTACGTCCGAAATTGGGCTCAAGGGTGAACTGATGAGCATTCCTAGCAAGACGAGTATTACGGGCGAAACTTTTAAGGGGAGGAATGCAGCTGGCTACCTCGAGTGAACATTTTTTATATAAGAAACGATAAAATAAGGAAAGACATGGAACATTGCGTCGGTGTTCGAGAGGGGCAATTGTTTCAGCGGTAGTTCTATTTCCTATCAATCTTAACGCTCGATTTTTAATTCTATCAAGCAGGCGAAGCGATGTTTGTGAAGCACCTGCCCACAGGTGGGAGTTATACTCGTGTTTAGGGCGTATAAACGCTTTATAAATTGTAGCCAGATCAGATGGGGGTGTACTTCTTACACCGATACGGAAAACCTAAGCACCTAGCAGCATTCTAAGCGATTTCAAATATATGTTCGTTCCAACGGAGGTCGTCGTTGACACACATACCGAGTACTGAGAGCCTTTCGGTTTCTTCGATGTAAGTGCCATTCATGGACGATGGCGTTAGGAGTATGTTAAGCTTTAACGACAGAAGACAGCATTGAGTTTTCGAAGCATTAAACTCCACACGATTCCTATTACCCCATTTGACAATGCTGTATAAATCGGAGTTTAATGAGCTTGACATACGGCACCGTTGCAATTGTGCGTCCGAAGGCGAAGGACGTGAATTATCGAACGAATATGAAAAGCTGAGGGTAGAGTCGTCAGCAAAACAATTAAGTGGATTAGAAGTAACAGACAGAAGATCATTTATAAAAATGAGGAAAAGAGTCGGAGACAGAACAGAGCCCTGGGGCACACCTGCATTTATTTTGTGGCTATCAGGCTTAAATCCGTCCAATACAACTGGTATTTAATGATCCAGAAAAGTATAATCGATCCCACAAGTACGCATTTTCGATAAGAGAGCTTCATGCCAAACTCTATCAAATGCCTTGGAGATATCAAGAGCAATAATCTTACTTTCACCAAAGCGATGTAAAGATTTGTTCCACTGTTCAGTGAGATATGCCATCAGATCACCAGTGGAACGATTGCTGCGGAAGCCATACTGACGGTCATGGAGAAGCTTATGATCTTCGAGATATTCCTTAAGCTGACGGTTAATCAGTGTTTCCATGACTTAGAAAGAAGGGATGTCAGTGCTATGGGTCGGTAGGAGGAGGGGGAGAATGGGTCACCTTTCTTAGGGACAGGCTGGACAAATGCTGTTTTCCATCTTCTAGGAAAGATTCCAGAAGAGTAGGAGCCTTGAAATCTCGGTATTGGATTGTTTGATGTTCAACAATATGATTAATATTTAAATCATCGAATGAAATAATCATATCATGTTTTGAGAAACCAGAAGCATCTAACTGATTATAGAAATTTATTTTACTTTTTTGATTTACCATAATGTAATCTATAAGTGTGGAATTTGTTTGATTTTATATGTATAATTTTATCAAAACCTCGTGTAATGTCTCGTTGAATGTCTATCAAATTTTATAATATAATTTATATAGCCAAATTAATTCTGCATCGCAATATTTTGAATAATTATTTTTTTTGCTTTATATAACTATTTTCAACTAACCAAAAAATATTTTTATTTTTTTTTAAGTTGGTGATCAGCTTTAAACTAATAAACTCTACAAAACTGGATACCTTATTTTCAAAAAACTGAAGATAAGAACAGGGGTGGAATCGGCTAACGCGATAGTCGATAGTTGATTATCAAAATCGACAATTTTGCTCCATGTAAAGTGATTATCAAATCGACAATCGTTTTTTTGCGTTGATTAAAGTGACGTTGTGTCGTTTTCGAACATTTAAGTTTGATTTGGTGCTGTCGGCTTCAAATTGGTTAGTTTATTATATTTTAATTAAGAAAATTGTGTTTTAATAATCAAAATATTTATTTTTAAAGCAAATTAATAATAGTGTCTTGTGTACATAAATTGCAATTTTTTCAATATACATAATTGCCTCCTCGGTTTCGTCTGAAGGCTTCTTATCAAATTGGCCACCACCTGTTTGCTTCAATGGTCTTTTATGGTATGTGAACTTCTTTTTTGCCCTATACTTCTGAAGCATCCAAACCTAGATTAATTTGTAGATTTAATATTAATATTGCCCCACAAATCTATTTTATAATTACTAAAACAGCAAATATTTTTGTTGTTTTAGTTAACATTTCCCACAGTTGTCGCTGGGTTCTTCGCCCATAACTCTGTCTCAAGAGTTGAAGGATCTAGAAAGCTCCTGAAGTATGAATTCGGAAAGAATGGCAATTTGTTGCTTTATGGAATTAGAGCTAAGATAAAACAAAATTATTGTATTTAATTTGTATTTGTACATGTATGGTAGCATACATATATACTTACATATTTTGTAAAATAATCCATAAGGAAACTTTTATCCGACTCGAAAGAAAAATAACAATAAAAAAAATCAAAAATGACACATAATTATTGACAGAATTATAAGTGATGCCAAGAAACATACAACTTTTGGCAATCAATTTACACAGAGCAAAGAATAGTTGATAATCAAAAACGACAATCAAAAAAGCGACATTCAACTATCAGCTTACGCGATTCCACCCCAGGATTTCATTATCCTTACATCTTTCGAAATACCTTTTTTAAGAAATCTATTTTATCTTTTATTTAGCGACCCGCCAGGCTTGGCATCAGAAGCCAAATCATATGGCTTCTAATGGATGGAGATGGGGCGGGCATACATAAAAGTTGTAGCAGATTTGTATAGTTAATTCTTCCAAGGGAAAAATATTCATGTATTTAAGATAAGTTCACCAAGTCATAAGTCACGTAGTTAAGGAGTCCAGAGGGAACATATACACATAATCATATTAACATACACAGGACTATGGTTAGCAATTTTTTGTATGGCTATGATTCTAGCAGAACGGTGTTACGTGCCACACAACAGACCTCACAACTGACATTCTCTACATCTATCCATCATTATATAGTTTTTATTATATCAATTGCATCTTCCGCGAGATGTCGTGGCACAATATGAGTTATACCTACTGACTTCTTTTTCTTGTTATTCAGAGATGATTTGGAATTGCACCTTTGAATGTCCAACAAAAATTGCCAGTACAGGGAGATATACTTTCTTCAATTTATATTTTGAGTACAGGCCTTATGGAAGAGAGCTTTCAAACACACTGGCACCTGCAAGTGTTTGCATGGCACTCAACTTAAGAAACTCCCATTTAAATATAAAAGAGAACCCTGAAATACATTAAAATTGTTGTTGTAATATTTTATTTAACCCACGTACATTCCACTAAGACCTGTGTGCTCCCCAGCTGCGAGGAGACTGGTTATCAATTTGCCTCTCGCTTATTGTGTTTATTTAAAAAAAAAAGCACTACTGCAGACTTACCATTCGCCATTAATGGAAATTATAATACCTTTTTCTTTGGTTTTTGTTATGAAAGTTCCAGAATTGAAGCTTTCTTAGAGAGAATGAGAGCATATTTTAAGTTTAAAAAAGAAGGTGTTGTCGCTATGTTTTTTTGCTTCCATCTTTTCGTTTTTATTTTTCTTAAAAAAAAACGGTTAAAATAATAATAATGATACATAATGCAATATTTGTTTGCAATTTTTCTTACATGCGATTGTAGGTACTTTAATGAAGTTATGCACACAAAATAAATTAAGATAATGATCAAACATGACATTACGATTGACATATTTGAGTTACTGGAAAATTATGTTTGTCTGTCTGTACGGATGTATTTTGGACTAGAGCGTAAACGGCTTGGTCGATCGTCTTGAAATTTATAACATAAGATTATTTTGACATTCTACAGAGGCCTTATTTTAATTTTTTTTAAATTTTTTTAGCTCAAATATTAACGGTACCTGTCATATAACCGTTAAGTTAAAGCTTATTTTTCTCGAAAACGGCTCCAAGGATTTGTATAAAAAAAATTTGTGTAGTTTTGTAAGTGTGGTTTTACATTTTCGTAAAAAAAATATAAGGTGGTGGTTACAATCAAAATTGTTATTTAGGAAGATGTAGGTAGCCTAAGTAATTTTACTTCAAAGCATTTTCGAATATTGCTTTTAAGAAACCGTTCCTACGATTTTGAAAAAAAAAATCAGCTCCTTTAATTTTTTTAAGGAAATAAAACGGCGTTCAAATTATTCCGCTAAAAACTACTTTACGTGCTTTTTTCGACCAATCAAAAGTCAAAATAAAAACTTTGAAATTCGCTTAATATTTTTCAAATTTTATTCGAGCTGTGACGGTCGTTCAATTTTTTTAAGGAAGAACTTCTTTTTGAGCAAGTTTTTGTTTCAATAAATAAACAGTTAGTAACCATACCTAAATTTGTGTGAGAATTATACCAATTTATAATGCCCGTATGGCAACCTTTTGTAGTGCTCCGTGGCTTAGTGGTTAGTGTGTCGGACTGCTAAGCGAAAGAACCTGGGTTCAAATCCAGCTCATAGCCACCTTTTTTTCTGGGGTACTGCCTCTTGCGAGGAACTGACACTAACAAAACCTCCAAGAGTAAAATTTGTCTCGAAAAAGTGCATCTCATGTAGCCGTTCGGACTCGGCGGTAAACTGTAGGTCCCTTCCATTCTTGCAAAGTAACAACACAGACACAGGAATGGTTGAGAGTATAAGTCACTAGGTCTTGGCTCCTTAAGGAGCTGTCGCGCCAATAAATTTATTTATTTTATGGCAACCTTTTGAGAGCTTTAAAATGGAGATAGCTTATTGAAATCCATAAAAGTAAGAGTGAAAGGCAAATATCCTATCTTCCCTGTAATGAAAATTTTAATTGAACAGAGTACGTTCGCGTTCACCTCTCACTATGCCGCAATGAATTTTTTTAAGCTCTGACAGTGAAAATACATCGGGTTTCCTTAGTGAACATTAATGAATGATCATTAATTTAAGATTTAAAAAGCACAGTTTCGAAAGCTCTTTAATAAAATCCAAACTTCAAAAAGGTGTTGGTTTTTATAGTTTTATGCAGGATTTTAAGTAGGTAGCTAAAATTTTAATAATAAATATATATATAAAAGACACGACTGGGTCGCACGTACTTGCTCCTATGCTGTTAATATAGTTTGAAACATAGTCATATCTCTGAGGATTGTAGACATACCACATTATATTATTGAAAGCTACATCAAGTTCCGTTTTGTTTCTGCGTTATAAGAATTTACAATTTGGCACCCGTATTTTATAATCGGAAGGATTAAAGTTTTTGAACATGATTATCCCAAGTAAAATTGCGGTTAAAAAGGATACCTAAATTTTTGGATTTCTCGACATACTCCAAATGTTGGTTTCCAAGATACAGTGCAGGAAAATAACTATAGTCAAGTTTAGTTTTGTATATGACTAAACATTTGGATTTACTTAGGTTAAGGTTCACATTATTTTTGTTGTACCAAGTAAGAATATTTTTGAATCTTCATCATTCCAAACTTACAATTTATTCGAACTTTAGCATCATCAGCATATAAATCTAATGAAGCGTATTGGACCTGAATTGGGAGATCATTTATAAAAATGGAAAATAGCAGTGGACCAAGAATTGATCACTGCGGAACTCAAGAAAATTACAACAGCTTGGCTTCTTTCACTGGCTGCTGTGTTTGAAAACCTAAACTGTTTTTTAACTTCGATATGATTATGCTATTGTGAAGTTTTGGCCTGGGGTTCGACAAATAAAACTCAATCAAAATTCCAAAAATAATACAACAAATCTCTTTATTTTATGGAACATAGCCGCCTTTATGTTTAAATAGCAGCAAATTTAATCTAAGTGGAATTTAGATTCAAATAAGTTTTTATACTTCAACACTTTTTATTTAATTTCAATTCAATCACTTTTTACTAACGCTTCCGGTTGTTAATAATTCCACTTTTGAATATCAACTAACTCTTAATGCTAATTTACAAACTTCTGGAAGCTTCCGTCTGGTTCTGGCACAATCTAAGCTTTCGGTTTTATGTGCTTTTCGTGTTTGAATTCGAACTCAGTTGAGACCTTTGTATATAAAATCTATAGTACTATCATGAAGACGATTTTTTTAATTTGAACTCAGCTCATGTGAGGGCGCTACAGTAGCCTAATTGATTGTAGTGGAAATGAGTAGAGAAGCAAAAAAGTAAGAGCAAGAAATATATATTGGGTTAGAGAGTGAACTCTTTACTTTTTTGGAGGATGTGGCTTGTAGATACATTTGATCAAGTTCAGTAAGTTACATACATAGTTGTTTTGATTTTGTTTTTTTTTCTTAGGAATATGCAGTAAGATACAAGTCTACCGATATAGGTAAACAAATGTGTGTTTACTACTGAAACTGGAAGTATTCTTACGTTGCTATGTTAATATGAATCCTTTATTTTGGATTCAATAAAGGGATCGCAGACAGAAAATTCAGAGGGAGAAACATAGATACATACATATCCTTAGTTAAATCCTTATAAGCGATATTGATGTTGTTGACCTTGTTTTGTGTACCTTTTTTACCTTCACTATTCACTTGCCTACATTTTAAATGTTGAATTTTTTGTGTTGACGTTGATTTAACACACACATTCTTATAATTAACTACATAGTTTTATGTTAGCTGTTAGAAAAAATATTTGTTGGTATTTTTGTTGGAATTTGGTAACTTGTGAATGATTTCAAAGCAGGTATTTTGTAACTTGTGAATGAGTACAAATTTATGTACCTATCTAGCAATTTAATTAAAAGTCAACCTAAGGTATTTGAATAGTATATGTTAAGGTACCTATGTTTAAGTATCAAGGTTTATTTTTTTTCCGAAGGCGCTTAAATAGGTATAATAATTTTGTGGACTTTTTAATTTTTTTTTTCAGATTTTGGAATGCAGTCTTATAATATGCAGATAAGATTTTAAATAAAATTAATTGATAAGTTTTACAAAAAATACTTAAAATTAAAAAAAAAATCAATAATTAGTTAGGTAGGTGTAGGTATACCAAGATAAAGTTAGAAGAAAAAAATATTCAAAATGTTGGTAAAACTTATTAGAAATTCAAAGAGTCGTTACAGAGAAAGGGGGAAAGACGAGTTATATTCGTAGTCGGAAACATACAAACAAAAATCCATCATTAAGGGCAATATTTAGGAGAATTATGAAAATCGATAACTTTGGCACCGCAAATTAATAACGGAATCTTGTAGAGGGACTAGATAAAAAACATTTTATACTAAAGGAAAAAGGGTCTATTCCCTCGCGTTTATGCAGGAGGTGCAATTTTCTAAAAAAGCACTTGCATTAGAACAAAATATATTCAAAAATAACTGCATTACATACAATTATGTGCTAAGTCTTTTTTTAAAGCTCAAAGTCTGTTCTATCATAAAGGTTTTCTAAATCTTTAAATATCTATAAGAACTTTTGTAAAAACTTATTTCAAGCTCAAAATTTCAGAAAAAAATTAAAAATAAATATTTCATATTGATTTTTTTTTCAAAATTGAGAAAAATGTACTAAATTTGCTTTTAAAATTTAATATTACTCCTATTAATTCTTAATTGAACACTGAAAACGAGATGATACTATGTATTCTAGTGTTCGAGAAAGTTGAAATTTAGCAAACCCACTATTTTATAATTTGTTTGGTATTTAAATGGTCTTTCCTCTACACATTTTGGGTGGAGTAGGTACAATAACTTTGGCGCTGCAAAATAATAAAAGATTCTAGTAGAGGGACTAAATACAAGTATTTTTTGCTATGAGAGGCGGGTCTATAACCCACCTTTTAAGCGGCAGGTACAATTTTATTAAAAATTACTTTTAATGAATTTTTTTTTTCATTAAAAGTAATTTTTAATAAAATTGTAAGAGAACGATAAGATCTAAAATTTAAAGTTATACTTTTTCTGAGAGATAGAACTTTGCACTTAATTTTAGTTTTTAAATTAATTAACAGTTTTTTTGAAAAAAAAAAATAACTTCAAAATCAAAAAAAAAACACAAAAATGATAAGTTCTCCTAAGCATACGCACCTACCCTTAATCCAATAGTGAAAACATTTCTTTTATTTTCTTCTTTACAATTTTCATACACTTTAGTGTATTTTTTTACTTAACAATTCTTTTGCTTTAAAATAATTTTTTTAATTTAATAAAATCTTAATTTTTTTCTTCTTTACAATTTTCTCAAACTGTATAAACAATATATGTAATCTTTTTTTATCTTTTCCTTTACAGTTAAATCAAATAACACTATGTATTTACAAACTCTTCACAAACTCTTACATTTTTACCTTATACTTCACAATTAAACACAATGACAGTAGTAAGTAAAAATTTCGAAAAGCATTTAACGACATTATTTTACTACCTTCATTTGAAAAAGTGACCTTACACGATACATGTTTCAAGATTGTATTCTTATTATACAATATCTGAAAATACACCTTATCGTACAATACTACCATCATTTCAAAAAGTGGCAACGTATTATTTTACTAGTCGTCTCGATAATTTCCTTACCTTACTCAATACATGTTCAAAGAATGTATATGTACACAATATCACTGAATACCATTTTTCCTCCCCTACCTTATTTTTCTACCATCACTTCAAAACGTGGCAGCAAAACATGTACCAAGGATGTATTGATATATTACCTACCAAACAATAAAAGCATATACCATATTTCCACCCCTAACCTAAGTAAATTAAACGCTTTCTTCACCATCTTAATGTGATATTCACTTATATTTTCTCTTGGTACAACATGCCTCTTCATTCTCTTACATTCCACAAGTTGTGGAAATTAGTTCTGCTTCAGCTCTATAGAGGGACTACACAAAAAATCTCCCCATGATAGCACTATAGATTTTATATACAAAGGTTGAGACCTATTGCAAATACTTTTAGAAAGCATGGTTGTTGTACACAATGCATGTTGGTGTTGTGTTAAAAATGGTTGTTGCCCAATATGTATCCTGCAGATGTCGTTAAATTACGACAAACTATGATTGACTGTTTCAAAAGCTTTCGATAAATCTAAGAGGACTAGAAAAGATACTTAATCACTATCGATTGCCGTTCTTCTTTTTTTTATAATTAACGCGCGCACAAGGGACTATTTGTTTCCCTTTTAATGTAACACACTGCGCGGACATTAGGAAGATAGGGAGGGGAGAGATAGGAAGTGTCGATTAACATTGGTTTTGAATGCTTGCAAATTGAAATGGCAATTGAAAATCTCGCCAGGTAAACCATTCCAAAGTTGTGTTGTCCGGCTAAAAAAGAATCCCGATATTTCACAGTACGTCCAAGTACAACTTGTATTGAACGGTCCAGAAGATAGCTTCTAATCCAACGAACAAGAGTATTGTCGATCCCAAAAGCACGCATTTTCGATAAGAGAGCTTCATGCCAAACTCTATCAAATGCCTTGGAGATATCAAGAGCTATAATCTTACTTTCACCAAAGCGATGTAAAGATTTGTTCCACTGTTCGGTGAGATATGCCGTCAGATCACCAGTGGAACGGTTGCTGCGGAAGCCATACTGACGGTCAAGGAGAAGCTTTCGACCTTCGAGATATTCCTTAAGCTGACGGTTAGTCAGCGTTTCCATGAACTTAGAAAGAAGGGATGTCAGTGCTATGGGTCGGTAGGAGGAGGGGGAGGATGGGTCACCTTTCTTAGGGACAGGCTGGACAAATGCTGTTTTCCATCTTCTAGGAAAGATTCCAGAAGAGTAGGAGCGATGGAAAAGCTTACGCAGTGGCTTTGCCAGTGTGGAAGAACACCTCTTCAGAAGAATCGGGGGTATACTTTCCGGGCCAGCGGATTTGTGTATATCGAGATCTTGGAGAGCTCTTGCTACTGTACGAGTGCGGAAAAAAATCGGAAAAATGTACATTCTCAAGTACGTTGCTATGCGGCAGCGTGGAGCTGGCAGCGAAATGGGCGGCGAGCAAGTTTGCCTTCTATGAAGAGTAAACAATTGGTTTATTATTGTGGATGAGCCTTGGAACCGAAGATGTTGAGGAGTTTTTAATATTTTTTACAAATGACCAAAAATTTGTACTGCCTTTGGGACACTGCAGAATTTTTTGCCGTAATTTTTGGTCATGCAAAAATTTGGTTCTTTCAATAACGGAGTTGCATGAGTTCCTTGCTTGTTTGTGCTTTTTCGATTTTCTTCTGTAGGGTTGGCTTTGTAGGATCGGAAACTTACTTCTTTAAGCCTGATAGCTTCTTTACACTCAGAATTTAACCAAGACTTTTCTTTAGGTTTACTCTTTTAGGAATAAAAGCACGCATCCCTAGAAGAATCACATTTGTGATCATTTCAGCACTGTCATCAATGTCACTATCGAGGAAGCATAGTGACCAGTTAAAGTTTCGGAAAAAAATATTCAGGCCGTCCCAGTTGGCTTTCTCGTATTGCCAAACGGTCCTGGTGGGAAGATTTCTTTAACTGGATGGGTGGAGGATGAGAAATTAGCTGAAATGATACAATGGTCTGAAGTGCCAAATGGAGAAGTTACACTCATGGTATATTTATCAGGGTGAGAAGTAAGAAACAAGTCAAGAGTATGGGCGGCTTGCCCAGCAACATCCGGTATACGCGTTGGCACATCGATCAGTTGGGTAAGGTTATGTAACCCGGCAAAGAAGTCGACATACCTTCCTTCGGGTGTTGTCTGACCAGAATAGCGGAGCCAATTGGAATTATGTACATTAAAATTGCCCGCAATAACGATTTAAGTGCGAGGACAAATGGAAACAATTTTCGAGATGGAAATACTGATAAATCAGTATTTACTCCAATCTGGGTTTCACTTAATGAAGTCTCATTGAGAGGAGCGTTTTGAATTTCTGCAAACTTTTTATTCAAAATATTCGGAGCATATGTCAGATGAACAATATTCTTGTTGGCGATCAACTCTAAGTTCCCGTATATTTTTCCATAGCGTTTTCTCTGTTTTATTGAGGCACTTTGAGGTGAATTTGCATTTCGCTTCTTTGACTTGCTTACTGAAAGTATTCCTTAAAGATCTAAAGTCAGACAGCATTTCAGGAAGACGAAAAAGCTTGCTTTAATATCTCTTCTGAAAATGAAGATTTGCTGTCACCCGAAGTAAGTTTTGTTTTAAGCGGTACATGCATATTACAAATTTGTTTTATTGAACTTTGCAGGAAAGAAACTTGGTCGTCAGGAGATGACATTCGATGTATTGCTTGCTATTGCTTGCCAGTTAGCATAGGTAATATCCTAAATCATACAGTGACTTCTTTAAAGCTCACGTCATGGTGTATTAAATTAACCATTTAAATGATAGTCATAAACTGAAATTAACAAACCTGAGTTCAGTTATCGCAGAACTTGTTTAAAGAAAGCTATCTATTATTCTGCTTTATAAAGCTAGTTGACATTTTTTTATTGATGATGTTAGAATATTATTATTAGATTAGGTTTTTTGGTTTTCCTAATTTTCATGCTAAACATTCCTGACTTCGGCCATAAGTTAATCATTCACAATTTAGCAGAGTCCTAATTATTCGAAACGTTTGTCAAGATCTGCAACAAAATTAGTAGAATAAGGTGCATCGTGCAAATTTACATGCTGAAAAGGATAGCTGAATGTTGTAGTCACATGTAAGCAAATTTTTCGATTCTTCATCAAGTCAAATCTTTGAAAACCTTGAATTTCAAGACCATCTCCATGCTCCATAAGGTCTGTTTGAGTATATGAGACTTGATTTGTTTTTTCCTAATTAAAGTTTAAGGTATGTAAAAGACCCCAAACCTGTAAAAATCACTAGTCTTCTAAATGTTCCAAAAGTATTTTTCGTATTTTCAGGCCTAATTTTCCTTTATATCGTCAACATAAAAAAGATTTACAAATCCGGCGACAGTTCAAAACCTTATTTAATATAAACTAAACAGACACAATTTCATAAAAATATTTGTATATATTCTGCTGAAAAAACCTTCATTACTTATGCAAAACAGGTTAGACCTTTTTCCCCTTTCGGGATAAATCCCTTAGTTTATTCCAACCCAAAGCTGTTAGCTTTCAAAACATCCTTTTTCCATCATCATCTGTATTTTCTCTTTTTTTCCGTACGGAATGCCAAGTTCAAAAAGTAAAATCAAAATAATAATGGTTTCCCGAGAGAAACAGGAAACATTGCATTTGTTTAAAAAAAAAACACACAAAAAAAAGCTTAGATCCTTAAATCCTGACAAAGTTCAATTTAATCAATCCACAAACACACCAAGTGCCATACCCACATCATCGTCCAGTGTGAAACAATCACCATGAAATTATAGACATTATGTTCCTCGAAAGAATCCTTCAATGAAACCCGAGCCGTTGTAGATATTACACCCAGGATAACGATTAATTACACCAACATGAGTCTGTGCGGTGTGATTTCCATCGGTTAAGGTTTGTGGAAGAGGAGACTCATTTTTTTCACATTCCATTGGCAATTCTTCAAAACAATTGATGAGCAATCTAACTCAAGTGAACAAGGACGTGAATACATGACATATTCAAGCATATTGACACACACAAACATACACTAACCAGCCAGCGAGACAGGATATTGATATGCAAATAAAAACTAATTGGGTTCATGTGAGACGCAAGCTATAGAGGGACAGGAAATCCTTTCAAAGTTGCCTTACACTCTCTCTAGTGAACTTGTGTTTGTGTGTATTTTCTATTTCAATGTATTCAAAAGACACTCTTCTATTGACAGGCGGGTGGGTTGGCAGTAGTCCTTGATGAATGTAAGGTTGGTTGGTTGGCAATGTGTTTAAGGAAAATTTCATTGATTTCCACGAATTGGTTATTTATTGATGGCAATTTGTTAAATTGCAAACGGATGGAAGCAATGAGAGCAAAAGACAAATGATGCACAATTGTTGCAGTGGCATGAGGACAGGAGGGCTCTATGGCAATAGAAACGAGCGATGATTGGAGCAATTTTAAATTGTTACGGTTGAATTAATGGCTGTCTAGATTGTTTTTTGGAGCAAGAGACGATTTCGGTTTGTTATTGACGTTTTCCTTTATGAAAGATTTTTTTTTTAATAACAATATTGACTTAAAAATCTGAGCTATTGATTCAGTCAAATATGAAATAACAGTCTGGAAAAATGGCGTTCAATCATAAATATTTTTTTTATTTATTTCATTTCAAAGGATAAAAAAGCTGTTTTAAATGAGTTTATTTAACAAAACTTAAAATTCTGTATTACGTCAATCGACTGATTGATATGGTTCGTAAATATTAAATGACTGATTATCATGAAAGACCTGATGGAATAATTAAAATGGGTAATTCCAGGGAATTAAGGATTGCCTTAAATATTTAATAGTTTTTTTTTTTAAATAATTATTGAAATATCGTCGATAATGATACTGAATTTGTGGCTATATCGAGCTATGTCTGTAGAGCTAAAAATGGCGCAGCTGCGGTTCCATAAGTTACAGTGTTAGGTTGATACTCCTTTTTAGTAGAGTTTTATATCCCTACAAGTTTGCTTGATACTGTCTGTCATCTTCGGTATTATCTTTATATGATAGCAAATAAATTTCTTTGTATTTTTGGTCCTTACATCATTCGGTCATTAATTTTTTGTTTTAGCAGACGCAATTTTTTTGCTTAGACTATTCTCGCGAATTCTTGCTTGATATATTCCCAGGCTAGGTTTTTTGACTTATTGCATATGTGACCTAGTTCTGAATATTCTTTCATAAAACTATGAATGTTCTTCTTTGAGGATTTTGTCAGCTTCAATTGGATTGTTTTTAAGAGTCCATCAGTTCCTTGTCTTCTTTGCCAGGGAGCATTACTATATATTTTCTATTGTTGACACCTTGTCTCTTTCTTATGTAAACTTCTAGACGTAGGTGATCTTTTGATTATGAATTCGAATTATTCTGTGATACTTCTTCAATTTCCAAAGACAGCAGACCTAAAACGGCAGCAAACAGTTTTTTTAGCATTTCTTTTAAAGTTTGTAATTATATCCACCCAAACTTCGTAGGTTCCAATAAACCTTTAAATTTTATTATTTTGTCTTCGTAAATGAAGCCGTATAGATAAATCACCTTTTATTACTACGCCTATGAAATTTGTTATATAATGGATCTCTTAGAGTATAATTCTTTCATTGGTTAAAGTCCAAGTCAAAGCTTTTACTCGGCTCAACGTTCAATACCTCAATTTTGATCACGTTTTAACTCATAACATGTGGTTTAAGTTCTACCTTAATCTTGTTCCTCGGTATATCTTCTGTGCACTTTCCAACTCCTTGAAGGTTTGTTCTAACTTAAGTGCGAGGAATAGATAATATTTGTGCAGCTTTTCTTAGAAATCATCGTTTTCTGGTATATTTGGTTTATCAATGCTTGCGTTTGTACAAAAGCATTTTTTTGTGGTTCATTAAGAAATTATATACCTATCATCTGTATTTTTATTCATATTTGTAGGAAATGAATATGGTATTCCACTTAATTTTTTCACGAAAAAAACTCTAAACAACTTTATAAATGATTTTTCTCACTAATTTACTGTTTGGATAGTTTTTTCTACTAGTTAACAAAATAATACGCAGCGGTACTTGCGAACGATGTGAAATCTACGAAGGCTCAAACTAAACTAATTTTTTTTTCAAAAGAATGCACGAAGTAAACCAAAGCAAAATAATGAAGTTAGAGTGGCACATGTTCTTTGTGTTAAGTCTGTTCGTTGTGCGTCGGTTTGGTTAAATGTGTTATTTGTCGTGTTTGATGTAACGGGTGATTTTTTTGAGGTTAGGATTTTTATGCATTAGTATTTGACAGATCACGCGGAATTTCAGACATGGTGTCAAAGGGAAAGATGCTCAGTATGCTTTGACATTTCATCATGAATAGACTTACTAACGAGCAACGCTTGCAAATCATTGAATTTTATTACCAAAATCAGTGTTCGGTTCGACATGTGTTTCGCGCTTTACGTCCGATTTATGGTCTACATAATCGACCAAGTGAGCAAACAATTAATGGGATTGTGACCAATTTTCGCACTCAGTTTACTTTATTGGACATTAAACCAACCACACGAATGCGTACAGTGCGTACAGAAGAGAATGTTGCGTCTGTTTCTGAGAGTGTTGCTGAAGACCGTGAAATGTCGATTCGTCGCCGTTCGCAGCAATTGGGTTTGTGTTATTCGACCACATGGAAGATTTTACGCAAAGATCTTGGTGTAAAACCGTATAAAATACAGCTCGTGCAAGAACTGAAGCCGAACGATCTGCCACAACGTCGAATTTTCAGTGAATGGGCCCTAGAAAAGTTGGCAGAAAATCCGCTTTTTTATCGACAAATTTTGTTCAGCGATGAGGCTCATTTCTGGTTGAATGGCTACGTAAATAAGCAAAATTGCCGCATTTGGAGTGAAGAGCAACCATAAGCCGTTCAAGAACTGCCCATGCATCCCGAAAAATGCACTGTTTGGTGTGGTTTGTACGCTGGTGGAATCATTGGACCGTATTTTTTCAAAGATGCTGTTGGACGCAACGTTACGGTGAATGGCGATCGCTATCGTTCGATGCTAACAAACTTTTTGTTGCCAAAAATGGAAGAACTGAACTTGGTTGACATGTGGTTTCAACAAGATGGCGCTACATGCCACACAGCTCGCGATTCTATGGCCATTTTGAGGGAAAACTTCGGAGAACAATTCATCTCAAGAAATGGACCGGTAAGTTGGCCACCAAGATCATGCGATTTGACGCCTTTAGACTACTTTTTGTGGGGCTACGTCAAGTCTAAAGTCTACAGAAATAAGCCAGCAAAGCTGGAATAGTAGCTTTGGAAGACAACATTTCCGAAGAAATTCGGGCTATTCCGGCCGAAATGCTCGAAAAAGTTGCCCAAAATTGGACTTTCCGAATGGACCACCCAAGACGCAGCCGCGGTCAACATTTAAATGAAATTATCTTCAAAAAGTAAATGTCATGGACCAATCTAACGTTTCAAATAAAGAACCGATGAGATTTTGCAAATTTTATGCGTTTTTTTAAAAAAGTTCTCAAGCTCTTAAAAAAACACCCGTTATAAACTGTTGTCGTGTTTGTAATAAGTGGTGATGATAAAGACCAATTTTTGTATTTGAATAGTATTATTGTTTGCCTGACACATCTCTTAAAATTTAATATATGGTTAAATCTTTTTCACATTTTTTTTCAATGTAATCGATTTGCTCCTAGCAGAAAATTACTTTCTACAAAACACTTGTGTCTAAAAATGAACTGATATAAGCAAACAACTTAACAATAAACGTCTTCAAGCTATAATAGAACCCATGTATACCGGTCAAACCCAACTCTTTAAACGGACAGGGAACAGCGTTAACTCCATAAAATTGAGTTTGTCTTTCACAAGGAAACATAAAATCCTCACACTAAACCACATATTTCATCAATGATACACCACTGACTTCTTAAGGCAATGCTATTATATATAATTATTATATATATTTGAAAAAAAAAACAAAAAAAATTACGTGGAAACCTAATATATACAAAATAGACAAGAAAGCCAAATTGGGCCTAGACCGATGCTAATAGTGTGGCAGTATTTTGCCTTAAACAAAACCGAAAATCGTGATAAACATACACCAAGATCCAGAGATCCGATTGCCTGCGTATTAGCGGTGTTCTTTCTTGAAATCTTCCGCTGCAAGCTAAGCCATCCTTCTGGGAGCTGTCACTCAATTGAACATAAACTCTATTGCTCTTGGTAATACTAATCTTTTGAACTTATTTAAATCAAAAGTTACTCTTTGAACACGACCCCCCAATTGATTTACACCAAGATTCGTAGTGTACCTTTAATCGACAGACAAATTCTTAGCCTCTTAATCCGTCTCCTAGAAATTTGTTACAGACCATCTCAAGAAAAAATCTGGGTCCTATCCTGGCTGAAGGAAAATCTGATATTCTCATCCTTAGTTCTGTGTGCATAAACTTTGCAACTGGCCGAAACTGCCGATTATCCCTTATGAAAATGGCATAACAGTTCAACAGTCTACTCTTTCTTCATGGACGGTAATTGCACTCAAGACAATTCTTTTTCCAAGAATATATATCACTAATCTGATAAATATAGACATTATCAATCTTCATCACTTTAACAAAAGCTGCAACTATGGTTTAACCGTTTAACTAAGTGGAAATTTCTCACATAATTACAATGTATATTAAAATTGTCCTATTAAGTGAGTCAGCCGCTTCTCTGATAGCCACTATAAGCTAAACTTAGTTAGTATTCCGGATGCAATTTTCAATTGGTACTCAAAGGTTAACTGTATGGTGGAATAAGGTTACAAATGAAATGAAATTATTTCCGTGCGGCACGACCGTACAAAAACCTTTCGTTCCATGTTTTCCTTGAACTTTTTTTCTTTAATTGCAGGCTTAAAGGGCTTCTGTGTTTTAAATATTTTAAATCAAGGTGTTATTAAAATATGTATCTAACCCATTAAAAAGCTTAAATTCTACTTAAAATTAAATCGAACTTCTCCCAGCACCCTTTTCATCAAAACCATTTAATATTACATCGACATCCAAAAACTATGCAAAACAACCAAATTGACCCGAAGGGATGTTAACATTTTCCAATTAAATTTTTCATTCGCTTCCATCGTAACACAACCCTTTAACCAAATTTCTCAAAAGCCATTTTAGTTTTCGGCCTTTGTGAGCCAATTTAATCTTTCAACAGGCAAATATACAGAAACCTTTTGTTTTCATAGACAAGTTCTTTGCCTCTTTCAATCAAAGTTACACAACCTACTTGACTGTCAAACTTCCACCTCAGATTATATTTTGGGTTTCAAACAGCCAAACTGTAAGAAGGCTTTTCGGGACTTTCCACTAAATTCATGGAAATCATTTAAGTCCTTCTGCGAACTGCGAGTATCAAAGCCTAATTTCTTAAATTGCCTGTTGAACCTTTCTAACTCACAATTCAATTGAATCACAAATATCTCTATTCAACCGCTGCGTAAAACAATTAAAATTTAAACTCTTTTCATAAAATTAAATAAACAACGCGCGGCCAAATCCTGTGGCGTGCCGGATGCGGTTAAAAGACTATACATCTGTGGCAAGCATATTAATTAAAATTAATAGTGAAAATTACATTTTCAGGGGAGAAAGAGTGGGTTTGGAATCTCATTTATTTGTTTAACTCAATCCGCAATTAATAAATGGGCCATAGGGCAAGTTCGGCCAACGGAGTTGGGGCTTGGTGAATAGCTAATTCGATTTCGAAACTTAAATAAATAAGCAAGTACCTTTGTGCAGTATTTGAGGTGAGAACCGAGAAAATTCTCAAGCAATTGAGTATGGGACTGTTTGGTAAAGTTTAAGACATGCAAAGCTCTAAAGTTTGCTTTAAGGTGAAGTTCAAACTCTAGAGAGCTTAGCAAGCTTACTTTAAAGGTAAAAAAAAATAAAGCTATTGGACAAAAAGCTTTCTATGAAGTATGCTGCTGAACCCATAGGCGGCGCTAACATCCGGGTTTTTTCGTCAAAAAAGGTTTTTGTAACAAATTATAAGAACATGAACTTTCATTAAAGCTGTGGGAAGCCTTTTCAAAAAAAGAATCTCATAAGTTCTCTTAAAGAATAAACATTTTGATTTTAAATAATTAAAATGAAGAAGTAATTCCTTTACTGGGAAATAAATAAATGACACGACTGGGTCGCACGAACTTGTTCTTATGCTAGATAATTGCTTAGTGGCTGCATATGTACATAATATGCTTATGTACAAAAAAAATAAGAAAAAATAATTTCTTTTCGAAAATTCTTTCATTTTTTTAATTAGTTTAAGAGTTTTCCTGGAGAAACTAAGTATCCAATAAAATTTAAAAACTAAATGTCTATCGAGGAAAAAAATATTAAAAATCGTTCGACCAGTTTTTTTTTAAAGTCGTTTTTACTCGCGATTATAGGGACTATAAGGCAAGTAAAGGATCCGTGAATATAAAAAAAATGAGATAACAATCAAACATGACATTACGATCATAGAGAAGTCTAAAAAAGTTAGTGGCAAAAAATGTCTTTCTGTCTGTCTGTCTGTCAGTATGCATTCGCCAGGCGGGAAATTGAAATTTAATTTTTCGGCCTAAAAATAACGGTGCCTGCCATATGACCGTTTAGGAATAGCTTTTACTCAAAAACGGCTCCAACGATTTTAATAAACATTTTTTGAGAATTTTTTCGTCGTTTACGGGAAAAGTCTATTAACGGTACCTTTCATATAACGTTTTTTTTAAATTTTTGGTTTTCTCGGTAACGGCTCTTTGGATTTCTGTTAAAAAATATATTTCAGAAGATCTAGGCACCCAACTTAATTCTACATATCAAAATTATGAATTAAAATTAATTTTTGAAATGTGTCTTTTTCAAAAATCAATATTTTTAAAACTAATCAACAAAATATATTTAAAATTTTTAAATCTGGTGTAAATTAATAAACTGTAAAAGACTGAATACCAAAATTAAAAAAAAAAAACTAAAAATAAAAAAAATCTGGATTTTATTAAAACCGGCCCTACAGTTTTCGAAATACTTTTCCCTTAAATTATTTCTTATGTAAGACGTGTGATGGCATATTTCATTTTTATTAAAAACCGTTAAGTATTATGGTTTTGATACTTTGTATATATTCAAACTGTGTTATTTTCAACGTAAATGTTACTTATTTTTTAAATTTTATTCGACGATGTGACCGCACATAATGAGCAAGTTCGTGCGATCCAGTCGTGATCAGTTTTTAAACTATTCGAAAAAATATTTTAAATTTTTGTTAGTATGTCATTATAAGAAAATCTGTAGTTTTTCATCAGGAAAATTATTTAAAAAAAAAATCAATTAAGCCGTTTTCAATTTTTTTCGAAAACCAATTTTTTTTTATAAAATTAAAAAAAAAATCAAAAAAAAGTTTTTGAAAATTTTGAAATGCAATATTAATTTAATTATAAATGAAAAATGAAAAATGAAAACTACCCCAAAGATACTACCAAATAAATACCAAATACCAAGTTTGAAGCAAATCGGCCCATCCGTTTAGGCGGTAGATGTGCGAACAGACTGATGGACGGAATTTCTGGAACCACTTTTTTCGACTTCTCTATCATCGTAATGTCATGTTTGATTGTTTGAATTTTTTTTGACGAATCCATAACTTGGCTTATAGTACCTATAATCGCAAGTAAAAAGGGAAATGTTCGGATGACTGCACCCTGCCCTGCATGTGACGAGACTGGGGTATGGCTGATGAAAGGCGAATAATATTTTATTTTCTGTTCGCATGGTTGTCTGTCTGCATTTAGAAAAGTGTTGCCATTGTAGGAACTCGTCAGTCTGCGCTGGTGATAATTTCAACTAAGAATGGCGAACTCTGACCAATTGTCCAAGCCTTGTCATATATAATGAGAAATGGTCCGTCGGTCGTGAATTAGAGTAAAATGTTCTTAAACAGCATCATGTGGGATGAAGACGTATCTGCATTTTCCCAAATTATGGACTGCGAAAAATGTTCTCATAGAGTGGTGGCTTACTCCTTCTTGTAAGATATTGCCCATTGTTCTACGAAGCTTCTTGACGATATCGGGTGCGTTGATGACTTCTTTTGAGGAACAGAAAAACCAACAGGGTAACTTACAATAGTTCTGCTGCTGTTGCTTTAAGAACATCTTTAAAGTTGTTCCGAAGACCTCCACAACGGTGTGGCATTTGACAGCTGCCTTGTGAGTGCGATGGTACCTCTCAATCATACCGTTGTCTTTGGGACCATACGCTGTTGTTCTTAGACGAGTATTGCCAAAAGGTTTCATCTGATGGTTTACGTTGTGGAACTCTAAATCTGATAACAAATCATTTGTAGAGCGCTCTAGCTGCAAATTCACTGGTCATGCATCGGTATCTCCTATATCCATCGTGAAAAACGATCCACACATGTAAAAAGATACCTTAACACCCGTGACGTTGGCAATGGGCCAACTATGTCAATATTGAGATGTTCAAATGGATTACCAGTTAATAGGTAGGTTGCGGTTGGTGTGCAAACAGCTTCTACACCTTGGATCATGCGATAAAATGCTTTGCTAATATTTGACAATCTTTTCGGATGGATGGCCAGAATAATTGGTTCGTGCTTCAATGTTGCTCCTTTATTACCAGGATGAATCAAATTGTGTACACTGGCGAATACAGAACATCTAAACTTTTCTGTGATGAAAGATCGCGTGTGCTGTGTTTATATATCACAGTTATAAATTGCTTCAGATCTGTAAGAACAAGAAACTTTTTTTAAAGTTAAACAGCTTGAAATATATATTTTCAAAAGTCGAAAATGGAGTGCTATTTTCTGCGTAGAGATTGTATGCCTAAGGCCCAATGCACACGGAGCAACTGGATAAAAACTAAACCAGTTGGCAACTCGGGTTACGTATTTTTTGCGGACTCAGAAGTGACTTGACTCCACACACGAGAAAACTCAAGGCCAATCGAAAATCGAAATCTCTAGTTCGTTCAGTGTCGTCATAAATACCGGGCGTGAAACCATCATGTTGTACTATTATGACACAGTAGACTGGAACTATTAACATCCACATTTAATTCAAAACAAAAAAACATACACGTTAATTTTACGACATTCTTGATTTTTTATCTACGCCTTCTATATTTTATTTTTATTTGAATAGCCGGGAAGGCAATAATTATAAAATAGATGTTTTTTCACCTCCCGCACCCGCAACAGGTTGTTTTGTTGTTCGCTTATTTTCGACAAACTAGAAACTTAAATCACTAGGCAACCCGACATGAAAATCAACAGACGACTGGTTACAGACTTTTTTTTGTGAATTGCCACCAATAGCGTCGTGTTTATCGTCCCATTTTATTACACAGGTTATGTTTAAAAGAAAACTACTTGCCAACTCGCATCGGTAATCAGTTTTTTTCAAGTTGCTCCGTGTGCATTGGGCCTAAGTGTGACAAGATTTCTTTTTCTGTGTTTTTGGCTGGAAATATCCAGCCTTATTTCTATAAGAAATAATAGTTCATTATTTTTAGAAGCAGTGGCTATCACCCCGAGAGACTGGCCATTTACTCTACCATTTTTTACATCGACTCCGTACTTATGATGACCAACATCTGTGTATTTGTGCTGTCTTTATTCGCTAACGGTTTTCTCATACGCCTCTGTTTCTGATAAAAGTCTTGCAGTCTTTGCTACCATTTGTTACCAACAATTGCTTTTAATAATTGAGATGGTCATCGATCTCCCAATTTAATCTCCTATATAAAGCCAAAAATGCACTTTATCACTCAAGATGACTGTTCTGACATTAGTCCTTAATGAAGACATTATAATTCCGCCTGATAGTTATGAAGAAAGACTCCAGCGACTAGAAAAGATGCTAAAAGTGACAAATGCAGAAATGGACTTGAAGTAAATTAGACTAAATGTGAGTTTTTACAACTACGATTGATTTTCTCAGATATGTTAACGAGAACGGAAAGATACGAGATGAGAAGAGGAAGGCTTTGAGGAATTATACCTTGCCAAGGGACAAGAAATTGCCCCAACATCAATATTACTTGGGATCAACATCTTATTTCAGAAAATTCATCAAAAGCATTGCGTTTAAGGCGAAACCATTGAGCAACATGTTCCGGAAAAAAATGAATCATTCAGACCTGTGGAATACATGAGTTTTCGAATGGCTTTATTTCCAATGATTTTTTTTGGAGTTGGTACCTTACCATCGTCCGTGGTATCATGAAAAATTTTTCATATAGGTCATTTTGGGTCTAGGAAGGCTCAACAGATGTTGGAGATGACATATCACATTTAAGATGTTAGGATGAAAATTAAGAGAAATAAATGTAAGGTAACCAGAAGGCCTTATTGACACCAATCGACAAAGAGAGTTATTCCCTATCAAATCGACAATATCGGACCGACATATGAAACAAAGGAGAAATATTGAATAATTTTGGTGGTGATCGAGGCTGTTTTCGAAATTGTGGGGCTGTACCCAACGAAAAGTACTATCACAGGAAAAGTCCTCAACAGACGGCTCAAATGGTTTGCCATATTTGAAAACCCGAAAAGAATAAATTCGGATTATGGAAAACCCATCAGTTCGTTAGTCTCTGAGATAAAACAAAAGGTCCCGGACTAAAGTTGTAGTTAAAATATCTTGGATAGGGAAAAGATTATCAAGATAAAAAAACATCCAAAAAACAAGGCTTAACAATATTAAAAGACAAAGATCAAAATGACAAATAACGGACAGCTCTGTCAAGAGATCGAAACCGCGAGGTTTTCATTGGAATTAATTTGGAAAATTATGACAACAAATGAACTGTTTGTATTTTACGGTTTTTAAAAATAATTCCAATATTCTTTTTATTTAACATTCTGTTGAGATTCAAGCTTCAACTCTCATATACATATAGGTATGTTGAATTTCCTCTTATGATTCCGAATTTTAAAAAGAAAGTCTATGGTTTCAGATAAATAACTCTCAACAATTTATTTCTATGCAAATTAATTAATTAACAATATTATGTTGCAAACGACCGATCTTCTTGAATTTAGTTTGAAGACTCCTTATAGAATGCAGACATGTGAACGGCAAAACTGGTTTCTGGTTTATAGAATGGACGCTATTTTCTTTCTCCATCCTATTCGTTGTTTGTTCGACTGTATTTGTCACCACTCACCAGTGTTGTCGGTTGTCATTTCCCATACCCACATATGAACATATGCTTTCGTTATTTAATTTTAGCTTGATTCTAATTCTTCGTTTCGAAAAACATTCATACTGCTATCACAGTTGCAAACTCTATAGCAATTACCCAGCAGTCTGCAAGTTGTCAACCATTACAACCCGCTTAAGATAAATGATACAAAATTAGCTTTTTGTTTTTCTACAAATTATCTAAAAGACTAAACACACGAAAAAAAACCCAAACACACCATTTTAATTAATACTCCAATATTGATTTATCTAATTTCTATACTTTTATCCAATCATTTGGAAATCTAATATTTTTTCCTCTCTGTCTCCTTCTAGGTAAGCAAGCGACACAGATCAATTTACGGGTAATTGGTAAGTTGCAAACGTTTGGTCATAAAAATACACAAAAAAAAAATGTTAGATAAATCTAACAACCTAACAGATACATGCTGTAGAAAAAAAAACATCAAAATTATTAATTTAATGAGCGTGAGGCCCACAAAATCAGAAAAGTATCTAATCCCATGAAAAAGTCTCAAAGTCGAAAAAAAATATTCCATCTGTGCCTAATTAACCACAAAGATCCAGCAATACGTGCAGCCACGCGCAACATTCGCACTCTTTAAGTTGTGCGATGGCAGAAAAGAGGTGCGACTGACGACAACGATTGACTGTCGCGCACCTCGAATCCACCGCAGATTAATCGATTAAGCCAGCTTCAATCTTCCAATCCAAGTGTCCATTTGAGATTTCAAATTGATTCATGGATGCAGCTAGGAATAAGCTACACAGTAACAGAGGTGGTGGAGGAGATGGTGCCAGTGATTGGCAGCTCGACCAAACAATATTTCTTTCTCTTGTTAGTCGCACGTTAGCTTCGTGTCCATTCCACTGGATGCCTTTGGTGGCTGGGCTGGAAAAACTAATTCCGAGGAACACCACTCATGGGTCGTTTCGTTTGGTCTTGGGTCGGCTTTTGGTATTTGTTAGCCGAAAGTGCCTCAATTTATCACCTAGTGATTTGTTCAATGCTTCTTTTGGGGGCAGCTGCGAAGTAGATGTATTTACACTGAGCGACGTTAATGCTGGTCATTTTTGGATTGAACCCTTTAAAGGAGAAATAAAAAAAAAATGGCAGCAGGATGCTTGGATTGGATTTAATTGAGATTGACAGGGTAGTTCAAGGGACTAATTTAAAATAATTATTGCTAATTCATTGGATATGGATATCATTGTGAATGATTAAAAGTTGCTAATTGCAGTTTTGTAAATATTTTGGAGCGTAGAGTAAGTTTAAATTTATTTTTTAAAAATGAAACATGGAAGGTAATTGAAAAAGGCTAATGTTATGTTTGTAATTGAGAAAAGACAGAAACTTTTAATTGACAGTTTTTAGTTAAGATTTTCTTTTGATCGATTAACTACTTAAATGGTCTCATGTCTGTGTGGCAATCAATGTGTATGTCTTATTTTATCCAACTCAAACCGTTTGACAACGTGTTGGATATTCAAAACCTTATAAGCTTTTAAAGACTTTAATGAATTTAATCTTTTTTTAGAATATAAGTTGTCTAAGTTGTCTAAGTTTTAAGATAATTTCCCTAAGTTTTGGAAACAATTCTAATATTTAATTAGTTAGTTGCTAATAGTCTTCGAATTTCTTCAGACGGTTTTCCTTGTAAAGTTTGTTCATTTACTTTTTCATTTAATAAGATTTTCTAGAAGAATTTGTTGTTAAGATATGTATATTGATCTGGAACTTTTAAGAGCAATATGCACCATGTTTTCATCCATTTCCTTATTTTATAAGCCCTTTCACTAAAACAATGTGACTATTATGACATCTTGTTGTTGAGGTTTATTTAGGGAATGAACAGTATTGGCCCAAGGACACCTTCTTGTGGAACACCAACATGTTTTTAACTTCTTTCACTTAATTTTTATTAACCTAATTTTTTTCAATCAAGAGGGAGTTAAGAAAACAGTCTGTGGCGGTAAAATTCTTTAGATGCTGCATGTTAAAAATACTGTCAACCGTTATCCTGGGATATAGCATACCCATTCAAAGTTCAACAAGAAGCAGAACATTCCAAAAAGATACTATTGGTTTAACTCTTGGGTCGGATGAATAAGTGGTCAGTTCTTATTCAGAATTCTTATTCGGCCAATATAAAACAATTAGATACAATGGCAATTGCACTAAGAAATCATATTAAGCTTAAAGTGCATCACAACTTTAAGCTATTAATCAATATTCATTCTTAGTTTAAGATCACAACATCTGGGCTCTTAAAAAAAGTTAAAGAATAAAGGTATTTCAACATCATTGGAGGAACTTCAATTGTGGCCCTTTTTGGTTGTTCGGATCATCTTAAATGGAGTTGTGTTGACGAAAGATCAATTTCCGTCGATTACCTCCACTGCTGAGTGAAGCGTGATTATGTTTACAAAAGATGAGGGCGAAATGTTGTCGGAGGAACTCTCAGAAATGCTGCACTTATTAGAACCAATCAACAAACCAAAGGCTGATTTAGGTTTAATTACGAAAATTCACATTAGAGTAGACTCTGCCTTTAGTTGATGCTTAAGCAATTGCATTTGGTTTTTATGTTGTCTTAGATATCAATCATCAACTTAGATACCGAAAATGTTATTGCCCAAAACGCCGGCAATTACCCGCTTGCTTCACTTCCTGGACAAGTATTGTCTTGGAATATTATTTTGAAGGGAAGACAAACCCATTTTTGTTACTATGGTAGAAACCACGATATAGGCGTTCTATATAAGATGTAAAAGCTCGGCTGGAGACACTTCTGTGAATTTAGATTTGAAGTAGTTCTTTACATTGAGAGAAACACGTTGACTACTGCTTCAGTAGTCTTCTCCGGGGATTGAACGGAGCTCTATGAATGAAATGGTGGGTGCGGAACCCTTCAAAAACCCGTCTGCGGCAGTTCTTCAATGGCAAAGATTATCTGCAATGCTTTTATAGTCGACAATACCGATGAAAGTGATACCACGAACGGGAATTTCAAAAAAGCATCAATAAATATCAGCCACAATCAGCTAGGACCCAGGATATTCAAATGAATTGTTTCTCAAAGATTTTTTGATTGTTGCCACTTCATGTGTTCGATTTTCGGGTCATATGCTGACGTTTGGTATATCTTGCAACTGTCTTTCTATCTTTCAATCTACTTATCGGTAACCGGGAACCATATATCTCCGAGATAGATGCTTCGTTCACGAACACGATGACCGTTATGGTTTTGTTGTTTTGGAGCTTATTGACCGGCTAGCTAAATAGACATGACAAAGTTTTTCAACTCTTTTCTCTTCCGTAAACATTCTAATTTTTTTTTTAAATTGAACTTATTATTTTCAGCATTTATTACGTAACAATGATTTTTAATTGTAATTAAGATTTTAATACTTATTTATGAGATTTATCTTGAAGTACAATGCTAAACTTATATTCAGGAAATAAATGCAATGAAATGAAATAAATGAAATAATAGAATAATTGTTAAAGTGGTTCGGGTGCTTTCTAAAACATCCATGAATAAACCGTTGTTTGTATGTAAGTTGTCACCAAATTTATCGAAAGAAACATCTAGACCATATGGAAGCCATGACAAGTCGTGGGTGTTAGCATATAGCATGTGGTGGTACTTATGTTTCATCAAAGTTAAAGCCCAGTCTGGAAACGTCGCATGGTCATTTTAGTAATGTGCTTAATCGGATTGAATATTACTCTCAGCGAGGTTTACGCTCAGGCTGCATTTTGAAGATGCAGCCAGATAAAAATAGCAAAGAAGTTTTCTAAGGAGTTTTTGATGGCAGTCCGAAGTTTTTGGAGGCAAACGCAATCGGTGTTTCCGTCCCATTCAGCAATAAGCTTGAGTCATCGGTCGTGAAAATGCGCTTTTGATTTCTTTGAAGGAGCTTTTAAACGAAGCTCGTTGTTGATGGTACTACTCAAACCCAAATTTGGTGCCTTTAGAACGGAGTGCATTCAACAGTCTAGCCATCTGCGAAGAGTTGTTAATTAATTTGTTGCATCATGTTTGTTTACTAAAAACTGCTTACAACTCTTTAATGTTCGTTTGTCAAGGTAGATTCCTAAGAGCATTCAAGTGTTTTAAAAAGAAACAGATCACTATAAAACTAATAATATGTCACAGATATTCTAGTTCTGCTATTATTATCAATCCTCTAAGAACTTCCTCTAAAATTTGCAGTGTTCTTCTTTAGAGGTGCCTGCGAAAATGACTAAATAATCAATATAAATACTTACCTTTATCCTATACTCCTGTAATCCACTGAACCGCAAGAGACCAAAAAGAGTGTTGATCAATATATAATCGTTGGACCATTAAAGCTTCAGAAAGATCGATTTTAGAAAACACTTTTCTCCCTCGCTGATTATGAAGCAAATCATTATGTCAAAAAAGCTGATTCTAGAGTTGTCTTAAAATCGCCGCATTTTCTGATTCCATAATTAGATTTATCCACAATCATAACGCTTCATACGTTTGACCAAGTTTCATCGACGTTTAGTGGAACTGATATCTTGCTTTTAAAAATGGAGTTTTAAAAGTTCCTTCCTACCTGAACGTTTTTGTTAAAAATGTTTTCTCAATCGCAAAGTTTCTGAGGATTTTTGAAGTTATCAATTCCAAGGCACCAATTTTCTGATATACATAACTGGCCTAGCTGAGCTCCTAACTGTGTTCCGCATGTATTCCGCATATATTATGCATCCATTTTTTTTAGATCCGCAAAGATCTGCGAAATTAATCTTAATTTCGAGTCAATTTCTGCCTGTTGACGGCTTAATGTTCAGAGGAGTGTATCAAAGTCCAAACTATTCCTCGACATGACGATTTTCATGCTCACTTCTCTGGAGAATTCAAATTGCCAACTGAGTCTAACTTTCGATATTTTTTAATGATTTCCAAATGTGCAATAAGCGTGAAACGATACATGATAAATTGACAAACATCACTAATATTTTGGCACCATGATGGCATTGACTACTTTGACAGATGTTGGAACATAATAATAGGATAAGCTACCGCTTTTTCGTATGATTCGTATTGCTTACCTTGCCTCATCTGGAGTATAGACGCGCATCCTCAGTTTCGGATTGAAAGGAGGCGAAAAGGCATTTACAAAAAATACACTTACGCATTGCGAAACTAATCTTTCGATTTAGAATTTTTTAAACTTTGCAAAGCTTATCTCAAAGTCATGAAAATTCGGAAGAAAGAGCTGATTCAAGCGCCCTTGTTGATTCTAGTATTATCATTACATATTTCCTCACTTCTAAAAAAAGAATTGGAAAAAAATACTATTTAAACTATCGATATATCATTTGAATTACTTTTAAGTAAAGTACTTTAAAAAATACATTTAATATCATATAATTTCTCTTAAAAATAAAATATTACTGCAGTGAACTAATAAAAACGTCCTGCAGTGTTGGCACACACTTGACTTTGCCACATTAAAAGATACACAACTTTACACCGCAGGCAATAAATTTCGAAACTAGAAAGGAGAACAAACACCAAGTCCTTTGGACATTTTCGGCGCTATTACATGTCTTAGAAATCCCCCCCCCCCTCCTACTCCACACACTAATCAACACCTCTGCCAAATACGAAAGAGCTTCAGTCTTTTGCTCCTGTTGTACCTAACTAACCTTTTATCGATCTTTTGAATAGACCAAGAGGTGTAACGGTGTAACTAAGTAGCGTATAGCCGTTCTATGCACACACGTCGGCAGCACCGGCGGTGGGCTCTCGAAATTATTCAAAGAGCTGTACTGGCTTGAGATTAGATGGTTTGCGGCCATTTCAGGTTTTTAGGTTTTTTTGGTGTTTATTTTTATTTTACCGACTGCCCCCACCTTCGTTACTTTTTGAAGTAAAACGCTCAGAAAAAACTGCAAAATTTTGTGTGAAAAGTCTTTTGGAGTTTTTCCTTGCTCTAGCCAAGTTCGTTTAGATTTATTGCCTTCGGCAGTTATGGTGGTGCAAAGTGGCCGAGACCATCGATCGATTCAGTCAGATGCAAATAATTATTATTGTTAGACAGACAGTCGGATTTTTACTCTTTTCTCTAAGAAAACCGTCGTCGTCGTGTCGGGCTGGGTTCAAGTAAATATTTTGTGTGCTTTATTTTTCTTTTGTTCTTATCACGATAATCCTTGAGGATTCTTACCCTCACCCCGTAGTTGGATTTGTGTGATTTTTTGTTGGTGGTTTATTGTGAATACACATATGAGAACTTGCTGTGGAGAGCACTGACTTTACTGGAATAACTCCCGTCGCAAAGGTGAGTTTCGAACTTATTCAAACCGAATTTTCATCCTAAGCAAATAACGAAGAAAATATCTTAATTTTTTTTATTTCAACTTAAAAAAACAAACATTTAACATATTATAATACCAGACGAGAAAAGAATGAGTATTTTTTTATTTTTTAGTTTCTTTTGATAATTTAGTCTGTATTAAGATTCGTTTTTTATTTTTTCTAATAGACAATTTAAAAATCTATTAGCATTTTTAAAATTTAAGAATATAATAAATTTAATATTTATTTAAATTTATCATTTTTCTTAAAAGATTGTTGTTTTTAAGTCTTTGAACCGAATATTGTCTTTAAAAGTACAAACTACTTGGTGAATCTTTGGGCTACATTCAGAAATGGTATTCTGTATTCTATGATATGGGTTTTAAACGTCGCTTTCTGTTTCCCGAAGAACTGATCTGAAAGATTATATTTTTGTATGCATGGACACAGAGAGACCAGATGGTAATGGTATTTTCAAGAACAAGTTTACTTGATGTCAAAAATCTCATTTTTCTAAGATTTAATAGTTTTTAAGCTTAGGATTCGTGAATGTATAAAAATTGAGATAACTTTCGAACATGACATTACGATCATAGAGAAGTCTGCCTGTCTGTCAGTATGTATAACTAGCTGCAGCCTAAGCGGCTTAAGCAATTATCTTCAAATTTGGTGTGTGTGATTCTTTTGGCATTCCCAGAGGGGAAATTGAAATTTGTTTTAATATAAATAAAGGTATCTGCCATATGACCGTTTAAGAAAAGTTTATTTTGCTCGAAAACGGGTCCAACGATTTTGATGAATATTTTTGAGAATTTTTTTTGATATTTAATTTAATTTAGGTACGAGAAAAGTCTATTAACGGTACCTTTCATATAACGTTTTTTTTTTAATTTTTGGATTTCTGTCAAATTTTATATTTGAGAAGATCCAACTAGCCAAATTAATTCGGCAAATCAAAAATTTGAATAATTTTTTTTTTTAATAAAAATTAATTTTTGAATTTTTTTTTAAATCAATATTTTTTAAAATTAAACAAAAAAAAATATTATAAATTTTATAATCATATGTATATTAATAAACTCTAACAAACTGCATACCAAAATTAAAAAAAAAATTAAAAATAAAAAGTGGTATTTTATCAAAATCCGTCTTACAATTTTCTAAATACTCCATTTGTAAAAAATGTCTGTCTGTTCGCACCTCTACAGCCTAAACGGATCAGGCGATTTGCTTCAAACTTGGTATTTAGTATTTAATTGCTAGTATATGGGGGGTGTTTTTCATTTTTGCTATCTTTAACAAAAAGTTTGATTTTCTCAAAAACCGATCTATCGATTTTGATAAGACTTTAAGGGTACTATTTTTTACAGCAATACATTATTCAGTTTGAATTAATTTTTCGAAATATGTTTTATAACGGTACCTCCCATAGGACCGTTTTTTTTTCTTCGACTTTCTCGAGAACTGCTTAACCAATTACAACCAAATTTGATATTCAGGAAAATGTAGATAGCAGATAGCCAAACCAATTCGGCATAAAAATATTTTCGAATAACTTGTTTTTTTTTCTATTTTTAATAATTTTTTAAATGTTTTTTTTATTGAAAAATCGATATTTTGAAAACGGGTATTTGAATATTTTTCTTAGTTTGTTTTTAAATGCAAGTAATTTTTGTATTAAAGTTTGCATTTTTGAATTATTATTTTTTTTTTTAAAGTTGTTTAATAAAAACTATTTTATTAGAAAAGCGCTTCTACGATTTAAAAAAAATTACACTTTTTAAAGAGATAAAATGGCGTTTAATTTTTTCCGCTGAAACAAATTTTCAAAAGTCAGAAAAAGCAAACAAAAACTTTGAAATTCCTTTAATATTTTTTAAATTTTATTTGAAGCTGTGACTGCACATAAGTGCAAGTACGTGCGATCTTGTCGTCAATTTATTTGATCATGGACTCTTGTATTCTTCATCTAGTGCTGCATGTAACCGTCTTTCTGATCGAATAACTAATTATCAAAAACAAAAAAAAATAAAGTGTGCGTAACGCAACCTTCTTTACCTTAAAATAAAAAAAAACATAAAGCTAGATTCCCCAAGAAAGCATCAATACGTGTGGGGTATTGATGTTTTCTTGTGGAAAGTAATTTAGCGGCATAATTATGAACCTATTGATGTGCTACAAACCTGAGCAATATTCTCCTGATCTCGAATATAATAGTAGCCATATGCAATATTATTCTGATTCATGTACCTAAGTTATACATGTTATTCTGGACCGACCTTTAAGTTACTTTTATCAAATTCAAATTAAAACATTTTACAAAATTTTGTAATAAATGTAATATGGTTACGCAACTGATTGGAATACCAATTTGAAATTAAAAGGAAATTCTTGAACGGTTTCAAATCGAATGTTTGTTAAACCCTCTTTTGTTTGCACTATACATTGAAGGTCTGACTGAATGTTTATCAAAATAAGACTAAAGCCACTCAATCACATTCTGAAAGTGGTTCTACTCTACTCACATCGGATCCTTAGAATAGTCATGGACATTGATCACGACTTTATGACAAACGATTTATTTAAAATTTGTATGTAATGAATTCTATATCTAGTTGCACTACTTTCCAGAGAACTCAAATGTGATTAAATTAACCTGTCTGATATTTCAGTATCTTCCCAGTAGAGCTACTAATAGAAAACCTCAGTGCCCTCGGTTACTACCGTCACTTAAGGTTTTCTTGTAAGTATCTAGAAGCATAGCCACAATAGTGTTTGCAAACCCAAGGTGCGCAATATTGTATGGGTAGTACTTTTTTTATTTTTACCGAAGTATAAAAAATTGTGTAAGTACAGTCAAGACCCACCTTCCTTAAAAAAATAACAGTTCCGAAAAAAGAACGAAGTGACTGGTACGGCAATTCTTCGCCATCCGTAAAGATAGCATGACCTGAGAACCGTTAGCAGAATTCCACTGCAAGTACACTAGACCCAAATAATGTGCCTATTCACTCTAATGAGTGTGACTATTCTTTTATTTCTCTTTACCGGCCAATCATTACCATCTGTTTCTATTGATTCATATTCTTCAAATTCTTCAAATGTTTGTTAAGTGTTACCCACATTTACGTTATATCGAACTCTTTAATCTTGAACTTCTGGTTTTGCCCACTGCGCGGCGCGCGTCCTTTGAATAAAGATAATTTATCATAAGTCTTCATTCAGAAATCGACTTTCAGTCCCAATTACGTTTCACCGGAATGGAGATACCTCTTTACTTTCGGTCACAGTTCTGCTAATCTTCAAAAGTTATTATTCGAATTAATCAGCCTGTGACGGAGTGATCAGTTTAAGTGGAGCATCTTCAAATACCCCATATTCATCGCAACTGGGGGCCTATTCCTGAATACGAGTCGAGTGGAATGTCACTCGAGAACTCACAGTCGAGTCGAGTAACAATCGGTATTCCACAACTCTAGTGAGAGCCAAAAACATGACATGACTCTGAAAATGTTGAACATACCCTTTGAACTGTAGCTGACTTTACTAAATGTTGACTTGACGTTTCACAAAAAAAAACTTTTGATTTGAGAAATAATCGTTTAATGTAATTTGATAGTAAATTAATCAGTTTAAATCCTAAAAGTAATATCAATTATATGTTTTATAACACTGATAGTGGTAGTGAAAAAGTTTAGTTTAGAAATATTTAGAGAGTAAGAATCAAAATAAAAAAAAAAATTAAATATTTTTAAAGATTTTTACAACTGTTCTGAGTAAACAAACCAATTTTTTATGTTTGCTGCGAGTAATGGAGCGCACATTTAATACAAATTCTAGATCGTCGTCTAGCCAAATACCTAAATTTTGTTTCTACACTTCATCATTCATAATGTACCAAATTATTTTTGTTTTATTTAAATTTTATGAACACGTAAAGTTGGTATTTTCTAAATGCAAACAATTGCAAATAACAATTAGAAAATTACAACTTTAAGTCTTTTTTTTAATCTTTAACTACATTTATGCTTCCATCACTGCTGCTCTCGAGCACTTTTTAAACATGAATGATTTCTCACAGAAAAAGCTTCACTTTCGAGTTGAAGAATAGGTAGGTATCTTTCATTCGAGTCACATTTGACGTTCAATGTTTTGATCTCACATGAAAACGTACTCGACTCGTATTCAGGAATAGGGCCCATGTTCTCCCTTCCTCTGAAGTTTTATTCTTTTCTTTATTATATTACGAACTAGCTGACCTACCCGGCGTTGCTGGGACTAACCCTAGATATATCTGGATATCAACGAAAGCTGTTCAATTATAGCTTAAAATTGTTACAAAATGTTTTTGAAAATCGGCCAAGCCTTTCAAATTTAATGTTGGTTAAATGAAAATGTATATATACGTGGGGTGTAGTACTACTAAAGCATTGACGACTATGTGAATGACATTTTTGGTCATAAATCCGGTTCTAGACATTGGACAGCAACAGATTTCTTAAATGAACTCTCCAAACATGTCCTAAGATCTCCTAAAAATGTCATTAAAATCGATCGAGCCGAACAAAAGTAGTTTGCGCACAAACATAATTTGGATTGGCCTTTATATATATAGATGTGAATGTTTTTATGTTTGGATGTTTGTTCCGCAATCACACCTCAACGGATCAACGGATTTAGATGAAATTTGGTAGGTAGATGGATAATGTGCTGGATTAAAATTAAGAAAAAATGCACGGTTCCTATGGGAGAGGCTTAAATCTGAAATACTGCATTTCTGGAGATTTGTTTGATATACTTCTGTGCCTTAATGACAGCACGAATTTGTGAAGATCGCCGAGATATATGTTGAAACGTTATTTCCTTGATCAAATGCAATAACTAGATATCAAAATGAAAATGTGGTTTATGTGAAAATGATGTCACAAGACATGCAGTTGGTTTGACTTACTGAAAACTTAACTCGCCGAGAAATAGCTCCGTCAATTGGCTACCTTAATCGTGCCAATTAACACCTCTAAGCGATTTCATGTTGCTACGTTAATTTGGTTTATAGCAACAAGCTAGCATCTTTAGATGTGTTTAGGCCCAATTTCGAACGAGTGGTAGTGGCCATTTCCGACAAAATGTGTGGTCAAGTCATCGAAAATTTGTGAGCATTCAAATTTCTCAGATAGCCTGTTTATTGCCGGATTTTCATGGTGTATTACATTAGCTGATTAATTGTGAGACACTGCTTTGCGTATTAATCTTCCCGCTTAACATTTGAAGAAAATAAAACCTTCCATAGAAAAAGCCGATCACTTCTTAAAGCTTAAGGATGATCACCGTGAGCCAATCAAATGTTTGACTTTTTTTCAAACAATCATCGAGCACGTCAGCAACTGTTTTGGCTTTCTTACTAAGGGGTCTTTCATTAAGTGCTTCCTACCTTTAAATTTAAATAAAACAAAGTCTGTGTGGGATACCATCATGTGCAATATAACATCGTTTAAATGTCCGTCGCGGCTTCTCTTGTTGTGACGCATCCGAATTGTCCAATTTTCCATGACTCTAGCGCAAAAATCAGAATGAATTTGACCGATGGCATTGGTTATGCTGGCTTTGAGGGCTGTTGTGGTTTGTGGCCTATTCTTAAGAAAACCGCACAAAAAAAAGGGGCCCATCATATAATCTCGGTGGCGGTGGCCAGTTCAGATCTCCTCCCGATGAGAAGACCATGCCCTAAAATCGCTAGTGCATAATGTCCAAAGTGGCATGAGCTGTTGTGGTGCTTGGAACCATCCTTTTAAAACCAGATGTCTTTGGTATCCATATCATCTAATTCAGGCCAAAAAAAGTTGGTAATTATCGACCTGTAGCGCTCGTCGTTGACGGTGATAACCTGGCCAAATGGTTCTCAAAGAAATATGTACCGATGACGCTGCGCCGCCAGCCCAAAATCTTCTCCAAACAGGGACTTTATCGGAATGCATTGAACGCTTTCTGATCTCATATAGATGGGTATCGTCCCAAATTCGAAAATTTTGTTTGTTCACGTACCCATTCATCCAGAAATGGGCCTCATCGCTAAAGATGATTTTTCGATGTTAGTTGCCAACTGCTCCAGAGCACATTCAACAAATTCTATGGTCATTTACCTTCAGCTTCTAGGTCAGTTAAATTTTGCACGGGTTGCTGCCCAAGTTAAGGCGCAAATTTCGCCAAGTTGTGGCGATGATTTCAAGAGATCTTACGTTTCGTTGACAAACGGGTGTTGGTTGGTTGTTTACTGGGCCAGTTGACACAAATTTATCCACCACACTGCAAATAGACCTTTCGGTAGGACGATTATGGCGACCGTACAAATGGCAAAGCGCGGGGAATGTTGCCCGAGTTACATATTTGGCGTCAATGTGCACACTGCACAGCTGCAGCCACGAACATCAAGCGGGGCTGCAGCCATGAACATCATCCACGGCTGCCACGAGCATCAAACATGGCTGCAGCCATGAACAGCGTATGCAGCTGCAGCCAACTTCAGCTTAGCAACAAAAGCTCTTTTTATAAAAGGTTCCAAGGTTTTGCAGCCTCTAGGTGGGAAGAAAAAACGAAGCGACGCTGAAAACAGTTGAAGATAAGTTGGAATCGGTGCGACCACGGAGGACCGTACATTAATTAACCAAATATGAATACTTTTGTTTTCCATATTGATTGAATAAAATTAAAATAAATAGAAAGAATAAAGTTTTTGTGTAGCGATTGGTGGGAAAAGTTAATTCCCGCATAGAAACCCATTTTGATAAGACAATTTTATCATTTTGCACGTGTTGTTGAGCCAATTTGATAGATATGGCTTCAACAAGATGGCCGCCATCAAGGGTCAAAGTTCAGAAGTCCCTATTGGAAGACCCAACATAAATAATTTCTTCCTGTTGATTGAAAAGTAACTTCTCAACGCTGAAATTGTTTTCTTGTTTTATTAACTTATTGGTAAAATCAAATAGGAAAACACTCATCTTTTTCTGGGTTTTTTCGACTTATCCACCAATTTATAAATACCATAAATAATCCAATTTGTTGGTAGTCTTATTAAAAACTAATGAACAGAATCATGAAAAAATTCATTTAAATCGATTTTTTTTATAAAAATTGTTAGGTTTTAATCTATATTGACATACATAAGTAATCTACGGTTAGACTATTAGAAATAAAGTTAATGATTCCCCCTGCTTGAACCAATCTAAATGATTAATGAATATGAATTTTTTAATCTCGACATTTCAAGGCTCAATTTCCTTTAATTTGTTTAAGAAATTCATCGGATACCACAATTTACTGATGATCAAAGCTCACATTTTGTAACTTACGGTTGGTTTATTTTAAAACAAATGTCTTTTTCCCTTTGTCACGTGCCTCACCACGACCGTCATTTATCCAAAACACAAAAAAGAGGAACCATTAACCGATTTGGGAAATCCGTTCGTCAATTTATCATCAAATCGGGTGTGAAGGATGTGAAACATGACTTTCGGCTCGTCAACTGTAGAAGAACGGAATCCATGTAAATCCGTAATCAGACATTGACTAACACAGACATGTGTATGTATGTGTGTATAGAATTACTCTGTTACACAAAATATTTTGAAAATTCAAGCTGACAGAATACGTGTCAATAAAATGACTGACTGGCAGGATAATGAAATCTAAATTAGTGGTTGTTACATGTCAGATGCAAAATCAGGATGTTCGTTACACACATCCATACACAATGAGGCGGTTTTTGGTTCCATTGTTCACAAAAATGTCATCATGGTTAAGGGAGTTAGTTAGGAAGGCGAATGATTTTACGTTGCTGAATTAACCATCGTGTTAGATTATAGTGCATTGTGCATTTTCCTGCCACCATGGTGTGCTGCATAATGGCCACATAGACGATTACTAATTGTATTACGTCTATTAATTCAGTTAAATCATCTAGTCCTTATGGATCCATCGATGGAATCCCTTTAGTTAAGTATCATCGCATGGTATCGAAATTTCTAAACCAATATGCCATCAAAATTTATGTGTTCATTCGAATGGACATGCATCAAGAAGACAGGCTAAATTGGTGCGTTAAATGATAAGCTTTATCCGGTGGAATTAAAGTACTTCAATCAATTTCATTAAATGTACTGGAGCTTGTGATGTTGGCTTGATATGAATAAAATGACTTATTTAATATTAAACTAGAATTCAATACCATTAACAAAGATGGTTTTTAGGACTTTACGTCATCAGCAATTATTTGGATCACTAAGAAATACAAATTCTCACCAAAACAAGCTCACAGTCTGGATCTGGTAATCAATTCTTAACTGAATCACATACATCCCGTGCGTTAATAAGTAAGAACATCGTACCAAAGTTGTTATTCGGAATAAGTCAAGAAAAGCGAGGTAAAAATCTTTTAAATTAAAGTTTTAAATATTGAAAAGTCACAAACAATTTAAGAAGATAAATCCACATCGAAGCTAAGACCAACACCTCCTTCAATTCCCAAAAAGTCCAATAAGTCTTTTCACTTAAATAAAATCGTTTCCATTAGCATGACAATCAAATCTTCCACCCGCAGCAATGTTAACATCAGCAGAGATCTTTTGTTATCCTTTCCCTCTATCAGACTGAGAAGTTTTCCTTTGTGCTATCCATGGAATTGTTTTCATAAAACCCTCATAAACACTCCTTTTGGTGCTCACCATAGATTGGCTACCAGCACTTAATGGAGCGCTGCAATTTACAGTACACTCGCCTCTTATTTTGACTTCAAAGCTTCCAACTCCCAAGACAGTCATATATAAACACATATGTCTTCTTCCAAACAATTGGCCAGAATTTTTTGGAGTAAAAATAATAAATAAAAATCAGGAGCATTGTCCATGTAATAAATTACACCTTCCATGAAAGAGTTCGGATGGTCTTTTGTTGGATCCCCTACGTCAAGACTATTAACTTAGTCAATTGCAATAGATTTATTGGACTTAATAGACAAAAGTTTGTCTTTAAGGATTTTGTTTCACTGGAGTAAGGAGTTTGTTTCATCAGTTTTTTGAAAAAAAAGAGTTGCATTTGTTCATTTATTTATAAATCAATGAGACCATCAGAATTAGGAAATTGGAGTTACTAACGGGTGATATTTTTGAGGTTAGAACTTTTTTTTTAAAAAAAAAACGCATACAATTTGCAAAATCTCATCGGTTCTTTATTTGAAACGTTAGATTGGTCCATGACATTTACTTTTTGAAGATAATTTCATTTAAATGTTGACCGCGGCTGCGTCTTAGGTGGTCCATTCGGAAAGTCCAATTTTGGGCAACTTTTTCGAGCATTTCCGCCGGAATAGCCCGAATTTCTTCGGAAATGTTCTCTTCCAAAGCTGGAATAGTTGCTGGCTTATTTCTGTAGACTTTAGACTTGACGTAGCCCCACAAAAAATAGTCTAAAGGCGTCAAATCGCATGATCTTGGTGGCCAACTTACCGGTCCATTTATTGAGATGAATTGTTCTCCGAAGTTTTCCCTCAAAATGGCCATAGAATCGCGAGCTGTGTGGCATGTAGCGCCATCTTGTTGAAACCACATGTCAACCAAGTTCAGTTCTTCCATTTTTGGCAACAAAAAGTTTGTTAGCATCGAACGAAAGCGATCGCCATTCACCGTAACGTTGCGTCGAACAGCATCTTTGAAAAAATACGGTCCAATGATTCCACCAGCGTACAAACGACACCAAACAGTGCATTTTTCGGGATGCATGGGCAGTTCTTGAACGGCTTCTGGTTGCTCTTCACTCCAAATTCGGCAATTTTGCTTATTTACGTAGCCATTCAACCAGAAATGAGCCTCATCGCTGAACAAAATTTGTCGATAAAAAAGCGGATTTTCTGCACACTGATTTTGGTAATAAAATTCAATGATTTGCAAGCGTTGCTCGTTAGTAAGTCTATTCATGATGAAATGTCAGCATACTGAGCATCTTTCTCTTTGACACCATGTCTAAAATCCCGCGTGATCTGTCAAATACTAATGCATGAAAATCCTAACCTCAAAAAAATCACCCGTTAGTACACTGACAACGATTGACTAAAATGGAAAAGGGTATGTAGAAGTAATTTTTTTGTCTTCCATATGGAAGAAGCAATTCTGTTGCGCTACAATATAGCTGTCAAACTTTTTCATCACAAGCGACAGTTTTATGTATCAGCGACTTTGTTTGTCGATCGATGGGTTATCATCTTGCAAATTTCATTAAAAAATACTTTAAGTAACCCTATATGCTCTATCCCAAAAATATTGATTAAGCTTCAAATTTTCTATCTTAACACACGAACATAAATATTACTCCTTTGAACTTCAACAACAATTAAAAGTTAAAAATATAAATAAAATGATAATTAACAACAACCCGATTCCTTTGATAATTATTAGTAATTTCTGAATTGAACATAATTATTTATGAGTAATCCACAACCAACGGGAGTAATTATTATCAATTTGTGAAGAAAATAAATCATTCCACAGACGACCCCCCGCCCACCACAATGAAGTTGGTGTTGAGCAAGAAATTAGAGTCCTTGTTGAAATAACAAGCCCTTTCAACGAATGGGTTAATAAGACAAAAGGAATTAATGTAGAGCGATGAAGAATAACTTTCATTGAACGTATTTTCAATTTGAATATAAGAATACAAAAATGTTTGAGTTTCCATTGATGATGAATTAGAAGAGTAAATTAAATTAAATTTAAGCAGGAATTATTTGAATATATTTCAAAGTCCTTAATTTAAAAAAATATCTTTTGCTTTTAATAAAAAAGTTCGTTGTCTGTAAAGTCGGTTTACGGATGATAATTTTACGTGCTAACGTCATAAGAAAACATTAATGTCAGCAACACCAACATAAAGCCCGTTAACTCATACCCACAAACTCTCTCGTTAAATCCACACACAAACACCCCAATATCTACATCTACTTCCTACTTTAACAAAACTCCGCCTATTTTGTATTTCTTTTTCTCTTTCTCTTCTTTTTGAATTTGAGTGGAATTATTTTGGGAATTTGAGATTGTTCTTTTTCATGTTCGCCTGGTGCTCAGAATACGTTTGCGATCGATTTTGGTTGAAAAAGTTAACCCCAAACCCTCTCATCAAATCCACACACACCCACCCCAATATCTACATCTACTTCCTACTTTAACAAAACTCCGCCTATTTTGTATTTCTTTTTCTCTTCTTGTTCTTTTTGAATTGTTTTGGCAATTTAAACCTGTTCTTTTTTATAGGCGAACATAAAATAGAACAGGTGCTTGAGCTTGTGATGGATTTTGTTTGAAAGAACCACATTATCGCGGTTAGCATGAGTTATGAGTCTTATCAGCATGAGTCATGTTATTTCGTATGTGTAGCCTGTCATCGATTTATAAGACGTTATCACCTTGAAAAAAAGTTTTTGTAATTAATTATTTTATTTTTCATTAACTTAATAACGAACTTGAAAAATATCTTTCTTATGCTACCTTAGCTAAATAACTGGCCCTATGTGCTCTAAGTATATCAATATCATTTAATTCACTTTCTTAAATTAAATTAAATTAACATTAAAACTTACGGGTTTTATTTTTCCCCAGAAAGAATTATAAAACAAAACAATCTGATCATGTTTTTTTAACCTAAATTAATGTACTTAAAATAAACTAAAAATTAACTTAAATTAAACTTAAATTATATAAACCAAGAACAGCCACAGCAACAATTTTTAAAATTTATTTATTTTTGTTTTGTTTTGTGTTTGTTAATATTTTATTTTCTTTTTTGTGCCGCCGCATTTGCCCATTGCTACAGAACATAAGTCTTATTTACAACTATGTAAGCGGACCATAGATAATAAAGGTCCACCGCACTGAAATTATCAGCCTTTAGGCCACCAAAACTGGTGCACCTGATGAATATTTTCTCTTGAATTCACTCTTTCGAAAGTATTCTCTGCTCCGCTCCATGGGACAATGTCTAGGTCATAAAGAAGTCGCCTATTCAAAGTTTTACGGCCGACGTGGTAGATCAACGAGAAAGCCGATCTATATTTATCACCCCTCAATTATCTAAATAAAGGTAAGCCTCGGTAACCGCTTGAACGTGTACTTTCCAAGTTCCAATTAAAATTTTAGTATAAGTTCTGCCGAAGCAAGAAGTATTCATCTTGGGCAAAGTAAGCCCCAAAGATTTGGCAATTTGTCGAAGTCATCGATTATGCAATGTGACCTCAAATCAACTTAATTAAAAACTTGTCCTGTTTATGTTGGCCTCGTTGTATAAGACCTCGTTGGGAGTCGAGTATTCTGTAAAGTTCAAGACCATGTTTTTAAACACCCGAATCTTTTCCATTAAAGATGGTGCAACACTGAACCACACTGGGCATCCCTAGGTAATCATTAGCGAAATAAGGGCAGTATATCAAATCACCTTTACCCTGCTGCAAGGCTGCTGCTATAAGAAAGCGTCTTATCAGGGCGAAAGCCACTGATCTAACTAAATAGCAATGCGATCTTCCACACCTTTACATCCAAGTAGCCCAGCGATCACATACCATATCATGATGATCATAATCTAGATAAGTTATGTCAAAACAATATTGAAAAAACGGGTTCGACTATTCGATACTAGGGTGCCAATCGAGGATTGTTGATCGGCAGCACGTAACTTGAAACGAGTTTCATTGTGAATTACACTAAAAGATTTCATTGTGAACTAAAAAGTAAAATATTTTTTAGAGTAAAAAAAAAAACAATTCGAATTTGTTTGCCTCATGAAATTATTTGCATTTAAAATTAATTTACTCTATTTTGAAATTCACATTCAATATCATATTTTTTTTGTTCGGAAAGTGAAGATGAGGAAGCTGTTTATATTGGGTTTTTCAACAGGAACGACAGCGACAGCAAACGACGGCTTATTTCTTGCCGCGTTTTTGACATTTCTCTTCAGTAAGGTTTGCCATTTTATGATAAAAAGATATACGAGCCAACAACGAGTCGAAATTATTAATATTTACTACCGAAATTCGGAGTCAGTGGCCTCAACGTTAAGAGCGCTACGACCAATTTATGGTCGTCATAATCGTCCTTGCAGATCAACAATTGAGCGTCTAGTGGAAAAATTTGAATCCACAGGCACAGTACAAAATGTTCCCGTTCCAGTGAGACAAAGAAGTGCCCGTAGTGTCGAGAATATTGCTGCCACTGAGGCTTCAGTTGCAGAAAGCCCAAATGTGTCTCTTACACGTCGTTCTCAAGCGTTGGGCATCTCTGTGACGTCGTTGTGGCGAATTTTGCGAAAAGATCTTGGCCTACATCCTTACAAGATTAAATTGACGCAAGAATTGAAGCCGCTTGACCACCAGAAGCGTCGTATGTTCGTGAATTGGGCTGAGCACCAACTTGAAAATGATTCGGATTTTCATCGAAAAATCATCTTCAGCGATGAGGCAGGCTCATTTCTGGCTGAATGGCTTCGTCAATAAACAAAACAAAATATGCGGTATTGGTCAGGCCGCAATCCACACGTACTCCATGAGTCATCATTGCATCCCGAAAAAATTACGGTTTGGTGTGGTTTATGGGCAGGCGGCGTCATTGGGCCGTACTTCTTCCGTGATGATCAAGACCGGCACGTTACTGTGAATGGGAATCGCTACCGTTCAATGATAATCGAATATTTTTGGCCCCAATTGGATGATATGGACTAGGAAGACATGTGTTTCCAACATGACGGCGCCACAAGCCACACAGCGAATGTCACAATCAATTTATTGGAAACCAAGTTTGGAGAACGTGTTATCCCACGAAATGGTCCAGTCGCTTGGCCGCCTCGGTCGTGCGATTTGACGCTGTTAGACTATTTCTTGTGGGGCTACGTCAAGTCTATGGTCTATGCCAACAAGCCAGCGACTGATGGACTTCGTACGAATATCGAACGTGAAATTGCAGCAGTATCGGCCGATTTATGCTTGAAAACCGTCGAAAATTGGGTTCAACGTCTGGACTTCTACAAGCGTGCCCGTGGTGGCCATGCAAAAAAAATCGAGTTTCATACGGCTTCGAACGTTCTTTCACAGGAATAAAGAATTTCATTGTTATCCAAAACCGTTTTTGTTTTATTTAAAAAAAACTTTTGCAGCGCTCTTATTGAAAGCCCCTTTACGAAAGTGCGCTTCCAGGCCATTGCCCGTGCCTATAAAATAAAAAACTTTTTCCGATCTTATATTGTTTTTGAAGACAACCCTCGTGTTAAGTGAGTTTATGAAAAACGCTGGTTTTCCTTTTTCAAAATGTTAGTTAAAATTTCTGTCTGTTTTTTTATCAATCGACAATTTTTATTTGGTTTCATATTTTTGTTTTCAGAATTGAACAATGAAAAGTTTTTTTTATTTTATATTTTTATAGATTGCATTGATTTCACTCATCAGTTTTTGTGGAAGAACTTTCAAATCTCCTCGATCTAATTAATCTCTGATTTCAATATAAATATTTTAGATAGTAACAGTATTGCTTGTAACTATTTAGATTTGCTTTCTTCGCATGGGTATCTTTTATTTATGAACCAACAATAATTATTTTCTGTTTTGACCACATTCACGGGCGTTTTTCTAACATTTCTGTTGAACACTGCCAGCAATTTGTTTCTGCGTTTAGGATAAGGGATCATTTCCTGGTAGATATACCTAAAACTATCTTATTAAAAACTAGTACGTCAGGCAATTAAAAAAAAATGGACTTTCCCTGACTTTTGAATCGTGGAATGAAGAAGTAGTGTCGAAAGCATATGATTTTTTCAACCAAATATTAAATAACACTAAATACAAAGTTTTATGTTCTCAAATTAGAAAAGAAATCTCTTTGTGTAAAAATAAATTCTATTCACATCGATTTCAAAGCAAGAATGGCGCTTAGTTAATATCATCTTAAAAAAATCCTCAATTAACCAAAAAAAATATAATTCTTAGTGACAATGATGTACTTATAACTTATATCTGGTAAATACAACATAGCTGATAAATTTAATTCTTACTTTGCTGCAATAGCAGATACCTTTATTCCCCAAACTAATCTTAATAAATATTTTCAATAAGAGTATTTATTCTAGTTGTTTTTCCAACGGCCTTAAATGTGGTGATGTAATACTGCTTTTTAAAAAAAGGAAACTCGTATAACGTTCAAAATTAAAGATCAAAATGGTATGTGTGGTAAATGCTGGTAGGGTGGTACGTATTTTACTAAGATTCAACCGCTTTTGATTCTCCAAAAATACATTCTGAAAAAAATTCCGCACAACAGCTCTTAAAAACTTTTAAACAGTTACATCGGGTCGGTTATTTAACAAACTTCCGATCTCAACGTCTTTATTTTGAAAACAAATTAAAACCTGGTTATTCAGTATGGAAAGTATTTTTTAATAAAAAAAAATGTATTATGTATAATAATAATTTTTTCTCTCTTCTGGCTGTTTTTCTTTTTTTTGCTTTTTTTTATATTTACGAATGCTTTTTAATTTTGTTCTTTTTATTTTTATATTTTACATTATCTTATTCATGTTTTTTAAATTAGATTATTAATGGTCACCTGTCCTATCATTTAACTTTTTTCAATTTAAAAATATCTGAAATAGACATTTGACATTAATTTTATTTTAAACACAAAATGTCTTCCTTTTTTTCCTCATTTGTATTAATTACAAATTTGTAATAAATTATAAAAATCTGAGTAGTAAGAGTGAAAAAATAAAAATAAAATGAAAAAAAAATCACTTTCTTATATCAATCAGCAAAGTGGTTTTTACTAAACTAAACTGAGAATTCTTCATTTAAAAGTTGAGCCAGGTTTCCATTAAAACAAAAATGTCATAGAAAAAACTTAAAAGTTAGGCTGCGGTTCCGGCGCCAGCGAATGTAAGCGAATTTCAGACACCAGGCCCAAGGAATTCCAGGTGCGAAGTGAGTAGGCCAGCACTGCACTACCAGCAGCAATGTCCCCAAGGTAAAGTGTACTATAAGTAAATTTGGATCGTTTTGGCATGAAAATTATGTTTTTTTAAGAGGTGAGTGGGCAAGACCCCCAGTGCTTTCAGCGAGCTTAGCCGAACCACTAGACATTCCTTCAAATCTCTTTCTTAATTGTCCCTTCCGGTTTTCACCTCGTCCTTATTTCCCTTCTCCTGAGTGCCATTCTCCGGTACTTCCCGTCCTGCAACCCTATTTCCAGTTAACATTTCTTTTTGTGATTCATAACCACTACTATTCCGATTTCCCCTCTCACCTTCCCTATCCAATTCATCACTTTATTTTGAATTAACTACCTTCCCGCTTCGTCCTTTAGCTGCGTCCTATGTCTTCTTCTTCCAGCCATTTCCCTCCTTTTCCCTCCCATTCCTATCTTTTCTTTCTATTCGCCCTATCACAGCCTAATCCCATCTTCCTCATTTGCCTCTATATTACAATATAGATACAACAATATACAATACAAACAAATATTGTTTTTTTTTATTTTTACTCGCTTGGGTAAAACGAATTTTAATAATTTTGTTTAAATTTTGAAATATTTTTTTAACTAGCATTTTTACACCTTATATACGTATGATATTATTTTATACAAGTAATCAAAATCACATGAAATATTCTAATGTCAAACCTTGTTTTTGGCAAAAAATTAAAATTAAAAAAATTTAAATATTAAAGAAAAATGTTACACATACGCCACAGTGTCCCTTAATTTTTGGTGCAGCTACCATTACAACCTGCTTATCGTCACCTCGACAACAGCTGTCGACCAACTAAAATGATAATGTCATTGCACAGTACAGACATAGGGTAGTTTATCTTGTATCTTACAACTGAAAAAATATTTTATTTTGATTTTAAATTGCTTTACTGCGTTCTAATATCAAAATTGGGAGGAAAAATATATATAGAGAAAAACCTTCATATAAATGTTTATATTTTATGTTTTATCACAATTTTTTAAATTTCGTATTCTTTTTTTTTTTAAATAAATAAATATATGAAAAATATATAAATAAATAAAATGTACTCAAAAAAATAATAATAAATAAATACATACAAAAAATAACTAATTAATAAACAAAATCACAAATAAATAAACAAAATAAATAAATAAATAAATAAGTATTTAAATAAATTAACAATGAGTTTACTTAAGGATAATACAAATACAAATATTTCGGAATAAATAAATTAATATACAAATCTAGATGGAAATTTGTAATAAATTGTGTTATAGCATAAGGTTTTGTATTAATACATTTTCAATGTGTTGGCATCGTCTAATGAATTTTTCATTGTGGTTTTTAATTTAATTTCTAATAGTAACTACCCGAGCCTGTTCGCGTAATGTTGATGTTGAATTAAACGTAGGAACGCGAAGTATCATTTTGAGAACTTTGTTTTGGAATATTTCAAGTTTTTTTTAATATCATTTCCCCAAACGGGAGATCCATATCAAATTATAGCTTGAAAAACGACTCTGTAGATAGAAAGCTTATTTTGGTCGCTTTATAATGATTTTCGATTTAATAAAGGATATAAAAATCTGATTGCTATATTAAGCTTATTTAAAGTCAATTTCTTGTCTAATTTAATACCTAAATACTGAACAGAATCGACCCAAGGAATAGAATATTATTATTAAATGATATATGAGTTTTTAAAATATTACACTTGAATTTAAAAAAATTTAGAGCTCCTAGTTCGTGAGAAGGTAACTAAATTATCTACAAAATGAAAAGGAGTGCATTGGTAGGAAGCAGAGGGGCAACTAATCCCTCTTAACCACGAAAGTATATATCAACAAATTGTAAAATAATAAGTGATAACCAAGGTTTGCTTGTGCCAAATTGTTTATTTCTATTTTTTTTTATTGCAAAACTTGGTACTTGGTAAAAAAATCAACTCATAGTGAACTTCAGCTACACCTCCTTTCTCATACTCTAGAGATGCTTATTGAAAATTAATTCTTTTGTAACTAAATATTTGACGACGCTGGTTTCCTCCAGCTGTTAGTGTCGAGCGACTATGTTTGTCAGTCCATACTTAATCCAATGGATCCAACGCTCGTCGTTAGTTCACTTTTCAGTTTTACAACAGGCACCGCCTGGAGGTAACGATGTGATTACGGGCATCTGGAGAGACTACTCTAACCATTGAATGGCCATTACGGCTGCCAATCATAGACCAGTCAACCTAGATGACAACCAAAACGTTGAAAATTTTCTTTCATGTGTACGTTTTTATACTGTACAATACATGCCAGCTGTTTTGGCACTAAGTGAGACTCTGGTTGGAGTAAATACTGATTTGTCAGAATTTGCTCTACATGGCAATAGTTTGATGCCACTACTTTTTTCCCATCATGGTCTCGTCGTTTATTATCAGGACTGATATTGCTTGCCAGAGCCTTCCCCAATATGGGCAATGTTCCAACACGGACTTTAATTTCTTGTGGCTCAAATTCACAATCCGCAAGCATATCATTCATAATTGTTTTATTTATAGGAATCCAAATTGACTCTTGAACTTTTAACGAGTTTGATGCGCTGTCTGATTCCATCTCGGGAATTTGTTTTGCTTTGTCCTCGCACTGAAATCGTTATTGCGGGCGATTTAAATGTACATAGTTCCAATTAGCTCCGCAATTCGTATCAGAAAACACCCGAAGGATGGTATGTCGTGCTCTTTCCCGGGTTACATCCCCTTACCCAATTGATTGTTGTGCCAACGCGAATACCGGATGTTGCTGGGAAAGCCGCCCATACTTTTGACATATTTCTTTCTTCTCACCCTGATAAATATACCATTAGTGTAACTTTTCCATTTGGCACTTCGGACTATTGTGTCATTTCAGCAAATTTCATCGCTAATGACCTTACCCTTCAGGTACCTGAGAAGAAAATTTTTCCATGGGACAGATCTTTTCCGCACTCGTACAGTAGCAAGAGTTCTCAAAGATATAGATATACACAAATGGTATACCTCCGATTCTTCTGAAGAGGTGTTCTTCCACACTGGCAAAGCCACTGCGTAAGCTTTTTCATCGCTCCTGCTCTTCTGGAATCTGTCCTAGAAGATGGAAAACGGCATTTGTTCAGCATGTCCTTAAGACAGTAGCACTTACGTCCCTTCTTTCTAAGGTCTTGGAAACGCTGATTAACCGCCAGCTTAAGGAATATCTCGAAGTTAAAAAGCTTCTCCATGACCGTCAATATGGTTTCCGCAACAACCGTTCCACTGGTGATCTGATGGCATATCTCACCGAACAGTGGAACAAATCTGTACATCGCTCTTGACATCTCCATGGCATTTGATAGAGTTTGGCATGAAGCTCTCTTATCGAAAATGCGTGCTTTTAGGATCGATGATACTCTTTTTTGTTGGATTAGAAGCTATCTTCTGGACCGTTCAATACAAGTTGTATTGGACGGATTCAAGTCTGATTCCCACAAAATAAATCCTGGTGTGCCCCAGGGCTCCGTTCTGTCTCCGACTCTTCTTCATTTTTATAAATGGTCTTCAACGATAACAACTTTTCTTTAAAATATTTAAACAAAAACAATTTCAAGAAGAGAAAGTTTGAAGACAAATTCCCAACCGTTTAGAATGTAGAATTTCATTTTCAATCGAAAACTACTTTACTCTGTTAAACTGAAGAATATTAATTAAAATTCCAAAGCGACCTACGTCAATTTAAAATTGTAATCCTCTATGTGACTGTTTATAAGATTGAATGTAATTGATTTGCACTTCAATGAATTTATTTCTCCAAATAAGTTCATAAAATAAACAAACTTTTCTCATTTACATTCAACCTTAAAAATCCATAAAATGTATGCATAATTATTTCATATTATTTTGTTCATCGTCGGCCTATAAACTGTCCTATAAAATCAAACCATCTATAGCTTCCAAATTACCATTCAGTTCCATTATTATTATTTTTTTATGACCAAGCGAACTAATATAACGATTGAAATTACTATTCAACCATATGCGTGTGTTTGCCTCCCGCATGTTTTCCGCATCAAAAATCAAAATAAAAATTATGATATAGCTACACATTTTCATATCCAAAGCGTATCTATAAACGCCTAGATAGTATTTAGCCAACCTGTTGCTGTTGCCTACTACACCGTAGATACGCACATAATGTGTCACAAACGTGATGCCATTTACCAAAACTCCGAATATCTGCAAAGCCAGACGCCGAGAATCTATTCAAAATATCTTCGACGCGGAAATTTCCTTAATGCAGCTTTTTTATGAATCTTCTTAACAGACTCTCGAAAAGAAAGCTTTTTGGCCTTTAAAATCTCTCTCACATATGAATTTCGTTTTTGCTCAAATCAGAGTGAACAATCCTCTCCCAGTTGAAATTAGTGAGAGAGTACAGCTAGGGATGAATATGTCTGCAAAACAGGTAAGTTGTTGGGGGTGGTAGCTTTCTAGCAGTTGTTAGGGAATCGTTTCTGTGCTTTGGGGTTGAGCACCCTCTCAAACCGAAAGCCCCCAAACAACAACTGTCTCTTTACAGATACCATGAACACATCCAGAACAATATAATATCCCAAACAAACTGTATCCACAAAATACATTGGCCATCGCAGTAGAAAAAAAACTCCGAAAAATCCAGTTTATCCAAAGTTGGCAAGATGGTCGGTTGATTCTGTTGGATACGGTAATTTTCGTTGCATTTCGTTTCACTTGTTTTGTGAAGGAAGTTGCAAATACACGCGCTCGGTTGTTAGATACATTTCAGTGTTTATATATTTTTGTTAACTTTAATTTATACTGCTGGTTAACCGCAATTATATCTTAGACGCTAAGCAAGTTTTTTAGAACCGCTCCGACGAGCTGTTGACAGTTTAACCGCTTTAACCATCTCTTGACTGTTATCAGTGGCGGGTAACTCTCAACACGTCATTTGTCCAGTTCGGTTGTTTGATACATGATTGACAGAGATCGTGAGATAAATTTGTATCTTGTATCTGGACCGGTTCGCAGAGATACTTAACACATTTCGCGGTATCTTTGATCAAATAAAACGATCACTTTGGTGATCGGTGTGGTCAGAAAACTTTTCCCCACCGCCCATTTCCATCCGGGCAAAAACGATTTACGCCAAATGAATGAATGGAATTCCTCAATCAATCGTTAGATACACGCGTTAGATACAAACAAAAATAAAAAATACACATCTACGTCGCCGATATGTGTGAAATGTTTTTGCTTTCAAAACAATCGAGTAATCGGGACTGATTTTCGAACTCACTTGAGTTCAATCGGACAATTTAGTTTGAATTTGTATCTGAGATTTTGAGATCGTGACGGTAGATCCAAAAGTATCTGTTTGTATTTACAGTGCTATATTAGTTTTACATCCAAAACTGGATGAAAAAGATACAACAAACATCTATCGGATGTTTATAAATAAATTCGCTTTCGCGCTGTCGATACATACCGCACGGGGTTATTAAGCATTTAGCGACTATACTGTCACCAACAGATACTTGCGTTTGTCTCTATCAGTTCATAGTATCTATTTTGGTTCCAGAAGATACGCATTGTTGGACCAAAAATAAATTCAATTACTTTCACAGTTTTCTGACCTCCTTAGCTTGCGTGCATCGTAGGTCTTCCTTCTGGATTTGGGTGATCATTGCGGATCGTTTCGTTTTAATCAAAGTGGGAGACCGGTTTGGACCAAAAGATACAACGGGAAGAAGGATCACCTTAAAAAACAACTCTTATTACATGTGCCTGGACCCATCAACGTGTAAAAGATACAAATCATCCGAGAAACGCGAATATCATCGATCGTCGTCGTCTTGTACGTGACTTTTGTTTTTTTTTCTCTGCCGTGCATAAAATTTTGTATCTTTTCGGTCATGTAAGCATAATTGATGGGAAATTCATGAGCCAATGTCATCGAATCTTCGGTGAAGTGTAAAACAAAATATTTTCTGTGTAAAGCAAAAGTTAATGTGAGCAAAAAAAATTTAAAAAAAAAATTCTAAAGTGCATCTGCAATATGTAAGCTTCAAGGCGGTCGATCGGTACAATTTGTTTTTACAGATGCATCTGAGTGTAAAATATACAATTCTATATCTCATCAATCATTAATAAAATATATAAATAAAAAAAAAAAAAAACCTACATACTCGCAGATATTTTGTGTGTTGAATTAGTGTTATTAGTGTTAACTTGGATATCGATGAATTTTATTAGATAAACATCACTTTTGAGATAATGTATCTATTGTGTATCTATGGTAATTTTTTTTGTTTTATTTCACTATTTTGTTTTGTTTATTCGCTAATTTTCTAAAGGAAACTCGATTCAATTGTTGTATTGTCCTTTCATAGTTGGTCGAGTGTGTATGGAGGAGAATAAAATAATATTGACATTGACAAATTGGGCACTTTTGATTGATTACAGCTCGTTGATTCTGACACATGAAATTGTTGAAATAAAGAGGATTTTCCTGATGGGGAGGGGGGATGAAATAATTGTTTCCATTATATCTATCTGTGAGTAGTTGCAGAGTTTTTTTTCCCCCGAATATGATTTAATGTTGACCCAATTATTGTCTCAACTTCACTCTTCATTTTTATATCTTTGAAGTACAAAAAAAAAGATGCCCTAATGAAGCCATTAGGGAGACGAAGAGAAAATTATGAATTAATTAAAGAGTTTTTGACCTTCTGGGAGATAAATTAGACGGCAGTCAGTCTGAGTGGGTGGGTGTCTTTTTGGAAGGGTAACTGGGCATAATGTTACTAAGTTTAAAATATTCACTGGAGAGTAGTTTTATTTAATTATATTGTCTAGAGAATATGAATATCAAAAAAAAAAAAAAAAAAGAGGGTGACTGATATGGAAAAACTATGTCAGAGTGAAAATTGATTCCCCTGAACTAGAGTTGACAGAAAAGACTTACTTGCCGGCTGGCTGGTTGGTGCAACGCCCGAAACAACTTAGACATTGACTAATGGGTGGAAGTGGTTGTTGGAGTGCATTCTCCGACTATATGCCTTGATGGACATTAGTTCAGAAAGTTTTTGTTTCTTTATGAAATGAATATCAAAAAATGGTGAGCATGTTGGTTTTCAAGCTGTCTTTGTTCAGTCAGGTGGATGGATACAATAAAAATTGATTTTTAAGAATAAGAAAAAATATTTCTAAGTTTAATTTTATTAAATTGTTGTGTCTTATTATAACTTATTAAAAAATCGATTTTCCTTTAAATGCTAACTTACGAATTTAGATTTAGTTAGAGGTATTCTCTTCTTACTTTCTTTATCATTTTTTTTTTTTTTTTTTTTTGATTTTTTAAGAACGAACCTTTGGGTTCTGCGTTTAAATAAGTCGCCCAGAACATGGATTTTCGAACTAGTTGACTTCGTTTTTCGTTTTTCTAGTGTTTTAGTGTATTATCGCCCCTAGTCCCTTCTGGGCATTGTGTCATATTTGCTCATTTCTCATGCCAAAATATCCAGTTAAAAAAGAGCTTTTAAGAAAACGATTTGGGCCCATATCCAACGAATAAAGTTTTTACATTATGAGCAAAAATTGAGGCAAAAAATACAACAATATTCCAAAGATAGTACGATTTCAATGCTTGTTCGTAAAAACACTCCAGTTGTTAGCTCTCAGGGAGCTTGAAGGCAATTCTATGATGCCAGAAATTGTCAAAACCCTGCGCATACTTGAGAACGTAAATGTTTCTGTAGGATCAATCTACTTTCGCATTTTTAAAGTGAAAATCCGCTGGTCCAGACAATATACCCGCTACTGTTCTGAAGAGGGTAAGCTTGTCTACCTATCCTATTCCCCGGAGCTCATTCCAAGCAGAAGGAAAGCAAGTTTTGTGCAGCCTATTCATAAAAAAGGCGAATCTTCATTACACGCAAACTACCGGCTGATTATATTTACGTCCCTTGTTTCCAAAGTCATGGAAATTTTGATTAATTATAAGACAAGGCTTTTCTTGAAGGACATTTTAGGCTACAGCAGGATCAAAACCTGGGATTTAATAGGCTTTATTGCTTCTAAATGTTACGTAAATTCTTCAAAAAGCACCTTTTGAGTTTTTGACTTTATTAGAAATAATTTTAACTAACTTTTTGGCTTGCAGAAATAATTAAGAGATCCTGTACGTATCTTATAATAATTTTATCAAATTCCCACCAATAATTAGAGCCATTGCTTGTTCTTATTTCTCATGATCATTATTCAGTACTATTTTTATAGTTCCAATCGTAATTGAAATACTATTAAAAATTCATTGAAGTTTTCGAATATTAGTCAATCGGAAATATACAAGAATTTGAATTTTATTCAATCCACTTACTAAGGTTAGGTTTGGTTGGCCGACAGTTGTAAAAGTTTTCGCACTCCTATGCTTACAAAACCTATCAAACCTCAGGACAATCAAGTTATTTGAAGGAGTGACTGAAGTTAAATAAGCTTTTACCTGAGTGCTAATTCAAGTCATCAAAAAAATAGTTTCCCAAAAGTTTTCTGCTTAGGTATCAAAGTGCATTTCTTTTTCAGTTTATTCTTTATCCATATTTAGTCCAGTGCTATGTTCTCGAGAAATGCAGACTTCTTGTAACGGGTCCGCCAAATAACATTTTTTTTTTTTTGAAAATGCTTCATCAACATCGAGTGTAGCTTCGGCTGTGTGGTACGTAGCGCCATTCTGTTGAAACCAAATGTTGCCAATATCCTCCTCATCAATTTTTGTGAACAAAAATTCGTTCAACATGCCACTCCTTGCTCATTTTTGAAAAATGGCCCAATTATGCCTCTGGACCAAAATCCGCACCAAACAGTCACTCGTTTTGGTGGTATCGGCTTTTCAATGTATGCGTGCGGGTTTTTTGTGCCCCAAATGCGACAATTTTGCTTGTTTACATACCCGCCAAGATCAAAATGAGCTTCATCTGAAAAGATGATTTTTTTGGCAAAATCGGCATCTTCTCTAAGTCGATCGCAGGCAGTAATGTCGCAATATTTCGAAGCGTATACACAACCATATTCGTTCAGCGGAAGGATAAAACTAATTATCTGTCAAATCAGACATGAGCTAAGTGTTGCCATTCACGAAATAAGCACTAGTTGAAAAAAAAAAGTTAGATAGCGGACCCTTTATAATTGCATGATTTATCAATTTTTAGTTTGTCAAAGGTTGAACATTTTTTCCTTGTCTTGACACAGGTGACAAGAGAGGCAATCCTTTTCCTTAAATCTTATCAGTTTTTTTTTGTATCCTGGTACAACATTATATCCAGATTCCCTGCAGAGTCTAATATTATACTGCGTGGCGTGCCAAGTACCTTTAGTTTAGTCCTTTAAGACAACCAGTTACCAGCTACGAAGTAATTACAGAAATCGCTTTGCCATTTTCAATAAAAAAGGTGAGTTGAATTTATTGTAATGCTAACATTGAGAACCGTTAAGTAGCTTTTATCAATGCCAATACCACTGCTTGGAAGAGGCACAGCTATAATCCTGGAGTCTTAATAAGCTAGCTATTACTTGAAAAGAATCCCGGTTTTGGAACCATAATTACTGATTATGATATTTATAACTAGCCTACCCACTCAGCTTTGCTTGGGTGTACCATACATTTTCGAAAAAAATAACCCGGTGTGGCGCCACCTAGTAATCAAAATAACCTTAATTACTTCATACGAAATAAGCTATCTGATTGTGACCTGTACGACTTTAGCGGTACCAACGAGTGATTAAAATAGCTTCAGTTATACCTAACAACATCAGCTATCTGCCTGTTTTTAAACCCGTCCAAATCGGGGTATAAATACAAATTAAAAAAACGCCTCCAGCGCCACCTAGCGTAATTTAAATAGCCTAAGTTACTCACTGTTTATACTTTCATATATGCATCTTGTAAAAAGCTGTTATTTTGATATTAAAAATAGACACATCATTTTTATTTATGTTTATTATTATTTAAATTATTATATAAATTAATTAATTTCTGTTTTCTGTGTTTATAGGGTCTTTTGAAGTTTGTCACTTAATTATAAGATATATAAAATTTATTATCTTAATATGTAACCTATACACATAAATAACATTTAAGTGTCTGTTTTTTAAAATCAAAATAATAGCTTTTTACAAGTTGCATATAAAAGTGTATACAGTACATATAACAAAAACACAATTTTTAATAAATTTTCTCTGTCTGGACTAATGAAATCTGAAACAAAAATAATAACGAAAATTCTATTGAATAAAATTATTTTTATTTAATAGTATTTTCGTTATTATTTTTTTTTTCATAAATCTAACAACATGGAGGCAGAAACAAAAACTTTCATTAATAAAATCTGTTTTCAAATTCTTTACCATACCCTCACAAACCTCAAGTGATATAAGATGGTTTTTGGGTAAATTTCATTTAAAATTCAATAAATAAACATCGCAAAGTACAGGAAATTTTTTGTTTAAAAAAAATCAATCTTCATTTTCTTGATGAATTATGGCATCTATCAAGGACACTTCGCTATGAATTCATCATCTTATTTAATTCAGACTATATATCAAAATAATATTCTAGTTTAATCAAAACCACATGTGAGATGCTAAATCATTTTTATATAGTTTCATATCAGATTTATGTCGTCACAAAGCTTATAATGTATAATTTGTCTGCAAACATCTAAGGTTTTATTGAGACTACAATAAATCAAAAATAGCTACACCATTTTGGCCAAAATACTATGCCACAACTGAAACAAACCTAATGGTTTCAAAATAACTATTGTTTGTAATATTTGTAACACGACAAATGAATATACATTCACAGTACGGTCTATTAGAATAGGCCCATTAAAATTATGTTTATTTTTCCAAGGCAAATTATTCCGGAAAAATACTCTTTTTCTTCTATTTACTGCATATTTTGTTTCGAAATTTTAATATTAGGTATAGGCTCTATACAAGTAAGAAAACTTGTCCTTGAATTTAGCTAAAACGTTTTTGTGTGTTTTAATATTTTATTGATTTATTCAATTAAAGTTAAACTAAAAATAAAACTTTTAAAACCTCGAATAACTTATAAGAATAAGGGTGTTCGAAAAAAAATTAATCTTGTATTAAATTTTTTAATGGTTAATGCGTCTATCCATGTGATCCAGACTGTTTGGAAATACATAAATCAATATCATTTTCCCACTTCCTTCGAGAATTTCGATTTGTGTACCTTTTGAAGAGTGATTTATGTGAATTACGATTATTTGAGGAAATTTGTCAAAATACCGTATCATCCGTTCATGGTGTTTGTTCATCATTAATTTAGTTTGTCTTTGAAATGTAAATCATGTTATTGTTTTTATTGAGAGGCAAATCCTAGTATTAGCCTTAGTTCAATAGCACGTCAATGTTCTATAGGTAGGTATTTTTTTTCTTTTGCTAAGAATGTCTTTGTCTATTTTCGTTAATTTTTTTTTATAAAAATAGCCTAAAATACCTCTGAATGGTTCTTATGCTTTGCTTTAACTAAATTACACCAATCCTGATTAATAAAACATTTGTTTACTTATCCATGTTATATAGAAAAATAGATTCAGAATTCTACTAAATATTTCCTAGATATATTGTGTTTCAATTTTGACCATATTGCATTTTTGTGGTAATCCTAAGAAAAGTTTTTCAAAACAATAATTTTTTGGATTTGCCTGCGAAACAACCATTAACGAAAATTTTATATATCCTCGAAAACGAAAACGGGTCTTATTATTTAATTTTTAGTAATTGTGTGAGATTTTCTATAAATTGGTGATAAACAAGTCAGCCACGTTGCCTTCTACCATAAAAATAACTGCAAGAGACGTCGAGAGCTAGTTCTTCTTCGCTTACACGGGCAAGGTGCCCAGCCCACCGTAGTTTTTACACAACATCTGCTTTGAGGTTGATTTCATACAATTCATGATTGTTTTTTATACGGAATAGTCCTCCCTTCCATCAAATTTCCGTAAGGCTTTCCCCTCGAACGCGGGTTAAAAGATTAGATTTTTAGTATGCACCCAAGTCTCGAAACCGTATGCTTCTGGCATTGAATTGCCTTGACAGACTATATTAGGAGTTTTTAGAAGCTGCACGCTTATTCCTTCCCTCATTGATTCATAACTTCTCCTCCAAAGCCCGTTAACGCAGATAGGGCCAAAAATCCTCCGAAGAATCTTACGCTTCAAATGACTAAGGATATCTTCATCCGCTTTAGATAGAGTCCATGCCTCGTTGCCTTAGAGCAGGACTGGGATGATAAGGGTCTTATACAGAGTCTCCTTTGTCTTTCGAGAGAGGGCTTTGCTACTCAATTGCCTTCCTAGCCCATAGAAACAGCGATTGGCAAGAGTAATTCTTCGCTTTATTTCTGATGAGATGTTGTTGTCAGATGTTAGCGGATCCGAGGTAAACAAAGTCCCTAACTACCTCAAAGTTGTACCTGTCTATTGTGATGTTTTGCCCAATCCGCTGGTGTTGTGTGTCCCTTTTTGTGGACAGCAAGTACTTCGTTTTGGCCTCATTGACTGCTAGTCCCATCTTAGCCGCTTCAGCTTCAATGCTAGCAGACGTTCCAGTGACAGCTCGCCGAGTTCTGCCAATGATGTCTATGTCGTCAGCATATGCTAGCAATTGCACAGACTTGAAAAAAGTTGTCCCACTACAATTGACTTGCGAGTTTCTTATAATTTTGTCAAGTATTAAATTGAAGAAACCGAATGATAGCGCATCACCTTGCCGGACGAGTTTTGTGGGGATGCCAAAACCTGACATGGCTTTGTATAGCTCGTCTCTATAAATGCTATCGTAAGCGGCCTTAAAATCGATAAAGAGGTGGTGGGTATCGATTTGGAATTCTTGGGTGGTTTCCAGGATCTGCCGTAGCGTGAACATTTGATCGATTGTGGACTTTCCTGGTCTGAAACCACACTGATAGGGGCCAATCAGGTTGCTGACGAAAGGTTTCAGGCGTTCACATAGTACGGCAGAGAGGATCTTGTAGGCGATATTCAGGAGACTTATTCCTCTATAGTTGGCGCAGTTTAGAGGGTCTCCTTTCTTGTGGATCGGGCAAACGATGCTGAGGTTCCATTCATCAGGCATACTTTCTTCTGACCAAACTTTACAGATGAGTTGGTATGCACTCCACCAGGTCATCTCCGGCCGCTTTAAAATGTTCGGCGGGTAGTCCGTCGGGTCCAGCAGCTTTGTTGTTTTTTAGTTTAGATATTGCTATCCTCACTTCATTTTGGTCAGGTGGACGGAAGTTTTGTCTGTCATCGTCCATGTTGAATGGTTCATTCTGTCTGACCGCGGTATTTTGGTCTTCATCGCCGTTTAACAGTCTGTAGAAATGGTCCTTCCATGTACTCAGCACCGACTGTGACTCTACTACGAGGTTTCCATTCCTATCTCTACAGGCTTCTGCGCGGGTTTTTTCCCTTGACACGTTATTTTTACCTGTTGGTAAAACTTCCGCACGTTGCTCCTGGAGTAGCATCTCTCAATATCTTCGATGGCGCGCTTCTCATGCTCTCTCTTTTTCTTTTGGAGAAGCCAGTGTTCTTCCCGTCTTTTCTGCTCGTAAAGCTCGCGAGCAGCTTTCGTCTTTCTTTGCCCGCTTTATATGCCTCTTGTTTGGCTGCATGGGCCTGCCTGCATTCATCATCGAACCAGAGGATTCGTAGTGGTGGTCTGGTGAAACCTAGCACAACAGTTGCGGCATCTCTGATGGCTTGTTGGCAGTGTTGCGACTGGTCTTCGGCACTTGATGCTTGCGGTACTTGATTTCTTGAGAGGTTACGGGATATTCGATCGGCATAGGTTCTGGCGGTTCCTTGCGATTGCAGCTTTCCGACGTCATACTTCCTCACAGTATTACTCCGTTGTTGTGGAGTTCGGGTTATTCGCATTCTTACCTTTGCTGCAACAAGGTAGTGATCCGAGTCAATGTTAGCTGCTCGGAAGGTGCGAACATCCAAGATACTGGAGGCGTGTCTTGAATCGATCGCAACGTGATTAATCTGGTTGACGGTTCTTTTATCTGGGTGTCGCCAATTCCCTTTGTGTATATCGAGATGAGGAAACCGTGTGCTTGCAATGCTGACGTTATGTGCCGCTGCGAAGTCAGTTAGCCTAAGTCCTTTTTCAGAAGTTGTGTCGTGTAGGCTATGTTTTCCGACAGTCCTACCAAAGATTTCCTCTTTACCTATTTTGGTATTAAAATCGCCTAGTACGATCTTTACGTCATATTAAGGGCATTGCTCATAGGTTTTGTCGAGGAGCTCATAGAAGTCATCCTTGGTGGCGTCATCTTTGTCCTCTGTGGGAGCATGAGCGCATATTAGGCTAATGTTGGTGAATTTAGCCTTGATACGGATTATCACAAGTCGCTCTTTTACGTGTCGAAAGCCCAAGACTTCTTGCCTAAGTCTACCGTTTATGACGAATCCTCACCCAAATAACCGCTTATAAATTTGTCCTTAGTTTCCTAGAATCAGTTATAATAGAAACCAGAATATTAATTAAAAACAACATCACAATTAAATCGCAAAAACACTAATTTATTTGTAAATAAAATGGTCCTTCCACAAATAGAAAATCTACAACGTCATTCAATGAACAAACAAAACAAACAAAATTTAACTCAAATTTACGTATCTACAAAAAAATTGCTTTGAAGGCATATATTAGCATTCCAATTAAATTTAACAATAGATAGGTTTTCAAAACAAGGATATTCAGTTGAAAACTTTTTTTTTTTTTTTTTGATTATTTTTAATTGCCAGGCAAATTAAAAAAATAAACTCTAAATTAAATGTCTGTTATTTTGTTTGGTTTTAAAAAAAAAATATGAATGAGATTTTTATTAATGAATTGAAAACATAAGGAAAATGGCACATTTTTTTAAAATGTAAGCAAACAAGACTCTTACCAGGAAATTATTGAACCATATTTAGATTTTCGTTTTTATCTATTAAACTACGACAAAAATAATTATGTTTATTTTGCTTATGAAAATTATTCTTCTTCATTAACTTGCGATGATAGATCACAAAATAGAAAACATTCTTAAGTGCTTAAATCATTTGTTTCAAGAAATTTTAAATTATAAAATTTTTAGAAATATTTGTTGTCCTTGACAGACTCCTGATTTTGTAAATGTTTAAAATGTAATTTAAAAGAAATTTATTGTACTTATTTATTATCTTATAAAGATATAAAAGAATACAAAAATTGTGTTTTCTCCAAAGCTTTACAAATAAATTATCTTAGTCTCTAAATGAATCATGGGTGAACCGAACTAATTAACATTTTTCAGCTTTATTTCCATATTGTAGTTGACATTCCATTAAAGAATATTCACAAAAAAAAAGATAAATAAACTTGTGTCCCTTATTTACATAAAATAAACGTAATCCTTACTTCAGTCTGTATATCATTTACAACATTTGGATGTTCCTATCCAAGTTATATAAAATTACAAATTAATTTATACAGCCGAAAAAAATATTTAAATCATCCTTACCATACTCTGCCACGTGGCAAGGATAACCCATCAACTTGAAAATAATTTAAATTCGTAGTAACACAATCTACTAACTTTTACTTCGTTACATTCACTCTTAAATTATTTACACTCGAATGCAATTTAATTGATGCATGACACAATAGCCGACACGACTCATATGTAGAAACGTAACTCAACACTTTGACTCGTAAAACAACTGTGTCAGATTTATTTGCAAAAGAATCATCAGACCGACACGACGACGACTACGATGGACGTTAAATTTAATCGCATTTACTAGATACCACTCGAGTTAATAGAAGACGTTATAACTACACGTTGAATCTGGTAGTAATTATAAATTGAAATATTATAGTAAAATTATTGTTTTTTTTTAGATTTATTTACAAACAATTGCATTTTAATTATTTCGTCGTATGTAAAACACGATTTTTTGACATTTGAGTTAAGAATCGCATTTGAGTTAGGTAACCGGATTTAAAGTTGAAATTTATTGTTTTAATGGAAAAATACATCTCTGTTGTCCAAATTAAGTAAAACAATAAATAAACAAATTCATATGACTTATTCAGGAGACTGGTATTTCAAAATAATAGCAATTAAATGAGGAACCCATGCTTTGTTTTATTATTGACCAAGATTAATTTTTAAGAAGCTGCTTACACATTAAACGAGTAAAGTTTAAGGCTTACTATTCCTATTGGAATGTGATTCTTTTTCAATCCGAAAAACTTTTTTTTATTTATTTATTTGTATTGCAGTTCGATATTTCTCACATTTATGTACATAGTTTATTTAAGAGATATAGAAAATTAAATCCTTTACAACTTTAATATTAATAATGCTAAAATGAATTAAATTTAAAATATTTTGACAAAGTTTGAAGGGAAAAGCTACAAGAAAAAAATCCTTATACAATACTTAAAAACTAATATTGCACATAAACCCAAAAGAGATATAAAAAAATATGTATATCTAATTTAAGAGATTAAGAATTTGCTCATTATCAGAGTAGGAACATCTTCTAAAAAAGTTGTCTTGTAGGTTATATATTACAAGCTTAATTAGCTTTATCATGAAGCTTTTCTGGTGAAAAATGCCATGGCAAATTTAGCATTAATTTTAATATTTTGTTTTGTACTCTTTGCAACTTTCTTAAATGGGTCTCAGCGCAGTCAAACCACACTGGAGCACCATAAGTGAGTATAGGCTGAAAAATTGATTTGAATATCAGAATTTTATTATTCATGTTAAGACCTGATTTGCGGTTAATAAAAGGGTATAAAATTCTTATTAAAAGATTTGTTTTGATTATTGTATAAGCAATATTTTTGTCAAAAGTCAGTTTCTTATCAAGTGTTATACCTAGATATTTGCAACTTTCGGACCAAGCGATGTCAGTTAAGTTTATCTGTAACAATGTTTGTGGCAAAAAATCTGTTTTTCTACGTCTAGAAAACCAGATTGCCTGTGATTTTTGAGCATTAACCTTTATTTTCCACTTATGAAAAAAAATTTGTAAGGTATTTAATGAAGATTGCAAACTTTCAAAAGCATTTTGAGGCAATAAGCTAGACGCATAAAGGGCCGTGTCGTCGGCAAACATAGCTAATTTAGTGTTTACGTCCAAAGATGGTAAGTCAGACATATACACATTGAAAAGTATCGGTCTCAACACAGAACCCTGCGGAACACCACTTACTATATCAAACAGTGAAGACTTTACAGAGCCTGCATACACAGCAAACTTTCTGTTAAGTAAAAAGCTCTGCACTAATTTAATTAGATACATAAAGTGTCGAAAGCCTTTTCAATGTCTAAAAGTACTAAGCCAAGTGACAACTTAGATTTTAGGTTAATATTCACATGATTTTTAATTCTTAAAATTTGATGGCTTTTAGAATGACCGGATCGGAAACCAAACTGCTCATTAGGGTATACCTACGCGTCCTCTATATGGTTTAAAAGTCGTTGTTTTATAAGTTTTTCAAACAATTTACTTACAGCACTTAGCAAGCTTATGGGCCTGTAACTATTAGGATTATCATTAGCTTTACCAGGTTTGCAGATAGCTACAACTTTTGTTATTTTCCAATCTTTAGGGAAATACGAAAGGATCAAACAATAATTGAAGATTATTGTAAGAAACTTTGTAGCCATTGAAGGTAAGGCTTTAAGTAACCTGTTGCTCATACCATCAAGCCCAGATGATTTTTTTGGATTTTAAGTCTTTAATTAACTCTTTCACTGAGCTATTCTTAAAAAAGTTGCTTCTATTTACATTGCTAGGTAGAGAATTAAGCTCAATAAGCTTACAATTTACAATATTTTCAGTGTCAACATCACTGGTAGATGGGATGAGATTGTATGATTTTTGGAAAAGGAGTCAGCCAGTGCCTCGACCTTTTCCAACTGAGTAATTAAAACTTTGTCGTTTACTCGAAGAGGCGGAATGATTGAGTTTTTTTTCTGATTATTTTCGTAACCTTCCAAAAAGGTTTTGATCCCTTATCTAAACTAGTTAAGAGGTTATTCCAATTTTTTATTTTTTTAAATCTCTATTTCTTTTTTAATTTTTTTGTTCAAAATTTTAACATTATTCTTAAAAAAATCAAGTCTAAATCGAATCCATTTCCTTCTTTCTGAGTTTCGCAAACGAATCAATCTTAAAATAGATTCAGGCAAAATGAGTTGATTTGAATAATAAGATTGAGCCCTAGGAATTGATAACTCAGCCGCTCTTCTTGTAACTTCCATGAATGAATCTATGAGGCCATCAATCTGACTAGACAAAGTAATGTAGTCGACCGATAATCTAATTCGGTTTAAATTTTCAGAAACATATGAACTGTAACGATTTTAATTTGCAGCGGAATAATTATAACTGACAGGTATCATATTAGTTTGGCTTACAGATCTCTGAAGGGAAGTGCAGACAGGCAAATGATTAGAACTTAAAGCATTAATTGCGACTGGTTGCGAAAAACGATATGCATTATTTGAAACAAAAAAGTCAAGCGTTGATGGATTTTGGGACGCGCATTTTGGAATGTATGTTGGTTCAAGACTGTAGAGCAATGTAAGAGATCTGTTTAAAGCAATAACATCATGAATAATATTACCCCAACAGTTTGCTCTCAGACATCCCCACGATTGGTGTCTACAGTTTAAATCACCTCCGATCAAAAAATTATCATTTCTTCTAAACAGTTTTAAAATATCTCTTTTAAATTTAGTTTTCTGGGAAATATACAGAAAAGATACTTAGTCTAGTTGAGTCCTGTAAAACTATCTCAATACCTATAGCTTCAATTATTTCAAACTTAACAGCGGGAATGGCAAAATGTTTAATAGATTTATTTATCAAAATAGCAACCCCACCCCCTTTTGAATATTGTCTATCAAGTCTATAGCATGCATAACTATTATGATTTGTAAAGTAGTTTTCATTTTTAAGCCAGGTTTCAGTTAATAAAGCTATGTCAATTTTGTTACGTTTCAAAAATCAAATAATTCGTGTTTCTTATTTTGAATGCTAGTAGCATTCCAAGTGATAATTTTTGGATTTATGTCCATCATAAATAAAGATACTTCACTCTGCTTCTACTTCACTGCATTACCTCTTTTATATTGCAGTGGTGGGAAATTTGACATGGTTGGTTCTCGGCCGATTCATCAAGACCGATTTAGCAGAGGAATTATGATTGCGATGACGTGACGAAATTTGTTGCTTTATCTCAATATATTGTTTACGGCTTACGCATGATGGATCTGTAGACTTGTGTGCTCCGTTGCAGTTAGCACATTTAAAAGCAGTTTGTGGTGCTGCGCATTCAATTGTTTTGTGGTTACAAGATGAACAAAAAGTTTTTACTTAGTCTGCTATTAGACGATGAAACTAGATGCATGCACCTTGTTCGAATTCTTCTTTGTTTTTTCATCTCTGTCGCAAGTGCCATTACACGACGAATTTAGTTTCATGAAACAAGTTTGACAGTTCTCTTTCATTTTCATTTTCCATAATCATTTGCAATGAATCTACTCTTTTAACCCTATCGATGTAATGACTGTGTTTAACCACATACACATTTTTCCTGGAATCATAAAGACATAATATGTCCAAATTAAGTACCTTAAACCACAAAAAATTACATTCCACTTTATTTTCACTCATTTTTGTTCCTTTATTTTGAATCTTATCAGAAGTTTACTCTGGGCACAACGAAACCAAGTGATAAAGAATTAAAGAAAGCGAACACGAGAAAAGAAAAACGTCAAACAGATTCTTCGAACATGCTACCCGTGCGACACACGACAGCTTTTTTCCTGTCTCATCTTTTCGATTTTTTACTCCCTTTTGCACTTACTATGTTCGAAGAATTCGAACAAGGTGCATGCATCTAGTTTCATCGTCTAATAGCAGACTTAGCAGTGCATGGCTCCATGACCATACATCTGACAATTATGACATTGTGTGATTCTGTTAGGTTGCTGTCTCTTAAAATCCCACCACAATCGTTAGTTTTGAGCACATTTTTGTAGTTAGTGCGCAACTCGTTCATTTTAATTGAACCACGTTCACTATTTACAAGATAGATATAGTGAATATAATTAGAGTTCGTATTTACAGCAATTGGTTTTATATCAATGCATTTAATGCCAAGCATAATTAGTTCATTTTTTTAATGTGTCGGAATTGTGAAGATCTAGACCGGATATAAAATTCACAGGATTGCGTTTTTAGTTCATTTACAATCAAGTTGTACGAATCAAAATTTGAGCACAGGATTTTCTGACCCAACGAAATATTTTTAGGGAGATAGTCCTCAATTTTCAGTTTATTAATCATAGATCTAAGCACATCACTTTTGGTTTTAAGAACAATAATAGGAAGAAACAAATTCCTTTAGTTTTACAGGCACACTATCATCAATGTCTGCACTATAAATGCTATCTTCGCATGTAGATTGTAATGGCAAATAATAGTTGTCGTCTTCCACAATTTAAGACATATTAGTAATATTATTAATACTTTTAAATTGACTAAAATCTTTTTTAGGTTTTTTATTAGTGGTCTTTTGGAGGATGAATTCATCACCCTCCATTTTACTTCTACTTCTCTTTGAAATGGTTTTAGCTAATCACTAGAAAGCGCGTGCTACACACTTGACAAACGTCAAAACGATCCGAAAAACTTCTTGCGTGAAAAATTGCAAAATTCCAACATTACTATGATAAATAGTTTTAAGAAAGTTCACTGTGAATGTACCCTTAAACCAATAAACAAATTTTCATAAAACAACAAAAAATTCATCATTTTGAAGGTCATAGCTAAGAATGTTTAGAAACATTAACATTGCATTACAATGTTTAGAAACTGCATATTTCGTGTACTCGATATTTTTTTTTAATATATCCTTAATATCGTAATTTAGTGCTATACTCTGTTCAATTTATATTTTCAGTACAGGGAAATATCCTATTTGCCTTTCACTCTTACTGTTATGGATTTCAATAAGCTATCTCCATTTTAAAGCTCTCAAATGGTTGCCATACTGGGCTTTATAAATTGGTATAATTCTCACAATAATGTAGGTATGGTTACCAACTGTTTATTTATTCAAACAAAAACTTGGTCAAATAGAAATTCTTCCTTAAATAAATTGCACGACGGTCACTTGATTTGTCGAAAAAAGAACGTAAAATAGTTTTAAGCGGAATAATTTGAACGGATTTGAAAAAAGGAGACCCTCTGAGCTGCAACAACTATAGGGGTATCAGTCTCCTCAACATCGCCTACAAGATCTTTTCTGCTGTATTGTGTGAACGCCTAAAGCCATTCGTCAACAACCTGATAGGTCCATATCAGTGCGGTCTTAGGCCAGGAAAGTCGACTATCAAATATTCACATTACGGCAGATCTTGGAAAAAACTCAAGAACTTCAAATCGATACCCACCACCTTTTCATCGATTTCAAAGCCGCGTACGACAGCATTTATAGAGAAGAGTTATATAGAGCAATGTGCAGTTTTAACATCCCTGTGAAACTCGTCTGCCTGTGTAAAATGACAATGGAAAACTCACGCTGTTCCGTCAAGGTCGGTAAAGATCTCACCGACACCTTTGAAGGCAAAAAAGGATTTAGACAAGGCGATGCGCTGTCATGCGACTTTTTTAACATCATACTTGAAAGAATAGTGCAGAACTCTCACACCAACACCAGAGGCACGATTTTTCAAAAGTCCGTCCAATTGCTCGCATACGCCGACGATATTGACATAATCGGAAGAAAGCAGCGTGATGTCCGTAGCGCTTTTGTGAGTATTGAGAAGGAAGCGGCAAAGATGGGTTTAGCAGTCAATGAGGGCAAAACCAAGTAGATATATGCTGTCATCAAAAAGAGACACCCAACATCGACGTCTTGGACAAAACATCACCATAGACAACTATAACTTGGAGGTAGTTAGGGACTTTGTCTACCTTGGGCTCCGCTATTAACTCAGACAACAACACCAGCGCTAAAATCAAACGAAGCCCTCTCTCGGGTAACTAAACTGTCCCTTTATAAGACCCTCATCATCCCAGTCCTGCTCTATGGTGCAGACGCATGGAAGCTGTCAAAAGCGGATGAGGACACTTTAGGCTGTTTCGAGAGAAAGATTCTTCGGGTGATTTTTGGTCCCATATGCATAAACGGAGAGTGGAGAAGAAGATACAATGAAGAACTTTACCGGCTGTACAGCGACACAGATCTAGCCAAAAGAGTAAAAATTCAACGTCTCAGATGGCTGGGTCTTATAGAGCGGATGGGCATCAATGCTCCGGCCCGGAAAATCTTCGAATCCACCCCAGAGGGACGGCGCAGTAGAGTAAGACCGAGACTCAGGTGGCGCACACAAGTGGAAGAGGACCTCAACCGACTCCACGTGCGAAACTGGAGACAGCTAGCCAGGGACCGAGCTGGCTGGAGAAGCTTGTTGGTTGAGGCCCAGATCCACCCCGGACTGTAGCGCCACCTAAGAAGAAGAAGAATTTGAACGCAATTTTATTTCCTTACAAAAATTGAAAGAGCAGGATTTTTTTTCAAAATCTTAGGAACGGTTTTTAAATATAACGGTTTTTTAACAACAATATTCGAAAATATTTTGAAGTTAAATTACTTAGGCTACCTACATCTTCCTAAATAACAATTTTGATTGTAACCACCAACTTATATTTTTTTCACCATAATATAAACCACACCGCCAAAAGTACACAGATTTTTTTTTATACAAATCCTCGGAGCCGTTTTCGAGAAAAATAGGCTTTAACTTAACGGTTATATGACAGGTAGCGTTAATATTTGAGCTAAAAAAAATTAAAATAAGGCCTCTGTAGAATGTCAAAATAATTTAATGTTATAAATTTGAAGACGATCGAACAAGCCGTTCACGCTCTAGTCCAAAATACATCCGTACAGACAGAAAAACATAATTTTCCAGTGACTCAAATACGTTTCTCAATCGTAATGTCATGTTCGATTATTATCTCAATTTATTTTTTCTGTACGAATGAATAACTTACATTAAAGTACCTATAATGGCAAGTAAAAAAAAAATTGCCAACAAATATTGCATTATGTATCTTTATTTTAACCATTTTTTTTTAAGAGACTTATAAACGAAAAGATGGAAGGAAAAAAAACATAGCGACAACACCTTCTGCTTTAAACTTATGCTCTCATTCGCTCAAAGAAAGCTTCAATTCTGAAACTTTCAGAACAAAAACCAAAGAAAAAGGTATTATAATTCACATTAATGGCGAATGGTAACTCTGCAGCAGTGCTTTTTTTAAATAAACACAATAAGCGAGATGCAAATTGATAACCAGTCTCCTGTCTCCTCGCAGCTGGGGAGCAGACAGGTCTTGGTGGAATGTACGTGGGTTAAATAAAATATTACAACAACAATTTCAATGTATTTCAGGGTTCTCTTTTATATTTAAGTGGCAATTTCTTAAGTTGAGTGCGATGCAAACACTTGCAGGTGCCAGTGTGTTTGAAAGCTCTCTTCCATAAGGCCTGTACTGAAAATATAAATTGAACAGAGTATACAAAATTTTTAAATGCAAATCGGGCAAATCATGAGTCCTCACTTTATTTAAACAATAAATCTGGAAAAAGATACGTGTATCGAACGACAAGAGCTTTAAGCTTTTGTCACTTATGGCGTTCGATCTTAAGCCTCTTAACTAGCGAACATAATCGAAAGCTCATAATGTAGAACGATATACGACAATAGTTGTGTTAGTCTACTTTTTCGGTTGTTTTAGGAAAACTGTCAAACTTTGAAGAGTGGGGATGAAATCTCTCATAAAATAATAAATTCGCTCAAAAGTAAAAGAACGCTTTTTGGAGGAAAATAGGGAAACTTTTTAAATGTCAAAAAAAAATTAAATTTAACTAAACGAAATGGATCAAATAAGTGCAGATGAAATAAAAGCTGTGATGGAAACCATTTTATTAGGCCTTTGTTAGGTCATTTTATTATTTACCTTACAATTTTTTTTAATTTAAAATTCTTCAAATACGAATCCTTTACAAAACGTCAAATTTCAAATGTACTTTTGAGTTTGACAGAATTCACATTTTCTTCCCCAAGAAATTTTTTGGTTTAAAATAGGACATTAAGGAGAAATTTTGTTCTCTCTCGCAACATGTCTCTTCTCCCGAAAACTCTCGAAAATGTAAGCAAACGAACAACAAATGTGTAAAATTGTGCAAAATAGTCTGTTTTAGGGAGTAGACGAACACAACAAATGATGAACGGTCGTTTCAGTTTTACGAAAGAATCCAAACAAAACTGTTGAATAATAAAGAAATGAGTTTGTTTTATAACTTTTTCCTCTCAAATATTGTAGTTTTATTTCTTTTAACGAACGCCACCGAAAGTACCATGACCTGTTTGGTTCAAACGAGTTTACTGAGAATAGAAAACAGCAATTGTAAGAGCTGTGGATTGCATATGTCTACTGTAATTTTTTTTTGTATTGATTAAATAATAGACAATATCTAACCAAATACTCTGAAATATTTTCGTTAGAGCCGTTTTCGAAAAAAATGTTTTTCCTCAACTATTTGAACGTGAGATAAAAAAAAACTTGTAAATGTCAATTCAAAATTTCCTGGGAGTCTTGAATACATTAAAGTTCAATTGATAAATTGGTTTATTCACAGCCATATTACAGTATATTATAATGAGATATATGTGGGTCGAGTTCATAAATGTAAGACTTCAGAAACACTCCTAAATTCACGCTCAATTTCTCTTTAGGCAAATACCGTCCATTGGAAAGTGTTTTAACTTTTTTAGAAGTGCTGACGTTTGCTTTCAATAATGAAATAAGATTTTGCCAAAAATGTACACAAAAAATTTACATGTGTATTTTGTAGTGATGCTGTTTTTTGTATTTAACAAATCGGGGATAATTACCTTTTCCTTAAAAAAAAAAAATAAACATGGCATTGAATGCTATAAGATCCTTTTTTTAAACTCACATAATAACTTGCACAATAATAAGGAATGGAGGCAGCATTATATCATCATGTCCTTTATTTAAATTGTAATTTCCTAATTTACTTTGAACATCTGCCAGATGTTGATTAAAAAGGGTTAAGCAATTCAGACCTTACCCTTGTTATGATTCCATTACCCATTCTATTATATCCTTTATTTCACCATATGTGAACCAAATAACAAATGAATAACTGAACATATATTAGGATAATTTTGTTTAAATTTTTAGTTGAATTTGCTTATTTTATAAAAAAAAAATGTTTTCTTTTTTTGGAACTTAGAATCCTGTGTAAAATTGAGCTTTATTAATTCATTTAAGGCAGCCATCACATAAAGAGTGAATCTCGATCGAGCTGTGAGCTTAAAAAGATGGCCGAGCAATCTTAGGCCCTGGATGCGGATTTTGGTGTCCACGCCGATGTCGTTGTACAGCACGTATAATTCGTTGTGGCATATTTGTTGCGTTCATTATTTCATGGGTCCCTTTTATATAAAAACTATAGGACTACCATGAGGCAGCTTCTAGTTAAGCAAAGTAGAGCCGCAACGTCGCTGTAATAGCTTTTTCTGTCAACACGATATACATTTGTATGGGTTTTGGAGAGTAGAAAGAAATATAATGATGACAGAGTAGGTTGTATGGTTTGTGTGAAAAAAGGCTTTTGTTAGAACGAGTACAAGAATAGGCAGAAATAATGAATAATAAGTACGAGTGAAAGGTTCAAAAAGTGACACTAGACCATATGGTATGGCAGAGTAAGAGAAACAAAAATTAATGGATTTCCCTTTGATTTTTCGTAAACAAACCATGATTGTGCGTCTTCAATTATTTTTTGGATTTTGCATTTTTCAAGAAATGTTGTTATTTCTGTATTTTCTGTATTTCTTATACCGAAATCAATTACCAATGTTACCATATTCGGATTTGACTGTTTAAAGTTTTAATGTATATTGTTCAATTTTGAACGCTAGTTAAATATAAAACTGGTGACGATTGGTACTATGTTGTCGGTACAATAGTATATTTCGTACTAGATTTTTAATACCTAGTACTAGAACTTAGTACTATCGTAGTATATTTAGTACTAGATTTAGTACTTAGTAGTATATTTAGTACTATATTCTGTAGTAAGTAGTAGATTAAGTACTATATTTAGTAGTTAGTAGTATATTTAGTACTAGATTTTTGTACGTGATAAGTGAATATAATCTAAATCAATAACATAGTTACAAACATTATGCAAACAATGTCTTTTATTTGTAACTAGGTAGGTACTTCAACTATTTAATTTTTTGCAGACTTAAGAAAATTGATATAATAATCAAACATGGTAACCATTCAAAATTGTACACAAAAAAACCAAACCAAATATCAAATTTCAACAAAAATCGTTAAAAAGATAAATTACATCCTGTTGCCGTATCTATAAAAAAACGTACCCAAAATTAATGTATTTTCAAGGCAGAAATGAAAACTCCTCACATACCTGTCTAAATAACTATCTTTCATTCTCTCATTATCGCTTATTTTAAGAAAATGAAATTATATACATCTTTGTCGTTCTGTCTTTTTCTAACATTGCATATGTGTTGAGTACATTTCCCCGACTAAAAGTTTACGTTGCGGTCTCCACTCAGAGAAAAGCTTTAGGGAGATGTAGACGCACTAGATGGTGCTAGTTTTCGAACACTGATGGTAGTACTATAGGTTCTATATACAAAGCTGGTTCGCAACCGGAGCCATTAATCGTTCGTTGTACTTTTCTCACAAATATTCCAGGGGAGCTTTCATCCGATTGGGAAAGGGTCCATTCTTCTGTACCATATAGCATGACCAGGACGATTAATATTTTGCGTCTCCTGGGTTCTTCTCGATTGCTTACTAACTTAGCCATCCCTGAGAAACAGCAATTAAAAAGTGTGACTCTTTCTGCGCTGATGTTATCCCTGTGCTTACAACACTTCCCAGTTAGACAAATTCAGTGACTTCCACGAAGTTATACGAAGTCGGCGGTAGGATTGGTTTTTTGTTAATGAAAGCACATATGTAATTCGTCTTGTCCTATTTCATAACCAGTCACTCCTGCTTGTTGGTGATTCCATGGAAGTTCTAACCTAAATGAGTAATCTCAATTATCAGCCTGATTAAACGCATCAGTTTATCAGGAAATCTAAAAGCTAAACATGTCCCTGAACAATTCATCCCTGTTCTGCTGTTGAACCTAAGAAGGTTTCCTCCAGGATATGGCATAATTTAAGATTTGGTTTATCGAAGATTTCCCGGATCTAAAACGCTTTGGTAAGCACGTATTATACTGTCAACAAACCTCTTAAGACGTTCACATAAAACTCTGTACAGGATTTATTATTTATTATTTAGGTTATGTTAGGTTGTCATTAAGATTGACTGTTCTAGGTTGGTTTTTGGCGGGATATTGGCCGACACATCCATTCAACAACTGGTTGAAGTACTTTTCCCCAAAAGATCAACATCGTTTGCGCATCTACTACGGTGTCTCCATACACATCTTTGCAGGGTCCAAGACGGCTACCAAAACCTTATGTTGACTGTTTCACACTTCTGCAGAAGATCCGCATCTCTCTTCTGTTGATACACCTCTGCAATGGTGGTTTTGTCTAATGTCTTATTTGATTGATTCAATATACATTTTAAGTCAACTAACACTTTGGATCCTTTCCAAAAATTTATTTAATTTAGTAAATTTGGGTCACTGATGACGTCAAAATACAGGAAGGCGCTGTCTTGTAATCTTGTATCATGATACTCAACGAACATATCCTTATATAATAAAATCTCACCAACCTTTAAGTACATATTTTTTCTGCATTCCAGTTGGTTGACATTTCATTCCAAAATTTATCTCAACTTATTATAATCACTGATTTCACTAACCTAATTATCGACACTTATTGTTTGTTGTTGTTTGCCGTATAAAATTTTACTGCGCTGGGTATCTACTTACCAATAAAACACGGCTTATATAAAAAATCACTTTATCTTTATTTATAGAACACTTTGCATTCATCTCTCCTCAGTCTGATTTTTTCGTCACTGATATGGATATGCGACATGCTAAGTTTATTGATAAGATTTCTTATATAAATACCAACACACCGAACGCAGAGTTCTAATTCTCATTCAGTTTGATATAGAAAGAGGAAGACATTTGAAAAAGTCTCTTAGACCATTCGGTTCACAGATTCATCAGAGTATGCTCTGAATGCTCGAACTCTTTTCAAAGCTATTTTCTATTTTCTCCAAGGCATTTGATAGAGTTTGGCATGAAGCTCTCTTATCGAAAATACGTGCTTTTGGGATCTCTCTTTTGGATACTCTTGTTCGTTGGATTAGAAGCTATCTTCTGGACCGTTCAATACAAGTTGTATTGGACAGATTCAAGTCTGATTCGCACAAAATAAATGCTCTGTTCTGTCTCCGACTCTTTTCCTCATTTTTATAAATGATCTTCTGTCTGTTACTTCACTTCTAATCCACTTAACTGTTTTGCTGACGACTCTACCCTCAGCTTTTCATTATTCGTTCGATATGTCAAGCTCATTAAACTCCGATTTATACAGCATTGTCAAATGGGGTAATAGGAATCGTGTGGAGTTTAATGCTTCGAAAACTCAATGCTGTCTTCTGTCGTTAAAGCTAAACATACCCCCAATGCCATTGTCCATGAATGGCACTTACATCGAAGAAACCGAAAAGCTCTCAGTACTCGGTATGTGTGTCAACGACGACCTCCGTTGGAACCACCATATATTTGAGATCGCTAAGAATGCTGCTAAGTGCTTAGGTTTTCCGTATCAGTGTAAGAATTATTTTTCCCCATCTGATATGGCTACAATCGTTAAAAGCGTTTATACGCTCTAAACTCGAGTATAACTCCCACCTCTGAGCAGGTGCTTCGCAAACATCGCTTCACCTGCTTGACAGACAACAAAATCAAGCGTTAAGATTGATAGGAAATAGAACTGCCACTGATTCAATTGCCCCTCTCGAACACCGACGCAATGTTTCATGTCTTTCCTTATTTTATCGTTTCAAAAAATGTTCACTCGAAGTAGCCAGTTGCATTCCTCCGCTTAAAAGTTTCTCCCGTAATACTCGTCTCGCAAGGAATGCTCATCAGTTCACCCTTGAGCCCAACCTAGGACGTACCGTGAAATATAGAGATTCTTTTTTTAGCCGTGCAACACGACCTGATATGGTTTACCCGGCGAGATTTTCCCTTGCCATTTCAATTTGCAAGCATTCGAAACCAATGTTAATCGATACGTCCCATCTCTCCCCTCCCTATCTTCCTAATTCCCGCGCAGTGTGTTACATTAAAAGGGAAACAAATAGCCCGTTAATTATAAAAAAAAAAAATTCTGACTGCAAAGGCCTATTGCTCTTCTAAGACGATCTTTCTTTGACGAATTTAACCGTTGAGGTAGAACTCAATTATATGCTTTAAAATAAAGGCTAGCTTTGGCTTGGATTGAGAATCTCTTACAGACACAGAACGATAAAGTTCATTTAATTGAGTGTAGGAAATATTTATTATCTTCTCTTAAAAACTGAAATTATTCTCTCAATCTCTCATTTTTCAAAGATTATCTGTAAAACTTTGAACTCCCTTTTAATTCTTCTGTGTAAATTCTTTCATCTTAAAGATTTAATAATCTAAGGCTTCACGTTATGCCTAGTCCTTCATCTCGTATAATAAACAAAGTATTATGATTTCCTCCCTCTTTAAAGCTTGCATACATACATAATTTCAATAAGTTATTAATTCAATTAAAACCTCGTTTAGGATGTAATGGAAGAAATTAATTTGGCCCAAATGCGTGATAAAAATTAATTAAAATTCCTAGTCCCCAAGTTTATTTAACAGAATGAACCACAAATGGTTTTCTTCCTAATTCACCTTTCATTCTTAATTCCTTACTCAAAAGAATGCAAAAATTCCCACAAGAGTTTTTCCTCAAGACGGGGCAAAACTTTTTACAAAATAAAACTTTTCACGTCCAATGGAAAAAAAAGTCCTGCAACTTTCAAAGTTAATTCGTTTTTTTTTTTTTTTTTAATTTCTTTGTCGTATTTGTCTGCCTTAAGGTTTTTTTTTTTTTATTTACCTGAAGGAAAAGAATTAGGATAAAAGTCAAATCCACTTATACATTCACATTCTTGGCTTTGGCTTACAACTTACATTAGTTATAACAAAGTCCTTAAGGCTGCAGCAGTCCTCTGGCTATACATTTATATTATCCTTTAAGTGACATTTTAAGTTTTGTTTTTAGCAGTAAATATCAATCGGTTGACCCATGGAAAACGTGCCGCATAAGCTTAAGTTCACAAGAAAAGGACAAATGTCGGGGGTTCGGGGTCCCCAAAGCTACTCGTAAGTTCATAAGTGTGCAGGACATATGAAAGTATGTTTTTTTTTTAAATCCATCACAAAATCCTGCAGGGACAATCGATTCTTAAAAGTTTTCGGTTGTAATTCATACTCTTTGTGCATTATTTATCTGAAGGTTACTATCAAAATTGGATATTTGTCATATGATACTTGAAGGACATTTCTTCATCATAAAAGAAGTTAGGACGAAAATCAGTGTACAATACAGTTCTTCGCAAAAGTGTTAGACAATACTGTCCTTGAAATACAATTCTTTCTTATTAAACTGTCACACACAAATAAAACAAACTGGATGACAAATTGACGATGCCGAACCTGGACATCTATAGATCCTTGACAGGAGGACGAAATACGACGATGTCGCAAATATTTTCTTTATTCTTGGATTTATTTCCTTTCGTTTTAGGTTTCATTTTAGGATGGAGGAAGGGGGAAGTGGAATGAATTACATTCGATGGGTCAAAGGTTGGAAAGGACAAAGTAAGCCATTAGGATTAACAGGATTCTATTGAAATCATTTGACCTAAAGAAATCAATAGAATCTATACAACACTCGATTTGTAATACTTTTGTGGTCTTCTTTTCTGTGGATTGGAGATAAGGTTACCTGGGCTTATAAACTGTTCATCATTCTGTCTTTTATTTTTGGCAGAACAAATTTACCATCACTTTCTAAAACCGACGCATTTAAACAGCCCAATCCTTAATCACTTTATGGGTTTTGAGAAGAAGTTAGACAGTAACTAGTATTATCAATTTATTAGACCAAATTCTTCTATGAGTAGACTTGGAACTTTTGCTTTGTTCCTTTAAGTAATAAAATGTGATTTACGTCCATGTTTGTATGCAACTCGCAACTGACATCAATCGTTGCTAAATTAGGAAGCTGCGAGCTTTGTATTTGTCGTCCTGTCTGGATTTTTGATATTTATTTTCAGGATTTTATGAGAGCTTGATTAATTGTTTTGGAAAAATATTTATTTTTTATTGGAAGTAAATGTGAACAAATATTTTATAATTTTCTTCATCGAAACAATTTACAATTGTTTTTTTTTTTTAATTATGTTCATTTTTTAGCTCTTGGTTCTTGATTCTATTTAATAACGGAATTTTTCACTTATTTAGTTACAGCTGATGTAACTATATATACTATAGAAGTATATACGTATGCAAGTGCTGAATTTATCTAGAATTTGTACTAGACTGCAGCAAAACAGTCGAAGCTCAGTCTTTTAGCTGGGGGTTATTCTTCGATATATTTTTCAACATACCGAAAGCATCAGCCTTTGCTTTCTCAATACAACTGCTGTAGAATGTTAGAGTCCATCAAATGCCTCTGTTTTTTGTCAAGGCTTCGCTGAAAACATCGTTTATAAGCAACAAAAACAGTAGAGTGTCGATCTAAAACCGCTTTTGGCGGTGGTGCGCGCGAAAAAAAAAGCAGAAGTGTCGCTGAACAAACCCTCGCGTGTGTAGAACAAAAATTACCGTCTGTGGTGCGCGCACAAAAAAAAATATATTAAATTCGAAAAATTATCAAAAAGTATCTGCGCTTTATCACCTATTTGCGTGTTAAACAAAATACCGCTCGCGACGCAAAAGCCCTCCTCTAATCCTTATCACTTTTTGCGTAACTGTCATTAACTATACACTGCAAGCATCGTATGTTTACCGTATGATGATTTGCAGTGCATAGCTGAATGTCATCTGTTCTGAATAATTTCTTCCGAAACTTTAACTGGTCACTATGCTTCCTCGATAGTGACATTGATGCCAGTGCTGAAATCATCACAAATTTGATTATTCTTGAGATGCGTGCTTTTATTCCTAACAGAGTAAAAAGTATTAAACCTAAAGAAAAGTCAGTGGCAACGCCCGTAAGCTTTTACATCGCTCCTACTCTTCTGGAATCTTTCCTAGAAGTTGGAAAACAGCATTTGTCCAGCCTGTCCCTAAGAAAGGTGACCCATCCTCCCCCTCCTCCTACCGACCCATAGCACTGACATCCCTTCTTTCTAAGGTCATGGAAACACTGATTAACCGTCAGTTAGGGAATATCTCGAAGATCGAAAGCTTCTCCATGACCGTCAGTATGGCTTCCGCAACAACCGTTCCACTGGTGATCTGATGGCATATCTCACCGAACAGTGGAACAAATCTTTACATCGCTTTGGTGAAAGTAAGATTAATGCTCTTAATATCTCCAAGGCATTTGATAGAGTTTGGCATGAAGCTCTCTTATCGAAAATGCTTGCTTGTGGGATCGATGATACTCATGTTCGTTGGATTAGAAGCTGTCTTCTGGATCGTTCAATACAAGTTGTATTGGACGGATTCAAGTCTGATTCGCACAAAATAAATGCTGGTGTGCCCCAGGGCTCTGTTCTGTCTCCGACTCTTTTCCTCATTTTTATAAATGATCTTCTGTCTGTTCTGTCTTCTAATCCACTTAACTGTTTTGCTGACGACTCTACCCTCAGCTTTTCATATTCGTTCGAAAATTCACGTCATTCACCTTCGGACGTACAATTACAACAGCACCGTATGTCAAGCTCATTAAACTCCGATTTATACAGCATTGTCAAATGGGGTAATAGGAATCGTGTGGAGAATGCTTCGAAAACTCAATGCTGTCTTCTGTCGTTAAAGCTAAACATACCCCCAATGCCATTGTACATGAATGGCACTTACATCGAAGAAACCGAAAAGCTCTCAGTACTCGGTATGTGTGTCAATGACGATCTTCGTTGGAACGACCATGTATTTGAAATCGCTAAGAATGCTGCTAAGTGCTTAGGTTTTCTGTATTTTTCCCTATCTGATCTGGCTACAATTTATAAAGCGTTTAAACGCCCTAAGCCCGAGTATAACTCCCACCTCTGGGAAGGTGCTTCGCTAACATCGCTTCACCTGCTTGATAGAATACAAAATCGAGCGTTAAGATTGATAGGAAATAGAACTGCCGCTGAAACAGTTGCCTCTCTCGAACACCGACGCAATGTTTCATGCCTTTCCTTATTTTATCGTTTCTTTTATAAAAAAAATGTTCACTCGAAGTAGCCAGTTGCATTCCTCCCCTTAAAAGTTTCGCCCGTAATACTCGTCTTGCTAGGAATGCTCATCAGTTAACCCTTGAGCCCAATTTCGGACGTACCGTACAACACGACTTTGGAATGGTTTACCCGGCGATATTTTCCCTTCCCATTTCGATTTGCTAGCCTGCCTGCCTCCCTAATCTTCCTATGCTCGCGCGAAAGAATGCAGAACCTCAGATAGGGCTCCAATTTTGGTATCAATGGTCTCTAGACACAAGTTGAGGCAACCATAAGGATGTATAGATTAGACTCGAAGAATCTCTGATTGATATTCTTATATTGAAACATGCAGACCTGTAATAATATTTCCCGATTTAATGATAATATTTGGATCATTTTAAATGGAATATCCTAGAGAATAATATATACGCTAGAGCAGTGATGGCGAACCAATGGCACGCGTGCCATTAGTGGCACGCAAAGGAATAAAATGGGCACACCATGAATTGAGAAATCCGATTACACCTTTGAGCGGTAGCATCACTTTTCTCCATCACCATCGAGTTTAGTTTTTGTCGTTTTTGCAACTCTTTTGTTGAGTCAATAAAGGGCACATGCAGCTGAACGAACTCCGGTCTAGTTCGATATGGAATAAAAAATTCGTTGAAACAAGGAAAAAGTTGGAATCAATCGAACTCGAAAGACTTCCAGGTTTCATTTTCCAGTATTCATTTTCCGACACATGCAGGTGTTTGGAAAGACTGATTGAGTCCTTATTGTCATGAATTGAAAATCATTAAAAAGTCTCTTAGTAACCGTTTTGTCAGATGATTTAAGTTTAGCCAGGATTTAGCTTAAAGTGACGAAATACAGCCCTGATTAATAAACTATTTCACATCCAGTTTGCAACAATAGAATTCACACTAAAATAGTTCTTTAACTGTTTTTTTTCTATTTTTGTTTTTATCTTTGTTTTTGTTTCTTATTTTTTTTTTTAAACTGAAATTTGTTTTTTTTTTATTGAAATGAATTAAAAACTGTTGATTTAAAAACTTATTTTGCATGTTTACTAAAGAAATGCTGCGTATTGTAAAATAATTTTTTTAGCAGTTTAGAAAACTATGTTGGCACCCCAAATGCACTCCAAAAAATATTTTTTTTTAAATGGCACGAGGTTCTTAGAAGGTTCGCCATTCCTGCCCTAGATTGTGGGACGAAGTATGACAATTGTTTGTTGTTTTTCTATCGGGAGCCATAGATTAATCTACACATCCATTCATGGTTAACCACGTGAAAATTATTTACAAAACCTACAAGTATATAAGTATTTATATGAAATAATAGATTACTGCAAAAGCCCACTTCATCTCCCAAGAGTGTAGACTTGACTTTTACCTTTTATCTTCTTTTTACCAACAGAAAATTGGCCTTTAAGCAACATAAAAATAAACTCCATCATTTTATCGGTGGCATCAGTTTCATTATCTTTCAATCAACTGAAGCAAGCAGCAAGGAACTAGCCACTGTGTGAGATTGGTTTTTGAGAAATCAAATGGAATTCTACAACCTAAGATGCCATATTCTTATTGAGGATATAATTTGCGGGTTTGATTTCTTTGGAAGGTCGATCTCAAAAATACCATGAAATCTGCTCTTTTAGTTTACTGGAAGGCTGCTCAGCAATTCGTTCACGAAATTTTACCAAAGCAAACAGTTTTTCAGATAACATCATAAAAAACGACATCATACAAACAACATACCACGAGTCGTCCACGGTCCACGACTGCAAGGAATACACACAACACGAACATCACATACTGTACACACCGCATTTTATGTAAATTGTAAATAGACACAGTCGATTGTTAACCATTGCGCCGGCCGGTTGTGATAATTTAAATTACTTTTGTTAATGGGTATGTCGCAACCAAGAATCGTTTAAAATAAGTTAAATATAACGAAATAAAACGAGGTATCATCTTTTATTTCAAAGACCGATAATGAACTAGGGATGGCAGTAAATACTCCACATTTGTATTAAGGGAAGAAAATGTTTGAAAGGTTCACAAATAAAACTAGCAATTAAATGGAGCCCCTGTCATTAAAAAATCAAATTGACGCTATTAAACGTCTTTTTGTTAGCAAAACATTAATGATATTTTTTTTTATGGGATTGTTGCTAAATGTTAAGGAAGACTCAATTCAAGTAATTTTTAAGAGCATGTTAACTTCCGATCCTTAACTGCCTAATCTCTGATATGAATAGTATTCGAAGCTATAATTATAAAACACTCATTCTCTGGAATTCCTTGCAACAGAGGGAGTTTGACGGGTAACCGGTGTAACTAGAGATCTTCACAGTTAACCTTTGATATATTAAGGCTAGAAAAAAAATTGGCACTTTCCTGCTAGGTCAAAAGTGATTAGTGTGCTTTTTTTATTTTACGCTTTGAAAGACTGGTTGCTGCTCGACATTATACACCTCAGGAACGACGACTTGGTTGTGTGTGCTAAGGAACAACAGCTACTCAAAAACTCCTTACGAAGTAGTTTAGATCCGCAGACAAAAGTTCACCTACAGAACCGAAAACTGTTTAAAGTCTCTGATCTTCCATTTCCTCAAAGTAATCATACTTTTTGAATTCGGGAAAAATAAATTAGACTGAATGATGAAGTCTTACCCAATATGAACAAAGAACATGTAGTCCGCATTCAGTTTTATTCATGATTCAATGAACGAGCAGGCGCAGATTCCTGCAGTAAATTACTTAGTCTAGAGTCATTTTAATCACTGGTCCTAACTTAAATATCTTGATTTTTTTCCTGGCCTTTGTTTATTATATCTTTATAGTATTATTAGTAAGGAATTGGATTGTTCTTATCTACCAATATTATTATCTAATCTAACTTGAGGTTGCATTAGAACTGAAGGCCAAACCCTGAAATTCGAACCTCCCCAGACCGGAAAATGGAAACGGACTGTTGGCTGATATGTTAAAAGATGTCAGACTGTCATACCTGTGATTGGATAATGACTATATTCATTACGTTTCGTCTTAAGCTTTCAGGTTTTCCAAAAATGTCAAAGTTCAATTATAATTTGCAAAATATAGGTGCAATTTAAATTTTTCGACTAAGCTGAAGTTGCAAAAAGTTCTATCAGAGTATTTTAAGTGTTAAATTTATACTAATACTATATGGCTTCTCTAATTGTTTTATGCAATATGAAAACCTTTTTTCAAAATGGTCGAAAGGATCAAGAAGCACTTGGTGTGACCTTCAATAGATGAGATTTCACTAACCCTATCAAAACATGCTAAACACCCTTGCGTCATTTTAGGCAGACACCTGAATTAGAATCTAAATATAAAAGAAAGAACCAAGAAGCCAATGATAACATTCTATATCTGAAATTCAGCCTCATCGTTAATGATGATTTTTTAATGAAAATTAGGGTCAGTTTCCAACTGCTCCAAAGCCCATTCACCGAACACACTTCGTTGTCTATGGTCGTTCACCTTCAAGTCTGACGCAAAATTCGTCAAATTGTGGTACGAAAGGCCTAGTTCTTGTGAGCTATGCGAGATCGTCTGCTTAGAATTCTCCTGCACACTCTAACGAACAGCGGTGTTGTTTTCGGCAGATCCTGCGTTTCGTTGACGTTTGGGTTTTGGTTGATCGCGAAAAGTCCACTTGGTAGGACGATTATAGCGACCGTAAAATAGCCGAAGTGCGATGAACGCTGACCGAAACACCCATTTTGATAAAACAATTTAATCATTTGCACGACTTGTTCAACGCTTTATCCGTTCATGGTGATTTGGCAAAACAGACAGCTTCAACAATATTAGAGCTATCAACTGTCAAAGTTCAGAGGTCACTTTTGGAAGATACTTTATATAGGCCAAATGCTTAATGGGCTCAAGACAGTCAGGACATCACAACGGATCTAAATTGATCTTAGTGTGATGGATACAACATTAGCCACCAGTCCATTTATCTCATATTACCTAGAATTTTCTGAAGTTCTTATTATATTTCCAGAAACAAATTAGAGAATTTTGTACAGTATCCTTGGTTTAGGGGCTAGTATGTCTGACTGATATGCCAAAAGGTCGGGCTTCGAATGCCCATCAGAGCCACATTTTTTCTGGGGTACTGATTCTTGCGAGAAAATGACAAATCCTTTGCGAGTAAAATTTGTCTCCAAAAAGTGCATCTCCTGTCATACGGAGTCGGCGATAAATTTTCTGATCTTAGCTAAAAACGATTACAGCGATCTCGTATAAGAAGAATAACATTATTTTAAAGATTATTTTATTAGAATCCAATAAAATTCTTAAAAAAAACAACAATTCTTTTTATAATACAAACTTGTATTTTTTTCCAAAATATCTAATTTATTCTTCCCAAAGTTCTATATTGATTTCATGACCTATTCAACTTCCTTCTAATTTAACCAAGACGTCTCATCATTTCCTAATCCCTCACGTCCACACTTTCAACTCACCAAATCACTAATTTAAATGCGCACCATGAGATCGCTCTATCCGACGCGACGTTTCAGAAACTTCAGAAACAAACAAAAAAAAAACAAAACATTTAATCTCCAATTATTGAAGACACGAACCAACAACTGCCCCATGATGCATAAAGCCAACATGACCTTGGCATTTAATAAATTACCCGCTCGCTTAATTCCTCTGGCATTTTTAATCCGCACAGTCTTGAATCACATTGGCATTTTAAGAACCGCCAAGCAGTCCTTCTTCCTGACGCCAGACGCCCTGTACAAGTATTGTTCTTTAATCAATTTAGTATTTTTTTTTTTTTTATCAAACAAATACACATCACTTGCCTAAACACACCCAGAGACAACAATCCAGCACGTACCTCTATATACTATAGCATCATCCATCCTTTCAATTATCCTGAAGCAGCATTGTGTAGTCTGGAACAGAGCCTTCCGCACCATCCTTTCACTAAATCCTTCGCGCGTTACTTGTCTTTCAACACAAAATGCAAAACGTACTTTGCGTGTTCATTCATTCGCTTGAGTGGCGGAATCCTTTCGCCGTCATTGTGGTATTTCTATTTCCTGTAATCCTGGTCGTCAGGACTCGTTGGGCGAAGCACAATCAGTTACCCAAATGTAATGGATTTAACACTTTGGCGTTTATACGCGCGTAGATGAGTGTCTATAGATACATCCATGGGTGTCTTGTGCTCTTCCTGAACTGTGCAAGGAAGCGTACACGAAACAAACAATAAAGCTCTCAAGTTCAGCTGGTATGTGACGGCCTGGAGGCCATCCAGCAGGATAATCCCACCCACTTGAATGATAATAAAAAATTCTATTGCTAACTCCCAAGGGAGGAAGTACTCGTAGTTGTAGCTGTCCAAAATGAATTCCGTTCTCCGATTCGTCCTCATCAGGACTTAAGGGGAGGTGGATAGGGATAAATTGTGTATTCGCACGAATCAACTGAGTAAATTCACTGCGCGCCACCAGGCAAAATTAAATATCATAAAGATTAGCAAACACTGCAGTACGAACGAATACACTGGTGAGGTTCATCATTTTCCGATACGATTCCTCATTGCAGGGTGCACTGAGTCGAGAGTTGGGGGCAGCTCATCCTCTTGTCTATGCTCCCGGATGCTTATGAAGCAAATTACAAGTGAATGAAGGAAACATTCTGGGAATTCCCCTGTTTTTAGTTATTTTGCAAATCCCATGCTCCATGATGTAGGTGTACCTGTTAATTAAATTGAAAATTGCATCCATCCCTTTGGTGGTGTGCAAAATAATCCTCTGCTCACCTAATTTTCCTGCCATTCCTCCACCCTCGCCACAACGGAAAACAATGGTTTCTGAATATTGTACTAGAGGAAGTCGGAACTCGGAAATATTTTTGTTTGGAAAATCGTTTCGAAATGTTTTGCTGAATTGTTAGCCCTTTTGTTGCCTGTCATTGGCATTGCCACAAGGGTTGGCATTTGCTGGGGTGCGAGACTAAGGGTGCTGCGGTGTTGTGGCAATGGTTTTGGTTTTAGTTGTCATATACGGAATTATTAATTTCCATTTTCATTAAAATTTGAATTGCAAAACATAAACACATATTTGTGTCATGAGAGAACAAGAAAATATGAATTTAATATTTTTTAATGGTTTTATGGTTGAAATGGGGTGCGAGGGCGTGACAGAATTACCAAACCCTAAGAACTCCAATTTTGCACCATAAAATTCCGGTGCAGTTAGGACTATTGTATTTCATTAGATCTTTCTCAATTTAACTGTTTGGAGGGTTTTCTTGAGATTAAGGTGAGGAAAGGAATTTAAATAAATTGGACGACTGGATCGCACGAACTTGTTCTTATGTTAGATAATTGCTTAGTGGCAGCATATGTATGTATATAAAGGGTGTTTTTTTTAGACGTGTGGTTTTCAAGAAGAAATAAAGCGCATATAGTTTAATGTTATGGCCAAGAATTTAGCTTGATTATAAAGATAAGGGTTGCATTATGTTTTAAAAATGATTTCGGCGAAGTGGCCGCCACAAATGGCTCGAATAAATTCCAGCCGAGGCACAATTTTGTGAACATCGGGATCGATGGCCATCTCGTTTTGGGCCCATTCACCGAGAGTGTGATGCGCTTGATAGTGATAGGATTCAATTCTTGCACGAGTTGGATTTTGTAAGCCTGCAAACCAAGATCCTTCCGCAAAAATACCGTTATAGAAAAAAATTTGAAAAACTCATTCTAACTGAACTATGTATTGTTGTAAAAAAATAGCACCCTGAAAGTTTTATCAAAATCGTTAGAGCCTTTTTTGAGAAAATCGAACTTTTTGTTGAAATTTGTATGGCAGGTACCGTTATTTTTCGACCTAGAGCAAAAATTAAAACCACCCCTCGAGATACTACCTAATTAATACAAAATACCAAGTTTGAAGCAAATCGGCCCATCCGTTTAGGCTGCAGAGGCGCGAACAGACAGACAGACGAACGGAATTTCCGGACCAACTTTTTTTAACTTCTCTATAATCGTTATGTCATATTTGATTGTTAGATTTTTTTTTTGCACTAATCCATAATTTACATTTTAGTACCTAAATCGCAAGTAAAAATGGGCATGACTGGGTGGCGCACGTATTAAGATCTTTGACAAAAACAAATAACATTTACGTTGAAAGCAACACAGTTTGAACTTATAGAAACTATCAAAATCACAAGTTTAATTATAAATAGAAAAAAATTATATATTTATTATTATTATGTCTAGATCCTTTTAAATATAAAAAAATTGATTGAAATCCATTGAGCCGTTACAGAGAAAATCGAAAATTTAAAAAATCGTTATAAGAAAAGGTACCGTTAATAGACTTTTCCGGTAAATTTGGTTTCCATAAGATGGTAGCTAATGCCTACAAAAAAAATATCAAAAAATTCATCAAAATCGTAAGAACCGTTTTTGAGAAAAATAAGCTTTTCCTTAACGGTCATATGGCAGGTAACGTTATTTTAAGCCCTAAAAATAAAATTTTAAATTCCGCTCGGAGGAATGCCAAAAGAATCACACACACTAAATTTGAAGATAATCGCTCAAGCCGTTTAGGCTGCAGCTCTTTATACATACTGACAGACCGACATAAAAACAGACAGACAGACAGACAAACAACCAGACAGAAATTTTTTGCCACTAACGTTCTTAGACTTCTCTATGATCGTAATGCCATGTTTGATTGTTATCTCATTTTTTTTATATTAACGAATCCTAAACTTGCCTTATAGTCCCTATTGTCGGAAGTAAAAATGGTGTTTGATATAAAATTCAAATATGATATTGTAAGTGTTTAAGTCGAAAAGTGGGTTTGCCCGGAAGTGTCCCCCCTCCTACCAAACAATTGCACTCACGTCCCTTATTTCCAAATTGATGAAAACGCTTTTGAATTCAAAGCATTTGCATAAATGGAAATATTTTTTTAAATTAATTGTATGGATTTTATTAAAATAAAATCAATTTAACTGTACGAAGTAGATTAAGTTGTTGCAAAACAATGTGAAAGATGTAGCATATAATAATTTACTGGTTGTGCTCCTGCGTCTGGTTTAATATACCTCTTCAGCCAGCTCGATCTCTAGCCTGCTGTTTCCATTTTTGCACTCCAAGCAGTCAGAGGTTTTTGTCTACCTGGTCGCTCATTCAAAGATGAGGTCGACCTGGTCTTCTCACTCCTACGGATATGGCATCTAAGCCTTTGGGCTCTGAAGTGTCGATGATCATCCGCTCTACATAACCGGGCCATCTTAACCGCTAGATACGGATGTTTTTGACTAGGCACGCTGTTTTTTTTTTTTAATTATTTTTTTAGTTTTTACTGACTTATAAGGTACTTACTGCTACGCAAAAATTCTTAAGAACTAGCTTAAATACTATTTTAATTAAATTCCCTTTCAGCATTAAACTAACATACATGTAGAAACTATAATACATATTTTGTTTTTGGTCAAGAAAATAAAAAAAAAATGGTTTTCAGATCATTTATTTTTATTTTTTATTTCTTAATACAATCTAATAAACTAACTAAAAGAAAACTTAGAATAACTCAAAATACTTAAATCTAGAACAGCCACAACAGCGTTTTTTGAAATTAGTTTTTTTATATTTTATTTTTTTTATGTTTTCTTTTTTTTTGGGCCGGTGCAGGTGCCCACCCTTACATAGCTTACGAGTCTACCTTACAACTATGTTAGCCGTCCATAGGCAATATCAAAGTCGACTGCAATTTTTGATTTTCGTTTAGCCACCAAAACTGGCGAACCTGATCAAAATAATCCCTCTGGTGCCGATCGGGTCCAGGCTACTGAAACGGATGCACTCTGTTTTGCTCCCTCAGTCTTAAGGATCCACCTATCCACAGTTTTACGGCTGACGTGGTGATCAACGGGATCGCTGATCTCTCTTTCGAGAGTCCTCTCATCAAGAAAAGACACCCAACATCGACAGGACGTCATGTTGCCTAAACATCACGATAGAGAGCAACAACTTTGTAGTTAGGGATTTTGTATACCCTGTCATTATCAACTAAGAGACAAATACCAACCAGCACTCAGATCAAATACAGAATAAATCTTACCAAATGCTGTTTGTTGCTTCTTTAGGCTTAGGAGGGAATTGAGTGGCAAAGCCCTCTCTCCGGCAACTTAAGTGTCTCTTTATAAAACCCTTATCATCCCAGTCCTGTTGTATATTCCAAAGGCATGGAAATTGGCAAAAGTTAATGAGGACGCATTAGGTTCCTTCAAAAAAAAAAAAAATCTTTTGGATTATTGTTTGTCCTGAATGGATAAACGGTTAGAGGATAAGGATATTCAACTGTACAAGCTGTGTACACCTACATATAGACCAAATCAAAAGAGTAAAATTCAACGTCTGAGATGACTGGATCATATAGAGCGGATGGACACAAATACTATGGCCCGAAATATCTTCAATTTCAAATCTTGGAAAAAGATGATCTTCTTTATCTTATGGATATGGTTTAAGAAGTATGATTTCTTTCGGAAATGTTGACTTTCACCTTTTCACCCGCCTTTTGATTGTTATTTACAGACCCTTCACCGGTCAATCTTTCTCTATATATCTCTGCATGTTTTATTCCGATATTTCTGTCACAACACATCCCCATGTAATATACTTCTACCACTTACCAAAAGTTCGCTTCAAGGCACAAGAATTCTAGATACTATTCTTCCAGTCATTCTCGTTCCATCATCACCGCTTGATGTTATTTACTTTTAGCGTCCAGTTAAACGTTTCCACTATCCATAGTTTTACCTTGCGATTACAGGTAAAACAAGGCAAGTTTAGGATTCGTGAATATTAATAAAATTGAGACAACAATCAAACATGACATTACGATCATAGAAAAGAGTTGGTTGTCTGTAAAGTCGGTTTACGGACGCTAATTTTAGGTGATAACGTCATAAGAAAACATTATTGGCAGCAACACCAACATACAGCCGGTTAACTCATACCCACAAACTCTCTCGTTAAATCCACACACACACACACACCAATATCTACATCTACTTTCCACTTTAACAAAACTCCGCCTATTTTGTATTCCTTTTTCTCTTCATGTTTTTTTTGAATTATTTTGGGAATTTGCGCCTGTTATTTTCTATGTTCGCCTGGTGCTTGCGATCAATTTTGGTTGAAAGAACCACAGTATCGCAGCGTGCGTCACTTTTCTTGTCACCGTTATCAGCATGAGTCTTATCAGCATGAGTCATGTTTTTTCATGTCATCGATTTATAAGACGTTATCACGTCAAAAAGTTAATGAGAAAAAATGTCGGTCTGTCTGCCTCTATGTCTCTCGGTGTAGTTCTTCTGGAATTCCTCAGAGGGGTTTTTGAAATTTAAATTGTAGGGCCAAAAATAACGGTACGTATGACTTGTGAAGACAGATTATCCAGAAATTCATCTTTTACAATTCACCACAGTAAGGGTGATAGAACTTCGTTCTGAGAACAGTCTCTTGTGGTGATAACTTTTTGGACACATTGCTTAGCTTTTTAATCTCGATCTGATTTTTGTGATGAGTACAGAATTCCATTAGGTTCCACAGGTAGTGGTTTCTTTGTGGTCTGAAAATAGTAAAGCCAGCCGATTTCTTATTCCATTTAATAACTCATTATAATTTCGTTTTGCCAACTTCGTCAGAGAAAATAAAAAGACCGCCCAAACAGTTTCAATGGTATACATTAACTGGCTTTATTTAAATTTATTTCCCCTACCTAACCTGCTGTCTCTCTACTTCGGTCTCACTTGTGCAATTTTTTTATTTCGTGGTGATTAACTTCTACTCTAATAATTCAAATCTGATAAAGTTATCAAATAAGTTTCGAAATTCTTCAGTAAGAAGCATGAGAGACTAATATTCTCATTTGTTTTCTCTTTCAAAATTTTGGGAATAATGATTACCTCTACGCTAGTTATATTCAATTATTTTAAAAATACAAATACACAATTTTTTTTATGTTGGCTCCACTAGAGCGTGGTGCTCCTAGGCCTTGCTCAATACACCCCTCCAGCTGGCTCGATCCCTTGCCTGCTGTCTCCAATTTCGCACTCCAAGTTGGCGGAGGTCTCCTTCTACCTGGTCGCTCCATCGAAGATGAAGTCTACCTTGGCTTCTGACTCCCTCTGGTTTGGCTTTGAAGACTTTACTCGCTGGAGCGTTGGTGTCCATTCGCTCTACATGGCCCAGCCATCTTAGTCGTTGGACTCTAATTTTCCTGGCTAAGCTTATGTCGCTGTACAGCTCGTATAGTTCGTCGTTGTATTTTCGTCGCCAAATGTTGTCTCCTTGGTTCTTCTCGATAGGGCTTTATTCCTCAATTGCTTATTCAGCCCAAAGAAACAGCGATTAGCAAGAGTTAGTCTGCGTTTGATTTCAGCGCTGATGTTGTTGACCGAGTTTACAGCAGTGCCCAGGTAGACAAATTGACTGACTACCTCGAAGTTATACATATCAATGGTGACATTTTGACCAAGCTGGTGGTGGGATTGGGCTTTTGTTGATGAAAGCATATACTTCGTCTTGTCCTCGTTTATTTTCAGCCCCATTCTGCTTGCTGCTGACTCCATAGTAGTGAAAGTACCGGTTACTGCTCGCTTTGTTCTTCCTATCACGTCTATGTCGTCTGCAAACCCAAGTAATTGTGTCGATTTATTGAAAATGGTGCCCGATGTACTGGCATGGGTGCTCCGTATTACATTTTCAAGCATGACAGCGTGTCTCCTTGTCTAAGCCCTCTGGTGGTTTCGAAGGTTTTAGTAGAGTCTCTACCAACTTTGACGGAACAGCGAGCATTCTCCAACGTCATCCTGATAAGGCGTATCAGTTTAGCAGGGATTCCAAAGTTAGACGTAGCACGATACAGTTCAGCTCTATTAACACTGTCGTAGGCTGCTTTAAAATCGACGAACAGGTGGTGGGTGTCGATGTTATATTCTTGGGTTTTCTCCAGGATCTGGCGTAATGTTCATCAGCAAACGGCGTTAGACGCTCACATAAAACGCTGGAAAGGATCTTATAGGCGTTGTTCAAAAGGCTTATGCCTCTATAGTTGGCGCAGGTTAGGCGGTCTCCTTTTTTGTGGATCGGGCAGAGGGTACTGAGGTTCCACTCATCGGGCATACTTTCCTCCGACCATATTTTGCAGATGAGTTGGTGTATGCTCCTTACCAGGTCATCTCCAGCGTGCTTAAAAAGTTCCGCTTTTAGACCATCGTATCCAGCTGCTTTGTTCATCTTTAGCCTGGTGATGGCTACTTTGATCTCATTTTGGTCGGGCGGTTGCAGTTCGTGGTCGTCATCTAGATTAACTGGTACAAGTTGATCTTGGGCGGGATCTTGGCTGTCATCGCCATTTAACAACTGGTTAAAGAAGTCTCTCCAGATGGCTAACATCGCCTGCGTTTCCACAATGGTGTTTCCATCCTGATCTTTGAAGGGCCCAGGGCGACTTGTGAAACCTGATGTAGACTGTTTCACTCTTCTGTAGAAGTTTCGCACCTCTTTTCTGCAAAAACATATCTGCATCTCCTCGACTTCGCGTTGCTGGTGTTCTTTTTTCTTCCTTCTGAGTATGCGTTTCTCATCCTTCCTTCGCTTAACATAGAGATTTCTGGTGGCTCTCGTTTTTCTCTGGAGCCACGACTTGTATGCCTCGGTCTTAGCTTTGTTTGCCTGAGCGCATTCGGAGTCGAACCAAGGGTTTCTAGGGGGAGGCTGTGAGAAACCTTATACCTCTGACGCAGCATTTCTTATGGCTTGTTGAAATAGCTGCTATTGGTCTTCCGGGTTCATATGATCAGTCGAATGATTGCTCGCAAGCTCAAGGGATACGTGCATAGGCAGCGGCGGTCTCTTCCCATTGAAGTTTTCCAACATTGAATTTCCTCGGCGTAGTTGGTGTTCGCCTAAGAGCTTCCATTGAGATCCGTACTCTAAGCTTTGCACCGACTGGGTAGTGGTTTGGATCGATGTTTGCTCTTCGGAATGTACGGACATTCAAAATGCTGGAGGAGTGCCTTCCGTCAATCGCAACATGGTCAATTGGGTTGAAGGTTCGACCATCTGGGGATCGCCATGTGCCTTTGTGGATGTCGGGACGTGGGAATCGAGTACTACTCAGTACCATGTTTTTTTCCGCTGCAAAATCGATGAGCCTGAGTCCGTTATCGAAAGTGGTGTCGTGCAGGCTGTGTTTTCCGATCGTCATACTAAAGATGTCCTCCCTCCTAATTTTGGCAATAAAGTCTCCTAAGAGGATTTTAATGTCGTTTTTGGGGCATTGCTCATAAGTTTTGGCGAGTTTCAGAGCTCGTAGAAACTTTCTTTGGTAGCGACGTCTTTCTCTTCTGTAGGGGCATGCGTGCTTATGAGGCTGAATTTGGCCTTAATGCGGATCGTTGTCACTCTCTCACTGACTTCGCGAAAGCTCAAGACTTTTTGCCTTAGTCTTCCTCTGACAGCGAATCCGCATCCAAACAAGCGCGATCTCCCATCAAGATAGCATTTCCCATAGTAGAAGTTACAGTCTTCTGTTTTTCTCAGGCCTGGTCCATCCCATCGCATCTCCTGGAGGGCTGTTACATAAGCTTGGAACCTGGCGAGGGTCTCGGCTAGCTGCTCGGCCTTGCGCGGCCTGTTCAACGTACGCACGTTCCAAGTGCATATACGTAAATCGTTGTCGGTTTTTCGTTTTCAGGGGGGGGAAGGGTCCTCAACATTGTTGGTTTGGTCATCCGAGGAATATCTTGCATTTTTCATCACAATAAATTTTTCCTTTCATGACCGGCTTGTGAGGCCTGTGCATGACGTGTAGATCGTGTTGGTGGTTAGATATTCAGAGCGTATCTTTCCTCCTGCTCCTAGTTCCTGAGAAGAGAACTCAGGTATCTACAACCAATGGATCCGATGGATCCAACGCTCGTCGTTAGTTCACCTTTCGGCTATCCAGCGGGCACAGCAGGGAGGTGACGATGCGATTTTGCCCACCATACACCATACACAATTTTTAGTTTTGTTTTAAATTTGAAGAAGAAGTAAAAACATTCAAATTATTCAGAGGAGCTCCCTAGGATCACGCTAAAATTCCTATATCCGTTATTGAAAAAAGTAGTTGGTGAGTGTAACTTCTGTATGACAAACCCAATTTGTAAATTGGACGTGAGGAATATCCTTTGTATAACTTTTTTTCAATTCGAAATTCCATTCAATTCATTTCGTTTTGTCTTCAAAGCAATGACAAAAGGTGTTCAACTAAATGCCTGCCAAACAACGACAGGGTTTATCTGTGAACTGAGAAAAGAAAATTGTTTATCCTGAACACAGTTTTTTTCTATTTAAAACACTCGCCCCGTAAACGAGTGCATTCTTTTTGTATTGTTTTTCCATCACGCACAACACGGATGTCCTTCGTTATGAACAATCATGGTTCGAGTATTTACTGAAGCGTTCTATCTTTTTGCAAGCTTGATTGGACAAACCACCCGATCCAATCCAATTCAACCCACATGCAGAGAGATACAATTTTCAGTGAATGCGTTTTTTTTTTTGACGTGAGCGAAGTTTTTCACTTTTTGCATACTGGAGGAGGTAGAGCAGCGCAGAGGTGCACACGCTAAACGGTTTATGGGTATAAATTCCTTTCTGCTTTCTGCACCTAAAATAGGTTGGAGATTAGATTTTGAAATTGGAAAATGCAAACTAACGTTGCATATAGTCTTTTGTTTCCTTTTCACATATTTTCTGTTTTTTTTTTATCGGAAGCGGGAATTTTCATTTTCTAGTTCAGTGAGGTCAAACATTTTTTTACTTTTGGAGTTTTTTTGCGGAAAGTGCAAGATACTCTGGAAAAAATTTGCTAAAGTATGAGCTTTGAATTTTAAATGCAGTTTTTCTCTTGGCTGTACGAAGGAGAAAGGATTTCCTATTGTTGACGACTTAGAAAAGTGCACGGACGTGCTTGGTGTGAATAAGTTTGTAGCAAAGCTAAGTGACACGCAAGTTAAAATGTGATTTTCCTTTGGGAACTTTTTTAAAGTGAAATTAAGTTCTTTTACACTTTAAAGGGTGAAAGTAGTAAGAAAAGGTTCAATCTGTTGGTTCAATCTGTAGAGGAAGATGTTATTTCTATTTTCTTGTTTATTATCATTAGATAATGGGTTTCAGAAAATACATTTGAAACCATTTATAAAAGGTCTTTTCAAATAAAAACAAAATCCTCGAATATAGTTTTTTTTAATAGTGAAATAAATATTTTTGGTCGTTTTTACTTTCCAGCAGTGGAATCGAAAAATTTAAATACACTTAAGTATTTCAAGGAAGGTGATTTTAATAAAAAAAAATATCTTAACTACTCAAAATGGTAAGAAAGAGTATAAAAAAATATTTTGACATACAAAAAACATGTTCGGTTGCGGTATATGTATGTATTTATGTAAGATTTAAAACAATTTAGTTATGCGAAAAACAAATAAAACTCGTGGATGTTATTATACTTCATTTCATAAATGCATTTTCTCTTTTAAATTGTTTTTTTTCTTTAGAATAACATCTGCCAGTGAAATGCATTTAAGTGAGTTGGTGGTTTGTCGGTTGGATGTCTACTTTACAACTGAACTCTCTGGTAGGCACACATTCTGGTTGATACTGGTTTTTCCCCTCTAGACTTCGTTCGTTCGTGTGTGTGGCTATGTAGACTAATCGTTTTATGTGTATCTCGTTGTAGCGTTTGATTGTCTAGCCATGTAGTCCTTTATGTAATAACGTATGTTTTAATGTAGGTACTTATCGCTGTTGTTGGTTCGTTTTGCCTTCAGTTTGTAGGTTATATTATAATAGGATCGGCCCGATCCCACATTTATTTATTGATAAAACAGACATTCGACTTTATCTCAAAGACAAGGCTTGGGATATATTTGTGTCTCTTTATTTTTGTGCTTTAGTATAACCGTTAAATCTCTTCCAATTTTCGAAAAAATAATTATAAGCTTTATATGTTCTTATAATCTGCGCTATCTCAAGGAGTTAGTACCACACTTATCATGAATTAACACATCGCGAGCGTTAAGCTTACAACACCATCCTTCTAGAATTATTTTATTTAAATCTCAGGATAACTTATTATCCTTAATGAACAGATGAAAATATCTAAGCATGTGATTTACTAGAACTTAATCTCTTCTTACATTAGTACAAAAGATAACATCCTCCCCATTACCTCCTTTTAAAACCCAACTTAAGCAAAAAAAATTAAACAAAAAGGACATTTTGCCCCTTAAAATTATTTTAAAATTTATATGCAAAAGACCATTCGTTTGGAAAAGGAAAAATTGTTTATTCCTTCTATGACTATCAACTCTTGGTTTCTTAGGAAATAGACTTAGACAAAAAGTGTCGTCACTAATGGCTTTATAGATCCTTGTCGCAGATGTGCTTAATCACATTGTGAGAAGCCAGTGATTAATGGGTTTTCATCAACTCATCGCCTATCAGTCGCCAAAGGACTATTCAAATAAATACAAGCAAAAGTCGCATAATAAATCAGATATCTTTATGTAAGAAAAAAATCCTAATACGTCAGGATATGAATATGTCAGGACATTTCAACAAATAATAAATTATGACTCTATACTACAGCGTGATGTGTGATGTTTTTTGTTGCCTTGATTCCTGTCAACTAAGCCTTTTTGATTGTCTTTATATCCCCGATAAAAATCTCGGGCTTCCAAACTCCAACAAATTTGCCTCGAGCACGTTCCTTAACACACTCCTTGGTTCATAGGAAAAGTCATGTTTTTCGTTTTGTGGTGGGACTGGGAAGATAGATTTCTGCCAAAGCATAGTAAAATGGTTGTTTATGAGTTACAAGCCCAGAGAACCCATAAAACAAACCTATTTAGGGATAACTTTATAGAGAAAAAACAATAAAAAAAATGAATATTCCAATCGAAAGAAAATTAATCAATTTGCATTTTGTATTAACAAACTTTTCAATAACACAGGATCTCCTTAATTAGAATAATGTATTCCATTCTGCCTTTGAAGGGACCCCCTTTAAAGTCAACTTACTAATCCGCAATGCGTCAAAATATTCTTTGACTTGCCCATCAGGCTGTTAACTCTCTGCCAAAACCTCAAGGACCTTTTCCGCACCGAAAGGCAATGCAAAAACATTGTTCCCATTTATGTCCCTCTTGATGGTTATCGTCGTTTGTTCGTTCTTCATTCACTAGAAAGCAAAACCGCACAAGGAACAATGAAGCCAATTTTTTTGGTCTGTCTTCTTCATTTTTGCTGAGAATCCAAAAGAAAAAAAAAAAACATAAAATAAGGGAATACCCAGCAAAGGATAAGGAAAAATATACAAACGAACTTTACTCAGGAAAACCATTACCATAATTGATTTCCCTATACGTTTACTGATAACTGTATCCACTCCATGCTATCTTTTTGTAAACGTCAAAACAGAGTGTATATGGGAGACCCCAACAAAGGCTTCATTTCCTATAAGCCGAAGTAAAAAAACAAAATCCTTTCTAGACACTGGAGGCAGAACTTACAGGCGTAAAATACAAATAAGGACGAAACTGGGGCACTAAACTCAACACCTTGCTGCGGGCCTTCGTGTGTTAGGCTTAATTTTCTCTGTGGAAAATTGTGTGGCATTAGAGGGTGGTGAGGGGCCTAACATTAACAGAAACAAAAAAGGAGTTTTCACCCTAAGGATAGTTTTTTTACCCTAAAAAGGCGGTGATTTACTTGATTTACATAAAGCAAACAGTTTATTATTCTGTCTGTAGTTGAATGGTAGATGGCGGTAGTGTGAGTGTACATGATGTAGTCTGCCTAAACACCATTATTTTGTATCGATAACGGGCCTCAGCATATTAGAAATACATTCTAAAAATAAAAATGTTGCAGGTTGGTAGGGGGTTTGAAGTTAAGGCTTGTCAGAGTTTTATGGTAGTCAGAAGGTTTTCCAAGGAGAAGAAAGATGAATATTTGTTAACGCTTTAAGGCTATGATGGTTCAGTTGGAAACACTCTATGAGAAGTAACAACATAAGGATCTACATTGAAGTGTTTTTTTGGAAAATATCCTCAGAGCATTGAAAGTAGTTTCCATTGTGTATACTGCATCCTGTATTTTAAGAAAAGCATTTATCCGGTGTTCTGTTGAAAAACTTCCCTCCGGCTGTACTGAGAATTATAGGTAGCTTATTGTAAGTTAATATTTCTTAAAATGTATAAAATAAAGTATTTATTCAATTCTTGGCATTTCTGTCCTCAACAGCAAAAAGCTATGATATCTTGTAAAATAAGTTATTTTAAATTTTCTTTGAAACATCACTTCATATAAACTGCAGGCAGTCGAAGTTTAAAAAATATCCTACAAGGCTGAGTAATACAGTTTTTTTGAAATGTAATAATAAATTGTTTAATATGTAAAAATCGTTTTAATTTTTAAATAAATTCTGTCCAACAAAGATTATTAGTACAGGGGAAATAGGACGTTTGCATCTTGCATAAGTCTTTTGCTTTTGAAAGCTCTTGCATGGATACCTTTGTATGCTAAAGAAAACATTTCAAATTGAATGAAAAAGTTCTAGCGTTGCCGCCTTGTAGGTTAAATCAGAGAATAATAATTTTACACACAACAATGAGGTAAGATAATGATAGGTGCGATTTCTTAAGGGCATCGTCAGCATGCCTGGTACCTTTTAAATAAAAGCAACAACAAAAGTATGTCACTTCATTTATTTATAAGTAATTGATTAAACAATATAAAATAAAAACATTTTCAATGTATGTAAGTAAAAAATCCATAAGAAACAAGAAGACATGTAGTTTAAAACAAACGACAACACTTGATACTTTTTCGATCTGTAAAGCACATAAAAAGCTTGAATTCTGAAAGCTCTTGCAGAAAATTATACAAAAAGTAGCAGGTATCTTCGTTAAATAAGCTAGCGTAACTCCGATCGTATCTGTAAGGGTCACAAGGGTTGGTTATTGTAAAATTTGTGATTGACTTTCCCTAATAAGATATCCTTTGACTTTGAAGGCAGCAGGGCGTGGTTTTATTGTGTGGTTTTATTGTGTATTTCAAGAGAATTATTTTGGTAAGCAGCTTCACAGGCCCCACCGTGTTTGAAAGAAAAAGCTCTCCCATAAGGCCTGTACTTATATTCTTTGCTAGCCAGAGTTTAGTTGAGGTACGAGAAAGTTGTTAAGGATGTTTTTTTAGGGCTTGCCGTTCACATTAGTGAAAGTTTTTCCAGCGGCTTTTTTGAAAAAATAAGGCCCGATGAACATATATTAAAATTTTCATCCGGCATAATAGCTCTTCGTTAGTTATATGCGTCTTTTCGATTCCCTAAAAGCAATCATTCTGCTTATACACGTATCCATAGCGATAGGCATCGTCTCTCATGACGATTTTCAATGAAAAGTAGTTTTCCTCGTGTTCAAGATTCAGGATGGCTTCGTCCGGTAAAATCTTCGTTTAAATTCAAGTCGAACGAACAAAAATCGAAACAATTATTCCGCTTTCATGAAGGTTATATCAATGCATTTATTATTGACGTGTATTTGTATATATTTACTTCACAAATATCAAAGCATAACTGACATTTATAACCATTTAAAAAAAAGTATAAAGGGTGTTTTTTAGGTCTTTCAAATGGAATAGAACAAAAATGATTTTTTATTAAATTGACATGAGGGATAATTTTCTGGCATTATAATTTAAATATGATTTCTGGCATATGATCGCCACGGCTGGCTTGGACGTAGTCTAATCTGGAGGTCCAATGTTCGATGACTTTTTCCAACATTTGTGGCCGTATATCAGCAATAACGTTGCGTATGTTGTACTCCAAGTGGTCAATCGTTTCGGGCTTATCGGCGTAGACTATAGCGACTTCACATATCCCCACAGAAACTAGTCAAGTGGCGTTAAATCGCACGATCTTGGAGGCCAATTCACTGGTCCGTAACCTGAAACTATGCGTCCAAACGTTACCTTCAATAAATTAATTGTGGCACGAGCTGTGTGACATGTTGCGCCGTCTTGTTGAAACCACAGCTCCTGCATATCATGGTTGTTTTATTGATGAACCAAAAATTCTGTAATCATGGCTCCATAGCGGTCACCATTGACTGTAACGTTCTGAACCAGTATCGTTTCTCAAGAAGTACGAACCAATTGTTCCATCAACCCATTAAGCACATCAAACAGACAGTTTTTGTGGATGTAACGGTGTCTCAACATACACTTGAGGATTACCATCATTACAAATAAGGCAATTTTGTTTATTGGCGTATTCATTCAACCAAAAGTGAGCAGTGGAAATTCGGATCAACGGAAATCTCGTTTTAGGCCCATTCTACGCCTTGCTAGGTGATCCTGTGGTTTCAATTCTTGTACGAGCGATACGTATTTCGAAAACCATGATTTTCAAAATAAATTTGCACAATTTGGAAGCTTTGTTTAGGCGTTAGTCTATTTATTTTAAAATTCCAAACCAAACTTAAAAAAAATCACTTGACAACTGACAAAATGGCCGCTGGTTAAAAAAGTGTTGCCAACAAACACCCTCTAGTATCTTGCGGTAGTAATATTATGCTTGTGTTTATATAAACGAATTGACCTACCGCAACATGCCTTTATGGTGCCTATAGGTAATAACGCACTATGAAGATATGGATTATTTTCAGCCATCATTTCTAGTGTTCAGCTTTTATTACATTCTTGATGTCGGGCAATTACCCTACAGATTAATTGCTAGTTTATTTAGCGGTACCTTCAAATGACAGCTGAAATGATTCTTTTGGATCAATTTTCTTACAATTTTCGATTAACACTAATCTGCTGGTTTTTAAAGATTTCCATTACACCTTTTGGTGTATATATTCAAAACCATCTGTTTTTTCCATTTATGTCTTTTTAAGCTTAACATTTCGACCAGTTTCACAAACCAAGGCTTCGGGCCTCCCGTTCTGGGCCGTCATTCTTACGTAAGCAGCAATTCAGTTTTTATGGTACGATTTCTGGACTTGAAGTTTGAAGACGACAGGCTATATTAATTTCTCCCCGCCCACGTATTTCTTTTGCCATGGTTTAATCGACTGCTACTTTTAACCTTGGTAATGACCCGTGGCTTAGTGGTAAGTGGTAGTTAATTTATTTACTTAAGAGATTGCACTGATTACGGTTTTCAAGTATATATAAGTGCAGAGTGACCTATTTTTCTTTTGTAAGCTTTATTATACTTCCATAAAAAAATAATTATATTCTAGTTTTAATCCAAAGAAATGAAAAACGTCCGCTTCGTTTGGAAGTTATACATAGAATGCGCTTAGCGCTATTAAAAAATATGTATTCCTACCAGCGCAGCGTCCCTGTTTAACGACACTCTCTCTATTCAGCCGATTCACCTCTAGTTTGTTTTTCTTTGACGGTTGTTAGACCTTGCAATATATTAGCTGCGATTCTCTTTTTTTCTCCTTCCAAACTTGAATCACTTTTAAATGCTGCGATTTCACACGAAGTTTACGTTCTGCATTTCTCCTTTATTTCGGACTAACCAATAACAACAACCCTTAAGTTCAGAACAAACAGCCGACCACTACCTACAAATGACGAATAGAAATAAAACAGATTGAAACAAAATCAGGATAGCACAAAGAAGAATGAGTGCTAAACTAGTTCGGTGATCAGCCCGAACGATTTTTTTGTACCCCCGCCACCACATACGTTTCTCACCTATGTATCAGAAAATTTTAGGCGAAAATCGCAAGGTCTAAAAGCAATCTTTCTTTTTGACACTACCCCTTTTTACTTGCGATTATAGGGACTATAAGGCAAGTTTAGGATTCGTGAATACAAAAAAAAATTGAGATAAAAATCAAACATGACATTACGATCATAGAGAAGTCTACAAAAGTGATCAAAAAAAATGTCTGTCTGTCTGTCTGACAGTATGTATAACGAGCTGCAGCCTAAACGGCTTAAGCGATTATCTTCAAACTTGGTGTGTGATTATTTTCTAGAGGGGAAATTCTATTTGTAGCCCTAAAAATAACGGCACCTGCCATATGACCGTTTAGGAAAATCTTATTTTTCTCGAAAACGGCTCCAACGAATTTAATGAATTTTTTTTTGACGGGACCTTTAATAAAACGTTTTTTTAATGTTTGGTTTTCTCGGGAATGGCTCCATGGATTTCTTTCCAATTTAATATTTAAGAAGATCTAGGTAGCCAAATTAATACTGCATGGGAAATTGAAATTTTAATTTTAGGCCTAAAAATAACGGTACCTGCCATATGACCGTTTGAGAAAAGTTTAATTTGCTCGAAAACGGCTCCAACGATTTTGATAAAAATTTTTGAATTTTTTTTTCGTTGGTATTGGTTATCATCTGATTACAACCAAATTTATGGTAAAAGTCTATTAACGGTACCTTTCATATAACTGTTTTTTTTTAATTTTGGGCTTTCTCGGTAACGGCTCTTTGGATTTCTATCAAATTATATATTTGAGAAGATCTAGGCAGCTTAATTAATTTTGCATATCAAAATTTTTAATAACTTTTTTTTCTAATAAAAATTAATTTTTGAAATTTTTTTTTTGGAAAATCAATGTTTTTGAATGATTTTAAATTTTACAATCAGATGTATATTAATAAACTCTAAAAAATTGCATACCATAAACATTTTTTTTTTTCAAAAAACTACTACTACTACTACCGTTCCTACAATTTTGGAAATACATTTTTCATAAATTCTTTGTTATTTAAGATATTTGATGGCGTACTTCATTTTTATTAAAAACCGTTAAGTATTGTGTGTTTGATACTTTTTATAGGTTCAAACTGTGCTATTTTTACCGTAAATGTTACTTGTTTCTGTCAAAGATCTTGCTTTCCAATGTAATTAGCCACACAAGAGCAAGTACGTGCGACCGACCCAGTCCTACCAATTTTTTTATTTTATATTAGGAAGTGTTGCTACATTTTACAGGATTTCGAGTCACCTATCATTTTACTTCTATGTATGCATGTGGTTTGATTTGTCAAAAAAGTGACGATGAAAAGTTTTCGACGCATTCTTTGTCTCCATAGAAAACCAATTTTTATCATAATCTTGAAATAGCACAATTGCTTTGTTCAGAATCTACAAAGTGGCTTAAAAGTAAATAAATCTTCGATATTGGCTTCATCGTAGGTTATCAGGTCAGCATTTTGTTAGTGAACATCTTCTTATGTCTATTTATTTGCGTGGCACATCGTCTGGTCGATATTCTAAGGCAACTTCGATATAGTCGACAACATGCTACGCCACATCAATCGAATTACTGCATTTACCCGAATTCTTAAGGACTACCTATAGCGTATGGCCTTCCATGGCTTATTGACGTGTATTCTGCATCCGTCCTCTTGACAAATGTCAAAACAGAACTGACATTTGCCGCCATGTGCAAAAGATGTAGCGTCTCCTAATAAGGAGGTTACTTCTCCTCAACTTTGTATCTACAAGATAGACGTTAGTATCAAATTAGTTTATTTATATCAAATATTTTTGTCATTTTATAAAAGCTATACGCCTTTCCAATCAACACTTAGTAATTAACGACATTTATTGGTCTACAAATACATACATCCGAATTCATGAGCGCCGTCATGCCAATTAATAAAGTTACCACACTAATTGACTAACGGATATTGTAACAAGTCTCAGAAAAACATCTTTGTTGTTGTCCGGATATCCTGTGATAAATACATGGAATTCTTTAGATGTGTAGGTATTAGTTGATTAGTGGGTATGTAATAACAGCCTAACTCAATGAGTAGTAATTTAGCATGAGAACAATTTGTTTGTGTGTAAGTATCGTAATCGCCAACGCGAATTATGTTGTTCAACTGGAACGTCGTGCAACGTGCTGCTTACACATCGAAACGAATTAATTCAATGGTCATAAATTTTTTTTCCAACTTAATTAATCCTCCCGGCACAGCGCCAGCAACAGCCCCAGCGTGCAAACTAAATACTAAACAAAGTGCTCATTAGCTGTTCCGGTACTGGAATGGAAGGGGGGAGTGTATTTATATATAATATTGTTTCTATATAAAATTGTATACCGTTATAAATTGTAATTATTTATTTACTCTCTGTGGAAGTTGTAAGGAAGCAAGGACGAGAGTCAAGGTGTACTTTATACAGTTCATGATTGTGTAAAACTCACCTTTAAGTCCTTCCGGGACTGGGACTACTTGGAGTGTAAGCTTTTTTTATGTAAAAATTACTCGTTTTTCATGGCCGCACTGGGAAATCCTATTAATTTTTTCTCTGTTCAGTCAAATGAACCTTTTGTTTCTGCTTTTCACAACTCTTTCCGTTTTTAAAAAAGATCCTTTTTACCCCCCAAAATTAGGGGTTGCTTTATGTGTTAAATGGATCTTTGGGGTTCATATAAAAATTAAAACCTACGAGTGACTATTTCAACAGTAAACAACAGAGGAACGGTTGGAAACGACTCACTTCTTTCGTTTATAAAGGATTTAAAAAAAAAAAATAAATCCTTCTGTTATCATGAATTTTTCAGGAGCGATTTAAGCCGAATTGTTTGTATTGTGCCTTCAGATCGTTTTGGTTCTATTATTTTCAAAAGATATTTTCTACAAAAAATTCTGGGTTATAATGGGCGCTTCAAGTGGTGTTTTTACATCCTAATAGGTTTCATGACTGGGTCGTACAAACTTTCTCATATAATAGAAAGAAATCTTTTTTCTTGGAAAGAAATTAAAAATATGAATGAAAAAGCAAAAAGCTTTTTAAAAACTCAATAAATTTATATTTTAATAAAAATTTTCTAAACTCTTTCGGCCAGTTTCTTAGAATTAGAAAAGTCTTATCAAAATCGCAGGAGTGATTTTCGCAAATAAAAAAAAAAAGGACAACAGCCAGTCTGAACATCACTCTTCATGTTCATTTTTTTAATTTTTACTTGCGATTATAGGGACTATAAGGCAAGTTATGCATTCGTAAAAAAAAAAAAAAATTCTAACAATCAAACATGATATTACGATGATAGAGAAGTCAAAAAAAGTGGGTCCGGAAATTCCGTCCGTCTGTCTGTCTGTCTGTCTGTCTGTCTGTCTGTCCGTATCGATATCTACAGCCTAAACGGTTGGGCCGATTTGATTCAAACTTGGTATATAGTATTTTTAGAGTGCTCTACCCGACAGTTTTTGGAATTGGCATTCTAGCTCCAAAACTAACGGTACCTGCCATATAACTTTTATTAAAAAACTTATTTTTCTCGAAAACGGCTCCTACGATTTTGATTAAACTTTCAAAATGATGTTTTCTGTGCAAAATCTTTCTTTTAATTTTAATGGATTTTTCAGAAAAAGTTTTATAACGGTACCTCCCATATGACCGGTTTTTTTAAATCAGACTTTCTCGTTAACTAATTGACGGATTTTGATGAAATTTTCAAAATATGTAGTGTTTTATGATTTAAATAATATTGCTTATCAAAATTTTCAAAAACATTTTTTTTTAAATTTTAATAATTTTTTTAAAAAAATATTTTGTTTTTTGAATATTTTGAAAACGGATCTATAGATTTTTTTTTAAATTTTTCTCCTAGTATAAACTAAAAATTTTAAAATATGTTTTCGAAAAGTTTTTCAAAAAAAACATTATTTTGAAAAAAACTGGTCGAACGATTTAGAAATGAAAAATTCATAAAATAGAAAACAACAAAAGAAATAAGATGGCTTACAACATTTTTTCCAAAAAAACGTTATGAGTAGTGTTTTTTTGAATTCATAAATTTTTTTCCCCAACATTTTATTTCATATTGCTCGGCTAAGCCCTAGCCAAGCCATTAGTCAAATAAAAGAAAGTGACAACCTACATTACATACATACTTACGTATTATAAAGTATTTTTCATCATCATAAAAGCACAGAATAAATAAGGAAGCCTTTGATAAACACACAAAAACAACTAACAAATAAAAAAAACTATTCGATTACTACTGAATGCAAAAACAAAAGTTTACACCTTCCTATAAATGAACAAAACCACTGTGTTAACTTTTAATATTGTCTCTATACCTACTGGCTTAACAGTAGTTGGAACACGTATCTTAATTTTAGTACCTACCTTCCTTCCAACCTTTTTATAGGTACCTAAATCCTTTATAAATTCCATTGGTCCCATATTGGGACGTATAAAGGTCCCTTTACCTAGCATTATTGCCATACTGCTGATTCCGACGAATCTTTATGCCAGTTGTTCAAATTTTTCTGAAAAAAGTCCTTTATAGCTTTCTATTAGCAAATTATATTATAAGCACTAAACAACAAGTGGAAAGATAATACACTAAAAAACTGCAAAAGCTAACAATCCTATATATTTATGTGTTTATCCCTTTATCGTGACGCATGTTCGTTCGAGCTTCAAATCACAACGATTCTAAAGAAGTTGCACGTCAAAAAAACATTAAAATTAAATCTTTGTCAAAAAGACGCCTGTACCTAAAAAGGATTAGCACATGGGAGCAAGTACGTGCGACCCAGTCGTGCCTTTTATTTCTAATGAATCCCTTCCTTACCCTAATAGTACCTTCATCGCAAGCATAAGCCTTGATCTCTTCCAAATGAAGGACAAAATGTTTAAAATTGAACAAATTTTTGGTGGTTGAATACTCCAGAGCTTCATTTGTCGTTTATTATAAGCAGCTTATGAATTTAGTGGCTTTTTAAGGACTTGACAGAAGATATTCAAGTTCAGTGCCTTAATAATTATTGAGATAGGTACCATGAAAGTCGAAACCGCTGTCAAATAAATTGAGGTGAAGAATATGAAAATCAAGGTTAAGTATAAAAAGGTTATATAAATCAAGAAAAAAAAAGGAAAAATAAGATCTTGTTTGCTGAAAGAAGCTTAGTAATTAGGACTATAATAAATATTTCTGAAATTCCATCTGGGATATAAATTTGTTGGATTTTAAGAGTTAATTTAAGTAATAGCTTTTTAATTTATTAAATATGTATGAAAAGTCAAGAAAATCGTGAAGAAAAATCTTAAAATGAATTCATAGATTGAACGGATTCAATGTAACACATGTTAGAGTTTTTTTTAGAAAAGCCTACAAAAAATATAAATTTGACCTTTAGGTTTCTATTCATTTGTGTACAAAAGATTTTATCTATGAAATACTGTTTTTCTGGGTGAGATAGAGGATGATGTTAAGAAAGTAGATAATAATCAAAACCTTGGAACTATTTTCTATGGAACGAGCCTTTCTCTTCTTCTATAGCGTTAAAAAATAATTTTAACGGTACGTTGATTAGAGAAGTACGATAGAATACAAGAGATATCTAATGCATACAACTACGTTTTTATATTTTGTATGTATACAAAAATGATTCTATATTCGTGTTGTGTGGCAAGAAAAAGAATATATGCTATTTATATTACCACCGAAATTTAACTAAAAGGAAAATATTTGTCAATGAAGGTGAGTCGTTTTAAAATGAGGAATTAAGTTGGCTCACTGTTTATAAAAACTGCGACAGAATAACGAAAACCAGAAAAAAGAAACCTTTGTTGTTAGTCTCGAAATGAATATAAAAAGATGAGATTTCTGACGCGTGAACAAAACAATAAACTTGATTAGTAGTGTCATCCTATGTAGCAAATAGGGTGTTTACAATCTACTCGGATTTTGCGGATTCTTCTAGGTTGCAAGAAGATTCTGAAATTTCACCCCAGAGTCTGTTAAGCCGGTTTATTTGAAGTTTGCATTTGAGCCAATTTAACTAAGGATTGCGCTTACGTAGGCTTTGAATTACGAATATTATTAGAAAGATAATTGTGGATTGGAAATGTCAGAAGTAGATCAGAATTTTGGTCAAAAAATCATCTTTTTAAACGGGGTCCATCTAACAACCTAACACCCTTGAACTATCCAACATCATTTGAGAGTTTCTAAACTTGTTAAGGGAAAGCTTATTTTTCGAAAAGTGCTTCAACGATTTTTAAAGTTATTCATTTTATCAAAACCAAATTCACCGGAAAAGTCTATTAGCGGTACTTACCTATTAGTCCGGAAGCCAGGTGAAAATTTGGTCAAGCATTTCCTCTCAAACAATATTTGGTGAAACGCATCAGGGAATAGTAAAGGGTCCGCCAAATAACTTTTTTTTTTTTTTTTTTGAAAATGCTTCATCAACATCGAATGTAGCTTCGGCTGTGTTGCACGTAGTGCCGTCCTGTTGAAACCAAATGTTGCCAATATCCTCCTCTTCAATTTTTGTGAACAAAAATTCGTTCAACATGGCCCCAGAACGATCGCCATTGGCTGTAACGGCCACTCCGTGCTCATTTTCGAAAAATGGCCCAATTAAGCCTCTGGACCAAAATTCGCACCAAACAGTGACTCGTTTTGGCGACAATTTTGGTTGTTTACATAACCGCCAAGATCAAAATGAGCTTCATCTGAAAAGATGATTTTTTGGCAAAATCGGCATCTTCTCTTAGTCGATCGCAATATTTCCCAGCGTATATACAACCATATTTGTTTAGCGGAGGGATAAAATTAATTATCTGTCAAATCAGACATGAGCTAAGTGTTACCATTCACGAAATAAGCACTAGTTGAAAAAAAAACGTTAGATGGCGGACCCGTTATTATAAAACTTCCGTGGGTGGGATGAGAAGTCCAGAGCGTTTTAACATTCAAAGTATCAGCTGACGGTCTTTCCACCGAGATAAAGCCAGCTGACATTTATATTCGTTTATAGTTGCGTATAACCTACCATCAGTCTAAATTTTAGCTGACAGGAAATCACTGCAATAAAATTTTTTTTTGCAAGTTCAAACATGCAATTTACACATAATTCGCCTTATTACAACCAGATGACATTTTTTTTCTTGAAGATGATGGATAAGCTATGGTTTGACAAATTTTTAGTCGGGAGGAAATGACTTACCAAAAAAATTATATCCTTCGTGCGTCGGAGGCTACCACGAACCATCCCACCACCGGAACCGCAGCTGACGTTCACGAGGTTTTATAATACTATTCCCTGGTGCTATTCAGTTTCATATAACGATTTTTAAAACTAGACTAAAAAGCTCGAAAAGTAAAGAAAGTTTTCCGTTCGGAAGGGAAAACAGAGAAACATTTCAGAAATATTAAAAAAAACATTTCAGAAACAAAGAAACATTTAGAAACAAAAACATTTCTGAAATGTTATTAAATGTTTCTGAAATGTTTCTTAAACGTTTAAACAAATGTTTCTTGGGTATGTGAACACACCTTAAACTTGACACTTCTCTACCCCGGACGAAAATCCGAACGAAGTTAAATAAAATTGGTATTGGAAAACGTCAAATCCTAAATGAAAGCCCAGCTCCAATACATTCAAAACTTATTTTCAGGCTTCCAAACAATTTTTGTGCAAAAGACGACTTAATTTAAATTTTAGAATAGGAGATTGTTTTGGAGAATGAAGTCATAAGCATTTTTAAAACCGTAAAATGTAAAGCTAGATATTGGATAAAACGGAATTCAATTTCAATTTATCAAACGTATTGTGATATTTATGCCTAAGGTTCGACAAATAAAACTCAATCAAAATACCAAAATAATACAACAAATCTCTTTATTTTATGAAACACAACGTCTTTCAGTTTAAATAATACCAAATTTAACTTATTCCACTTATTCAAAATTCAAATACGTTTTATAACTCAACACTTTTTATTTAATCTCAATTCAATCACTTTTTACCAACGCTCCCAGTTGTTAACAATTAAACTTTTGAGAATAAACTAAAACTCTCAACGCCATCTACTCTTGTATTTATACAAATTTACACACTTCTGGGAGCTTCCGTCTGGTTCTGGCACAATTGAGTCTCGAATTAGTACTTCAAGTTCGATTTAGTACTCAGTCAAAACATATTGCAAATATGTAGCATACTTTTAGGGGCTAGGTTGTTGTACACAATAAAGGTTGGTAGTTGTACACAATGAATCCCACAGATGTCGTTAATTTACAAAGAAAATGTATCCTCCGAATATCTAATCATTTTGTTGCCACATCACAGTATCTTTGCGCTATGTAGTTAACTAACGTAAGCATTTATACAACTACTGCATCTTTAACGTTCCCGTTCCCCTGAGCAGCTAAAATGACCACAAAATTTAGCCATGATGTTCTATGCCAACAAAATAAAAACACTTCTTTCGGTTTTTCGATTTGGAGGCTTCTATTATTATATATATTATATATGTGATTGATCACAGGCGAGCTATTTGAAAACATATGTTCCACAGGGTTCTTTTCTAGACCCTATCCTCTTCTGTATATTTGTGTTTCCGTATGTGAAAGCGATTGTGAAAATTCTCCTTGCTCTGGTATTACATCTAAAAACCTCATAATCATTTTTTTTTTTATAATTAACGCGCACACAAGGGACTACTTGTTTTCCTTTTAATGTAACACAGTGCGCGGGCACTCGGAAGATAGGGAGGGGAGAGTTAGGTGTCGATTAACAGTGGTTTTGAATGTTTGCAGATCAAAATGGCAAGGGAAAATCTCGCCGGGTAAACTATTCCAAATTCGTGTCGTTCGGCTAAAAAACGAATCCCTATATTTCACGGTACGTCCGAAATTGGGCTCAAGGGTGAACTGATGAGCATTCCTTGTGAGACGAGTATTACGGGCGAAACTTTTAAGGGGAGGAATGCAACTGGCTACTTCGAGTGAACATTTTTTGTAAAAGAAACGATAAAATAAGGAAAGACATGAAACATTGCGTCGGTGTTCGAGAGGGGCAATTGAATCAGTGGCAGTTCTATTTCCTATCAATCTTAACGCTCGATTTTGTATTCTATCAAGCAGGTGAAGCGATGTTTGTGAAGCACCTGCCCACAGGTGGGAGTTATACTCGAGTTTAGGGCGTTTAAACGCTTTATAAATTGTAGCCAGATCAGATGGGGAAAAATACAGAAAACCAAAGCACTTAGCAGCATTCTTATCGATTTCAAATATATGGTCGTTCCAACGGAGATCGTCATTGACACACATACCGAGTACTGAGAGCTTTTCGGTTTCTTCGATGTAAGTGCCATTCATGTACAATGGCATTGGGGGTATGTTTAGCTTTAACGACAGAAGACAGCATTGAGTTTTCGAAGCATTAAACTCCACACGATTCCTATTACCCCATTTGACAATGCTGTATAAATCGGAGTTTAATGAGCTTGACATACGGCACCGTTGCAATTGTACGTCCGAAGGCGAAGGACGTGAATTATCGAACTAATACGAAAAGCTGAGGGTAGAGTCGTCAGCAAAACGGTTAAGTGGATTAGAAGTAACAAACAGAAGATCATTTATAAAAATGAGGAAAAAGTCGGAGACAGAACAGAGCCCTGGGACACACCAGCATTTATTTTATGGGAATCAGACTTGAATCCGTCCAATACAACTTGTATTGAACGGTCCAGAAGATAGCTTCTAATCCAACGAACAAGAGTATTATCGATCCCAAAAGCACACATTTTCGATAAGAGAGCTTCATGCCAAACTCTATCAAATGCCTTGGAGATATCAAGAGCAATAATCTTACTTTCACCAAAGCGATGTAAAGATTTCTTCCACTGTTCGGTGAGATATGCCATCAGATCACCAGTAAAACGGTTGCTGCTGAAGCCATACCGTAGTTCATGGAGAAGCTTTCGATCTTCGAGATATTCCGTAAGCTGTCGGTTAATCATCGTTTCCATGACTTTAGAAAGAAGAGATGTTAGTGCTATGTTTCGGTAGGAGGAGGGGGTGGATGGGTCACCTTTCTTAGGGACAGGCTGAATAAATGCTGTTTTCCATCTTCTAGGAAAGATTCCAGAAGAGTAGGAGCGATGGAAAAGCTTCTTCCAGTATGGAAGAACACCTCTTCAGAAGAATCGGGGGTATACCATCCGGGCCAGCAGATTTGTGTTTATCGAGATCTTTGAGAACTCTTGCTACTGTACGAGTGCGGAAAAAAATCTGTCCCATGGAAAAATGTACATTCTCAAGAAAAGGAGGGGCAACGTTGCTATGCGGCAGCGTGGAACTGGCAGCGAAATGGGCGGCGAGCAAGTTTGCCTTCTCTGAAGAGTAAACAATTGGTTTGTTATTGTCGATGAGCGTTGGAACCGAAGATGTCGAGGAGTTTTTTATATTTTTTACAAATGACCAAACATTTTTACTGCCTTTGGGACACTGCAGAATTTTTTGCCGTAATTATTGGTCATGCAAAAATTTGGTTCTTTCAATAACGGAACATGCATGAGTTCCTTGCTTGTTTGTGCTTTTTCCGATTTTCCTCTGTAGGGTTGGCTTTGTAGGATCGGAAACTTATTTCTTTGAGCCTGATAGCTTCTTTACACTCAGAATTAAACCAAGACTTTTCTTTAGGTTTGATGCTTTTTACTCTGTTAGGAATAAAAGCACGCATCCCTAGAAGAATCACATTTGTGAACATTTCAGCACTGGCATCAATGTCACTATCGAGGCAGCATAGTGACCAGTTAAAGTTTCGGAAAAAAATATTCAGGCCGTCCCAGTTGGCTTTCTCGTATTGCCAAACGGTCCTGGTGGGAAGTATTTCTTTAACTGGATGGGTGGAGGATGAGAAATTAGCTGAAATGATACAATGGTCTGGATTGCCAAATGGAGAAGTTACACTAATGGTATATTTATCAGGGTGAGAATTAAGAAACAAGTCAAGAGTATGGGCGGCTTGCCCAGCTACATCCAGTATACGCGTTGGCACATCGATCAGTTGGGTAAGGTGATGTAACCCGGCAAAGAGCTCGAAATACCTTCCTTCGGGTGTTGTCTGACCAGAATAGCCCATATTGGGGAAGGGTCTGGCAAGCAATATCATTCCTAACATAGACTACGAGACCATGATGTGAAAAAAGAAGTGGCACCAAGCTATACCCATGTAGAGCAAATTCTGATAAATCAGTATTTACTCCAACCTGGGTTTCACTTAATGCCAAAACAGCTGGCCTATATTGAACAGTTTAGACACAAAGACAATGCTGTTTCTAAGGACATGGTGAGGTATGGATATGAGTACTGTCTAATACGACAAAATACCACTATCCAAAACTAATATGAATACCACTCGGCACACATAAGTCGATTTTCGGAATTGTATATTTTTGCATAAAATTATTCACTTAAAAATACACCAATTTCTTTTCCAAGGAATAAGCTTTTGTCGTTCGTATGGAGCAGAACATTTATTATTGCCTTTTTCTAACTTCAGCTTAATTAATGTTCTTAAAGTCTAATATTTATTTATAAAACATACTTTTAATCGATTTTATTTTCACATATGTCAGTAAAAAGGATATGGTTTTGGTGTATATCCTTTTCAATGGCAGTCCAAAAAACACCTTCACTTCTAATACAAAAATCGATGTCTACAGACTACAGGAGTTGTGTTCATGTACACTCACACTCAGCTACTTAGAAAAGAAGTTAGGCTTTTGTATCTTTTTTATGAGTCTTATTACTGTAATTATGGACTCCGACATGAATATTTTTCGGCGTACGTGGTCTGGACTATGCTCGGTTGTAAAGGAAGGTGGAGTTTTTGTCGGTAATGAATATTTCCAAAGACTCTTCTGGTCATTAATATGAACCAGATATCGAGAAAATATTTCAAAAGTTGTGTTTATTATGTATACCTAATATTTAAGGATTTTTGGTGAATGATAAGGTAAAGCAAGGAATAATAATCATCATTGGAATGCAAAGCGGTTTTTTGATCAATAATTATTTTATTAAATTGCAATAATTTAAGACAATAAAATAGCAAATATTGTATGGAACACGGAAATTCGGATTCATGAATATTATAATATATATCTGATCATAGGCTAGAGCTGCTTTGAATATTCAAAATACTTGGCTTACGTCATTATAGTTAACGTAAGCCAAAAAATAAATTCATATAGGCGCTTTAATACCAAACTAAAACAAATAAAACTTGGCACTAACATTAAAAGTGTAGTTCTTCAATAATTATAAAATACTCAAAAATTGATTTTCTCTTAGTGTGAAATTAGATTTTTAAAAACAGGAATCCCAGGCATTATCTTATTAGTGTCAACCTAAAGAAAAACTCTCGGAGGGAATGACGGCTCGCTCTCACAAAACGCCATTTTGAAAATAAAAATACACACAAACCCGGCTTAAATCATACAACAACAAAATTCCCTAAGATTTTCAAATTTTCAAATTTGATTTTAACTAGTGCAGGGGATTTTTTGTGTATAAACGAGGCGGTCAATCGACTGGCCTATTTCTTGAGATAACACGCTCATCAAACTTACTCTTCAATAAGTCGATTGTAAGGTGTGCTGTGTGGCTTGTGGCACCATCCTGTTGAAAACACCAATTCGGGTAACAGTAACGTGACGATCGTTTTCCTCGACGAAAAAAATATGGCCCAATAACGCCGCCGGCATACAAACCGCACCAAATATTTTTTGTGAATGAAGTGGTGATTCATCAAGCAAATATGGATTTTCACCTGACCAATAACGCATATTTTGCTTATTGACGGACCTCTCAAAAATGAGCTTCGTCACTAAAAATGATTTTGTGATAAAATTCAACAATTCAACGCCCTTAAAGTTGCGGTCACCGACTCCGAATTTCGGTAGAAATTTTTTATACTTTGCAGAACTTGCTCACTCGAATAATTTACTATAGCCGTGTTTTATTGGTAAGTGTATACCCAGCGCTGTAAAATTTTAAACGGCAAACAACAACAAACAATAGGTGTCGATAATTAGGTTAGTGAAATTATTGAATATAATAAGTTGAGATAAATCTTGGAAAGAAATGTCAACCAACTTGAAAGTAGAAAAAAAAGGATATGTTCGTTTAGTATCATGATACAAGATTAAAAGACAGCGCCTTCCTGTATTTTTACGTCATCAGTAACACAACTTGACTAAATTAAATAATTTTGTTAGAAAGGATCCGAAGTGTTAGTTGACAGCTTGCAATCTGGAATTCGATTTCTTCTGATGGTACCTAGACCAAGAATACCGATTTTGGCTAAATATTCCAGAAGAGGCAAGGAAGTGAAGTAGTTGTCGAAATATATTCTATAGTTTTGGTGTCGTGGAACCATACGCGACAATCTTACTACAACGTTGGAAGAGGCTCCCAAATCTTGTTCATCTGCTCTCACCCCATTTTCTTTACCAGTTTCAACTTCTGTTGTATAGCCGAAACCAGAAACTCCACTCAAAACATATAATTTGTAGCCCCACTTATGAGGTTTGTTGGGGTTATATCTTTTGAGCATATTTCGTGCTTTTGTAGAGCACATTTGCTCATCTACACAAAGCCATGGTTCTAATGGAACTTTGGCATATGCTTCGTTCAAGGCTTCAACAACTGGATGAATCGTGAAGATCCTATCGGTATTTGGATTGCTCCTGGGAAGACTTTTAGTATTGTCATAGAAATGAAGATTTTGCCTTATCTTTTCAAATTTATTCGATGGCATTGTATGCTGAATCAGTGGTGTACCAAGGCCAGAACTCCAGTGGTTGGTTACTCTGGGCAGCTGAATCAAAGACATAATATACACCAGACCTATAAATTGTCGGATTTCTGTCTCAGATACCCGAAAAGTGTTGTTGGGATCTTTCTGTACCAAATAGAGGTTTGTTTCTTCCGAAATTTTCCTTATAAGTTCTGATGGAAATAAGTAAGTGAAGAACTGAACAGGAGTTTCAAGATCCAAGATATCAGATCCCAACGCTTCATTGCCAGTAAAAGCCAGCTGCTGTGCATTAAGCTCTAGATTTTTCTTTTTCCAAATTAAAGTTGGCGTTTCATGCTTTCGTCGTTTTGCAGGGGGATCTGAGGGATCTTGAGTGCCTGAACCAGATGGGGTCGGTTCTACCTCAGGATTGGAATTGCGGATGTCATCATCCAAGTTATCCAATAATGCGTCCATATCAAATTCATCCCCAAAAGACTCATCAAGAAACTCTCCTAAGTCCGGGTCAAAATCAGGATCTGCCAAACTATCGTCATCAAAGTCGAGACCATCCTCACTTCCAGAATCATCTTGGAACTCATTGACATCGTTGTTATGGTGTCGGTGAGCCATTCTATAACAAAATAATAACTAGTGTAAATATTCGTAGTGTTCATACAAAATATTTCCCCTTTCCGTATAATGTAGCCTACAAGATACAAACACTAACCAGCACAAAATACCAAAATCCCCATAAAATGTCCAGAATATTTTAGTAATATCATTGTATATACACTGCCTATAGTACTATCATGGGACATCAAAAAATCTTGTGGAATCAGCTCGTGTGATGGCGCTAGTTGTGACCGCTAGATTTGTGAGAGAGAATTAAGAGAACGTAAGGAGGGAAGGAAAAGAAAGAGACCAGAAGATTATTAAGGGTGTTTTGTTTCGTTTAGCTGAGGTGAATTAATTTTTTTGGAATTTGTACACGATACAAACATTTTCATTGGCTAAAATCGTTTTGATGTAGGCGTTTTTAGGCGTTGCTAGTAGAAATCCTTAGCAACGGTTTTTTTTAAGGTAAACAAATTATTGTTGTTTGTAGAAATAGGCAGTTAGGAAGGTAAACAAAACTGACAACCATTTTAATTTTTGTTTATTTTCCTTTGCTTGTAGCTTTTGTTTACATTTTTTGAATTCTTTAGATTTACAAATTTTTGTTTACTATTTTACTACAACTTGCTTTGTTGCCGTTTGCGAAAAAAATACATATACATTCTTAAAATTTAAACACAATCTTACTTTTTGTATATATATTAATTTCCTTGAAGAAACAGATTTTGGTTTTGATTTGTAAATTATGAATTTCGCTTCCCAATCCGATAGGCGTAAGGTGCAAATTAAGTGCAAATTGTGTATAGAACTTCGTTAGAAAACTCTTATTGAAAATTCATAGGTACAAGGACTTGGATTTTAATTATAATGGGTAGAAAAGGAAAAAGATGTTATTTTGTTGAGCTATGGATTCAAGTTATGGATTCTTAATAATGAAACTAATTAACAATGGCATTATTATAAAAGTAAGGACTTTGAAGTTAGTGACCAAATATGTTTGTAGGTTTTTGCATATTCATATAAGGGATGTCAATAGGTGGTTGTTGACTTTTTTTTTTATTAAATATTAAGAATTTTTATAACTAATCACAATTTCAATTTGCGATTATATGCATATAATATAGATAATATAACGCAAGTAATGCATTCGTCCCACATACTTGCTCTTATACAATAACTTGCAAATGTCTAGTTGCAGAATAACTGGTGCTGCATACTCTTAGAGGTGGCTATTTTAAGGGATATAGAGCCCAACATTTATTCGTCAACTTATTTTTTCAAATATAACGGTTTGTGCCGTTTAGAGAGAGGTGAAAATAAAAAAACGTTATGAATACATGAAAGGTACCGTTAACAGACCCTTCAGATATTTATTACTTTGCGTTTATAGGTACTATAATGCAAGTTATGCATTATGTAGATTAAAAATTTTGAGATAACAATCAAACATGACATTCGATGATATAAAAACATAAATGTCTGCCTGTTTGTAAGTATGTATTTTCGACTAAAGTCTAAACGTTTTTGCCAATCGTCTTCAAATTTAGAACTTAAGGTTATTTTGACATTCTACAGAGGACTTTTTAATTTTTTTTAGCTCAAATATTAACAGTACCTGTCATATAACCATTAAGTAAAAGCTTATTTTTCTCGCAAACGGCTCTAAGAATTTTTATGAACAAAAATTAGTGTACTATTGTAGGTGCGGGATATGTATTGGTGTAAAAAATTCAAGATAGTAGGCTAAGAACGGTACCTTCCATAGAACCGTTTTTTTATTCGATTAGAACCAAAATTGATATTAAAGAAGAGCAAGTACGTGCGATGCAATTGTGCAATTTATTTGTAAATAAAATAATATTTGTAATAATAATAATGAATAATACAGTTTTAAAAACCCCTCTGAGGAATGTCAAAAGAACTACACAAACCAAATTTAAAGGTTACCTCTTTAGCCGTTTAGGCTGCAAAGAGCTACACATTCAGAAGGACAGAATTTTGTTTACCGTTAACATTTTGTTTCTCTATCATCGTACGTAATGCCATGTTTGATATGTATGTATATTTACATATTCGATATGTTCATATATTGATATGCAAGATAATAAAGGTTTATCTTATAATTCTACATTAAAATATTTTTGATTAAGGCATTAGCATTGTATATGTATCATGTATGTAAATAAACACATACAGTGTCAACATTTAAAAAAAGGCTCGACGATTAACAACAACAACAACAACAACAACAACGACGATTAACAACAACAACTTCTACTACGAGCAACCCAGTAGTGCAATTCATTCTTAAAAAAACACATTCCGTAGGACCAGATATTTTTTGTTTTGATATTTTAAAATTTTTGCTTAAATTTTTCTAAAGCCTCTTGTTGCTATATAAAAATCCTTAGCAACGGTTTTTTTTAAAAATACAGAATTTGTTGTTGGTAGGAATAAGCTGTTAATCTATTGACTGCGATTTGAATTTTTGTTTATTTTGTTTTGTTTACATCTGTTTTATAGGGAATTCGAGCACTTATACTAACATACATATTTTATACATTCGTACGAAATTGGCTTGAATTCTTTAGGTTTTTAATTTTTTGTTTACTCAAGGAACGTTGCCGTTTATAAAAAATATACACATACAGTCTTATAATTTAAACACAAACATATTTCTTGCTATGCATATTATACAAACGTCCTTGAAGAAACAGATTTTTGTTTTGAATTTTGCTTTCCATTCATAGGTACAAATTAAGTGCAAACTATGTGTAGAGATTTTGAATGAATTGTTTGTAAATTGTTTGTTGCAGATTTTTAGTAAACGAAGACCTTTTGTGGAAATATAATTTGTAAGGATAAAAAAGGAAGATACTATTATTTGCGTTAATGTGTATGTCAAGTTGCATTCTGTTGTAATTTAGCCTTAGTTTTGTAATATATGTACATATATTTTAATAACATATGTATATTTTAATAAGTATTTTTTTTCGACAAAAAATTAATGCGACATTACTTTGGCTACCTACATCTTCTTGAATATCAATTTTGATAGTAATCGGATCAGCAGTTTCCGAGAAAGTCGAAGAAAAAAAACTTGTCCTATGGAAGGTACCGTTTTTAGCCTACCATATTACAAATTTTTTTCACAACGGTTATATAATATTTACCGTTAATTTTTGAGCTAAAGAAAAAATTGAAAAATCTTATTTGTAGAAGGTCAAAATAGCCTTATGCTCTAAATTTCAAAACGATTGGCCAAACCGTTTAGGCTGTAGTTGCAATCGTGTTCTTTCATACGTACATATACCTACATATAAAATAAGTACTTTCTTCTTTCTTGAACACTGTATAATAAGCCATCGTTATACCTCATGTAAAGAAAGTCCATCTTTTAAAATCATTAGATGAGAAGGGAAATTTTAAGAGAGCTGCGCAGTAGAATGCCCAAATAAATTGGTTCAAGCTATAGGTAATTATATGACTTAAGCCGTTAAGGCTGCAGATCATTATACATACAGACGGACATGCAGACAGACTGACAACCTGACAGACAGACATACAATTTGTTCACTAACTTTTAAGGCTTCTATATTATCGCCATGTCATGATGTCATGCTTGATTGTTATATCAATTTTTTGTTTATAGTCACGAATCCAAAACTAGCCTTATAAAATTTGCCTTTGAAATTGTTTGTACATACGTATATACAACACGGCAACCAAAAAACAAACATTTCCCCAACAAAGCAACAACAACTTAACTCACCTCACTGCATGTATTTTTTTCCTTTTCCAAATAGCCCTGTCTATTTCTAACCTGCCTCATTGTATATACATTGCCTATAGTACTATCATGAGACGAGAAAAAATCTTTTTCCCTAGAGCCGCTTGGAGTGCTAGTGTAGGACATTTTATTTGAGTGAGAGAGAATTAAGAGCATGGTTTTTAGTGTTATGCTTTGTGCTTAGTTTCCTGCGCATGTGCAATGTGACAATGTGAGGCAAGAAAAAACCGAAGGAGAACATGAAATAATTCAGTATCTTGTTTTGTTCATTGTATATATGTGTATAAACTGCTGGCAGTTTTAAAGTTAATATATAATGGTTTCGCTTAGCTGAGGCTTAGTTTTTTGTAAGGATTTATACAAGATCCAACATTTTCATTGTTTAAGTTTTTTTATATGGAATATGTAATATGAGAACTGGTTCTTACATAAGTATTTATACATGCGTACGTCATTGACGAGACTTTTGATTTGAGTTTTTTAGGATTTTCAAGTTTTGTATGAGCACTACCTACATACATATTTGTCATATTTGTACATATATACATCATTGACCAGACTTTTGATTCGAATTCTTTAGGATTTTCAATTTTTTTACTATTCTATTATGAAGGTTGTCGTCTTCAAATAGTGTACACATTCATTCTTGAAATTTAAACACAAACTTACTTCTTGCTGTATTTATACAAAGATACAAAGGCCCTTGCAATGGATGGATTTTTGTTTTGAATTTTACTTTCCATTTAGATAGGTACCAACATATACATATAGGTACATAGATATGTATGTGTAGGTATCTATCTGAATGAACTATGTGCAGAAATTCAATCAAAAATTGTTTGTAAATTGATTTATATTATTATTGATTGATTATATATTATTGATTTATAGTAACAAAGATCTTTTGTTTGTTTGAGGTTTATATAATAGGAACTAGTTGACCCACCCAGCTTAGCTCGCGGGAAAGAAATTTATAGTTAAACCAAAATATTTCTTTGTACTAATCTTCTATAGAATTGCTAAAAATACCACGGGTTTTTTACATTTGTAACACCTAATTGTTTAATTTTTACTTGCAATTATTATAGGTAGGTACTAAGTACAAGTTATGCATTAATGCAGAAAAAAAATTTGAGATAACAATCAAATACCTATAACATTACGATGATAGAGACACATATTTGGCAAAATTCTGTCCGTCTACTAAACGGTTTGGCCAGTTGTCTTTAAATTTGGAATATAAGTTTATTTTGACATTCGACATAGGATTTTTTTAATTTCTTTTTTAGCTGATACTTGCGATATAACCGTCAAGTAAAAGCTTATTTTTGTCAAAAACAGCTCCAAGAATTTTGTATGTAAAAAATCAATGTGCATTCAATTATGGTTAAAAAAAATATGACGGTGGGCTAAAACTGGCACCACCCATAGGAGTTTTTTTTTTTGGCATCGACTTTTCTGAGAACTGGTTAGGTAACCGATTACAACCAAAATTGATATTAAGGAAAATGTAAGTAGCCTAAGTAATCTTACACTAAAATATATTTATATAGGTATATTTAAAAATAACGGCAACATTTAAAATAATGTGCTATACCTTTTTAAAGCAAAAAGTCTGTTCAATCATATTATTTTTTTAAATAAAGAATTTCAGAAAAAAATAAATATATAAAAGGCACGACTGGTTTGCACGTACTTGCTCGTGTGTGCTAATTTGTTTATTTAGGGGCAGGTGTAAGCTTTTGTTTTCTCGATTGAATTTTTTTCATTCAGTAGTAATCGAATAGTTTTTTAATTGCGATTTATAGGGACTATAAGGCAAGTTATGCATTCGTAAAAAAAAATCTAACAATCAAACATGACATTACGATGATAGAGAAGTCAAAAAAGTGGGTACGGAAATTCCGTCCGTCTGTCTGTTTGTCTGTCTGTCTGTTCGTATCGATATCTACAGCCTAAACAGTTAGGCCGATTTGATTCAAACTTGGTACATAGTATTTTTAGAGTGCTCTACTCGACAGTTTTTGGAATTGGTATTCTAGCTCCAAAACTAACGGTACCTGCCATATAACTTTTAATGAAAAACTTATTTTTCTCGAAAACGGCTCCTACGATTTTGATAAAACTTTTAGAATGCAAAATCTATCTTTTAGTTTAAATGGATTTTTGAGAAAAAGTTTTATAACGGTACCTCCCATATGACCGGTTTTTTTTCAAATTAGACTTTCTCGTTAACTAATCGACGGATTTTGATAAAATTTTCAAAATATGTAGTTTTTCATGATTTAAATAATATTGCTTATTAAAATTTTCAAAAACATTTTTTTCTTAATTTTTAATTTTTTTTTTTAAACTTATTTTGTTTTTTGAATATTTTGACAAAGATTTTTTTAATTTTTTCTCCTAGTATAAACTATAGATTTCTTTAAATTGACATACTCAAAAAAAATGTATATATATGTTTTCGAAAGTTTTTTCAAAAAACTGGTCGAACGAGTTTGAAATGAAAAATTTATAAAATAGAAAACAGCAAGAGAAATAAGATGGCTTACAACATTTTTTCCAAAAAACGTTATGAATAGTTTTTTTTTTTTGATTTCATTAAACAAATAATATTTTCCCCCAAATTTTGTTTTATATTGCTCGGTTGAGCCCTAGCCACTAGTCTAATGAAAGCAAATTTCATTATTTATATTATTATTTATTTATCGTTATTTATTTGAAAGCATTTTATGATCGTAACAGCATACAGCATACAGAATAAATAATAAGGACGCCTATGATAAACACATAAACATGCAAAAACAACTAACAAATAAAAAAAATACTCGATTACCTACTGAATGCAAAAATTTCAATCAAGAAAACAACGCAACTCAACGGTCATATGGCACTTCCTTTACTTTTAGGCCTACAATTTAAATTTCAATGTCCCCTCTGGGGAATGCCAAAATAATCACACACATCAAGTTTAAAGATAATCGCTTAAGCCATTTAGGCTGCAGCTCGTTATACATACCTACTGACAGACAGACAGTCATTTTTTGTCGATCACTTATTTTAGACTTCTCTATGATCGTTATGTCATGTTTCATTGTTATCTAATTTTTTTTTTATATTCACAAATTCTAAACTTTACCTTATAGTCCCTATAATCGCAAGTAAAATTAAAAAAAACTGTGTAAAATGTCAAAATAACCTTAAGTTCTAAATTTGAAGTCGATTGGCTCATCGGTTTAGGCTATAGTCCAAAATACATCCGTACAGACAGACCTACAGACAGACGGACAGAATTTTGCCAGCAACTCAAATATGTTTCTCTATCATCGTAATGTAATGTTTGATTATTATCACAATTTTTTTATGTTCACGAATCCTAAACTTGACTCATAGTCCCTATAATCACAAAGCTACTTGTGCATAAAATTCAACATCAACGATAACGAAGCCAATGAAATGAAAATTCAAAAAATAAAATCATTGTTGATCCTCTTCGTTGTTCACTGTCACCGAGAACAGGATATACAAAATACACATACACATGTGCTTATTAAGTTTTCCTTTTTAGTATCTCCCTCACCCTCGCTCACACCATCTACCACACCGACAACCGACCGATCGACCTGAATTTAGCTGAACATTTTATCAAAGATAATATAACAAGTATACCTACGTAAATACACACATTATGTAGGGATGTATGTAGGTACATACCTAAATATCTACCTACCCTCGAATGTTTTATATGAAAAAAATATAAAACTCAAAATAAACTTATCAACCAGCTTAAACATATACCCACCCCCCAGACACCATTCATTTACAAAAGTCGTTTTTCTTCTTTTTTGTCAATCCTTTTAACTAGCCATCTCGTCGCCCTGCTTGTGTGAAGCAATCCAGTTGTGCAAAAAAAAACTATACTCGCATCATTGTATATATGTAAACTGCAAACTGCAAAGAGTAAAGTACATGTTCACAGAGTTTCTCTTAGAATTCTCTTTGTTCGACTCGTTCGCCTCTTTCAATTTACCAAGTTAATTTTCCCTAGAGCCGCTTGGAACGCCACCGTCCACCGGTCGTCATGATAGTACTATAGCAGTCTATATACAATGACCTGCCTCTCATCTTTATTCTCTATTTAAAAAAAATATTCTCTTAAAATTCTCTTTTCAAATCTGTCAGCTAGTTCTGAATCAGCGAGACAGGGGGCGTGCGCAAAATGCGTCGCCATGATAGTACTATAGTTTCTATATACAATGGTAATATAGTAAAATTAGAACACTTACCTTATAGATTATCCAAAAAAGAAGCACCAAGAAACGAAAATTCTATTTTTTATTATTTTTTATTTTTTTATCACACGAGGAATATTTGAACACTTTCGCTTTACTAACGGCAACGCGTCATATAAAAAATATAATGAAAGCTAGGCTACTTTGATTATTTTTGTTTGGAAGAACGAAGTGTAGACCACAGTCTACAATGAGTGAAAAAGTAAAATAATAAATATTTGGTGAGTTGTGAAGGCTTAAACGGAATGTTGCCTGCAGTCTACAATACGCTATAGAGGGTTAAAATGTATATTGAATCAATCAAATAAGACATTAGACAAAACCTGCATCAATTGAAACTTAAATTACTGCAGTTTTTTTTTCGAAAACCGAATTTAATTATGTCATCAAGAGTCAATGATGACGTCATGGTTGGATATTCTATCCGGATGTCTCTGTCCAAGAACTGAGTTGAATTTGGAACACACCCTTCTAAATTTATTCAACAAGACGTGAGTTGTCACTTCGGGGTTTAAATTAAAAGTGAATTATGGAGTGAATATAGCGTTTTATTGGGACTTCAAATGCTGCGCTAGCTATAAATTGCCAATAAAACACGGCTTATGATAAAAATGTTGAGTTTACTGAATAAATTGACAATGAATGTTTGATGATTAGTGAAATTTAAAGTTGTCAAGTCCCTATTGGAAAACCCGGGTATGTCCTTGATCGTTCGAACGTAAATCGCATGGAAATCTACTGGCCTTATGCTAGCTCATGTCAAACTGTCTTGGACCAGTTATAAGAACGTAAATATTGCTTTCATTGTAGATTCGCCTGTATAATGGACTCCTCGCAATTCCCAAGACTCTTAGTTAGCCTTTGTAGTCAATCAACTTACTCATCATTCAACCTGCCAATATACATACATTTTGTATCCTTAAAGGCTTGAAAGCAGAACAAACATTCCAAATCCAAAACACTTTCAAATTCAAATCTCTTCGGAACAGTGTATTTTTCAAGAACAGTATCGTATTCACTTATCAAATTTCATTTAAGCCCGCATAGCGGTATGTGGAGTATGAAAGCCGTACATCCATACCTAGAATTATTTCACATTTTAGCCTTTTAAAACTTCTAGTCATACAACATTTCACATTTAAGCTTCTCTACATGAACCGTACTTTTCCCGGCGTATCCTTTTTTGTCAATCTCAATCACCTGTCTGCCAAATTTATTACAAATCCGTTAAGTCGTTTAGATGTGATGTGATCCAAACGTACATCACAGGACTCAGGGCGGATTTCCTTGAGCAATAATTCAATTAAAAAAACCTTTGAAAAATATAGGTACAATTATTTATAAATTGTAGGACATACCTGCACCTCTCCTATCGATAGGGTAATTGCCTATTAGACTCGATATAAGCGACTTACGTTAATTTATCCCAGATTCTCATAAGCTTGTCCCAAACCAACGACGCCTACATTTCGTGGGCAATCAATAATTGCGTGGGTTACACGCCACTTTAACAATCAACCAAATCCTCCAATAAATGCCTCCAGTCCAAGCCATCTCTTACGATCTCGTACCAAAAAAAGAAAAACAAACAAACAAGAAATATGTGTGTCATTTCGATTCCCCCGAGGCATCACTCATATCGGATCACACCTTAAAAATGCAATTGAATTCTGTTGCACGCTATTATATTGTAGATGCTTGGTTCGCTGCCACACCAAAGCCAGACCAGCTGCACAATCTAGCTAGACCCAGACACATGCCATATCTGGCGGTCTGCACTGGGTGTCTGAAGCCTGATTTAAATCCATCTCTCTAGGGAGAATTAGCAAAACACCGCATGGCACACATTCCAGTTTTTTTTTTTTTTGCTAACAACACTGTTAAGGCCAATTCATTTAACACCACAAAACCATTCTGTCATCTGAACGAGCATGCCAGCAAATTCAACTGACACTAGAAGTGACAGTTGTACCAAAGTTGATTATATTATAGCCAACAAGCAACCATCTAAAATAAATCCATCGCCTGACTGATATAAACATGGACATCACGTGTTTTATTGGTGTTTCTATGTTTTTTGTGGCTAAAATAATTCATAATTCAATCAAAGTGACCAGGCGACGTTTGTACACATAATTTATTGCACAGTCTAAACGCGCCGACTATAGTGGCAGCCATTTTTGTGTTTTTGAATAATGACAGCGGATGTTTCCCTTTTTTTTAATATTGTGAATAAGAATGTTGTTTCTTCGGATTGCATAATGTTTGTGTTGACCTTTCAATTAGTAAGTCGCACTTCTGGGTTCTTATCTGTTTGTGGTGGTGTTAATTATTATTTTTTTGGGAAAAGTGTTAAATGGTTTTATAACTTCCAAATAGTTAAATAATAACGGCGTTCACTGACTTTTAGTCAAAGTGAATCCATTGAACGACAAACTGACAGCAATACATTTGAAAGGGGAAACTGTCAGTTGAAAGTTAGTCAAGAAATCTTCTCTAACTTTTTGACTAATTGTTAACTAAAAGTCAAATAACTTGTACGGGCAATTGAGGAGCGTTGATTGACTTTTAGTGAACGCCACTATTGACTTTCAATTAGTTCACAATAATGAGAGCGGTGCATTTAATTTAACTCAGCTGCTTAAGTGGATAGATCCAAAATTTACCACCAAGGATACACTTTCTTCCTAGTTTGACGTTGAGGCCTCCTAGGAAAATTGTTATGTCATAGGTCATAGCCATCAGGGTTTTGTCCAAGAGCTCAAAAAATATATCTTTGGTGCTATCATATTTTTCTTCTGTGGCAGCAGGCGCGCGTATAAGATTTTGTTTAGGAATTTATTGCTGATGCGGACACTAAAACTAATCATCGTTATTACACTTGCTGGAAAATTATATCTTATTATTAATTTTTTTTAAATTTATGTCAAAAAACGTGCGAGTTGAATTTCAAATTGGATCAGCGTGCATATAGGCCACTTGTTGGTTGGTTTTTAATTTTATTATTAATCTTCACTCAAATGCTCAGTGTGGGAATTATATGAATTAAATAAAAAAGTGCGCTTAGGGGATTTAATGTTTTTTTAAGTCAGTCAGATAGAAAAGAAATATCTGAATTCAAATTAAATTGGCAAACCGAAAATACATACATAACTCTGTTTGGTGACGCAGTCTGGATTTGATGTTTTTCTATAAATTGGTATTTTTAAATCACGTAAAAAAACTACGATGTTATTGTGAATGAATGGATTTGAAACGTCACAATCGGACGTTTTGAATATATCGTTATTTTTTTCAATTGAAAAATTGAAGAGAAATAAAGTTCTGACAAAACAATTTAAGTACCCAAATGTAAATTAGTTTTTGGCGAGATTAATTCAACCAGAATTTATTTTTTTATTGGCAATATAAATATTTAAAATAATTTTGCGGTCAGCAGTCAGTTTAATTCTTGGATTCTGCCATGGACAGAAATAATTAGTTTTTTTTTTGTTTCGCTTTGTTGAATAATAAACTTAAAAATCGGTTATTAAAGTTATTGTGTTTAATTTTAAATTGGAAATTAATAATAGTTTATGTCTTTGTTATGTTACTGAAATTAATTAGTTTTGGAATTTTTTAATCATTTTAATAAATTTGAATGAATTTTATTACTTGCGATTATAGGTACTATAATGCAAGTTATGGATTCGTGCAAAAAAAATTCTAACAATCAAACATGACATTACGATAATACAGAAGTTGAAAAAAAGTGGTTCCGGAAAGTCCGTCCGTCTGTCTGTCTGTGTGTCTGTCTGTTTGCGCCTCTGCAGGCTAAACGGATGGGCCGATTTGCTTCGAACTTGGTATTTAGTATTTATTTGGTAGTATCTCAGGGGGTGTTTTTCATTTTTGCACTAGGTCCAAAAATAACGGTACCTGCCATACAATCTTTAACAAAAAGTTTGATTTTCTCGAAAACGGCTCTAACAATTTTGATAAAACTGTTAGCGTGCTATTTTTTTCAACAATACCTTTTTTAGTTAGAATGAATTTTTCGAATATTTTTCTATAGTTAACGGTACCTTTTATAGAACCGGTTTGAAAAGTTTTTCAAAAAAAAAATGACTTAAAAAAAATAACTGGTCGAGCGATTTTTAATGTTTTTTTCCTCGATAGACATTTTGTTTTCATATCTTATTGCAACACCTAAATTTTCCCATGGAAGATTTGTTGGTGGGTGAGGAGTTAGAACCATTTTTGGATTTGATGGTCTATATTTATCGCACGTTTTGCAACTAAGGACAATATTCTTTACGTCATTGTAAATACTTGGTCAGTAAACAATATATTTTCTTTCAACGTCTTTCAATACCAAAATGACCCCCATGAATTTTATTTAAAATATCTCTCCTCATAGATTTAGGTATAATAAGACTTTTGTTTTTTAAATTAAATCATCAATTACCGTTATCTCTCTCCTCATATGGAAATAAGGTTGTGCTTCTAGTTTTGTCAAACTATTTCTCTCTAGCTACCCGATTAACGATTTGCAGAGTTTTCCTTATAATTTCTTCCAATTTTGTTTCTGTTATGGACAAATTTGATGATATCAAATTTACATGTACATTCACCTCATCAGAGCTTTTTCTAAATTTGGAATTATTAACACACCATGCTCTTGATAAAGTATCCGCAACGTATATGTTTTTTCCTGGGGCATAAATAACGTTTAAATCATAAGTTTGAAGATTAATTAGAATTCTTTGTAGTCTAGGTGAAACTTTACATATAGCCTATTGCAGCCGAAATATATTGCCAAAAGTTCCTTTTCAATCTGGCAATAATTTTGTTGAGTTTCAGTTAACGTTGTAGATGCATAGGCTATAGGCTTTTTTATGCAAAATAACCGCTCCCATCGCATCTTTAGAAGAGTCAACTAAAAGTGTTATTGGCTTTTTAGAATCAAAAGTTGGTGACTTACAAAGTAAATCTTTATTTTTTTTTTTTTTTTTTAATTCTTGATGTGAACTAGTCCATTGCCATTCAATATTTTTCTTAAAAAGCGCTGTTAGATTTAACATTTCTGCTGATAAGTTTTGAGTTTAAGCACCGAGATAATTTACCATGCCCAAAAATCTTTGTAGGTCTTAAACGCATGATGGCGTAGTCATGCTTAGAATGGCATCTTTGAAGGATCCGACGATATGTCTTCAGGTCCGAAATGTGTCCTAAATATTTGATTTTAGTAATCCATAGTTTGCATTTGTTTTTGAAAGTTTTTCTCTGAGTGGAGACCGCAACGTAGACTTTTAGTCAGGGAAATGTACTCAACACATATGCAATGTTAGAAAAAGACAGAACGACAAAGATGTATATAAAGTAATAGCAGTCAGAAGGAAACAAACCATGAACACTTTTTCATGTTTTCATTTCATTACAATTTTCTTAAAATAAGCGATAATGAGAGAATGAAAGATAGAAATTAAGACAGGAATGTGAGGAGTTTTCGTTTCTGCTTTGGAAATGTTTTTGGGTAGGTTTTTTATAGATACGGCAACAGGATGAAATTTACCTTTTTTTGAATTTTTTGTTGAAATTTGATATTTGGTTTGGTTTTGTTGTGTACAATTTTGAATGGTTACCATGTTTGATTATTATATCAATTTTTTTAAGTCTGCAAAATTTTAATTTAAGTTGAAGTACCTACCTAGTTACTTATTTTACAAATAAAACACATTGTTTGCATATGAATGTAACTATGTTATTACTTTAGAGTATATTCACTTATCACGTCAAAAAATCTACTACTAAGTATTAAATCTAGTACCAAATGTACTATGATAGTACTAAATTCTAGTACTAAGTACTAAACATCTAGTACCAAAATACTATTGTACCAACAACAGTACCAACTGGCACCAGTTTTATATTTAACTAGCGTTCAAAATTGAACAATATATATTAAAACTTTAAAAAGTCGAATCCGAATATGGCAACATTGGTAGTTGATTTTGGTATAAGAAATACAGAAAATACAAAAATAACAAAATTTCTTTAAAAATGCAAAATCCAAAAAAATAATTGAAGACGCACAATCTTGGTTTGTTTACGAAAAATCAAAGAGAAATCCACTAATTTTGGTTTCCCTTACTCAACCATACCATATGGTCTAGTGTCACTTTTTGAACCTTTCACTCGTACTTATTATTCATTATTTCTGCCTATTCTTGTACTCGTTCTAACAAAAGCCTTTTTTCACACAAACCATACAACCTACTCTGTCATCATTATATTTCTTTCTACTCTCCAAAACCCATACAAATGAATATCGTGTTTGACAGAAAAAGCTATTGCAGCGACGATGCGGCTCTAACTCGCTTAACTAGGAGCTGCCTCATGATACTACTATAGGTTTCATATACAAGGATCCCGGTCACAATTTTTTTTAATTTCCATTTCTTTAACCAATGCACGTTTTTGAAATACAAAGCTCATCCAATAACGTAAAATACATGCAGTCCTTTATTTGGATACTAAAAACAAAATTGATTATTCGACGAAACTATAAATACCTAAAAAGATAAAACGTATTTAGATCTAGCTATCTTTTCAACGACAACGTACATACCTATTTCAAACGCCCATTCATTCCGCCTCCTGACCTTTCTTCGACCATAACATTTATGTATGTTTTTTCCCACGAACTGCAAGAGTTCAAATTCTAAAACAAATATCAGAGGTTTAGTTAAAAAAAAAAAAAAAACAGTGTCGTCCTTTCAAATTTTTTGCGTATCTAACCTCCAACCTAACCATCCAAATGAAATTGTTCAGATTCTCTTCATTTTATTTTCTGTCAACCCATCCTGCTCAAAGCCATTTTGGAGAATGTCCAATTTCCTAGAACGATATCTGTGCCAACAACGGAAAAATCTTATCTTCCCTCGGATTGTCAGGAATTGTCACGGGCAACAGTAACAAATTGAATATGAAAAAAAAAAAAATTAAATACAAATATTCGATTATTTTTCCAGGCAAATGGCCACCGAATCCTTATTTTTTTTGTCTGCTATTGTGACCTGTTTGCCTGGATGAAAATATATAAATCGGATTTTTTTTTTAAACATTAAGAAAATTAAATATTTTTTTTCATGACATTTGGTTCAATACAACTCAACTTAATTAATCAATTTGAATTGATTTGAGTGACTTTATGCTTTTTAATTTATGGAAAATCGCAAAAAATATTCCAACTATGCGATCCGCATGGATGGCGAATATTTTTTTGAAAAACCAGTTAAAATGGTAATTTGAGATACAATTTAACAATTTTGTGTGTCAGTGATTTCTGTAAATGATTAAAGCTGTTGTGGATTTAATGGGCCCAATTAACGGTGTTTGCTGCCACATAAGTTGGCAGTTGAATGTCTAAGTTTTAACAAGAAAGGTTGGTTAGCAGGCTTTGGATATGCAAATTGCGGTTGGGTTAAGTGTTGATAAGTAATGTGACTGTGTCGAGTTGGTATTTTTTTAGGCAGTCTTTAGTAACTGATCAGATGGAGTTATTAAATGGTTTATAAGTAAAAAAATTAAAATGACAGGTTTGAGAAAAAATAGATTTAATTGAAATGCCCGGATTTGGTTTTTTATTTTTTTTTATTGAAAGAGCTGCAAGGAGTTTAAGTATATTTTTGTTAAAAAGTATATTATGGAGAGCAAACCAACAGTGGAGTTGTAATTAAAAATCCATCCTAAAATTTAAAACAATAATTTTTGTACTTGAACTTTGAACTTCTAAATCACTTATCTGCGACCGATGGCATGGTATAATTTTCACAGCCTGCTTTTTACGATGAACTCTTGGGCCAAACAATCTTGAAGGAAGAAGTATGTGCATCCATAAAAGGATCGTAAAGCTGCTGGTTCAGACAGAATACCATCAGAATTCTACAAATATGGCCGGAAAGAGTTGACCAATAAGTTAACGGTTATATTCAAAAACAACATAGATCACGGAATTATACCATAGGAGTTCAGGGAAGCGCTTATTTTTCCAAATCCATAAAAAAAATAATATAAAGAGTGTTTTTTTTTAAGACGTGTGGTTATCAATAAGAAATAAACCGCACAGTTTAATATTTTGGCCAAGAATTTAGATTTATTATAAAGATAAGGAAATGGCATTATGTTTTAAAAATGGTTTTGGGCAAGTGGCCGCCGCAGCTGGCTCGAATAAATTCCAGCTAAGAGGCCCAATTTTCACAATTTTGTGAAAATCGTGATCGGTGGCCATCTCGTTTTAGGCCCATTCACCGAACGTGCGACGCGCTTGATGGTAGTCCGGCTTCAATTCTTGCACGAAGAAAACCGCAAAACAAGTTCCTTCCGCAAAATCTTCCATAAACTGGATAGGCAGAGCTGTAATTGTTGCGTGCGATGGCGGATGAACTCATTTGGGTCTTTTTCGATACTCTGCTCCAACGAACCGAACCATTATTTTGGTAATAAATTTGCAAACGTTTTTCAGAAATAACTCAATTCATTATGAAATGGCAAACCAAACTGAGCATAAATCAAGTGACAGCTGTCAAAAAGACCAACTTCGAAAAAAAAGTATTGCCAGAAGAAGAAGGATGGAATCACACAAACCTTTAAAGGAGTCCCAGCAGTTTTCACACAAGATTGTTCCACAATAGACAACATCTTTGTCCTGCGAGGTATTGCGGAATTATATAGTGTCAAAACCACACAATACTTAACGGTTTTTCGTAAAAAAAATGGAGTACGCCATCATATTTCTTGTATAATAACAAATTTATGAAAAAAAAGTATTTCGAAATTGTAGGACTGATTTTGATAAAATCCTGTTTTTATTTTTAGTTTTTTGAACAATTTTTTTTTTTTTGAAATTTTGGTATGCAGTTTTCTAGAGTTTATTAATAAACAGGTTTTTATAAAATTTTAAATATTTTTTTGATTAGTTTTAAAAATATTGTTTTTTCAAAAAAAAAAAAAAAAAAATCTTAAAATTATTTTAATTAGAAAAAAACGTTATTCAAAAGTTATGCAGTTATTAATGTGGCTACCTAGATATTCTCAAATATAAAATTTGACAGAAACCAAAGAGCCGTTACCGAGAAAGCCAAAAATTAAAAAAAAAATTTGTAATCATTAAGTTGGAAAGACGGAGGTTTAAGTCCGGGGCCAGACTAAGTTACTGAATTAAAGGTGGACTTTGGTGGACTTAAAGGCCGTAAAAAGTTGTTTTGAATCAATAATTCAACAAAGTCCAAAATAAGTGCTGATTCTTCTACTTAGTTGTTTTTTTAATTTTATTTTCTTACAGCGTAGTATATTAATTTGTATTTAAAGCTTTAATTCGATATTTTTTTATTTTAAGAATGCATAACTTGCCTTATATAGTCCCTATAAACCTATACAAAAAAACTCTAACATTACGATTAAAGAGAAACATATTTAAGTTACTGGCAAAATTATGTCTGTCTGTCTGTTCGTCTGTACGGGTGTATAATGAACTACAGCCTAAACGGTTTGGCCAATCGTCTTCAAATTTGGAAATAAATAAATTAAATTAAATTTATTGGCGCAACAGATCCTTAAGGAGCCAAGGCTTAGTGACTTATACTCTCAACCATTACTGTGTGTGTGTGTGTTGTTAATCTGCAAGAATTGAATTGACCTACAGTTTAACGCCGTATCCGAACGGCTACATGAGATACACTTTTTCGAGACAAATTGTACTTTTGGAGGTTTTGACAATTCTTCACAAGAAGCAGTACCCCAGGAAAGGAGGTAGCTATGAGCGGGATTCGAACCCAGGCTCATTCGTTTAGCAGTCCGACACAATAAGCACTAAGCTAAGGGGCACTACAAATTTAGAACTTAGCTGAAATATTACCGCTACCTGTCATATAAAAATTAAGTAAAAGCTTATTTTCTTATTATTCAAGGAGATGTTGGCAGCCTAAGTATAACTCCCACCTCTGGGCATGTACTTCGCAAAACATCGCTTCACCTGCTTGATAGAATACAAAATCGAGCGTGTAGATTGATAGGAAATAGAAACAATTGCTCCTCTCGAACACCGACGCAATGTTTCATGTCTTTCCTTATTTTATCGTTTCTTTTATAAAAAAATGTTCACTCAAAGTAGCCAGTTGCATTCCTCTCCTTAAAACTTTCTCTCGTAATACTCGTCTCGCAAGGAATCCTCATCAGTTCATCCTTGAACCCAATTTCGGACGTACCGTGAAATAAAGGGATTCTTTTTTTAGCCGAACAAAACGAATTTGGAATAGTTTACCCGGCGAGATTTTCCCTTGCCATTTTGATCTGCAATCATTCAAAACCAATGTTAATCGACATCTCCTACCTTTCCCTCCCTTTCCCTCCAATTTTGGAGGCGTTAGAACTCGGCTAATAAGTGAACTCAGAAAAGCTATGAGATAGAAGTGGGTACAATAGATGGTTTAAAATAATGAGTGAAGTTTTTGAAAGCCACATTAACTACTTTGAACTGAAAAATTGATGGATAGCTTTTGTTTAACTATCCTTCATTTGTTTGTAATCAGTCTAAAAATGGGTATTAAAAAAATTTTCCACCACTGCAGGAATTCCGATAAAAGTTTTTCATGGCGTGTTGTCCAAAAATGGTACGAGGTTTTCGAAACATAACCATATTTTTTTATGGAAAAAAACTTGGTAAAAAAATGGTACCTTCCATAAGATCTGTTTTTTTTTCTTCCACTTTTTTGAGAACTGGTTACTTCGATTACAATCAAAATAGACATTTGTGAAGATGTAGGTTAGTTAATAAAAATATTTTGAAAACGGGTGGGATTTTTTTTTTATTTGTTTTTCAATGCAGATTATTTTTGTGATTATGTTTTCATTTTGTAATCTTTTTTTTTTATTTTTAAAAGTAAGTTGTTAAAAACCGGTTTATTAAAAAACCGTTTCTATGATCCTAACAAAAAAAATCTGACTTTTTAAAGAAACCAAGTAATTATTCCCGTGAAAAGTACTTTAACTACGTACGTAAAAAAATAAAAGCATGGGATCCAGTCGTGCAATAAATTTTTTTGTTATACTTATACCCAACATAATATGCTGGTTAAAAAAGCTTAAGTATCAAAGTTTTCAATAAGAGCACTACAGAAGTAGCGTAAATAAAACAAAAACGAACTCGATTTCTTTTGCATGGCCACCACGGGCACGCTTGCATAAGTCCAGACGCTGAACCCAATTTTCGACGGTTTTCAAGCATAAATCGGCCGATACTGCTGCAATTTCACGTTCGATATTCTTACGAAGTTCATCAATCGTCGCTGGCTTGTTGGCATAGACCATTGAGTTGAAGAAGAAGTACGGCCCAATGACGCCCGCCGCCGGCCCATAAACCACACCAAACCGTAATTTTTTTCGGGATGCAATGATAACTCATGGAGTACGTGTGAATTGCTGCCTGACCAATACCGCATATTTTGTTTATTGACGAAGCTATTCAGCCAGAAATGAGCCTGTCTCATCGCTGAAGATGATTTTTCGATGAAAATCCGAATCATTTTCAAGTTGTTGCTCAGCCCAATTCGCGAACATACGACGCTTCTGGTGGTCAAGCGGCTTCAGTTCTTGCGTCAATTTAATCTTGTTAGGATGTAGGCCAAGATCTTTTCACAAAATTCGCCACAACGACGTCACAGAGATGCCCAACGCTTGAGAACGACGTTTAAGAGACACATTTGGGCTTTCTGCAACTGAAGCCTCAGCGGCAAAAATATTCTCGACACTACGGGCACTTCTTTGTCTCACTGGCATGGGAACATTTTGTACTGTGCCTGTGGATTCAAATTTTTTCACTAGACGCTCTATTGTAGGACGATTATGACAACCATAAATTGGACGTAGCGCTTCTAACGTTGAAGCCACTGACTCCGAATTTCGGTTGTAAATTTTAATAATTTCGACTCGTTGTTGGCTCGTATATCTTTCCATCATGAAATGGCAAACCTTACCGAAGAGAAATTTCAAAAGAGCGGCAAGAAATATGGCGTCGTTTGCTGTCTCTGTTGCTCTACTTTTGTAGCGTTCCTTTTGAAAAACCCGTCACTAGCCTAAATATTAAATTAACTAACGATATAAATTATTCACTATTTAAATAAACAGCCTTTCGGTGTACAACTAACTTACATAAAGAAACTGTTAAATTAAATTTTTTATCCAGAAAATGTATAAAACTGATGAAAACTAGTTTTTATCAATTTTCTAGATCAACAATAAATCATAAAAATTTATTTATTTAATTTTTTCTTAAAGCTTCATTAAATAATTTAATTAAAACAGCAATTTTTGCTGCATTATATAATTTCCATTATAGCTCATACTGTCATAACATAATGTTTCAGCAATTTTTCACTTAAGAATTGATTATAAATTATTTATTCACAAAAACAAACAGTTCGCACAGGATTCATAAAAATCCCTTTTCAAATTGTACTGCTCTACATTGACATTCTTTTTTTTATAAAAACAAAAACCAACAATCTGCATATCCACTCTGGCGTATGAGTAATCTTTTTGCATATTTTATTTTATTCCATGTCAAAGTACAATATCACTTACAACGCACTCATATATGCAGGAATGAATTTCTTTAACCGTATTCATATCATCCTTGTGTTTTTATATTAAAAAACATATATGTTTTCCTCTCAAGATATGAATCTTCGAAGGGGAGCCCGAAGGAATGTCATTTTTTTCCTGCCTACTTCATCTTCAAAGGCACAACAACTTTAATCGAGTTTTCTTATGGTTTCCTTTTCTTCTTTTGTATTCAAGCATCCTTTTGTTTTTTATTCTTTTTTTAAGATCAATACACAGACATAATAAAAGAAATAGAAACAATATAAAAAAAAAAAAAACCGAAAATGACACGCGCTCTTCAGGGATTCGGCGGCAGGTTAAGTGAACGCAAAAATAATTTTGTCACGTGAATCGAAACTCCATCCTCCCAAAACGCGCGTCGCCGTAAATTTTAACGTGTGTCAAAGATTTATACGAATTGAATGTGCTAACGGTTTGAAGACGATTCAAAACCAACCAAAGAAATTCCTTCCAGGATTTGTCCGCTCGATAAATTCAGTAAAATTGAACTCTCCTCGGTGATTCGGTGGTAACAATAAAGGGTTAATAGTGTGTGTTTTCTTTCATATAAAATGATCCTTTATAAGGGAATGGAAGAAGCCAGCAAAGAAACTTAATATCCTTCTGGTCCGGAACTGCAACAGAGTTTCGTATTGTGTAAGTGTGTTTATGTAGCCTGATAAGGACTTGGGATACATAATGGAAGAATCTGTCGAGAAGCAACGAGCAATGAACAATAGTCACCATAAAAGAGAGAAACCACAAACGTTACAGTGCAGCTTTGTTACTCGGCCCAAGGACATTGTCCACAAGTGTGTGTCGGATCCGGGTAATTCATGTGGTCGACGAGCTGAGGGCCAACCTCGAGACGTGAATCGTGTTGTTGAAGATTGGGAGGTGGACGGTTCAACGGCAACGGTCGACTCGTGGAACGATGATGTTTCCATTCAAACGGACAGTGATGTTGATGGTGGTGGTGGTACTGGGGGTGATAGTTCCATGGGCAGTGAAAACATCGGCTTCGATGGCCAAGTCAGTTGCACTGGCAGTACCATGAATAGTCCAGGACAGAGTTCGATGTGTCCAAAAGGATTATTCGCCAGATCGCTGAGATATCCGTCCAGTGGTGGGACAACACGAAAGTGTGTCCTTACTCTGGACGGATATTCCTATGTCATAGGTGAGTAATGTTATTTTTTGTATATAAAAAATATATTTATTGACATAAATTTATAGAAAAAAAAACTTTGTTTAAGTTTCCAGGAAAATAGCTTGCTCCTTGATTCACTTTAAATGGAAATAGCAGTATAATGAATCTATCACGAATTAACTGATATTAAGTGTTTATGTGAAGCAGATTGTGTATCCAGATGCTCGAAACAAAAAAAAATTAATAAATAATTTTATATCAAGTCCAAATAGAAGCAATTACCCAATCGATTTTTTTTTGTATGTTCTGTCTCCTGAAAAGATACACATCAATCACTTTTAAAGAGGCAAATGCTATTTTGGTAGGGAGAATGGTTCCTTACTTTCAAGGATTGAAAAAGGCAGGAAATAAGGAAACTGCTGAATAAATAAGTTTTGAAGTTTATAAGACTTGAGATTGTGTAGGCAATATGTACGAACTTATTGGTTTTTGAAAGAAACAAAGTTGAACACAGAAAAAGTTTTAATGGCTCCGAATATCTTGTTTTTTTTTGGTATTATTATTTTAAAAGCATGACTTAAGCCAGTTTACTAATTTTACAATTTGTTTTATAAATAGAATTATTGATAGAAGATCATGTGCACATAATTATTAAAATTATTTTTTAACATTGTTTAAAGGTTTAAACAATTAACGATAAGTTGCTCTGCCGAAAAATTCGAATGCTTTCATATAGTTTAAATATTCGAGATGACAATCATTACAAACATAATAAAATAGTCAAAATAGTTTTATTATATGTACTTTGAACTATAGTTAAGCTTAGATATTGAAACTGGATAAAACAAACTGTGTGTAGGGTATTAACAAAATTCTTTTTTTATTTAAAAGGGTTATGTACGCTAAGGTATAGTATGGAATATGACATCGTTCAAATGCCCACGTAAGCTTCTTACGGTGAAAAGAATCATAGTAATCCAATTTTCCACGACTTTTCCGCATAGATCTAGAAGAATTTGAGCGATGGCCTTTGTTGTGAAGGACATCGGTCGATTTTTATTTATTCATTTTCACTTTCAGCTTACCCTACCAGTGTTGCTCGAGAATACCATACATTTTCGTAAAAAACGACTCCGGCGTGGCACCAACTAGTAATCAAAATATCTTTAGTTACTTCTTCGAAAATTAGCTATGTGCTTGTGAAACGACTCCAGCGGGACCAACGGTTGATAAAATAGCCTTAGTTAGGACTTACAACGGCTATCTGCCTGTAAAAGTTCGCCAAAGTCGGAGCATTAATACGAATTTTCAACAAAAAAAAAAAAAATACTCCAGCGCCACCTAGGGGTTATTAAAATAGCATTACTTGCTCCTTATAATATTAGCTATCTGCCTGTTAAAGTCGTGTCAAAATCGGTCTATAAATAAGAACTTTCGTAAAAAACTACCCCAGTGCCACCTAGTGTGTAATTTAAATAGCCTAAGTTACTTCCTAAAGCAATCTGCCAATGAAGGTTCCGTCAAAATCGGTGCAGCCGTTTTCCAGATTAGATTAAAAAAAAATTATTAGCCGGAACAAACAGACAGAAAGACAGAGAGACAAATATTTTTAAAATTGTGTTTTTGTTATAACTATTATAAGTACTGTATATTCATACTTCCATATGCATATTGTAAAAAGCTGTTATGTTGATATTAAAAACAAGAACTTCATTTTTTATTTATGTGTATAGATACATATAGACCTGCGATTTTAGGAATTTTGATATGCAGTTTTTTAGAGTTTATTAATTAACATGTGATTATGAAATTTAAAATAATTTTGTTTTTAATAGTTTCAAAAATATTGATTTTTCAAAAAAAAATAATAATAATTTTAGTTAGAAAAAAAAGTGACGCAAAATTTTGATATGCAGAATTAATTTAGCTACGTGTATCTTTCCAAATATAAAATTTGACAGAAATCCAAAGAGCCGTTAACGAGAAAGCCAAAAATTAAAAAACCGTTATAGGAAAGGTACCGTTAATAGACTTTTACTGTTAATTTGGTTCCGATCAAATGATAGCCAATACCAACAAAAAAATCTCAAAAAAATTTCATCAAAATCGTTCGACCAGTTTTTTCAAAAAAAATTTTTTTTTTTTGAAAAACTTTTCGAAAACATATTTTAAATTTTTTTTGAGTATGTCAATTCAAAGAAATCTAAAGTTTATACTAGAGGAAAAATTAAAAAAAAAAATCTATTAAACCGTTTTCAAAATATTCAAAAAACAAAATATTTAAAAAAAAAAATTATTAAAAATTAAAAAAAAATGTTTTTGAAAATTTTAACAAGCAATATTATTTAAATCATAAAGCACTACATATTTTGAAAATTTTATTAAAATCCGTCAATTAATTAACAAGAAAGTCTGATTTAAAAAAAAAACCGGTCATATGGGAGGTACCGTTATAAAAGTTTTTCTGAAAAATCCATGAAAATTAAAAGATAGATTTTGCATAGAAAACATCATTCTGAAAGTTTTATCAAAATCGTAGGAGCCATTTTCGAGAAAAATAAGTTTTTCATTAAAAGTTATATGGCAGGTACCGTTAGTTTTGGAGCTAGAATGTCAATTCCAAAAACTGTCGGGTAGATCACTCTAAAAATACTATATACCAAGTTTGAATCAAATCGGCCCAACCGTTTAGGCTTTAGATATCGATACGGACAGACAGACAGACAGACGGACGGAATTTCCGAACCCACTTTTTTTGACATGTCTATCATCGTAATGTCATGTTTGATTGTTAGAATTTTTTTTACGAATGCATACATAACTTGCCTTATAGTCCCTATAAATCGCAAGTAAAAAAACCGTCATATGAAAGGTACCGTGAATAGAATTTTCCGGTAAATTTAATATTAATAGAATAATAGTCAATAACCAATAACTACCAAAAAATCTCAAGAAATGTCAGCAAAATCGTTTGAACAGCTTTCGAGAAAAATAAGCTTTTCCTTAACGGTTATATGGCAGGTACCATTATTTTTAGCCCTGAAAATAAATATCAATTTCCCCTCTGAAGAATGCCAAAAGAATCACACATATCAATTTTTAGTTAATCGGTTAAGCCGTTTAGGCTGCATCTGTGCCGTAAAAAACACCGATTTCCGCAATTCGGTGTTATTTTACTCTACGAAATAATGCCGAATTTCTAGGTTCGGACTTATTTCTCTTTTGATTTAAAAAGAACTTCAGATAAAGAAAAATCACCCCAAAAAATGCAAAAATTTTTCATTTTGCTTAAGTCGTTTAAAATTTTAGATAGGTTAATTTTGCATATACCCTACTAAATCTTAAATCACCCCAAGAATTTATTTCTTTTATGTTTTTAAAACAATTTGGGACTTAATTTCATTTTGCAAAATTATTTTAAAAATTTAAAATCGCTGATGATTTTCGACAAAAACCTCACATTGCCTAGATATTGTGGCTTTGAACAGTATAGTTGAAAGATCGCGCGATTTTTTGAAAATAAAGAATCCGAGCAAGAAGAGAATTCATTATTTGATACAACTTCTAAGGTATAATAGGTTACGACATCCTAATGTGAGCTTCCAACAAAGGCTGATTCTGTTTCTTGAGAATAATATTTAATAATCTTATTTCATACTCGTTCAGTGGGAAAGTTAAAAGTATTTATCAAAACCACTGGTCCGGAAAGTATACCACCTATATCGATCTCAAGAGAATTTCTAAAACTCTTAAAAAATCCCTTTCCAAACTATTCCAACTATTAAACTCCTCTGATTTCTTCCGAGTGGATGTAAAACAACTTTTGCCCACAATTTTCATAAATGTTTTTGGATTTTTTCTTTAACGTACCATTCCTACATAAAGGTTATATTCAAGGTTACTCTAACTTAATCATTCCATCAGTTCAATGTTTTCAATACTGCTAATACCATGGTGTTCCTAGATTTTTGTAATTCATTTTCAAATATCAATTAAATTTAAATAAAACTGTTTATTTCAAAACTAAAATAGCATTTCGCATCGTTCAACTCGACAACAATAGTTAAAAAAAAATAATTAAAATTCTTTCTCGCACTTTCCGGGTATAAACAAAATTTCCATCATAATATTATAACCCCTACAGAAACCGCTGTAAAAACTTACTCCTTTCCAACCTCAAATCCAACAGAGTTTCTCGTTAACACGATGACGAGAACCAGCCGTTAAAATGCGGACCGAAACGTGAAAGTAATAAAATATTTTCAACTCAGATTTCGAAAGTAGAAAGTATTAAAACAATTTTATTGTTTAACTACGACTATACCTTCTAGTGTTTGTCACGTTTAAAAGTTCCTGATGTGTAAACACACAAAACTTTTGTTTTTCAAATATCTTAAGTTCAGTTGTGAACTTTTGTACTTAAATTTTGTCCTTATTTGCACTTTGTATTACAGTTTGCTCTTAGCATTTAATATTTTTTTTTTTAAATAATTCCTTGATACAAGGACTCCCTCACATAACATGTTAATTAAAAAAATATGCATCTTATTACACACCCTTAATGTGGGTAGTCTATTGTCATTAGTGTAATTTAATTTTCCCGAAACATCAATCCAATGAATCCTTGCGTCAGAAATTTTATGACGTTTTCAGAAGATTTTCTCGAATGTCCTTAACGAGCTTAATTATTTACCTATGTATGGCTCGTTTACGCGTTTCCCAAGGAATCCCTTAAGAGGTTTTTCGGGAAGCCCTTATGAGGCGTATAATTTATTTGGTACTTACCATACAGGCGTTTATTTCTAGGAATGCATGGAAGAAATATGTAGAAATACCTAGACATGACAGGATATTGATAAATGACGAAGAAAGCACTTCAATTCATCTTTATCTAATTACCAGTCTGAAGGTAGAACAAACCGACCGACAAACACCGCCTCTGACAAGAATCGATTAAGGAAACACACGCAAAACGATGCCTTACAAGGAATCTTCTATTTTTTATTAACAAAACAAAATCCTCACCTACCACACCTATTCGGATCCAGGAGCTCTTCACACACGCAACATAGACATTTCCCATTACAGCCTTCGTCATTATAGCCTTTAAGAAGCTTTTCTGTAATAAATACTGGCTTCCTGTACGCAGTTCTTTTCGGAAATGGAAAAAAAAAATAGAAGGCTATCTTCCTGATCTTGGGTAATGGAACATTTAAAGCTTCATTCCTTGGAATTCATATCGTCGACTTTGAGAGAAGAATGTCAGTGGGCTGAGGATATTGAAAAGCAAAAGGTATTAGCCACGCATAATTAATTATATTGCTGGTTCGATTGAACTCTATGGGAATGCGTTACGCAGAACACCAGATGGTGTGGCAATATTGAGCAAAACAGCAGGTGAGTTGTTACCACACGTATGTGTGGTAACACCAAAAGGTCCAGGAACCCATATTAGTGGTGAGAATTGAAATTGCCGACCATATCAATCATTTGATTGGAGTTGGCCAATATTTGGATGCGTGAATGTCAATTAGTGGTGGCATGAACCTTTTGGCGTTAAAGGCAATTTTGTGGGTAGATTTTGCGGTGAGAAGCAAAACAATCGCCAATAATTTCAGGATTTATGGCATATTGTTGTCCCAGCTCTTACAACCCTAATTTTAATGAGTTTTTTTCCAAATATTAAAAATATATCCCTTTTTTTGATTTATTGATTGATTGATGGGCATTTGGGTAGTTTTTTGATTCTTTATGTTTGATTTATGTTTTATTTGCTTCAATCAATCTGTAGAGCCTTTAAAAAAATACAGATCTCTATTTCATATACGGAAAATGGTTATTAACTTGTTTTCAAAATTGGAAACCAAACATTTCATTTAAAAAAAAAACATCAACACCCTTAACCGTAAAGAGAACTTGCAATAGTCAGAAATCATCGGATTTTTTTGCAATCAGTAACTCAAAAACGATAAAAAAATTTTTTTGTATTTGTGGTTTAAACCGAAAAAAATCGTTATTTTTCTTTCGAATTTGATTAAGTCTGCCTTTGACATTCACATAGAATAGCTGCGCAAAAAATTCCCTAAGCTACCCTTCAGCACAAGCAAATAAAAAAGTAAAATTCCCTTGGGGCGGTGTGGTTTAATTTATTTTTCAATCGTCAACCGGAAGTGAGGCATGTTTCGCGCGACCACAAAAAAATAAAAGATACAATCGTGAAAACTGAAAACTGCTTCAACAAACAATTGTTTATAAAATACGCATACGTTGAAAAAAAAATCAAACTAAATAGTTCCGGCCACAAAGACTGTTCGCTGATTGCCTTCACCCTTGATCATGTTACCAAAACCAAAGGACTACAAAACACATCAGTTTGTCCCGAATTGAGGCGTTTTGCATTTTTGAAATGGCGATACTCTAAGAAATAAATGGTCACGAAATTTTGGGCACAAAATAATATTAAAATTAAAATGAAAACCTATAATAAAATTGAAATGTTTATTTATTTATTTCTTTAGCCAATGTTAACGGATGTCGGATACAGATCTAAAGATTCGAAAATAATTAATTGATTATTATTAATTCCAGCAAGAATTCCAGATTTGTCTCACATATGTGAAATAAAAAGAGATTTTGTGACCAAGGGATTAGAAAATTGTTAGACCGTTGAATAAACTCCAAAGGAGAAAATGCTACAATAATGATCAATGTGAGACCAAAAATTTAGCTCTTTATAACGGGAAAAAAGGAAAAGATAAAAAATAGATACATTAAAGAAGTGATACGTTCAGGAAGATACGCTTTTGGGAGTAAGACATTTATTGGCATTTACAAATATTGAGTTCTAGAAAGCTTTTACTTGTTTTTAAGATTTTCTTCACTAATTTTCAAGCTCAAATATCTCGCAATCTCCAAAACCTGTTTTGAAAATATTTGGCAGTTATATTCGACTCAACATAAGCTTTCATTTGATATCCATTTGTTACAAATTCAAACTTTAATATTCTACGAGCGTAAAATATTTGGAAAACCAAAAATACTGATCAACTACCACAATATTGGCGGACAAGCAAAAAGGGGCAACTTGACCACAGAGCCACATCTACTTATCGGTCCGCAAATTACAACAACAGCGGAACCATGCGAAGTCAATAAAATCAATAACAATGAGCAGCTAACAACAAGAGCAGCCTTTCCTTCAACGACGTTGAAAAGCATCACCGTCTGGCTTACGGTGGTTGGGAGCAAGAAATATGATTCACTTTTCGTATACCCACCCAATACACGGGCACGAGCACAACAACACACACATTACCCTTTTTACTTGCGATTATAGAGACTATAAGGCAAGTTTAGGATTCGTGAATATAAAAAAAAATTGAGATAACAATCAAACATGACATTAAGATCATGGAGAAGTCTAAAAAAGTCATTGACAAAAAATATCCGTCTGTCTGTCTGTCTGTCCGTCCGGGTGTATATCGATCTCCAGCCTAAATGGCTTAAGCGATTGCGTTCAAATTTGGTATGGGTGTATCTCTTGGCATTCCTCTCAGGAGGGAAATTGAAATTTTATTTTTAGGGCTAAAAATAACGGTACTTGCCATACGAACGTTTGCGAAAAGCTTATTTTTCTTGAAAACGGCTTCAACGATTTTGATGAATTTTTGTGAAATTTTGAAACGGGAAAAGTCTATTAACGTGACCTTTTATATTACGGTTTTTTTTAATTTTTGGCTTTCTCGGTAACGGCTCTATGGATTTCTGTCAAATTTTATATTTGAAAAAATCTAGACAGCCAAATTAATTCTGCATATCAAAATTTTGAATAACTTTTTTTTCTAATTAAAATTAATTTTTTTAAATTAAGGTGAACATCAAAGCATTTATTCGATTTTTGTGATTTGATTGTTACAATAAAATACGTTAAATTGTATTGGGTAAAATAATTCAAACGCCATTTTATTTCTTTAGGCAATGTAAAAAAGTTTGATTTTTTTTTCAAAATCGTAGGAGCCGTTTTTAAATAAAACGGTTATATTTTAACAACTTTTTTTCAAAAAAATAAAAAAAAATAACGTACATTTAAAAACAAAATTAAAAAAAAAACACTTACACGTTTTCAAAATATTGATTTTTTCAAAAAAAAAAAAAATTTAAAAATATTAAAAATACAAAAAAAAGTAATCGGATCTTCATCTTTGCCAAATACTTACGACCAACAATATATTGAAATCTTGCTTCAAACACTTCATTATTCATAATGTATGAAATTATTTTTTTAAACAATTGCAATGAAGATAAGTTAAGTTTTTTTTTTTAATTTAACCTAAATTTGTGCATCCATTACTGCTGGTCTCGAACATTTTTTAAACATGAATGATATCTTACATAAAATGCGTCACTTTAGAGTTCAGGAATAGGTATGTTTCATTCGAGTGTAATTTCACATTCGACATTCGAGTTTTCGAGTTGGGGAATACCGATAATTAGTGAGTCGTGTTCGAGAACAACCAATACCAGGAATAGGATCCCAGACTATTGAAATGAGACGCACAGGACAGAAAAAAGCGTTAGTTTTTGAGCTAAGAAATCTAGACTTCAATTTTCATTCAAAACAGAACCACCTTTCCTTGGAAATTACAAAATCAACAAGAGTAAACTTATGTTTCAAAAAAGTTCATCTCATTTCTAATGTTATCAAGGATTTTTTTTCTTATTTACCCAATAAAAAGTATTTTTTTATTGAAGAATGAAGTTAAAGCAGTGAATACTGAATATGCGCTTGGATTTCTTAATTTCCGCCGATGATACAATTATATTTCCTAAACATTGGATTAAAACAACATTGTTTTTTAAAGAGTGGCAGTATTTTGTTTAGATTAAGCAAATGATTCAGCAAAACTTGACCGTTTAAATAACTGGTTCTTCCTGGAAGCTCAAGAAAATAAGTGTTGTCATTTTTCATATTTCTATTATTTATCGGTTATGATCCCACTACAACAACCTACCCAAAGAGGAGTATTCTCGCTAGAATAACACACAACACAACAGCCAAAACTGGATGAGGTCATCTTTAAACAAAGATAACGGCACTAACCAGATAAGCACATTTACATCCGACACCAAGGAAAGTCACAAGACGATAAGAGTATTTGCATACGGACCCAAGAGGAACCATAAAACATAATCAGTAGATTAACCAAACATCACAAAAACTACCAATATATCACGTACGCCACTTCCAGAAGATAACAAGAAGTCATGTACACACACAGTATAAATACCACTGGATAAACTATCAGAGGAACATTCTTATAACTCCGCTACAGTCACGCACATCGTACTACACTTTGGTTCAGTCGCGACAAATACCTCTAAGCCTTTCTTATTATTAAAGAAATTGTCTAATGTATTAGTAACTAAGTTATATGTTTCAAATAAAGTATTTTAATCAAGCTTAATCATCGCTGTTCTCATATTACTTGAAGAGTTAAGAAACATTAGAATACTAGGATATCCTTCCTAAGGACATCCACTCTAATTGATCCTGAACTAGCTAACAGAACTATCAAGAGCCAACACGGCTACCGACCTTTTTAGTCAACCTGCTAAATCAAGATTAAAATTTATCTATATACATATTTCTATAATGATATCCTGGTTCGTTGATAGCATCTGAAGACAGAGTTAAATTAATAGATAAGTACAGTTTATTAGTATTCATAGATCTTTTGAAGATAAAAAAACCAGCAAATAAAACACGGGCTTAAGCGACTACATGACTCATAACGCGACTGGCTCGTCTCATTATCAAATCAAAACTGTCCTGTCCTCAACCCAAACCGCAAAATTCAACTATGTACCATAGAGTAAATAAATATATTATATACTGGAAAATCTTTCGTACGTTCCACGCCTCAACACCCTCTATTTTCGTTGTTGCTTTGGTATATCATTCATTGTCCGCGTAAAAAAATTATGTGGTGAGTTTTGTTCATTTTGACTCCATCGATACATTCTATATGAACAACCAGATTTGCTGGGTCATCTTTCTGAAAAGGTTTCACGTCGCTCTCGTAGTTCGGAAGGAAGTATCTGATGATCATGAAAACAGAGTTGAGGCATGTTGCCATAAAAATCCATAATAAGCGGCACATCGTTTCGACAAAAAAACTAGTGCACAGAAGACATTTTGTTTTCAAATTCTGGTTTTTCAATAAAAAAACAGCAAATAAATTTATACATTTTATTATATTACATGATATGTACATATTACATATGTATCTATCAACAACAAATTTGTGGCTGATAGAATGATCGATTTGTATCGATATTTTTAATAGTCGTAATACCAAGTCTATAAAAAACAAAAAACAAAACAAATTTGCAGATTTACTAACGCAATGGGACATCAACAAGACGGTCTTAATACCAGTCTGCATAGGTTCGCGCACAAATACAAGTGGAATGATACAGGGTGCCTTGAATCCGACACGGAAACGACCTTTAGTATTGATCGCTCGCTTGCCATCGAAAACATTATCCAAAGCATCAACGACACGGCCCTAAAGCTCATCACTAACTGGAAAGTCCACAATAGCACCGATACGCTTAACAATATCTTCTTGTTACTGTCGTTACTGAACATGACAACACCGACATTGTTGGGTTCCAAATACAAGGCCATACCCTGTGGAATAAAAAAAGTCAAATACGTGCTTTCTTTTTTCGGATGTTTCTTCATTCTTTCTTTTTGCAATTGGGTAAGGGGTGTAAAAAAGTAGGGGGAATGAATGGAAAATTATAAGATTTTTTGTGATTGAGCTTTGAAGTTTCTCGTTTGAGAAAGAAAATGCTATGTACGGACTAAAAATAAGAACTTTTGAAATTGAAAACAATTCCCTATTATGTTTTTTAGTGGTAATGGATCGCTTTAATTTTTTTTTTTTTGCAAATTTCTTTAGAATAAAACAGTACAGTTTGTAGGAAAGCATTGGATATATTCGGAGTAATCCAAATCAGTGTACACACCAACGTACGCGCCTGTCCAAAAGAAGAATGAAGAAACAACCGAAAAAAGGAATCATGTACACAAGGTCTTATTAGTACGGAAAAATATAATGTCTACCATTTTCTAATATAAACCAATATAAAGCAGTGTTTTTCTTTTTTAAGTTTGTAGGATTAATAATTTGTTGAGATTATTTTAACACGGCATTCTAAACACGGCGTTAGAGAACGTCAGGCAGAGAGCTATCCGCAGCGCGTTTAATATTTGAATCTTGATTTTCATTTTCTCACTAAATGTTAAATTAAAATTAAATAAAAAAATAATTTAAAAAAATAAATTTCTACAACAAATTCAGAATGACTTAATTACCAAACACAAAATATTGAAAACAAATTTTTTTGGAACGCCGCGTCAAAGTTATCTCAACGCAGCGTAAAATAATCTCTACGCCGCGTTAAAAATGCGTTCTGTTTAACGACGACTTAAAAAAAATAATTTGTAAATTATCACAACGGGACGTTTTGACGCCGTGTGGAACTTGATGCAGCGTTGAAAACGCGCTCTATGTGACTTGGGATATGTTTGTTTTACTGTTTATGCCAACGCGGCGTCAGAATGCGCTATGTTTGACTAGGCTTCTACTCCTGTGTAAAGGAATATAATAGGTGTGAAGAAAGATTATTTAACTTTAAAAGTACACATTTATCGCTACTTTGTATAATACAATCTTGCAAATATACATAGTAGGTGTTCTTCTGACCGAATGCTTGTTTAAATTCATTCTTAGAACAATCAATACACTATCATCAGTATCAGGTTAAATGGTTGCAACTCTTGAATATTGTTTAACCAGTTTTAAACTTTTATATAGAGTTTTCAAGCACACAATATGTAAAAGGCAGGGAAAAAAATAATAAAGTATAACAACTTGCATTCGAGTAACTTGCTAGTGTCTCCTCATGATACAAGAAAACAAGATAGCGATTTTCGTATTTTTACGTCATCAGTGACCCTTGTTGAAAAAATTGATTTCCGTTTTAGAAAAAAAAAACCAAAAAGTAAGTTTTAGTTGATGCATGTTTGGTCCAATGTCTTATCTGATTGATTTAATATACATTTTAAGTCCACTAACACTTCGGATTCTTTCCAAAAATGGTAATTTAATTTAGTCAGTTTGAGTCACTTATGACGTCAAATTTCGGGATGGCGCTTTTTATTATCAAGTATCTTCCAACACGCCCAATTTCGTGGTGAAAAAAAAAAGGAAACTGAAAAGAAGAGGTCAATTATTTGACTACTACATTTTCAATCGGCGTCAATTTTTTAACAGTTCTACACCAATACTTATTTGACCAGCTTGTAGGCCTCGCCAAAAGAAGGCAGTAGATTTCCCTCTTTATAGTATAGTTACTCTGCTATGTACTCTATTGTTACTGTCTACTACTCTATGGTATGGCGTGCAAGTTGCAGTTGCAATGCAATGTATTTTTATATAAAAAAAAAACGTTTTGTTTCGTCTGTCATTAGTTCGTATTCGTAGGGTGCGCATTCTTAGTGCGGGTCTTAAGCCTTATCCCATATTTTTATTATATGTTCGGCAGCTAAGTAAATCAATATTAATTGCTTGTGAATCTAGATTTATCACACAATTACTTTGGAAATGCTTTGTCTAACCAAATTTGAAACCAAAGCCAAAATATCATTTACCACTGTCATTTATTGTAGTCGCATAGTCAAGAATTTATAACCTAATTTTAAACACTCAATTTGACTAGTATTTTGTTGGAGCAAAAAAAAACTGTTTGGGGCTGTGACTTTTTCAACTTTTATTTTTCTTATTTACATATTTAAACAACTCAAGTAATAAGTTACTAAAATGCACACACGTCCTGTTCATCTGTTCAGGCCCCCATTCTACAGATAATTCTTATGCAAACTCTTTAGTTTATTTATCCTTAAATCACCTTGAAAAAGTATAGGTGCTCTTGCAATTGAATCATTTCACGTAGCAAATACGTGCTCAAAGACCGAAGAGCAAACTCTGGGGCGTGACATGCATTGCAAACTCAAGTTAAGTCGATAAACGAGGATGTATATTGCCACGGGTAACCTACCCAACTATAGATCCTTCAGACAAATGTCCTTTTTGTTTCACTTCTGTGTTACTTTATATTTTTTTATACGATTTTTGCTTTCTTCTGTTGGTATTGAAGCACCACCAACAACAACAAATAGAAGAGCTAATCGAATGTAACCATCATCATCATCATCTTCGTTGGTGCTATCTTGAAATTTTTGATTTTATTTGTATTTGTGTAGTCCTTAGTCCTTATAGGAAGCAAATGGAGAAAAATGAGAAAATATTTATCCATCTACCTTCCTATGGCATTGTTGGATGAAATCCAAGAAATTCAGGATGTCTGGATCATCTAATTCTCTTTCTAAAAGAAGAAGGTTTTAGGATGAAAGTACATGGTAAAGATAACTTTGATACGCAATGCGATAGAGAAACGATATATAAATAAAGGCACAGATTCTTCTTGGGAAGAAAACAACTCCTTGTCCTTTGGAGAGCAGTTGCTTCACTTTCCTTGTTGAAAAATGTCATTACAGCAAAAAAGGATGAAGTAGTGTCCTCTATAACCGTCATCATCCTTGTACCCTACATGTGGAGTATGCAGAACTTTCAGATTTTTTTTTTTTTTTTTTTTTTTTTATATACCTTGTCTGCAAGGGACTCACATTATGCATGACCCCATTCCCTGTGGTGCACATTTCAGCCACTCAGGCCCGGAGAGTGTTGAAAAGTCCCACCTCGAAGCAGTTTCCTTTTATGCGGTTTCGTAACATAATCCATCCATATACTCTTACCCAGCAAGTATGTAATTTTCTTTATGACGTTTGTGTCAAAATTAATTAAAACTTTTTATTAAGTGACGCCGGCGATGGTTTTTGAAAGTTCTCTTAAAACTGCTAAGCAGAAGTAGGAAAAAAAATGTTGTTAAAATTTGCACAAAGAAGCTTGCTTTTCCTGACGTCCTTGTCATCGGTGGAAACAGCGTCATTGAAGGGAAGCTCACATGTACCTTTTTATTATTCGTGTGAAACCGGAATATAAAAATTCTGCTGTAAATCGCTTGGAATCCTGGTGCTTGGACAGAGGCACGTCACATGTTTTATTTCAAGGTCGATGTCGTTTTGTATCCTTTTCAGCATTCCATGTCAGCAAAAAAAAGAGGAATTCAAATGAATACTTTTAATCCCGCCAATCCAGCTCGGTCCAGTTGATAAAAGGTGGTATAAATTGAAAATTCTGAGGCCAAAAACAAATGCATTTACAGTTAGAAGGACCTCACACGTGGGGGACTGAATACCACCAGAACAGAATTGGTTTCATTTTTGATGTGCAATGTTTAAATTGCTAAAATTTCTTTTACGTAATTCATTCATGTCTCGGATTATGGATTTGATTTGTGTAAATATTTGAGGATCAAGGAAGAAACTCATATTGAAATTTTTATTTTTTGATTGAATACAAAAACATTGTGATTTGTTTTAGGTGATAAGTTTCAATCGTGTTGACAAATTTGCTATATTTTTGAATAATTTTTTGAATTTGTTTTTTAATAACATTTTTTTCTTTTAATTTCAGGTAAGCATCCTTAAAGAATATAAAATGATATATGATTTTGGTAAGAGAAAAAACGTATAATAATTAAATAATTTAAAATATAATTTTATTAAGTTTATATATTATTGTAAATATAAATTAATATTATTGTCTATATATTTATTTATACGTGATTTTTGTATGAGTGTATTTACAATCGGCTGATTATGAAACGGTGTATATTTACATTATTTACATTTACAATATTCTGGCTCATCTTAAAAGTAAATTAAAAAAAAAATATTTTTGAAACTTGCTCTACTCATAGAAATGTCGATTTCACTACAAATAGAGATATACAGCCGTGTATTCTTAGCAAAGTTATCCGCAGTGTGCAGCTGGCTTTTACACGCATTACAAAAACAACAGACATCTGCCCATAAAAGTAGATGTTGAATTTGGCTGGGGATAGAATATTTGACATAAAAAGTCAAATAGATTGTTTATGTCATGAATATCATGAGTATCTGAAAGGCTTTCGTTCATAAAGTAGATTATTTGATTATAGTTACTCAATCAAACAAAATTATGGGAGTTAAAGATATCATTATTATGTTAATTTTGATTAAATAGCATTTCGTCTGCACGATAGTTTGATTCGCTTGGGTGACTCGTTTTCTGAGTTTAGTCAATTCTTGTCATTTAAAGCATTTTCCCTTTCTTTTAGTAATTTTCTATTGCTCTTTCAAATCCACAATGCATGCCATCTACTGGATGTTTATTTTACTATGCCAATAACCTTTCCAGTTCCATAAGCTGACAAAGTTTCATTATAATTGGTTGAACAGTATGGCAGCGCATCACATACGAACAAATAAACAAACAAATTTAATTTTTTATAATTATATTAGATATTGATAGATAAATATAGATTAATATTACTTTTTAGGCTTTCGCGGTTGTTCGTCATAATTAGAAATGGTTTTTGAAATCCATTATATCAATATTGATTAAAAAAAACTGAAAGCCGAGTCAAGACTGAATCAAATAATTGTGCAGATGAAATGTTATAAAGCAGATGAACATGGTTGTCTTTACTATAATCTGCAATCTTTATGACGTGTATTTCCTATAATCTTGAAGATCATTCCCTCTCTATCGAACAATTATGATTTTTGTATTTTGTATCCTTTTTTTCAGATGTTAACATGCAGGTCAATTAAAAGATTTTTAAGAATGTAAAAGTTGAACATTTAAGACATAGTAAAATAGTAAATAAAAGCATAGTCGTAACAAATTCCAACCACTTAGCACAATTGTCATTTCATCACCCATAAACTTTTATGGCAAATACCCGATTCTACGAACAAACCCCGTTGAAGTGGACAGCTTTATTTAAACTAATTTGTACATTGAGTGTGAAAATATAACATAAATGTAGAACAGATTATTTCGAATTCCTAGATTTCTTTCTGAAACATTCAGGGAAACTTCAGGTTTAAAATAATTTTTTTTTAAATATCTTTGTTAAAAAGAACGCATTAAGCTTGTCTGCATCTTTTAGTTACACACATCTTGATATAAGTCAACAGGCATTTTGTCAGCCCATTTTAGATTTCTTAACGCATACCACGTAATTTTTTTTGTATCATTTCTATTTAACCTCAATTACCCTTGAAATTTGTTTGTTTCCAAATTTATAAGTATACCATATCAGGGCTAACGTTCTCTAAACGCTAAAAATGTTACGTTTTAATGTATTGAGCTTGAGATGGTTACGTAATTTATACACCTATCTAAAAAAAAAGAAATGGTTGTCTCTAAAGTTGGTTTACGGACGATAATTTTACGTGACAACGTCATAAGAAAACATTGATGGCAGCAACACCAACATACAGCCCGTTAACTTATACCCACAAACTCTCTCGTGAAATCCACACACACACACCGCAATATCTACATATACTTTTTACTTTAACAAAACTCCGCCTATTTTGTATTTCTTTTTCTCTTCTAGTTCCTTTTGAATTTGAGAGGAATTAATTTTGGGAATTTGCGCCTGTTCTTTTTCATGTTCGCCTGGTGCTTGCGATAGATTTTGGTTGAAAGAACCAAAGTATCGCGAGCATGAGTCATTAGTCTTATCAGCATGAGTCATGTTATTTTGTACGTGTAGCCTGTCATTGATTTATAAGACGTTATTACGTAAAAAAATAAATTGCACGACTGGATCGCACGTACTTGCTCATACATATGTGCGCTCATATTGTAGAATAAAATTTAAGAAAATTAAGTGAACATCAAAGGATTTATTTGATTTTTGTGACTTTTGATTGTTCGAATAAAGTACGTTAAATTGTATAGCGTGAAAGTTTATTTCTTTAAGAAATGTAATAAAGTGTGATTTTTTTTCAAAATCGTAGGAGCGGTTTTTAAATAAAACGGTTTTGTTAACACCAAAGAAACCAAACTAAAGCACAAAAATAACATTCATTTAAAAACAAAATCTAAAAAAAAATCACCTGCCTGTTTTCAAAATATTGACTTTTCAAAAAAAAAAAAAAATTATAATTATTAAAAATACAAAAAAAAAGTTTTCGAAAAAAATTAATGCAAAATGACATAGGCTTCCTACATCTTCTATAATATCAATTTTGATATTAATCGGATTACTAGTTTTCAAGAAAGTCGAAGAAAAAAACTGGTCCTATGGGAGCTACCGTTCTTAGCCCGCAATATTAATTTTTTCTTTTCACCAAAATATAATGCTTACCTACAGCAAATTTTTTTTCATAAAAATTCTTGGAGCCGTTTCGAGAAAAATAAGCTTTTACATAACGGTTATATGACAGGTACGTTAATTTTTGAGCTAAAAAATAAATTGAAAAAATTTTTTCTGTAGAATTTCAGAATAACTATAAGTTCTACATTTGAAGACGATTGGCCCAACCGTTTAGGCTACAGTCCAAAATACATTCGTACAGACAGACAGACAGACGGACAGAATTTTACCAGTAACTCAAATATGTTTCTCTATCATGTCATGTTTTATTGTTATCTCAAAATATTTGTTTTGCACAAATGCATAACTTGCATTATAGTACCTATAATAGCAAGTAAAAATTGACACTTATATCTGAAACGAACATTAATAAGTAAACTACTAACAATAGCTAAATGAGATAATGCAAGCAATGTGCAGTCAATATTAAATAGCGGGTTTTTCAACACGAACGCTACAAAAGTAGAGCGACAGTGACAGCAAACGACGCCATATTTCTTGCTGCTCTTCTCTTCAGTAAGGTTTGCCATTTCATGATGGAAAGATATAGGAGCCAACAACGAGTCGAAATTATTAAAATTTACTACCGAAATTCGGAATCAGTAGCCTCAACGTTAAGAGCGCTACGTCCAATTTATGGTCGTTATAATCGTCCTAGCAGATCAACAATTGAGCGTCTAGTGGAAAAATTTGAATCCACAGGCACAATACAAAATGTTCCCGTGCCAGTGAGACAAAGAAGTGCCCGTAGTGTCGAGAATATTGCTGCCGCTGAGGCTTCAGTTGCAAAAAGCCCAAATGTGTCTCGTCGTTCTCAAGCATTGGGCATCTCTGTAATGTCGTTGTGGCGAATTTTGCGAAAAGATCTTGGCCTACATCCTTACAAGATTTAATTGACGCAAGAACTGAAGCCGCTTGACCACCAGAAGCGTCGTATGTTCGTGAATTGGGCTGAGCAACAACTTGAAAATGATTCGGATTTTCATCGAAAAATCATTTTCAGCGATGAGGCTCATTTCTGGCTGAATGGCTTCGTCTATAAACAAAATATGCAGTATTGGTCAGGCAGCAATCCACACGTACTCCATGAGTCATCATTGCATCCCGAAAAATTTCGGTTTGGTGTGGTTTATGGGGCGGCGGCGGCGTAATTGGGCCGTACTTTTTTCGTGATGATCAAGACCGGCACGTAACTATGAATGGGGATCGCTAACCGAATATTTTTGGCCCCAATTGGATATAGACTTGGAGGACACGTGGTTCCAATAGCACAGTGCCACAAGCTACACAGCGAATGTCACAGAGCAAAAGAAATGGAGTTCATACATAATGGCATCGAACGTACTTTCACAGGAATAAAGAACTTCATTGATATCCAAAACTGTTTTTGTTTTATTTAAAAAAAAAACTTTTATAGTGCTCTTATTGAAAAACCCTTTCTTTACTCAGTTAGTTAACCTTCTGTTTAGAATTGAGGTGTTAATTTTCCAACCATTGTTAAGACATGATGTTCCCTTTACTGCTTTGGGTCGACTTGTGCCGTCAATATCCGCCACATTGATCCACATTAACTACTTCATTTACAAACGTCGATAACATAAATCGCGAAGCGAACATATCGCGAAAGATTCGCGAAGAGTTCTTGATGGCCGCAATCGACGTGTTATTTGTTACCACTGGGAACGCCTCCCAGTATTACCTACTTAGCACGCACCCCAATAAATGATCTGACAGTTTCTATTTTACCCCCATTCATGTGATTCGACTAAAACTGATCAGACGTGCTCGTGGTGTGGTGTTCCTAATATAATTGAATATTAAATATAATTGAATATGAATTGTAATTGAGAAAACTTTGAGTAATAAAGTGAATTATATTCAATTAACAAGACTTTTTAAAATATTGGCGATAGAAGCAATGTAGAGTTAGAGCCAAATTAAAGATGATACATTTTTACTTAATTTCAAATTTCAACCAATATATTTTTAGAGGTTTCATTTGTATTTTCTCTTTCGATTTTCTATTCAATGGGTGTATGACCGACCTTTAAATAGGTACTTATGAATAGAAATCCATTCCGCATCAAAAAGCTATATATCAATTATCGAATTACCCAATTACATCAATTCTGCGTAACTAGTGTGTGTCTGGGAACAGTCACGGATTGCTTTCTCCGATGACAGCTCGAAGAAGATGCAGGACAGATCGTTCCCTTAATAGAAGCCATTAAATATGTTGAATACTTCCAGTATTTTTGTAACGAAAAACTATACAAACTTTCCAAGTGCAGAGAACGCATTGATACATTCTCGGTTACTAAAAAAATACTCACATCTATGACTTTCGACCTTACTATCCTCAAATTTGATAATAAGCTGCTATAGTCGAATTAAGAACCGAACGAAAATGGTGGACCAAAAAATCAACATGAAATTGCAGCCAAATGATGTTTTGTAAAGTAAGCAAATTCAGGAATTTAAACAATTTTGATCACTCCGATCTCAAATGCCAAGCGCATTTGTCATTCTATAATGACTGGCAACATCTCACACATTCACAACAATCCTAACCATACTTTCTAGTAATAAACACACTTTATTGATTGTTTCACAAGGACTTTTACTAAGTAATTTTAAAATATTCAAATAAATTTCCATTAAAAACCCCCCACTTTTTTCGCGTAAATGTCGAAAACAATACAACCTCCGTCAAACCCGATTAAAATTAATTTCCCCCTCTTCGCACACATCGACAACACTTCCTAGCCATATAAAGACTACCCGTCGTTAAAGCTCAAACAATAACAGCCAGAAGCAGGCTCTGCGATATGACAGTTAATCCTCTCATAGTGCTTATGGATTTCCTTGGGAAAGTTTAAATCACTCAAGCACGAAGCTGATTGTCAGAAGTAAACATACTCAACTCAAGAATATTTTATCCTCAAAAATAACCCATAAATAGGGAATTTCAGCTGAATCAAGCAGTTAATGGATATATCGATGTGACATTTAACTTTACACATTAAGAGCTTCCTGATTGGGGAGAGGAGGGAGTGTGTTATTTACCAACAATTACGAATATAAGTATATTGACAGAGAATATGCGTGATAAGGATATTTCACTAAATGAAATTCAAATTAAATTCAAATCACATATCAATTTTTTTAAGGCAAACATCCTCAATATATTTGACTAAGGGATTTGTGTGAGAAAATCATTAGCTGGGGTGAATAATGGGAAACCCTTTTGAAATTTTGTGAGCTTTTCCGGCTTTTTGGTAGCTAATCCTTGAAACTGAGTTCAACATTCTAAATTGACATTATAATTTGATGTTTGTTTTGCGTCTCAACCCCTGCAAGGCAAAAACACTCAAAATCATTCTCATTTCGGAAGGTGGTGTTTTGTGCTTGATTAATATGCACGCAGGAATTGTTTTGATAGATTTTATTTGATAAAAGTCCTTAAACTGGTAAAGCTTAGGTGTATACCACCCCAACTTCCTCTTTTGTTGTTTAATCTATACTCAAAGTTTATTACATTATTCGAGTAAGTTGCTGAGGTAATGAAGACGTTAAACTGATTTACTGTTCAAACAGTGAGTGAGTAATGGCACGATAAAAGGACTCTCCCGGTAAAACCGATATTTTTAAAATATAAAAACGTTAAAGGTAAGTAATAATGCTTTATTAGTGTTATTACTCATTTGCATATTTAGTTATGGGTTTTTTTTGGCAATTTATTTGTATGATGTTTCTTAAATGGCGAATGAGAATTTGAGATCCTTTTTTATTAACTCTTGAAACATGTTTACGATTAAATATCAAAAAATTTGTATTTAACAGAAAATTATACGAATATGAAAATTATTCTATAAATTCTCTTTATTTGTGTGATATAACGGTATTATTATGATCCCGCATTCGAAGTTAGTACCTTGTGTTACATAAGAGATTAAATTTGTATATGTAAATTGTTTGAGCAATGTATTTCGTTTGAATACAAAATCTTCTCCCTTTTAACAAAACTTTACATTTCATTTAAACAATAATAATTTATTATAATTTAATTCTCATTTTATCAGAATTTCGTTTTTTTTTTAAATTTCATTATTTCTCTCTATAATTTTTTGTTTTGTTTAAAATGTACACAACATTTTTTTATTTTTTATTTGTGGTTTCTTTAATCTTTCAGATCGTCTTTCATCTGCAATTTGTAATTTCTATTTTTTTCTTTGTCTTGACTAATTTTCTTTATTTAATTCAACTGACAACTCATTTGATTCAATTTTTTTTTGAAACACTTTCGTTCTTAACATTAATTTTGGTAGGTGACATATTTCAATTTCAGTTGGTGTAGATTTGTTAGAATTATTAACGCGCAAATCTAATTTTGACTTTTTAATTTGATTTCTGTATACTAATCTAATTTTTCCATTATTATTTACTAATTGTTTATTTTATTTTTATTTAAATGACTTCAATGTTCATGACTTTAACTGGAATCCAGTGTAGAAAACTAACTTCTTGATTTCTATACTACATTCAACTTCCCCCTCCTTAAAAGGTTGGGTAGTATTTTCTAACATATTTTTCTTTTACATTTTTGAACAATTTTTATTTTTTGAATCTTCTTCTTGATTTTTAACAATAATATCATTTATTTTATTTTAGGATAAATCAAAATTGAACCTTTTTTAAAATTAATATAATCTAAATCAATTTTTGGTTTAAAGCTATTTTTTATAATTAAAGCACGCACAAGGGACTATTTGTTTCGCTTTTAATGTAGAAAACACTGCGCGGGCATTCGGAAGATAGGGAGGGGAGAGATAGGAGGTGTCGATTAACATTGGTTTTGAATGTCTGCAGATCAAAATGGCAAGGGAAAATCTCGCCGGGTAAACTATTCCAAATTCGTGTTGTTCGGCTAAAAAAAGAATCCCTATATTTCACGGTACATCCGAAATTGGGCTCAAGGGTGAACTGATGGGCATTTCTTGCGAGACGAGTATTACGGGAGAAACTTTTAAGGGAAGCAATGCAGCTGGCTACTTCGAGTGAACATTTTTTATAAAAGAAACGATAAAATAAGGAAAGACTTGAAACATTGCGTCGGTGTTCGAGAGGGGAAATTATTTCAAAGGCAGTTCTATTTCCTATCAATCTTAACGCTCTATTTTGTATTCTATCAAGCAGGTGAAGCGATGTTTGCGAAGCACCTGCTCAGAGGTGGGAGTTATACTCGAGTTTAGGGCGTATAAACGCTTTATAGATTGTAGCCAGATCAGATGGGGAAAAATACAGAAAACCTAAGCACTTAGCAGCATTCTTAGCGATTTCAAATATATGGTCGTTCCAACAAAGATCGTCATTGACACACATACCGAGTACTGAGAGCTTTTCGGTTTCTTGGATGTAAGTGCCATTCATGGACAATGGCATTGGGGGTATGTTTAGCTTTAACGACAGAAGACAGCATTGAGTTTTCGAAGCATTAAACTCCACACGATTTCTATTACCCCATTTGACAATGCTGTATAAATCGGAGTTTAATGAGCTTGATATACGGGCTCAAGGGTGAACTGATGAGCACTCCTTGCGAGACGAGTATTACGGGAGAAACTTTTTTTTTTGCATTTCAAAGGTCAAGTGGTACTAAGTTTAGAGCAAACTCATATGTACGCAACTTATTTACGCTCTTCATCATGAATGCAGGTGTTAGCAGTTAGTAACTACCCTACACCAACACAAAAAGAACGTAGGACTGAAGATAAACACAAAAAAAATTAACAATTCATGTATTAACTACAAAAAAAAAATAATGAACAATATTTAAACAAAATAAAAAAAAAAAAAAATTTACAAACTTAAAGAAAGACGGTTCACAAACACGTTTACAATAAATAGTAATTAAAAATAAATAAAAATACGATAAATAAAACATATAACATTCGGAAGGCGACTTAAAAGTTACCGTAGTTACCGTAGAAGGAGTTTTTCTCCATTTTATTACAAATTTGTCAATTTTTTTCGGACAAGGGCATGTCTGGATGTTCTAAATTTGTTAAAAAACTTTTTTAATCGTTTGCACCATTCGTTCACCGGAACCATTCGATTGGGGGTGATAAACAGGCCTTTTAGAATATTTTATACCATTTTCCTTACAAAAACTATACAAACTTTACAAAAACTATTTAAATAAGCATCGTTGAATGGAGGCCGATTGTCATAGATAATTTCAGTCGGAAATCCGAAAACAATAAAAGTTTTCATTAATTGTTCGACTATTATTTTCGCATTGCAAGAAGAAAGGACTCGAATGTCACAATATTTTGAATATGTGTTCACTAACACCAATAAGTTATTGCTCGAAATATACATATAATCCAAATGACACGTTCAAAAGGATATGATGTTAGAGGCCACTTTGACGTATGTTTTTCTCTTGGCACATTTGCTGTTTGCTGACAAATTGTAGATTTTGCAGGAAAAATCACAAATTTTGGCATCAATTTGAGGCCACCAAACATATGACCTGGCTATCATTTTTATTTTTATAATACCCTTGTGAAATGCTTGGGTGAATACTCCCCACTATCGGGGCTTTAGCTTGATTCAAATTTTCGCAAAACAAACAGAGTCTCTGAAACATTCGATGCCTGTAATGCCTTTTTATTCGCTTTTGACATTAAAATTTCATATAACTTACACAAAATTGGACAGGTCTTGGTTTCCGCTCAGACTAATTCTAAATTTAATTAAAATGTATGGACCATCGCTGCAGTCTGGCTGCTGCTACTGGCGGTGTCCCTTTTCGGGGTTAAAGACTTCTTTTAGAGCTTGATGGTCTGTAATTATATGGAATTTATGACCATAGATATATTTATGAAACTTTTTTAAAGCAAACACAATAGCTAATGCCTCGCAATGAAGCTGAGAATAGTTTTACTCGGCATGAGAGAGCGAGCTTTACGCATAAAAAACTGGTTTAAGAATACCGGCTACTTGGTGTGATAACACTGCTCCTACTCCATAAGGGCTTGCGTCTGTTGAGACGTAAATAGTTTTAGCTATCGTACAGCTCTAGGAGTTAGTGACTGACCATAAGGTTTTTACTTTTTTCAAACACTAAACAATATGGCGTTCCTTTTTGTAACAACCTTGTTATACAACAAATTTTCTATAATAATTAATAAAACCAAGATAGGACTGAAGTTGCTGTATATCTTGAGAAGGGGGAGCATCTTGAAATGCCTTGAGCTTTTCTGGGTTGGGCTAGATCTGATTATGCGAAATGTGGTGGCCTAAATATTGAACTATGGTTTGAAAAAACTTAAATTTTTCAATATTGTGACTGACATTGTGTTCTTTTAATCTATCAAACACCATTAACAATTTTTCCTTGCTTTCTACCACTGAAGCTGCTCCTATGATGATGTCATCAGTAAATAAATAAAACAAATATTTGCCAATATTTGTTCCATAATCGATTGGAATATGCATGGTGCATCCGCAAGACCATATATGTGGAATTTATACAAAATTACACAATTTATTCACAGCAATTTGTTTAATACAAGTTTATTTAAAACAAGTTTATTTAAGAAAGCTAGACTGGATTGCGACCGACCTTTTGTATTGAGTTGAGTTTGAAGACTGACTGAGACTGACTGACTGACTGACTATATACTCTACAGGCATCTGGTTATGGTTATGCAAGGGACGCTTTTCTTCTTCCCACGTCATTCTTTATTCGTTCGTTAGTGTTGGTGTGTATAGTAAAGTAAACAGTGCTGTCGGCGTAGTTTGTCCATGTTCTGTCGCTTCTATCCTACATATATGCTAAACATAAGTAACCAAATAATCCCTTAAAAGTATTTGTCACTAAATATTCACATTACTCTTGACTAGGGTTTCCAGAGCATCTCTTTTAAAGAGAACATGTTCTCTTTTTCAATTCAGATCTATTTTACACTGTCTTTTTTTATAAAATTCTTTTTTTGTCGTCTTTTTTTTACATGTCCTCTTTTTAGTCTCTTTTTCTACAAAATTTGTTCCCTTCCTTGCTTCAATTTTGAAATTTCAACATCAAAATAATTTTTCATATAAAACAACATTATAGACCCCTTCGTCAAGTTTACGGTGTGCATTATCGTTTATATGAGAGTGAGTAAGTTACAAAGAAGCCGTGGAGGGGGGGGGGGGGTATTATCATTTAAATTTTTGAAAATGTTCTGTTTTTGTCTATTTTCATTATGGACACCCTACTCTTGACTGACTTTTAATTATTGGTATGCTCCCTTCAAGTCCAACACGCAAAAGGCTTTACAATTTGCCAGACCCCAGGATTTGTTAAAGGATAATGTTGAGTCAACTGTCTAACAAAGCAACTTTTAAAATTTTGCGAAAAGCGTTGGGTTGAGCATTTGGATTCACTCATACGTATATGATCATTATCTGTTGTTTATTAGAGTATCTGGATGACAAAAATTCAAAACCGAAGAAGTCAAACAACAGGTCTTACTGGCTGCTATACAAACTTCCGAATTCATAATATCCTTAACAGTAATCAGCCAATTTTCAGCTTAATGAAAAACGTAAGCGAATTTTTACAAAAAAAAAAAGAATGCGATACCAGCTGCTACATCGAATATGCAATACTTGAACAACAAGAAGTAAATGAAATTCGTCAAAACTCCGAAGTTAGATTCAGTCATATATCTGCTGCTGCAAAAGAAATGACAGATAAAATAGATATTCAACTAGTAGTCCCGCGGAATGTTGCAAAAACAGAAAAGAACCGTAACAACTATAAAGGAGGTCCGGAAAATATTTTCGTCGATTTTATAAATATTCTGCCGGAAAAGTGTCACAAGCTGGAAACGTATTTGCAAAAGAACGGCCAAATGATATCAAAGGATTTACTGATGATTTTATAGGCGAAATGACGATGTGGCGCAGGTTATTTTTTTTAATTTATTTTTCTTTATATTTAATAAAATCTTAAATTAAAATATTTCGATTGATAAACGAACAAAAAAATGTTTTAAAGCTCTCAGTTGTTGAAATTCTACGTTGTACCAAACACTACATCGTTTTATTCAGATCGGTGCAATACTTCCCATATCTGTGGCATCAAGTGAACGGTCTTTGTCTTCTCTTTGCAAATTCAAAACTTATCGGTAACAAGACTGAGGAGAGATTAAATGGCTTGATGTTGCTTAACATATATAGATATATTGAGGTGAAGAACGAAAAGGTTATACGTATGGAAATAATTTTGTAAAATTGTCATTATTGTCTTTAAGCGCATGAGGGTAAATTTCTTACGGATGAAACGGAAGTAGTGACACGGAAATGTGCAAAGTTTTTGTCTAAGAATAGGCTGAGAGCGATTGGGACCGATTGAGCGAGAGTGAGAACGGACGAACGTAGCATGAAGCACATAGTAAGTAGCAATGGAGCGAGAATAGGGAGCAAGCGAGTGAGTAAACGCAGATCTGTTTTATTTATTTACATTGCCATTAGTGTGCATACGGTGTGTAGAGTGATATGACTTAAATTTTTAAATAAATAAAAAATAAAAAAATAAGTTTCACTTCTGACATGTGTACTTTGTACGCGCGCGCTTTTTTTTTATTTCAATGGAAAACCTATTAATGTCAAAACACATTGCACGACCATTAGAAAATTTGGGAGGCTTGGACAGAAGGTATCGATAATAATGGTTTTAAATGCTTCCAAATTGAAATGGCAAAGGAAAATCTCGCCGTGTAGACAATTCCAAATTCGTGTTGTCCGGCAAAGAAAGAATCTCTGTATTTCACCGTAAGTCAGAATAGAGCTCAAAAGTGAACTGATGAGCATTCTAAGCCAGACAAATATTTCGGTTGAAATTTTTAAGGAGAGGAATGCAGTTGACTTCCCGACTGAACATTTTTTTCTAAAAGAAGCCATAAAATAAGGAAAGATCGGGGGCAAATGCTTCCGAAATGGTTTTTTTCCATTAATATTAATACTCTGTTTTGCATTTTAACAGGCTTACAATTTGTATTGAACTATCTAGAAAATAGCAAACTAACAAAAGTATCATCGATACCAAAAGCACATGTTTTCGATAAGAGAGCTTGATGCCAAACTTTTTCAAATACCTCAGAAATATCTAGCTTAATAAACTTTTTTTTCCACTGTTTAGTGGGAAATGCCATCAGGTCACCAGTGGAGTGATTGCTGTGAATACCGTACTGGCGGTCATGAAGAAGTTTTCGGTTTTCGAGATATTTCTTAAGCTGACAGGTAATCAGCGGTTCCATGACATAAGAAAGAAGGAACTGAACAGTTTTCAATTAGTTTGTTATGAGCATTGGAACCGAAGGTGATAAAGTGTTTTTAATATTTTATTTTGCAAATGACCAACAAAAATGTTGACATCGTTTTGGTTATGCAAAAGTTTGGTTCTATCGATAACAGAGTTGCATGAGTTCTTTGCTTGTTGTGTGTTTTTTCCGATTTTCTTTAATTATGTTTGGCTTTGAAGGATCGCAAACTTACTTCTTTAAGTCTGATATCTTCTTTATACTCAGAATAAAACCAAGAATTTTCTCTTCCCTAGAAAAATCAATTGTAATCATTTCAGCAATGGTGTCAATGTCAATGTTTCTATCGCTGAAGCATTGTGACCAATTAAAGTAACGAAAGAATTTATTCAGGCCATCCCAGTTGGCTTTCTTGCATTGCCAAACGGTCCTGGTGGAAAATTTTTTGAGTGGAGCACAAGAAATTTGATGAAATGTTACAATGATACTAAGTCGCAATTGGAGAAGTTACACTAATAGTATACTTATCAGGGTGGTAAGAAGAAAGAAACAAATCAACAGAGTATAGGTGGCTTGCCCAGAAATGTCCGGTATTCCGGCGGGGTAAGGTAGTGTAGCCTAGCAAAAATCTGAGCATACCTTTCTGATGGATAGCTTCCTGCCAATAATGCACGCAATTTAAACTATTTGAAAAGCAACTTAGTTGTAGACAACATGAGGATTTTTTGTTTTGTGAGTGAGAATCTCATAGGTTTAATGTCTATGAAGATTCTTCAATTACCGACATAAAAAAAAACACAAAAACAGTCCCATCGCCGTTATTATTTCCATCTTTCGGACTAGAACACCCAACTCTATTACTTTCGAACGTGTTTCTTGTTTATACGGTCTTCTATTCAAAAGATTTTTCTAATGGGTTCGACACCCGCATAATAAAAGGAATGCCAATTTAATAAGTATCAAGGGCTTAGGAACAAGGATAAGGCATTTTATGGAATGGTGTCGTAAATCTTAATTTAAATGTAAAATGCTTCATCGATTTATGCACCATTTTGTCATTCATTATTATATTTTTTATACAAAAATGTAAACGAAATATCAAATTGAAATTCTATAAAAATCCCAATCTTTTTGAATCACTGAAAGACTTCCTACAAGTATTTACATGAATATCCTTTCACAGGTAATAAATTAAAGAAAAAAAATCACATTCCATCTAAATTTATACATAAATAGCACGAGTGAAAAACATATCCTTACAAAAAAGGACAATTTACATAAATTCCTCTAACGTGATATATTTTTCAATTGCTGCTTCAGACAGAAATAAAAGGAAAAACCTATCAAATAATAGAATATTCTTCAATTCGAAATAAATACACAAATCTCTTGATCCATAAGCAATATAGATCCTCATATAATAATAAAAATTGAACAAAAAAAAATTAAATTCCAGGGAGACATCCTTGGAACGCTTTTATGGAAAAACTTATTCCCTTTGACAATCCATGGACAATGAAGATCTCCATCTATACGTGCTTTGGGCTTAAAAGCAGCATAAATGTGCGAACATTTCAAATGGTAAGGATAATAACTCTCACCATACATCCTAGGTACAGAGGACATCCTTCCTCTTGCCACGCATTTGTCATGTCGATTTTATGAGCGTCGAGTAAACGAACTCCAGACAAAGGACCTAACAAAGTAGTGCTGCTCAATAAAATACCAGGATTATTAGGATTCTGTATGAAAACAAACATTCACTGCACTCTGCAGGATAACATGAACACTCTGCAGTGTTTCAATTGACATTCAAAAAACGCGCACAGTTCAATAATTCTTCGACAAAGGACATAAATATATGCAGCACATCCAGCACATCCAGCCAGCTGGAAGCATCTCAAGTACACTTTGGGCAGAGACGACGTGTTCCCGTCAAGTGAAACTGTCTATGTGAATGCCATATCTAGAAAAGCAGGAAACACAAAAAAAAATCCCAAGTGCACTTTACAGATCCTGCCATGCATCAGCACCAGCACACCAGCACACCAGAACCGTGTTATTTGGAAGCGCATCACAAGTAGGAGTTGTGGAACAAGCGAGGGATTCAAGCTGCACAACGCTCCATATGAACTGTCCCAATTTTAGTGGTTGGATTATAACCAAGCATCATCCAGATCCCTGTTCATTTGCACAAAACTCCTCCACACATACTTTGTGGCTTCAGTCGTAGTGCCCTCCTGGGGGCTGGAAAGGATAGGAAAGGATATATGGATTGCGTTGTTGGAAAATGTATTTGTCTCTTGAATGGCTTCGCATTCAATGTGGGATTTTGTGTGTTTGGGGCCAAGCTACTTTGCCATAGGATGACTAACTGGTTTAATTAAAAGTCTTTGAACGATATGGTTTATCTGTACGGATATCGATCCAGGTTTTTGCCGCATTTAAGGTTATTTGTCTAACAGTTGATCGATAAACTTTGTGTGGAGGATAGAAGTGCCGACCGACATTATTGTGGCAAACCATTTTGCTCTTTTGTTCAGGTATGCAGCAAGTTCAACACGATTAGAGGTGGAGGACTCTTTGGTTTTTTTTTTGGCTTAATGATAGTCCTCTCAAAACAAATTGGCTTTTGATAATTACGGAAGATTTATTCCGTTTATTGTGGCTTAGTGGATGAGGTAAGTAGGTAAATCCTTAATTCAACAGAAGGATTTTTAAGTGGTTTTGAAAAAGATGTTTGGAAATTGGTTAGAAAAGGGTTTTGACTAATGACGGGAATTGTTTTGTATTTTATTAATAATTCTATGAGAGTGATGCCATAATTGCTTTTGTGCTGATAGAGTAGACATGGATGTAGAAATATTAGGGCGATGATATATATATTTGTATTTATTTATTTACGTAAGTATTTTAAAACAATTTCGCCCGATTTCTTCACATGAGTACTAAGCCAGTGTCTAGCTAGTTTTTTTTTTTGGAAATTAATGAAAGTGCAAATAAATAAAGTTTGTTTTATTGAGGCCATACCCAAAACGTTTTTTTTTATAAGTGTTTTTGGTGATTGTAGATTTTTGTAATCGCTTCCAAAATGGTGCGTCTCTGGCAAGCAATCCACATTTTGTTGATCCTAATTGTGCGTCTACTCACTCTTGGTTTAGTAGCTTCCCTGGACCAGTTGCTTTGCATTATTGTGAGTGTATTTTTGAAATTGGCGCGGGTGGGTGGATTTTGGCGGTCAAGTTATTTTGGTGACATCTATCAAATCTGTTGTTTGAGAATGTAAATTTTTCCATGGGACAGATTTTTTTTCGCACTCGTATAGTAGCAAGAGTTCTCAAAGATCTCGATGTACAGAACTCCGCTGGCCAGGATTGTATTCCCCCGATTCTTCTGAAGAGGTGTTCTTCCACACTGGCAAAGCCACTGCGTAAGCTTTTCCATCGCTCCTACCCTTCTGGTATCTTTCCTAGAAGATGGAAAACAGCATTTGTCCAGCCGGTCCCTAAGAAAGGTTACCCATCCTCTTCCTCCTCCTACCAACCCATAGCACTAACATCCCTTCTTTCTAAGGTCATGGAAACACTGATTAACCGTCAGCTTAAGGAATATCTCGAAGATCGAAAGCGTCTCCATGACCGTCAGTATGGCTTCCGCAGCAACCGTTCTACTGGTGATCTGATGGCATATCTCACCGAACAGTGGAAAAAATCTTTACATCGCTTTGGTGATATCTACAAGGCATTTGATAGAGTTTGGCATGAAGCTCTCTTATCGAAAATGCGTGCTTTTGGGATTGATGATACTCTTGTTCGTTGGATTAGAAGCCATCTTCTGGACCGCTCAATACAAGTTGTGTTGGACGGATTCAAGTCTGATTCCCACAAAATAAATGCTGGTGTGCCTCAGGGCTCTGTTCTGTCTCCGACTCTTTTCTTGATTTTATAAATGATCTTCTGTCTGTTACTTCTAATCCACTTAACTGGTTTGCTGATGACTCTGACCTCAGCTTTTCATATTCGTTCGATAATTCACGTCCTTCGCCTTCGGACGTACAATTGCAACAAACAATTGTTCCTCTCGAACACCGACGCAATGTTTCATGTCTTTCCTTATTTTATCGTTTCTTTTATATAAAAAATTTCAATCGAAGTAGCCAGCTGCATTCCTCCCCTTAAAAGTTTCTCCCGTATTACTCGTCATGCAAGAAATACTCATCAGTTCACCCTTGAGCCCATTTTCGGACGTACCGTGAAATATAGGGATACTTTTTTTAGCCGAACAGTACGAATTTGGAATGGTTTACCCAGCGAGATTTTTTCCTTGCCATTTTGATCTGCAAGCATTCAAAACCAATGTTAATCGACATCTACTATCTCTCCCCTCCCTATCTTCTAAATGCAGTGTGTTCTACATTAAAAGAGAAACAAATAGTTTCTTGTTTATGTGTGTGTGTGGAATATAATATCGTTTAATTGTCCGCTGCGGCTTCTCTTGGTGGCGAAGTGTCCAATTGTCCATGACTAGCTCATAAATCAGGATGAATTTAACCGATGGCATTGGTTATGTTGGCTTTGAAGGCTGCTGTGGTTTGTGGCCTATTCGTATAGATCTGCGACTTAAGAAAACCTCACAAGGAAAAGTCTAATGGGGTCAAATCAGACGATTTCGGTGGCCGGCCATGCCCTCAAACCGCTCGTGCAGAATGTCCATTGTGGCATGAGCTGTGGGGCACGTGGCGCCCGTCTTGCTTTTGGTATCAGATGTCGTTGGTGTCCACATCATCAACCAGATCAAGGCACCAGTTATAGCTATCATTGAAACTCATCCAAACAACCTCTCAAATGTCAATTGGGAACTATTCTGCCGTTCTCGTAACGAAGCAACGTTTATAACTCGTAGAGCTACAAAATGCTATTTTATGTCGAAATTTGACACTAACCAGTCCTATCGAAAACTGTGGAGTAATTTACGTTCTATTGGAATTAATAAGAAAGAGGCAACTCTCAATTTCCTTGATACCAATGAACTAAACAACACCTTCGTTTTGAGTGACGTCCAAGAACTTAACTTTGCCCCAATAACGAAATGTTTTTTTTCACCTGCATCGGATTTTGAGTTTGAAGTTGTATCAAAATATGATATCCTGCTAGAGAAGATGGAGTTCCACTTAGTTTCTTGAAAAGGATTCTATCGCATATCTCCAATACCTTGACACACTTGGTTAATTTTTGTATAGCGTCTTCATCGTTTCCTGAGAGCCGGAAAAAAGCTTAGGTCATCCCTGTGGCTAAAAAAAACCGAGCGGTAGCCCCATTAGTATTCTTCCATGTCTGTCAAAGGTCTTTGATATCCAGTCACCTTACTAGATTTAATTTACTGGCCTCAGTGCAATCTGGTTTCCGTAAAAAACATAGCTGTCAAACTGCCAGGATAAAGGTCCTTGACGATATAAGGCTTGAATATGATCAAGACAATGTGACTGTTCTCTGTTTACTGGATTTCTCGAAGGCCGTTGATAGAGTTAACCATGATATACTTTGCAAAAAGCTGGAAAACTACTTTGGTTTATATAATAGAGTAGTGCAAATTATTAGGGAATTATCTTTGTAGCCGTAGCCAAAGAGTTAATATTGGTCAGATTCAATCCCAATCTTTGAATTTGCAAATGGGTGTACCTCAAGGTTCTATTCTTGGACCGATATTGTTTTGCCTTTATATTAACGACCTCCCTAGTTTCTGTTCAAATGTGCTCTTGCATATTTATGTGGATGATGTACAATTGTATATTTCTCGCCCAATTGGCTTACAAGAAGATATGGCGTGTAGACTTAATGAGGATCTCACTGCAATTTCTGCTTCAAATTTTAAAAATGCAATTGCTTCTCACTTCACACAGCAATCATAAAATTCTTTCTATTTCTTATTTTTCTTATATTTTCGTTTTCATTTTTATTTTCTAATTTATTTTGTGTAAAAATTGTAAAATAATGTGATTTGTTAACAATTTTTTTAATAATTATTTGTTAAGTCAAAATATTAATATTAATTATACCCAATGTTAGGTACTATAAAAGACTTATGTCTTACTTGTACATTTGTATCTTAATAAATTGAATTGAATTAAATTGACTTGAAGCTTTACTTTTGCATCAACATAATCACTGATTTAATTTTTTGCACGCCTCAGAAACTAGATTAAAATTTTAAATGATGGGGTTTCAATGATAGGTATAACTGGCACCTAAAGATACTAACAACAATTAACATTTTTTTATTATTAAATTAATTTATTATATAGAAGACAGAAAAATAATATTTTCAATTATTTGTGAGTAAACGCATAAGTCAGTGTGTAGACTCAACAAACATCCCCTTTAACTGATACAGAATTCTTAGGTACAGGGTGGCACACCAATTGTGCTACAATAAGAAATTCAAATAACTTTTTTTTTAATCGATGTATTTCATTTTTTTTTTATTGGTTAGAAAATTAAATTTTATTTTAAATAGTTAGTTGTTTTTAAAGATTATAGACCGCAAATGACCTCCACGCTCTCTCACGCAAATGGGGCACCTGGTCAAAAAATTATTCATTGAGGCCTGAGGAGTTGAAGTTGGGATCGCCTCAATTATTGTCGTTATAGACTGCTTAAATTCAGTTAAATTCCTGGGCTTCGTTTTATACACCTCTTGCTTGACATAACCCCATAAAAAGAAGTCTGGTGCAGTCAGGTCAGGTGACCTTGGGGCCAGCGAAGAGTGGAGTTCCTAGAAATTAATTTCTTTGCGATTTTTTTGTTAAGCTCCGCCATAACTGGTCTGGCTATATGTGCAGTTGCTCCATCTTGCTGAAACCAAACGCTGTTGAATGGTATACGTCTTCGGCGCAGTTCTGGGTAAAAAAACTCCTTCAACATCTTTAAATAACGGTCCCCATTGACAGTAACGGTTACACCGTTTTCTTCAAAGAAGTACGGCCCGACAATACACCTTGATGAAACTGCGCACCACACAGTGAGTCGTTCTGGGTGCAGTTCCGTCTCATGGAGCATTTCTGGATTAGACTCATTCCATATACGGCAATTTTGCTTGTTTACATTGCCGTTAAGATCAAAATGGGCCTCATCAGACATGAACAAACAATTGATCAATGTGTTGTCTTCTTCGGCCATTGATATCATTTTTTGGCAAAATTCCAGGCGACAGGCAAATCCTGAGGGTTTAACTTGCTAGTAATTTGGACTTTGTAGGGAAACAAGTTTAAATCGTCATGAAGTATCCGTTGTAATGACCGTCTACTAATTCCAATTTGCCCCGATAAGTTTCGGGTCGAAACGCTCGGATTGGCCTGTATTGCAGATGCTACTGCTGCGATTGTATCCTGAACCCGAATATTGGCATCTCGATGCGATGCTTCCAGATTCGGCAAACATGTTTACAAACCTCATAATGGTCCATCGACTCGGGGGATTACCGCCAAACTCCCGCCTAAATTCCCTTTGAACGGAAATGACGGACTGCAAAGCATGGTACCGTTGCACTATCCAAATTCTTTTCTCCGTATCCCAAGCATCCATTTTTATAAATCTAAATAGTAACCTACAAAATAAAAAAAAAATAAGCCGATTACTCACACAGAAAAAAAGTTATTACGTTTTATTTTTGTAGCACAATTGGTGTGCCACCCTGTATGTACGAAATATTGGCTTTTTGTCGTTTATAAGCTTCCCTTTTATTTTCTTAAGTTCTTGTCAATTACCCAAAAGCTTAAGTTTTAATGTCACAGTCAATAAAAAATATAAAGATGGTAATTGAATTTTTGGTTAAATAAGTACCCATTTCTTATTCCCAATGAATGTTTTCCTAGAAGGAAAATCATCTTCTCAACCTTTTTGAAACTTTCCAGTTCAGCACTTCGCAAATTTAACATTACATCCACTTCACTGGAAAGTCCGTAACAGTATAAATTGATAAGCATCCGTTTTGCCTTTCGTTTTTATAGCAGTTGTTGGCACTTCGTTAGAAACACAAACACCAATTTGAAAAGAACTCCAGTAGATCCTCGTAACCCAACACTTTTCCTTGATTTTCATGAAAAACGAACAGAATAAACCCTCTTTCCCTCCAATATCTTTTAAACAAATCGAAAGTTATTCGCACGAATAACCAATTCAACACTCCCTCCCTGAAACAGCTTCTCAAAATAGAGATACAAACCTCCTCAACTATATCAGCAATAAATCAAAACAAAGGATAAACATCGCCACTCACTCTCGACAACATCATTAGAATATCATCGTTTTGTTATCCTGAAGACAACAATATTTCGAAAGTCGTTTTCGAAGTTGCAAAACCCTAAAAATGAGAAAACAATTATTTACGACGTGTGCAATCCCAAGGATAACAATATACAAATACACACACAATTTAAGTCTGATTGGAAAACGAATGCCATTTGGTATCTTTCAAATCCTTATCCATGGAAGCACTTATATTGCTCGGGATATGCTCAATCGATCATCCAATTTCGTTCAATGTTCGTCTCTCTATCTCAATTTATTTCTCGACGATATGCGGTGGCAAAAAGGATGTGTGTTTGGGTTGTCATGCGACTGGCAAGACCACTGCTCGCTTTAGTAATTCCTCTCGAAGGACCAAAGTTTACCATCGACTTCCAACTCAGCGAATACTACTTAATCCCTTTGTTTGGTTATGTTCCCAGAGAGATATTTGGCTATTTATTGGCAGATTGCTTGGAGCTCTACAGGGGTTCGTCCTGACGACCGACGGATAACAAAGACGACTCGGAACACCATGGCTTCTGATGCGTAAAACTTTTCTATTCTCTCTCGAAATAAGTTTTATTTCTTCATGCGGTTCTTGGAAAAATAATGAACTTTTTTTTGGCCAAGTACGGTTAAACATCACAGACTTAAAGTCTTAGAAGTTTTCCCTTGTCTCTCGGCCAAAAGGCCAGAAGGGGTGTTAAAGAGGACGAAATAAAAAAAAATCTTTCAATTATTGATGCGAATCAAAAGTACATTTCTACTTCCCCTCTCCGGTGGAAGGAGTAATCCCTTTGTGGTGTCCACAAATGTTTCCAGTTAAGCTTATATGATTGCCATTTTTCTATTTTGGTTATGATTTTTATTTCGGTTTCTTGTACTCGGGTCCAGAGGGCATTTGGGGTTGTGTGAACAGAAAGGCAAACTCTATTTCTTGAAAAATTGCGACCTTTTTCAAAAAAAAAAAAAAATAAAGAATTTTTAAAAAGTTCGTGGCATTAATGCGAAAAGTAAATTTATTCATTTTGGTGTCTTCTGATGTTATTTTTAAATTAAAATTACACTTTTATTTGATGTTTAAAGTATTTTTTTTTTATTTATGATGTTGTTTTGAAGTTTGTGCGTCCATGAAAAGGACGATTTGTGCTGTTTGTCTTTCGGTTGTTGACTCAATGATCCTTTTTTCTGGCTTATTAAGATGTTAATCGAAAACGAGTGAAAGGAATTAGTACTGCTTTAGGGTTGATTCAAAATTAATTCTAAGGAAAACTGTTATTTTCTAACACAGACACAGAATATAAGTTTTAGAATTTAAATATTTTTCAAAATATTCTGACATGAAAAAAACTCAAATAGAAATTATTTTTTTTTTAATTTTACGATCTTGTAAGAGGTATTAATGTTGGGGACATTTGTGGAAGAATGCCGTCTGCCATTAATTTTATCCACTCACATGTTTTTTTCTGCTGGTAAGGTACAGATCTTAAAAATTTTGCTTGATCAAATCAATCGGTTAGCCAAAATCAATCAATCTAATTGATTGTGCCTGGATATATACAGGGTGTCCGCCGGAAAGGTATACTTCTTTGTTTTGTTGCCATTTTGGTAAACATTAGTCTTGACAGTTCATATTTGGCAGTCGTGAAGTAGACTCGTGGCAAATTTATTGTGTAAAAATATGCGATAAGCCAATGTGTTTTAATTGTTAAAACATTTTATCAAAATCAATCATCGATTACTGTGACCATGAGAAAGTTACGTGAATTTTTTGGGAGAAACAACGTGTCAACACAAATCGCACTATTTATCGTGTAGTGAATGATTTCGAAAAAAGAGGGTCTGTAGGTGATAGGCCCAAGCATGGACCACAACGTATTGCAAGATCGGCTGAAAACATTACTGCTGCTCAAGGAAGTGTTCAAAACAATCCATCAACCTCAATTCGACGCCGTGCTCAGGAGCTTGGTCTTCAAAGAACAATTTTGCACAAGGATTTGCATTGTTTTCATTTAAGATTCAGTTGACACAAGAGCTTCTTCCACAAGATCATTTACGCCGCCGTACATATGCCAATAGGATGTTACAGCTAGCCCATGACAACCCGAATTTACATGGAAAAATCATAATGAGTGACGAGGCACATTTTCATTTGAATGGATATGTGAATATAATAGTCGGTTCTGGGCAATGGAAAACCTTCAAATTATTCATCAGTCACCTTTGCATCCATTAAAAGTTACAGTCTGGTGTGCAATTTGGTCAGGAGGAATCATTGGACCTTAATTCTTTGAAAATGAAAACGGCATAACGGTTACTGTGAATGGGGAGCGATATCGTGATATGATTGAAAACTTTTTAACACCACAACTGCATTCTTTGGGCTTAATTAAAATATGGTATCAATAAGACGGTGCCACATCGTATACAGTCAGGATTACAATGGAATTACTGCGAGACCTCTTTCCACAACAAGTTATTTCAAGAAATGGTGATGTTGATTGGCCTCCACGGTCGCCTGATTTGACTGCTCCGGACTTCTTTTTGTGGGAATATCTGAAAAGCAAGGTTTATGGAAACAAACCAGAAACGCTTGAGGAACTCAAATACTCGAATATTTTCGTGATGAAATTAATGAGATACCGCGTGAAATGTGTGAGAATGTGCTCAAAAGAGCTCGCATTTGTGAGACGAACAGAGGCGGACAGTTACCTGATATTGTATTCAATACTTAATAGCCAATATTAAATAAATCATTTATTAATATAAGATCCATTCTCTTTCATTTAATCAAAAATTATAAACAAACAAAGTAGTATGCATTCCTGGCGGACACCCTGTATATTAACCTGTACTTGAGTATCAAGGTGACATTATTGACTCGGATCGCAAGACAATCCTGTTAGTTTTGGGTTCCAAAGATATATCATTTTACAAAGAAAGATTGCATGCCCCGCTCAGGTTCGAATCAAAACGGCTGCTCTAAGCTATAAAATCAAAAGCAAACAAGCACTCAGAGAGCTCAATGAGAGAAGAGAAAGTCCTGGGAACAGAATGCCTTAGAATGCTTGCCTAGTGAAAACGCTTAATCAATGGCAATTGCAATATTGCCCGGTAGATGGAAGGCAATCATTGCTTTCTCTTTCGCCAATTCAATTTTCTCTGATATTCCTCTCTTTTCAAAATGGCTGACTAAAATATTATTTGAAGAGAAGCGCGTATAATAAAAAATTGACAGCAATTAAAACTACACCCAAATTGAAAATTGCCCTCGATAGTGCTATTGTTATTGCCTCAAATGTTGCCTATGGAGACACAACGGTAGCAAAAACAGAATCAATAGTACCTACTGCTAACACCATCTCAGGCAGTAGTCATAAAGATTAGAGCAAATGCCTTGAATATGAGCACAGGTGGCGGGCAGGCGCGCGAAGATTTATATAAAGAGCTCAGAAGAACACGCAAAATACCTTACAGACAAAGAAAAGCCGGCTTTGGAACATTGTTCGTGGTATGGAAAGAAACAGAAACCGAGACCGGAATCAGGCGTGGAAGTTCTACCAATTTGTCAAAAACAATACACATAAGCATGGAGAAGGAAATCGGTTAACCAATTTTGGAGGCATTCTGAGCTATACAGTGTTCCTACATTCAGATCGAGTAGGCGGCACAAAACCTTGGGTCGCACCTTAATGAAAGGGACAAATGGTAGCTGCATCTGTGCGATGAATTGGAATAACAATAAGGAAAGTGGAGAATGAATTTAGGGCAATGCAATCCTTTAACTATCGTTAGTCAAAAGTAGAAGCCGACAATATATACTATGGAGAAAGAAATGCTCGGGCAGCTGCTAAGATCGAAAAGAACCTATTATAGTCTGTTAAGACTCTCAGAATCCTGAAACCTGTACAAAATTAAGGCCCGTGCGAGGCAAAGATTGTAAACCAGGACGCCCGAAGCCTTCGGTTTTGAAAGTAGAAGACGCGAAGCGGCATCCGCAAATGATTGGATTGTATTAAAAAAACTTGTTGGATGAGGTTCGGAGCGAATGCCGGTGGTTGCGCTGATGATAATGAATATGATGATGAATTCTTCCCAAAGCCGCTGAATGTGGTTTTGTCCCAAAAAGATTACGAAGAACTTTTCACTTAGCTTATCACGGAGCGATACCATAGATGGACCAATTTATTTTAAGTAGATTTTTGTTTATCGAACAGAGATTCTCCTCAAATACTTTTGAATATCCAAAAAAAAAGTACGTTTTAACGGAACGCAGTGACGTACTGTCAAATTTGTTATTTGTAGTGATCCTGCTTTACTGCGAACTTCTTCTTCTGAATTTTAGTTGAATTGTTATGTTCACCTTAAAGAGCATCGATTGATTGTGCTTTTTTTGCATAGACTTGCAATTTCAAATCGCATGATCTTGGTGGTCAATTCACGTCACATCTCTGAGAGATACCCTCTCCCTTCAAATCGTTCATGCAGAATGTTAATCATGGCATCTGCTGGGTGACATTTGGTCGCTCCGTCCTGCTGGAACCACTTGTCATCTAGGTCTATATAGTTCAATTTTGCCAAACGAAATTGGTTATCATTAAAGTGTAGCGATCCCCATTGATAATGACAATTCGTCAACGTCGTTTTCGAAAAAGTACCCACGCTGGACTTAAATCTACACCAAACAATAGTTGTTTGACTATGAATTGTCCCCTAGTAAGTGGTGTCATACCGGAATTCCAACATTAGGGTCCTCCTCTAAGCGCACAAACAATGTTGGTATGGTCACACACTTTGAGCTTGGGAGTCAGTTAGATGTTGTACGGGTAAAAGTCTAAGTCCAGATGCAAAAATTCACCAAGTTAGAGTCTGCCACCACAGGCAGGAGAATCTTCTTCCGGTAATTGAAAAACCCTATATAAAGCTGCTGAAGTTCTCAATTCCAAATTACTTTGTTATACACAATTTTTTTTAAAAATTATGGATCTTTGAGGTAAACAAAATTTACGGTATTATTTTTTGAAATACCAATTAATATTAATACTTATATTGGGCTAACAATATTTACTAAAAAAAACTGCTTACTAACTACCGATGAAAAACGTACTCAACTAGACAAATTCAAGCCTCTTTTGTCAATTATTTCGACACTTCAATAAATTGATAAACAATATAGTATATGCAAATAAAACAGCCAAATTCCCTAACAACTTCGTCACTTCAACATTGTACCTCTGACGTAAGACCCAACAATAATTGTGTCCTTTATCTTTCTATTCAAACAACCAAAAGTGCTTTAGAAAATTGTCATAACAAAATGAAATATTTTGTCCACTTGACAATGACATAATTCGTCGTTAATGCAGGAAAGGGAAATTCAACTCAAAACCAAAACAAAAAGCATTTTAGCACAACAAAGGACAACCGATGGGTCTCCTTATGCCACTAGTCACGCTATTTGAGCATTTTACCCTTTTCGAAACAAGAAACAAAATAAAATCGACAAAAAGCTCGCCATTGTTTGGTGGAATAGGAGGACACGTAAAGCGGAAACGCTTGATAAACCTTCACCCCATTCCCATCCCATTCCACCAATGTCTGTTTAAATGTTGGATGTAGGTCTACAAGGACATATTTAGTACGCAATGTAAATACCCAGTCCTTATAGTCTATATACGCTCAGTCAGGCAAAATCAGCATACAAGGAACTTATTTTCAGTGGAAATGTCATTCTACTGCGGGACTAATCCTTATGTTTTGTTTCGTAAGCCATATGGCACAATCCGATAGACAGACATTGCTGGGGAACGTGGTGAATTGAGCTGACACAGTTTTTTTTTTTTTTTTTTGGTTTGTTTGCTTGAGAGTTGAGAGGACATTTATGCAAACATGTCACATGGTTAAAAGACCCCATTTAGCTGGTCCTTTTCATCATGTTTCAAGTCAGTTGAAGTAGAAGAATAACGATGATGATTTGAATATCAAAAGAGACAGCGGAGATTCCTTGATTTGAGTTGTAAGTCTAGACGGCTTTTGTTTCGAGGGATCCTTATAGGGTTGTTACAAGGACCTTCACATTTCTTGTGAGATTAAAGACATTTGAAAACAAAATAAAATTATGTCTATGGAAATAATGATGATAATTAAACTCTGCGTTTCTTTCATAACCTCAAAAAATTCTGTATTACGTTCACCTTGACTTTTGAACAAGACAGCATTTATTTTGGATATCTACAGGGGTACATAAATCATCAAATTGCTTGGCCGCCTTTTAAAATAAGGACTTCTTAAGAAAATATCTACAAAACCTTACAGTCTGACAAACAAAAACTGTAACACTTTTATTTTTATAATTATCTTAAGAAACTAATAAAAAAAATTGACAAAAGCAAGAATTATGTGAACTTAACTTAGTCGACGAAAGATCCATGACGATTTCGTTGAAATCCAGTCTCCAAAATAAATAGCTTTCAGGGCTGAGTAGGGATAGCTGTGATACACGGTTTTGTCCCATCGTAGTTCGAAGCATATCCTTATAAATATGAATGTTTAGATGTTTGGATGTTTGTTTCTTAATCACGCCACAACGGTGGAACGGATTTGAATGAAATTTGGTGTGTATATGGATAATGTGCTGGGTTGAGACATAGGCTACCTTTTATCACGAACAAATGTTCGGTTCCTGTTGGAGAGGCTTATATGTGAAATGATGTATGGCTAAAAGTTTGTTTGTTATGCTTTCGTGTCCAAACGAATGCATGAACTTGTGAAGTTGGGTAGATGGAAGGTTGCAGGATTCACTTTATTTGGACATAGTCTCCTGCGGGAGATATCAAAATATTTTCTTTAACGAGAATTGACTTAAATAATACAATTTTTTTTTCAAATATTTGGCGGACAATTGAAGTGTAACAGAAAAATAATATTACATTAAATTTGCAATTGATTTAGCTTTGCTTCAAAATGAATAATATAAACACTGATACATATCAAGAAGATCTTTTTTTCAACAGCCTTACCTTAAGTACCATTAGTAATTGTAATTATAAAATTTTTCTTGACAGTTTAGAGAATAAGAAAGCTTTATTTATAATTCACCAAAATGTAAGAAGTCTTCGGCAAAATTTCGATTTATTAGTTGGAAATCTGGACGCCTTTGAAAACTTACCGGAAATTATTTTTGTATCTGAAATTTGGATTTATTCATTTGAGATTAATGATTACAGTATTCCTGGCTATAATTTTTATGCCAATACAAATGACTCGTATGCTGCCGGTGGAGTAGGTGCTTTTGTAAAAGATACCTATGATATATGTGATATGAAATGCTATAAATTGACGAGTGCTGATGTTTTAAAAATTTCTTGTTGTTTTGGCAAAGAGTTATTTTCCTTTATTTGTATATATAGGTTAAATTCTCAGCCGTTCAATGCTTTTTTAGATGAATTTTCGGTTCTCTTGCGCAATTTGAAGGTTGGAAATCTGGTAATTGTAGGTGACTTTAACTTGGACCTGCTTATCTCCTGTCCTAATTTGGATTCATATCTTGCATTAATTTCCGATCATGGGTTAACTTCATTTGTTAATGATGTAACAAGACCGACATCAGATACCTGTCTTGACCACGTATTAGGCCGTTTTATTAATATTCAATCCATTCAATGTGCTGGCATTAATTGTGATCTTCAAATTTCTGACCATTGTATGACTGGTATTTTGTTCTCCACTCTGGTTAATAAAATGAAAGATGATTCACTTTATAGCGAAACCAAGATCAACTTCAAAGAGTTGAATAATGCGTTGCGCTTCTATAATTGGGAGGTAATTTATGAACAAGAAAATGTCTCCAAGGCTTATGATTTATTTCTTGACATTCTTAAGAATTCCATTGCCATGTATAGTTACGTTAATGTGCCACGAAAGTCTGAAAGAAAGCTTAAGCCTTGGATGAACCGACTTCTCCTGAAAAAAATCCAACAGAAACATAGACTGCGCATAAAATGTAATAAACACCCACAAAATGTATGTTTAAAAAATCGCTACAATCGAATGAGCCGTGAAATTAATGATGAAATCAAAACATGTAGGGATAATTATTACCATAATCAAATAAGATTGTCACAAGGGAACATAAAAAAAGAATGGAAAGTGGTTAATAGTATTATTAATCGAAGTGTTAATGATCAAAATAGTCTGATAGCGTTGAACAATGGGGATGAAATAATTTCAGCTAATGCATTCAATAAGTTCTTTGTTTCAGTTGGACAGGAATCATTTTCGAGGGGCACCTCTTTTCTAGGATATTCTTGTACTGGTTCCAGCTCTCTAGTTTCGTCTTTTCAAATAAATAGTTTTTACTTCGAATCAATATCTGGTCTTGAGATATTAAAAGCCATAAACTCTCTGAATAACTCCAAATCTTTTGGTAATGATGGTATTTCTAACATTGTGTTAAAGAAAATCGCTTTGAATATTGTGGATATTTTGACATATATCTTTAATTTGAGTATTTTCTCTGGAATCTTTCCTGATGAACTTAAACAAGCCATTGTGATACCCCTGTTTAAAAAAGGGAGTAAAAAAGATAAAAATAATTATAGGCCAATTTCGTTGTTGCCTTCTATTTCAAAAATATTTGAAAAAGTAATTAAATATAGGGTTTTGAACTTTCTCAAAAATTCTAATTTTCTTAGTTCCAAACAGTTTGGGTTTAGGACTGGGCTCTCTACTGAGGATGCTTTGTTGGATTTTTGCTCTTTTGTTCATAAAGGAATGGATGATCAAAGGTTTTGTAGTGGACTTTTTGTGCATATTACGAAAGCCTTTGATATGGTAGACCACAATATTCTTTTGAGCAAATTATATTATGCGGGCTTCCGTGGATTTATATATGAGTGGTTTGCATCTTATCTGAAAAACAGGGAGCAAAGGGTCAAACTCGGCAGCTGTCGGAGTAACTCCAAGGTTATCAATCTTGGAGTTCCTCAGGGATCTGTTCTTGGTCCCATCCTTTTTCTAATATATATTAATTCTATTTTTGAACAACCTTTTGTTGTGTTGGACGTTTGCAGATGATTTGGCAATTGCATACAGATCCGTTAGTTTATTGAACCTAGTGGCTGATTTAAATCATGATGTGCACTTATTGAGAGTTTGGTTTGATGCACATTAACTTTTAGTAAGCAACAAAACTAAACTTATGTTTTTTTCCCTTAGCTCTAACGTGACTCCAGACATTAATGTTATATTCCACTCATCGAACTGTGCAAGGTATAATCTTCACTTGAGTTCCTTTCAAAATTCGTATCACTATTTTAATGCTAATGTTTCTTGCGACACCAACTGCTTTCAAATTGAAAACGTTAACTGTTTTAAATACTTGGGTGTTCTCATCGATAGAAATTTGGGCTGGTCTGAGCATATTTTAGGGCTTAAACAATATTTCCTTTCAATAATTCGTTGTTTTTATCGCCTTAGAAAGTATTGTTCTGATAACACCATGAAAACTGTTTACTATGGGATTTTTCATTCTCGAATGCAATACGGTATAAGCTGTTGGGGAGGTGCTTATCAGAACAAAATGAAGCCGCTTATTGTGCTGCAAAAATGCGCTATAAGAAAAGTGTGTAACTCACCCCGTCTCTCTCATTCCATGGAGCTTTTTAGGCGTATAAAGATTTTGCCTGTCAGACAGTTATTTTATTACAAGGTTCTCAAGATTTTCTTTATTAGAGGCGGGTACTTGCAGAGTCCAATATGTGAAGGCTATATTTTACGCAGTAATTACCAATCCTTAGTTGCCATTCCTTCTTTTCGTACTACAAGCTTTAGAAACTCGTATCATGTTGTCTCCTGCAAATTGTATAACCGCCTTCCAGCTAGCCTAAGGAACCTACCAACTCTATTCGCCTTTTTGAAAAATGTAAAACTGTGGCTTCTAGATTTCGATCATAATGAAATCGAAGTTTTGTTGAGCTATATTGTTTAATTGTTTAATTCAATTAATACTGTCAATGAATTTGAATTTGTTTTATCTTGTTTCTTTTGAAAATGCATTTTGATTTAATTCTTTTTAATTTTTTAACTTATATTGTACACCCCACGCTGAATTTTTGTACTATGAAGTGGCATTATCTCTATTTTTATGAAATACCAATGTCTCTAACTATTCTCTCTTAAAATCACTATTGTAATTTTGTTAGAGCAATCTTAAGATTTATCAAATGTTATAGTTATTAAGATGAGGAGAATGATTAACAATAAAAAAAAAAAAAAAGAGCACTGGCCATCACCTCTTTCCTCTTACAACACAAGTCGATAAGACAGAAAGACGAATAAAACAGAAGAAAGAAAGAACAGTAAGCACATGTCAATGGCATGCGGTTGTTTTTCTTCATTGTAACGGCTTTTTGCTATTTTAGTCGGAGATTATTGCTTGCGCTTTACAATTTGGAATCATTGCCTTAGTGAAATTGTATTGTTTTCTTTTTTATATTATTAATGTATGTTCAGATGTTTGTATCCCAATCACGCCTCAATGGTTCAACGGATTTAGATGAATTTTTTTAGTTAGAAAGATAAAAGTGTGCTGGATTGGAACATAGGCTACTTGTTGTCTAGAAAAAATGCACGGTTCCTTTGGGGAATGTGAAATACTGCATTTCTGGAGATTTGTTTGGTACTTCTGTGTCTAAACGATAACATGAAGTTGTGAAGTTTGTTAGACGAAAGAGTTATAGAATTCACTATATTATTAAGAAATATAGAGATATAGGAAAATAGAGTTGTAAAGATATATAGATATAGAGATATAGAGAAATAGAGATATAAAGATATATAGATGTGGAGATATGGAAATATAGAGACATAGATATATAAAGATACGGTGATATAGAGATATAAAGATAAAGAGATATTAATGTATAGAGATAAAAAGATATAGAGGTATAGAGTATAGAGATATAGAGATAAGAGGAATAGGGATATAAAGATATAGAGATATTGAGATATAATAGAGATAGAGAGATATAGATATATAGAGATATAGAGATACAGAGATATACAGATATAGAGATATTGAGATATAGAGGCATAGAGATATTGAGACATAGAGATATAGAGATATTGAGACCTAAAGATATAGACATAGAGACATAGAGAAATAGAGATATAGATATATATAAGGATACGGAGATATGGAGACATAGAGATGTCGATGTAGAAATATAGAGATATAAAAATATAGACATTTAAAAATATAGAAATATAGGTAAAGAGACATAGCGATATAGAAATATATAGAAATTTAAATTTATAGCGGAATATCATTTCGATTAGAAAAACGGTATACACTATCTTAATAAAAATAAATTATAATTTGACGAAAAACGTAATTTAACTAAAATGCTAAATATTTTATGTCCACGCAGACGAAGTCGAGGGTAGAAGCTAGTTTTGTATAATTTTGATTTTAGAAAATGAGCGCTCTCCAGTGCAATAAGATAACATTCTCAGTGTAATTTGAATGTTTGGGAAATGGGAATGTAGATCTTCAAGAATGTTTTGTAAAATAATTCGGTAGATTGTTTTTTTTTTCCAATAGTTCTTTTTGTAAAAAAAAAAACAAACTAAACCCACTCACCCACTTATTACCAAGACTAGGCTCAAGATCGTCTTTACACAATTTTATCAATGCTTCTACTGATTGACATATCCAAATCTCGACCATAGAGCTTCATATGCTTCTTATCAGATAATATGCACTGATTAGAGCGTCATCGATTTCAGAATCGAGCTTCAGCTCGACGAAGACCAACGAAGCTCTTTAAAAATGTTAAATTGTCTACTTTTTTCTGCAATGATTTTAAATATAACTTTTAAAGTTTTTGCTGTTATTTTCATATGACATTTTGATTATTTTCGGATAAGTCGCGTAATAAATAAATATCTAATAAGTTAAATATCGCACTCATCCCAAACGTTTTTTTAACTAAACAGCGATGCACCTCTGCAATTTATCAGTATTGGTGACTGGTATATTCGATTTGTTTGGTACCCAATTTCATGAGAATCACCAAGAACGAACTGAATGTATTTATTGACAAAGTTATAGAAATGTTGCTACTTTAAATACTTTTCAATATTTTCTGAAAACTTAAAGACATGTTTTATAGTAAATATGTTTTTATTCCAGTATTTTATTCAAAATGTTTTCAATATCAAAGTAAATGTTACCGAACAAACCTTTATTGTCTATTATGTAAATAAGTAAAATGAAATAATTAAGAGGTAGAAACCAATTTTTTGCGTAAAAATACAACATTAAACGTGACGAAGATATTTAATTATATTCCATCCTGTGTGGTTCCTCATTTCTTTACTGATAAACTAAGCGTTAAAAGGAGTGATGGTTCGGAAGCAGACTTTCCTTTTAGACGTCTATGGATGCTTAACGTGTCAAATGCTACGCACTAAATTAATGCTGGAAGCATCATCACGTCTGTTGTTGTATTCTGCCATAGATTACATTTATATGATCCAATGGCGATATTATGAGTGACCTTCATGGTCTTTTCATTAGATATAACTGCCATCTTATTCTAGATGAAAATATTGAACCAAAAATACATATGCTGCTTCTATCAATTGATTTTTTTTTTACAGTTATTGACACATTAAATCGAAAAGGAAACAATATGGTCGATGGTTTTATGTTTTCGTTCGAAGCCTGTATTTTTACATCCTCACAACTTCTTTCCGTAAGCATCCTTGTTCTGTAGATACGTATTCATATGAAGTTTTTGAATGAGGAATTTTTAATTAAATGGCAAATTAAATTCGTTTGTGTTCAGACCAACGGCCATGCTTTATTAATAATTCAGATATGTCAGAAAATTGAAACAACTGAAACGTTACGGTAACATTTAATGACCCTGAGGACACACAATGGCTGACATAATTCATTTCGATAATATTGTCAACATGAATAAATGCAGGATTTATTATTTGTTTATTTATCCTTCTGAACAACTGTTAAATTGTCAATACATAATTTATCGTTAAAATTAAAGATTATTTAAATTAAGTTTGAAAATATTTTTTGATAACTCTTTTTAAAATATTAAATTAACTAATAGGTTATAGAAATATGTGCCTTTAAAGCCCCAAAAAATATCTTGATGTTTATTTTATGTTAAAGGGTCATTTGATAATAAAAATATGATTAATTAATAGGTTATTTTAGATTTAAATTAAATTAAGTTACATTCCCATTAAATAATTAGAAGATGGCTTTCCACTTTGATCCTTTGAAAAAACATTCAAAGAGTCTAAAACCCAAGAAGGCTTTGAAAATTTAAAATTAATAAATTAATTAAAATTTTCATCAATTTTATGATACCCATTTAGAGAATAACTAAAAGTCTGTAATGAAAATAAAACCATCATTCAAACTGAAACGAAAAGTTAAACAAACTAATTTTCGAGCTTCCCAAACATAAACCATTAGTTTAAAATATCACAAAAAGTTTTCTCTTAAATTACTAACAAAAAAAATAACAAATTGCAGCCATAATGGGTTTCCAAACCAAACAAGCACTTTTGGAATTTTCAATTCAATTTTACATTCAGGATTCAAAACCATTTATAGTCAGACGTACAATTTTAATGGACTCTAGCGCAGGGAAAGTAGTTAAAAATGATATTCCTTAAATAACGGCTTTCAATTTCATTATGAGGAACTTTTAGTTTTTCTCCTGGAAGAACCTTTCTTTGTTTTTTTTTTTTTTTTTGAAATATTCATAAATGATTAAATTCAAAATTTATATTTGAAACAATCTTTTCCATTCCATTAAAAGATAGTAATTAAAATTGTTCTTTTGTTAGAAAAAAAAATAAAAGGCAATCAACACATTCGTCAGAAACTATCTGGGGAGTAAATTTTCTATTCGCCATTTGGATGTTGGGGTGCAGGTTTAGAAGCCTGACTTATTAAAAGTCAATTTGGTCCATTTGTTGTTCCAGAGTTTGTACATCAACATGCCAACCAGGATAATATTCCCTGACTTTATTATCGTTTTGATTAGCTCACGGCGCTCCCTGCAATGAGATTGAAAAACTTTTCAATGATGAAAGTAAAAATGTCGTGCTTTGAATTTTTTTTTTTAGTCATTTAATTTTGAAAGAACATTTTTTTTTTTTTTTACTTACTCTGACATGGATGGCCGCATTCTAAGTATCAAGGATTCGTGAGGACCCATAAGCATCTTTTCAACTGAAACAGTGTGGCTGAAATTAAAGGTTAAAAGTAGGAATTAAAATTTTTCAACATGGTATGTATGTAAATATTTATCTCTATGTAGTTCGGTTTTTGAAATATATAGTATAGTTGGGTTAAACATTTAAAATAGTAAAAAATAATTCGTAAAATTTTCTTTTACATGCCGTGGCATCAATGCCACCCGCATTAGTAGTCTTAATTTCGGATTCAACCGCCATTTTGAATTTAAAATGAACATTTGGTTTTGGCCAATAATTTCGCCATTTTTGATTTCTTTTTTATTAAAGGTAAAACTTGTAAAAAACTAAATTCTCTACGACTTTAGTGTTAATATTTTTTTTTCAAGAAAGTTACCGTTCGCGAGATATTAATGGAAAACTGTTTTGGGGCTCATGACCCCATTCTGGGATCATGAAAATATTAATACGTACAATTTCCTCTTACAGTTTGTTGGGGCGATCATTAGTAGTCTAAATTTCGACTTTCGGAAAAATTGTGCTGGACCTTCAACCGAAATCTTGAATTTAATGAAGAATTTGTAATCTTTTTTTATTAAAATAAAATCCACGAATTTTGTTACTTGAAAGAAAATTTATTGCACCTAAGTACAGGGTTATAGGTTAAGTAAAACACAAACCATTTGAGATATTTCAAAAACTTTATTATCGACTTGAAGTACAATCAAAAGATTTATGAATAGAACCCGACTTCGTTCATATGGCCACCGCGGGCACGTTTGTAGCCGTGTCGATCCGTTGGACCTAATTTTCGATGACTCGGTCACGTATTTCAGCCGAAACGGCCGCTATTTCGCTTTCAGTCTTGGCTCTGAACTCTTCCAACGTCAACGGCTTGTTGGTGTAGCCCCTAAGAAAATAGTCTAAAGGCGTTAATTCGCACGACTGACCCATTTCTTAAGATAACACGCTCATCAGACTTACTCTTCAATAAATCGATTATAATGTGTGCTGTGTGGCTTGTGACACCATCCTGTTGAAACCACATGTTGTCCAAGTCCATATCTTCCAATTCGGGCCAAAAATAATCGGTAATCATGCCGCAATAACTCTGGTAACATGACGGTCGTCATCGTCGACGAAAAAAATATGGCCCAATAACGCCGCCGGCATGCAAACCGCACCAAACAGCTATTTTTTTGTGAATGAAGTGGTGATTCATTAAACAAATGTGAATTTTCACCCGACCAATAACGTAATCTCACGAACGGTAACTTAAAAAAAAATTAGTTTTGCCTTCATTATTTTTGTCAGAAATCAAAAATGGGGAAGTAACTGGCCAAAATAAATCTTTCATTAAATTCAAAATCATAGAAAAGATAAATGGGCAAAAAGTACAGATGTGATGACCGTAATAAGGAGACTGGCTGACAGGGGTATGAAGACAGAATCTTCTTCAGAAAGCTCCATAGGTGAAAAACAGTTGTCTGTTTTATTAGAGATGTTAGTGAGCAAATTTGGAATGATGAAGCAATGCGGAAACGGCTGCTTCTAATTCTGCTAATTGAAATCACTAGGTTTTCAGAAATATGAGATACGTATGAGGCGGCATGCCGCCACCGTGCCGCCCGCCCCTGTAAGCCAATGCTGAGGATTACTATTGCAGGGATAATAACAGCCGTCACCCATTTTTCTAAGACCTTTTGGGGAACTGTTAAACCGATTACACCAAATTTTTGTATTCAAAAGTTCCATGTTTTGGCATTTAAAAATTTTTGATTTACGGTTTTATTTTTAACTAGCTTCCCAAACCGGCGTTTCTCAGGTATACGATACATTTTCGAAAAAAAAATTAACCCAGCGCACCTGGCGTCACCAAGTTATCAAAATAGCCTTAGTTACTTCTTACAAAATAAGCTATCTGCTTGTGAAACAAACCCAGCGGCACCAATAGGTGATTAAAATGAACTTAGTTACACCTTAACACATCAGCCAGTTAAAGTCCCGTCAAAATCGGGACATAAATAAGAATTTTCAAAAACGCATCCACCGCCACCTATAGGGAAATTTAAATAGCCTAAGTTACTTCCTAGAACATCAGCAATCCGCTAGTGAAAGTCATGTCGAAATCGGTGCAGCCGTTCCCGAGATTACCCGAAACAAATAAACAGAATGACAGACAGACAGACAAACAAATTTAAAAAAAAATGTGTATTTGTTATAAGTACTGTATATACTTTCATATGCATCTGGTAAAAAGCTGTTATTTTAATATTAAAAACAAACACTTCATTTTTATTTATGTGTATAGATAACTAAGAAAAAAAATGTTGTCTAGACGATATTATTTTTTAATTTTTTTTTTAAATGTTAGTCTTTGATGTGTTTAAATTCGCAGTTTTTGAATTGTTTGTGTATTTAACATGTAACAACCCAAAAATGCATGTTTATATGTGATATCCAGTTATGCAATTTATTTCTTGTATTACTTAAAACAACTCTCGGCATTTTAAAAATGAAAGTTTTAGCATTTTTTTTTTCAGCAGTAAAATAATTTTTGAAGAAATAGATACATATATTAATAGAAAAAAATATTATATTTAATATCACTTTTCATTTCTTTTGGATCAATACCTCTTTGCTTGTTTAATCTTTCTTTTGTATTTTTTTAAAGAATTGCATAAAAAAATTGCACACATTAATTCTCGTTTAACCTTTAAAATAATTAAATTAATTTTTTTTTATAAAATACGAATTTTAAAAATGCCCTACACTGTTAATCCTTTTAAAAACGCACTCAATAATTTATAAATTAAAATATATCCTTTTTTTCAAACCAATTATCCCGATCAGAAGTAAGTGTCATTGTTCATCCTAATTGTTAATTTCAGTTCTGTGTTTTCATCCATGATTGTGGGGATCAATTGTATATATTTAATCATTAAAACCAGACTACACCATCGAAGAGATTATTTTTATTTACCAGCTCGAAAAGTTTATCCAGAAAAAAAGGAAACATAAAACCAACATAAATACTTAATTACTTAACTCATTTTTAATTCTGGCAATCATCCAAAAAAATCAATGAACCATGATGAGCCGGAAAAAACAGACAATTTTTCACAAAAAAAAAATCATCGGAAGCCCAGGATTTCTCTCAGAAAATGTATTGCCTTGATGCGGAGAATCCTCTTTTTTTGTGGCCAAAGGAAATGGAACCAAACATTGCGGAAATATTCCAACAAAATACTGACACAAAACACAAACACAGATAAATTGACTATATTTTTAAAAAAAACATACCACACAAAAGCAAACATAAAACACAAAATATTTTATCAATTAATTTAAGCCATGCTAAGGACAATGCCTTCATGTCCTTGGAGTGTAAGGTTATTGGATGCAAGCTTACCACTAAAACAAACGAAACAATTTTGAACATTTAGTTAGTTGAAAGCTTTTACAACAAGGAATGTATACAAATCAAGGATAAGAACGTGATTTAATTTAATTTCAACGTTATTGTCCTTTCAGAAATTAACTCAATTCAATAACTCAATAATAAAGATAATAAATCATACCCTTCGGTGTATGTTGAGTCTGTTCCTGCGGCGACAACAGACAATTCTTTTGGCAAGTTACCCAATGGCCTCAAGTCCACAACAACTTCCGAAGGACTAACATTGATCACAGTGATAAATGTTGGATGTCCTTTAAGCTCCCTGAAAATGTGTTTGATTTTGATTTTGGAGTCGAAAATACTAAATATTTTGAATAAATTTTACCGTTTAAAGGCAAAAGTTTTCCGACAAAGGGCCATTGGATAAAAGTTTCCTTTTTTCAAAGACGGCATCTGTCGCAGCTCAATCAGCTTCTTGTAGAGTTTGTAGTGACTTCTTTCGGCTTTCTTTTGCATGGCCAGATTAAGGGTTTTGTAATTAGGATTTACTGGCAGCCATGTTTTGCTGGCAGTAGAAAAACCTAAATATAAAAATATAAACAAACATTTCTAAAATGAATTCTGATACTCACCAGCATTCTTGGTTCCATCCCATTGATATGGAGTTCTGACTGGATCCCTGGAAACTTTTTTATATTTTTCTGGTCCAACTGCTAAAGCAGGTGGATCTTTAGTATCTTTCCATTCTATATCTCGGAAGTCTTCCATTCCGATTTCATCACCCTAAGTTAAGAACGGTTTATTTTCAATACACACAAAATATTGACAATAAAAAAACAATTCCAAAACTGAATCATTAAACTTATTATTTCTTTCCCTTACAGAGAAAACCGACTTGATAACCAAACACCAAAATGGTGAAACAGCTATACAAATCCTAACTAATGGTTCCAATGTAAAAATTGGTATTGGTGCGGTTCCTACTCAAAAACACTCAAACAATTTGAATCAATCAGGTTCAGGTCCTGGCAGTTGCTAACCTGGTTTTAATAAAATCAATACCACCCGCTGATTTTACTCTTTTTATTGACAGTGAAGTAGCAAAAAAATCCATTTCTGCCTTTAAAAACAAAATCCGAGCTTGAAACTTGCTGCCACGAATAATAATACTAAAAGAATATAGAATCTAGAATACAAATGTTAATAAGCTGGCAAGGAAACGCATTCAAGCAGAGACAACTGATGACCTTTAACATTCTGTCCTGAAACGCATCTTCCTCAACCTGGCATTGGAGAAACAAATTTGTGACTGTGGCAGGTCAACAAGAGGGACAGTCTTCACCAAGCCGAGCCAGATATTGGGTTACGCAAACGACAACGACGAAAAAAGCAAGCATGTAGTGGCTGCGTTTTAGACGAGGGTCAAAATTAGCAGCCGATAATAATACTATGAAGTAAAAAAAATACAAAACTTATTACACTCTGTCAAGGCACTTCTATTCTAGAAATCTTACCAGTAGAAAGCTGTGGTCATACAGTACTCATATACTGATCCAAAGCTTGGTTGTTAACTAAAAGGCACTCTGATCTCTTAACCGCGTTCGAAAGAGAATTGTGGGTCCATATGCTGAGAGTTTTTAATCACCATAATAATCGAAATGATTTGGTGTTTGCGGTTTTTTTGAAAATGAAGAGAAAAGCTTTAGACAAAATTTCAAATCCAAGACCGTCTCCAACGAGGTGTATTGAGCATGTCGAAAACTATTCACAGACTCCTAAGCCGAAAAGTGTCTTGGATCCCTGCCTATAAGTTGCTTATCTTCTTTCAATGCTATTGGTAGTACCAATTATAATGTTGTATTTCTGAAAGCCGCAAAATATGCTGCAAATAAATTCGCTTTTCCTTCCCCTTTTTCGCTTAAAAATGAAAAACAAATCACTGATGAAAAATTTAGATAAGGATGTCAATAACTTTCATTTCAAAATAGAACTAAGAAAAAAATTACCAAAGTCGGTCAACAAAAGCTACTTTCTACTTAATTTCCTAAAAATGTCTTATAGTCTTTTCGTTTGACAGTCTTTTATAAATAGTTTCAGACATTAAAGCAATCGGTATATCTTATCCCCTCTTAATTTCCTAATTAAATCACTGAACTGTGCTGTGTACAAAGCAAGAAGTGTCCTCTTAAATTGAAGCGCATTAATTCCATCTCAAATCCCAACAAACAAAAACAAAACTTTCAGTCTGCTGTTTATGTTAAGTCACAAATTTCCCGGATTAAATTCCCAGTAAAACGCACCCATTCTCTCGTATTATCCAACTTAAGAAACATCGCGGCACTTTTTTTTTTAAATTCTGACTTCGAAATGTAACACATTTCCTAACTCTCTTTCAAAATGCAAATTAAAAAAAAGAAGAGAGAATAACAAATCTCCCTCTAATGTCATACTCACATTGTAGGTGACAGCGACTCCAGGCAATGTCATCAAAAGCATGTTCATAGCATCCACCATCTCTTTGCCAAACCTCGAGGCAACTCTGGGTACATCATGATTACCAATAACCCAATTAGCTGTTCCACTCAACGGCATATATGTCATCCAATTCTGAAAAGTGAACACAAAGTCCCTGGCATCGGATGTCTTGAACAAACTCGAAATCATCATAAAATTAAATGGAATGTGTGATCCTTTGCGAACTCCACCATCGTCCTCGTAGTAATTCATGAGGGTGGTTACATTTGCATAAGCCTCTGTCATCATTATTCGTGTAGGCCCACCGTGTTCTTCCTTGTACTTATCCAGCAGCTCCCTCCAGCTGTAAATCATTTCGTAAACTTCTGGCTAAGGGAGGAGGAGGAGGAAGACACAAAAAAAAATTAACAAAGCATTCCTCGTCATTCTTTATGCTCACCAGATCCTTTGTGTGGTGATGGTGGAGGAACTCATATGAACTAGGGTCCTTCCCCCAACCGGTCTCTGGTTCGTCCTGTAAGTCCTCATCCTCGAACAAATGATTCACTGCGTCTATACGAAAACCACTAACACCCTTATCCAGCCAGAACAAGAGAACGTCCTCCATAGCCTTAATTACAGCCGGATTTCGGAAGTTTAGGTCCGGCTGGGCAGAAGTAAACTGGTGCAGGTAGTATTGCTTCCGTATCGGAGACCATGTCCAGGCAGAACCGTAAAACACGGATATCTAAACACGAAAAAAGAGATTATCTCTAGAGATGGAACAACAAACCAAAATCACTGCGAATTACCCAGTTATTTGGTGGCTGCATTTCTCCGTCCTTGGCAACCATTCCATCAGCCCACACGTAGAAATCCTCATAGCCAGGCTCTCGATTTTCCGATTTCACAAACCACTCGCACTGATCCGAGGAGTGATTCGGTACAAAGTCCAGAATCAGCTTAATGTCTGGCAAACAAATCCTAATTCAAAGAGCTGGAAATATTGATGATACGACTGGTGTTTACCAACCTAATCTCTGTGCTTCGGCAACTAGGTCCTCAAAATCGTCCATGGTTCCGTATTCACTGTGGATGGCAGTGAAGTTGGATATGTCATAGCCAAAGTCAATCATAGGCGATTCGAAAATTGGACTCAACCATGTCGCCTTTATTCCCGATGATGAAAGGTGCGATAGCTTCGAAATGATTCCTTTAACGATGTTTGTTAAAGTTAGAGGGGGATTTGAAAAAATCGAAAAAAAAATCAGCAAACTCACCACGTATATCACCGATACCGTCTCCATCGCTGTCCATAAAGGAACGAGGATAGATTTGATAAAGAACGGTACTTTGCCACCAATCTGGCTCATTCGACGAATGAGAGCTGTCTTCTGCATCACTAATGCCAACAGTACTAGAAGCTATGATGAGCAGAGGCAGCAGAAGCATCCTTATTTAGTTTTTGGCGTTGGAATCCACCAAAGCTAGTTACCTACACTACACTAGCACTCACACAGATTTACTTGATTGTAGCTTTTGTTATATAAATTATTTGACGAGGCGACAAGCTTCAGCCCTCGGCTGAGGTAAAACGAACTATTTTATTAAATGAATGTGGGTGGCAATCTTTTATACTGTTTTTCCAATCTAGTTCTGTATCTACAGACGTGGAGATGAATAATAACAACGACATTGAGGTATCCATGAGCAATATGCATCACTGATTTCATAGAACAACATTTCTCTAGCTTTTTTAAATGTAAGTGGTTGTCGTTAGAATAGGAAAACAGTGGTGCGAAAAAGAAACGCAACGGTTTGAAATCAATAAAAAGAAATTCATTGAAATTGGAAAATTGAATACTTAACATCGACATCGACAAAAAATCAACAAGTTGTACAAGATTCCTGGTTGTACAAGAACGTTCGAACATTTGAAAAAAATAACGAACACGTGAGGGCAAAAGTCCACCCACTCACGAAAAAAAAACAAGAAGATGAACCCATATAATACATAGGTACACGGAATTCTGAGAATCAACTAGAACGAACAAAAGAACACAGCCCAATTTGCTGCTAACTCAACGCTGCCAGCAGGTGTTAGTACTCCTCTTATACTCGAGAGCGTAAATGATTTCATGGGACCTGTCTTCTTTCGCACTCGTACAGTCGCAAGAGTATTAAAAGATCTTAACATAAACAAATCCGCTGGCCCGCATAAAATCCCCGCTATTGTTCTGAAGAGGTGTTCTTCAACGCTGGCAAAACCATTGAGTAAGCTTTTCCATCTGTCCTATTCCTCTGGTCTCTTTCCGAGTGGATGGAAAACAGCATTTGTCCAGCCAATCCTTAAAAAAGGCGAATCTTCTTCTCTCTCAAACTATCGACCCTTTACCTTTCGAAACGCTCAATACAAGTTGTATTGGACGGATTCAAGTCTGATTCTCACAAAATAAACGCTGGCGTACCCCAGGGCTCTGTTTTGTCTCCGGCTCTCTTCCTTATTTTTATCAACGACTTATTATCTGAAACAACTAATCCTATCAATTGTTTCGCAGACGACAGTACCCTCAGCTTCTCGTATTCGTTTCCAGATTCACATCCCCGTTCTTCGGATGTGGAACTGCAACGGCAGCGTATGATAAGTTCATTATATTCTAATCTTGACAGCATTGTACAATGGGGAATAAGAAACCGCGTAGAATTTAATGCTTCGAAAACACAATGTTGTCTTTTGTCGTTAAAGCGAAATATACCCCTAATGCCACTATCCATGAGTGGCACTTGCATAGAGGAAACCAACCACCTCTCAGTTCTCGGTATGTACATTACAGAACACCTTCTGTGGAATGACCACATATTTGACGTTGCCAAAATTGCTGCGAGATGTTTAGGTTTCCTTCGAAGATGCAAGAAGTTCTTCACCCCGTCTGATCTGGCTACAGTATATAAAGCATATATTCGCCCTAAACTTGAGTATAATTCCCACATTTGGGCAGGTGGTCCTGTAACCCACTTGAGTTTTCTAGATAGAATTCAAAAAAGAACTTTGAAAATGATAGGCGATCGAACAATAACAGAAACATTTACATCTCTTGAGCACAGACGTAATGTCTCCTGCCTTTCATTATTTAATCGCTACTTCCACAAACAATGCTCTACCGAAATAGCCAGTTGCATTCCTCCCCTGAAACGCTTTAACCGTAATACTCGCACTGCAAGGAATGCCCATCATTATACTCTTGAGCCCAACTTCGGACGTACTGTCAAGTACAGGGATTCTTTCTTTAGTCGTACCACGCGAATGTGGAATGCCTCGACAGACTGTTTTTCCATCCCACTTAAAAGTGCAGAACTTTAAAACAAATGTGCATCGTTACCTCCTTTCACATCCTTCCCTATTTTCCTAAAGCCCTCGCTGTGTTTAATTAACATTATAAGGGTAGTCAAAATCCCTTTAGTGCGGGCTTATTATAAAAAAAAAATTAAATTGTTTTGTAAGTTTTATTTTTTTTAAATTTGTATTACTTTAGTAAATATTACTTCATTCGAGATTTTTAAATGGGGGTTTTGGAGTGGGGATATTCATAATCGGGTTTTCGTACCCAACTCATAAGGTACTTGCTCTTTCTCAATTTTATATTCAAATATGATTTTCTTTTGCTACGTTTGGGGGTTTAACTTGTTCTTGAGATTCTTAGAATATAGAATATGGTGGACATTGACTTTAGTTATCTTATTTTATATTAAAATGGATCAATTATTTTGTGATTACACAAGTATTATTGAAGATGCAACAACTGTTGCATGTTTGACAAACGAGGACGGGGCGAGGAACATTGTTGTTTTACGACGAATTCAAGATATAATGGGGCGGAAAATGAAATGAAAATATATTTTTCGTTGTCTTACGGTACGGAAAATCACTTCCATGTACAAGTGGGTAGAAATTAAACATTTATCAACGATCTCTTACGAAAAAGTCAAAGATAAAAGAAAAAGTCGAACAGCTGTTAACCAGAAGATGAGATAAATATGTATATATCGAAGAAAATAAAACTTATAATTACTTTAAGCACAGAATTGACAGTTCTGTTGCACAAGATGCTAGATATTAAAACCAATCACAGAAAAAAACCGTTTGTTTTTTACGATTAGAGGACCCTGCTGCTATCGTCAAACTGCACTGGCTCACTTTTTTTTATAATTAACGCGCGCAGAAGGAACTATTTGTTTCCCTTTTAATGTAAGCACACTACGTGACGTGGGCATTATGGAGGGGAGAGATAGGAGGTGTCGATTAACATTGGTTTTGAATGTTTGCAAATCAAAATGGCAAGGGAAAATCTCGCTGAGTAAACTTTTCCAAATTCGTGCTGTTCGGCTAAAAAAGAATCCCTATATTTCACGGTACGTCCGAAATTGGGTTCAAGGGTGAAGTGATGAGCATTCCTTGCGAGACGAGTATTAAGGGAGAAACTTTAAAGGGGAGGAATGCACCTGGATACCTCGAGTGAACATTTCTTAAAAAAAAGAAACGATAAACTAAGGAAACACATGAGACATTGCGTCTGTGTTCGAGAGGGGCAGTTGTTTCAGCGGCAGTGCTATCAATCTTAACGCTCGATTTTGTGTTCTATCAAGCAGGTGAAGCGATGTTTGCGAAGCACCTGCCCAAAGGTGGGAGTTATACTCGAGCTTTATAAATTGTAGCCAGATCAGATGGGGAAAAATACTTCTTACACCGATACAGAAAACCTAAGCACTTTGCAGCATTCTTAGCGATCTCAAATATATGGTCGTTCCAACGGAGGTCGTCGTTGACACACATACTGAGTACTGAGAGCTTCTCGGTTTCTTCGATGTAAGTGCCATTCATGGACAATGGCATTGGGGGTATGTTAAGCTTTAACGATAGAAGACAGATTCCTATTACCCCATTTGACAATGCTGTATAAATGGGAGTTTAATGAGCTTGACATACGGTACCGTTGCAATTGTACATCCGAAGGAGAAGGATTAGAAGTAACAGACAGAAGATCATTTATAAAATGAGGAAAAGAGTCGGAGACAGAACAGAGCCCTGGGGCACACGAGCATTTATTTTGTGGGAATCAGACTTGAATCCGTCCAATACAACTTGTATTGAACGGTCCAGAATATAGCTTCTAATCCAACTAACAAGAGTATCATCGATCCCAAAAGCACGCATTTTCGATAAGAGAGCTTCATGCCAAACTCTATCAAATGCCTTGGAGATATCAAGAGCAATAATCTTACTTTGACCAAAGCGATGTAAAGATTTGTTCCACTGTTCGGTGAGATATGCCATCAGATCACCAGTGGAACGGTTGCTGCGGAAGCCATACTGACGGTCATGGAGAAGCTTACGATCTTCGAGATATTCCTTAAGCTGACGGTTAATCAGTGTTTCCATGACCTTAGAAAGAAGGGATGTCAGTGCTATGGGTCGGTAGGAGGAGGGGGAGGATGGGTCACCTTTCTTAGGGACAGGCTGGACAAATGCTGTTTTCCATCTTCTAGGAAAGATTCCAGAAGAGTAGGAGCGATGGAAAAGCTTACGCAGTGGCTTTGCCAGTGTGGAAGAACACCTCTTCAGAAGAATCGGGGGTATACCATCCGGGCCAGCGGATTTGTGTATATCGAGATCTTTGAGAACTCTTGCTACTGTACGAGTGGGGAAAAAAATCTGTCCCATGGAAAAATTTACATTCTCAAGTACAGGAGGGGCAACGTTGCTATGCGGCAGCGTGGAGCTGGCAGCGAAATTGGCGGCGAGCAAATTTGCCTTCTCTGAAGAATAAACAATTGGTTTGTTATTGTCGATGAGCGTTGGAACCGCAGATGTTGAGGAGTTTTTAATATTTTTTACAAATGACCAAAAATTTTTACTGCCTTTGGGACACTGCAGAATTTTTTGCCGTAATTTTTGGTCGTGCAACAATTTGGTTCTGTCAATGACGGAGTTGCATGAGTTCCTTGCTTGTTTGTGCTTTTTCCGATTGTAGGGTTGGCTTTGTAGGATCGGAAACTTACTTTTTTGAGTCTGATAGCTTCTTTACGCTCAGAATTAAACCATGTCGTGAGATCATCACGCGAAAACTACAAACTGAATTTGAACTAATCTTTTTTTATTGAATAGAAGAATATTAACCCGCGGTGCCACGGTACATATTAGTTTTGTTCTAACGATGGATACCGTAAGACTTCGTACAGCTGCAGTTCGGAGATTTAATGGAAGAACCGCCACACATTCAGGGAACACGTTTCTTACGGAATGAAAACAATAAGCGCTACAGAAACAAGACTCAATCGAAAACCATTGGAGTGCTTTTAAAAAATGTTTTCATATCAGGTGGTGAAATAATAAATCGGTGTAGCACAAGGAAGCAACAACACCTGGCTTTCTGAGGAAGCTTGGCCATAGATCAATGAACATAAAGAACAGAAGGGTCGCATAAATACGAGCTGAAATGTTGGTACTGCATTGAAAACGCTTTGGCTCAAAAAGCAGAAGATTCTGCAAATAGTTGCCACAGCATACTATAAGACAACAAATGAGCTGAGTGATGCTTGCAGCTCAAAACAACACCTGGTTAAAGACAGACTGCTCTCGCTCAGCTCGCATGAGGACTTGGCTGAGAAAGTGGAAAGAGCACTTTGCAATGTGCAGTCGATACCTGTTGAGTTGCCCTAAGCAACAAAGTCCCAAATTCGTACCACATCTACCGTAGAGATAAGATTTTTAACGCAATCAAAGCACTAAAGACCAACAACGCGGTGGGACCAGACGGCATTCCCGAAGAGCTTTAACAGATAGTGCCACAGACATTGAGTGAACTCCTGCATTCATGCACTCAAAGAGACGGCTTGGGTCTCCGAAGGTTTCCCCAACCAGTGGAAAAAAGGAAATGGTTGACCCGAAAAAAAGAGATTTATCAAAGTACAAAGCTGGAGGGGGATTTACGTTTTGCCTCTTGTTGCCGAAATAGAAGCAAAAATTGTTCTGGAAAACAAAGAGAACACCTTGAACCCACAATCGATGCTGAACAAACCAGTATTTGCACTAGATCCTCACACATTATCTCCTGATAAAGATACATTTTAATACTAATATTAAAGCAACAAAGGATCACAATGCCACCTGCTGCACAAAATTGCAGTGGGATGAGTTTGAAGTTCAAAGTGATGTCAGCCTGGACAGGAAACTAAGGAGTTCGATGAACTCTAACATCCTGCTTGAAACATCTTGATCTTGACGATGACGTATGCTTACTTGCTTATAAGATCATGGATTTCTACCAAATGAAAACAAGGTTGGAAAGAGAAGCTGAAATTGCGGAGATGAAAATCAATACTGGAAAAACAAAGATAATTAGCCTCGGGAGTCGGGACCCATGCAGACATCCTCTCTAATAAATATTTCTCAACAAACCAGTAGAGAGTAAAATCTCTACCGAAGGGAAACCGAACAAGAAGTCAGCAGCCGTATCGAAAAATCAACAGCTGCTTTTGAAATGGTTGAAAATTATATGGAGGAATAGCTTCTCAGTTTAAGGAGTAACCTACGACTGTTTCGCTACAATGATGAATCCGTAGTGCTATATATGCAGCTTTCACGAGAAAGCTGCATTCGTTCGTAAATAGATGTCTACGAAAAATCCTTTGAATTTTCTGATCCAATCGAATATCAAAGGAAGATCTCGACAGGAAAACGGGTCAGAAACCCATGTATTATACGACGAACAAAGTGGTTGTGGATTGGACATGTGCCTCGAAAAAGCAGTGACTGTATTGCAAAGCAATTCAATGGAATCCGTCCACAAAAATGGGCACGACTGGGTCGCACGTACTTTTTTTTTTTTTTTTTATAATTAACGCGCGCACAAGGGACTATTTGTTTCTCTTTTAATGTAGAACACACTGTGCGGGCATTAGGAAGATAGGGAGAGGAGAGATAGGAGGTGTCGATTAACATTGGTTTTGAATGTTTGTAGATCAAAATGGCAAGGGAAAATCTCGCCGGGTAAACTATTCCAAATTCGTGTTGTTCGGCTAAAAAAAGAAACCCTATATTTCACGGTACGTCCGAAATTGGGCTCTTATGTGCCTAATTACATTGGCAAGCAAGAGCTTTGGCAGAAACAAGTAACATTTGCGTTGAAAATAACACAGTTTGAACTTATAAAAAGTATTAAAAACCACAATACTTAACTTAAAATGAAGTATGCCATCACACGTCTTAAACAACAAGAAATTTATTAATAATGTATTTCGAAAATTGTAGGTCCGGTTTTGATAAAATCCTGTTTTTTGTTTTTAGTTTTTTGAAAAAAAATTATTTTTTAAATTTTGGCATGCAGTTTTTTAGAATTTATTAAAATACATGTTATCAAATTTAAAATAAAACAAAATAAAATCAAAATATTGATTTTTCAAAAAAAAAAATACAAAAATTAATTTTAATTAGAAAAAAAGTTATTAAAATTTTGATATGCAGAATTAATTTGGCTTCCTAGATCTTCTTAAATAAAAAAATTGACAAACATCCAAAAAGCCGTAACCGAGAAAGCCCAAAAATAAAAAAACCGTTAAATGAAAGGTCCCGTTAATAGACTTTTCCCGTATATATGGTTCTAATCCAATGATAGCCAATACCAACAAAAAAATTCTCAAAAATTTTCATTAAAATCGTTGGAGCCAAATTCGATTTTCAAATAAGATTTTCTAAGGGCTAAAAATTAAATTTCAATTTTCCCTCTGGGGAATGCCAAAAGAATCACACACACCAATTTTGAAGAGAATCGCTTAAGCCGTTTAGGCTGCAGCTCGTTATACATACGGACAGACAGACAGACAGACAGACATTTTTTCTCGATCACTTTTTTAGATTTCTCTATGATCGTAATGTCATGTTTGATTGTTATCTCAATTTTTTTAATATTCACGAATCCTAAACTTGTCTTAAAAAGGAAAAGAAAGAAACATATTTCTAAAAATCGCACACGATGGCACGTACATAACCAGCGGTTAAAAATAAAAAAAAATTTGGCGATTTACAAGTTTTAAAAAATATTTTGTCTGATCATTATCACATTCCATAGTTTGCCATAAGAATTTTAAACAAAACTAAAATGTACGGTAATTTTATACCGCGACGATCACCTGTTTTTTTGGCTGTAAAAAATTCAAAACTGGACCGATTTTCATGATTTTTTTTAATGTGTCAGATTATTTCTTTATTATTTTGCTAGGAAACGGCTCCAAGAATTTTTATGAAAAAAAACAGTGTACTATTGTAGGTGTAGGTTACGTTTTGTTGAAAAAAAATTAGAGATAGTTGTTTAAAAACGGTAACCGTTTTTTTTTCGACTTTTTCGAAAACTGGTCATCAGTGGTTTGTAACTCTGTTATAAAATTCGCTAAAGTAGTTTCAGCAGCTTTGCACATCAAGTCGACAGTAAGACTTTCAAAGAAATTAAAATTTGTTCATCATGTCCGTATAATTTTCAACTCCACTGTATGAACCCTTCACTTAGAGATAAGAATTTTAAAATTACGAAAATGGAAATTAAAAAAAAAAATCAATTGTCACTCGGCATCACTCACTTCGAATTCCGGCCCCCTCGTCCTTCAACCCAGCTGTCAACCACTCAGTGGATAAAAAGGTAATAATCATCAACACCACTTGAGGCCTAATTACACCAACAAATTAATACCTCATTTTTAACTTCAACTAAAAAACACAACAACAACAAACGTCAAAGCGCCAGAAATTATTCCGCTGTAATCGCCCGGTTCCCGCAATCAATTCTGATTTATTTTGATGAGGGAAAAAAATCATCATCCAGATTTTTTTTTTTTTTTTTTATTGTTCTATTCTATCTGTTTTTTGAAATTCACATAAATTGTGTTCCACCGATGGCACAGTGTGTTTTGAATTGTCAAGTGATTAGCTCTGGAGAGATCATCTGTGACTTTGAGTGGTTTTTTTTTTTGTCGAACGTTTTGAGTGTGGCGACACCTTTCGTTTTGTTTAAAATTGATTTTATCATCATTATACTCACAGTGAGTTTGCTTTGGCAGGAAAAACAAACACGCTTTTCACACAAAAACACAAAAATAAAATTATTATTAACAATTGCACAATCAGAGATTTTTTATTGTATTATTAAATAAATTCACAAATCAATTAATTAAGAGCGATGTGCGTCTTTGCGTCCACGTGATGCACACAATTCGCTCTGGGGTGGCATTTCTATTTATAAAAAAAAAAATATTTTTCTTATATTCATTTGGGGTTGGAGGGAGGCGCAATTGGATTAGAATTTGGTCCACCGTCACCGAATAATAGAACCGGGCTGAGCGAACTGAAGTGGCATCTTTATGTTCATCGGGTCCAAACGTCTGCGAAATGTGCTGCTGAGCAGAAATCAGTTCGGAAAATTGCTTTCTCTTGGTTTTTTTTTAATGAAATCTTTTGTGAGATACATATTAGATGGCAGATATAATGCCTGTGATGATTGTAGCAAAGATAATGTTAATGTTAATCTTATTGTTGGGGCTTAAACTCATTAAGAGAATTGGGAGCGAATAGATTCATCAGAATCAGAACTCTTGAGGAGGCTATGGGTATTTGTACATTAAAGAAGATCTTGCATGTTGTGGAGAACTTGATGACATTACTCGTAGAAAAGCATAAAGGAGAGTGCTTCAAATGGTCAAAAAAAAAGTGCTTCACATCATTATGTGGAGGGTGCAGTAACGACAAACGAAGGCCTTGAAGATATTTTGTGTGCTTAAGAGCTTATTTTATGATTATTGTAATGATATCCATTTGACGATGTGGTTGTTATATTGTTAAGGAAAGTGAATGAGTGGCTTCCTGAAATATCAAGGTAATTTCGGGAATTATTTTATTTCTTTTACGAATCGACTTTTTTTATGGCTACTCTTGATGGAATCAATAAAATGAGAGAAAGATAGCCCACTCAAAGATATGAATTATAGCTTTTAGGTGTTCGCAATCTTGACCTTGTTAGAAACGTCAGTGAGCCTCTAGGTTTTATATTAACTATGACTAAGGCAAGACTATGCTAATGTTTATATTTCTTTATTTACTTGCATTAGAATTCTTAAGCGTGTATCACATTTTTTGTGATCATGCCAGGAACGTTGTAAGGGTCTGGCCATACAGAACGCGGGCTATCAGTGCGGCAAAAGCTCCATGTGGCGTTCTTTATCAAGTGAAGAATTATACGATTTTGTTCAAATAAAAAGCGGGCAACAAGAACGTGACATTACAAAAAACAGTTTTGTATTTTTTTATTTTAAGTACACGGCGAAATTTTTTAATAAAATGTATTAAAAAATTCGGCCTATGCTTAATTGCTTCATCTTTTCCTAGGTGGCAGTTTATTTGAGAGTCTTGTTGAATGTCTGTCTTTTGCCATGAGTATAGTAGTAAAATTGTCTGAAGAGTCGATGAGAACAAATATGTGTAGACAACAATTGCTTCAACAGTATCGACTTCCCGTCAGTTTTGAGCTAGAATTCTGAACGCCTTCTCAGCTATATTTCGGGCTTTGCAAAGTCGTTTGTAAAAAAGAAGAATTTTGAAAAAATAATTCTGTTACTATGTCTGCCATAACAGCCACCCAACAGTATCAACGTCAACAACCCACATATATACATAAATATACAGGTTGGTTCACGATAAATGGGACAAAAAGTAAGAGCGTGTAGGTTTGGTCGATAAAAGAAAAATATCGTATAGGAGGGGGTCTATTCCCCCCGTTTAGCCAAAAGTGGCAATTTTCTAAGCAAGTGACTTAAAACATAAATAAATTGCACGACTGGATCGCACGTTATTGCTCATATGTGCGGACACATCTATACATCTATACACATAAATAAAAATGAAGTGTCTGTTTTTAAAATCAAAATAACAGCTTTTTACTTGATGTACACGAAAGGATATACAGTTCTTATAACAAAAACACCATTTAAAATGTTTTTATCTGTCTGTCTTTCTGTCTGTTTGTTGCGGGTAATCTCGGGAACGGCTGCACCGATTTAGACGGGACTTTCATTTTCAGTTAGCTGATATCCTAAAGAGTAACTTGGGCTATGTTAATTACTCACTAGGTGGCCCTGGTGTCGTTTTTTTTTCGAAAAATGGCACTATCCGTTCTTAGTAAATATGGATTACGACGACATCACACCTATTGTATAATAACGAATTTACGAAAAAGTATTTCGGAAATTATAGGACGGATTTTGATAAAATCGTGTCATTTATTTTGTTTTTTGACTTTTTTTTTTGAATTTTTGGTATGCAGTTTTTTTTTAGAGTTTATTAATATGTATGTAATTATAAAAGTTAATATATTTTTTTTATTAGTTTTAAAAATATAAATTTTTCAAAAAAAAATGTTTTTTAAATTAATTTTAATTAGAAAAAAAAGCTATTCAAAAATTTGATATGTAGAATTAATTTGTCTACCTATGTCTTCTGAAATGTACAGTTTGACAGAAATCCATGGAGCCGTTACCGAGTAAGGCAAAAATTAAAAATAAGGTTATTTGAAAGGTACCGTTAGTAGACTTTTCCCGTTAGTAAACAACAAAATTCTTAAAAAATTTCCATCAAGATCGTTGGAGCCGTTTTCGAGAAAAAATAAGCTTTTCCTTAACGGTACCAATGCCAAAAGATTCACACACAACAAGTTTGAAGATAATCGCTTAGGCCGTTTATGCTGCAGCTCGTTATACATACTGATAGACAGACAGACTGACAGACATTTTTTGCCACTAACTTTTTTAGACTTCTCTATGATCGTAATGTCATGTTTGATTGTCATCTCAATTTTTTTATATTTACGAATCCTAAACTTGCAAGTAAAAAATTGTATACCATTAAATTTTGAAAACGAAATCAGTACTTAATTACTTAAAATTTTGAGAAAAATTTGTTGATTTTTTTTTTCAAAATTTACGGGACATACATAGGTTTATGGCTCATCCGGTAATAATTAATTAATTTTGAAGAAAAGGATCGAAAGAAGATAACTGGGAATTTAATATCAATAAAGCTTAGATCAGACATTTGGTATACACAAATATTTGTGTATATATTTGTGTATTCCTTTCAAAATACACATACTTGCTCCTATGTGCGGTCACAGCTTCGAACAAAATTTAAAAAAATATTAAGCAAGTTCGAAGTTTTTTCCGTTTTCTGACATTTGATTGAATAAAAATAAAAATAAAAAGTAAAATTATTTTCAGCGGAAAAATTAAACGTTGTGGCTTTAAAATATGTGAAATAGGTAGATTTTTTTTCAAAATCGTAGGAGCAATTTTTAAATAAAACGACACTACACTGAATTTTGTTCATAAAAATTCTTTTACTTAACGGTTATATGACAGGAACCGTTAATATTTGATCTAAAAAAAAATTAAAAAGTCCGCTGAAGAATTTCAAAATAACATTATATTCCAAATTTGTAGACAATTGGCCCAGCCGTTTGGTCTATATACATCCGTACAGGCGGACAGACAGACAGACAGACAAAATTTTGCCATCAATCAAATATGTTTCTCTATCATCCTAATGTTATGTCTGATTGTTAGAATTCTTTTTTTTTTAAATGCCTTATAGTCCCTATAAATCGCATGTAAAAATATACAATCTTTCTGAACCACAAATTTGATAAAAACAAATGGCATACACAAACGATTTGTGTATCGTTTGTGTATTGCATACACAAATCGAATTGGTGTACATACACAAATTGTCTGATAGGGTACACAAATTAATTTATGTCCATTTCTGTTTAATTTGTGCATATCACATCATTTGTTTACTCTGAAAATTTGGCAATTTTTTTTTAAATTTTCATATAGAATTGTAAAGCAATGAAAAATTTGAGAAGTTCCTCAAAATATTTGGGATGAGCTGAAAAAAACTAAAACTAATCGAAAAAGTAAAAATATTCTAATAGGGGCTATGAGCGGGACTCGAACCCAGACCCTTCGCTTAGACACACTAACCACTAAACCACGGGCACTACTCTAACAACGGATATGCTATGGTAAAAGCTTGTGGCTAAGTCAAACTTAGATATTACTGTTCAATGCGTAACTTTTGTTTTGAAGAGGTGTTCTTCATAACGCTGGCAAAACCACTGCGTAGCCTTTCATCTGTTCTATTCCTTTTATCCTTAATCTCTTTGCGAATTAATGGAAAACAGCAATTAGGTAGTACGGCTTTCGCAGAAATAGGTGATCAGCTGGTTTTCCTCACCTAAAAGTGGAACCATCATTTTGGTGAAATAAGATTATTGCACTTGATATAACTATAAAGGCATTTGTTAGAGTTTGGCATCAAGCTCTTTTTTTCGAAAATACTTGCATTTAGTCTCGATGAAACTCTTCTTTGTTGAATTATTTTTAATCTTTTGAACAGCTTAATATACGTAAGATGTGTTCGACGGATTCATGGTCGATGTTAACAAAATAAATGCTGGTGTGCCCCAGGGCTCTGTTTTGTATCCGACTCATTTCCTTATATAGTGACAATGGAATCTCCCACATCTTCATTGTTCATTGGAGTAAGTTTCTATTTTTTGGTAACCAATCTGCAACTTGGTTTTTCCTGCTCTTACATACTCGAACTCAGCCAAGCAAGTGTTCGATGGGCTATAAACATCATTTTATACGGATGAGGACTAAAATATTTTTGGTCAACAAATACTTTTCTACGACGGAGTATTTAATTTTATTATGTACTAGCTTACCCATCCGGCGTTGCTCCGACATATTATCTTCGAAAAAACGAACCCGTATTGGTGCCATATATAGTAATTAAAATAGCCTTAGTTATTTCTTACAAAATAAGCTATCTGCTTGAGAAACAACCCCAGCGGTACCAACGGGTGATTAAAATCGCCTTAATTACACCTTACAACATCATCTATCTGCCTGGGAAAGTCATGTCAAAATCGGGGCATAAATAAAAATTTTCAAAAAAAAAAACTCCTTCTTAAAATAGCCTTACTTCTCCCTTACAATATCAGCTTTCTGCCAATTAAAATCGCGTCAAGTCTGTACATAAATAAGAATTTTCCAAAAAAAACACCTTAGTGCCACCTAGTGGCAAATTTTGATTGCCTTAGTTATTCCCTAAAACATCACCAATCTGCCAGTGAAAATCCCGTCAAAATCGGTGCATCCCTTACCGAGATTACCCGGAACAAACAGATAAAAAGAGAGACAGACAGACAGACAGACAAACATTTTAAAATGTGTGTTTTTGTTAAAAGTACTGTACTGTATATTTTCATATGCATCTGGTAAAAAGCTGTTATTTTGATATTAAAAATAGACACATCATTATTACTTGTGATTATGGGTACTATAAATATATATATGGGGGGTGTTTCTTTCATTTTTTCTCTAGGTCAAGAAATAACGGTACCTGCCATACAATTTTAACAAAAAGTTTGATTTCCTCGAAAATGCCTCTAACGATTTTGATAAAACTTTCAGGGTACATTTTTTTAAAACAATACATTTTTCAGATAGAATTAATTTTTGAAATTTGTTCTATAACGGTACCTCTCATACAACCGTTTTTTTTAAATGCGGTTTTATTAAACCATTATCCTGATTTTAATAAAAATTGTTCACACAGGAAGTCATTTATTATTCAATTAATATTGCATTTCAAAATTTTCAAAAACTTTTTATTCGATTTTTGAAAATTTTCTAAAAAAAATGGTTTTCGAAATATTTTGAAAACGGGTTTGATTGAATTCTTTAAAAAATAATTTTCCCAGACGAAAACTTCAAATTTTCTTATAATGACATACTCAAACAAATTTTTAAATATTTTTTTTTCGAAAAGTTAAAAAAAAAACGACTTTAAAAAAAAAATGGTCGAACGATTTTCAATTTTTTTTTTCTTCGATAGACATTTAGTTTTCCAATTTTATTGCATACTTAGTTTTTCCGATAAAACTCTAAAACTAATTAAAAATGAAAGAATTTTTGAAAAAAATTGTTTTTTTTTTTTATTTTAATATAACGGGTGATTTTTTTGAGGTTAGGATTTTCATGCATTAGTATTTGACAGATCACGCTGGATTTCAGACATGCTGTCAAAGAGAAAGATGCTCAGTATGCTTTGACATTTCATCATGAATAGACTTACTAACGAGCAACGCTTGCAAATCATTGAATTTTATTACCAAAATCAGTGTTCGGTTCGAAATGTGTTTCGCGCTTTACGTCCGATTTATGGTCTACATAATCGACCAAGTGAGCAAACAATTAATGCGATTGTGACCAAGTTTCGCACTCAGTTTACTTTATTGGACATTAAACCAACCACACGAATGCGTACAGTGCGTACAGAAGAGAATATTGCGTCTGTTTCTGAGAGTGTTGCTGAAGACCGTGAAATGTCGATTCGTCGCCGTTCGCAGCAATTGGGTTTGTGTTATTCGACCACATGGAAGATTTTACGCAAAGATCTTGGTGTAAAACCATATAAAATACAGCTCGTGCAAGAACTGAAGCCGAACGATCTGCCACAACGTCGAATTTTCAGTGAATGGGCCCTAGAAAAGTTGGCAGAAAATCCGCTTTTTTATCGACAAATTTTGTTCAGCGATGAGGCTCATTTCTGGTTGAATGGCTACGTAAATAAGCAAAATTGCCGCATTTGGAGTGAAGAGCAACCAGAAGCCGTTCAAGAACTGCCCATGCATCCCGAAAAATGCACTGTTTGGTGTGGTTTGTACGCTGGTGGAATCATTGGACCGTATTTTTTCAAAGATGCTGTTGGACGCAACGTTACGGTGAATGGCGATCGCTATCGTTCGATGCTAACAAACTTTTTGTTGCCAAAAATGGAAGAACTGAACTTGGTTGACATGTGGTTTCAACAAGATGGCGCTACATGCCACACAGCTCGCGATTCTATGGCCATTTTGAGGGAAAACTTCGGAGAACCATTCACCTCAAGAAATGGACTTTCCGAATGGACCACCTAAGACGCAGCCGCGGTCAACACTTAAATAAAATTATCTTCAAAAAGTAAATGTCATGGACCAATCTAACGTTTCAAATAAAGAACCGATGAGATTTTGCAAATCAAGCTCTTAAAAAATCACCCGTTAGCAATTATCTAGCATAAGAACAATTTCGTGCGACCCAGTCGTTATTCGATGAAGTGACCGAATTCATGCAGATTAAAAATTGAGATAACAAACAAACATGACATTACGACGCTAGAGAAACCTGTTTAAAATATTGGCAAAATTCTATCTGTCTGTCACGTATGTATGTATTTTGAGCGGTGCCGTGAAATAACGCCGAATTCAGAATTTCGACGTTATTTCATTTTATGAAAGCGAAATAACGACATTCAGACTTAAAAAAATTAACCCCACCAAATGCCAAATGGTGGAAATATTAACGAAAATGTAGTTTTTCCTTTACATTCAGTCAAACTTCGATAACTCGAACTCCTTTAATCCACAGAAAAAGTTCGACTTATCAAGACTTCGAGTTATCAAAATTGTTCAAAATATTAAAGTTAAAATGATACCAAATAAATGTCACAAATACATTTGCACACACTTATGTACTTTTATTTAAATCCATATACATATATTTTGTGTACAAGTATAGATAGGTACATACATAAATTCTTATAAAAAACCAAAAAACTAAAAAACTTAGTTTGAGTGTAATTTTTTGATAATTTTTTTTCATTACAAAAGATTCTAATTTAATCAAAGCTGCATGCATTTCATCAGTTTCTGCATCGTCACAGGTTTGCAGAAATAGGTTTATATTCTCCAATGCATGTGCTACAACGCTCTTTGATGGCTGTTGAATAAGTTCCTCCACCAAAGTCTCGTCATCAACGAAGAAGAGCTATGACGCTCAATAATCTCCTCATCGGTAGGAAAGGCCGACGTGCAGATACCGTTATCATTACCGTTATTATAATCATCCAGATTTATATTAATTGCCATATTACTTTGATGTATCCATTGCTCATATTCAGCTTCCATCAATATTCGATCTTCGTCAACATTATTGAGGAAAACCAAAGGAATTACATCTTCTTCGTCCCATGTGGAATATTGTCCAAAACCAGCTTCTTTGAAACAATTAGCTATAGTTGGACTTTTGACGTCAATACTCCAAGCCTTACATACGATGTTGATGCATTCCAGCAATGTAATACGTGTTTGTTTCCAGCATCTATATGCTTTAAAGTTTCCTTTAAGATTCTTCGGCGGTAGTGGCATTTTAAATTATGAATCACTCCCTGGTCCAGGGGCTGTAGTTTTGATGTCATATTTGGCGGAAAAAATGCTAATTCAATGCATTTTAATTTTGTTTGTAGGTCTTTGGGATGTGCCGGAAAATTATCGATAAAAAGTAAAATTTGTCTTCCTTGCTGTAAAAATTGTTAATCTAACTTTAAAACCCACTCTTCAAAAAATTGTCCTGTCATCCATGACTTTGAATTTGCTTTATAATCAACGGGTAACCATTTCACACCGCGAAAACAACGAGGTTTGTTACTTCTACCTATTAAAAGGATTTTTAGTTTTTCATCCGCTGCTTGCTATGTTTGCCCCCATGACATTTTTCGTTTTTGAATGTTAAAGTATTGTCCGGTAAGCATTTGAAAAACAACCCGGTTTCGTCTGCATTAAAAATATCGCAACTCCTGTACTTTTCCAAAAGATTTGGCAAAACATCACTCTTCCGTAGAAAAATTTGCATTAGGCAAATTTTTAACCTGTACCTTTTCTTCCATTTGTCAAGCCAACCAGTGCTTGCCTTAAAATCCGGGTCTCCTAGACATTTTGCGAATTCCAGGGCCTTTTCTTTTATTATTCCTCCAGATATGGGCATGTTTTGATTTCTAGCTGCTTTAAACCAGTCGATGACTGATTTATCAACATTTTCGAAGACTGGTTTCTTAAATCTTCTGCTTCCTCCTAGCGAAGTCCCAGACTCTATTGCAGTAATAATCTGTTGCTTATTTTTTAATATTGTGGACACTGTATTAGGCGGGACGCCGTACTTCGCAGCAACGTCTTTTTTTCTGGAACCACTTTCAATGTCCTTGATTAGCTGAAATTTATCTTTAATCGTTAAAAATTTTAGAACACGTTTAGATTTCGATGACGATGTAAAGTTACTTTGAAAGCTGAAAAAGTTAAAATATTAAATGTGCAACATGAAATAAAGACATTTTTAACCTTACCTTCCAACCAGCATTGCAGTGAACATGTGAAGAAAAAAAAACTTTTTGAACATTTTCCTTTTAAATGGCAGTTCTCTTCAAAAATTTGACGGGTCATTTTTTTTGTTCGAATTATAAAGAAATTCGAGTTATACAAGTTCGAGATATCAAAGTTAAAATGTATGGAATTAGTGCTCTAAAAGCGGTTGCCACATAATTTGCTTCGAGTTATACAAAATTCGAGTTTTCGAAGTTCAACTGTATATGTTACGTAGTCCTGCTAAAGTTCTGTTCCTCACACAAACACGTCTTATTCAAATAATAAACAAGTTATCAAAATTCTTTTTACGATATTTATTTTGTATTAAATTGACGTTCAAAATTTGTAGCCTTAGCCTTGAAACACTTTCTTAAACGATCCGGCCATTTGTCTATCGCCGCACGCACGACTTCCAGTGGTAGAGAAGCTGCTGTCTTCACCAAATCAGCTTTAAGAGACTCAATATTTCGGTGAGGCTTACAGCAAGCCTTCTCCTCCAAGACATTCCATAGACGGTAGTCCAGCGGATTAAGATCCGGGCTGCCCGAGGGCCAAACTTCAGCGGCGATAAACCCCAGTAAATGTTCCTTAAGCCAAAGTTGGGTGGATTTTGCCTTGTGAGCCGGCGCTGAGTCTTGCTGAAAAATCCAGTGCTTGCCCGCAAATAAGGTGTTAGTTAAGGGCTTCACAACATTCTATAAAACATCACTTTGATAGTTGGAAACACGTGTTTTGGTTTTCACTCCCTGCTCACAAAAATGCAAATTTGTAACACCGTCATACGACACTCCCCACCAAACCATCACTGAAGCTGGATGATGGCCTCTTTGGACTTTTCCAATCTTTTCAGCAGCTTCCTTGGAGCTATGGGCGTAAATCCTGTGAAAAGAATATTTTTGTGTCCTCCGTTTGCGTGTCTTTGAAGCAACACCTTTGATCTTGTCGCTCTTATCTTGCGCAGAGCCTCGGTCAGGCGTTGTCCAGTACTTCTACGGTAAGCGCCAAGCCTTAGGTCTTGTTTTATGAGGCGTGACATCGTTCTTGTGGGTATTTCCATTTCTCGAGCCATAATTTTCTGTTTGCGGAGGGGATTTATTGGGATTCTTTCCGCAACTGCTTTGCGTCCTACTTTGGCGAGGTCGACCACTTCTTGCTCTATCATCAACAGAGGAGATCTCGTTGTACCGTTTTATAGCGCGATAGATGATTTTTTTCGATATTTTGAGTGGTTTCAGCAATTCGAAAATCTCAGTGCGAGTTTTACTGCATTTGTGCAGTGCAATAATAGCGACGCGGTTTTCTTTTTTGCCCCACTCCATGTTTATCGTTTCGCGTATTACTGACTCATAACTGTTACTTAAGGTATCCATCAGTCCGTTATATATTTTGAAAACAACAACAGATCAATACAATTTTTTTTTTGGTGTCTTATAAGTTAGGGACAAAACTTATGGCAGGACTACGTATACATATAATTCCATTAATCAAGAATATTAAATTTAATCATATTACAAACTAAAAAAAAAGCTTGTAATAAAATAAAATGAATAATTTAAAATATTAGTGCTTAGCTTTAGCCAACTGAGGCCTTATTTCTTTGAAGTTTATATTAACTTTAAACATTTATAATTTTTTTTTAAATGTAAACTTTGTCTATACAAAATCCCTAATATATGCTTCTTTCTCTTAATTTCAGGTAAGTCAGTTGGAAAAATGCAAAAAAAATATCATAAGGTTTGTTTAAATTTAAATTTTTGATATTCAAGAAATACAACTTTATATGGCTTAGTATTCAGTCCCTTGAAATATTCTTAAAAAATTGAATAAAATTCAGATCTCTAAAAGATTTTTTCTCTATTTATTTTTCATTGATAGAAAAATGTAATTTATCAAATTTTACATTAATTTAAACATTAAATATTTAAGATAAAGACACAGTAAATACAATGTTTAGTTTGAATTCTGAGATATTTATTTTATTTAACACGAAAATCCTTTTTAGTGTCAAATTTCGGCACAAGTTTACGAGACTCAATTTTTGCTTTAATGAGTCCTTCAAGGGCTGACTTTGTGCAAAGACTTCCTTCAGGCTTCAGTGACAGTTTTGACTGACCTCTCAACTGCCTGAGTGTGGCAAGGTAAACTCAGGAATGTTAGTTTGTTGTCTTCCCCTCGAGCAATAAGATCTTCAAATTCTTCATTAGAGATTTTCTTCAGGATTGGTGGTTCTGTAACATGAGCCTGCCAGTTAATAAGATCGTAATAAACTTTCGCATCCATGTTTACGACGACGGGAACCTGGAATAGCCTTAGTTTTTGTGATTTTTCACCTCGTGCTTTCAGAATACGACGCAGTGCCAATTCTCTTATATGTTTTTCAGAGTCTGTTAACATTGCTAACAGAAGATTTTCAGGATGGGCGAAGTAACTGTTGCGTTGCAAAACCGGGTCAATAACAGCCTTCAGTTCTGTTGTTAAATAGTGACACCTTGATATCAATTGCCATAAATGTCTTCCTCCATCTGTAATTTGGATGGCTTTTAATGTCGAATCATGTTGTTACGCTCCAACATAAGTTGCCAAAGAAGAGAGTTTAACAGAAGGGTCTGTTGTTGCAATGTAGAAACGAAGAATCCGGTTAGCACGCGTGATCCATCTCGCATGAGACATTTTTCCAGGCGATTTATAAATAAGTCTTCAAGGCATTCATCAGATATAACGGCCGATACTATTTTGTATAGATAAAGTTGATCTCAACTGAGATCTTTCTTGTCTATTAGTAACATTTCACCTGGAATATTTTGAAACCTTGCAACAGGTTCCTCTTCACAATTTTCCAAGGCTTTTCCGATTTCTCCTACATTATTTTTCCACGGCATACTACGGCTAATATAAATTTGTTGAAAAAGTCGTTATTTCAGATTGACACGAAATTCCTTAGTCGTTTAGTTGTGCTATAATAAGTTAGAGCAATGGGGTGTTACTGTGAGTTTTAAAATTTTAAATTATTTTCTATGAAGAAAATTGACCAAGACCATACTCCCTTATAACGAAACTTTAAACCTGATCCGGAGGCAGTTATTTTTTTTTTTTTTTTTTTATAATTAACGCGCGCCCAAGGGACTATTTGTTTCCCTTTTAATGTAACATACTGCGCGGGCATTAGGATGATAGGGAGGGGAGAGATAGGAGGTGTCGATTAACATTGGTTTTGAATGTTTGCAAATTGAAATGGCAAGGGAAAATCTCGCCGGGTAAACCATTCCAAAGTCGTGTTGTACGGCTAAAAAAAGAATCCCTATATTTTAAGGTACGTCCGAAATTGGGCTCAAGGGTGAACTGATGGGCATTCCTAGCAAGACGAGTATTACGGGCGAAACTTTTAAGGGGAGGAATGCAGCTGGCTACTTCGAGTGAATATTTTTTATAAAAGAAACGATAAAATAAGGAAAGACATAAAACATTGCGTCGGTGTTCGAGAGGGGCAATTGTTTCAGCGGCAGTTCTATTTCCTATCAATCTTAACGCTCGATTTTGTATTCTATCAAGCAGGTGAAGCGATGTTGGTGAAGCACCTGCCCACAGGTGGGAGTTATACTCGAGTTTAGGGCGTATAAACGCTTTATAAATTGTAGCCAGATCAGATGGGGAAAAATACTTCTTACACCGATACAGAAAACCTAAGCACTTAGCAACATTCTTATCGATTTCAAATATATGGTCGTTCCAACGGAGGTCGTCGTTGACACACATACCGAGTACTGAGAGCTTTTCGGTTTCTTCGATGTAAGTGCCATTCATGGACAATGGCTTTAGGGGTATGTTAAGCTTTAACGACAGAAGACAGCATTAAGTTTTCGAAGCATTAAACTCCACACGATTCCTATTACCCCATTTGACAATGCTGTATAAATCGGAGTTTAATGAGCTTGACATACGGTACCGTTGCAATTGTACGTCCGAAGGCGAAGGACGTGAATTATCGAACGAATATGAAAAGCTGAGGGTAGTGTCGTCAGCAAAACAGTTAAGTGGATTAGAAGTAACAGACAGAAGATCATTTATAAAAATGAGGAAAAGAGTCGGAGACAGAACAGAGCCCTGGGGCACACCAGCATTTATTTTGTGCGAATCAGATTTGAATCCGTCCAATACAACTTGTATTGAACGGTCCAGAAGATAGCTTCTAATCCAACGAACAAGAGTATTATCGATCCCAAAAGCACGCATTTTCGATAAGAGAGCTTCATGCCAAACTCTATCAAATGCCTTGGAGATATCAAGAGCAATAATCTTACTTTCACCAAAGCGATGTAAAGATTTGTTCCACTGTTCGGTGAGATATGCCATCAGATCACCAGTGGAACGGTTGCTGCGGAAGCCATACTGACGGTCATGGAGAAGCTTACGATCTTCGAGATATTCCTTAAGCTGACGGTTAATCAGTGTTTCCATGACCTTAGAAAGAAGGGGTATCAGTGCTATGGGTCGGTAGGAGGAGGGGGAGGATGGGTCACCTTTCTTAGGGACAGGCTGGACAAATGCTGTTTTCCTAGGAAAGATTCTAGAAGAGTAGGAGCGATAGAAAAGCTTACGCAGTGGCTTTGCCAGTGTGGAAGAACACCTCTTCAGAAGAATCGGGGGTATACCATCCGGGCCAGCGGATTTGTGTATATCGAGATCTTTGAGAACTCTTACTACTGTACGAGTGCGGAAAAAAATCTGTCCCATGGAAAAATGTACATTCTCAAGTACAGGAGGGGCAACGTTGCTATGCGGCAGCGTGGAGCTGGCAGCGAAACGGGCGGCGAGCAAGTTTGCCTTCTCTGAAGAGTAAACAATTGGTCTGTTATTGTCGATGAGCGTTGGAACCGAAGATGTTGAGGAGTTTTTAATATTTTTTACAAATGACCAAACATTTTTACTGCCTTTGGGACACTGCAGAATTTTTTGCCGTAATTTTTGGTCATGCGAAAATTTGGTTCTTTTCATAACGAAGTTGCATGAGTTCGTTGCTTGTTTGTACTTTTTCCGATTTTCCTCTTTAGGGTTGGCTTTGTAAGAAGGAAACTTACTTCTCTGAGCCTGATAGCTTCTTTACACTCAGAATTAAACCAAGAATACCAAACCGATTGCAATAATATTTTATACATGTAATATCAGCCCCAATTGACAACATATTTTCGCTATTAGAACCCGTAATAAAAAAAAAAAAATGACCCACCCTAATATATATCAGCAGTGACTGTAGTTGTTGTAGTCAACATTATTTGGATGCTGAATTTTCATACCCAAAAAGCTTCACATATTATCCACTCACCTCTTTTGAAAACAACAAAGTTATTTTATCTCTGCAAAATAAGAATTCGTGCACTTCAGATGGAACATCTAGTAAGATAAAATTTGTTTTTTTTTATGTTTCAGATGTCTTAAGCAATTTATTCAATCTGAGTGTTGAACAGGGCTGTTCCTGAAATGCGCTGAGGTTATTTAATTTTTTTTTTTAAATGAAACAAAAACTATATGGCAAACAACTTTGCTTACTTAATAAGCTGTACAATCCAGGATTTAGGGGAGCTATTTATAAATGGTTGCATTCCCATTTTAAGGGGAAGAGTACAAAAAGTTATTGTACCTAAATGGTACACACGGCTTTTTAAAAACCAGAGTACCACAGGGATCCGTACTCGGCCTATTGTTTTTCTTGGTGTCCACGGCTTTTGCAGATGATATTTACTTACACGTCAAATTTTTTTATTTTAGATTTTAATTGTGTCCTGCAAATTGAAAAGGATCTTGAAGTTCTAAGAACTTGGTTTTCTAACCACAAAATTATTGTAAGTCAGAAAACTAGGTTCATGACTTTTAAAACACTTGGTCACCTAGTTTGTAAGTACAATTTATTTTTTCATGATTCGAAATGTAAGTATACAGTGCCGTTCGAAAAATGTTGGTCAAATTTTTTTTTGAATTTTGTCAAACTTGTTGCAATAACTACATATATTTTAATGAGGTATCGTTTTCTTATGCGGTTTCAATCGTTCCATGATACATTTAGAGTAATAAAAAATTTTACACGCGGTCACGGGAGTAAAATGTTGTTAGACCGAAAAATGGATTTTTTGAGTACCTGGCTCATTTGTAGGGATTTATTTGTGCAGTTTTTTTGTTTTTTTATTGCTTTTCAGAAACATTCTCTATCTTTTTAGTACTTTGTTGGACCTCCTCTTACTTTTATTACAGCTGCACTCCGGCGAGACATTGACTCAGATAGGTTTTCCCATATGGATGCAGGTATGGTGTTCCAGGTCCGGATAAGTACATTTTTTAGGTTTCCAATTGACACTGGACGCTTTTTCGCAACCTTGAGTTTCATTATTGACCAGATATTCTCAATTGGATTGAGATCTGGACTGTAGGGAGGCCAACTTAATACATCGACATTATTTTCTTCGAAGTACATTTTAACCTAAAAAAAAAAATGCAATTACTATTTTTAGTCAAAGAAGTTCTAGCTTATTTAATAGCCTGATATTAATGTTTAATGTTAAAAAAAAAAACAAGTTCATACGTACAATTTTGGCTGTATGGCAAGGAGCATTGTCCTGTTGAAAAATAAATCTGCAAATGTCACCAAAAAAACTCCAACGCAGAGGGCTCAAATTCATTTTTCAGAACCCGTAGGTAAACTTCTGCAGTAACTTTCGATTCTAAAAAGACCATTCTACCTTTTTCCAAAGCATCCCCAGACCATCACACCTTCAGTTTTGGGGGGCATCCGTAAGATGCATTCAGAGCTTAGTCTTTCCTTTGGTTCTCTTCGCGCAAGAATTCTCCCATCTCCAACATGCAGCTTAAACTTTGATTCGTCGGAGAAGATAACGTTATTCCACATGTCTTGAGTCCAGTTAAGATACTCCTGAGCCCAATCGTATTTCTCTGACTCTTATTGGAAAATCTGGCTTCAGTACTGACTTGAGTGCTCTAAGTCCAGCTTTTACGAGCCTTTACCTCACTGCGCTTGACGAAATAACTTTTCCTGTAGCTCGACAAAGATCGTTTTTAAGATCCACTGAAGTCTTGAACCGATGCCGACGGCTTTGCAGCACCAAAAAACGATCTTCCACTGGGGTCGTCTTTTTTGGCCTCCCTGAGCCCTTTTTCCTGCTGGTTGTCCCGGTCGTACGAAATTGTTTTCAAATTCCATGCCACAGTTTGTTGAGCAACATTCAATCTTTTGGAAATTTTACGAGTTGTCAAATTAAGACGTGACAGACACAAAATATTGGCTTTGCACTCCCAACTTATTTTTCCCATTTTTTTCTATTATTCACTTCGGTTCGCTTTGGACTGCTATCACGAGCTGAATGCACCTCTTCTTCATAAAAACATCGATTTTTATGCACTTTTTGAACGACATTTTGCTACCTAGTGCAAAAAAATCTCGTACCTCTCATAAATTCCAAGAACTGCGCCGGAAAAGGGTAATAAAGGGTTTGACCAAAATTTTTCGAACAGCACTGCATATCTAATTCGAATAATTTGTAAAAAAAAAATCATTTTACTTAAAGTTGGCCGTTATACAAAGAATAACGAATTCTCCCTGTGAAGCATCTATATGTTTTTAAAGTATTAAAAGAATTTTTTAAAGCAAAGTGGTAATATTCCCAGTATAAACTCGCAGTTATATAATCATAGAATTAACAAAATGCATCTTGTGAATGTACGTACTGCTCATTAAACTCACTTCTCTAACTTGTATCCCGTAGCAGCACCAAAATTCTTTAATAAATCAACCTTACCTATCAGAAAAACTCAATATTTACTCATTTTTCAAAAAACGTAAGACTGGTTATTGACGATTGACTTCAAATCTATATGGATAACTTTTAATAATCTTGCTCTTTATACCTGTTTTTTTTTTTAAGTTTTTGTTCATTTTTATACTTATTTTTTTATATATTGGTTAAATCATCTCTGTAAGGTTTATAATTTGTTGCTTTAAATATAAATGTTAACGTAACCGTATTCCTGATTGTCACCCCACCTCAGTTTCTGATAAGTAAAATGAAATTATCAAATGTGCCATTCAATGCTAACTCACGAGTTAAATAATAATATCGATTTTTTTGTTCCTTTTTATACTAATAATTGTACTAGTTTTAAATTGAAATTATAAAACGAATGAATACAAATTTTCTAAATCTAAAAAAAAATCCTTTCATTTTTTTTTCTTTCTCTCAAAATATTGCTTCTATAGAACCATTTAACTCTGCTCATAAACATTACTTATTTAAAAAGCAGAGTCGTAGCTAAGGCCTGGCAATGGAGCCAGTAAAAAAAAATTGCACGACTGGATCGCACGTACTTGCTCATATGTGCAGTCACATTGTAGATTAAAATTTAAGAAAATTTAAGTGAACATCAAAGGATTTAGTTGGTTGTTGTGACTTTTGATTGTTTGAATAAAGTAATGGGTCCGCCAAATAACTTTTTTTTTTGAAAATGCTATAAAAAAAAACTACAGAATATTTTCTCAAATTTCTTTTTTTATTTGAAAGTACAATCTTTCCGTATAAAAAATGGAAAATAATTTCATTCAAATGGCTGCATCGGCTGGCAATGCAGTAGCCTACACGATCGGTCCAATTTTTAAGCACATTATCGATTGTGTGCAGCTGTATTTCACCAATGGCTTCACGAATATTGTCCTTTAAAGCGTCAATTGTCTCTGGCTTGTCGGCGTAACACTTATCTTTTACGGCACCCCACAAATGGTCAAACGACATAAGCTCTGCGGCTGATAATGCGATCTTCAAAAACAGAGCGCAAAACATCGAGTGTAGCTTCGGCTGTGTGGCACGTAGCGCCTACCTGTTGAAACCAAATGTTGCCAATATCCTCCTCTTCAATTTTTGTGAACAAAAATTCGTTCAACATGGCCCGATAACGATCGCCATTGACTGTAACGGCCACTCCTTGCTAATTTTCGAAGAAAAATGGCCCAATTATGCCTGTGGACCATAATCCGCACCAAACTGTGACTCGTTTTGGGTGTATCGGCTTTTTAATGTATGCGTGTGGGTTTTCTGTGCCCCAAATGCGACAATTTTGCTTGTTTACATACCCGCCAAGATCAAAATGAGCTTCATCTGAAAAGATGATTTTTTTGGCAAAATCGGCATCTTCTCAAAGTCGATCGCAGGCCCACTCAGCGGACCCTGGCGGTCCCTTTACGTTAAATTATATTGAGTGAAATAATTTAAACGCCATTTTATTTCTTAAAGAAATGTAAAAATGAGTGAATTTTTTTTCAAAATCGTAGGAGCCGTTTTTAAATAAAACTGTTTTTTTTAACCTTTTTTAAAACAATTAAAAAAAATAATTCAGGGATACACATTTAAGCACAAAAATAACATACATTTTAAAACAAAATTAAAAAAAAATCCCTTACCCGTTTCCAAAATATTGGTTTTTCAAAAAAAAAAAATTATTTTTAATTATGAAAAATAAAAAAAAAGTTTTCTAAAAAAATTAATTGGAAATTACTAAGGCTGTCCACGTCTTCTTGAACTTCAATTTTGATAGAAATCGAATCACCAGTTTTCGAAAAAGTCGAAGAAAAAAAAACGGTCCTATGTCAGGTACCGTTTTTAGCCCACTATATTAATTTTTTTAAATAAAAATTCCTGGAGCCGTTTTCAAAAAAAATAAGCTTTTACATAACGGTTATATGACATGTACCGTTAATTTTTGAGCTAAAAGAAAAATTGAAAAATCTCCTCTGTAGAATGTCAAAATAACCTTAAGTTCAAAATTTTAAGACGATTGGCCAAACAGTTTAGGCTGTAGTTCAAAATGCATCCGTACAGACAGACAGACAGACGGACAGAATTTTGCCATTAACTCATATTTGAGTTTCTCTATCATCGTAATGTCATGTTTGATTGTTATCTCAAAATTTTTTTTGCACGAATACATAACTTGCATTATAGTATATATAATCGCAAACTAAAAAAAACTGGGTCGCACGTACTTGCTCTTATGTGCCTAATTACAGAGGACGGCAAGATCTTTGACAAAAACAAATAACATTAACATTGAAAATAACACAGTTTGAACTTATCAAAAACACAATACTTAACGGTTTTTAGTAAAAATAAAGTACGCCAATACGCGTCTTAAATAACAAAGAATGAAAAAAGTATTTTGATAAAGTCCTGTTGTTTATTTTTAGTTTTTTGAAAAAAATGTTTTTTTTTTAATTTGGTATGCAGGTTTTAAGAGTTTATTGATATACATGTGATTATAAAATTTAAAATAATTTTTTTTGATTAGTTTTAAAGCTATTGATTTTCAAAAAAAAATCAAAAATTAATTTTTTATTAGAAAAAAAAAGTTGTTCAAAATTTTGATATGTGGAATTAATTTAGCTATTTAGATCTCTTCAAATATAAAATTTGACAGAAATCCATAGAGCCGTCACCAAGCAAGCCAAAAATTAAAAAACCGTTATATGATATGTCCCGTTAATAGCCTTTTCCTGTATATGTGGTTCTAATCAAATGATAGCAAATACCAACAAAAAAATCTCAAATTTTTTTTTATCGAAATCGTTGGAACCGTTTTCGAGAAAAATAAGCTTTTACTTAATGGTCGTATGGCAAGTACCGTTATTTTTTGCCCTAAAAATAAAATTTCAATTTCCCCCCTGAGGAAAAAAATTTAAATAGACTTTAAAAATTACTGAGTTCGAGTTTGTTCTATTCCTTGGATAACATGTATTGGATTGGCGGTGGGGCGGAAAATTTTAATCTTTCCAGGGGCGCTGATAATCTGGCAACGGCGCTGTTAAGAATACATTATTATTAACTAAAATTTCTTTAGAAGATAACAATTTTTAATAAAAAAGAAAAGAAAAACAAAAATTATATTTAAAAAATAATAATATTTGCATTTCGTAAAAAAGAGTTGGTTATCTGTAAAGTCGGTTTACGGATGATATTTTACGTGATAACATCATAAGAAAACATTGATGGTAACAACACCAACATACAGTCCGTTAACTCACACGCGGTCAGCATGATTCATGAGTCTTAGTAATTAAAAGAAATTGGTTGGTATTCCAAATAGTATGCGATATTTAGATACCTCTTCTTCAGATCTTCCAACAATTTGCAATCTTTTTGCCGATTTTTTTCGCTCAGTACACGTTAATCCTTCAAACGATTTACAATTAGATGATAGCAATATTTCCCTGAATACATTAAATATGGTTAGCTTGATTCTTACTGCGGAAGAAGTTGAAGAGGAGTTGGTTGAGTTGAATTCAGACAAAAAGCAAGGCATGGATGAATTTCCTCCTGTTATCTTTAAAAAATTGTGCTCAGGCTATTGCCTTTCCACTATCTATTATATTTAACCATTCTCTTGAGTTAGGAGTATATTTAGATGATTGGAAATACTCTTTTTTAATTCCCATTCATAAGTCTGGTTCAAAAAATGATGTTACCAATTATAGACCGATTTGTAAAATATCTACCATTCCTAAGCTTTTTGAAAATTTAATTTACAAAAAACTTATAGGGTTATCTCAAGAAATCATTTCACCGTTGCAACATGGTTTTATTACCGGAAGATCTACAAACACAAACCTGGCAATTTTTTCAAATTTTCTTCTGAGTGCACTGGAGAATGGTCTAATATGTGAAGTAATCTACACTGATTTTGCGAAGGCGTTTGACAGGGTTGATCACAATATACTTCTTAGGAAACTTCAAAGACATGGTTTTGACTAATTTTTTTTGAAATGGATTAAGGCGTATCTTTGTGGACGTACACAATTTGTTCGCTTAGACAATAACTTGTCTGGTGCTATCGAGGTTACTTCGGGTGCTCCCCAAGGAAGCCATCTTGGACCTCTCCTATTCCTGTTATTTGTCAATGATATTCCTGATGTTTTCATATATTCCAATTGTCTGATGTATGCTGATGACTTAAAACTGTTTTGTGTTGTGAAAATTACAAAAGGATCTGTTCAATTTTTCTGTGTGGTGTGAAAAGAACAATTTACATTTGAACGTCTCTAAGTGTCAAAGCTTAACTTTTTGTCGTCGCTTGTCACCATTAAACTTTCAATATAATATAAATGATACACCTCTTGCTAAAATTTCTGACAAAAAAAGATTTAGGTGTCATATTTGATGCAAAGTTTAGTTTTAATAGCCATGTAGACTACATTGTAGCTAAATCCAGTTCTATGTTAGATTTTATAACTAGAAACTCAAAAGAATTTAAAGATCCTTTTACAATTAAATGTTTGTACCTCTCTTATGTAAGATCAGCCCTGGAATATTGCTCTGTTATTTGAAACCCTTATTATTCCATTGATTCTAAAAGGATAGAAAATGTTCAAAAACGTCTTACCAGATACCTATTTCATCTACTACGATGGAATATCCCCCGCTCTTTGGTTTACTAAGTCTGAAAATTCGTCGAAAATATTTTGATATCATGTTTATTAGAGATATTTTGAACTATAAAATTAATTGCCCTGTTTTACTAGATTTAATTGGCTTTAATTGCTCGGCACATATCTTGAGAACTTATAACACCTTTTATGTTGCCCGCCACAGGGTTAATTATGGTCTAAATGAACCGATCTCACGTTGCTTAAGGCAGGCCAACTCAGTATCTACTAACAATAAATTTGATTTCTTCCAATTTATATATAGAGATACTTTCATAACTTATTTATTAGCTGAATTAAAATTCGGAAAATGATTATTGTAATTTATTATTTGTTATTAAGCTTTAATTTGTAGGTACAGTAGTCTGTAAGGAGTTTCAAACTCAAATTGACGAATAAATATTAAATAAATAAAAAAAAAATATAACCACAAAGTTTATAGTGGAAATTAACCTACATCTAAGTCCAATTTTATTAATACCTCACTCTTAAAAGAAATGGACGATTTCAGATAATGCTCTTTCAAATCAAATAACGGATTTTATAAGAAACTCTACGAAAAATTGTAATCTGAATATAGCAAAATCATTTAAGCAGAAATGGTTTGACAGAGAGTGTTTTAATGCAAGGAATAAATCATTTGCTCTTTTAAATGCATTTCGAATCTCTCCTTGTGAAGAACTACGAAAATGGTACTTCGAATGCAATGTAAAGTAAAAAATCCTCTGTTCCACTAAGAAAGTAAACTATGAAACAATGCAAGCTCAAGCGCTTGGTCAAACCAAGAACACAAAACAATTTTGGAATATGGCAAAAGAGATAAATGGCTCAAACCACATGATTGGCTCAAGTGTCTCTGCAGATGATCTCTCTATATATTTCAAAAATCTTCTGCAAAATAATCAATCCTTAAACTTTTCATATGCTGAACCACTTACTTGTGATGACATATTGGACTCTGAAATATCGGTTTCTGAAATTCTCTCTGTTTTACGTAACGCAAAAGACGGGAAAGCGCCGGGAGAAGATGGCATACCATATGAATTTTTAAATATGCTTCTCCAAGTTTGCATAACTCTCTGGTTTCATTTTTTAACAAGATCCTCATGAATGCTGAAATATCCTCTACGTTTAAGAAGTCTGTTATTTTTCCAATCCATAAGAAAGGTTCTTTAAATGCAGTGGAAAATTATAGAGGAATATCGTTTATGCTTTATTTATAGACTTCAAATCCGCATTTGATCTGGTGAATAGGAATGCATTGCTATACAAGCTGTCGCAACTTGGAGTTTCCACGAGATTTCTCAAACTTATTAGAAATATGTATACCGATACGGAAGCTGCAGTTTGGGTAGGTGCACTTTATTCTGAAGCTTTTAAAACTGATACTGGAGTTAAGCAAGGATGTCCTCTCAGCGCTTTACTATTTTCTTTATTCATAAACGATAACGTTAATCATCTCCCCGGTGGAATCCGAATTGCAAATACCATTATTAACGTGTTGTTATATGCCGATGATCTGTTGATACTTTCTGAGACGCCAGAAAATCTGCAACTAATGATAAATAGACTTGCAGAATATTGTTCAAAATGGGGTCTTGTTATAAACACAGAAAAGTCGAAAGTTATGGTTTTCTCACGAACTACTCGAGGTGAAGTAAGATATAGCTGGATGCTTAATGAAAGATATTTGGAAGTAACGAAGGAATATAAATATCTGGGAATAAAGCTTAAACCAACACTGAACTTCGAAAAACACCTAGCGGAAAAAGCCAACGTCTCGCAAAGCCTTATAAATCTTACATGGAGGAAAATTTTAACAAACCAACACATAAACCTTTCAACAAAATACGCTATTTTCAACTCAGTCGTAAAGTCTACTCTATGTTATGCTGCGCAAGTCTGGGGTATGAATGAATATGAAGAAATTGAGAAGCTGCAGAGAAATTTCGTCAAAAAAATATTCAGTCTTCCTAACACTGTACCTATATATGCTATATATCTAGAAACTGGTTTGCCGAAGTTATATACAACTACGCTAAAGTTGCAAGCTGACTACATAATTAAAGTTTGCGGACAAAGAGAAAATCGTTTGAATAAAATTATGCTGCTTTATGAAATAAGGAACAAAGACTGGTGGTTGGGCAAATGGGAAAATATTGGTGAGGCTTGTGGAGAAAATTTGCAGATTAACCCCAACAATATTCTTTTCTTAAAGGAGCAGCTTTACAAAATAATCCAAAAAACGGAAGATAATGTACGAAATCAGCTGATCGAAAAAGCATGTCAGTCAGAAAGCAGGATTTTATACAGCCAACTAAATTTCAATCTATGTGACAAAAATTATTTTCGAGACGCTCTACACTTCAAAGGTATTTCGTTAATATTTAAAGGAAGAAGTGAGGTCCTTTATTTAAATGGTAGTCCGTATAATGGAGGTTTTAATCAATTCTGTGATCTTTGCAATCATAAAGCGAAGGAAGACTGTTTCCATTTTTTAAGCATATGCCCCATTTTCAAGCAACAGAGAATAACATACTTCGGAAAACGTACACTTTCAATGCAGGAAACAATAGACTTACTAAATGGAGCAGACTGGATAAATCTTGCCAATTTTCTTAAAGTTAGTTACACCTATAGGATGCTACTGCTATCAGAATATGCTTAAACATTTAACAAAGAATTAGCTTAAAAGGTTCAATTTTGTATTTTATTTTGCTGAGCTGACGGTAATACCAAAGCTTTAATATTCATTAAAAAAAAAAAAAAATTTTTGTAAATGTATTGAAAACAAATAATAATAACTGAATTTTTACTTACTTACTTACTTACTAAATGGACGATTTCGGTTGCTTATGTTCATAATGAAAAGCTAAGAAGTGCATTAAATTATGAAGTAGGTACACACACACTTTCAAATCAAAATTGACATTCGAAAAATAGCAATTTCATTACTTCCAGCTATCTTCTTATGGAAATCTAAAAACTTTTTTATTGTTTTCCCCGAAGTCTAATCATTACTCGATGAAATCCCTCGGCGGCCACACCAGACCCCACTATATAACTCCCCTTCTACATTAGATTATAAGTCATACCTACAATTTTTTGCCATAAGGCAGCTTATGGGTAAAAACCACCCACCGAACAACAACACGAATTAAGCCCTCCGAGGCTCTACTAATTGCCCGTCTAGTTCCATATCATGGACGATATCACATGTAGGTCTGCCCCCAACATAGCCATGGTGGCGCAGCGTCGTCGTCGGTGGCTTTTGTCACTTTTATTGAACATTAGAACGCTATAGAGCAATTATTCCATCGCACTCGGGGAGCATAAAGGACTCGAAAGTATCCATTTCAATTAAATTGTACACACGGATTGATGATTCAGATATCCCAGAGATACATGGCTAATGCATGTTAGCCAGCTGTTTGCGTCTGCTAATGATTTCGATAGCTGCGGCAGCATTACCGTAAAATTGTCTGTTCTTGTGCGTTTCCATGAATTTAACATTCGAATGTCGGGGTTTTTTTTGTCTAATGGAAGTGTACAAAGGATATACAGGATAGTCGGAGTTTAGGAGTTCCTTGTGATTTCTGGATATAATAAATGTTCTTATTTAGGCTTGTGAGCCTTACAAGCACGACTTATCTCTTAACGGTTTTTTTTCTGTTAGCAAATGAAAAAAAATAACAATAAAGACTTAGTTTGTAAGAAAAAAACAGCTAAGACGATTTTGTTTCAAATCAATAAACGAAATTAACGCAATTTCATCAGCGTTTCAACAGGTGATTCTAAAATTTCTCTATTCAGGATGATTACCCTGCGGTAAGTGGCATTGATCCGATTCAATTGATTCGCTTTGAAATATAATGACTTTTTTTTGAGAATAATTTTGAACGAATTTTTCATTTCCTAATGCAAGTTATGCATTCGTGCAGATTAAAAATTTTGAGATAACAATCAAACATGACATTACGATGATAGAGAAACATATTTGAGTTACTGGCAAAATTCTGTCCGTCTGTCTCTCTGTCTGTCTGTCTGTCTGTACGGATGTATTTTGGACTGCAGCCTAAACGGTTGAGCCAATCGTCTTCAAATTTTGAACTTTAAGTTCTTTTGACATTCTACAGAGGTTTTTTTCAATTTTTTTTGTAGCTCAAAAATTAACGGTACCTGTCATATAACCGTTAAGTAAAAGCTTATTTTTCTCGAAAACGGCTCCAAGAATTTTTATTGTTATTATATCTTGGTGAAAAAAAAAATTAATATGGACCGGTTTTTTTTTATGTAAAAAAGCCTTAGTAATTTTGCATATTTTTTTTTTTTTGTGAAAATTTTTTTTTGTATTTTTAATAATTTTTTTTTTTTTTTTTTTTTTGAAAAATCAATATTTTGAAAACGGGTAAATGAATTTTTTTAAAAATTTGTTCTTAAATGTACGTTATTTTTGTGCTTAAGTTTGTATTCTTGAATTATTTTTTTCATTTTTTTTAAAAAAAAGTTGTTAAAAAAAACTGTTTTATTTAAAAACGGCTATAACGATTTTGAGAAAAAAAATTCACACTTTTTCACATTTTTTAAAGAATTAAAATGTCGTTTAAATTTTTCCGCTGAAAACTATTTTACGTATTTTTTTCAAACAATCAAAAGTCAGAAAAATCGAATATAATCTTTGAAGTTCCCTTAATATTTTTCAAATTTTATTAAAAGCTGTGACCGCAGATAAGAGCAAGTACGTGCGATCCAGTCGTGCAATTTATGTTAATAGGTAAGGTAGGATCTGTGGATGAGATTGACTCACTTAGGCCTGGTGTGGTACCATATTATAATATTGTGAGAATTTTCGTACTAAATAAACCAGTACAGGCTTTTAACAAGGCGGTCAAGATTGATAATCCCACATATATTATTATTATCAATGTGTGTATGTTTTGATGTTTGTTCCGCAATCATGCTTAAACGGCTTAACGGATTTAGATGAAAGTTGGTGGATAGATGAATGAGGTGCTGTGTTAAAATATAGGCTATCCTGGCAGTGTCCTGGAATCGGAATGACATCTATCAAGGAGCAAATAGATATGCAATCTGCTTTGAGCCAAGAAACAAGTGGATGTTAGTGGAATGGAGATTTCAGTCATTTTCCCGAAAATCAATTGAGGAGTATGATCTAAAATGTATGGAAATAAGTAAAAAAAAAATCATCCAAATTTCCATTTTTCGAAAAATAAATTAGATTTGCGAATAAAAGGCTTTACAAACTCTATATAGTACGTTGTAAGAAAAATTAAATCTAAAAACCACTAAGTAGAAGACTTAACACTATTTTTAAACTTTGTTGAATTATTGATTCAAAATAGCTTTTTACGGCCTTTAAGTCCACCAAAAATTGGCGTTTCGTCCCGGTAACTCACTTGGACTCTTCAGTTGACAGTGAGTGCCTTTGTCAAGACGCAACTTTCGATTTTTTCATTTCAACATATATGAAGTTTTTAGATTCATGCTTGTTGTATAAGTATCGTTACTTCTAAGTCTTAAAATAAGAATTCATAAAATGCCTCCAAGTAATGCTTAATTACGGAATGTGTATAAAATCTTAAAGTAATCGGTTCTCCTGTTTAGTCATGTACTGATAGAATTTTTTTTAAATAGAATTCTTTGTATATTTCTTTATAAGTGGACATGTCTTTTGCTTATAAAAAAATTTAAAAAAAACACGTGCAACGTGCGTTTTTGTCAACTAACTTAAATTTTTGCGTCAAAATTTGTAGTTGAACATGAAAATGAAAAAATTCTATAATCCTAAAAAATAATCAAATATCGTTGTTTTAAATGCGAAACGCTGGCGTCAATTTAATTTATTAAATTAATTAATTAACCAATTAATTAACCAATGTTTTCACCATCAAATAATTTTAAAACCAAAACAAAATAAACGAAAATTATATTCAAAGTCAATAATTTAAACAGAAATGTTATTTTATTTTTATTTTATTTTAAAATTGGCTTACGTTTTATAATTTTGACTTTTATTAATTTATATATTTGTTTTTATTTATTATCATTATTTATATTTTTTTATAGTTTTACTTATTTTATATGAATTTGTTAAAAAAAATTTTAGATAAATTAAAAATTAACTTTTTTTATTTTGATAATTTTGTTTGTTCTTTAAATTATCATTTGAGATTTTTGAATGAGTCTTCTTCTTCGGGGGCATGGTCATCTGGTCATCGTTTTAATGTCGAGTTTGAGATTTAACTCCATTTCACTACGACTTTTCATTTTTCTTTTTTCAAATTCAAATTACAGACCAGTTTTCTTGGATCAACATGCCTGGGTTTCCTTTCAAAATGGATGAAATTTTTTACCCCTTCTGATCTGGCTTTAGTCTATAAGAAGTCCATAACATTCAGCTAAAACTTGAGTATAACACCCAAATCTGGTCAGTTGCTCCCATAATACTCCTGAGTTTCTTAAACAGAATTCAAAAAAGATCTAATAGATAAGGACTAAAAAAATACCAAAAAAAAATAAATTGCACGACTGGATCGCCCGTACTGGCTCTTTATGTGCGGTCACAGCTTCGGATAAAATTTGAAAAGTATTAAAGGAACTTTAAAACGTAAATAGTTTTTAGCAGAAAAATTTAAACGCCATTTTATTTCCTTAGACAATGTGAAAAAGTATGAAATGTTTTTAAATAAAACGTTTTTTATTTAACAACTTTTCTTAAAAATTAAAAAAAAAATTATTCAAGAATGCAAACTTAAACACAAAAATTACTTACATTTAAAAACTAAATAAAAAAAAAACCCTCACCCGTTTTTTAAAATATTGATTTTTGAAAAAAAAATTAAGAAAATTATTAAGAAGACAAATAAAAGTTGTCGAAAATATTTTAAAGTAAAATTACATCTTCCGGAATACTAATTTTGATTGAAATCGGATTACCAATTTTCGAGAAAGTCGAAAGTCCAGTTCTATGGAGGTACCGTTTTTAACCCACCATCTTAATTTTTTTTTTACTCACCAAAACATAACCTTTAGAACAACAGTACACAGATTTTTTTTTTCATAAAAATTCTTGGACAGAAAAATAAGCTTTTACTTTACGGTTATATTACAGGTACCGTTAATATTTAATCTAAAAAAAAAATTAGAAAAAGTCCTCTGGGACAAAAAGTTAGAGCGTGTAGGTTTAGTCAATAAAAGAAAAATTTAAACGTCATTCATAGGTTTTTTTTCCAAAATCGTAGGAGCATTTTTTTAAATAAAACGACACTACACTGATTTTTCTTCATACAAATTCTTGGAGCCGTTTCCGAGAAAAATAAGCTTTTACTTAACAGTTATATGACAGGTACGGTTAATATTTAATCTAAAAAAAAAATTTGAAAAAGTCCTCTGTAGAATGTCAAAATAACCTAACCTATGTTCCAAATTTGAAGACGATTGGCCAAATCGTTTAGACTGTACTTCAATATACATCCGTACAGACGGACAGACAGACAGAATTTTGCCAGTAACTCAAATATATTTCTCTATCATCGTAGTTTCATGTCTGATTTTTTTACGAATACATAACTTGCCTTATAGTCCCTATAAATCACAAGAGCATCCCCGTAATGTGACGTCACCACGGCCGCACAAGTCTCGGTTTCGAGTCGAGGTAGGTTCATCATGAAACTATTTTTTTTATTAATTTGGGAAGGTTTTGGTTTCTTCATAATTTTTTGTTTGGCTGATTCAATCAAGCACATTTCATTTTGCTTGTTTAAAAATAATTAATAATAATAATATATATAAAAAAAATAATTTAATAATAATTTGTAATTGAATTTAGTAAAACAAATAACAAAATTTGAATAAATAAATATTATATAAATTAGACTAGAACTGGAATATGAAAATCTCTTTTACTCAATTATATTAACATTTATAAAAAGTAATCACGTGAAAGTAAGCCGCTTACCGCTGCATACTTCTCAAATTTGTTGTTTTATTTTTTTTTTTTAAGCGATTGCAAATGTTACAAGAGATCAATAATATTAAGTTAATATAGCAAGTCCACCGTTCCTTTCGTTAGCCACTTAATGATTTAAACAATAAGTTAAAACAACGAAAGAACCAGCTAACCTGCTACATTAACATTATTGATCTCTGGTTACATTTGCAAACGCTTAATTTAGTCATTGTGATTAACCTTTAATTCTAACATTTTCGACAAACATCAACTATGAATTAAAAGGGCGAACAAAAATTGTCCTTATATTTTCATTGAAATTTCAATTAAAAACAAATTAAACAAAAACTAGATAAATATGTTGATTCTCTTAATTTCTTATTGGAAATTAACACTTATTATTTTTTTAAATGAAAAAAAAAACAATTTAAATAAAATTAATCTGCAATTAAAAGGAAAAAACAAAAAAGAAATAGTTTGTTAACAATAAATATACATGCAGATTTACTATTTGCTGACATGCCTAAAAGTATGCTATGTTTTTTTTTTTGGGTTTTGACGTTGAAATCATTTCAAATAAAGAATTTAGTTCATAAATAATCATCTTTTAGTTTAATCATGAAAGAAATTATTCTTTTAAGAAGTGGAATTGGACTTATTAAAATGGAGAAGTTATGGTAGGTTAGGGAGAAAATACATGCTGACGTAGGTGGTTAATATATTTGTTGAGGTAAAACATTTTTTTATTTTCAGTTTGTGAAAATAAGTAAAAAGAAGCGCATAATATAACCAACCAACATAAAAACATATCAAAGTGCTAAGCTGTTGCTGTAGAGATTAATAGTCCTTATTTATTTAAAATGAATGTACATAAATGTAGGTATATAGAATACAAAATTAAACACCTGTGTTCCATAAAAAAAACCTTCTCCAGCCAGGCAACATGTGCAAGTCAGCTCAACATTTTGATTTATTATAACCATGTTGCATAAAGTCTACAACAAAAAATGGTTATCCTTGAACAAGGTTGCATTTGTTATACACCTGACACAGCATTAATTGCAAAATCTAGAATCCATTATTAAAAAACAATTTTTCGTAGGTAAAATGATTTGCATAAGAAGTAACTAATAGCTAGGCCATTAGGTTGGGCCAACGCTAGAAAAAACCTTGAAGGGATGATTTATTTCGCTATAATGATGCATTTTTAAAACGTACAAATAGGAACCGACAACCAAGGTGGTCCCTGGGCGATATTTATAAACCTTTATACACAAATTAGCAAAAAATGCAAGCGCTAGTTCCCAAGGGTCGGCGAAGAGCTGTTAACCTTTTTCTCAAAAAAAATCCTAGAACCCAACAATAAGCCTCGAAAATGATTTGATTGCACGACGACGAACCAAGCAACGAGGATGGCGTCGGCCAGCAATCGGAATGTACAGAAGAACTTGTTGAAGGAGGCCCGGACCGGTTGTTGCGCCGATGATGATGATGATGACAAGTTCGATAAAAAATATTGGATAAAAGTATTTGGAAAGAAAATAAGGTTTCGGTTTTAAACTTGGGTTTTTATAGAAAGTGATAGGAAAAATCATTTTCAAAATCATATGGATTCCCATCACTGTTTACGTCTTGGGTTTAAACTTATCTAAACGATCGTATTTATAGAGTTATGTTCAGGGCTAATACTTCCGAACCTATACACTCAACATCAGGGGTTCCGCAAGAGAGTCACATTGGTTCTTTACTCTTATTAAGTACTCATTACTTTGATTCTACTTTAAAAGAATCTGACTTATAGATATTTATTTATTTATCGAAAATAACTTACAAAAATAAATTTATAAAATTATTTATAAGAAAGACATCAGGGCAACAAGACCATAGATGTCGTATATAAATTATATTTGATTTAAGATTAAATTTTTTTTTTAATGGATAATTTTAAACTTATTTCTACAATAGAAAAATAATTCTAAGATAAAAAAAAAGAAGAAAAAAAAATATTTATTATTATTAGTTATTAGTTATTACTAAAAATAAATTATACATAGTTCATATTTCTTTAAACTTTAGATGTAATACTGTTGCTTCTTTAATGCGTTGAAAGGATCAAACATCGGATGGGTTAAGTACTTCAGCTAACTCTTTCTGCATACATTCCGTTGAGTCATTATTTGTTATTATGCGAGAAATTGGACAAACGGCAAATATATGCCAAATTGAGAGGACTTCTCTACAACTTGCGCACTCTTCGGGGGGATCGTTATTGAAATAATGACGACTGGTAAATATAGTTTTTCCTACTCTGGTCCGAAATACTGATATACATTCTTCTCTGGATAGATTTTTGTTGTAGGGAATTCGCGCATGTGTTGGGTGATGTTGTCGAAGAAAGTTTTGTTCACCTAGCCAGGAGTTTTTGAGTTCTTCATTTTCATTGGTAATGAAAACTTTTCGGATGAGTTGGGAGATGTTTGGCAGTTCGATTAAGAGCGGATAACGAATCGCTTCTTTTGCTGCAGTATCGGCAGCTTCATTTCCTTTAATGCCTGTATGGCCAGGAATCCATGCTAGAGATATGTTGGCATTATTATGAAGGATGTTCCGAACGAGATTGAGAGTAGAACAATTATTTGTTGCGCTTTTAATTCCAGTAAGAATGCTTAGACTGTCAGTAAGTATCAAGGGTTTTACTCCCGATGTTTGCGCCATAGAAAGAGCTTTTAATAATGCTGTAACTTCTGCTATATAACTGCCAGCTGCGTTAGGAAGGATACCTTGAAAAATTATGATTTCTTCGTTGTTTGAGTTTAGTTCGATAACGGCATAAGTCGAGTTGTTGTCATTAAAGGATCCGTCGGTGTATAATGTTCTTAAAGGCTTGATAGTTTCGATTAGTTCACGGTGAAGGTAAAGGTATTGTAGAGCTGAAGTTTTTTCTTTTTTGTGACTGGACAAGCTAGTGTCAATGTTCAATAGATGTCTTTTCCATGAAAGAGGGAAGGAGTTTCTGAGGTGGCCGGCTTTCTCTAAAGGAATACATCCATGAGCCGAAAAAGGGTCAGTATTTTGCTTAGAGAAGATATAGAAGTTTTTCTGTTTTGTTTTTTCCTGGATAAACTTTCTTGTGAGGCTGTGTGAAGAGGGTGAAAAAATACAGTTAGCGCTTTACTCATTAGGTTTACTGCTCTTTTTTGTCCCAGTCTGTTGACTGATTTAAACCCAGCTTCGATTCTTAGTGCTTCAATTGGTGTTGTTTTTAAAGCTCCTGTAGATGTTCGGTAGCATTCGTTTATGACTATATCAATGCTTTCCAAATTTTTCTTTGAAGTCCACATATACTGGGTTAGCCCATGCTGGAGAGTGCCTTCAACCAAAGCTTTGGTAATTTTGAGGGCCGTTTCAAGATGTGGTCCTTTTCGACGAGAGCAAATCATTTTTAGAGCGTTGTTTCGATTCCTAAGTTGGTTGATGGTGTTTTTAATATGAAGATCTCATTTTAGATTACCACAGAAAGTTACGCCGAGAACTCTTAGTTCTTTTTTCAGGTTTATGGTTGTGTTGCGAATTATGAGTGGGGATGTTGAACATGAGCATTTCCTTTTTCGACAAAGGTGAAGTGCCTCAATTTTGGAAGGTGGGACAATTGCACCGGTTTTTTTGGTCCAATTATGGATTTCATTGTCTGCTGATTTCAGGATTACATTCACCTTAGATGGATCTCCAGAGGCTACCATGAAGATATTGTCTACATATACACCAACAAAGTCTAGACTATATTTTGGTTGTGTAAGCTCAGAAATGAGTGCATCTATGTAGGCATTATAGAGGTATACTGATAAAGGGGAGCCTTGTGGTATCCCGTTTTCAAGATTCAACTTGTTAGATTTAAATCCGTTAACATTAACACAAAAAGTTCTACCGGATAAAAAGGATATAATGACCTTTAATATTTGTTCAGGGACTCCCCATTTATGTAATTGTTCTATTATGGCAAAAGTTGTGACTCGATCGAAAGCTTTTTCTAGGTCAGATGACATTACAACGCTGTGCTTAGAAGATGAGACGTTGTCGGCTAGTTTATGTTCCATGAGATGAATTAAAGTATGAACTCCTCTGTTTGGCCTAAAAGCATGTTGTTCATTGCTAATTGTGTTTTCCATCAGCCACCCTATTCTACGTCCTATAATTTTTTCAAAAATTTTTGCGAGAACAGGTAGTAGGGATATCGGTCGATACCCATCTATTTGGTGGTAAGACTTATAGATATATGCCAATGACGAGAAATGTCAAACCAGATTGCATGCGTTGCAGATTCTCAGTTATTATACAAACGGACCTAAGCAGATTCTTAACTTGGTGGCGTCAATTTGTTTCGAGGTGAAAATATGTAAATGTCAAGCCATTGCTAAGTCCCGGAAACACCATCCTTTTCCTCAGCGTTATTTTTTTTTTGATGAAAAATTGATTCATTGTCTGTGTAGACTTCCTAAGCAAAGATCAGAAATCAGATGAACACTGATCATCGTCATCTGATATCAATAAAGCTTTTCTGTATTTGCTTTGACATAGTCGAGTACGGCCAACATAAACAACTCACAAGAAAGCTGAGAAAAGCCAAAAATTCAAATATTTCTGATCTAAGCTATTCAAAATTCTCCTACCTTTCAGCTGGCCCGATTCCAGCCTTCGCAGATCTGATTCTACCTGGTCGCTCCATCGAAGATGGGGTCTACCTTGGCCTCTGATTCCCTTGGGTATGGAGTCGAGCCATCTAAGCCATCTGAGCCATCTTATCCCCTGGAGACTGATTTTTTGTCGATAGGCTTCTGTCGCTGTACAGTGTGTTCAACTCAAACTTGGTGTGTGTGATTCTTTTGGCATTCCCCAGAGGGGAAATTGAAATTTTTTTTTCTCAAAAATGGCTCCAACGGTTTTGATGAACATTTTTGAGAATTTTTTTTGTTGGTATTGGATATCATTATTCATTAAAACCACATATACGGGAAAAGTCTATTAACGGTACCTTTCATATAACGGTTTTTTTAATTTGGGCTTTCTCGGTAATGGTTCCTTGGATTTCTGTTAAATTTTATATTTGAGAAGATCTAGGTAGCTTAATTAATTCTGCATATCAACATTTTTAATAACTTTCTTATTCTAATAAAAATTAATTTTTGATTTTTTTTTTTGAAAAAAATAAAATAAATTATTATAAATTATAATCACATAATCACATGTATATTAATAAACTCTAAGAAACTGCATACCAAAATTTAAAAAAGAATTTTTTTTCAAAAAAACTAAAAATAAAAAACAGGATTTTATCAAAACCGGTCCTACAATTTTCGAAATACATTTTTCATAAATTCCTTGTTATTTAAGACGTCTTATGGTGTACTTCATTTTTACTAAAAACCGTTAAGTATTGTGGTTTTGATACTTTTTATAAGTTCAAACTGTGTTATTTTCAACGTAAATGTTACTTGTTTCTGTCAAAGATCTTGCTTTCCAATGTAATTAGGCACATAAGAGCAAGTACATGCGACCCAGTCGTTTTCTCTCGAACACCCGAAGGGAGCTCTCATTCTTCAGGATAACGGTCCATGCTTCTGCACCATATAGCATAACCGGGATGATGTGTGTTTTATATAGCCTCTCTTAAAGGCGATTTTTAAAAGGTTAATTCCTCTATGGTTGGTGAAGAGTAGTTGATTTCCTTTTTTTGAGGTTCGGGAGATGGTACTGAGATTCCGATCTTATCCTCCCGCTTATCTTACAGATGAGTTGGTGAATGAATATGAACCTGACCAAGTCATCTTTAGTGTGGGTAAGATTCTGCTTGTAGGCCATCGACGCCAGCTGCTTCGCTCGTTTTAATCTGGCTTTGTTTGCCAGACCACATTTGGAGACGAACCAGGAGTTTCTCAGAGTTGGATTTGAGGAATCTTAAGACCTCTGACGTTGCGTTTCTTATGGCTTTTTGACATAGATGACACAGTTACTATTGGTCTTCGGGGTTCATATTGTTAGTCGCGAGACTAGTCTCTCGCTCTAGGGATTTGCGGTCGGCAAGGCTGTGGCGGTCGCTTCTGATTTGATTGGTTCAACATTGAATTTTCGCTGTGTGGTTGTTGACCGCCTAATAGCTGAAGCTTGGCCCCAGCTAGTCAGTGATCCGAGTCGATGTTTTGCTCCTCCTGCGAACGTTCAGAATTTTTTGAGAAATATCTTCCGTCAGTTTTGACATGATCGAATTGGTTGCAGGTTCGGACAATCTGGTGACCGCCTTTAGTAGCATAGACTTTTTTTTTTGTAGGAGCAACCCAACTAACAATTTGACAATTTGTAAGGTTCTAAATCATCTATTTTCAGTAACATTAAAATGCCTTAAAAACAAGCTATTTCAGCGCACATTACGCAAGCTATTTAACTGCTATAAAACTTTTGTTTAAAGGTGTTATAGCAGCAAATATAGCTTTTCATGAAATGTTATTAGATTGCCCGAGCAAGCCATTTTATGACAGCTAAATGCTTATAGCTTGCTTAGGATGTTATAAAAATGCCTTTCAATGACGTTTTTTGCTAATAGCTTGCTCTGGATGTTATAAAACGGCCTTACCCAAGCCATTTAATAACAGCTTATATCATGCCTTATGTTTATGTAAAGCTTTTTTTGTATTGCCATGAAAAAAAATTACTTGCTAGTCTACAATATTTTATTTTAAAGGGAAAAAGGTAATTTTTTGCACAAAAAGCAGAAAAAGGTTTTGCCTTAAAAAAATTATTTTTGTTTTTTTTATAGTGTTGAATTTATATTGCATATTTCTCCTCAGTCAGTTCCGAAAGCCTTTTCTACTGCACTATTGAAATTTTATTCTACCACTACTACACCAATTCGCAGATGAGAAAATTAACATCAAACATCGGCAAAACAAATAGTAATTTAGTTTGTATAAGGCCTTTACAGGCAAGCCTTACACAAGCTGGTTGCATTTTAATTTGCAGCAGACATCTTTCGCAGGCCTTATACAGGCCCTTTTGAACCTTTTAAAGGCCTTATAGCAGCTATTTTTTTAATTGTCAAAGTTTGAATTGTGTGGCTTTCTAAATGTTTGCATCTTTACAATCTAATATTTAAAAAAAATGGAAAAATTGGGCCTTATACATTAAGCTTAAACCTTGAAACCATACACTTCACGTAACCATTTGATTTTATTTCTGTAACACTTAAGAAATTATTTTTGTTAGCACTTTTTTCTGGTTTACGATATTCAGTTCTTACCTCTCTTCTTTTATTTATAACAGATTTTGTTTATAAGAATTTTTTTTAAAACTCTTGATATTAGCAGATTAACTAAGTTTGTATTGACTTATCATGGAAAGCCTTATAGCAACTTTTATTTATTTAATTTTTCAGTAAAAATCTTTGGAAAGCCTTATACAGGCCATTTTTACCCTTTATCTACAAGCCTTGTATAGAAGCTCGGTAAACTCATTTTTTAAGACCTTATAACAGCTTTTGTTTTTTATTGTCAAAGTTTGAAATATGTGGTTCGCGAATGTTTGCCTTATACAAGCTCTATGCAGGCTATTGCTTACCAAATTTAAAAAAATTGAACCTTATACAAGCTACGTTGTTAGTTGGGAGGGCAATAACAAGGCTAAAATAATGGAATTTGACGGAGTTTCGTTCTTCTCCCGCTTATTTCGCAAAAGCTTAAGACCCTCTACCGAAGTCTTCTTGTGACAGCGAGACGGCATTCACAAAAGCTAAAATTCCCATCAAGATAATTCATAATAAAAAAATTGAATTTTTATCTCTTCTCAGGCGCAATCTATCCCAGCGCATCTTCTCTGTAGAGCTTAACATCAGTTTTGAAACTGGCAAGGGTCTCGGATAGTTCTTCAGCTTTGCGCAGCCTGTTTAATTTTCGTTTCCGGGGGGAGTCGTCAACATTATTGGTTTGCTCATCCCAGGCATGTCTATCGTTTTTCATCACAATTTTTTATTACATGACCCGCTTGTGAGGCTTGTACGTGAGCATATAGATTGTGTTGGAGTTCGATCTTCAGAGCGTTCTAGTTTCTAATTCCGGAGAAAATAACTCAGGTCTCTACAACCCATGGATCCGTTGGATACAGCGCTAATTTTTAGTTTTTTCTTCTTTCTGTTAACTAGGGGTCACCAAGTGGAAGTGACAATGCGATTTTGTTCACCAATTCAGATTCAAAAAAACTCTCGATTGAAATACACATCAACTAAATACAAAAAAATGCTCAGCATTAAGTCATAATACTCTAAGCTAAAATAAAAAAACTAAAATTCTTAACTTAGAGGAGGTCCTTCTAAATTGAATTTTTAATTGAATTTTCCTTGTTTTTATTATGCATATAGGTATATGGATTTCTAAGAATTTTCGCACCTCTTACCATCCATGGAGATTGTTCTTGCCTTGAGAAGCTACCATTACCTATTTTTGCGATGATTTCATACTCAAAGACCCGGATCCTCTTGAATTTTGTGAGAAAATTTCCAACTGTCTTAATTCACTGAGCTGTTACCAATTCGAGTCCTTTGTACATTTTCCCTTTTGTTCAGTCAGTTAAGAGTTAAGTTGAGGCGAAAATGCGGTCGTGTCGACCCAATTAGTTAAATAAACAACAACCAAGCCCAGGACACCCAATAGTCCTTGAAATAAAAATTCATTTCAACCTCGCAAACTCACACATACACCCACAAAAACTATATCAATCAATATTCCTTTCTCAACTCAGACAAACGATGTTATTTTTTTCCTAAAAAAAAAACCTTTTTTCTTAAAACACAATTTTACCCATACCCTTGTTCCATCAATTTCATTTAACATTTTTGACCCACTCCTCCCCCTTCTTCGACCTTTTCTACAGGCTCTTTCTTCCCACAGGAAAAAAGGATACCTTTCGAAGAAATCATAAAATTTTATAATAATGCCAAACATTGTTATCAGCTGCTGGAGAGGACTGCCATCCACCAACACCAGAAGAGTCAAGAAAGGATGTTTCAAGGTAAATTGCCATTCAAATGGGAATATGAATACCGAAAAGGACGAAGGCATTCCCCGAGATTGGAATTTTCGCACACATTTGCATGTAATATGATAAAATTCTAGTCAGTTTTTTTTTTTTTTTCTATATGGGAACGGGAGGACGTCGTCAGGTGTCTTTTGTAAGGATCAAAAATTCTGGAGAATTTTGAACCTACTCATAACTTCCAATGCACGTGGATGTATCCATCCAACCGTTAGGAATTTCTATTGGACAAAAACATTTTGCTATTCAATTCGATGTTTTGTGGAATTCACTGAAAACGTATCTCATGGATAACAAAATTAATTCCGTTAAGGAGGTTATAGGAAATTAGAATGGAACTTGCAAAGTCTCGAACAACAAAGAGGAAAAATGTAAGTTTTATTATATTCAAAATGGCAAGGAGCACACTGGAGGAGATTTAACAGGGGAATATTGTGTGGTCATAGTTGGGTTAGCCATTAAGGATCAGGGTTGTGAGGTTATAGGAAAATTTTCTACGGATACAGTTTTCAGTGAATCTTTGACTTTGTATATTGAAATTTGAATGGGTTAAGGATGTTCATATGGGATTAGAAAAATGTAATCTGGTATAAGAAGGATTTTAAAGGTTAAAGTCGTACTCATGCATTGTGATATTCGGAAAAAACCTGCTAATGCTATTAGGTTGGTAACTTGGAAATTTTCAATACACCTGGTTCCTGGAAAATGGGATAAGAGTTTGACTTTTTTTTGTAATATCTATTTAAAAATTGAAAATCATAATGGTTTTAATGGAAATGAATTAAATTAAATTGGGGTTAGCACAGATTCTTTATTTTTTCTGGATATCGAATTCTAGAAAACATCTCCAATCACCATAATTTTAATACGTTATATATTTGTTATGTATTTTTTAAACGGGCATCTTTAAACAATCAAAAACAAAAATTGAAATGCATTTAACTGATGTTTTTCAGATTTAAATTAAAATATCGCTCTATCTTTTTTGGAAATTTAATGGAAGCATTTTTGTGTTTTTATATCTAAAATTGAAAATCTTGTAACCTACAAATTTGTTCTTTGACAGGCAAGGCTAAACCGATGTAGTCTGGCCCTAATCTCCGTTGTGTCAATATTTAAACAGAATTATCTATTTATTTCCAGCTGCTTTCAGCAAATTAGCAATTTAATTTAAAGCGAAAAAGCAATTGTTTTTTAGGCGAAATGTGTTTAATATAGTTGCTCATCGGCAAAAAAAAAAACAGAATAAATTTGTAGTATACTCTAAGGAGCTAAAATAAATGTGGATATTTCCAACGAATGAATTGGGTTTTTATTTGCGATTTATATGTGTGTACAGACATTTTTAATTAATTAGGCAAGTTATGGGTTCGTACATATTTAATCATACACTTTATATAACAATCAAACGTGCCATTACAATTATAGAGAAATATAATAAAGTAAAAAAGTTCCGTTTTTCTGTCCGTCTTACTTACTTACTTACTGCGAGCCGGAGCATTGTTGTCCATTCGCTCTACATGACCTAGTCATCTTAAACGTGATATGCGTATTTTTTGACCAGTTCAATGTCGCTGTACAGCTCGTATAGTTCTTGGTTGAACTTTCTCCTCCAAAGCCCGTTGACGCAGATAGGGCCAAAAATCCTCCGAAGAATCTTACGCTGGAAACGACTAAGGATATCTTCATCCGCTTTAGATAGAGTCCATGCCTCGACGCCATAGAGCAGGACTGGGATGATTAGGGTCTTATACAGAGTCTCTTTTGTCTTTCGAGAGTGGGCTTTGCTACTCAATTGCCTTCCTAGCCCATAGAAACAGCGATTCGCTTTATTTCTGACGAGATGTTGTCAGATGTTATAGCGGATCTGAGATACACAAAGTCCCTAACTACCTCAAAGTTGTACCTGTCTATTGTGATGTTTTGTTCAATCCGCCGGTGTTGTGTGTCCCTTTTTGTGGACAGCAAGTACTTCGTGTTGGCCTCATTGACTGCTAGTCCCATCTTAGCCGCTTCAGCTTCAGTGCTAGCAAACGTTCCAGTGACAGCTCGCCGAGTTCTGCCAATGATGTCTATGTCGTCAACGTATGTTAGCAATTGCACAGACTTGAAAAAAGTTGTCCCACTACAATTGACTTGCGAGTTTCTTATAATTTTGTCAAGTATTAAATTGAAGAAACCGAATAGCGGATCACCTTGCCGGAATTTCTTTTTTGACATCAAAAGCTTGTGTGAGTAGGGGGAGTTCTCTATCGTCATCCTGCACAGTCGGACGAGTTTTGTGGGAATGCCAAAACCTGACGTGGCTCTGTATAGCTCGTCTCTATAAATGCTATCGTACGCGGCCTTTAAATCGATAAAGAGGTGGTGGGTATCGATTTGGAATTCTTGGGTGGTTTCCAGGATCTGCCGTAGAGTAAACATTTGATCGATTGTGGACTTTCCTGGTCTGAAACCACACTGATAGCGTCAATCAGGTTGCTGACAAATGGTCTCAGGCGTTCACATAGTACGGCAGAGAGGATCTTGTAGGCGATATTCAGGACTCTTTTTTCTCTATAGTTGCAGCAGTTTAGAGGGTCTCCTTTCTTGTGGATCGGGCAAACGATGCTGAGGTTCCATTCATCAGGCATACTTTCTTCTGACCAAACTTTAGAGATGAGTTGGTGTATGCACTCCACCAGGTCATCTCCAGCAGCTTTGTTGTTTTTCAGCTTAGATATTGCTATCCTCGCTTCATTTTGGTCAGGTGGACGGAAGTTTTGTCTGTCATCGTCCATGTTTAATGGTTCATTCTGTCTGACCGCGGTATTTTTGGTCTTCATCGCCGTCTGCAGAAATGGTCCTTCCATGTACTCAGCACCGACTGTGACTCTACTACGAGGTTTCCATTCCTATCTCTACAGGCTTCTGTGCGGGATTTTTTTCCTTGGCATGTTCTTTTTACCTGTTGGTAAAACTTCCGCACGTTGTTCCTGGAGTAGCATTTCTCAACATCTTCGATCGCGCGCTTCTCATGCTCTCTCTTTTGCTTTTGGAGAAGCCGGTGTTCTACCCGTCTTTTCTGCTCGTAGAGCTCGCGAGCAGCTCCCGTCTTCCTTTGCAGCGCCGCTTTATATGCCTCTTGTTTGGCTGCATGGGCCTACCTGCATTCACATCGAACCAGAGGATTCGTGGTGGTGGTCTGGTGAAACCTAGCACAACAGTTGCGGCATCTGTGATGGCTTGTTGGCAGTGTTGCCACTGGTCTTCGGCACTTGATGCTTGCGGTACTAGATTTCTTGAGAGGTTACGGGATATTCGATCGGCATAGGCTCTGGCGGTTTCTTGCGATTGCAGCTTTCCGACGTCATACTTCCTCACAGTATTACTCCGTTGTTGTGGAGTTCGGGTTATTCGCATTCTTACCTTTGCTGCAACAAGGTAGTGATCCAAGTCGATGTTAGCTGCTCGGAAGGTGCGAACGTGATCAATCTGATTGACGGTTCTTTGATCTGGGTGTCGCCAAGTTCCTTTGTGTATATCGAGATGAGGAAACCGTGTGCTTGCAATGCTGACGTTATGTGCCGAAGTCAGTTAGCCTAAGTCCGTTTTCAGACGTTGTGTCGTGTAGGCTATGTTTTCCGACAGTCCTACCAAAGATTTCCTCTTTACCTATTTTGGCGTTGAAATCCCCTAGTACGATCTTAATGTCGTATTTAGGGCATTGCTCATAGGTTTTGTCGAGGAGCTCATAGAATTCATCCTTGGTGGCGTCATCTTTGTCCTCTGTGGGGGTATGAGCGCATATTAGGCTAATGTTGGCGAATTTAGCCTTGATACGGATTGTCACAAGTCGCTCACTTACGTGTCGAAAGCCCAAGACTTCTTGCCTAAGTCTACCGCTTATGACGAATCCGCACCCGAATAAACGATGTGGTCTTCTTGCACAATCACCGTAGTATACGTCACAGTTTTTCATCCTCCTTTTGCCCGGCCCATTCCATCGCCTTTCCTGGATGGCAGTAATTCCTCCTTTGTAGCAATCAAAGGGCCTCCGCTAGTTGTTTGGCTGCACGTAATCTGTTAAGAATTCTAACATTCCACGTGCAGATCCGAAGTTCGTTGTCCTTAATTCATTTTTCTATTGGTCGCTTCGCAACTTTTTCTTTTTTCCATGGCATGTTAACCCCACGCACAACCCCCAACCTGGAGGGCCAGGTCCATTTTTGGATTCCTTGGACAAAAGGAACCGGAGAATCCGGAGTCAGTAACCCACTTCGGGGATATGAGCGCTGCCGTTGGCCCATTAAGGGCTCATCCGCCACCACTTCAATTTCGATGCCCTGACTTGCATTGAATTGTCCCAATGACCTTAATACGTCGAAGTAGCTCATTAGGGCGTCTGCTTCGTTGACTGTTGACGCCACCGTTGGTCCAATTGGTTGGGCTCATCAGCCGTAAGTCCTCTTTCTGAGGGGCTCGTGCAAGACTTCTGCGAATCGATCAGAACAGTCATTAAAGCAGAGCATTATAGTGTTGCTATTTTTTCTGTGTTCAACACTCGCGCTTATTAGTTTAGCAGGAATGTCCGGAAGGACAGACCAGTACCCGGTGGTTACCGCGGGGAGGTAAAATAAGAACAATTGATGTGTACGAGATAGTTGCAGCAAATTTGCATCACCAGCTTGATGCCTTTCAGTGCCTACCCTATTCATACAGCACCTAACTGTCTGTCCGTCTGTCTAAGGATAAAAGTGCACTAAATATAATGAACTACTGAGACTGCTAAAGACTATTCAAACCAAAGAGCATTATCCTTCACTGTTTTTTTCCGCCTCTTGTATTTGTTGACGGAAGCGGCTGTAAAATTTAACCACCAACAGTTAAGAAACTCTTTCTGCACCTTCTTGGTATTAATTGAGGTCTCCGTTTGAGACGACTACAGTGAATGAAACGTTGACTCAATCGTTTCAAATCTCATTAACCATTAACCAGGTAGTGGTTGAAGGAATGAGCAAGTTCGTCTATCAGTCTGTCATTTTGTCAGTCTGTCAGTCTGTCAGTCTGTCAGTCTGCCAGTCTGTCAGTCTGTCAGTCTAATTTACAAAACTTTCTCGGTAGGGGATCATTGGATTTCTATAAAATTTTATATTTGAAATCCATTCCGCAAACCAAAGTTTTGAATAATTTTTTTTCTATTTACAATTAATTTTTGAATTTTCAATTTTTTTAAAACTAATCAATACATTTTATATAAAATTTTATGATCAGCTATATTACTAAACATTAAAAACTGCGTCCCAAAATCTCAAAAAATTAAAAATAAAAACAGAATTTTATCAAAATCGGTGTTACAATTTTCAATATATTTTTTTTATGAATTCATTACTATATAAGACGTTTTTGAGTAAAATTGTTAAGTGTTTATTAAAATTTGATTATGAGATAACAATCAAATTAGAGAAACATATTTAAGTTACTGGCGCAATTCTGTCTGTCTGTCTGTCTGTCTCTCTGACCGTCTGTCTGTCTATACGGCTTTATACTTAACCTGAGCTTGAACCGTTGGGGCCAATCATTCTACAGAGAACTTTTTTCAATTGTAGGTGTTTAGGTGAAAAAAATGTAAGATTGTGGGCATCCCATAGAACCGTTTTTTTTTTCCAACCTTCCCGAGAATTGGTTAACTCATTACAATCAAAATTGATATTCAGGAGGATTTAGGTAGCCAAAGTAATTTCACATACAAATATTTTCGAAAATTTTATTTTTGTATTTATACTATGTAATTAAATTTTTTTTTTTTTTTTTTTTTGAAAAATCAATATTTTGAATATTTTGTTTTTAAATTTTGTTTTTAAAAGTAAGATATTTTTGTGCTCAGGTTTACATTATTACATTTTTATTTAAATTTTGTTTCTACAATTTGAAAAAAAAATCATACTTTTCCACATTTCTTAAAGAAATAAAATCGCATATAAATTATTTGCTGAAAACAATTTTTCGAACAATTAAAAGTCACAAAAAACGAATGAGAACTTTGAATTTCCCTTAATATTTTTCAAATTTTATTCGATGGTGTGACCGGGCATAAGAGCAAGTACGTGCTATCGAGTTATGTAATTTATTTTTTTCTTTCTTCCACACACTATTCACTCAAACAGTTCTTTTAATGTTTTATGTACTTGGCTCCTCCCCCTTGGTCCTTTTAAGGTCTTAATGACCTCTTAAAAGTTTGTTTGAAAAGTTAAGACCTCTTCAAGACATCTAAAATCTAACACAGACAATTGTGTTGCTAAGGTTGTACATTAGAATACTGAATCCAACCCTGGACTAATGCATTATACCTACTCGCACTAATCATTAATTTTAATTAAAAAACAAACAGATACCTACAGAATCGAGCGGCGAGATTTCGGACTAATAGCAGCAATGCTTCTGAACCTGATAATATTTCTGTCCTCCCATTTAAACTGCTGATTAAATCATTCGTTTATAAAAATGATGCTCATTGCTTACAAAGATTCATTGTACTATATGGAAAACCAATGACTAATCGGCTAATATGAACAGAACATCAGGTTAATAAACAAAACTGGTCCAAATTGACTTCCATGGGGAACACCATATAGAGTAATATTTGGGACAATTTAATTAATCAAAATGAATAAATAAACATTATGAGCTATTAATAAAAAAAAATTAGTGAAAAAAATAATATATTATGTGCTGACCCACCCGCCGTTGCTGGGGTATACTTAAAAAAAATTAACTTTAGTTAGCAGAACAACTCTGTGCGTATATCCTATAAAAGATTCATGCAAATTTGTTTGAGTTTTTGAGAAGTAATTTAAATTTTAAATAAAATATAACCAATCCAAAAGTAATCCATTATAAGCCCAATTTTCCTTACTCTTCATTTTCCAATTAAAAATGGAATTTTATTAAATATTTATAGAAGCTTCCCTTCTGAAAGTCAAAAGAGGACAACTCCTAAGTTTTCTAATTTCAATTAGGCATATTCTGAAGCCTACGTCTCTATTAAATTCATCTTCCTTTCACCAAAACCTTGGTGCCCATGTTACCATCATGATTAGTAAAAGGTCAGTAATTAATTTTAATAATCCTTGTCAAACTACTCGAACCCCATTTTAAGCCCGCATCCTTAAAGCTATCAAACCAACTTCTTACTCCAGATCCAGAGAAAATGGTATGTCATCACAACATCACCACCAGCATCATCAGCATCAACAGCATCAACATCAGTATCAGAATAAAGAAGGAGGTACACAAGAGTACTTATCAACTTTGGCAAACACGATTCCAAGCCATAATGGCTCAACCATGTGTGAAAACAGTACGAATGAGCTGCTCACTTCATGTCCTTACTCCATAGTGACATTCTTTATTCATTTTTTACTTGCGGCACAAAAAGGAAGTAAGCATAATAGAAATAATAATAATTTATGCGGCATCCTGAAGACTAAAGGACGGGAATTTAGTTGCTGGCAATAATACAGTAACCCGTATGCTTTTGAGGATATCTGCCGTTCCTGTTGACAAAAAAACATACATATATGTAAACCATGTCAGGATATAAAGTGGGACTCACATTGATAGAGTCATGTCAGGAAAAACGTTACCAACCATCCAAGCTAATGGCTTTATTATGCGGTCGAACGGAGGAGTGTGATCCCAGCCAAGGAAACAAGTGAAATGTAATTGAAAGGATATAGAGTGAAGTACAGTTATGTTGAAATATGTATGACTGTGATGGTTGTGGTGCACGTGTGGTGGAACGAAACAGATGCAAATAGTTTCTCTCTCCAGGGGGCAGGGATATCAATTAGGATTATAGAAACAAGTTGGAAGGACTTAAGAAAAAATGATTGATTGGGTAAGGAAAGTGCTTGAGGTTCAAACGATGCAATTTTAAAAGTGCAATCAATTCCTAGAATTTGATGGAAATGGTCCATTTCTAACGGAATATGTTAAGAGGAAACGCAGAATTTATAAAGGAATTTCCAACACGAAAGCTTTTCGAATAAACTAGTAGGAATTTTTTCTATTAGAATTCTTAAATAATTTATTTTTTTAATAAATTCACAAACACCTGCTTTAATATTTACACTTTTGTATCTAAATGGAACCATTTATTTTATAGCTTTATATAAGTAGTGGAAAAAATTGTCCTTAGGGTCTTATCAAACCTTTCATTCAGAAAAATTGTTATTACACTTGATGTCATATATCATAACATTCATTAGTTGATAGAATAGTTAATAATTTTGCAGACTTTGTTTGTAGTTTACTACTTACTTACTTAGGTGGCGCTACAGTTCGGGACGAACCTGGGCCTCAACCAACATGCCTCTCCAGCCAACTCGGTCTTTGGCTAGCTGCCTCCAGTTTTGCACTCCAAGTTGGTTGAGGTCGTCCTCCACTTGAGCGCGCCACCTAAGGCGAGGTCTTCCTTGACTGCGTCTACCCTCTGGGATGGAATCGAAGATCCTGCGAGCCGGAGCATTGTTGTCCATTCGCTCTACATGACCTAGCCACCTTAAACGTGATATGCGTATTTTTTTGACCAGGTCAATGTCGCTGTACAGCTCGTATAGTTCTTGGTTGAACCTTCTCCTCCAAAGCCCGTTAACGCAGATAGGGCCAAAAATCTTCCGAAGAATCTTACGCTCGAAACGACTAAGGATATCTTCATCCGCTTTAGATAGAGTCCATGCCTCGGCGCCATAGAGCAGGACTGGGATGATTAGGGTCTTATAAAGAGTCTCCTTTGTCTTTCGAGAGAGGGCTTTGCTACTCAATTGCCTTCCTAGCCCATAGAAACAGCGATTGGCAAGAGTAATTCTTCGCTTTATTTCTGACGAGATGTTGTTGTCAGATGTTATAGCGGATCCGAGGTACACAAAGTCCCTAACTACCTCAAAGTTGTACCTGTCTATTGTGATGTTTTGTCCAATCCGCCGGTGTTGTGTGTCCCTTTTTGTGGACAGCAGGTACTTCGTTTTGGCCTCATTGACTGCTAGTCCCATCTTAGCCGCTTCAGCTTCAATGCTAGCAAACGTTCCAGTGACAGCTCGCCGAGTTCTGCCAATGATGTCTATGTCGTCAGCGTATGCTAGCAATTGCACAGACTTGAAAAAAATTGTCCCACTACAATTGACTTGCGAGTTTCTTATAATTTTTTCAAGTATTAAGTTGAAGAAATCGCACGATAGCGCATCACCTTCTCGGAATCCTTTTTTGACGTCAAAAGCTTCTGTGAGGTCAGCACCAACCTTGACGGAGCAGCGAGAGTTCTCCATCGTCATCCTGCACAGTCGGACGAGTTTTGTGGGAATGCCAAAACCTGACATGGCTCTGTATAGCTCGTCTCTATAAATGCTATCGTACGCGGCCTTAAAATCGATAAAGAGGTGGTGGGTATCGATTTGGAATTCTTGGGTGGTTTCCAGGATCTGCCGTAGCGTGAACATTTGATCGATTGTGGACTTTCCTGGTCTGAAACCACACTGATAGGGGCCAATCAGGTTGCTGACGAAAGGTTTCAGGCGTTCACATAGTACGGCAGAGAGGATCTTGTAGGCGATATTCAGGAGACTTATTCCTCTATAGTTGGCGCAGTTTAGAGGGTCTCCTTTCTTGTGAATCGGGCAAACGATGCTGAGGTTCCATTCATCAGGCATACTTTCTTCTGACCAAACTTTAGAGATGAGTTGGTGTATGCACTCCACCAGGTCATCTCCGGCCGCTTTAAAAAGTTCGGCGGGTAATCCGTCGGGTCCAGCAGCTTTGTTGTTTTTGAGTTTAGATATTGCTATCCTTACTTCATTTTGGTCAGGTGGACGGAAGTTTTGTCTGTCATCATCCATGTTGAATGGTTCATTCTGCCTGACAGCGGGATTTTGGCCTTCATCGCCGTTTAACAGTCTGCAGAAATGGTCCTTCCATGTACTCAGCACCGACTGTGACTCTACTACGAGGTTTCCATTACTATCTCTACAGGCTTCTGTGCGGGATTTTTTTCCTTGGCATGTTCTTTTTACCTGTTGGTAAAACTTCCGCACGTTGTTCCTGGAGTAGCATCTCTCAATATCTTCGATCGCGCGCTTCTCATGCTCTCTTTTTTTCTTTTGGAGAAGCCGGTGTTCTTCCCGTCTTTTCTGCTCGTAAAGCTCGCGAGCAGCTCTCGTCTTTCTTTGCAGCGTCGCTTTATATGCCTCTTGTTTGGCTGCATGGGCCTGCCTGCATTCGTCATCAAACCAGAGGTTTCGTGGTGGTGGTCTGGTGAAACCTAGCACATCAGTTGCGGCATCTCTGATGGCTTGTTGGCAGTGTTGCCACTGATCTTCGGCACTTGATGCTGGCGGTACTGGATTTCTTGAGAGGTTACGGGATATTCGATCGGCATAGGTTCTGGCGGTTTCTTGCGATTGCAGCTTTCCGACGTCATACTTCCTCACAGTATTACTCCGTTGTTGTGGAGTTCGGGTTATTCGCATTCTTACCTTTGCTGCAACAAGGTAGTGATCCGAGTCGATGTTAGCTGCTCGGAAGGTGCGAACATCCAAGATACTGGAGGCGTGTCTTGCATCGATCGCAACGTGATCAATCTGATTGACGGTTCTTTGATCTGGGTGTCGCCAAGTCCCTTTGTGTATATCGAGATGAGGAAACCGTGTGCTTGCAATGGTGACGTTATGTGCCGCTGCGAAGTCAATTAGCCTAAGTCCGTTTTCAGACGTTGTGTCGTGTAGGCTATGTTTTCCGACAGTCCTACCAAAGATTTCCTCTTTACCTATTTTGGCATTAAAATCGCCTAGTACGATCTTAACGTCGTATTTAGGGCATTGCTCATAGGTTTTTTCGAGGAGCTCATAGAAGTCATCCTTGGTGGCGTCATCTTTGTCCTCTGTGGGGGCATGAGCGCATATTAGGCTAATGTTGGCGAATTTAGCCTTGATACGGATTGTCACAAGTCGCTCACTTACGTGTCGAAAGCCCAAGACTTCTTGCCTAAGTCTACCGCTTATGACGAATCCGCACCCAAATAAACGCTGTGGTCTTCTTGCGCAATCACCGTAGTACACGTCACAGTTTTTCATCCTCCTTTTGCCCGGCCCATTCCATCGCACTTCCTGGATGGCAGTAATTCCTGCTCTGTAGCAGTCTAGGGCCTCCGCTAGTTGTTTGGATGCACGTGGTCTGTTAAGAGTTCTAACATTCCACGTGCAGATCCGAAGGTCGTTGTCCTTGATTCGTTTTTCCGGGTCGTCAACAGTAAATCCGTCCTTTTCCGAGGCTATTGGTCGCTTCGCAACTTTTTCTTTTTTCCGTGGCAGGGTTGTTAACCCCACGCACAACCCCCAACCTGGAGGGCCAGGTCCTTTGTTGGATTCCTTGGACAAAAGGAACCGGAGAATCCGGAGTCAGTAACCCACTTCGGGGATATGAGCGCTGCCGTTGGCCCATTAAGGGTTCATCCGCCACCATCTCTATTTCAATGCCCTGACTTGCATTGAATTGTCCTAATGACCTTATCTCCAAATACGTCGAAGTAGCTCATTAGGGCGTCTGCTTCGTTGACTGTTGACGCCACCGTTGGTCCAATTGGTTGGGCTCATCCGCCGTACGTCCTCTTTCTGAGGGGCTCGTGCAAGACTTCTGCGAATCGATCAGAACAGTCATTAAAGCAGAGCATTATAGTGTTGCTATTTTTTCTGTGTTCAACACTCGCGCTTATAAGTTTAGCAGGAATGTCCGGATGGACAGACCAGTACCCGGTGGTTACCGCGGGGAGGTAAAATAAGCACAATTGATGTGTACGATATAGTTGCAGCGACTGTGCATCACCAGTTTGATGCCTTTCAGTGCCTACCCTATTCATACAGCACCCAAGTTTATGAGCTTATAAATTGAATATGTAATTAAATTTGTAATCTACATGTCGCTGTCGGTTAAAATATAGATACAAATCCAGCCAGATACCAAGGTACTTAACCACACTTTTATGTGGCACAGCAGTTACAAACTTGCCCGAGTTTTTTCTTGAATCCCTGGAAGCCCTAGACAAAATGTTTCTAAGCAGTGTTGCTTCATATTTCTGGAAGTTTATTTCCAACTACCAATCACACACTGTTGCAGAATCTTGTCGAAGTAACGTGGCAAGATAATTCTGATAACATCAACTATTGGAGCACAAATAAATCGTCGGCATACGTAGTTCGAAGAGCTATGAAGAATAAGATCGCTGGTGTAAAAACAGGGGGTCCGCCGGGAAGGTATACTATTTTGTTTGTCTATAATTTTTGATTAAATGAAAGAGAATGGATCTTATACTGATAAATGTTTTATTTAATGTTGGAAATTATGTATGGAATACAATATCAGGTAAATTTTCGGGTCTGTTAGTCTCACAAATGCGAGCCCCTTTGAGCACATTTTTCCTTAAATTCTCACAAATTTCACGCGGTATTTCATTAATTTCATCACGAATATTTTGTTTGAGTTGCTCAAGCGTTTCTGGTTTGTTTGCATAAACCTTGCTTTTTCGATTTCTCCACAAAAAGAAGTCCGGAGCAGTCAAATCAGGCGACCGTGGAGGCCAATCAACATCACCATTTCTTGAAATAACTTGTTGTGGAAAGAGGTCTCGCAGTAATTCCATTGTAATCCTGACTGTATACGATGTGGCACCGTCTTATTGATACCACATTTTAATTAAGCCCAAAGAATGCAGGTGTGGCGTTAAAAAGTTTTCAATCATATCACGATATCGCTCCCCATTCATAGTAACCGTTACGCCGTTTTCATTTTCAAAGAGTAAGGTCCAATGATTCCTCCTGACCAAATTGCACACACTGTAACTTTTAATGGATGCAAAGGTGACTGATGAATAATTCGAGGGTTTTCCATTGCCCAGAACCGACTATTCTGTTTGTTCACATATCCATTCAAATGAAAATGTGCTTCGTCACTCATTATGATTTTTCCATGTAAATTCGGGTTGTCATGGGCTAGCTGTAACATCCTATTGGCGTAAATGGTCTTCTGGAGGAAGCTCTTGTGTCAACTGAATCTTAAATGGAAACAATGCAAATCCGTGTCCAAAATTGTGGCCAAAGTTGTTCTTTGAAGACCAAGCTCCTGAGCACGGTGTCGAATTGAGGTTGATGGATTGTTTTGAGCACTTCCTTGAGCAGCAGTAATGTTTTCAGCCGATCTTGCAGTACGTTGTGGTCCATGGTTGGGCCTATTACCTATAGACCCTCTTTTTTCGAAATCATTCACTACACGATAAATAGTGCGTTTTGTTGGCACGTTGTTTCTCCCAAAAATTTCATGTAACTTTCTCATCGTCACAGTAATCGATTGATTTTGATAAAATGTTTTAACACGTTGGTTTATCGAATATTTTTCCATAATATTTTTGCCACGTGTCTACTTCACGACTGCCAAATATGAACTGTCAAGGCTAATGTCTATTGCAGACCATTTTTAATATCAAGAATTGTGGTAAAAGTCACATTTACACTCTTGACAACAAATTGTATACCATTAAGCATGTTGTAAAGCATATATGTATAACAGTGGTTTACTTATGCCCCATCTGGTTAGCTTCAGATAAAGACCTTCTAACCATAACGTGTCGAAAGCTTTCTCCAAATCAACCACACAGGCACCTGTGCATTGATTCTTACCATTGTTCCATTGGACAGCAGCATGAATGATATCATGTCCCACCTTAAAGGCGAACTGGGTGTTTTGTGTTTGGAATTATATTTTAAACCTTCGCCCACATCGACAATGCCCTATTGAGCATGATACACAGAAATACAAGGTATGCTCACTTTGGCTGATTATGCGCGTGACGTCACATTCTTCTGATTTTTGTTCTTAGAGTGTAAATAAATGTATTAATTTTTAAAATTATTTTAAAATAAATATAAATATTTTATATAAATTTTTTATGTGTATTGGTCTTATATTCATAAAAAAATCGTTTAAGCCGTCAGTTTTAAAAAATAATCTTCACTTAACAAATAAAATAATAATAAAAGAAGAATGTGACGTCCTAAAATATCAAGATGGCGATTTGTATGCGTCTAGTGAGCATACCTTGTATTCTGTGTATCATGCCTATTGAGAACTTTTTCGAATACTTTGCTCTTTACTGATACTCCTTAGAAAACTTATCGACCGTAGATTCGTCAGATTGAAATTATTCTTTCCCTTTTTAGGGAGAAGCTGCAAAATAGCTGCAAATAGGTACTGCCTCTTGCGAGGAACTGACAAAACCTCCAAGAGTAAAATTTGTCTCGAAAAAGTGCATCTCATGTACCCGTTCGGACTCGGCGGTAAACTGTAGGTCCCTTCCATTCTTGCAGATCAACAACACACACACAGGAATGGTTGAGAGTATAAGTCACTAGGCCTAGGCTCCTTAAGGAGCTGTCGCGCCAATAAATTTAATTTTAATTTGTTAAACAGTGTTGTGTATATATCGATTACATCCTCAGGGAAATGTCGTAGTACAATATTGAATTTACTAAAAAAGTTAAAAACTCTCCATAGAACAATGCTATCAAAGTTGGAATTTAAGAGTTGTTGTTAATCTAAAAACGAACATGAGAAACTTAATAGCTTGCTTTCAAAACAATTAAATGGATTAGTGAACAAGATATCATTGAAAACAATGAGGAAGAGAGTGAAAGCAGAATGGAATTTTAGGAAACACCAGTATTTATTTTTTTTTTGTATATCATTCGTTTGGGTAAAAAACAATTGAGCGGTATAAAAGAGTATTTTTAATACACCTAATGACCTTAATGACCTTGAAAAGAAGAACTTAGATGAATTCAAGTGAAATTGTACGTACTGGGCACCTGGACCTGGACTGTTTGCATACTGATCACGTATTGCTATGCCTTAAGGAAGGGTTTTCAAAATATCTTTTTTAAAGAGAACATGTTCTCTTTTTAATTTCAGATCTATTTTACACACTCTCTTTTTTAATACAATTCTTTTTTTGTTCTGTTTTTTTATATCTCCTCTTTTTAGTCTTTTTTTTCTATTTTCCTTCTTAGAATTTCTAGAATCTAACAATTATTTCCCTTTCTCATTTTAATTTTTAAATTTCAACATTAAAACCAATTATCATCTATACATATAATAAAATTGAAGTGTTTGTTTTTAATATCAAAAAACAGCCTTGAATAAAATACACATGAAAGTATATACGGTACATACTTATAAGAAACACAATACCCGAGCAACACAAACTACATTGAGAGTCATTTTGACATTCTACAGAGGATTTTTTTTTCACTTTTTTTTATTTTCAAATATTAACGGTACCTGTCAACCTGTCATAAAACTGTTAAGAAAAAGCTTATTTTTCTCGAAAATGTTCTTGTGTAGGTTGTTTTGATGAAAAAAAAAACTTTAAGTTTTGGGTCTAAAAACGGTACCCCCATAGCACCGTTTTTTTTTCTTCGAGAACTGGTTAATCGATTACAATCAAATTTTATATTCGGTAAGATATAGATAGCCAAAGCAACTAAACATAAAAATAATTTCGAATAACTTTTTTTTATATTTTTAATATTTTTTTTTATTTTTTTTTTTTTTTTTGAGTCAGTGTTTTAAAAACGTTTGTCTGTCGGATGTATTTTGGGCTGTAGCCTAAGCGGTTGGGCCAATCGCCCTCAAATTTAGAACTTAAGGTTGTTTTGATATTCTACAGAGGAGTTTTTTAAACTTTTTTGTAGCTCAAAAATTAACGCAACCTGTCATATAACCGTTATGTAAAAGTTTATTTTTTTCGAAAACAGCTTCAAGAATTTTTATAAAAAAAATCAGTGTAGTAGTACAAATAGTAAGCATTATATTTTGGTGAAAAAAAAAAATTAATATGGTGGGCTAAAAACGTTACCTGCATAGGACCGGTTTTTTTCTTCGAAAACTGGTGATCCGATTACTATCAAAATTGATATTCAAGAAGATGTAGATAGCCTAAGTAATTTCGCATTGATTTTTTTCGAAAACTTTTTTTTTTGTATTTTTAATAATTTTTAAAATGTTTGTATTATTTATATTTATATTTATTATTTATATCAATATTTTGAAAACGGGTAAGTGAGTAAGTAAGCTCCTACGATTTCGAAAAAAAGTCACACTTAACATTTCTTAAAGAAATAAAATGGCGTTTAAATATTATTTCACTCAATACAATTTAACGTACTTTATTCGAACAATCAAAAGTCACACATATCGAATAAATGCTTTGATAAATAAATAAATAAATTTATTGGCGTGACAGCTCCTTAAGGAGCCAAGGCCTAGTGACTTATACTCTCAACCATTCCTTTGTGTGTGTTGTTAATCTGCAAGAATGGAAGGGACCTACAGTTTATCGCCGAGTCCGAACGGCTAGATGAGATGCACTTTTACGAGACAAATTTTACTCTTGGAGGTTTTGTCAGTTCCTCGCAAGAGGCAGTACTCCAGAAAAAAAGGTGGCTAAGGGCTGGATTTGAACCCAGGCTCATTCGCTTAGCAGTCCGACACATTAACCACTAAGCCACGGGCTTTGATGTTCACTTTAATTTTCTTAAATTTTATTCTAAAATGTGCGACCCAGTCGTATAATTTATTCTTAGATGTTTGATTAAGTAGAATTTAAGCCTCGTTCTTCGATATTAATCCCTTTTCTTCTTTTACGTCTACTAATTCTTCTTTCTCTACTTTTGTGTATCTTCCTTTTTATTTTTCTCTTCACCTTGTTCCTCGTCTTCTCCTTCTACTTCCAAGGCGACTGACCGACAATTGCTATCATCTCGACTGGACCACATGTTGCTATGCCTTAAGGCATGTCTGAAGTCAACATAATTCAGGTGCCGATGCATTCGCTGGATTCAAGAATTTTAAATCCGATAGTGTTGGAACTTGAACAGGGTTTTCAATAGTATTGACTGATGATATTTTTGTTGTGGATGCTTCTTCGGCAATATTTCAAATTCCTGATTCGAACCAATTTTTTTCACCCCCACTGTCATGTGCAGCATCTTCATTTTAGCTGCCTTAATTGACTTTCATTCGATTTGTACAATGCCCAACATTTAGAAGCGTTTATATGCGCTGGACCAACAACTGTTGTGCAGAGCCTTCTTTTAGGTGTTGCTGGGCGGTCAATTCTCTAAAATTTTACTGTTAGAATTGTAGTATTGAACACCGAAAGACCATAAGACATGCAAATGTTTGTGATGTGATGAATATTCATTAGAACTTCCGACATGTTTATTGAAATTTTCGCCATCAAACAAAAGCTCCTCCTTCGAGAAATCCATCTTCTTACACTTGTGTAGCAAAAGTATAAGCGTTGACAATATTTTTTACCCGTCCTTCCATCACCAGCTTTAGAGACATCAAACCCCAATTGCACCTCGAAAAACCTGCAACTTTGCCAAGTTCTTCTTCCGCAAAGATGATACCATTTCAATCTTGGCCATGTCCTTTTGCGCAGTAAAACATCTTGTATTCCTTTGTCTTAACGTCTTAGAAACAAGCTTTGTTGTCAATTTTGTTTCTTGGATGCACAAGAAGATAATCATTTGTTTCCTCTTCGTCATCTATTCTAATTCACAGTTCATATTTCCAGCGTTAGAGCTTTCCAACTCCCGAAATTTAATTTTTCAAAAAAAATCTGTTTCATTATCTTCTAGAGTCCGTATAGCCTAGCCGGATCATTTCTGATGAGTCCAATCCTAGTACCAGGCATAATAGTGGTACCCAGAGATTTGCATGTATATACTTGTGGGGAAGTTTGTAGGTATTTTAATACCTCTCTAGATTCTAGACTCACCTTGGTCTTCTTTACCTAAATGTGTTCTGAATATTGTAAATATTGACAATAATTGTAAACATGAAATGGATTTAAATCTTAACATCTTAAATATTCTATCCCAACTATTCACAGAGAAAGGTATGGTTCCGGTATCAATTATATCGTTTTGACCTTTCCGCTTCCATAACACAATTCTATGGCCATTAAAGTTGTTGTGTAAACGGTGAGTTTTTCAACCGGTTGACATAAATTGTTGCAGGAAATAAGGTGTATGCTTGCTAACCTAGATAATGTGATTTCAATACTCAATTGGGGTAGCAACCTTTCAAACTTCTATTGAAAGTTAGATGTCGCGTTATGCGTGAGTCTTAAGTGAGGAAAATGTCACCAAATTTTTGAGATACAACGCCAGAAAATAATCTTTGCTATTTTTCTACTTCTTCTAATTCGTGCAGCATCCAGTTTCATTCTTTAAAGGCAATGTGCCTTATGGACACACAGTAAAAAAAAAAAGATTCGTTTTATTGTTTTAATTCGTCATTCGACATAAATCTATAAGAAGTTTGAGATCTTGTCCCGAAATATGGAAAACAGCAAAAGTTGTGCACGTTCCAAAGAAAACCAACAATACTAGCGTCAAGGGATATCGGCCAATTTCGCTTCTATGCTGTGTCAGCAAAATCCTGAAGGGACTTATCCTAAGAAAGCTTCATCATTACTTCAGGGAAAGGGAAATCATACCTGAATTTCAGTATGGTTTCCGAGCACGACACTCTACCATCCATCCGCTTCTTGGACCGCACTTCGACGTGACAAACGGAATCAACAAGAAAAAGACGACAGTCGCCTGTTTACTGAATATCGAAAAGGCCTTCGACACAGCTTGGATAAAAGGACTAATACTCAAACTGTCAGGTCTAGGACTACCTGAACACTTGGTAAGATCAATCAAAAATTTTCTAACCTGAAGATCCTTTTATGTACAAAGAATATTCACGAAGAAAGACGATCAGTGCTGGAGTTCCACAAGGTTCCAAGTTGGGCCCCATACTTTTCAACCTTTATACAGTTGACCAGCCTACCAAACATCCCAGGGACAAACACGAAGCTATATGCTGATGACTCCTTAAAATATGCAACATCCATTTCATTAGAAATCGCAGCCAGGAGAGTTGAAGGTCACATAAGAAACTTGTGGGACTACAATCTTAAATGGGGACTAAAGATAAATAGCGATAAGTGCGAGCTTATCTGCTTCAGAACCCCAACAACAGCAACACGAGGTCGAAGAGGTTTCGCATCACGCTGTATCAGACAACACAGAGATAAAGACAAAGACAAAGACAACAGCAAAATACCTTGAAATAAATTTCACTAACCACTTCAAATTCAATAAGCACGCTTTATTTATGCTTAAAAGAGCTAACTTCTCCCTACATCTGGTCCACTCGCTTCTTAGGAGAAGAAACGGACTAAGCACTAATACTAAGCCTTTCAGCTATAAACAGCTGATCCGTCCAGTTCTGACGTACGCTTGTCCTATTCGGTTCACCACATCACCAACATATATGAAGCAGTTCGAAGTTTTTGAAAGGAAGATCCTCCTCGCCTAAACCCCATTACAAGAAAATATGTCCCAAACAAGAAGCTATATGAAGACCCCAAACTGATCCCAATAAATCAGTTCATGACACAGCTCTTTTCGAGGAACTTGGAGGACCACCCCAACTTGGAAATCCAGTAACAACTAGAGCCCAGCCATCGCTACCTCAACATTCGAGCCATCAGAGACGACCGATTCGAGGATATAATGAACAATGACGGAGCCCCGTTCTAAGAGAGAACCAGCAACGGCCACAACAGAGGATAAACAACACCACATCCTAACCCCATTTTTTTAAAACTAAAGACAGTTAATTATAATTAAGAATTTCAATTAAAAGATAAATGCAAACAAAAAAATGATATAAGTAAAATATATAATTGTGTAGAGGCTGAAGTACGTCGGGCCCCTGTTGTTGAGCCTACATGATTTATTTTAGTTATAAGTTAGACCAATTGTACATAAATTCTAACGAATGTAATAAAAAACAAAAATTTTAATTTGTGCATTCAGAAGTGGGATTATCCACAGAAAATTCCTGTTCGGCTCTCAAAACCCGCATTAAGAGCATATTTCCTTGACGTAAAATTTGTTTCCCCAAGTTCAACATCTTCCACGTGCATCATGCACATACACATAGATTTGACAACTTAATTAGCATTCGCAGACATAAATTCCTCCTCCTCCAGCGGTGGGCACATCAAAAGGATTTTGTTTTTGGATCCTTTCGTGTTTCTCAGTAAGTCTCTTCAAAAATGAGACTAATTATCCTACCGAAACAGAAAATAAATTGAAAATTATTCAAACCACGTTTTACGGGTTTTGTTTGCTGTCTTTCTTCATTTTTCACCCCAGGACCTTATCATATTCATACACAATTCTTGAAACTTGATGAATTCACCTATATATGTATGTACCTGCATTTTTTGAGGCAAAACAGAAACTCGACTCATCATATTGTGCGGCTCATCGTGGCATAATTAATCTGCTTAAGTGTTTAATTGAATTTTTCCTTAGCGCAGCGAATCCTGAAATTCCATCTTATAAAACTACTATATCGCCATCTTGTTTCCCACTATCTCTCTCTCTCTCCCGTCCTTAGCAAGGATGCTTGTCAAGAGGTTTTGCGTGAAAATGAAAGATTTCCTCTTGGCATCTTAAACACTCGTGTTGTATAAGAGTGAAAGTGGTCTAGTGCCGCGTTGCGACTTTATTTTCTTACAGTTTGGCATTAAAAGATTTGTTTGCCTCAGAGTCCTTTTGGAAGAGTAATTTATTCCGTGCAAATAGAATGGTAGGGGTGGATGCGGGTTAGTGTGGAGGGTTTTGCTTGTGGTATGAGCATGCGAATAGTTGATCAGGACTTTTGAGTTCTGGAAACTTTCACGTTTCAGTTTATTTAATATTCTTTCGCGTAATCGGAAAAAAAATTGTTTTATAAACTCAAGGATCATTAGTAAAGCCACGCCGTGGATAAATATTCATTTTTTTTTTTGAAGAGCTTTACTTCATTTTGGACAGAATTTTTTAATGAAAGAAGACGTTGGAGAAAATTGAGGTTAAATGAACAATTTTACGCGAGAATTCTGTGCTTTTAGATGAAATAATTAATTACGTTTCTTCCTCGACTAGGACTGTAATGTCCCTGACTAAAGGCTTTCTTTTGATATGATTGTTTACCTAGAGATTAGTTTGAAACAACCCATAGTTGAATACTGTACGTACAAACAAGTTTAAGCACTTGTAGCTTGTAGATAAGCAATATCATATATACTTAGATTTGAGTATATTCCCATAAGCCAGTTCAATTTATGTTATTTATATCGAGTTCTTTTCGTTTTTTTTCGATGTGCGTTTTCCATTTTAGCTTCGGAAGAGTCTTACTTTAAACCTTAAATCATCATGCCGGACAAAGGGATGTTCTTTTAAGCTGGCTTTTTCACTTCTCCTACTGCTCTGGAATATTTCATGCAAGATGGAAACAACTGTTGCAAGAAAAGTGACCCTTCTTCTCTCCAATCATTCGTACTAACCTTTTACTTCCGAGGTCATTAAAAAACTCTAATCAATCTTCAGCCTTTAATATCAAGAAAAATCTCGAAGATCAAAAGCTGCTCAATAATTTGACTGGCAATACGGCTTCCGAAGCAATTATTCCACTGCTGATTTGATAGCATATCTCACCGAATAGTAGAACTGCTATTTAGATTGTTTTGGATTTATTGAGACTGATATTTCTACAGCTATGAAAACAGTCTTCGAAGAAGAAGAAGAAGAAGAAGAAGAAGAAGAAGAAGTAGAAGAAGAAGAAGAAGAAGAAGAAGAAGAAGAAGAAGAAGAAGAAGAAGAAGATTGAAAACCACACGTCTATTAAAATAAAAAAATATTTTTTTTTTAGAAAATTCTTTCATTTTTTAATTAGCTTAAAAGTTTTCTCGGAAAAACTAAGTATGCAATAAAATTTGAAAACTATGTGTCTATCGAGGAAAAAAAATATTGAAAATCGTTCGACCAGTTTTTTTAAAAAGTCGTTTTTTTGAAAAACTTTTCGAAAAAAATATTTAAAATTTTTTTCTAGTATGTCATTATAAGAAAATCTGTAGTTTTCATCTGGAAAAATTATTTAAAAAATTCAATCAACCCATTTTCAAAATATTTCGAAAACCAAATTTTTTTTAGAAAACTTTTCTTTTTTTAAATGCAATATTAATTGAATTATAAATGACTTCCTGTGTGCAAAATTTTATTTAAATCGGGATAATAGTTTACGATAAAACCGCATTTGAAAAAACCGGTTATATGAGAGGTACCGTTATAGATCAAATTTCGAAAAATGTATTCTAACTGAAATATGTATTGTTGTAAAAAAATAGCATCCTTAAAGTGTTATCAAAATCGTTGCAGCCGTTTTTGATAAAATCAAACTTTTTGTTTAAAAATTGTATGGCAGGTACCGTTATTTTTCAACCTAGAGCAAAAATGAAAAACATACCTCGAGATACTAGTAGAGGTGCGAACAGACAGACAGACAGACGAACGGAATTTCCGGACCCACTTTTTTCAACTTCTCTATAATCGTAATGTAATGTTTGATTGTTAGATTTTTTTTTGCACGCATCCATAACTTGCATTTTAGTACCTAAATCGCAAGTAAAAACAGTGTTGTCATAAACTTTAAACATTTCTCTATATTTGAACTTTTTCATATTGTCAAAGTCTACTTTTATAGCAGCTATTATTTTTTTATTTTTTATTTTCAGTAAACATCTTTGGAAGACCTTATACAAGCCATTTTGAACCTTTATCTAAAAGCCTTGTATAGGGCTTGCCAAAATCACATTTTAAGGCCTTATTGCAGCATTTTTTTTTCATTTGTCAAAGTTTGAAATATGTGGCTTGCGAAAGTTTGACTTTTACAAGCTCTATGCAAACTATTACCTGCCAAATTAAAAAAACCACATTAAGAGTCGCCGATTATGGTTTTCTCTTATGGGGCTATCCGATAGAGGTGATAGTATAGAGGTGAATATCCTCAAAAGTGCTTCTTGACTGCAGCATGAGGTCTTCCTCTTCAAATGATAGAGTCTCAATTTCTTCTCCAAAACGCAGTAGCCAAAGAATAAGATTTTGAGATTTGTTAATCTGTTTAAAAAAATCAGCAAGTCTCCTGTCTCTACATTCTTGCTTTTCGTTTTCCTATTAAAATGTTTCAATCAATATTCACAACTTAATTATAGAGTCGCCTTCCGAAAAACTTGCATAAAACCTTATTCCTTTCAATCTTATTAAATAAATTTGTTCTTGTCCAAAAAACTTTAAACTTCATGTTTTCATTTAAAATATATTCAACTTTTTTCTTCATATTTTCTAAAAACGTTGCGTCTATACAAAATATTTAAGAAAGACAAGGATACACTTAACTTTTAAATTAGTTTACCTTTAAAAAGCTCTCAAGACAACAAAAAAAAAAGTTTGCAGTCTTAGTCTTCTTTTTTTATAATACACACACCAATAAATTAGGTTTTATCCTAAAAAAAAAATATTTTAACAGCAAGGATTCAGAAAATCACGTCGAAGCATAATAATTTCGATAAACATTGTTTCGGGAAGGAGGATTCTCCTGCAGATGCCGCATTAGCAGCACTTTAGTGAAAATTTGTGTTAGGAGCTTTCTCCGCGGTCGCAAAGGATATCTTTCCCGTTGTTGCTGAAGGATATTTTTGGGCCACTATGTGGATATAATAAAGTCATTTTGGAGATGCCTGTCATCATAATGATTATTTCTTAATCGAATTTTATATCTAGCACCAGCAGGAGCAAGCACTCACATTGTTATCAATAGGATGGAACAGTTTTCCTCTTACTTGGAGCCTTAGAAATGATTAAGATGGGAGTTGGTATTTTTTTTATTTTAAATATATACTTACGTAGAGTATGATTCGTAAAGAAACGAAAAAAGAATAATCTCTCGCACTAAACTGATCCTAAATGATTATTTGACGGAATCAAGAGTCCTTTTAGCCATTTCTTAACCAAATTATGCCCTTTAATTGCTTACTTACTTACTAAGGGGGCGCTACAGTTCGGGACAAACCTGGGCCTCTCCAGTCAGCTCGGGCTTTGGCTAGCTGCCTCCAGTTTTGCACTCCAAGTTGGTTGAGGTCGTCCTCCACATGAGCACGCCACCTAAGGCGAGGTCTTCCTTGAATGCGTCTACCCTCTGGGATGGAATCGAAGACCCTGCGAGCCGGAGCATTGTTGTCCATTCGCTCTACATGACCTGGCCATCTTAAATGTGATATGCGTATTTTTTTGACCAGGTCAATGTCGCTGTACAGCTCGTATAGTTCTTGGTTGAACCTTCTCCTCCAAAGCCTCTTAACGCAGATATAGCCAAAAATCCTCCGAAGAATCTTACGCTCGAAACGACTAAGGATATCTTCATCCGCTCTAGATCGAGTCCATGCCTCGGCGCTATAGAGCAGGACTGGGATGATAAGGGTCTTATACAGAGTCTCCTTTGTCTTTCGAGAGAGGGCTTTGCTACTCAATTGCCTTCCTGGCCCATAGAAACAGCGATTGGCAAGAGTAATTCTTCGCTTTATTTCTGACGAGATATTGTTGTCAGATGTTAGAGCGGATCCGAGGTAAACAAAGTCCCTATCTACCTCAAAGTTGTACCTGTCTATTGTGATGTTTTGTCCAATCCGCCGGTGTTGTGTGTCCCTTTTTGTGGACAGCAGGTACTTCGTTTTGGCCTCATTGACTGCTAATCCTTCAAACTAGCAAACGTTCCAGTGACAGCTCGCTGAGTTCTGCCAATGATGTCTATGTTGTCAGCGTATGCTAACAATTGCACAGACTTGAAAAAAGTTGTCCCACTACAATTGACTTGTGAGTTTCTTATAATTTTGTCAAGTATTAAATTGAAGAAACCGAATAGCGCATCACCTTGCCGGAATTTCTTTTTTGACATCAAAAGCTTGTGTGAAGTCAGTACCAACCTTGACGGAGTAGCGAGAGTTCTCCATCGTCATCCTGCACAGTCGGACGAGTTTTGTGGGGATGCCAAAGCTGACATGGTTCTGTATAGCTCGTCTCTATAAATGCTATCGCACGCGGCCTTAAAATCGATACAGAGGTGGTGGGTATCAATTTGGAATTCTTGGGTAGTTTCCAGGATCTGCCGTAGCGTAAACATTTTTTTTTTTTTTTTTTTTTTTTTTTTATAATTAACGCGCGCACCAGGGATTATGTGTTTCCCTTTTAATGTAGAACACACTGCGCGGGTATTACGAAGATAGGGAGGGGAGAGATAGGAGGTGCCGATTAACATTGGTTTTGAATGTTTGCAGATCAAAATGGCAAGGGAAAATCCCGCCGGGTAAACTATTCCAGATTCGTGTCGTTCGGCTAAAAAAAGAATCCCTATATTTCACGGTACGTCCGAAATTAGGCTCAAGGGTGAACTGGTGAGCATTCCTTGCGAGACGAGTATTACGGGAGAAACTTTTAAGGGGAGGAATGCAACTGGCTACTTCGAGTGAACATTTTTTGTAAAAGAAACGATAAAATAAGGAAAGACATGAAACATTGCGTCGGTGTTCGAGTGGGGCAATTGTTTCAGCGGCAGTTCTATTACCTATCAATCTTAACGCTCGATTTTGTATTCTATCAAGCAGGTGAAGCGATGTTTGCGAAGCACCTGCCCAGAGGTGGGAGTTATACTCGAGTTTAGGGCGTATAAACGCTTTATAAATTGTAGCCAGATCAGATGGGGAAAAGTACTTCTTACACCGATACAGAAAACCTAAGCACTTTGCAGCATTCTTACCGATCTCAAATATATGGTCGTTCCAACGGAGGTCGTCGTTGACACACATACCGAGTACTGAGAGCTTTTCGGTTTCTTCGATGTAAGTGCCATTCATGGACAATGGCATTGGGGGAATGTTTAGCTTTAACGACAGAAGACAGCATTGAGTTTTCGAAGCATTAAACTCCACACGATTTCTATTACCCCATTTGACAATGCTGTATAAATCGGAGTTTAATGAGCTTGACATACGGTACCGCTGCAATTGTACGTCCGAAGGCGAAGGACGTGAATTACCGAACGAATATGAAAAGCTGAGGGTAGAGTCGTCAGCAAAACAGTTAAGTGGATTAGAAGTAACAGACAGAAGATCATTTATAAAGATGAGGAAAAGAGTCGGAGACAGAACAGAGCCCTGGGGCACACCAGCATTTATTTTATGGGAATCAGACTTGAATCCGTCCAATACAACTTGTATTGAACGGTCCAGAAGATAGCTTCTAATCCAACGAACAAGAGTATTATCGATCCCAAAAGCACGCATTTTCGATAAGAGAGCTTCATGCCAAACTCTATCAAATGCCTTGGAGATATCAAGAGCAATAATCTTACTTTCACCAAAGCGATGTAAAGATTTGTTCCACTGTTCGGTGAGATATGCCATCAGATCACCAGTGGAACGGTTGCTGCGGAAGCCATACTGACGGTCATGGAGAAGCTTACGATCTTCGAGATATTCCTTAAGCTGACGGTTAATCAGTGTTTCCATGACCTTAGAAAGAAGGGATGTCAGTGCTATGGGTCGGTAGGAGGAGGGGGAGGATGGGTCACCTTTCTTAGGGACAGGCTGGACAAATGCTGTTTTCCATCTTCTAGGAAAGATTCCAGAAGAGTAGGAGCGATGGAAAAGCTTACGCAGTGGCTTTGCCAGTGTGGAAGAACACCTCTTCAGAAGAATCGGGGGTATACCATCCGGGCCAGCGGATTTGTGTATATCGAGATCTTTGAGAACTCTTGCTACTGTACGAGTGCGGAAAAAAATGTGTCCCATGGAAAAATTTACATTCTCAAGTACAGGAGGGGCAACGTTGCTTTGAGGCAGCGTGGAGCTGGCAGCGAAATGGGCGGCGAGCAAGTTTGCCTTCTCTGAAGAGTAAACAATTGGTTTGTTATTGTCGATGAGCGTTGGAACCGAAGATGTCGAGGAGTTTTTTATATTTTTTACAAATGACCAAAAATTTTTACTGCCTTTGGGACACTGCAGAATTTTTTGCCGTAATTTTTGGTCATGCAAAAATTTGGTTCTTTCTATAACGGAGTTGCATGAGTTCCTTGCTTGTTTGTGCTTTTTCCGATTTTGATTGATTGTGGACTTTCCTGGTCTGAAACCACACTGATGGCGTTCACATACTACGGAAAGGAGGATCTTGTAGGCGATATTCAGGAGACTAATTCCTCTATAGTTGGCGCAGTTTAGAGGGTCTCCTTTATTGTGGATCGGTCAAACGATGCTGAGGTTCCATTCATCAGGCATACTTTCTTCTGACCAAACTTCGGAGATGAGTTGGTATGCACTCCACCAGGTCATCTCCGGCCGCTTTAAAAAGTTCGGCGGGTAGTCCGTCGGCTCCAGCAGCTTTGTTGTTTTTTTAGTTTAGATATTGTTATCCTCGCTTCATTTTGGTCAGGTGGACGGAAGTTTTGTCTGTCATCGTCCATGTTTAATGGTTCATTCTGTCTGACGGCGGTATATTTGTCTTCATCGCCGTCTGCAGAAATGGTCCTTCCATGTACTCAGCACCGACTGTGACTCTACTACGAGGTTTCCATTCCTATCTCTACAGGCTTCTGTGCGGGTTTTTTCCCTTGACACGTTCTTTTTACCTGTTGGTAAAACTTCCGCACGTTGTTCCTGGAGTAGCATCTCTCAATATCTTCGATCGCGCGCTTCTCATGCTCTCTCTTTTGCTTTTGGAGAAGCCGGTGTTCTACCCGTCTTTTCTGCTCGTAGAGCTCGCGAGCAGCTCCCGTCTTCCTTTGCAGCGCCGCTTTATATGCCTCTGGTTTGGCTGCATGGGCCTACCTGCATTCATCAGAACCAGAGGATTCGTGGTGGTGGTCTGGTGAAACCTAGCACAACAGTTGCGGCATCTGTGATGGCTTGTTGGCAGTATTGCCAATGGTCTTCGGCACTTGATGCTTGTGGTACTAGATTTCTTGAGAGGTTACGGGATATTCGATCGGCATAGGCTCTGGCGGTTTCTTGCGATTGCAGCTTTTCGACGTCATACTTCCTCACAGTATTACTCCGTTGTTGTGGTGTTCGGGTTATTCGCATTCTTACCTTGGCTGCAACAAGGTAGTGATCCAAGTCGATGTTAGCTGCTCGGAAGGTGCGAACGTGATCAATCTGATTGACGGTTCTTTGATCTGGGTGTCGCCAAGTTCCTTTGTGTATATCGAGATGAGGAAACCGTGTGCTTGCAATGGTGACGTTATGTGCCGCTGCGAAGTCAATTAGCCTAAGTCCGTTTTCAGACGTTGTTTCTTGTAGGCTATGTTTTCCGACAGTCCTACCAAAGATTTCCTCTTTACCTATTTTAGCGTTGAAATCTCATAGTACGATCTTAACATCGTATTTAGGGCATTGCGCATAGGTTTTGTCGAGGAGCTCATAGAAGTCATCCTTGGTGGCGTCATCTTTGTCCTCTGTGGGGGCGAATTTAGCTTTGATACGGATTATCACAAGACGCTCACTTACGTTTCGAAAGCCCAAGACTCCTTGCCTAAGTCTACCGCTTATGACGAATCCGCACCCAAATAAACGCTGTGGTCTTCTTGCACAATCACCGTAGTACACGTCACAGTTTTTCATCCTCCTTTTGCCCGGCCCATTCCATCGCACTTCCTGGATGGCAGTAATTCCTGCTCTGTAGCAGTTAAAGGGCCTCCGCTAGTTGTTTGGCTGCACGTGATCTGTTAAGAGTTCTAACATTCCACGTGCAGATCCGAAGGTCGTTGTCCTTGATTCGTTTTTCCGGGTCGTCAACAGTAAATCCGTCCTTTTCCGAGGCTATTGGTCGCTTCGCAACTTTTTATTTTTTCCGTGGCAGGGTTGTTAACCCCACACACAACCCCCAACCTGGAGGGCCAGGTCCTTTTTTGGATTCCTTGGACAGAAGGAACCGGAGGATCCGGAGTCAGTAACCCACTTCGGGGATATGAGCGCTGCCGTTGGCCCATTAAGGGTTCATCCGCCACCATCTCAATTTCAATGCCCTGACTTGCATTGAATTGTCCCAATGACCTTATCTCCAAATACGTCGGAGTAGGTCATTAGGGCATCTGCTTCGTTGACTCTTGAGGCAACCGTTGGTCCCTTTTTAATTTCCTTCCGTAAAATCACTTCTAATACAACAATTCTGAAACCCAATAGTGTTTATTTCTATCTACAGTTGCCAGGTGATTAAACTTTTGTCCCCAGATAACCATTTTTAAAAACAATATTATTCCCAAAACAAATTAATCAAAATAAACTGATCGGTTTTATATCTTTGGACTTATTCTATCAGTCTGAAAATCTAATTTTATTTGTACGCCTTAAGTTTTAAGTGGTTTTTTAATATCATCTTTAACTGATACTGATATATATATCTATGAATACTCTTGAATGACTTTTAAAAAATTACTATAAAAAACAATTTTAAACGTCCTAGGTTTGTCATTAAGTTGTTAACCAAAAGACGTTATTGACATCATGAAAGTATTTGCAATTTTTGTCGCTATTATCCTGGCTTTGGCTGTAGTTGTCAACGGAGGAGCCTCTGTAATGGTTCCTTGTGTTTGTACAAGGATTTTCATGCCAGTTTGTGGATCTGACGGTATGACTTATAGTAATTCCTGTGAATTCGATTGCGTTGCTGACAAGGCCAGGAGTCTTTCTGGAGTGGAAATGTTTGTGCAGAAAAATGAAGCTTGTTAAATTATTTTTTTAATATTATTTGGAAATAGAGTAAAATAAATAGTTTTTTTTTATTAGAAAAGAGAAACCTGTTTTTATTTAGTTTAATTCGTTGTTTTGTTGAGGCATTGGCCGGGAGCTGGAAACTACAAAGAACAAGAAACCAGTTAATAATAATGTTCTGAAGAAAAAAGACGCAAACTATTCCACATATTCCTTATAGTTCACAAAGAACATAGTTCCAAATGCTTGGTTCTTAACATATGCACAGCAAACTTGTGCATTCTAAGTTTAATGAAATCATCATTTGTCAGTCGGTCAGTCTGTCAGTCTATCCATTTGTCAGTCTGTCAGTTTGTCTGTATGTATAGGGTGGGCCGAAAGAAATTACCCTATTGTAAGATGCTCTAACTTTTGCAAATGGCCGCCAATGTCACATCTGTTTCGACATTTGTGGACTAGATAGATGCAGATTATAAAAGTGAACAAGCCATGGAGAGATACATGAACCGACATGAATCTATGTTCTGAAGGCGGCGTTACCGGGTCACCTGATCTCAAAATATAGCCAAACAACATCGGAAGGATGACTTCTTTTAGCCCACCCTGTATATTGATCTACAGCCTAAACAGCTATAGTGATTTCCTTCAAATCAAGTACATATGTGTGATTCTCTTGATATTCCTCAGTGAGGAAATTAAAATTATTTTTTGGGCTAAAAATGACAAGTACCGTTGTCATATAACCGTTAAGGAAAAGCTTATCTTTCTCAAAAACGCCTCCAACGATTTTGAAGAAAATGTTTGAGATTTTTTTTTGTAGGTCTTAGCTTTTATTTTATCCAAACCAAATTTACGGTAAAATTCTATTAGCGGTACTTTTTATAACGGTTTTTTGGTAACGGCTGATTGGATTTAAATAAAATTTTATATTTAAAAAGACCTGCGCAGTCAAACTAATTCTGCGTACCAATATTTTGAATAATTCAATTTTTGTATTTAATATTTTTAAAGTTATCCAAAAATAATTATTTTAAATTTTATATTAACAAACTTTAAAAACTGCATACCAAAATCTCACAAGAAATTGTTTTTTAAAAAACTGAAAATAAAAAACAGGATTTTATCAAAATCCGTCTTAAAACTTTCGAAATACTTTTTTCATAAATTCTTTGTTATTTAAGACGTGTGATGGGGTACTTCATTTTTACTAAAAACTGTTAAGTGTTGTGATTTTTACACTTTTTTTTATAGATTTAGAACGTGCGATATTTCTACGCCTCCAATGTGATAAGAGCAAGTACTTGCGATCCAATTTAATTTCCTTATTTTTCAACCAAGAAAAAAAGAAGCTGTACAGTAAAGCTTTTTTTTTTTTTTTTTTTTTGATTTTTTTCTCAAAAGAGTGTCAACATAGATGTTAAAACTTTCAGCCGTCAGTTAATTGGCCGGTGAGTTGTTGCCTTCAACTTCGAAAATACAAAGAAAACAGCGATTATCATCATCATCGTCATCATCAGCATTAAACGATATCCCATCCGGATCTCATGCAAAAAGTTCTCCCATCATACATCCCGATTCTTGGTCGACGCCTTCAAGTTTCGCACCCCAAGGCTTTGGGCGTCTTAGGCATAGTATTTTTTTACAAAATGTGCTTCAGTGTGGATTTCACGCAATTTGTTTGTCTTCTCCGTAAGATTTTCCTCTCAAACACGGTTAAAAATTCCTGTTACTAAGTACCCAAACCTCAGATCCGTACGTGAGTCAAACCAGTGTTATCCCGCCAGTTATTTCAGTTCTTAAGATCCATTCTTAGGCATCTTACTCCCTTCTAAAGGTTTTGTTTTCTAAAAAGCCTAGATTAGTGCGACTGACTACAAAACACACTTCGGGATCTGTTCTCTTTCTTTCGGGAAATATGCCATCAAGCCCAAGTGCCTCGTTGTTTTTAGAAAAAGTATGGCTGTTCTTATCTTTGCTTTTGAGGGGGGTTGGATTTGAATGCTAAGTAGGTAACAAAATTGCCTCTTTGAACTTATGGGTCATAGCCTATTCACACCAAGTTCGTTTTCGCTTTTCGTTTAATAAAACGAGTAGAGCGTTCACACCGAAGACTTACTCGTTTTTGTTTGACATTTCATTTGGCAATAACCAAACAAAAACACACATAACCCAACTTTGATTTTTTGCCAATTGTTCGTTAAGTTTGCACATCCAAAACGCCACCAAATAATTATGGCCATGCTTCCAACTTCCTGAGAGGACTGGTTCATTTTTGGCACACAGAAGTCCTCGTTCGAGCTTCGCCAAGGGCTTTTTGCATTTTCTTCTCTTCCATTTTCTGTTAATACAAGGTAATAAGAAGTAAAAGTAAGAATTTGGAAAAAAGTTACTTACCCCTGTTAAGAATTTTTTGAAATTATTTACATATTTTCTGACAGCTAGCAACCAGCTGTTCTTTTTTTAAAGGCCTATTCACAATCATACCAATTTCTCTTGACATAAAGATCTGTTTGACTGATTCATCTTTGCAATGCAACTCGTTTTCAAGTCGTTTTATCGAAAACAAGTCGCTTATAAAAATCTTATGGGAAAATGAGTCGTTTTCAGTAAAACGAGTAAAATGTCGGCCATGGTTTGGTGTGAATAGGCTATTAGACCTTAGACTTTTATTGGAACTTGCAAGATATTGCTCGCATTAAGCAGAGGATGGTTGGTGCTATTTTCTTTCCAACTGCATTCTTCGTAATTTTGTACAGCTCTCTTGTATTTCTTCTTCCTGCAGATTCCTCCGCACTCTTCCCTTCGGTATGTTATCTGTTCCAGGTATCTTGAGATATCCATAAGTTTCTATTCCTTGACTGTCCCGACACCGTTTCAGATCTAGCCTGCATGAAAACGCTCTTTATTTTATCCCACATCGCCTCGGTGGGTTCATTACAGTTGATGCTCTGTCGTTAAGGGTATCAGATAATTTATTACGACAAACAATATGATCCTTAAGTGGGTAGGAATTAAATTTTGGTCTGCTAGATGTAGGTACTGATCGTCGCCTGCAGATAACAGCTGCATCGCAAAATGATTTTCTCTATTGTTGTTTAACAATAAATTGGTCAATTTGTATTTGTGTTCGAACATCAGTGAAATCCAAGTGACTTTGGTGTAGGTCTTATTTGGAAAAAAACTGTCCACTTCTCTCCGTTTTTTTAAGTTAAAATATTGCAACCTTCATTTCAGTCTAGACAGATAGATGGAAGATTTATCAGACGTCGGCAGAAGTTCTTACCACTAACTGAGACTCTATACTACAAAGTTTCTACCATTATACATCTGTTTAAAGGCTTCTTTCTTGGTTATATTGTCTCGATTATTCTAAAGAGAATATCACAGATATCATCAATGAATAGTACAAAAAGTAAAGGACTCAGAATACAGCCCTGCGGAATACCTGCCGATGTTTGAAACAACTCTAACTAATTTCACCCATCGGGTGGCATGGGAAATGCTTTATCTCAGTTTCAAATCTCATTATTTTGAACTTTTCCTAGCATTTGAATGCAAAATTAAAATGAGACAAGTATCAAAAAAATGAGATCGATCTCATTACGAGAGATTTCCATATACAGAAAAAAAGCATAATCTCAATAAAATGAGGTTAAGCTCTTAAAATTTTGAGACTGGAATTTACTGGCCACAGGAAGAACAATGGCTTAGTATTTAAATATTATTGCACCCGTTGATCAAGCAGGAAATTATAAAATCCCCAACCCACGGGGCCCTAAAAAATATTTTTTTTTTAATAATGATGATTTACAGGCATGTCGATTGATAAATAAAAACAAAATTATGCAAGTGGAATTGCCGAGGATTTCGCCATCAACCAAAGTTTGCTTTCCAGAATCAAAAAAAAAAAAATATTCATTTGGGTTTTCCAATAGGGACTTGACAACTTTGAACGTAATTTGTGAAAGCACCCTTTCACTAATCATCGAACTGTCATTGTCAATGTATTCAGTAAACTCAACACTATAAAGAACACGAGCGAGCAACGTCTCCAAATTATAAAAAATTTGGAATCGGTTACTGCAACTTTAAGAGCGTTGAATTGTTGAGTTTCATCGCAAATCTTTAGTGACGAAGCTCATTTTTGGCTCAATGGGTTCATCAATAAGCAAAATATGCGTTGTCTGGTGAAAATCAACATTTGCTGCATGAATCACCACTTCATTTACAAAAAATAACTGTTTGGTGGGGTTTGCATGCCGGCGTCGTTATTGGGCCATATTTTTTTCGTCGACGATAACGATCGTCACGTTATTGTGAATGGCCAGCGTTTTCGCGGCATGATTACCTATTGTTTTTGACCCGAATTGGAAGATATGGACTTGGACGACATGTGGTTTCAACAGAAATGATGAGCTAGTTATGTCAAGAAAAAGGCGTGTCGATTATTTTTGGCTTATACCAACAAGCCGACGACGTTGTAAGAGTTCAGAGCCAACATTGAACGCGAAATAGCGGGCGTTTTTCGATAAAAAGTTTTTTAAAATATCTCAAATGGTTTGCGTTTTATTTAAAAAAAAAGTTGTCAAGTCCTTATTTGAAGACCCTTAGATTGCACTCATGTGCGTTTTACTAACCCTCATCGCCATAGAATAGATAGGCGAATCCTTGAGTGTTCTCAAAAAAACTTTTTTTTTAATTATAGGTTAATGTACAAGCAACGTGCAAATATCTGTGGCCACAATCAATAACCGCTTAAGTCGACTTAAGCGCAAACTGAGATTTTTATTGCATCGTTATCTTCTTCTTGTTGTTGCATATAAGAAAAAAATCATAGCTGCCTTAATTCAATGTTCGCTTAAATAAATGAAAAAGAAAAAATCGCTTAAGTGTTTATCATTACACACAGCATTTGCAATAACCGCTTATCTCACCAAAGAATTTTAAAACCTTTTAATTTCATTACCAATAACGACTAAAGTTGACCTAAGCAATTTATCAAAATTCAAATATCTTCTGAAATCCAACACACATACATTACTGCAAACCGCTTAAAACGACATAAGCGATTATTGCAAATAAGAAAACTTTTCGAAAAATAATCGGTCATATGTTCTCGAAAAACGACTTAGTCGACTTAAGCGTTTATTGAAAATTCTTAAATTTCGTTCCTAAAATACAAACAATCATAAGCGGTTATGGCAAATTTCAGTTGTGTCGGCACAAGGAACTATGTAAGCTAAGCGTTTTTTTCCAACGGTCAATTCCAGGAATCCATTTCTTACGTTAAGTTAATTTGTTATTTCGAAATCAAGCGTAAAACATCAGTTGAATTAAGCGAAGTCCATTAAGATTTTTTATTTGAATAAGAGTGTTGAAACCTTAACTTGGTGCATTAAAATAACAAGTTATTAAATAATAGGAGTTCTCGAGCTAATTCTAAACTTTGCAAGGAAAGGCGTATTTTCCAAGCAGAATGAAAAAAGAAGTGAGCTGCCATCGCTACCAAAAAAAAAACAATTTCAATGGTGAAAAAAGTGATTTAGGTTGTTTATCTATATTTTTTTTTCAAAATTGTGAAGTTTTTGAAGTTTCTTCTATGCATATCTTCTTAGAATCTAACTCGGAGTTATTTTTGGAATCCGTTATAAATGAAACAAAATCATCAGCAAATGAATTCGATTATAAAAAATTGGATTTTTACTTAATCAAGAATTTGGTGCCAATTAGAACCATAGAATTGGAAAACGATTTTTTTTTAGCTCCGATGAGCTTTCGGAAATGGATATATCAGAAGATTGTTCGGATGAGGAACTTTTGAACATGGGTAAGCAACTTGAAGCAATTCTGGTCTCCAGAAAATCAACCAAAACATGATTCAAGCAAGGCAATTGCAAAAAAGCGAAACAAAGGAGAATCATACACTCGGAAATCTGGAGTAGTTCCCGCAAGAAAGTGTACGCATCTTAGTAACTGTCGACAAAATTGCAAAGTAAAAATAAATTTTGAAAATCAAAAGGAAATTTTCAAATCTTATTGGTCGTTGGAAACGTTTATTGAAAGAGTTCTTTTCATCGGAAGTTTGATAGAAATTGAGGACAAAAAGTTACAGACGTTATAGAAAAGCGAAACTCATCCCCGAAACCGACAACATCACATTAAATATGTTATAAAAATAAATGCAGAGAAAGTTCGTATTTGCCAAAAATGTTTCAAGAAATGCTTCAATGAAACTGAAAGCTTTTTGAAATCAGTTGTAAAAAAAAGTTGGAGCAACCAACCAAATATTGCTTTTAAAGATAATCGTGGTTCCGGTGGAGGAAGTAACAAAATATCTAAAGAAGTGGTTCAACTCATTAAGACTCATATAAGTAGCTTTCCTGCATACGAGAATCATTATTCTAGGCGGGACACGTCTTGTAAGTACTTTCATGCGGATTTGACATTAGCTATTATGTACAAGCTATTCGGCGAAAAACACCCGACGGTTTCCGTGAGCATGAGCAAATATTCAAGTTTTTTTTAAAGGTACGTTTGCTTTTTAAGATCTTTATCATATTGTATGATATGTATCTTGCATTAAAAAAGAGATGACAGATGACACTCTAAGCTTTGGGTCTATTTGAAATTGTTTTTGTTTTTTTTTTTTTAGATATATCTACTAAAAAGTAATTTTATTGTAAAAGTGGTTAAATTCTTTCTATAAAAAGATCCATTTAATTCTTTAATCTTTAAATAAAACAATTTGAACGTTAATTTGGATTCCGGAAATGAAACGTAACTTCGTTCAAAGCTTGGTGTGTTTTTCTGAAAAAAAAAACACTATACATAACCGACCATTTTTAAGCATTTAATTTTTTTTTTTGTTGTGGCAGCAGGTAAATAAATAAATTATTTTTATTTTTGATTTCTATAGGAATGAACATTAAATTCAAAAAGCCCAGCATAGACACCTGTAATATATGTGACACATTAAAAAACAAAACTAGAGATTGCAAAACGTGAAAATGCTGAAGAGCTTGCAACCCTTCAAGGCGAATTGGACCATCACCATTACATGACGGAATTTTTTTTTTTTTTTTTTTTTTTATAATTAACGCGCGCACAAGGGATTATGTGTTCCCCTTTTAATGTAGAACACACTGCGCGGGCATTACGAAGATAGGGAGGGGAGAGATAGGAGGTGCCGATTAACATTGGTTTTGAATGTTTGCAGATCAAAATGGCAAGGGAAAATCCCGCCGGGTAAACTATTCCAGATTCGTGTCGTTCGGCTAAAAAAAGAATCCCTATATTTCACGGTACGTCCGAAATTAGGCTCAAGGGTGAACTGATGAGCATTCCTTGCGAGACGAGTATTACGGGAGAAACTTTTAAGGGGAGGAATGCAACTGGCTACTTCGAGTGAACATTTTTTGTAAAAGAAACGATAAAATAAGGAAAGACATGAAACATTGCGTCGGTGTTCGAGTGGGGCAATTGTTTCAGCGGCAGTTCTATTTCCTATCAATCTTAACGCTCGATTTTGTATTCTATCAAGCAGGTGAAGCGATGTTTGCGAAGCACCTGCCCAGAGGTGGGAGTTATACTCGAGTTTAGGGCGTATAAACGCTTTATAAATTGTAGCCAGATCAGATGGGGAAAAGTACTTATTACACCGATACAGAAAACCTAAGCACTTTGCAGCATTCTTAGCGATCTCAAATATATGGTCGTTCCAACGGAGGTCGTCGTTGACACACATACCGAGTACTGAGAGCTTTTCGGTTTCTTCGATGTAAGTGCCATTCATGGACAATGGCATTGGGGGAATGTTTAGCTTTAACGACAGAAGACAGCATTGAGTTTTCGAAGCATTAAACTCCACACGATTTCTATTACCCCATTTGACAATGCTGTATAAATCGGAGTTTAATGAGCTTGACATACGGCACCGTTGCAATTGTACGTCCGAAGGCGAAGGACGTGAATTATCGAACGAATATGAAAAGCTGAGGGTAGAGTCGTCAGCAAAACAGTTAAGTGGATAAGAAGTAACAGACAGAAGATCATTTATAAAAATGAGGAAAAGAGTCGGAGATAGAACAGAGCCCTGGGGCACACCAGCATTTATTTTATGGGAATCAGACTTGAATCCGTCCAATACAACTTGTATTGAACTGTCCAGAAGATAGCTTCTAATCCAACGAACAAGAGTATTATCGATCCCAAAAGCACGCATTTTCGATAAGAGAGCTTCATGCCAAACTCTATCAAATGCCTTGGAGATATCAAGAGCAATAATCTTACTTTCACCAAAGCGATGTAAAGATTTGTTCCACTGTTCGGTGAGATATGCCATCAGATCACCAGTGGAACGGTTGCTGCGGAAGCCATACTGACGGTCATGGAGAAGCTTACGATCTTCGAGATATTCCTTAAGCTGACGGTTAATCAGTGTTTCCATGACCTTAGAAAGAAGGGATGTCAGTGCTATGGGTCGGTAGGAGGAGGGGGAGGATGGGTCACCTTTCTTAGGGACAGGCTGGACAAATGCTGTTTTCCATCTTCTAGGAAAGATTCCAGAAGAGTAGGAGCGATGGAAAAGCTTACGCAGTGGCTTTGCCAGTGTGGAAGAACACCTCTTCAGAAGAATCGGGGGTATACCATCCGGGCCAGCGGATTTGTGTATATCGAGATCTTTGAGAACTCTTGCTACTGTACGAGTGCGGAAAAAAATCTGTCCCATGGAAAAATTTACATTCTCAAGTACAGGAGGGGCAACGTTGCTTTGAGGCAGCGTGGAGCTGGCAGCGAAATGGGCGGCGAGCAAGTTTGCCTTCTCTGAAGAGTAAACAATTGGTTTGTTATTGTCGATGAGCGTTGGAACCGAAGATGTCGAGGAGTTTTTTATATTTTTTACAAATGACCAAAATTTTTTACTGCCTTTGGGACACTGCACAATTTTTTGCCGTAATTTTTGGTCATGCAAGAATTTGGTTCTTTCTATAACGGAGTTGCATGAGTTCCTTGCTTGTTTGTGCTTTTTCCGATTTTCCTCTGTAGGGTTGGCTTTGTAAGATCGGAAACTTACTTCTTTGAGCCTGATAGCTTCTTTACACTCAGAATTAAACCAAGACTTTTCTTTAGGTTTGATGCTTTTTACTCTGTTAGGAATAAAAGCACGCATCCCTAGAAGAATCACATTTGTGATCATTTCAGCACTGGCATCAATGTCACTATCGAGGAAGCATAGTGACCAGTTAAAGTTTCGGAAAAAGAAATTCAGGCCGTCCCAGTTGGCTTTCTCGTATTGCCAAACGGTCCTGGTGGGAAGTTTTTCTTTAACTGGATGGGTGGGGGATGAGAAATTAGCTGAAATGATACAATGGTCTGAAGTGCCAAAGGGAGAAGTTACACTAATGGTATATTTATCAGGGTGAGAAGTAAGAAACAAGTCAAGAGTATGGGCTGCTTGCCCAGCAACATCCGGTATACGCGTTGGCACATCGATCAGTTGGGTAAGGTGATGTAACCCGGCAAAGAGCTCGACATACCTTCCTTCGGGTGTTGTCTGACCAGAATAGCGGAGCCAGTTGGAATTGTGTACATTGAAATCGCCCGCAATAACGATTTCAGTGCGAGGACAAAGGGAAACAATTTTCGAGATGGAATCAGACAGTGCATCAAACTCGTTACAAGTCGAATTACTGTCAAGATTTGGACTCCTGTAAATAAAACAATAATGAATGACATGCTTGCGGACAGTGAATTTGAGCCATAAGAAGTTAAAGTCCGTGTTGGAACATTGCCCATATTGGGGAAGGCTCTGGCAAGCAATATCATTCCTAACATAGACCACGAGACCATGATGAGAAAAGAGTAATGGCACCAAGCTATACCCATGTAGAGCAAATTCTGATAAATCAGTATTTGCTCCAACCTGAGTTTCACTTAATGCCAAAACAGCTGGCCTTTGTTGAACAGTGTAGACGTACACGTGAAAGAAATTCTTTCTTAAACCACGAACATTTGAATACACGACACAAAAATCACTTACCATTTAAAAATACTTACATACAAAACACAACTCTGATTAAGTCGAACTGCGCAGTGAAAATCCAAATTAACTTCTGTAATAATCAAACTGTCTTAGGTGTTATGCCCATAAGACAGCCTGTTTACAAAAAATCAATCCAAACATTCAGCACAATAAGACAAATTCAGATGCCCTTATCTATTTACCGCAAGCATTGTATGGTCATACGATGCCTACAGTAGATAAGAAAGAGGCAGTTAAGCACAAAGGTCTTGGGACAGAATAGAGGATAATTTGTTATGCGAATGCGTTTTATTTATTTTTTTTTTTTTCTTCTTCAGCGCGAGTGGGCATCTTTTTCATTCATCCTACGACGCGAGTGAACACTATTATTTTTTTTTTTACAGCACACGCGAGGGGTTTTTTTCTAATTTCTCAACGAGCGTGTATTATTTTTTTTTCCTTAAACTAATTGTGCGCGCACCTCGACATCCGTCTTCAACGAGCTTAGGATCGACACTGAATAAGCATACGATTCCAAAAGGGAAGATAAAAAGATGGCCAAAGAAAATTCTGAAATTATCGGTGTCGCATTTGACCTCCAGCAGTGCTTACCGACACCCTTTCTTCGAAATTCCATAAGCTTCTACAAACGGCAACTATGGACATACAATCTAACCGTACATAACTTTTCCACTAATACCCCATATTGTTGCATGTGGCACGAGGGTATGGTTCAGCGAGGAGGCAATGAAATTGCATCATGTTTAAAAAAGCTAATACAAAATGTTATCGCCTACAATCAAGTAAGTCAGTGACTCTTGCAGCGGACAAAATAAGAACTCATATGTAAGCACAATGTTTCTAACTTTATTGCTAAACAACAACATGATTGAAACTATTGATCATAAATTCCTTGAGCCTGGTCACACTCACATGGAGTGTGACGTTGATCACGCTCTTATTGAAAGGGAAAAAAACCGACACAAGTCCGAATTCACCATCCCCACGACTAGTATAATTTTGTACGAACCGTAGGTTCAAAACAAACATTTAATGTCATAGAAATGCAGAGTGGAGACTTTTTTGATTTCAGTTCTGTTGCTAAGTCAAAATTCCTCTGGAGGACCCAAGATGAAGAATCTAACCACTTTGTTTGGAATAAAGTAAGGTGGTTAAGATATAATAAAAAACATCTTTGGCAAGATTCAGTACAAAACCAACCTTGACAAAAATCAACCATTTTCAACTCTTAATGTTACGAAACGGGGGGTCAACTTAATTAAATTGAGTGACATCCCCAACGCACCACCGAAAAATTTGATAAATTTAAAGAAAAAAAAAAAAGTTATCTTAGAAGCTTGTTTCCATTTATCGAACCTGCATTTCACGAATTTTATAGTAATTTGGAAACGGAAAATGCATGTGATATTCATCCTGACTTAGTGGGCCAGGATGAAAATGATGAGATTTAAGACTTCCTAAAATGTTTTTATTTTTTGTTATAATTTTATGTTATACCTACTTTAAATTACCTGTTTTTTTTTCTTCTTTTAATTGTGAATTATTAATCTTAAAAATACCTTTATTTCAATAAAAAAATGACTTAAATTGATTGGAGTCAAAAAATTGATTTTCAAAAACAGCTTAAGCGACATAGGTAAGCAATAAAAGCTAAAACACAATTTGGAAAAACAACTTTAAAAAAGTTGTTTGCAATAAATTTCGGAATAAGGATTTAAGAATTACAGAAAACTGTGCACGCGATTCTGGTTGAAGCCTTTTACTGGAATTTGAAAAAGATTTGTTGAATGCATCAGTTTTTTCCAGATTCAAAAATTTTTTCGAAGAATAATAACCAACAATCATAGTTTTGGACATAAGCGGTTTTTGGTTGTGGCCACAGATATACCAAACTCTTCTTGAAAGCTCAACAAGTGTTCCTATTGACGACAAAGGCTAATGTATTACTTTATTTTTAATGACTCATATCGGAATACAGAATGAGATCATGAAATTAGGCACGTCTCTTTGTCTCATTGCAAATGCTCAATCTCTTAATCTAGAGCTAATCCCTAAGCTCTTTCTCATGAGACTCAGCAAGGTCTCTTTGCATAGCACATACATTATACTGCGCAAAAGTCTATAACCGATTCTCTTTCAACGCTTATGAAATTAATGGACCAGAATTACCAGCAAAGCCACTGCATTCAACAAAAACAAACCGAAATATTCAAAAACTCCGATAGAATTCTAGCATTTCTATTTTTTTTTTTTCAAAATTTAGTTGTTTTTTTCTTTTGGGAAAGTACAGTGAGATCCGAGTATTAAGATCCTTCATTTTAATTGTATTTCCGAAGAATCTAGGAGGATATGAAGAAAGCAAAATGAAAAGCTAAAATTCCCTAAGAATTATTGAGGATATTCTAATTTGTTTTCGATACCATCAAACGATTGTCCAGGAGCGATATGCCACTTGACAACAAATTTTGTTTTTATTAGATCGAATCAAGGATCAATATTTTAATTTAATCTGGATAATTAGTTTTTTCGCATTGAATATATTTTTTGTCCAAAACCCACTTATGTCAATTAGTAATAGAGAAATCAAATAAAATAAGATTAAATTAGCAAACAAAAACTAATCGATATCCATACGTCATTCCCGGGGAGTTTCCGATCTCATTTAACGTTACCATTATTGTTCTAGGGAACTTTGTGTAAGCCCATTTCCTGACGTATTTGGTTACATTCTTTCTTTTAATAGAAGTCACAAAACCTTAAGTTTTAGTTTCTGAAGTTAGAATGTAGTATTTAATCTTCTAATTCATTTCTAATTTTAAATTGTTATTATTATTTTTGTTTTAGTATCAGATGAGTTTAACTATCAAAAAAAAATCTAATCAACCTTATGCTTCAAAACATTCTAGAGTGGCTGCTCAATATCTACCCTAACTGATATCGAACAGATAAAACTGTTTTGATTTCCCAGATATTTAGCTATAAAAGCCAAAGCCATTTACCATAGAAATTACTCGTCAAAAAGTCTTTTACCAAAATACATTGATAAATCATGAAACTGTTCGCAATTTTTGTCGCTATTATCCTTGCTTTGGCAGTTGCTGTCAATGGAGCTGCCGTTGGAGATCCATGTGTCTGCACAAGGATGTACAGTCCGGTTTGTGGATCTGATGGTAATACCTACAGCAATCCTTGTGTATTTGATTGTGTTGCTACCGAGACGAAGAATGATTCTGGAGTGGAGATGTTCCTTGTCAAAAATGAAGCTTGTTAATTTTAAAAATGAAAAATATGTTTCAACGAGGCAGCTGAACAGAATAAATTCAAGTGATTTTGGTTAAATTTGTTGTTGTTTTTTTTTTTTTTTTTTTTGTGGTGTTTCATGTAACAAAATTTAAATTATGTCAGCTAATGGATTTTGTTCCAAATGGTTTCTTGATTTTGTTGGAAATATGGTGAGGTTAGGTTTAACAGAGTTGGAAAAACTTGGAGTAGGTGGCAGACATTAAAGGATAGACACAACTTCAAGCGGAGAGTATAAACAGCAACAAGAAAAAATGTAAGAAGCAGCTGCAGATGCATTTCAAGCTTTCTGAAACTGCAACATTCTAATATGAACGACATTATTGTGAGGGTGGAATGTTAAGAAATTGTGATATTCAAAAGAATCAAAGTTTGTGTCCATTTAGGAAAGGTATGAGTGAATGAATTATTATTCTTTGCTGACGATGAAGCCATCATTAGTGAAGATCCTACGTCCTTGTAACGAAAACTATATACATAAATAAATTTATTTGCGGGACAGCTCCTAAAGGAGCCAAGGCCTAGTGACTTATACTCTCAACCATTCCTGTGTGTGTGTTGTTAAACGGCAAGAATGAAAAGGACCTACACCGAGTCCAAAAAGCTACATGAGATGCACTTTTTCGAGACACATTTTTACTCTTGGAGATTTTGTCAGTTCCTCGCAAGAGGCAGTACCCCGGAAAAGAAGGTGGTTAAGAACGGGACTCGGACCCAAGCGCGCGGCTTAGCAGTCCGACAAACTAACCACTAAGCCAGGAGGCACTGCAACTAGAACTATGAGTGGATATTTTGAAGGCAAATGGAAACTGTATCAGCGTGAAAAAGACTGAATACCCATATACAGTCCTCTTCCGGACATTTATATAAATGAATCAGTTTTTTGACATTACGCTCATAGAGAATCCTAAAAATTCATTCCGTCTGTCTGTATGTCTGTCTGTCTGTCTGGGTGTATATCAAGCTGCAGCCTAAGCGGGTTAAGCGATTGCCTTCAAATTTGGTATTTGTTTATCTCTTGGCATTCCCAGAGCGGAAATTAAAACTTAATTTTTAGGGCTAAAAATAACGGTACTTGTCATACGACCGTTTAGGAAAAGCTTATTTTTCTCGAAAACGGCTCCAACGATTTTGATAAAAAAAATTTAAGAATTTTTTTGTTGGTATTGGCTATCATTTGATCAGAGCCACATATACGGGAAAAGTCTATTAACGGGACCTTTCATATTATAACAGTTTTTTTTTTAATTTTTGGCTTTCTCGGTGTTCTATCAAATTGTATATTTTAAAAAATCTAGTTAGCCAAATTAATTCTGCATATCAAAATTTTTAATACTTTTTTTCTAATTAAAAATAATTTATAAATTTTTTTTTTGAAAAATCAATATTTTTAAAAACTAATCAAAAAAAAATTATTTAAATTTAATAATCATATGTATATTAATAAACTCTAAAAAAACTGCATAAAATTAAAAAAAAAATCAAAAAACTAAAAATACAGAATTTTATTAAAATCCATCATACACTTTCGAAATCCTTTTTTCATAAATTCTTTGTTATTTAAACCATGTAGTAGCGTTCTTCATTTTCACTAAAAACCGTTAAGTATAATGGTTTTGATAATTTTTATAAGTTCAAACTGTGTTACTTTCAACGTATATGTTATTTGTTTTTGAATGACGAACAACAACTTATGTGTACTACCACCAAGTTCATAGGCTGGAGTTATAGCATTTTATATATAACATTCTTGACTTCAAACTAACCTTTTCTCTCCAAATCGACTGGTTGAATAAATAAATAAATAAATTTAGATTAATCATTAGATGACGGGGTTATTTTGCTTCGAAAATATATGTTATACCCGAGCAACGATGGGTGGGTACGCTAGTCTTATATAAATGAAGGCTTAAATTTACTTAGCTGTTTTAAAAGTTCTGTATTATGTAATTGAAACGCATTCAAGAGTTATTAATACCCGTATCATGCAGTAACACAGAGCCTTAATACAAGTTGGATGGAAGATAAAAAGAGGTAATACCGATACACATTGGTTTTGAATCTGTAAATCGTAAGTAGTAGTGCCCCGTGGCTTAGTGGTTAGTGTGTCGGACTGCTAAGCGAAAGAACCTGGGTTCAAATCCAGCTCATAGCCACCTTTTTTTTCTGGGGTACTGCCTCTTGTGAGGAACTGACAAAACTTCCAAGAGTAAAATTTGTCTCGAAAAAGTGCATCTCATGTAGCCGTTCGGACTCGGCGGTAAACTGTAGGTCCCTTCCATTCTTGCAGAGTAACAAGACACACACAGGAATGGTTGAGAGTATAAGTCACTAGGCCTTGGCTCCTTAAGGAGCTGTCGCGCCAATAAATTTATTTATTTATTTTATTTATTAAATCGTAATATATATAAGGGAAAATCGAGCCGGCTAAATCGTTCGGCATTCGTGTAGTTTAGCTTAAGTATGAATCTCTATACTTAACAATTCATCCCAAATTGCCCAAAACAATTACGTAGGGCTATTTTGCTGAAGTGTTGAGACAGGAAATATTTCGACGATGTTCCAGCAAAGTAAATTTTTCTATAATGATCCTATCCATTTTAATTAAATCTTCCGAATTTAAATCAGTAAACAAAAGTGAGTAACAGATATGAGAAATATACTCAACTTTGGCCAAATGTACGTCTTATAGATGTTCTCGATACAAGTTTTACTCGTGGATAGTATCATCAGGAGTGGGTGATACTTTAACAATAGAAGGAAACATTGAGTTTTTGAAGCAGTAAATTCCAAATGGTTAGAAAACCCCCATTGACCAATATTAACAAGATAGGCATTTATTGAGCTTATTATATTTTTTTATAACAGGCGCGCGCAAAAGGGATTTGTGTGTTGCCCTTATAGTGTTAAAACGCACTGCGCGAGCATAGGAAGATTATGGATGAAGGAAAGAAGGTGTCGATTAACATTGGTTTTGAATGTTTGCATATTGAAATGGCAAGGGAAAATCTCGCCGGGTAAACCATTCCAAAGTCGTGTTGTGCGGCTTAAAAAAGAATTTCTATATTTCACCGTGCGTCCGAAATTGGGCTGAAGGGTGAACTGATGAGCATTCCTAGCAAGACACGTATTACGGGCGAAACGTTTAAGGAGAGGAATGCAGCTGGCTACCTCGAGTGAACATTTTTTTTATGAAAGAAATGGTAAAATAAGGAAAGACATGAAACATTGCGCCGGTGTTCGAGAGGAGCAATTGTTTCAGCGGCAGTTTTATTTCCTATCAATCTCACCGCTCTGTTTTGTACTCTATCGAGCAGGTGAAGCGATGCTTGAGAAGCACCTGCCCAGAGGTGTGAGTTATACAAAAGTTTTGGGCGTATAAACGCTTTATAAATTGTAGCCAGATGAGTAGGGGAAAAACTTCTTACACCGATACAGAAAACCTAAGCACTTAGCAGCATTCTTAGCTATCTCAAGTATATGGTCGTTCCAACGGAGGTCGTCGTTGATATACATACCGAGTGGTGAGAGCTTTTCGGTTTCTTCGATGTAAGTGCCATTCATAGACAATGGCATTGGGGGTAGGTTTAGCTTTAACGACAGAAGGCAGAATTGAGTTTTCGAAGCATTAAAATCTACACGATTCTTATTACCCCATTTGACAATGCTGTATAAATCGGAGTTTAATGAGCTTGACATACGGTACCGATGCAATTGTACGTCCGAAGGCGATGGACGTGAATTATCAAACGAATATGAAAAGCTGAGGGTAGAGTCGTCAGCAAAACAGATAAGTGGATTAGAAGTAACAGACAGAAGATCATTTATTAAAATGAGGAAGAGAGTCGGAGACAGAATGGAGCCCTGGGGCACACCAGCATTTATTTTGTGGGAATCAGATTTGAATCCGTCCAAAACAACTTGCATTAAACGGTCCAGAAGAAAGCTTCTAATCCAACGATCCGAAAAACACGCAATTTCGATAAGAGAGCTTCATGCCAAACTCTATCAAATGCCTTGGAGATATCAAGTGCAATAATCTTACTTTCACCAAAGCGATGTAAAGATTTGTTCCACTGTTTGGTGAGATATGCCATTAGATTTCCTGTGGAACGGTTGCTGAGGAAGCCATACTGACGGTCATGGAGCAGCTTCGATCTTTGAGATATTCCTTAAGCTGACGGTTAATCAGCATTTCCATGACTATGACAGCTGCTGTTGCTGTTCATTCGAAAAACTGGGTGTTATCATCAACAATAAAAAATGTTTGGATCATTGATAAAATTAGAAAGAGTGTCGAAGACAGGAGGGAGCCTAATTTCATAATTTCATAATTTTGTTTCAGGTAAAAACTTTAAATGAATGTAGTAAAGGTTTCTAAATTATTTTAATTTCGTCCGGCCTTACAATTTTGGAAACAGTTTGCTGTCACCTCGAGGTATCATTACACCTCACGCCAAACAATGAATTCAATATTGGTTTGATACTTTTTGTTGTGTTCACAATAAAATTGCTCATGCCAACGAAAATAATGTGCGCAATCATATCAAGAGATGGGTCTGCGTCACTATCGAGAAAACTACTCAATGATCAGCTTCTTACGCAGAGCTTCAGAATCCCTTCTTCAGCTTTGGTTCCCATTACTTTCTTGGCCATCACTTGTGTTTCGTACAAAATTTTTAGACAATTAATTCTCGCGATCAACAATAATTACAAAACAAATATTTGATTTGCATGCGTAACAGTTGTGAGTTAAAAAGAACTTCCACACACTTGTTGTCATTTGCATAAAAAAATGTTTTATTTTTCCACTTAATTCTGAGTTCAAAATAAGTTTGTTTAATCCAATTCAATGCCATGAATGAAATTGCGAACCCCCTGTGACAACTTTGTTTCTCTATGTTGATACCCTCAATCAGCTAGTAAATCTGATGAATTTTCAATACTCCAACACACTTTTAGTAAATAGATAGATAGACACCTTTTTCAATTAAGAAGAGATTAATCTTTGTTTGGTAAACAGATCACTTCAGACCAAAATATTCAAAACAAAAACGATAACAATTTTTTTTTTATTTTTTTATAATTAATTTATTTTTTAATCATGATTACTATATTCGAGTTGGGTATCTTTGCAATATTTTTTTTTTTTTTTTTTTAATTTCACAGTCTGAACTTTTTCCATGGCATTCCTAGTCAGGAGCTATCGCACGGTCCCATTTTGGCAATGTTCAGAGTCTTGCCCAGCTGCCTGTATTGCCTCTGGGTGCAATCGAATTCGCAGCGATTGTTGTAGGTGACCTTATTGGAGCCACAAACTGCCCCCTTCTCGCCACTGCATGGACAGAAGGTGCCTTCGATCGGTGCAACTAATGCAATGAGCAACGCAAAAACACCAATTAATGCAAAAAACTTCATTTTTTCTTCAAGTAAATTCCACTCAAGCTCTGCAGATAACGACAGCTGATTTCAAACTAAACGCCAACGAATTTTTTGCCCGGTTTAATAAGCTCAGCGATGACTCTTTCACATATTTGCATATTTAATTAACGATAGCAAGAGACAAGTCTTACGTCACGTGTGTCTTAAATTAGAGGAAGTAATGTTCCAATTCCAACATTATTCGCACTTGTATCTCGATTTTAATATTTAATCTGCTTGGAGCTTGGAGTGTATCTGAGACTTTAAAACTAAATAGATAATTGATATGCCTTTTGCGACTCAACCAATTGTGATGATTAATGGACTGTGTAATTTGAAAAGAATCCAGATACGGGTAAGAAAGTACTTAGATGTTTCGAATATAGTGAGGTGAGCCAGAGAGGAAGATACACTCAAAAGATACAAACACGAGCTGAACGAGAGATCTTTTGTGAAGACTCACTCGACCTTAAAATTACTAAAATTTAATTTAATTTATTTTTAAACGGAATTAACACGTTCGATTACCTAAATGAGGCACGCGCTTAGTGGCAAGTTCTTGGCTTGCTATGTAGGAGAAAAAGAAAGCATAAATGTCGGAATGTTTAAATAGGGTCAACATGATTACAATAGCTTAGCTTCAAGTTGAATACAGCTTAAAAAAAGTAAATCAAAATCAGAAGTGTATTTAAGAGTTGTTAAAAGATTTTATCAACATTTTAAGAAGAGTTTTTTTCTAACGATGAAAGTACCACTTACGATAGGTGGGAACATTTTTCGTTTCGAGCTCTTGAGGTTTAATTCGACGGGATTTCTTATTCTCCATTGGACATTGCTGTTAAGATCAACATTTAATGAGTTTACCATTCGCTGCTCTTACAGTCCCAAATCCCAAAAACATGGTTGTGAACCTGGAAACGAAGATGACAAGTTAAAAGTATTCATCAGTATGTCGTTGATAAATATAAGAAAAAAAGATGGAGACAAGATGGAGCCCTGGGGTACACCACAATTTATCAGCACAAACTGTATTGAATGAAAGTTTATGAGTCATTCAACGAAGAAACGCTGCCAAATATATATATAAGAAACCAGAAGAACAAGACAGAAGCAAAACCTATTGTGACTTACACTTAGAAATGTCATCGTTGCAAGGAATGCCCATCAGTATACCCTTGAGCCTAACTTCGGACGTACCGTCAAGTACAGAGATTTTTTGTTTAGCCGTACCGCGCGAATGTGGAATGCCTTGCCAGACTGTTTTTTCTCTCCCATTTTGACTTGCAGAATTTTAAAACAAATGTGCATCCTTTACTATTTTCCTAATGCTTTCGCTGTGTTTATTCGACATTATAAGGGTAGTCAAAATCCCTTTAGTGCGGGCCAATTATAAAAATTATAAAAAAATATCGCCCGACTTTACTTTTGGAGAGCGAGCAAAGCGACCATACTGAATGGAGGAAACTGGACAGCCCTTTCCAATTATTTATAAGCTGCACTTAAATATCAACACAGCATCAAAAAAAATCGATAGTAAATCAAAAATAATAATAATAATTTTATAAATCATACATGATGTTTTTTATGGCGGTTTTCTTACAATTTATTAATTAACAATTTAGGCAAATTAGTTAAACGTTTCAATCTGGCAGACGGCAACGCCACAACAAAAACTCTATTTAATTTATTTTATTCATTTATTTGTTCGTAACTACAATTGTAAATTTGTTTATAACCAGCAGCAGTCTTAACGGCTCAAATTTGGTACATACATATGTTATTTTTGTTTGACATTCCTAAGAAAGGTTTTTAAAATTTTATTTTAAGGGATTAAAAAAAGTTATCTCCCACATTAACGTTAAGAAAAAGCTTGTTTCTTTCTCGCAAACCGCTCCAACGATCTTGATAAAAATGTTTTAAAACTTTTTTTTTAGGTATTTGCTATCATCTTATAAATACCAAATATACCAGAAAAGTTTATAAACGGTACTTTTCGTATAAGGGTTTGTTTTTTTATTTTTTATCGGCAACGTCTCATTGGATTTCAGTCATATCTTATATTTGAAAAGATCTAGATAGCCGAATTAATCCTGCATACCAACATTTTAAATAATATTTGTTTGTATTTTAATTATTTTTGATTTTTTTTTTATCAATATTCTTAAAAACAATTATTTAAAATTGTATGGTTACTTTTAATAAACTCTTAAGAAGTGCATAAAAAAATCTCAATTTTTTTAAAAAAATAAAAATAAAAATTTAAGAAATATTTTTGTATTAATTCATTATTATTTAAGACGTGTAATGACGGATTCTGTTTTACTAAACACCGTGAATTGTGTGGTTTTGACACTTTGTATAGGTTCAGACTCTGTTTATGTTATAATATTGACTGATGGGAGGACCACAATTTTTTTCCATTTCTCATCTCCAATGGCTATACCTGGGGGTTTACCAAGTTAACCTCAGAAATCATTGGCAGATCTCGATCTTGGTTTGTTCTATACCTTAGGGAAACTAAATGCTAGTTAATTGGGTTCTCAAAGCATCTTCTTTCTACATGGTAGTACCAGCTAAGTTGTACATGCTGTGTACATTCCTAATTTGGTGACTTTCTCTGATTTGTTTGCTTATAATTTGATCAAGCCTTGTCACAGGCGCTATCTTCTTTATTTCAGCTGCCAACTATTATTACTCATCCGTCTTCTTCGTTGTGCAACATTGTGAAACATATGTAAAACAACTACCATGTAGTGCCTTATACTCTAAGTTTGGAGCATTTTTCGATGCCAATTCACCCATTTTGACTTATGCAAAATTTAATGTCGTCATTATAAGATCCCTAGCTATTGTCCAAAGATCAAAAATAATAAAAACTTTTCGAACTGTTCCAATCCAATAAATGTCCGAAGTAGGCCTATGTGCATCAGAAAATAAGCAGCATTGATTCGGACTAATAGGGTATACATTACCCCCAAAACATCCACACAAAGAATAAGTGATTTAGCATTCGGACAGTCACTATTAATTTCTAGCAGAAGGTCAGAGACTGTAATAAAATGCATAGGACTGCTTCCCTGGTGCACACCAACTTCGATTGGGAACTCTGTGCGGAAATTTTTTTTTGTTGTCCATTTTGGTCGATTATTATCCGCACGTAGATTACCAGGAGTCCACGTTTCCTTAGGCCTTAGTGCAACCCATATCAGATTCCATGGTTGTCTATCGAATGTTTTTTTCATTAAAAACAAATACAATGTGTAAATCTCTTTTCCGATAGCATTTTTAATTGATTAAGGTCAGAAAACCCTTTTATTTTTCGCAAACTGGCATCTAATACCCGCTCAACGAACTCTATGGTATGTGACATTTTCCAACTGATTATGCATTTCATCACCACTGATAAGTTTGAAGGTGAAATTCGTGAGCTAACTAGACCCGATGTCTTCCATCTTTTTTAAGAACTCGTTCTGGACCAATTTATAGTATTTTTTCCGCTGCAGAACTGACTTCTTCTACTGGGATATCAGGGACTTCTTTGTTGTAAGGTGAAGTTATTGGGAAGCTGGTTTGCATCAGCATCAGCCGGTTCAGATATTTCTTTCAGTTCCGGAGCGTTTATATTTAAATAAAAATCTGAAAAATATGGGATCTTTATAAAAGTTTTTCAAGTAAGAATAAATTGTTTCAAAAATTCAGGAGTAACCATTATAATCCTTTACAGCTACATACATGTGTATAAAAATCAACTTTTGTATTGCATTAATTTGTTGAGTTTGTAGCTCATGCTGGTTTCAATTAACCAACAAAAAAATAATAACTGATGAACTTCTGAATCATACGCTTTATCCCTCAGCAAATCACCAATGCCTGTAAAGAACCAGGAAGTCAAGACACTTCCTTGTGGTACACCGATTTATATTGTATGATCGTTCGTGACGTTTTATTTTTTTATATACATTTTCTCAACTGCTGGGGGAGAGTACGATAACTTAGGCGTCAAGAAATGATAACGGTTTTTAGTAGAACAGTTCAATACAAGAATTTTTTTCTATGGGAGGGGGGGTCTATCTCCACCCATTTGGTCAGTAGGGGCATTTTCATAAAAAAAGTACTTTTAATTTTCTCAAAAAACTAGAAGACATAAAATCATCTAGTTTTCAGGTATTGATTAAGAATTAATAAGAGCAACGAATTTTAGAATAAAAAATAATATATAATTTTACAGTTTTGAAAAATTACACTTTAAACTTTTTTGTATGTTTTGTTTTCCCAAATTTTGAGTTTAAAATTTGTTTTTTCAAAAATTGTGCATAGATTTCACTCCATTTAAAAATAAGCAAATAGAACGGAGTATTGGCTTTAAAAAAAAGTATAAAACTTACCTGTAAGTATTACCGTTATTTTTGTATGATTTTTTTATTCTTTAAGTACTTTTTTTATGAAAATGCTCCTACTGCCCAAACGGGGGGAGAAAGACCCCCCCCCCTCCCATAGAAAAAAATGCTTTTATTGAACTGTTCTACAAAAAACCGTTATTATTTCTTGGCGCCTAAGTTATCGTACTCTTGCCAACTGCTGGCTTTTAAAATATCTTTTATAAAATTCTACCAGAATCAATCAAAAAAACTCTTTCAGGAAAAACAATGTTTTCCATAACAATATCCTCCGCAATTAGCAAAATCATATTACAAGCTAAAATATTCTCAAGAAGAACATAATAAGATGTACTATGGACTTAAGACCAAACAGAAGTCCAATCAGCAAATGAACATATTTTTTTTTGTTTTGTATAACACAGCTTTAATTATGTATATTTAATTTTCTTTATTTATGTTCACGGTTTCTGCAACGTTTAATTAAATATTTTATTGTGAAATTGCGATTAGAAATTAACTTATATTAACAATGACTCATAACCTCTCATTTTTTGTTTTATTTTCTTATCAAATGCACACAAACTAACGAACCATATGTCATACCATATGTCAAACCAGTTGTCATACCATATATGTCAAAGCTCTCTTTAGATAAGATTAGAACCGCCGTAAAACAAACACCCGCATATCACTCATCGGATTAAAACCTTATCACACCCTCAATGCTTCCGTTAAAAAAAAAACCTTCGATAATATTTTCGATAACAATTCACATGACTCATTTTATTATTTTCAAAAATGTTCTTCAATTTTACAACACAAAATATACATTTTCTTTTGCTTCGCAGCTCTTAAGACATCAATAAGCAATAAATTATTAATTTCCATTTTGTTTTAAAAGGTTGTTAACTTCTTAGCACGGCCCTGATCTCATTTGTCTAATGTTGCGGCCTTGTCTGTCATTTTCTTCGATTGCACAGTCCATCAAGCATTTGTTCGCATATGTCACATCGTCCGAACCACAAACTGGCTGGTAGTTCCTTGGGCATGGACATACGGCCTCGGAACCGCTAATAAAAAGTGCCAGGATGGCTAAAAGCGCGACAAATATTCCGAAATATTTCATTTTTCCAAAAAAAATTCTAAAATCGTTTAAAGTTCTGTTTGTCTTAACGAACAAATCGATACTGACGACTGTCGCGCAGTTCAAAAGTGCTTTTAGGTTATCTAATCAACACTTCAACACACTTTGTTATTAAAGGTGTGCGTTTTTTTATTAAAAGTTTTTTTTTTTTTATATATTCTCTGTCAGTAATGAGAATGACTATTACCGTACGGCCGATTGAATCAGTAGAATTATCGAAAAGTTCTGTGCTTTTATAGAATCATATAACTCATAGAGTGGATCAATATTGGATATTTCTATAGACTTGTTGAAAGATTAAGCTCTGCGGCAAGTTGTATTGACGGGTTTACCTGGAATTGCTTGGACAAAGCAAACAGTGCTGTGGAATTATTTATTTTGTTTCTCAATTAATTTGGTTGTTCATTAATCATGATGCGGGTGGGTTTTATTTGAAGGAGTCGTAGGTTGATGGGAGTAAATAAATATTTTTTTTTTATTGTACGACTTATGATGGTAAGAATGTTCTACAAAGTATTTTACAATCCTAAAGGGGGTTCTGGTGTATCTAAATGAAATCTGACATGAAATAGGAAAAAAATCACACCAGGGGAAAGAACCGCCAGTAAACATTCCTTACTGTCTGCTGAGAAGTTTCATTAATAAGTGAACTTATTTCCGGGGTTGATCTAAAAAAAACATGGGCACGACTGGGTCGCACGTACTTGCTCGTATGTGCGTAATTACATTGGGAAGCAAGATCTTTGACAGAAACAAGTAATATTTACGTTGAAAATAACACAGTTTGAACTTATAAAAAGTTTTAAAGCCACAATACTAAACGGTTTTTAGTAAAAATGAAGTACGCCGTCACAAGTCTTAACTAACAAAGAATTTATGAAAAATGTATTTCGAAAATTGTAGGAACGGTTTTGATGAAATTTTGTTTTTTTATTTTTAGTTTTTTGAAAAAATTTTTGTTTTGAAATTTTGACACGCAGTTTCTTCTTCTTCTTTGTTTCCGGAAGCTGTTGACAGCAACACTTTAACTCCTACTGGAGCATAGGGCGGCAAATTTTTTTTTTTTTGTTGACGATTCATTATTGATAGCATCACAATTGCTATTGTTATATGAAAGATGCCGCACCCCCAAATCCGATGTGCGGTTTACTACAGTCGGTGGGACTGTAGAAGGATTAACCTAAGCTTGGGTACCTCTTGGGGAATTATTTCCGTTCGTTGTCATATTTCATAGAAAAAATATCTTTTCGCTCCACTACCGTGTTTTTCCGGTTGTGGTTAATAACACGTATCTGTATAACATAAAAAAAATACATTATACACACAAGCCTTCGATTCGACAGGCACACTACGCCTTTTTGGATGGTCGAACACATACATATATAGGCCGCCCACTATGGAAAACAGACGCCTTATGCAGCCGCCCACTATGGATACAGATGCTACTTGCTGTTGCCGTTGGCCTTGCAGGATAGGCTCCTCCGCCACCAGACTTTCCTACCGTTGACCGCCATATGCAGTTCCTCCGCTTTTAGGGAGCTTTTTTGTACTACTCAAGGACAAGATCGTGCCCTGACCAGCAATGCTGGGTTGTTTGCTTATCCCGGCAGCCATTCGGTCCCCTTGTGCGTTAGCGTTACCCGCCCTCCACCGCGAGGAGGTGCACATAGGGATTTTCCTGTTAACGAGCCTAGGACCACCGAGGTGGCATTTCCTATTGCTCTCCAGTACTTTTAGAGGACGCAGTTTCTTAGAGTTTATTAATATACGGGTGTCGTATTGAATCCCCAAAAATAATAAACCCCACGGGATAATATCCCTAAACAAATTCAATCCAACTTGATAATATCCCCAGAGACGTAAGACAAATGGACAAAATCCCCAACTAAACAATTTATTTTGCCAAAATCCCCAGTATCCGTGCACATCCTCATTTATGAAGTTAATTTAAAAAAAAAAAATAGAAGTACTTTTTTTTTGTACATAAAACATTTAGAGTTAACAGATACCCTTCTTTCATTTTTCCTTTTCATTATATGTAAAACAATACGAGAAACCTTATTTTGTTCGCATTATTGTAACATAGTACGTTTATTATGAATCAAATGAATGAAAAAGATTTGGGGATTTTTCTTTGGGGATTACATCTTTGGGGGAAATTATCACCAACCCTTAATATACATGTGATTATAAAATTTTAAATATTTTTTTTATAAATTTAAAAATATTGAATTTTCAAAAAAAAAAATGTTCAAAAATTAATTTTAATTAAAAAACAAAGTTATTTAAAATTTTGATATTGTTTCAAAATCGCTTTTTACGGCCTTTAAGTCCACCAAAACTTCGACTCATCAGTTGACAGTGAGTACCGTTGTCAAGACGCAACTTTCGATTTGTTCAGTTCAACTATATAAAGTTTTTGCTGAGTCTTCTACTTAGTTGTTTTTACTTGCGATTATAGGGACTATAAGGCAAGTTATGCATTCGTAAAAAAAAAAAAAAATTCTAACAATCAAACATGATATTACGATGATAGAGAAGTCAAAAAAAGTGGGTCCGGAAATTCCGTCCGTCTGTCTGTCTGTCTGTCTGTCTGTCTGTCTGTCTGTCTGTCTGTCCGTATCGATATCTACAGCCTAAACGGTTGGGCCGATTTGATTCAAACTTGGTATATAGTATTTTTAGAGTGCTCTACCCGACAGTTTTTGGAATTGGCATTCTAGCTCCAAAACTAACGGTACCTGCCATATAACTTTTATTAAAAAACTTATTTTTCTCGAAAACGGCTCCTACGATTTTGATTAAACTTTCAGAATGATGTTTTCTGTGCAAAATCTATCTTTTAATTTTAATGGATTTTTCAGAAAAAGTTTTATAACGGTACCTCCCATATGACCGGTTTTTTAAAATCAGACTTTCTCGTTAACTAATTGACGGATTTTGATGAAATTTTCAAAATATGTAGTGTTTTATGATTTAAATAATATTGCTTATCAAAATTTTCAAAAACATTTTTTTTTAAATTTTAATAATTTTTTTAAAAAAATATTTTGTTTTTTGAATATTTTGAAAACGGATCTATAGAGTTTTTTTTTAATTTTTTTCCTAGTATAAACTATAGATTTTTTAAAATTGACATACTAAAAAAAATTTAAAATATGTTTTCGAAAAGTTTTTCAAAAAAAACATTTTTTTGAAAAAACTGGTCGAACGATTTTGAAATGAAAAATTCATAAAATAGAAAACAGCAAAAGAAATAAGATGGTTTACAACATTTTTTCCAAAAAACGTTATGAGTAGTGTTTTTTTGAATTCATAAATTTTTTTCCCCAACATTTTATTTCATATTGCTCGGCTAAGCCCTAGCCAAGCCATTAGTCAAATAAAAGAAAGTGACAACCTACATTACATAAATACTTACGTATTTTAAAGTATTTTTCATCATCATAAAAGCACAGAATAAATAAGGAAGCCTTTGATAAACACACAAAAACAACTAACAAATAAAAAAAACTATTCGATTACTACTGAATGCAAAAATTTCAATCGAGAAAACAAAAGTTTACACCTTCCTATAAATAAACAAAACCACTGTGTTAACTTTTAATATTGTCTCTATACCTACTGGCTTAACAGTAGTTGGAACACGTATCTTAATTTTAGTACCTACCTTCCTTCCAACCTTATTATAGGTACCTAAATCCTTTATAAATTCCATTGGTCCCATATTGGGACGTATAAAGGTCCCTTTACCTAGCATTATTGCCATACTGCTGATTCCGACGAATCTTTATGTCAGTTGTTCAAATTTTTCCATACCAAAATGAAAATTTAACTGAAAAAAGTCCTTTGTATCTTTCTATTAGCAAATTATATTATAAACAGTAAGCAGCAAGTGGAAAGATAATACTACACTAAAAAACTGCAAAAGCTAACAATCCTATATATTTATGTGTTTATCCCTTTGTGACGCATGTTCGTTCGAGCTTCACCCCAAAACGATTCTAAGGAAGTTGCACGTCATACAAAAAATATTAAAATAAAATCTTTGTCAAAAAGACGCCTGCACTTAAAAAGGATTAGCACATAAGAGCAAGTACGTGCGACCCAGTCGTGCCTTTTATTTAATTTTATTTTCTTACAACGTAGTTTGTATTAAAACCTTCAGTTCATAAAATTTTGATATGCTGAACTAATTTGGCTACCTAGATGTTTTTAAATATAAAATTTGACAGAAATCCAAGGAGCCGTTAACGAGAAAGCCAAAAATTAAAAAAAACCGTTATATGAAAGTTACCGTTAGTTGACTTTTCCAGTAAATTTTGGTTCTAATCAATCGATAGCCAATACCAACAAAAAGTTCTCAAAAATGTTCATCAAAATCGTTGGAGCCGTTTTCAACAAAAATAAGATTTTCCTAAACGGTCATATTGCGGGTACCGTTATTTTTAGGCCTAAAAATAAAATTTCAATTTCTTCTCTGGGGGAATGCCAAAATAATAACACACACCAAATGTGAAGATAAACGCTTAAGCCGTTTAGGCTGCAGCTCGTCATATGTACATACTGACAGACAGACAGACTGACAGACAGACATTTATTGTCGATCACCTTTATAGATTTCTCTATGATCGTAATGTTATGTTTGATTGTTATCTCAATTTTTTTTATATTCACGAATCCTTATAGTCTCTATAATCGCAAGTAAAAAAAACATTCAAAGAATTTTGTGTTAAATTAAAAACAGAACAGCGAGGCAAACTACTATGTTTTCTTTAATTTTAAAGAAATTTTGAAAATCAATGTTAAAAATCAAAAGTTTTGTTTAAAAATCATATTTCCAGATTGCATTCCAGACTTCTTTACACATGTCTTCTTGCAAAAACAATTTAAAAAATCGTTGTGATTTTGGAGCTATTTTTTAAAATAAATTTTTTAACAATACTTTATGAATGTAAACACAAAACAGAGAACGTATTTTCCTTTAATGTATGTAAATATTGATTTATTCAATTCCATTGTTTTGGGATTCCAAGTGTTTTTCCAGCATTTCTGCTTGTCATTTTAAAAATAAATATTAATTACCCAATATGCTAATTTTGTTAACCCGCATTAGGTGTGTCAGGTGTTTTTACTTTGTGTGTGTGTTTTTTTTTTAATATTTATTTAGATGCAAGTTGACATAATAATTATATAGAAGTACTTTGTCTTAATCAATAGTTAAGAAAATATTTGATTTAAAAGCCGATATTTGCTTTAATAAAAAGAGCCGTTTATAAAACAGTTCTTCCATTCCTATTCCTTATTTCTGCAGGATTTACTGATTGTTTGCTAAATAACTTTGAGAACTTGAAGTTTTGACTTTACCGCTTGACGGTTATCGAAGGTTTTCCCTATTCCTCTTGAATAAAACTTAAAATGTTTTAAAAATTTTAAAAACATTTATTCAATAGTTTGTGTACTCAAATTTTAATAAAAAAAAACTCGGCATATTAATTCTTCATGACATTTAAGTACGTATGATTTGTTTTTCCAAAACGTAACTTTTTTTTAAATTCAAAGGAAAAATTCAAAGATATAATTTTAATCATATTTTTGACCAATGCGTTTGAAGCTCTTACAGATTCCATTCAAAGAATTGTTGCCCACTCTCACACTTAAATCGGTAATGGTACAGTTTAGGATACCCACCTCCAATGACCTTGAATTTGAAATATTTTGTTCAGTTCGTTTTTTTGAACATGTCATCTTCACACAGTTTTTTATTTAAAAAAAAATAAATTTCACGACTGGACGCACGAATTTGTTCTAATGCTAGATAATTGCTTAGTGGCTGCATATGTATGTAAAGAGTGTTTTTTTAGAGGTATAGAGTCTTAAGTTGGCAACACTATTTTAACTGGCGGTCATTTTTGTCATGTTTATTTCAACATGAATAGACTGACGCCTGAAAAACGCTTCCAAATTGTGCAAAACAAAGATTGCCATTGATCCCTATTTTCATAAGCGAATTTTGTTTAGCGATGATGCTCACTTTTGGTTTTATGAATACCTCAAAAAACAAAAGTGCCGTATTTGGAGTGATGATAATTCTCAAGTGTTTGTTGAGAAACCATTACATCCATAAAAAATTACTGTTTTGCTTTTTGGGTTGGTAGAATAATTGGTCGGTACTTCTTTAAAGACAATGCTGGCCAGAACGTTACAGTCAATGGTGACCACTATTGAGCCATGATTACTGACAATTGAACAAACATTATGTGCAGGAGCTGTGGTTTCAACAAGGCAGCGCAACATGTCACACAGATCGTGCCACAATAGAATTTATTGAAGGAAACGTTTGGTAACCGCATTGTGTCACGTTACGAACACGTGAATTGGCCTCCAAGGTCGTGCGATTTAACGCCGCTTGATTATTTTCTAAGGGGGTATTTAAAGTCACTAGGCTACGAGGACAAGCCTGAAACGATTCACCACTTGAAAGACAACATTCGCCACGTTATTGCCTATATACGGCCACAAATGTTGAAAAAAAGTCATCAAAAATTGGAGCTCCAGATTAGACTACGTCCGAGCCAGCCGTGGAACAAAATTAGAATTAGAATAAAGTAAATTAATGTCAATTTGAAAAAAAATCATCTTTGTTTAATTCCATTTCAAAATTGTATACCTCTAAAAAAAAAAACACCCTATATATATTAAAATAAAAAAACAATTAATTTTTTTTAATAATAAAGAGTTATCTCGGAAAAACTAAGTATGTAATAAAAATTCAAAACTAAATGTCTAACGACATAGATGTCGTTTTTTTTAAACTTTTCAAAAATATATTTAAAATTGTTTTAGTATGTCATTATAAGAAAATCTGTAGTTTTCATCTGGAAAAAATATTTTAAAAAAAATCAATCAACCCGTTTTCAAAATATTTCGAAAACCAATTTTATTTTAGAAAATTACAAAAAGTCAAAAAAAAAAAGGTTTTGAAATGTAATATTAATTGAATTATAAATGATTTCCTATGTGCAAAATTTTAATGAAATCGGTTTACGATAAAACCGCATTTGAAAAAAACAGGTTCTATGAAAGGTACCGTTATAGAAAAAATTTCGAAAAATGCATTCTAACCGAAAGATGCATTGTTTTTTTATAATTAACGCGCACAAGGGACTATTTGTTTCCCTTTTAATGTAAAACACACTGCGTGGGCATTAGGAAGATAGGGAGGGAGGACGTGTCGATTAATATTGGTTTTGAATGTTTGCAGATCATAATGGCAAGGGGAAATCTCGCCGGGTAAACTATTCCAAATTCGTGTTGTTCGGCTAAAAAAAGAATCCCTATATTTCACGGTACGTCGGAAATTGGGCTCAAGGGTGAACTGATGGGCATTTCTTGCGTGACGAGTATTACGGGAGAAACTTTTAAGGGGTGGAATGTAGCTAGCTACCTCGAGTTAACATTTTTTATAAAAGAAACGATAAAATAAGGAAAGACATGAAACATTGCGTCGGTGTTCGAGAGGGGCAATTATTTCAAAGGCAGTTCTATTTCCTATCAATCTTAACGCTCGATTTTGTATTCTATCAAGTAGGTGAAGCGATATTTGTGATGCACCTGCCCAGAGTTTAGGCCGTATAAACGCTTTATAAATTGTAGCCAGATCAGATTGGGAAAATAACTTCTTACATCGATACAGAAAACCTAAGCACTTAGCAGCATTCTTAGCGATCTCAAGTATATGGTCATTCCAACGGAGGTCGTCGTTGACACACATACCGAGTACTGAGAGCTTTTCGGTTTCTTCGAAGTAAGTGCCATTCATGGACAATGGCATTGGTGGTTTATTTAGCTTTAACGACAGAAGACAGCATTAAGTTTTCGAAGCATTAAACTCCACACGATTCCTATTACCCCATTTGACAATGCTGTATACATCGGAGTTTAATGAGCCTGACATACGGTACCGTTGCAATTGTACGTTTGAAGGCGAAGGACGTGAATTATCGAACGAATATGAAAAGTTAAGTGGATTAGATAAAACAGACAGAATATCATTTATAAAAATGAAGAAAAGAGTCGGAGACAGAACGGAACCCTGGGGCACACCATTGTTGTAAAAAAATAGCACCCTGAAAGTTTTATCAAAATCGTTAGAACCGTTATCGAGAAAATCAAACTTTTTGTTAAAGATTGTATGGCAAGTACCGTCATTTTTAGGCCTAAAAATAAAAATTCAGTTTCCCCTCTGGGGAATGCCAAAAGAATCACACACACCAAATTTGGAAGATAATCGCTTAAGCCGTTCATGTTGCACCTCTTTATACTCACTGACAGACTCGCAATCTTAGGCAAAGTTTTAGAAGACCGACGTTTATTGCAAATTATTCGTATTAAATGCTTTTTCACTACCAATAATGGTCCAAAAGAATTAGCATACGAACCACCCTAGCTTGTTATGCCGTATTGCAGCTTTGAGTGTGCAAGACCGTTGTAAATAGTAGCTAAAACTTTTTGCGAGCAAAAAGGCTTAATGAGTTACAGTTTTCTTGTGACCAACAACATATAACATTTAATCGTTTGAATATGATATTTCCAATTCAAATTAAAATCAATGAAGACACCTAAATACTAAAAATGTGGCACCGACTCAATTTTGACACAATTTTTTTAGAAAATTGTAAGTTCGATGAAAAATTACTTCTACCACACTTATGAATAGGTAAAGGAAACTGTTTACAATCGAAACCATAGGCTATAATTATGTAAGTTGTTGGCAGATACCTTGAAACACATTAATTTAGTTTTTTTCACTGAATTAACCTATGCGTGGTGAACCACATTCTTAAGATTTCCTCATTCTTGGTGATACATTCCAGATCCAAATTCATACGTAAGAACTATATCATCAACAAATGCTGTTGTGTTACCATTTAGCTTAAGTTTGTAAATAAAGTTTATGTAGACAAGAAAAAACAATGGGCCAAGTACAGAACCCTGAGGAACATCATTTTTTAAAATCCTTGGCTCAATTAAAATATCCATTTATATTTAAAATTTGTTTTCTATTGCTTAAATACGTCGTGGATTACCATATCAAAAGCATTCTTCATGTCAACAAACAAACCTATGACTATCTACACACTCTCAAAATTACATCCTCTGTTGACATACCCGCTCTCAACCGAAACCGCCGATTATTGCAAAAGAAATTAAATTTATCTAAAAATGACACAATGCGAACTTTTATTAACTTTTCGAAAATCTTAGAAAACGTGGAAAGAAGAGATATTGGTCTATAATTTGAAAGCAATTTTCCGTTTCTTCTTTTTTCTAATCTTGTTTAGGAGATTACTAGTCATCCAATGTTTCATTTTACTCTTTTTATACTTACGATTATAGGGACTATAAAGCAAGTTTAGGATTCGTGAATATTAAAAAAACTGAGATAACAATCAAACATGACGTTACGATCATAGAGAAGTCTAAAAAAGTGATCGAGAAAAAATGTCTGTCTGTCTGTTTGTCTGTCTGTCTGCCTGTCTTTCTGTCTGTCAGTATAACGAGCTGCAGCCTAAACTGCTTAAGCGATTATCTTCAAACTTGGTGTGTGTGATTATTTTGGCATTCCCCAGAGGGGAAAATGAAATTTTATTTTGTAGCCCTAAAAATAACGGTACCTGCCATATGACCGTTTAGGAATATCTTATTTTTTTTGAAAATGGCTCCAACGATTTTAATGAACATTTTTGAGAATTTTTTTGTTAGTATTGGTGATTCTTTGATTAGAACCACATATACGGGAAAAGTCTATTAACGGGACCTTTCATATAACGGTTTTTTTTTATTTTTTGGCTTTCTCGGTTACCGCTATTTGGATTTCTGTAAAATTTTTTATTTAAGAAGATCTAGGTAGCCAAATTAATTCTGCATATCAAAATTTTGAATAACTTTTTTTTTCTAATTAAAATTAATATTTGATTTTTTTTTTTTTTTTTTTGAAAAATCAATATTTTGAAAACTAATCAAATAAAATTATCTTAATTTTATTATCACATGTATTTTAATAAATTCTAAAAAACTGCATACCAAAATTTAAAAAATATTTTTTTTTTCAAAAAACTAAAAATAACAAAATAGGATTTTATCAAAACCGGTCCTACAATTTTCGAAATAATTTTTTTCATAAATTCTTTGTTTTATAAGACGTGTGATGGCATACTTCATTTTTACTAAAAACCGTTAAGTATTGTGGTTTTTAATACTTTTTTATAAGTTCAAACTGTGTTATTTTCAAAGATCTTGCTTTCCAATGTAATTATGCTTACCATTATGTTTTAAAAATGATTTAGGGCAAGTGGCCGCCGCGGCTGGCCCGAATACATTCCAGCCGAGAGGCCCAATTTTCCCAATTTTGTGAAAATCGGGATCGGTGGCCATCTCGTATTGGGCCCATTCCCCGAACGTGTGACGCGCTTGATGGTCGTTCGGCTTCAATTCTTGCAAGAGTTGGATTTTGTAAGCCCGAATTAACTTTTCCCACCAATCGCTACACAAAAACTTTATTCTTTCTATTTATTTTAATTTTATTCAATCAATATGGAAAACAAAAGTATTCATTTTTGGTTAATTAATGTACGGTCCTCCGTGGTCGCACCGATTCCAACTTATCATCATCTGTTTTCAGCGTCGCGTCGTTTTTTTTTCCACCTAGAGGCTGCAAAACCTTTTATAAAAAGAGCTTTTGTTGCTAAGCTGAAGTTAATGGCTGCAGCCATGTTTGATGCTCGTGGCAGCCCCGCTTGATGTTCGTGGCTGCAGCTGTGCAGTGTGCACATTGACGACAAATATGTAACTCCCGCAAACCAAGATCCTTCCGCAAAATCTTCCATAAAGTAGATGGGCACAGGCCCAATTGTTGCGCGCAATGGCGAATGAACTCATTCGGGTTTTCTTCGATACTCTGCTCCACCCAACCGAACCATTATTTTGATAATAAATTTGCACGATTTGCAAACGTTGTTTAGGAGTATATATATGCCATATTATAAAATGGCAAACCAAACTGCCAGATTGAAAACCACACGTCTAAAAAACACCCTTTATTAATACTTTTTTTAGTTCCGGGAAAATTGTTAAAAATCCGAAGTACATATCTTTATTTTTATACAAAATATTTTGACCGATGTAAACACCCTATAGAAAATATTTACTTTACTCCATACCGGTGCGATTGCACCATTCGATACAATCGAGTCAAAAAGCAGATGAAGATGAAGACTGAAACTGATGACTCATTATTTCTTGCACATTTCAACTAAGTAAATATCGATAGCAGATTCCTCATAAAAGAATCCGATGCTCACCTAGCTATAGAGCAAAAGATCTATATATAACTCAAATATCAAATACTTCCTTGCTTTTCCACTAAATTTGTTCTTTTTTTGTAAAAAAAAAACTATCGATATTTTCTCTTTCCCTTTCGATAACTAAATTCTGAATTTGGAATTGCTTAATGTCCTATGTAACATCTTTGACTTGTTTTCATCATTTCATCTAAAAGATACGAAGTTCTGGAGTCATACTGTCTTCTAGACATGAACATAAGCTTCTGCGCATTAATTAAAAGAATCAGTGAAGTGTTCCCAATGAGTTTTCAAGATCATCGCCTTATTACGTTCAGCTTGAAATGCAGTTCCGTGGCCTGCTGTCACATGAATCTTCTCCAAAACAAATCAAACTCAAGTAATAAAGTTAACAATATTGCTTTGCTTTCATAATAATATTACATCCTTAACTTTATCAAATTATAAAACAAATAAAGATCCACTTCAACAAATCAGTATCAATCAAGTATAGATTGCAAGTACACATGAAAACAGAGATAAAATTACTGCCTTTTGAAAGGTCTAAGCCTATAAAAGCAATTGGCAATCAAGCGTTGACAATTGTTCATCAGAAGTTCTCTTTACCTGTTTTCCAAAAAAAAAAACGATAAAAAAAACATGAAGTTGTTTGCATTTTTGTTCGCTGTCATCCTCGTTTTGGCAGCTACTGTCAATGGAGCTGATGAGAAAGCAATGTGCGTGTGCCCAAGGAATTATGATCCAGTTTGTGGTTCTGATGCCAACACCTACAATAATCCATGTGAATTTGACTGCGTCGCTGCCAAGCTTAAGGGTATCGGAAAAATTTTGAAGTCAAGAAAGGGAGCTTGTCCAAATTTAAATTAATAATTGCAAAAGAAATGTAAATAGTCTAATAAAATAGTATAAATAAATTTTATTGTTGTGTTTTAATGTTAGGAAGTTCTATTTAATTTGATTTTATATTTTCTTATTGCGAAAGTGTTTTGAAGAATTAAATAAAAAGTAGAAAATTCTAAAATAAACGTCGTTCTTACCCAAAAAATCTCTTAACACTCCGCACCGCTTGATTAATGACATAAAACATGTTAGTCCAACTTTTTTAACTTGCGATTTAGGTACTAAAATGCAAGTTATGGATTCGTTACAAAAAAAAAAAATCTAACAATCAAACATGACATTACGATAATAGAGAAGTTGAAAAAAGTGGGTCCGGAAATTCCGTCCGTCTGTCTGTCTGTCTGTTCGCGCCTCTACAGCCTAAACGGATGGGCCGATTTGCTTCAAACTTGGTATTTAGTATTTATTGGGTAGTATCTCGGGAGGTGTTTTTCATTTGTGCTCTAGATCGAAAAATAACGGAACCTGCCATACAATTTTGAACAAAAAGTTAAATTTTCTCAAAAACGGCTCTAACGATTTTGATAAAACTTTCAGGGTGCTAGTTTTTTACAATAATACATCTTTCAGTTAGAAATTTGTTCTATAACGGTACCACTCATATAACCGGTTTTTTCAAATGCAGTTTTATCGTAAACTATTATCCCGATTTCAATAAAATTTTGCACACAGGAAGTCATTTATAATTCAATTAATATCGCATTTCAAAATTTTCAAAAACTTTTTTTTTCGATTTTTAATTTTTTTTTTTTATTGGTTTTCGAAATATTTTGAAAATGGGTGGATTGAATTTTTTTAAAAAAATTTCCAAGATGAAAAATACAAATTACCTTATAATGACATACTAGAAAAAAATTTTAAATATTTTTTTCGAAAAGTTTGTCAAAAAAAACCACTTTTTAAAAAAAACTGGTCGAACGATTTTCAAAATTTTTTTTTATTCGATAGACATTTAGTTTTCAAATTTTATTGCATACTTAGTTTTTCCAAGAAAACTCTGAAACTAACTAAAAAAAAATAAAGAATTTTCTAAAAAAAAATATTTTTTTTATTTTAATAGACGTGTGGTTTTTAATCTGGTAGGACTTTTTTCGGAGTTGGTGTTTTTAACAGCTGTCTCTTGTATTATGCTCAGTTTGGCTTGCGAGTTCATAATGAATAGACTTACTCCTGAACAAAGTTTGCAAATTGTGCAAATTTATTACCAAAATAATGGTTGGTTTCGGTGGAGCAGAGTATAGAAGAAGACCCAAATGAGTCCATCCGCCATCGCGCGCGGAAGGATCTTGGTTTGCAGGCTTACAAAATGCAACTCGTTCAAGAATTGAAGCCGAACGCCCATCAAGCGCGTCACACATTCGGTGAATAGGCCCAAAACGAAAAGGCCACCGATCCCGATTTTCACAAAATTGAGAAAATTGGGCCTCGGCTGGAATTTATTCGAGCCAACCACGGCGGCCACTTCCCCGAAATCATTCTTAGAACATAATGCAAACCCTTATCTTTATAATAAAGCAAGATTCTTGGCCATAACATTAAACTATATGCGTTTTATTTCTTCTTGAAAACCACACGTCTAAAAAAAACACCCCCTTTATATACATACATATGCAGCCACTAAGCAATTATCTAGCATAAGCACAAGTTCGTGCGACCCAGTAGTGTATTTTATTTAAATTTTATTCGACAATGTGACCGCACATATGAGCAAGTACGTGCGATCCAGTCGTGCAATTTATTTAATCCTCCACTAAGTGTGAGGCAACAGAGAGCAAAATGAATTCAATATAACTTACAGAACTCTTGAGAGCTGTAGGTACATGGAAAAGACTGAAACGCTCATACCTACCACTTTATATCTAAACCCTTATAAGGTTAGGTTACATTGGCTGTCACTTTGCAACTATGGTGATGTGTACTCAGGGTGACTTGGTATTGATCTGAATGAATCTTTTCGTGCCAAAAGGACATGTACAGTCTTACATTTGACTCTCTTGTTTAGAGTGGTTCTATTATTGCTAGAAGATGAATCCTTGTTACAGCAAATCGTCAGCTAATCCAATCATTTTAAATCCGTCATCTTATAGGCTGATTTGGAGATAAGAGTTCATTTATTACTATGCTACAGAGAAGAGGGGATAGATCACCAGTGGTGACCACTTTGCGGTGTACCTCTAATCCTGACTGATCTTTTTGAATAAAAGTCTCCTAGAGTGGAGTTATTAATTCTGGTTTTTATTATAACCTACGAAATGCATGATATCGTGTTGATCAAAAAATGGGAAGCAGAAGTATTAATTTTATTTCTAGGTATCCACTTTCATCCATTCCAAGCTCACATACATACATCTTCAAGGATGTGGGATCTTCAGTTAGAATTCAGCTAAGAATTTAAACCAATTTTGATAACTTGTTTAAGCTCTTTACTTTATTTTTAGAAGGAACCTCCAACTCACAAAATTTGTAAAAATGAAAATAGATAAATTCAAAAATAAAACCTTGAAATTAGAATTTTTAATACAAGAATGAATTAGAATTTTTAATACAAGAATGACAATCACAAGTAAGTCAAAGGGAGGTAAGAAGGTTTGGTCAGTTAAAGCCTAAGTTTTTTTTTTGTGTTTCTTCAAAAATCAACAACAATTTTCACTTTTTCTGCCTATATGAAATTTTTATTTAAGAAAATTATAATATAAGCCAAGTGTACTCAATCGAGCGGTTAGGAGTGTATGTGTTTTACTTGCACTTTGGATTGGTGAATAAAAATAAATAATAAGTTAAAACTGCTATGATATTTAAATAATGTCTAATATAATAAGTTACAACATTTTTTAAGTCTTTCTGTCCAATTTTGCAATTTGCGGACTAAGCGGCCTAAAACATTACCCTCGACTTTAATATGTATGGTAAATGTGTCCCAAAAACATTGTTAGACTACAATTTAGTTTTTCTGGTTTTTCTTTATTCCAAATCCGATTCTATATCTTTCAAGTCCCAACCTTTATTGCTAAACACCTGATTAGGTAAAAAGATTGCAAGATTGGCAAAGTTCCAACTTTTGACTCATTTGGAGTTAAATTAGATTTATTGCTATTTTAAGCCGATTAGTGTATCAAACCCAATGATATTTAACTGATAATAAGTAAATTACCATTAGTCATTTATTTGGTTGTTCTTTAAAAAAAAAAAAAAATAGAAATCAAAATGAAGTAGCTAGTAGTAGTAGTAGTAGTAGATCATTAAGAGTTTGGGTTTTTTAACTCCATTTTTATTCAAGTTCTTAGAATACATTTTATATCTTTAATATTCCGAAACGTGACTGACTAAAATTTGGCATTAATGTTAATTATATTTTATTTATTTATTAGGTTCTAAATATATTAATTTTATTCAAGGGGTGCTTATGGCTATAAGCAGGTGTTCAAACCAAGTTCTGAGTGGTGCCAAACATTAGGAGTGATAATCTATGTTTGCATCTGTATATTTATTTGGTTTTTTTAATAGGGACTTGACAACTTTGAATTTTATTCGTGAACGCACCCTTTCACTAATCATCGAACTGTCATTGTCAATTTATTCAGTAAACTCAATATTTTCAGCATGGTAAAGTACACGAGCGAGAAAAGTCTGTAAATTATAAAAATTTTCAACCGAAATTCGGAGTCGGTGACCGCAATTTTAAGAGCCAATTTTCGTTCGTAATTCTCGCCATAGTAGACAGGCAGTTTAGTGCCATAATTTGTGTCTACATATTCGTTGTGTGATGTTGCCGTGTCAGTGAGATAACGAGTTGGTCGAAGTGTCGAAAATATCGTTGCTTTTCAGGCGTCCGTAGCAATTCAATCAATCAATTCCATGGGGTTCTCAAGAATTGGGCATCGCTCACACCACATTATGGCGTATTTTGCGTAAGGATCTTGGTTTACACCCATACAAGATCAAGCTGACTCAAGAATTGAAGCCGATGGACCATTTGAAGCGACGTACGTTATCCGATTGGGCTATGAGAAAGATGCGCCAAGATGATGAATTTTATCGCAAAATCATCTTCAGCGACGAAGCTCATTTTTGGCTCAATCGGTTCGTCGGAAATGGATCGGGTGAAAATCCACATTTGCTTATAAATCACCGCTTCATCCACAAAAAATAACTGTTCGGTGCGGTTCGCATACCGGCGGCGTTATTGGGCCATATTTGTTCGTCAACGATAACGATCGCGTTATCGCGCCAAGATTACCGATTATTTTTCGCCCAAATTAGAAGATATAGACTTGGACTATATGTGGTGCCACAAGACACAAAAAAAAAAAAGTTGTCAAGTTCTTTTTGGAAAACCCAATATTTTACAGTTCAGCATTATTTTATACACCTGGCAATTTTGTACTTAATTTGATGATTATCAGTAAAGGAGCTATGGCGTGGAAGCCAAAAAATAAAATAAAATAAAATAAATTATATTCGTTTGAAAAGCCACGGCTTCTCTTGGTGGCGCGCATCCAAAGTGTTCAATTTTTCATGACTCTAGCCTCTAGCGCATAAATCAGGATGAATTTGACCGATGGCATTGGTAATGTTGGCTTTAAGGGCCGCTGTGGTTTGTGGTTTTGAACACACGTCGTTGTTTATGATCGTTTACCTTCAGCTGTCGGTTGAATTTTGTACTTGTGCAGGACCAAGTCAAGGCGCGAAATTCGCCAAGTTGTGGTCTGCGAAAGGCCTAAATTGACTGCCTCGAATTCTCCTGCACACTCACGAATGGAGGCGATGTTTTCGGCAGATCTTGCGTTTCGTCTACGACTGGGTGTTGGTTGATTACTTACTGAACCAGTGTTTGAAATTTATCCACCAAATTACGAATAGTCTTCTGCCGTACAATGGGCGAATCGCGCGGAACGTTGCCCGAACAGAACACCCATTTTTATAAAACTATTTTATCATTTGAGCGTGTTGTTGAACGCTATATCCGTCTATGGTGATTTGGCAAAACAAACCGACTAAACTATAGCCAATTTGACAGATGTAGCTTCAACAAGATGGCCGCTATCAACTGTCATAGTTTGAAAGACCCTATGGAAGACCTTTTACCTGTCATTTACCAACTCTCATGCAATAGTTTTATAAGAAACACCATAGAATAAGCTCAAAAATAATTCCAAATCTCAACTGGAAACTTCAAGGGGAAAGATAGAAAACAAGCGAAATTTAAAGATCAACTGCTTGCCGTATAAAATATCGCCAACAGCTGCAAACGTTATGCAAATAATTTGATTCCTATTTGGTGTATAAGACTCTGGATAATATAATAATAAATAAAATAAAAATAATAATAATAAATAAAAAATGACATGATAGGGTCGCACGTACTTGCTGTTATGTGCCCTATTACATCTTTGACAGAAACAACTAACGTTTACGTTGAAAATAACACAGTTTGAACACATAAAAAGTATCAAAACCACAATATTTAACGGTTTTTAGTAAAAATGAAGTATGCCATCACACGTCCTAAATAACAACGAGTTTAAGAAAAAAAATATTTCGAAAATTGTAGGACCGGTTTTGATAAAATCCTGTTTTTTTATTTTTAGTTTTTTGAAAAAACTTGTATTTGTAATTTTGTTATGCAGTTTTTTTTTAAATTTATTAATTTACATCTGATATAAAAATTTTAAATATTTTTTATTGAGAAGTTTTAAAAGTATTGAATTTTCAAAAAAACAATTTCAAAAATTAATTAAAAATAGAAAAAAATAATTATTCAACATTTATGTATGAAGAATTCATTTGAATATTTAGATCTTTTCAAATATAACATATTATTGAAATCCATTGAGCCGTTACCGAGAAAAACGAAAATTAAAAAAACCGTTGTATGAAAGGTATCGTTAATAGACTTTTCCGGTAAATTTAGTTCTAATTATCTGATAGCTACTACCAACAATAAAAATCTCAAAAAGTTTCATCTAAATCGTTGGAGCCGTTTTCGAGAAAAATAAGCTTTTCCTTAATTCTTATATGGCAGGTACCGTTATTTTTAGCCTAAAAATAAAATTTCAGTTTCCCCTACGAGGAATGCCAAGAGATACACACATACCAAATTTGAACGCAATCGCTTAACCCGTTTCGGTTGCAGATCTATATACACCCGGACAGACAGACAGACAGACAGACAGACAGACTTACAGACATACAGACAAACAGACGGACATTTTTTGTCAATGACTTTTTTAGGCTTCTCTGTGATCGTAATGTCATGTTTGATAGTTATCTCAATTTCTTTTATATTCACGAATCCTTAACTTGCCATATAGTTCCTGCAATCGCAAGTAAAAAACAATAACAAATGAAATGGCTTCGCTTAGAATATCCAGAGAAAGTTTCTGTCTATCTATGAAAAATGTCTGTGTTAAACTTATTCGACAGTTTGGGGCGAATCAGAGACTTCCATTTGATTTTAAACACTATCCGGGGTTCCTCAAGGTAGTATCCTCAGTTCAATCTTGTTTGCTCTTTTTAAATTGATGATGTTTTGCAAAATTTACAAAGTGAGTTAGTTTTTCAAATCTTAATACATATATAAAAATCGCGTGTCAGGTAAAACTCAAATCAGTAATTATGTTGATGCAAAAGTAAAGCGTATGACTTAAATTATTATTTAGGCCAAAAAAAATCTTAATTTTAATATTTCAATGATAAGGTAGTGCGCCGAGTGTAGGGAGTAACTTAGACTATTTTAATTAGCCACTAGGTGGCGCTGGTGTCGTGTTTCCCTAAAAAAGTTATTTATAGACCGATTTTGACGGGACTTTCACATGCAGATAGCTGATGTTGTTAGGAGTAACTAAGACTATTAAAAAATATAAAAAGTCTTTAGCAAAATTTTGATCATATAGGTGGGCCTGGGCAGGAGATATTTGAAAAAGAGATTTTCCCTGTACTTTCACAATTTTAATAACAACAATATTAAATTTAAATGACTTGACCAATTTTAAAAAAAATTCTTTGTGTGTATTAACATGGGTAGCTGTAACCTGTAAGTTTCCAGATATACTTGGGTGCGATAAGTAGCGCTGTTGTTGAGATCCACAATATTTATGTTATACCCGAGCAACGACGGATGGGTTTTCTATCTCATGTCACGATGTTTGTCTGTACTGAACCAGTGTTGATGAAATGTTTTATAAGGTGTGTAATTTGGTCAAACTTCAGGCATAGGATTGTTTTTATATCGATTAATGGACTCAATATTTTTTTATTGCAAATTAAAAAAAAGCCAAAGCAACGCGTAGCCGGTTCTGCTAGTATTCTTATAAAAGCGCTGCTTTACGCGGCCGACTTGGTTATGTTGGTAGATAAAGAGGGGTTATACTCAACTTTAAATAAATAAATCCCAGACTTACTTAAGGAAAAGCCTGAGACTTAATAATATTTTTAATCAATTCTAAATATCGAGTTTTTTAAACAACTTGCATGTCCTATGATGTTCAAGCTTTTAATCAAATCTTTCGAAGCATTTGGTTGCTGTGAGTAATACAATCAATTGTAAAAAATATTAAAAACTCCTCAACATCTTCGGTTCCGACGCTCATCGACCATTACAAACCAATTGTTTACTCTTCAGAGAAGGCTAACTTGCTCTTCGCCCATTTCGCTGCCAGCTCCACGCTGCCGCATAGCAAAGTTGCCCCTCCTGTACTTGAGAATGTTAATTTTTTCATGGGACAGATTTTTTCCGCACTCGTACAGTAGCAAGAGTTCTCAAAGATCTCGATATACAAAAATCCGATGGCCCGGATGGTATACCCCCGATTCTTCTGAAGAGGTGTTCTTCCACACTGGAAAAGCCACTGCGTAAGCTTTTCCATCGCTCCTACTCTTCTGAAATCTTTGCTAGAAGATGGAAAACAGCATTTGTCCAGCCTGTCCCTAAGAAAGGTGACCCATCCTCCCCCTCCTCCTACCGACCCATAGCACTGACATCCCTTCTTTCTAAGGTCATGGAAACACTGATTAACCGTCAGCTTAAGGAATATCTCGAAGATCGTAAGCTTCTTCATGACCGTCAGTATGGCTTCCGCAGCAACCGTTCCACTGGTGATCTGATGGTGGAAGTAAGATTATTGCTCTTGATATCTCCAAGGCATTTGATAGAGTTTGGCATGAAGCTCTCTTATCGAAAATGCGTGCTTTTGGGATCGATGATACTCTTATTCGTTGGATTGGAAGCTATCTTCTGGATCGTTCAATACAAGTTGTATTGGACGGATTCAAGTCTAATTCCTACAAAATAAATGCTGGCGTGCCTCAGGGCTCTGTTCTGTCTGCGACTCTTTTCCTCATTTTTATAAATTATCTTCTGTCTGTTACTTCTAATCCACTTAATTGTTTTGCTGACGACTCTACCCTCAGCTTTTCATATTCGTTCGATAATTCACGTCCTTCGCCTTCAGTCGTACAATTGCAACGGTACCGTATGTCAAGCTCATTAAACTCCGATTTATACAGCATTGTCAAATGGAGTAATAGGAATCGTGTGGAGTTTAATGCTTCGAAAACTCAATGCTGTCTTCTGTCGTTAAAGCTAAATATACCACCAATGCCATTGTCCATGAATGGCACTTACATCGAAGAAACCGAAAAGCTCTCAGTACTCTCGAACTCCGACGCAATGTTTCATGTCTTTCCTTATTTTATCGTTTCTTTTACAAAAAATGTTCACTCGAAGTAGCCAGTTGCATTCCTCCCCTTAAAAGTTTCGCCCGTAATACTCGTCTCGCAAGGAATGCCCATCAGTTCACCCTTCAGCCCAATTTCGGACGCACGGTGAAATATAGAGATTCTTTTTTAGCCGTACAACACGACTTTGGAATGGTTTACCCGGCGAGATTTTCCCTTGCCATTTCAATTTGCAAGCATTCAAAACCAATGTTAATCGACACCTCCTATCTCTCCCCTCCCTATCTTCCTAATGCCCGCGCAGTGTGTTCTACATTAAAAGGGAAACACATAGTCCCAAGTAGTGCGCACGTTAATTATAAAAAAAAAAAACCATGAACTATTGGTGGTTGACCCCTTCATGATTTTCCAAAGATATGATTACATATGACGGGAGATGAGGATGTTTAAAACCTCCTGAAATATGGCCTCTCCATACCTAATGACATTCCTCTTAAAGGGAGGTATCAGCTAAAAGCAACAAGGAATTTTCCTTTGACAAAAAATCAAAATTTGGAGGTCTAGTTTTTCCACTGCCAAATCCAATAGTGACCCCGAGCAGGGGGTTGAAAGGGAGCGGCATATCCGCCATACTAATCTCACTGATGAATCACAATGATTTTGCGAATAAGATTCTGGATGCTTCCTGGCATCATTCTAAAATAACGTCCGTTTTCATAAAATAAAATTGACATTTAAAATACATTACATTACATTACATTTTTTAATCTACCTCGGTAGATAAATCTACGAAGTAGACACATTTACGAGCACTGGCTACTGAGGCCATCGGCTCAGACAATTACAAAGACAACACACAAGACGACATTGATACAGGACAGAACAGAAGATAGAGAGAGGACGGAAAAACAGAAAACACATAACACATGTCAACAGCACGCAGTTGGTTTTCGAGATGGTCCCCCATCTTTCCACTAACCACGCGCAACGATGCTTAATTTCGCTGATCTCACGGGAAGCGATGCTTTTTTTTACTTTTAATTGATTTTTATTTTTTCTTTTACTTATATCTACTTAAATGCTAGACAAAAATCTTAAAACTAGCTAAAACTATCATCTTAATTAACTTACTGGCCCTATGCGGGCGCTCTAAATTAATCTTTAACTTAATTTAATTGCCTTTCGGCCTAAAAATAACTTAAAATTATCTTATCTATTACGGGTTTTATTTTTTACCCAGAAAAATAAAAAAACTGAGTAATCTTTATCGTTTTCTTAATCTATCTTAAACTACTTAAAAACTAACTTAAAATAAACTAAAGATAAACTTAAAATTACTTAAAATAAACCTAAAATACTTAAAATTACTTAAAATTAGAACAGCCACAGCAAGCTTTTTTTTTGATTTTGTGTTTTTATATTTTTTTTGTATTTTTTTTTTTTTTTAATTTTATAATTTTTTTTTTTTTTTTTTTTTTTTTTTTTTTTGGTGCCGCCGCAACTGCCCTACCTAACTTAAAGCTACAAAAGATATATGTAGTCGGCCATAGGCGATATTTCGTCTTTGCCGACTGAAAATTATCGGATTTTAGTTAAGCCACCAAAATTGGTGGACCTGATCTAGGGCTTCCTTCCGATCCCGATCGGGCACGGCCCTACTGAAACGGAGGCGCTCTGCTTCGCTCCCAGCGACTATGTCTCGGTCGTAGAGGAGCCGCCTATCGACTGTTCTGCGGCCGACGTGGTAGATCAACGGAATCGCCGATCTATCCTGAATCAGCCCTCGACTATCAAGGTATAGGAAAGCCTCGGGCGGGATAAAACCACTCAAACGTGTGCTTTCAAAATATTCATCTTGGGGGTAGTAAGCCCCGAAGATTTGTCCATTAGTTGAGGTCATCGCCCTTACAATGTGTCCGCGAATGAGCTTAATTAAAAAATTATCTATCCTGTTTGTATTGGCCCCGTTGTATAGGACCTCGTTGGAATAATGATGTTTGTACTCCGACTCTGGTGTTCTATAAAGACCGAGACAAGTGCGAAGACACTGTCTCTCGAACACCCGAATCTTTTCCATTAGAGATGGTGCAACGTTGAACCACACAGGGCATCCGTAGGCAATCATCGGCCTGATAAGGGCCATGTAGCAAATCACTTTCACCCTGCTATCAAGGCGGCTGCTATAAAACAACCGTCTTGTCAGGGCAAAAGCTCCCCTAGCCCTGGCCAGAGCAGCCTCTACATGTCGATTGAAATATAGATACTGATCCAACCAGATGCCAAGGTACTTTACTACACTTTTACTCGCCAGTGGATGTCCATGTGGCCCAGCGATCACTAGCTTGCGCCAGTTCTTTCTCGTATCCCTAGAGGCCCCAGACAAAGGGGTTCTAAACAGGATAGTTTCACATTTCTGGAAGTTGATTTTGAGCTTCCAATCATTACAATATTGTTGAATTTTATCGAAATCACGTTGCAAGAGAATTCTGATGACTTCAACTTTTGGACCTGTTCTGTACGCAACTAAATCATCGGCATACGCAATTGCATGAGGTAGACTCCCAATGAGATCGCTGGTGTAAATACTAAAGAGAATCGGCGAGTTCACCGCTCCCTGTTGCAGACCGTTTTTAATATCAAACGTTGTGGTAGATGTTACATTGCCACTCTTGACAACAAACTTTCTACCATTAAGCATGTCGTAAAGCATATATAACAGTGGTTTACTTATGCCCCATCTGGTAAACTTCAGATAAAGACCTTCTAACCATACGGTGTCAAAAGCCTTCTCCAAATCAACCAGACAGGCACCCGTGCATTGATTTTTAGCATTGTTCCATTGGACAGCAGATACTAACTTAGACGCGGCATGAATTGTGTCATGTCCCGCCTTAAAGCCGAACTGTGTGTCTGGAATTATATTTTTGTCCTCGGCCCACTTGGACAGAGCTCTATTGATAACCTTTTCGAATACCTTACTGATACTCGGAAGAAGACTTATCGACCGGAGATTTGCCGGATTGGAATTGTCCTTTCCCTTTTTGGGGAGAGGATGTACTACAGCTGTCTTCCAACTCACTGGATAATATGCATTATTCAGCGCGTTGTTGAACAGTGTTGTGTATATGTTAATTGCATCCTCAGGGAGATGTCGCAGTACAACATTGGGTATACCATCGACTCCTGCTGACTTCTTTTTCTTTAATGATGCGAAGATCATTTGTAGTTCGACCTTCGAGATGAGCAGGGAACTTGGCCCATTTCGCTCGGCGACGGTGGCATTTGCCAGATTGTCTTCATTGAATCCGGTAAAACCAAGATTCTCAGATCGCCATTGCGTGATGCTATTTCGCAGGTAGAAGTGATTCAGCAGAGCTCTGTTCTCCAGGTCGTGATTTGGATGAATGGACTCATTCACCTTATACACTTGCTGAAAAGCAGAACCCACTGTCTCAACCTTCTCCAATGGATCTTCGATCACAAAGAATTCGTCGTCCAAGACGGCGTCCCCCAGATCTACTCCTGCGGTCAGAAGTATGTTTTCGTTGTCTGTCGTTCTTTGGAGCTTAAGACACGGAAGATCATTTTGAGTATTCTTTCTAAAGATTTTATTAATCTCGGGAAACATACTCGGGTCGCTAGAATTAACGGCTCGAATTCTGTTATCCCAGTAAGAGTTAATAGACAATCTATAGTTTTGTTTGATGAGCGAGTTGACATTTTTGATTGAAGACTTCAGTGTCCTAATCTCCAGATCGTTTCTGTCAGTAAACCGCCTGTACAAGAGTTTTAATCTTGTCAGGAGGCCACTTTTTTGTCTATGTAGTGCGTCTATTGTCGCGTTCTTGTACATTTCAGTTGCGATATGTTCTTTGTATCGTGGGATCGTTCTGTCCATCGTTTGTTTTATGACACCATCCATCTGAAGCAGGTATCCATCGATCTCTACGTTCGATAGATTCCTGTCGTTTGGAGGCACAATCTCGTTAGAGAGGAGTTCTCTTATCAAGGTGTTGGAGAAACGTGGCCAGCGTGCCTTACTAAAATTGTAAGAGCGCGCAGGCACAAATTCATCCAACACCACAAGTTCATTTGGTAGCTGTATGACGGCGGAAAGTCCGCAGTGGTCACTGTCGTATTCTACCGTCTGTAAACAGTTTCTTGTCTGTTGACCCACAGAGTCAGTTACTGTCAGTCTTGAGTCTAACAGTAGTAGATCTAGAAAAGCACCGCTCCTTGGGAACGATGGTCTATCTGTAGCAAGAAGGTCGATTTTATACTCAATATGGTGTCGACCCATCCAATCAAAAAGATGGTATCCCCTTGGATTTTGGATTTGATTTCCCCAATCTTCATGTTTGGCATTGAAATCCCCAGCGATAATAAAGTAATTTTCATCCGAGTGCAGGCTAAGGCACTCGAAAAGTTTTTCGAGCTCTGCAATAACGTTTGCAGGTTGAGGTGCTTCTTGTGCGTACACTGCGATCACATACATTCGCTTCCCATGTTGGAGAGGAATGCATATGATGCAAGCTTCTAACAACTCGAATCTTCGCACTTCACTATTATATATGACCTTATGATTAATACCTTTTCGTAAAAAGATAGCGACCCCGCCCCCACGAGTGGAGTTGGGCCGGTCCCTTCTTACGATATTGTAATTATTATGAGTCAATTTGTGTTTCTGGTTTAGCTTGGTTTCGCTAGCCAAAAAGACATCTGGACTGTGATCATGCAACAATTGAAACAAATTTGCTCTACGTTCGGTCCTGATTAGTGAATTTACATTCACAGCCAGGATTTTAAAGGGGTTCTCGTACAGCGCGCCCATTATGGTCTAAATTGCCCTAAGCTGGGAAGGTAAGCGTAGACACGGTCTAGTCTTTCCTCCTGCTTTCCGAGCTGTTGTTGTAGGCTGGTTAACTGGGCCTGCATGGCCAGCAACACAGTCATTATATCGGCCTGTCCCGCAGGTGCCGTAGGCACGGGGGCCTGCTTGGCAACCTTTGGTTGTGGCTGTACCGTTGTTGTTGCCCTCCCTGCCGCCATTTGGGCGTAAGAGATTTGGGGCACAACGGCTATCGGTGCAGGAGCAAAAATAGGTCGCCTCTCCACCACCTTCGGAGCTTTTGTTTGCTTTATCTGCTGAAACTTAGGACAGCCCCGATAACTAGCAGGGTGCCCCTCGCCTCCGCAAAGCACACATTTAAGTAAGGTCTTATCTTCGACCCTTTCCTGACCGAGCTTACACTCACCTAAATTGTGGTTCTCACTGCATTTCACGCAGCGAGACTGCATACCGCAGTTCGCCGCGGCATGCCCGAACCTTTGGCAGCGCATGCATTGAAGCATGTCGCCGCGTCTCTTTAATTTGTCCCAGGTTACAACCTGGTAGTCTACTTTGGTAATTTTCCGTAGACTATCCAGTTTGCTTTTGGGCGACAGCTGTACCAGGAAGAACGGTAATTTCCGTTGCTCCCGTCTGGCTCTAACAGTCGTGAAAGGCTTGACCCCCACGAACTCAAGATCGTTCGTCGCTACCCGACGGAGTTCGCTTAAAAGCGCCACCGTATCAGTGGAGCTATCAAGGCCCTTTAAGAGGACCGTCTGAATTTTTTCCTCTTTCGGCGTGAAACTGTAGTGTTCAGTGGCCGTTTTTTCGAGAATTTCTTTTACTTTTTTATGCTGATCCACTGAGAAGCAGTGGATAGCATGTCTATCATTATTAAGTCGTTTGATTAAAAAATTGTCGCCTATGGCGTCTCTACATATATCTATTATATCCTTAATGTTCATTTTATATGTATTAATGGGCGGCACCTTACCTTTTTTTTGTGTTGGCTGCGCTGGCTGTTGCTGCTGCTGTTGTATCTGCTGCTGTTGTGTCAGCTGCTGTTGTCTCTTCTGTTGTTGACTTTGCTGCTGCTGCTGTTGATTTTGCTGCTGCTGTTGTTTCTGCTGCTGCTGTTCGTTTTGCTGCTGCTGTTGGGCGTTCTTGGACGTCGATGGTTGTTGTGGCTGTTCTTTTTGCTGCTGTGGCTGTTGTTGTTTAGCAGACTGTTGCTTCCGCTGCTGCTGTGGTTGTTGTTTCTGCAGTTGTGCTTGCTGCTGTTCTTGAATTTGCTGCTGTTGCTTCTCTGCCGTATGGAGGGCCTTAACTCTGGCTGCCTCCTTTTGCTCTTTGGCAAGCCTTTCCGCCCTCCTTCTATTTTCTTGCTTTGTTCTGACCGCCAGGATCTTGCGCTCGAACTCGCTGATTATTTCCTCCTCATCGTCGGATTCTGATGAGGAAGGCCTTTCTTCTATCTGGGTGCCGGCAATTTGTGTGTCGTCAGGGGTGCTTGTATAGTGCCCCTCCCCTTCGTCGGACACATACGACACAGATATGTCCGACGCTTGTCCAGCAACTTCCAGCTGCTGACGTATTTTGGCTGCAGCGTTCGTCTTCGCTGGTCGTATCTCCTCTACGGCTAGAACCTGAGCTGTTGTTGTTGTTGTTGTTGTTCTGGTTTGCCTTTTAACCAGATTAGGCTTATATTGCTTTTTTCGTCTTTTTGCTGACGTCATTGCGACATCAGCCGATGTTGTTGGTAGCCCATCATCCGATGGCACCACCTCTTCGGTCTTGTCTACCATTGGCTGGGACATTTTCTCGCCTTCTAGGCTTTTTCTATTATCTAAAACTTTTTTCCAAAAAGTTTTTGTGAAGTCACCCAGGCCGGATTCGAACCTGGGTTCCTCTGCGCCGCGATCGGCCACTCTACCACTGAGCTATTGGCTTATATATAAGTCAATGGATTTTTGCGTAGATATACCTTTGGGTTGCTTGCCCAAAGATCTACGTAGGTTGTAGCTTTTAAAAAAGCTTTTTTTGTGTTGGAAAATTAAAACCAAAATAATTTTTGCTTTATTAAATGCAAAAATATAAAGAATAATTGAACTTTTTTGCCTTTTGGCAAAAAAACAAACTGATTTTACTGGAATTACTTTAATAAATAAAAATATTCACTTGTAAATATCACTGTGAAAGTCGTCAACAATGTCTTCGCTCCTCCACAGTTGCTGATCGACTACACGGGAAGCGATGCTTTATCAGAGCCAAGGCCGTTGACAACATTTAAAATATTGATATTGAGGTACTTAATAATGTCAAAAGTTCATTGTTACACCAACGATTTAAACAAGAATTTATGTCAATCATAAAATGTCATACAAAAGCTGTCATAAAAAAAAAATATGAAAATCCTTAAGTGAAATACAGATTGTCTGTATTTCGCTGCCGGATGAAGGAATACTCAGAATTAAGATGTCACATTCAAACATTTCCAGAAGTGATGGTTTTTAAATATTTTTATTCTCGAGTTTTCATTTTATTTTCATCCTAAACACACACAAAACCATAAGTCCTTGTCTGACATTTTTCTTCGAATATTGTTTTAGTCCTTTTTACACTGTAAAAAGTGTATATCTTCTCACATTTCGAAAATTCCATCGCTGCTCAAGTCCCAGGGTTTGAAATGTTATAGCCGCCTCCAAGACTCCAGCCAGCCACAAACCAAAAGGGGGTTCCTAGTCGGTCTTTAAAATAAAATGTATGCTTCAACAGGTAGCAAGGAGTGCGAAGTTGAGGTGAGGTTTGAGGTCTATTCCACTTTAATGCCTTTCGCTGATGGAAAGGTCCTTTCAAAAGTGCTATAGATTTCCAGACGAAAAGGATGCTGCTTTGCGGATGGTTACTTCATCGGGGATTTTGTGCGGATGAAGTGATTCGGTCATGTTGAGTAGTCCGTATCCGTAGTTTTGTGCTTTGTGCGCGTTTTATAATGGTAAGTGGTGAGTGCTGTTTGTAAAGTTGTTAGGGCTTTCGTCTGACAAATTGCAGATGTATAACCATAAACGTTGCCTGCCCACTTGGTATAGTACATTTTATTGTGTACTTTCAGCAAATATGTTTTCGAGGAGAATTTTATTAAAAATAACATTAAGGAAAGAGCTTTATGTCTTGCATATGCATATATGTGTTTTTTTATTTACCTGTCTTGTTTATTTTGTAAAGTGTTTTGGGTGAGTGGGTGTCTGTGTTTTTTTTAAAGCACGCAATTTTCTTTTACTTATTAGATTGATTGAGTCGGTTTCGAGTGGAGACTTTACCATGCAACTAAATAAAATGAAAAAGCTCAAATATTAATACAATTAATACATATATAATTCACACCCAATGGTAACTTTTTAAGGATCCATTGTAGCCTACACCTAGTGAACCTTTTGTGGGTTGGTGTAGTCTTTTATATGGTAAGTTTGGTTGTTAACACAGCCATTCTTCCAAAAATGGATTTCGTTTCTAAAAATGTTTTCTCGTTTAAAATAATGGCCATTTTTCTAAATGCTCTGAGGACTAGTCAAGCAGTCATTTTCCATATGGTCATTAACTCTGAGCTCCTAGGTCAGTTGGATCTTGTAAGGCTGTATAGTGAACACCCAAGTACCAAGCTTGTAAAAGTCTGAGCTCTTCTGCACGGTGAGGAATCGACGGCCTCGAGTTTTGCTGTACACTTTCACAAACCCAATCCTTTAGCATACCAATGTTGGCTGAATGGTCTTCACAAAAACTGTGTAAGTGAAGGAATAATAGTGGCCAGGTATTTTTGGGACTATTTTCATCTACTAAAAATAACCATATATCCCACTGCTAAAGGGTTTGCCTCAAAGAACCACTTGGACCTTTTAATTAAGGTGGGAAGGTACTCCTGATACTGGTACCTACCGTTTCTGGAAATGATTTCTAACTAATAATGTGTTCATACTAAGGAGGATCTAATCTTTGTGGTTCCGAGTAGTTGTTTCTGCTTCTTTAACGCCGCAGCCATAGGAAAATGGGATAGCAAAAAACTAAGGTCTTGTAGTTGGGTGATCAGCCATCAGAGGTGGACTCAGCTTTGGCCCTGTGCATTGTTCTTAATGCTAGTACAAAGCAAATTTATCGGATCGCATTAACAAACATTATAGAGATTCTGTGCACACATTTTTAATGAAAGTCTTGAATTAGCCCAGTAAAAATAGCTTTTTGAAAGGAAAAAAAATATTTACAGGCAGATTTTTGGAATACAGGTTGGTATTGATCTGGTTTACAATCTGATAAGGGTCCCCAAATTTCCCATGTACGTTAGGTCCGTTATGAGTGGTCAAAGGTCAAACGAATGGGTTTTTTTGCTTTTATTTCAAAAACAGTAGTCTTGAGAAAAAAAAGAAATAATTCACAAACTCATATCTGAGTTCAGTTTGCATAAAGTAGCTGAAAATAGTCTTCACGTACCATTTACCGTTTAAAAGTTACGTCACTTCAAAGTCTAATATGTTTCCCAAAGTATGCAATTTTTTGACGTGATAACGTCTTATAAATCGATCACACGTTACACCATTGTATATATGTACATTCTCTATAGTACTCTCATGGTGTCATTTTTTCGTCTGGCCATATTCCTGATTGATTCGTAACTAACTCTAAATTGTGAAGACGAGAACATTTACCGATATTTTACCAGTATTTAATATACTTTTGTTTGTTCTTATTTTATATCCACACCAACTGGTGATTTCAGCGCGCTTCATTGCAACTTGATTCGCAATTAAAAAAGGTTAAGGTGATAACGTCATAAGAAAACATTGATGGCAGTAACCCCAAAATACAGCCCGTTAACTCACACCCACAAACGCCCTCGTTAAATCCACACACACACACACCCCAATATCTACATCTACTTTCTACTTTAACAAAACTCCGCCTATTTTGTATTTCTTTTTCTCTTCTTGTTCTTTTTGAATTTGAGTTGAATTATTTTCTTTTTCATGTTCGCCTGGTGCTTTTCGATCGATTTTGGAAAGGACCATGAGTCATGAGTCTTATCAGCATGAGTTATTTTATTTCGTACGTTTAGCCTGTCATCGATTTATAAGACGTTATCACGTCAAAATGATGCTTCATGATAGTACTATTGACAGTGTATGTACCATAGAAAAAAGAAAAAAGAACTGCGACTCGTACCGATCAAGCCCTGCAAACTCTGACATTTTATTTTGTGTATGTGAATACTTGTGAGATTCGTGTGAGAAGCAGCCAATCAGAAGCTAATCAGACATATGTTTCATGCCCACATAAATGCAATTTTTTTAGTAGTCCCATAAGAAATGTACAGGGACCGGTACACATACATATGTCGCTGAACGGGTATGTTGGGTATATACAGAGCTCACACGTAATGCGGAACGGTCTAAGCACAATGTGTGGTCTGGTCTGTATAATGTACACGAGACTTTGTACGTATTCCTACAGATGGCATTGTATTTTGTACTTATTGTATTCGATTTTTTTTAAATACATTTTTTGCTGAAATTATATATAAAACTGGTGCCGATTAGTACAAGGTTGTTGGTACAATAGTATTTTTGGTACTAGGTTTTTAGTACTTAGTACAGAATTTAATACTGTTATATTTTTGGCATCAGGTTTGGTACTAGATTTAGTGCTAGATTTTGTGTTAAGTATTTGATTTTTTTTTTTTTTTTTTTTTTTTTTATTTTATTTATTTATTGACTTCATATCATAGTATATTAAAACATTATGTCTTTTGCTATACTTTTACATTTTGGTTAAGGTAAATTACATTTATAATAATAAAATAAATAATAGTAATGAAAATGAAAGAAATAAAAGTTATACATAAAACTAAAAAAAAGAAAAGGTACATTGAAAGCAAGAAAAACAGAGTAGTAAAAATTTTGATTTAAAGACTAACTAACTTTTAACTTTTAATGATTTTGTCTACTGAAATAAATCTTTAAGAGATTATGAAAGGAATTTTGGTTGTTTGGTCTCCTCAGGCTGATTGGCAGGGAATTCCAGAGACCAACTATGTGCACGAAGAACTGTCGCTTAGAGATTCGAAAATTAAATAAGGGTGTGATTAAAATGTTACTCCTTTGTGATGATGGAAACAAAAGTTTTTCAAACAGATACTCAGGAGTCTTATGTTTAATCAACTTAAATAGGAAGATGAGAGCTTGGAAATCAAGAAATTTGCTCAGGGGCATTCCGAGAATACTGTTGGCATACCCAGAGACATGATCAAACCGATTTAAGCCGTAAACGAAACGAGCAATGTTATTGAAGGCCACTTCTAGCTTCCGTTTGCTTCTACTATCCGGACAACAGAAAATAAGGCTACCGTATAATAATATAGGAAGAACAAGGGGTTTTGCCAGTATAAGCTTTGTGTTTATGGGCAGACATCTACAAGCAATATTAAGAACCCTCAATGCAGCGTAGGTTTTACCCAGAGCGCAAGAAATATGGTCTTCCCACGACAAAGTTTGATTAAACCAGACATCAAGTTCTTAACTTTTTCGACGTAATTTAATGCAGAGCCATTAATTTCAATGCTTGGAATATAGTCGATCAGTGTCGATCCTAAGCTCGTAGAAGATGGATGTCGAGGTGCGCGCACAATTAGTTAAACGAAGTCCAAACAAATAATTGTTGCGCGTTGTTATCGCGAGTGCTTTAAGGAAAAAAAAATAATACACGCTCGTTGAGAAATTGGAAAAAAAACCCTCGCGTGTGCTGTAAAAAAAAATAATAGTGTTCACTCGCGTCGTAGGATGAATGAAAAAGATGCCCACTCGCGCTGAGGAAGAAAAAAAAAAAAAAATAAATAAAACGCATTCGCATAACAAATTATCCTCTATTCTGTCCCAAGACCTTTGTGCTTAACTGCCTCTTTCTTATCTACTGTAGGCATCGTATGACCATACAATGCTTGCGGTAAATAGATAAGGGCATCTGAATTTGTCTTATTGTGCTGAATGTTTGGATTGATTTTTTGTAAACAGGCTGTCTTATGGGCATAACACCTAAGACAGTTTGATTATTACAGAAGTTAATTTTGATTTTCACTGCGCAGTTCGACTTAATCAGAGTTGTGTTTTGTATGTAAGTATTTTTAAATGGTAAGTGATTTTTGTGTCGTGTATTCAAATGTTCGTGGTTTAAGAAAGAATTTCTTTCACGTGTACGTCTACACTGTTCAACACAGGCCAGCTGTTTTGGCATTAAGTGAAACTCAGGTTGGAGCAAATACTGATTTATCAGAATTTGCTCTACATGGGTATAGCTTGGTGCCATTACTCTTTTCTCATCATGGTCTCGTGGTCTATGTTAGGAATGATATTGCTTGCCAGAGCCTTCCCCAATATGGGCAATGTTCCAACACGGACTTTAACTTCTTATGGCTCAAATTCACTGTCCGCAAGCATGTCATTCATTATTGTTTTATTTACAGGAGTCCAAATCTTGACAGTAATTCGACTTGTAACGAGTTTGATGCACTGTCTGATTCCATCTCGAAAATTGTTTCCCTTTGTCCTCGCACTGAAATCGTTATTGCGGGCGATTTCAATGTACACAATTCCAACTGGCTCCGCTATTCTGGTCAGACAACACGCGAAGGAAGGTATGTCGAGCTCTTTGCCGGGTTACATCACCTTACCCAACTGATCGATGTGCCAACGCGTATACCGGATGTTGCTGGGCAAGCAGCCCATACTCTGGACTTGTTTCTTACTTCTCACCCTGATAAATATACCATTAGTGTAACTTCTCCATTTGGCACTTCAGACCATTGTATCATTTCAGCTAATTTCTCATCCCCCACCCATCCAGTTAAAGAAAAACTTCCCACCAGGACCGTTTGGCAATACGAGAAAGCCAACTGGGACGGCCTGAATTTCTTTTTCCGAAACTTTAACTGGTCACTATGCTTCCTCGATAGTGACATTGATGCCAGTGCTGAAATGATCACAAATGTGATTCTTCTAGGGATGCGTGCTTTTATTCCTAACAGAGTAAAAAGCATCAAACCTAAAGAAAAGCCTTGGTTTAATTCTGAGTGTAAAGAAGCTATCAGGCTCAAAGAAGTAAGTTTCCGATCTTACAAAGCCAACCCTACAGAGGAAAATCGGAAAAAGCACAAACAAGCAAGGAACTCATGCAACTCCGTTATAGAAAGAACCAAATTTTTGCATGACCAAAAATTACGGCAAAAAATTCTGCAGTGTCCCAAAGGCAGTAAAAATTTTTGGTCATTTGTAAAAAATATAAAAAACTCCTCGACATCTTCGGTTCCAACGCTCATCGACAATAACAAACCAATTGTTTACTCTTCAGAGAAGGCAAACTTGCTCGCCGCCCATTTCGCTGCCAGCTCCACGCTGCCTCAAAGCAACGTTGCCCCTCCTGTACTTGAGAATGTAAATTTTTCCATGGGACAGATTTTTTTCCGCACTCGTACAGTAGCAAGAGTTCTCAAAGATCTCGATATACACAAATCCGCTGGCCCGGATGGTATACCCCCGATTCTTCTGAAGAGGTGTTCTTCCACACTGGCAAAGCCACTGCGTAAGCTTTTCCATCGCTCCTACTCTTCTGGAATCTTTCCTAGAAGATGGAAAACAGCATTTGTCCAGCCTGTCCCTAAGAAAGGTGACCCATCCTTCCCCTCCTCCTACCGACCCATAGCACTGACATCCCTTCTTTCTAAGGTCATGGAAACACTGATTAACCGTCAGCTTAAGGAATATCTCGAAGATCGTAAGCTTCTCCATGACCGTCAGTATGGCTTCCGCAGCAAACGTTCCACTGGTGATCTGATGGCATATCTCACCGAACAGTGGAACAAATCTTTACATCGCTTTGGTGAAAGTAAGATTATTGCTCTTGATATCTCCAAGGCATTTGATAGAGTTTGGCATGAAGCTCTCTTATCGAAAATGCGTGCTTTTGGGATCGATAATACTCTTGTTCGTTGGATTAGAAGCTATCTTCTGGACCGTTCAATACAAGTTGTATTGGACGGATTCAAGTCTGATTCCCATAAAATAAATGCTGGTGTGCCCCAGGGCTCTGTTCTGTCTCCGACTCTTTTCCTCATTTTTATAAATGATCTTCTGTCTGTTACTTCTAATCCACTTAACTGTTTTGCTGACGACTCTACCCTCAGCTTTTCATATTCGTTCGATAATTCACGTCCTTCACCTTCGGACGTACAATTGCAACGGTGCCGTATGTCAAGCTCATTAAACTCCGATTTATACATCATTGTCAAATGGGGTAATAGAAATCGTGTGGAGTTTAATGCTTCGAAAACTCAATGCTGTCTTCTGTCGTTAAAGCTTAACATTCCCCCAATGCCATTGTCCATGAATGGCACTTACATCGAAGAAACCGAAAAGCTCTCAGTACTCGATATGTGTGTCAACGACGACCTCCGTTGGAACGACCATATATTTGAGATCGCTAAGAATGCTGCAAAGTGCTTAGGTTTTCTGTATCGGTGTAAGAAGTATTTTCCCCATCTGATCTGGCTACAATTTATAAAGCGTTTATACGCCCTAAGCTCGAGTATAACTCCCACCTGTGGGCAGGTGCTTCACAAACATCGCTTCACCTGCTTGATAGAATACAAAATCGAGCGTTAAGATTGATAGGAAATAGAACTGCCGCTGAAACAATTGCCCCTCTCGAACACCGACGCAATGTTTCATGTCTTTCCTTATTTTATCGTTTCTTTTATAAAAAATGTTCACTCGAGGTAGCCAGCTGCATTCCTCCCCTTAAAAGTTTCGCCCGTAATACTCGTCTTGCTAGGAATGCCCATCAGTTCACCCTTGAGCCCAATTTTGGACGTACCGTGAAATATAGGGATTCTTTTTTTAGCCGTACAACACGACTTTGGAATGGTTTACCCGGCGAGATTTTCCCTTGCCATTTCAATTTGCAAACATTCAAAACCAATGTTAATCGACACCTCCTATCTCTCCCCTCCCTATCTTCCTAATGCCCGCGCAGTGTGTTACATTAAAAGGGAAACAAATAGTCCCTTGTGCGCGCGTTAATTATAAAAAAAAAAAAAAAAAATATTTGAATGACTACTAGTAACATGGGGAGGTACCAGATTCTGGGTTAGCTTTAGTATGCAGTAATTGATCCCTCATAAGCTTCCAAGCATATTCCTTCTCTTCGTAATTTGAGATTTGCTTGTTTAGCTTTTTATCAAGGAGAGTTTCTCTCTTAAGTTGCCTTTGTCAAGTCAAGTCAGGTGAAGTGTTTTTCCATACCATTCAACATGGTAAAAGAGTATCACTCTTAAGTTGGTACTCAACGCGCGTGAAGTGTTTCTTGATACTATTAAAGTAAGTAAAAGGGTTGTACTAGCGAGTATACACGGTTCAAAATCCAAGAAGCGGGCACATTTTTGTTGATTTATAGCCAGGTATTTTCAGATTAACCATTTGTAATTAACTCATGTAATCAATTTAAAGCACAATGCTATTTTTAACTTTATAAGTGACCCCTAGCAGCCGAAATCCATGAACGTCAAGTTCTGTACTTGGTTCTCATACCTGTACAAAATAAAATGAATAAGATCTTGAAAAGTATTTGGATATCTTTCGTGGCATTTGCAATGCAATTTTTACCAGACTGAGTAACTAATTCAACATGCTTATGCAGCAACTGCTGGTATTTGTAGAAACAACCGTTTACAAGGCACTTTATCTAAAAATTGCATTTATAAACGACGTATATAATGAAATACATTACATTGAGTAAGAAACTGCAAATTTAATTCACTCAATCAGCATATATTCTTCAAAATTTCCTGAAATGCTAACTACATTTTGAATGTCAAAATGAATGTTCTTTCCATAAAATTCTTCATTATTTCAAAATTCAATATTTCATCCAGAAGTATAGCAACTAGTTAGTTTCATTTAAATCATTTTATTTTCATGAGTTCCAGCATCACGCTTCACTTCCAGTTCCTTCCTCCAACCAAATGTCTTTTCAGCTTGTCTGCCCCAAAAACTCACCAAAGAATTCCCAATTTCAAACTGAAATATATATAAAACCATTTTCATTTCAAAATCAACATTAAATTTTAAATGCAATTATTATAACATTTCTCTGTTTTACTTTGCAGTTGCCAGTACTCCAGAGAATCGAACTGGTCGTGAGGATACTATCACCTCCCTTTCGGATAGAAGGAGCAGCAGTGGTGTGGATAGATCAAAATCAAATAGTCCAACTGGTTCCCAACAGAGTGCGGTACCAGTAAATGGCCAAGTATCAAGTAAGTATATATATGTCGACTCAATTGAATGTTGCATAATCAAATTAGAATCATCCTGAGGATACTCTAAAATAGGTACCAACATACCAACCCATCGTTTTGAAACTTCCGCAAAGGACCCTTCAAAATGTTCTGTACCTTTGGAATTTAATTTTCAAGTAAATGTTATTCCTATACCTTTTGGCATGTACAATACAATGGGAAGTGTCTGCTGGTGTTGACAATTTTCATCCGTAAACTACACTTCGGGGCGAACATTGCTAATAAGGTTGCCATCCTATCTGTATCATGAATCCTGATCTTCTCTCAGTAAGAGTGAGTCTTAGCAATGCTTCGAAGATTAAGATGTTTACCCTCCAGTGGGGACATTTTCTAATGTCGACGTCCGTCGTCGTCGTCTTCGAGGACGCTGACTAGTTTATTAATTTAAATTTATGAATAAAAATAGAAAAACGGAATGAAATGTAAATAAAAAAAAAGGTTTTTATTTGCTCGGATCCGGAATGAAAAAGACGAAATAATTTCCCTTTTGCTTGTTTAAAGGATCAAAATAAAGTTTTATTTACATTGCCTGCCATTGGTGTTGAGCATTTTTTTTTATTTCTTAAAGAAATATCAAATGTATCCTTCCTAGATGGCAGACTTATGGAGGTTGGGTTATCCATTGTTGCATAAACCAAAGAGCGAGGAGGCGATTTTTTTCCTTACAGAACTCAAGGATGTTTAAGTTATTTTATACTTGAATTAATGCAGATGTTTCGTTAACCTTTTTTTTTGTTCAGTAACCTTGACAGAAGAAAATGGATTAAGATGGATGTATACCTTGTGTTTTAATGCCTCTTAGGATTGAAATTATGTACGAGATGATGACATTTTTTTCCTACACGGTGATGATAAATTTACTTGAATTTATGAACTAAGGACAAACACAAAAAATAAAAAAAAAAAGTTCATCCTTAAAGAAAATTGAATTTCCTGGAATCGGACAAGAAATAACAATGATTTGTCCTTAAAAACCTCCGAAACCAACTGAACATTTTCATTTTCAAACAATGTTGTTCCAGCTTCAATCAAATAAACCAAATATTAACAACAACTAACAAAATTTTAGATTCCATTGTTAAATGTCCTTAACATTTCTTTGTTTTTTTTTTTTTTGTTTTATTTCAGAACAAGGATCTCTAACAATTGTTCGTCGCTCAAACAGCCGCAAAGGTAATCTGGGTTGCCCCGGTGATCCACAACAATATCAACTACAATCTCCAAGTCAAACAACACCATCTGATAACTTGGCTTGTGCCACTCCGTGTGATAATCCATCCACACCGAATCGAGATTATATTCCTAGCAATTTTGGACAATCCTTGCCAACTCCAAGTAACTTAAGTTATAACATTGGCATTAGTGACCAGTTGGAAGTATCCTCTGATCAACAGACTGCTCTGCAACAAGACCAACAATCCTTAATCCACCTGCAGCAATATTCGAGGATGCAAACACTGCAACAGCAACAACAACAACAACAACAGTCGACGAATACCACCACCACTACAACTGTAGCAACTAGCGACAGTATGTCACCGACAATGCGTAGCGGCGATATTATGTCACCAGTGACGGTCGGTCGTGACAATGCGGGCGGCGGTGGAGGAGTCGTCGATTCGGTCGATTTAGCAACGGAACACTTACCTGCCGTCGATACACCGGATGCCTGCGATAAAGCTGCAGTGAGGTGAGTTTTAAAAAAGTCATACAAATATATTCTTCAGAAATTATAGAAAACATGTCGTTATTTGTATGGCTGTCCGACCTCAATTATTACGTCAGGACAATCCTTAACGAATTCAACTACGAAATAAGACAGATTGACTTTCTTATTTTCTTGTTTTCTTTCTGTTTCTGTGCAATCACAGCAAAACTAACTCACTTTGGAGCATAGGGCAATAACTAGATCTCCCTCTATCGTAGTAAATTTTCTAAGCTGGTCGTAAAGTCTGGCACTGAGTTTCCGTCAAAACTGTTGACGTCCATGTCGTTATTGGCCTACCAACTCGCCTTGTACCTTTATGATTCCACTCATAGCTCTGTTTTGATTCCATCTTCTATCGCTATTTTTGCAGCTTGATGTCAACTCCAAAATTTTGTTTGTCCAGTCCTCCTTCACAGTTCACTGAATCTTTAGGACAGATATTTACAAAGGTTGTAACCTACTCGAGATGTTGGCGGAGCATTTCCATGTTTCACAGGCGTAAAGAAGCACTACTTTGAGATTGGATTGAACAAGTGCGACACGCTATGAAGGATTTCACTTCGGTAGTTGAACTGCGCCACCTGCTAATGCCCTTCAGATCCATAGTATCTACTCTGTTGTTGGTTTCGGGCAGTGTGCATTGTTGTTTGTATTGTATGCATTCGTGCAGATTAAAAATGTTTAAATAACAATCAAACATGGCATTACGATGATAGAGAAACATATTTGAGTTACTGGCAAAATTCTGTCTGTATGTCTGTCTGTATATATTTTGGACTACAGCCTAAACGATTAGGCCAATTGTCTTTAAATTTGGAACAAAAGGATGTTTTGACAATTTAAAGACGGATTTTTTCAATATTTTTTTAGCTCAAATAGATATTAAGGGTTCCTGTCATGTTATGTAAAAGCTTATTTTTTTCTCGAAAACGGCTCCAAGAATTTCTATGAAAAAAAAATCTGTGTGCTTTTGTAGATAAGCGTTATATTTTGGTGAAAAAAAAATTTAAATGATGGGCTAAAAACGGTACCGTTTTTTTTCGACTTTATCGTGAACTGGTTAAACGATTACAACCAAATTTGATATTCAGGAAGATGTAAGTAGTCTTGGTAATTTCAATTTAAAATATTTTCGAAAACTTTTGTTTGTAAATTTGAAAAATCGATATTTCAACACGCTATAGTGACTTTTTTTTAAATGTTGTTTTTAAACGAAAGATATTTGAATTCTTTCATTATTTTTTTTTTAATTTGTAACAAAAGTTGTTAAATAAAAACCGTTTTACCTAAAAACCGTTCCTACGATTTTGAAAAAAAAAATCACACTGTTTCAATTTTTTTATAGAAATAAAATAGCGTTTAAATTTTTCCGCAGAAATTTCTTTTACGTACTTTTTTCAACCAGTAAAAAGTCACAAAAATCGAATAAGAACTTTGAAGTTCTTCTTATATTTATCAAATTTTATTCGACGCTGTGACCGCACATAAAAGCAAGTACGTGCGATCCAGTCGTGCAATTTGCGTTATTCTTTAAGCCTCTCCATTCTGCTGCAGTGGCTAACTCATTTGGCTGAGACTTTAGAGGCCTCCGTACAAAAAGTCGAACTCAAATTCGAAGACCAGCAATTTCGAAACCAGGCAAAAAAAATTTGGTCATCATCAAAGTTCGAAACAACTACCAACACATTTCCATTGGTGTCATTTGCATCGGAAATTGAAAACTCTCATAGGGCATCGAAATTGGGTCTACAGCCTACATATAGACCTAGACCTGCAGTGCTGGTTTTAATCTTTCAACCGGCCGGCATACCTAACCAAACTAACCCATCATCTCTTTCATCATGGTTCATCACTTCTTTTCTAGCTACCTAAAACCGGTTATGTAAATACCTAATACCCACTTTCTTCCTTTCTCAGAAAAACAGGAAATTGAAAACGCTCATTGGGCATCAGAATAGAACACACAACCTACACAAACACTTGTTGTGCTTGTTTCCCTCACCAAGCGGCATACCTGCTTCTACCACTTACAGAAGCCTTCATTTTTCTTCATTTGAAGGAGGTACCTATTGTTTTTTTGTTGTAAATCGAAATTAGTCCATCTTTTAATGAGTTTGTGAACTAAAAAAATAAATAAAAGATCATACCTTCGAAAAACGTTATTTTGAAAAAAATAGAGGTTTATAAAATGTACTATATTTCAAAAACGTGTGACTTTTTAAAACATTTTTTTTTTTCAAATCGTTGAAGAAAACATATTTTACATATTGGAAAATTTATGTGGTATTTGTAATGTATTTAAAGCAGAAAAACCATTAGAAAATAATGAAAAAATACAAATTTTCAAGGCCTGCTTATTTAAAAAAGTTATATGAAAAATAAAAAATTTTCTCCAGACATTTCAAAGATCTGTTCATTACGCTTAAAACGACATAGATGGTTTATCCGGTTTTAGCTTCTATCTCACTTACAGTTGTATTCTGTAGATCGGGTAGGAGCATTTTTTACGAAATAAGTCACGGAAATTATTGAAATAAAACGAAAACAAAATCAGAAATTAAAAAAACTTTCAGGAGTTTAAAAGCCAAAATACCATTCTTAGATACGCAATTTAATTTTTTGTAATACATTCACTACGGACTTCAAATATATGCAATCCGATTGTGGATTTTTTTGATTTTTTCAAAAAAAGGGCGGAGGCCTCTTAAGAGCACTTGTGTTGTTTGCCCGGAAACAGATATCGTCAGCATTGTCCAAATAGCTTAGTTTCTCTCAATGTTTCCATTTGAATATCAAGTGTTTCACTTAGACCCACTGTGTTTTTTATTAGCATAGAAAAAGATAATTGCTGCATGCTAAATGGAGTCATTGAAATAGTAATTCTGAACGCAAACACTAAAAATCTATCCTAGCTTTTAATGGGTCCAATTAAGTTAGTTAGTCTGATTGGTCTATTGGCACCAAAAGTTAATAGACTTTTAGTTGACAAATAAAGGACATACGTCAAACGTCAAACCAAAACAATGAAATAATTAGGTTTGTTCGATGTTCCCTGTCCCAATGCGCACTGGGGAAAGTCAGTGCATTACGTTCAATTGTTTTAGCATCGAACTACTCCGTGCAACATCTCTCCTTTTTTTTACTTTCCTTTCATATGATTTTTTTTATTTTTTTAAGCAGGGACAAATAAATAGAAGTCAATAAAATGACCAATGAAAGCAGCCACTAAGAACTAAATTGGCAAAAAAAAAAAACATCTCATTGCCTCATTGTTGTACGAAGCACAATTTTTTTTTATTGGGGCGGCAAACTCCTTAAGGAGCCAAGGCCTAGTGACTTATAATCTCAACCATTCTTGTGTGTGTGTTGTTAATCTGCAAGAATGGAAGGGACCTACAGCTTACCGCTGATTCCGAACGGCTACATGAGATGCACTTTTTCGAGACAAATTTTACTCTTGGAGGTTTTGTCAGTTCCTCCTCTTGGCAGTACCCCGGAAAAGAAGTTGGCTATGAGCTGGATTCGAACCAAGGCTCATTCGGTTAGCAATCCGACACATTAACCACTAAGCCACCGGGCTTTGCAGTACGAAGTACAAATGACCTTGCTATTCTTTAAATATGCATATCATACCAAGTGATCTCCAGATGCATTTTCGAACAAAATAGATAGTCGATGGTTCAATATTACCTCTCAATTTATAACCTTGTTTTTGTTCTTAGTTGTATCTCCTGCTCCACTTGCCGCTTATGCATACGGAACCAAATATCATCTAGAGAATTTTTCTCTCGAAGCAAGCTAAAGCTTCCTCATCCACTTTTCAGGTGATTTTTTCAATAACTTATTGTAACTAAATTTGTTACAGACGCTTAAAGTGACTTTACGACCCAAATAATAGTCAAGTCACTTCTGAGTCCGTAACTGGTCTGGAACCCGAGTTGCCAACCGGTTTAGTTTGTATCCAGTTGCTCCGTGTGCATTGGGCCTTATACTCTTCAAACTTACAGCAGTTGGTTTTGAACCCATTTCCTTGAAAAAAATTGTACCCTAAAGGGTGCTTTTCAGATATGGGCTTCGTGGCTCATTTCTCGCTACTTTCGGGGTCCCACAAGGAAGTCACGTGGGCCCTCTTCTATTCATTCATGATTCCACGTTTATGGCTTTTAAATTAAGTGTCGTAAGAATTACTCTGGAGTTAAGAGCTGAAAAATGCCAATCAATAAATTTCACATGTAAGCGCCTAACACTGCCTCTCAGGCACTATTTTTTATCCAAGTAATCAATTTTCATCGTTTGAATTAATCCGAGATCTTGGACTTGTATGTGATCGTAAGCTAGAAGGTCAATCCAGTTCTCGGCTTAGTAAAACGATAGTCTAAAGAATTCTCCACCCCTTATATGATTTATTTCATGTATATAACCTTCGTTTAGGCATATCCTTGGGTATGCTTCTCACGTTTGGCATCCATACAACCATGTTCATATTTTCAGAATCGAAAGATGCCTGGTTCTCTCTTTGTGGCCTCCACGACAAGGTCCTATTAACCTTCCTAAACTTCCACTTTCAACTACGTCTCCAACGCATTAATCTGAATAATCTAGAAGAACGATGACTGGTAGCCGATGTCCTTTTCATTCAATGACTTCTTTCTGGTTCCGTTGACTTTTCCTTAATTGGATTTTTTTTTAACACTTAACACTGAAATTCGTGCGCTTACAATATGCCCTCCCACCATACCTCCTATGGCTCCAAGGAACCTATCGCACTGTAAATTCGAACGTTGAATATTTTACTATCCATATAGATAAACTGATGGACAGTATTGCCAGACTCACTTTTTTAACATTAAAGGCTATTATGCTATGTTTATCAAAAGTTCCAAAATTAAGAATGACAGCGCCTGTGTAAGACAACAAAGATGGAGTTACACCAAGTTTCGACAATGATTCACCAGAGCCGTCACCGGAGCTTCTTTAGTACTTTTTTTTTGTCTACTGCAGTAACTAATTTATTTTTATTTTCCTTACTTATATTGAATATCTCTAATCTTTCTAAATCATATTTATTGCTTAAAAGTCATACCTCTCCTTATTATTTAAATTATTTATATCTTATTTCTACCTTTTTTAACATTATGTTTTTATTTCGTTACCTTTTTCTTAGCTACAATTGTTCTGAATTGGAAATACCTTCAGTAATGTTATCTGTTAAATTAGCTTTTCTCTCACAGAGCCGTTGTCTTTTCCTACTCAGAGGCAATATAATTTCTCTGAATTGTAATGAGTGCAGTTGATAATAGAAGAGTTTCACAGGCTAGCAGTTTTACAAACTTTAACAAAACAAGAACAATGTTGAATATTTTTCGGAAGAGATGCAATGGATTATCTATTTGTCATATTAATGCTCAAAGCTTAACAAAACATCTTGATGAGTTCAAAAACACTTTTAATAATTCAGCAATGGGCATTATTTGCGTATCAGAAACATGGTTGACAGGTAAGATAGACAGTGGGTTCCTAAGTATGGATAAATATAGAATATATCGATCCGACCGGGTATTATCAAGGGGTGTAGGCGTGGCCATATTTATAAAGACGGGTTTCAAAAGTAAAATTGTTAAGGTTTCTGAAAGAAATGAAAGTGTTCAATACTTTATCATCGAAGTTGCAAGTGCAGTTGGGATGTGTCTGATAGACGTAATATACAAACCACCAAACTTTATAGACTCAACTTCTATTTCAGACATTCTAGAACAATTATCACCTAACTATAATCACATTTTAATAGCAGGGGATTTAAACATAGATCTTTTAGATAGCGAAAATGGACGAGTTAAGACTTTTTGTGACAATTTGAAGTCTATTAATATATTTCCAATAAACAGTGACTTTCCTACACATTTCACGTCTTCCAGCTCTACCTTACTTGACGTTTTTCTGGTCAACCAACCCGACAATATTAACTTCTACAGTCAACTAGATGTCCCTGGCTTCTCCAGACACGACTTGATTGTCGCCTTCTATGATTTAATATTAAATCCAACTTAAGTAGATGAAAATATTTTGTTTCGAGATTTTAAATCTATTGACATGTAATCGCTAGTAGCTGGTATTTTTTAATCTAATTTTGAAAATATCTATGATCTCACAGATATTGATGAACAGGTTGAATACTTTACCTCGAAAATTAATTCGCTTTTTGAAAGATTTGTACCAACAAAAACAGTTCGAATTAAAAGTAATCTGCTGGGTTGGTTAACATCAGAAACTCAACAACTTCTTGTGAAGAGAGACTCCGCTTTTAGACGATGGAAAAGATTTAGATTGCCACAACTGTTTGTACGAAACAAAGTAAATACTGAAATTAAAAAGTCTAAACGAAAGTATTTTGCTTCAAAGTTTCACAATGTGTCATCAAAAAAACTATGAATATTGATGATGATTGCGATGTAGATGAACTCAATAAACAGTTCATAAGTTCTGCCTCCAACATAGGCACCTGTGCTATGGCAAGCATAATTTCTCAAAGTAATGATACTCGTTTTTCCCAAAGTTTCAGTTTTAATAGAGTTTTTGAAGTTGATGTATACAAGGCAGTTTGTGCTATTAAATCGGAAGCAGTAGGACTAGATAATATGAACCCTAAATTTGTAAAAATAATCCTTCCGTTTATATCCCCCTTCTTAACGCACATTTTTAACACAATAATAACTAAGTCCTATTATCCAAAACTCTGGAAGGCCTCAAAAATAATTCCAGCATCTAAACAAAAAGAGTACAGACCAATATCTATTCTTCCATTTATTTCAAAAGCATTTGAGAAACTTATCAGTCGGCAAATTACATCTTATTTAGAGTCACATCAACTTATAACTGTTTCGCAGTCTGGATTTAGATCAAAACATAGTTGTACAACCGCACTTCTTAAAATAACTGATGATATCCGTCAAGAAGTTGATAAAAATCATGTAACAACTCTAGTTTTGCTTGATTTTTCAAAAGCGTTCGATACAGTTTCACACGAAATACTTTTGAAAAAACTCAAGAATTTTTTCTTTTTTGACACTTCAGCATTATCTATGGTTGAACAATATCTAAGGCACAGATCTCAGGCAGTTTTTGTAAACTCAAAAACTATCGACTAAGGATCAATTCTGGGCCCACTTCTATTCACACTGTTCAACAATGACTTACCCTCGATACTCAAACATAGCACAATTCATATGTACGCAGATGATGTCCAAATTTACTTGAGCTATAGAATTGGCATGGTAGAAGATGCAACGGTCAAAATAAATGAGGATCTAACACGTGTAGGACAGTGGGCTAGAGATAATTCCTTGAAACTCAATTCGAACAAATGCCAGGAAATAGTGATAAATAACTCTGTGCTTGATACAACTAGCTTTCCAACCGTCGAGCTCAATGGAACAACTTTAAATTATGTCAAAACAGTAAAAAATCTAGGAGTAATCTTTAACCAAACACTAACATGCGACAATAACCTGATAAGTACTATTGGACGAGTATACACTTCATTGCGTTTTCTATACCTTTCTGGAAGTTTCCTCCCGGTCTCAACTAAATTGATAATTGCCATAACAGTTATTCTACCAATTCTATTCTACGGTAGTCCTATTTTTTGCAGTTTAGATAGCGCCAGTAAACGCAAATTTCAAGTTGCCTTTAACAACGTTGTCCGCTTTATCTATGGACTGCGTCGTTTCGACCATGTTTCTGCTCAGGCAAATACCGTTTTCAAATACCGTTTTCAATATCTTTTTGAAAGGCTCATTTTTCCAGTGTCTCAAAGAAGTAATATTCTCATTGTACCAACATTTAAATATAGAGCCTCCAAACAACAGTTCCTTGTGCATGCTGTGGGCCTTTGGAACTCCTTGGCTGCCAGTCTGAGAGTACAAGATAATTATAAAAAATTTGAAGGCTTGCTTAGAAATCTTTACAATTGCTGAACGTTTTTCCACTTCTAATTCTGTTTCTTTCCTCTTCTATTACTGTTTTTTTTAAAATAAAATGTAATTATCTTTAATTTCTTTAATTTGTTTAAGTTATAATATTTCTTTTCGCAAAATACTTCGTATAAAAGAAAACACGTCTTCTTGCGTTCATAGGCACACTTCAACTGAACTTTATTTCTCTTGTAGATGAACTTAGAAACTAGAAGGAATGAATAATATAATCTCCTACCGGCATCCCTTACATAGCATTTACATGTGTACATTATGCTTTCAATTTTTGTTTCTTTTTACTTGTTTTTTGTTTATTGCTACATTTGTTTAATTTAATTTCAAAATATTTAATATATAATAATTTAAAATTAGCTTTGTTTATATTATCTATGATTTAATGATAATACCAACAACTTTCTAAGTATTATTTAAAAGACATATTTTTTTAAAATACTTACGTAAATAAATAAATACAAAATACAAATACAAATATAAATACATAAATTATGTAAGTTGGTTCTTTTCAAATTGATAAAACATAAATTCAAACAATTTTTCCCACTTAAATGTTCCGAAACAGGAATATTTCACTCTTCCTTAAGGTCAGAGGTCTTATTTGTTCTAATCAATCAAGAATATAATGTTAGCTATGTGTGTATACCACTCCATACATCATGTCTTTATGTATGGGTTGAGCTCAAATGAAATTTCAATCAGTTTGCTGTGATTTATGAAATGTGTCAAGGACGCCTCCAGATATAAGTATTGTATGTACATCTCCTTCACATTGGACGAGACTGAAATTCAGGATGTCTGGGATAAATTGGTATTCTCGAACAAAATGGATAGTCGATGGTTTAATGTTATCTCTCAATTTATAACCTTGAGATTGATTACGAACAAATTAATGGCGAAAAGGAATTGTCGTCTCTGAAGAGGATCAACGGGGATTCAAGGCGAGTTCCCTGTTCAGGTACTTTTTAATTATCGGGTTAATTTAATGAGTTTCTTTGTTGGCCGTTAATTTGTAAAGTATTCTTTTTTTTTGTGGGTGTCTCCAGGTGACACAACAAAAAAACCAAGGACGTAAGTTTTTAAATGGAAGGACGGAACAAGCTACCCTTTTCGAAACAATTATTATTTGACATTGACATACACATTTTGTTGTTAGTACAAAACCAGAAATGTTTCGAAGAGTTCTTTACAAATGATTAAATTTTTTTTTTCGGATAATTGCATTTGGTTGTTAACTTAGGACCAGTAAATTTAAACAAATATTTATTCTTCACCATAGGGCAAGACCAGTAAGCCCTTAAAAAAAATTACAAAAATGTACACCCAAAACCTCAACAATATTTTTTCGATTCTTCGAAAACTTAGAGTGTGCAATCTTTTAAATAAGGGTTTTGTTTTCTTTCTTTTATTTTTTGTATGAAGTTCATTACAGGTTTGGGCTTAGGTCCGAGGTATTCCATTATATTTTGATAAAAAAAAATTAAATCTGTTAATTTTACTAAGAATTAATATTACGACGAAAAATAATTTAAAAAAAAGGTACACATACGCCACAGTGTACAATTAAACGTACTTACAAAATATTTTGTTTAGTTATCTCTATTCAAAGATAAAATCACTGATTTTTAGTTATGTTATCAGTACATGAATTTAATGAATACCAAAATATTGTAGATGGCAATTCAAAACTTAAGCATAGCGACTAACAATGCAATTTATTTTATATAACTTTGGCGATTTGGCAAACCAGACTTAATAAATGACAGCCAATTTGACAGATGTAGCTTCAACAAGATTTTTTTGTTTTTATAATTAGCGCGCGCACAAGGGATTGTTTGTTTCCCTTTTAATGTGGAACACACTGCGGGGGCATTAGAAAGATAAGAAGGGAGAGGATAGGAGGTGTCGATTAACATTGGTTTTGAATGCTTGTAGATCAAAATGGCAAGGGAAAATCTCGCTGGGTAAACTATTCCAAATTCGTGTTGTTCGGCTAAAAAAAGAATCCCTATATTTCACGGTACATCCGTAATTGGGCTCATGGGTGAACTGATGAGCATTCCTTGCGAGACGAGTATTACGGGAGAAACTTTTTAGGGGAGGAATGCAGCTGGCTACTTACTTACTCTGTAAAAGAAACGATAAAATAAATAAAGACATGAAACATTGCGTCGGTGTTCGAGAGGGGCAATTGTTTCAGCGGCAGTTCTATTTCCTATCAATCTTAACGCTCGATTTTGTATTCTATCAAGCAGATGAAGCGATGTTTGCCAAGCACCTGCCCAGAGGTGGCAGTTATACTCGAGTTTAGGGCGTATAAACGCTTTATAGATTGTAGCCAGAGCAGATGTGGAAAATACTTCTTACACCGATACAGAAAACCTAAGCACTTAGCAGCATTTTTGGCAATCTTAAATATATGGTCATTCCAACGGAGATCGTCATTTAAATATATACCGAGTACTGAAAGCGTTTCGGATTCTTCGATGCAAGTGCCATTCATAGATAATGGCATTGGGGGTATGTTTAGCTTTAACGACAGAAGACAGCATTGAGTTTTCAAAGCATTAAACTCCACACGATTCCTATAACCCCATTTGACAATGCTATATAAATCGGAGTTTAATGAGCTAGACATACGGTACCGTTGCGATTGTACGTCTGAAGGCGAAGGACGTGAATTATCGAATGAATATGAAAAGCTGAGGGTATAGTCGTCAGCAAAACAGTTAAGTGGATTAGAAGTAACAAACAGAAGATCATTTATAAAAATGAGGAAAAGAGTCGGAGACAGAACAGAGCCCTGGGGCACACCATCATTTATTTTATGGGAATCAGACTTGAATCCGTCCAATACAACTTGTATTGAACGGTCCAGAAGATAGCTTCTAATCCAACGAACAAGAGTATTATCGATCCCAAAAGCACGCATTTTCGATAAGAGAGCTTCATGCCAAACTCTATCAAATGCCTTGGAGATATCAAGAGCTATAATCTTACTTTCACCAAAGCGATGTAAAGATTTGTTCCACTGTTCGGTGAGATATGCCATCAGATCACCAGTGGAACGGTTGCTGCGGAAGCCATACTGACGGTCATGGAGAAGCTTGAGATCTTCGAGATATTCCTTAAGCTGACGGTTAATCAGTGTTTCCATGACCTTAGAAAGAAGGGATGTCAGTGCTATGGGTCGGTAGGAGGAGGGGGAGGATGGGTCACCTTTCTTAGGGACAGGCTGGACAAATGCTGTTTTCCATCTTCTAGGAAAGATTCCAGAAGAGAAGGAGCGATGGAAAAGCTGCGCAGTGGCTTTGCCAGTGTGGAAGAACACCTCCTCAGATGAATGGGGGGTATAACATCCGGCCCAGCGGATTTATGTATATCGAAATCTTTGAGAACTCTTGCTACTGTATGAGTGCGGAAAAAAATCGGTCCCATGGAAAAATTTACATTCTCAAGTACAGGAGGGGCAACATTGCTATGCGGCAGCGTGGAGCTGGCAGTGAAATGGGCGGCGAGCAAGTTTGCCTTCTCTGGCCATCCAAGTTGAATTTTTTCTCATTAGAAAAAAGTACTTATCGCCAATCATCTGAGCTAGGTGTATGTTGGAAATTGCATGTGCATGTCTTCTTTGGCAAAACACAAGTGTTGTTTTTTGCGGGCCTCATTTAATGGTGTTTTTTTTTTATGTTTTCGTCGCTTTAGACCAAAACAGTGGTTTAACTTGCCGTAACATTTGCTTTATCCCTTATCTTTGCTGCTGAAAGGGCCGAATTCGATGCAATTCTTCGGATTAATCCCGTTTTGCGGGATGTTAAGGCGGATGAGGTGTTTCCTTTGTTATTTTTCGCGTACAAAGTTGGGTTTTTTAAATAATTACCGATAGCATGGTCACTCCGCAAAATTTTTCTGGCTATTGCTCGGTTGGAAAATCTTTCCGAGTGATAAACATCTTTTTTGCCCGTTCTTCAACACTCAAACACTTTTTCTTTCCCATTTTGATAGTCACGCACTACTTAGGGTTATGAATTTATAAAATTTACCTTTTCTAATAAAAAAAATCCTTACCGCTTCAGAAAAACAACCTTTCTTTTTGACTGCTTCTAATCTTATGACTCGATTTAATTTGCCTTCTTTGTTTGTGAATTTCTCACAGGCCTTTAAAGTCCCGTTAACTTTTTCTCTTAATAATAATAAATCTGAAATTCTGTTTTGCTTGAATTAGTTTCTCTCCTACCACTCGCTTTGTTCTTGATTCCATCATGTAACGGTAGTAATTTCATTTTACCTTCAGAAATTTGCCTGCTTCTAAGCAAGTGACTGGTAGTGTATGAATGTACAAATGCTTAAAGGTCAGGAGTCTTTCTATTTTCATGCCTCAAATCCTGCACGGTTTTGTGAAGTTTTGTAAGATGAGTTAAGCTACGTAAGATCTGCAAACATCTGACAATATTTGAAAATGAGCTGACAATGAGCTGAAAATTAAATCTAGAAATGTCTGCAAGTCTGTTGCCAAATATTTGGCTGACAATGTCAACAATCTAGTTTGGCCAAATATCTGGCAATAGATTTGCAAACATTTGTACTTAGATTTTCTGCCAGCCGTGTACACACAAAATTAAATTTTGGATCTGCAAATTCATTTTCAACTCATTGTCACATTGCAACTGTCAAAAAAGCTTATAGCTGCATTGAAAAAAAGTGGAACATAAAAAAATAAGATAAATGGATAAAAACGTAGCAATTGCAACTATTTTGACTGCTTATACATATTTTAGAAAGCAGCGATGATGAAACAGTTTTGGGGCGGCGGTGACCAGCTAACTGGCTCAACCACAATGGGCTGAAATATATTTTCATCTTCAATATATTCCTCCATGTCAAAAAACCTGAAAATAAATGTTCACATATTTACATTTTCTTTAAAATACAAAAAGCACCTTAAAATTTATTTTGGCATCTTTGCCAAACTTGTCTGTTAATGAATAAATTTGCAAATGTTCTTTAAACTGCATCAACAAATTTATTCATTTGCAGACATTTGCAGAAACGTCAGAAAATGAAAAAAATTTGGTGATCTGCCAATGAATTTTGCGTACACATGATTGCCATATCTGCAAATTAAATGATTGATGAACAAATTTTTCTGCAAATTAATTTGGTGTGTACACGGTTGTCAGCTTGCGTGTACACGATTGCCAGATATCTACAAATTAATTGTCAGATATTTATCTGCAAATTAGGAGCCAAACAATTTTTCTGGAAATTAATTTAGTGTGTACACGATTGTCAGCCATTCGAGACAATTTTTTCACTGACAGATCCGGCAATACTTGCAGACCTGGCAATCGTGTACACTTAGCTTTACTGGATTTAATAAACAGATGGTAAAATCAGACCGTTTTTTTGGCTCAGTCTTATTTTAAAACAGATTTTTTTAACTCACTTAAATCTTTATCTTAGTTAAATAACAAATTGAAACCAATTTTTCTTGTATTATTTCAGACTCCGGTGTCTCCTGCGTCTACTTCAGGCTGGAGAAATTTCAGCTGAAGTTCTACAAAAAAATCTACACTACGCCGCTCGTGTCCTCGAAGCAGTCTTTATTGATGAAACAAAGTAAGTGTCATAAGCTAGCATGAAACACGCTTAAATGTAAAATTTAAAAAATATTTTATTTTAATTATAAGATATTATCAGCAAGAAGAAAAAAACTTCACAGAAGATTAAAAGTAATTAAAATTTTAATTGTTTTGAGGTTTCTTATAAATAGATACAAATATTATAATATAAATTAGTGTCAATTAAAGCAAAAATATATTGTTGGAGTGGTGAGGATAGGAATACATTTTTTTATCAAAAAATAATTTTTTTTTTATTTTTCTCCTCTCTATCGCTCTAAATCTTCAAAATATTTCCATTTTCTTTTTGTTATTTTTCCGCTTTGATGTTGAAAATCAAATGATGTATTTTTCTTTTATTTTTTTTTCGAAATTATTCAAAACTTTATTCCAGAAGTCCTTCCATTTTAATAACTCGTGAAAAACCAAAATCGGGTCAAAATTCCGTTGAAAATAAAGAGTAAGTGTGGTATTTTTGTTTTGTTTTTTGGCCAATGCGTAGAAAAAAAATTAAATATTAGAGACTTGAGGTCATTTTTTCTTAGAGAAAAATAATTTTTCTATTGTTAATTAATAAACTCACTAAACTAGTTTTTATTAAATTGCAACGTCTTGCCCTTTGCGTCAGGTTTTTTTCTTACCACACTTAATGGTGGAAAATGAGAAGACGCAAAGTTTTTTTTGGAAAAAAAATAACACAAAATTGGCAAAAACGTATATCTATCTTATTCGCTCAATACTGTTTCATTTGATGTCGATTATTTAAAAGTAAATGAGTTGAAATTAAAAACGCTTGGAACGCTATAGCAAAATTTAAACAAATTTAGAGCAAATATTTCTGTTGTAGATGACAAAATTGATAGAAATTCTCATTTTCTCATCATTTTTGACTAAACCATTTTCATCGTTTTCATCATTTTTAATAAAGGCTTTTACAAGAATTCGCAATTTAATTTATAAAATTTAGTATATCTCACTGTAATTGTGAGAAAGTATATAAATTTATATTTTATTTTTTTTATTTTAAGTTTGTACTTACTTAACCTAGAATAGAATACAAAATTAGTTAAAGATTTTAGCTACATACAATTTTTTTTTAGAAAATATTGGATTTGGAAATATATTTTTTAAAGTTAGTTAGTAAGTTTTTTTATTTTAATATCATAAATGAAATTAAATTTTATATTTTATTCAGTATCTCCTATTAAGTTAATCTAGTTACTTGCAAATTTACATAATTGCACCCCTGGTGCTAAAGGGACCTAAGTGCCTAAACGCATCCTACTCAATAAAATTAGTCTTGATCCTTTCTATCAATTTTAGTCATATTAAACGTTCAAGGGCTACTCATTTTACTATGTCTGTACACTCCGTACAGCTCCTTACTGTATATCATTCTCCGCTAACCGTCTGTGTATAGGGGACAAAAAAAATCACCCGACGAATTTTTCTCCTAAAAACAACCTTATGCATCGTTATTCACTTTTGACATTATTCTGATTCTAAAATCTTAAGCAGGGCTATGATGATGAGTCTTACAAAGAGGCACTTAAGTAGCCCAAAAGACAACTGTGTTGCCACTTAATAGAGACTGGACAGAATTATTTTGCAGTTGATCCAGTATGGTTTTACTCCTTGAGATATCCACTGAAATTTAAATCCAACCACTGACTCACCCACGAAATGTTGATGCTTACATCATATCGAAGATAATATGAGTGATTATGCATAGATCATTCTTGTAAAAACGTTTTGAATTTTAATACTTACTTACTTAGGGGGCGCTACAGTTCGGGACGAACCTGGGCCTCAACCAACATGCCTTTCCAGCCAGCTCGGTCTTTGGCTAGCTGCCTCCACTTTCGCACTCCAAGTTGGTTGAGGTCGTCCTCCACTTGAGCGCGCCACCTAAGGCGAGGTCTTCCTTGACTGCGTCAACCCTCTGGGATGGAATCGAAGATCCTGCGAGCCGGAGCATTGTTGTCCATTCGCTTTACATGACCTAGCCATCTTAAACGTGATATACGTATTTTTTTTGACCAGGTCAATGTCGCTGTACAGCTCGTATAGTTCTTGGTTGAACCTTCTCCTCCAAAGCCCGTTAACGCAGATAGGGCCAAAAATCTTCCGAAGAATCTTACGCTCGAAACGACTAAGGATATCTTCATCCGCTTTAGATAGAGTCCATGCCTCGGCGCCATAGAGCAGGACTGGGAAGATTAGGGTCTGATACAGAGTCTCCTTTGTCTTTCGAGAGAGGGCTTTGCTACTCAATTGCCTTCCTAGCCCATAGAAACAGCGATTGGCAAGAGTAATTCTTCGCTTTATTTCTGACGAGATGTTGTTGTCAGATGTTATAGCGGATCCGAGGTACACAAAGTCCCTAACTACCTCAAAGTTGTACCTGTCTATTGTGATGTTTTGTCCAATCCGCCGGTGTTGTGTGTCCCTTTTTGTGGACAGCAGGTACTTCGTTTTGGCCTCATTGACTGCTAGTACATCTTAGCCGATTCAGCTTCAGTTCTAGCAAACGTTCCACTGACAGCTCGCCGAGTTCTGCCAATGATGTCTATGTCGTCAGCGTATGCTAGCAATTGCACAGACTTGAAAAAAATTGTCCCACTACAATTGACTTGCGAGTTTCTTATAATTTTTTCAAGTATTAAGTTGAAGAAATCGCACGATAGCGCATCACCGTGTCGGAATCCTTTTTTGACGTCAAAAGCTTCTGTGAGGTCAGAACCAACCTTGACGGAGCAGCGAGAGTTCTCCATCGTCATCCTGCACAGTCGGACGAGTTTTGTGGGAATGCCAAAACCTGACATGGCTCTGTATAGCTCGTCTCTATAAATGCTATCGTACGCGGCCTTAAAATCGATAAAGAGGTGGGTATAGATTTGGAATTCTTGGGTGGTTTCCAGGATCTGACGTAGAGTGAACATTTGATCGATTGTGGACTTTCCTGGTCTGAAACCACACTGATAGGGGCCAATCAGGTTGCTGAAGAAAGGTTTCAGGCGTTCACATAGTACGGCAGAGAGGATCTTGTAGGCGATATTCAGGAGACTTATTCCTCTATAGTTGGCGCAGTTAAGAGGGTCTCCTTTCTTGTGGATCGGGCAAACGATGCTGAGGTTCCATCAGGCATACTTTCTTACCAAACTTTAGAGATGAGTTGGTGTATGCACTCCACCAGGTCATCTCCGGCCGCTTTAAAAAGTTCGGCGGATAGTCCGTCGGGTCCAGCAGCTTTGTTTTTTTTTTTTAGTTTAGAAATTGCTATCCTCTTTTTATTTTGGCCAGGTGGACGGAAGTTTTGTCTGTCATCGTCCATGTTGAATGGTTCATTCTGCCTGACAGCGGGATTTTGGTCTTCATCGCCGTTTAACAGTCTACAGAAATGGTCCGTCCATGTACTCAGCACCGACTGTGACTCTACTACGAGGTTTCCATTCCTATATCTACAGGCTTCTGTGCGGGTTTTAACAGGTTAATATTTATTACAAATTACGTGCTTTAATACAATACAAATTATTTTACTCTGTTGAAACGTGTGTAGGAAAGGATGTGTTGAGAGATTGTGTGACTGTTGATGATTTGAAGGTTGAAGATGATTTGACTTGAATATGACCAAGGAAAAAAGATACGCGCAGTTGACAGTTTTTTCTCGATACAACGAGGTTTCGCATTGGCCAACCAATAGCAAGTAGTCTTTTAAAATTTGTGTGCTGTCATCCAGTTGTGGTGTTGCTGGTATGTTATTGTGCTGCCGTCGAGTTATGCTTTTGTTTCTGTGCTGCCAAATCTGCTGACTACGACAATCCACATAATCAATGCCGTGTTTTATTTGTAATCTATAGCTAGCGCAGTATTGGAAATCCCAATAAAACGCTATATTCACTCCATAATTCACTTTTAATCTAACCCCCGAAGTGATAACTGACGTCTTGATGAATAAATTTAGAAGGGTGTGTTCCAAATTCAACTCAGTTCTTGGACAGAGACATCCGGATAGAATATCCAACCATGACGTCATCAGTGATTAATTATATTCGGTTTAAAAAAGAAACTGCAGTAATTTAAGTTTCAATTGATGCAGGTTTTGTCTAATGTCTTATTTGATTGATTTCCAAAAGTTTTATTTAATTTAGTTAATTTGGACGTCAAAATACATCAAGGCGCTGTCTTGTAATCTTGTATCATGATACTCAACGAACATATCCTTAAATAAAAAAATCTTACCAACCTTCAAGTACATATTTTTTCTACATTCCAGTTGGTTGACATTTCTTTCCAAGATTTATCTCAACTTATTATATTCACTAATTTCACTAACCTTATTATCGACACTTATTCTTTGCTGTTGTTTGCCGTATAAATTTTTACTGCGCTGGGTATACACTTACCAATAAAACACGGCTCAAGATGTTTCAGTTTGGATGTACCGTAAGATTGCATCGAATTCGTCCGTTTTCTGTCAAACCTGCGCGCAAAATATCGCTTATCACCAACAAAAAAAAATTTTGGCCACAATATGCACCACTTTGGATTTCAAACTCACCCGAATCTCTTCGTAAAGAACTTAACATTTGGATTCTTCATATGTTGCTTTAACAATAGCAAATGTTTTCTCCGGGGTGCACGTCCTGCATAAAGCAAGCCAAATAAATTTCCTGTTGACACTGTCGAAAACCTAATCAATGCATGAGGATCCAGTGCGGATCGATCACGCTATGTTACTGGTTACTTCTGCTGTCATGAGAAGCATCTTCATTTCAGCTGCCGTTAATTTACTCTGATTTACTTCCCCGCTGATAAGCTTGGAAATGAGAATCGTGAGCCATCTAGACCCGATTTTACTCATTTGCTTGGTAAAATCATTTTCTTAGTAAATGGAACTATCCGCAGTTCTACTGCGTAGTTTACCTGTAGAATTTAGAGTAGAAGGATTATTTCATCAAAAAGCTATTTCAAAATCCTTGAATTTCCTTCACAATGCATGGATTTAATTTTTTTTTTCTGAAATCTTATATTGGAAACTGGCCAAAAAGATTTGTAAGGAACATAGATACATAAGTCAAAATTGGAAAGATAAATAATTCATCAAACTTTTGACACGTGAAATTCGAAAACTACGTTTTTGCACTTTATGTCGTTGTTTCCCCGAAAGCACTCGTAATTTATTCTCTATGACAGTCTTACTGACTTTGGAATGATAATGAAATGGTGTCTAAGCAATCTCTTGATGAAACAAATGAGAAAAGGAATTTTTTCCTGATGTGCGTTTGTAGCAATCAGTGAAAATCAGAAAATCAGTGACTTCACAAAAAAAATAGAACCAACCACCATCTTTCTTTTTTCCGGTTGCAAATCTCATCAGACATTTTTTGTTTGTTCCATTTCGTGTGAAATGACAATTAGCTGTCACAAAAAAACTAAATTCCATCAGAAAAATAAATAAATACAACAAATATTCAATCAATTGAAAACTTTTTTAGCAAAAAAAATTCGTTTAATAATTTTCCATCGATTAATACCCATAGTATTTATTTTTTTTCAAATCAAATGAAAAGATGCTTTATTATCCATTTCAATTTTTTTTCCTAATCCTTATAACAGGCGCCTATTTTTTTTCTTTTTTGTATAGACTTTAAAAAATTATGTTTCTAAGAACTTGCGAATTCTTGTAAAATCTTCTATCAATCATTTTATTTCTAGGGCTTTTTTTAATTTTCAATTTTCTTTTAACATTTTCTCATCCCTAAATATAAAGTAAATCATAATCCATCAAGCCGTTCAAAGTCCACCTACAAAGTCCAACTGAATTCCATTTAACTCAAAACAAAAGTCCTTCATTCAAAAAACAAACTTCAAACTTAATAACTCTGCATAACGGTATAAACAACAAAACAACTGTCAAATGCAATCGTTTTAAGTTTCCTTACACAAAAACCGAACAAAAAAAATCACCTTTCTAGATGATTAGAATTTACCATATTTTGCTCAGAAAAGTTTTCCCATCATAACCGGATATGAGTTATAACAACCGGAAACTGATAAAAACTTTTCCCCCACAATTGAACGTTAAGTCAGTTACCTCAATGGTCTTATCTGTGTTAGTGGCAGGGATGTTATAATGTTCAGAAAATAGATTTAGATATAGATTTTAGTTTAAAATATCTAGTTATACCTTTAAGCCTTAACAAAAATGCTATTTTATATTTTCAACGATTTTGTTTTCTCTTTTTATCCCCCTGCTCTCATAAAATAATAAAAACAAAAAAAAATATTCACATTTTGGGTACGAATCTCTCTCTGGGTTTGGTTGCCATTTTGACTTACTATTACTGCTACAGTCCAGATGGTAATGCGGCTCAAAAGAACAGCCTTGTGGCAGGCACTCCGACGACAAACACCAACATCTGTAGTCCTAATAACGATGTTAACCCCAGTATAGGCTTAAGTGAAGATAATCAACTGCAGCAACAGCAAAAACAGAATGTGGCCAACTGCAATCAAACTAGCATAGCTGGCCGCACAAAAGGAGTGTCACTAGCGCCACAGACGCACAGCGGACCCACAGGACCGCCATTGTCACAAATCGATGAGAATCCTTCTGGTGAAAATGGGACAAATGTCAAAGAACCTGCAACAACTTCCACATCTACAACAACAACAGCAACAGGTGGCAGTAATAGTTTAAGTAGCAAAGCAACAGTCCAGAGACAGAGACGTCTGCGAACACCTGTCTGGGCGAGATCAATGACAAGCGAAAAAACGTACTGAAACTTTTTTTAATTTTTTTTTGAAAAGAATTTATCTCTATAAACTTAAGTTTACTTTTTGTTTAACCTAAACGCATTGAATACAAAAAACCATGAACACTTTTCTATGCTCGTTGTACAGAACCCTTTACGTCATGCTGATGTCTACTTTTTGTTTGTAAATAACAGTACATACATAATACAATAAAGGAAGTTTGCTTTTGACTGTTCAGTTTATTTTCTAGTTAAAAAAATATAGTTTTTCGTTTTAGTTTTTGTTTGACTATTTTTTAACCAACGAATAGCAAGAACAATATCCACACTATGAGTGGAGGTTACATTTTGAATTTCTGTTTGTTCTCTGTCTAAACTGTAAATAACGGTAGAGAAGTTTATGTTGTTTTTGAATCTGTCCTACTATTCTATTCTATTCTATGTCTATATTTGCCTTGTTTTCGTCCTTCCCGGTTTTAATGTGTAAATAAATAAATCCCTTTCTTTGACTTGAGTGTAAATATATAAAATCAAGAAAAAAAAACTGTTATCGTCCTCTTCTCTATCTGTCAAATTCCTTATAGCTCATGATATCATACTACTTCATCTGTCAACTTGAATGTGCATGGATTTGTTATTTTCGTATTCTTCTTCTTTCTAAATAATATTTTATACTCTTTTTATAATAAACAAAATATATTTAAGTACGCTTAACGATTTATTAAAGAAATATTTGAATAAAATAATATTTAAGGATATGTAATTCTGAATTCTTGTTTATCACTATTTTTTATGTAACGACAAAACCAATTTGAAGAAATCTTTTTAGGATATTTATAGGATATTTACTCGAGAAACTTATAGGACACATTTTTTTAAATAAATTAACTAAAACTTTGTAAATTGGCCTAAGAAAAAATGTGCTTACCACATCATGCAAAATGACAGAACATACGTATATGTATTTGTTGTTTTTTTTTTTGTTTTACATCCACGCCATACATTGTGTTGTTGCGTTCTTCTACTGTAAAACAGATGGCGTAGGTATAAAAACTTTTTTTTTTATTTTAAGGTACGTTGTTTAATCTCAGGAGAGCGACAAAACGAATTTGAAAAGGATTTCCTTTTTAATTTATAGATTATTTTTTACTCGAGAAATATCTAGGGACTTGACAACTTTGAATTTAATTTGTGAACGCACCCTTTCACTAATCATCGAACTGTCATTGTCAATTTATTCAGTAAACTCAACATTTTCAACATGGTAAATAACTGTTTGGCGCGGTTTACATGCCGCCGGTGTTATTGGGCCATATTTTTGCGTCGACGATAACGGCCGTCACGTTACTGTGAATGGCCAGAGTTATCCCACCATGATTACCGATTATTTTTGGCCCGAATTGGAAGATACGGACTTGGACGATATGTGGTTTCAACAGGATGGCACCACAAGCCACACAGCACACCTTACAATCGATTTATTTAAGAGTAAGTTTAATGAGTATGTTATAGGCCAGTCGATTGGCCGCCTCGGTCATGCGATTTAACGCTTGTAAACTATTTTCTCTGGGGCTACGCTAAGTCATTGGCTTATGCCAATGTTGGACGAGCTCAGATAAGTTGGTAGGTACTAACATGTTGAAAAATTGACAAATACTAAAAAAAAAAATCATAAATATTCACGAGTCACAAAAATGTAAAAATTGTTCAAAAAATACTTACCAACATAACTTCATACTACATGCGCTCAAAGTATTGAAGCGCCTTACTAAAAAATAATGAAAACGAATGCGTCCCTGACTTCAACTCTGTTGTTTGACAGATAGAGAGTGAATCTTATCCATTGAAGTTGTGCATTTTTATTTTCAACAAATTTATTGTTTTCATTGTTAAATACCACACAAAATCTATTCTAAATTGTTCTACAATATTTAAAATATACTCAAAACAACACTTCACATTGATTTACGTTCTAAATAAAATAATGCTTACTTGTGAAAAGAAATGTCTTCATTTCTATTAAAAACTTTTTTTCAGTTTTTTTCTATGAAGGTCACATTGGCGCAATTAAAGTTGACATTATCAAAAATTTTGTGTGAAACTAGGTCATATTTTTATACAAATTTCAACCTAGCTTCACACTAAATATGTTTTAGTGTCGAGTTAAATGACTATAATTTTGCGCTATTGATTTTTGTTTTTCTATTAAGATACAAGAATATTCTAATTGATGCACCTAATTTTATAAAAGTAATACAGTTTAATATGTTCGCAAAACAAAATTATCCAAATTCGAATCACTTTTTTAATGCTGTTCCAATGCTACCAACTTTGAGCAAGTGAAATTCAGGGGCAAAAGAAAACTTCGTATACTTTTTTAATGACAAAGTGTCAAACAGAAGTTGCTGGTGCTGGTAGCAATGTGTTTCAATATATTTTGCTGGTCAGCGTGCTGTTTGCTGTTGACGGTGCTGGTGCTGTCGCTAGTTGAATCTGTTTCGCGCTTTAGCTTCGTTCATTAACTATACGCAGGTTTGTCCCTGTGTAGAGAAAATAGCATCAGGGAAATATGTAAATATGAAACAGAAGATACCGATGCACATTAGATTTGAAGTTCTGCATATCAAAATGGAAGGGTAAGACAGAAGCAGGAAAAGCTTTCCACATTCGTGTGGTGCGAATAAAACAAAAAAATCTCTGAACCTACTTTCCTGTACGTCCGAAGTTAAGTTCTTAGCATTTCGAGTTCGAGAATTCTTTCAGAAGAGGAATGCAACTGGCTATTTCACTGTTCGTAAAAATAACGATAAAACAATGAAAAACAACTTACATTACAGTGGTGCTCGTGAGATGTAATTGAGTCCGTAAATTTTCTATTACCTAACCCCTTCAATTTTTTTTTTTTTTTTTTTTTTTGATACGATCCAAATCAAATATGGGAATCACCTACACGAAAAAGCCAATATTCAAGCAAATGCAGCAATTAGTCCCCTTTTATACCCATAGGCATATGCCGCAGCGTGACTTAGTATCTTAGCGAAGGAGTTGAGAAGTATAGGGGGGATCACAATCACGCAGGGACCGAGAATTTGTTGCGATTCTCTCATTCTCGTTTGTATTTTTCATTGCTTGCTTTATTATTATCTTCTTCAGTTTGTAGTCAAATGTATGTTTTGTTATAAGTAAGAGCGAGAGCCTTGAAATAAAGAAACGTAAAGACATAGTTATGTTTGTCATACACTGTCGGGTGACGCTGATTCAACGTGTGAAAGCTACAGGCGTGCCCAAAAGAGAATTGATGAAGAATCGGCGTCTATGATTTTGTGTATAAAAGGGGACTTAGAGATGAAAGAAGACATCTTAAGTATATACTTCCTTCCTTCCAAGCTTTCAGATCTTGTAATATGGGGAAGAATAACTTATCAGACGTATTGAACAATATAATTCCTAATTGTGATAACTCCCTTTTTATATACTAATGGGAAATGGGACCTACTCTAATTCCATGAATTGCTTGAAGAAATGTTGGTTGAAATGGGGAAGTTCGGACAGAAGGTGTCGATTAATATTGTTTTTTCGAATTGAAATGGCAAGGAAAAACCTCGCGGGGTAAACTTATCCAAGTTCGTGTTGTTCGGCTATATTTCACGTCCGAAATTGGACTCAAGCGTGAATAATGAGCATTCTGAACGAGACTAGTATTAAGGGTGATTGTTTTAAGGGGAGGAATGCAGGTGGCCAGCCGAAAACAAGGAAAGACATGAAGCCGGTTTTCGAGAAGGGCAAGTGTTTCTGAGATAGTTCTATTTCTTATCACTTTTAACGCTCTGTTTTGTATTCTATCGAGCAGATATAGCGATGCACTTGCCCAAAGGTGGGAGTTATATATACTTAAGATTTGAAAGCGTATAAACGCTTTATAAACACTTTGTTCGATGTAGAGCAACGTAAAGCAGAGTAAAACATCTGTTAAATGTCAGAGTAAGTTACAGCACCAATAGGTTTGTTCGATGTTCCCCGCCCCAGTGCGCACTGGGGAATGTCAGTGCATTTCGTTTAGCTGTCAAAAAACTGTGTTTCTGCTCGGGGTTTGATTTAACATCGAACAGCTTAGTGAAAACTGTCGCACTTAGCTGTTCGATGTTAAATTTTTATTTCATTCATGTATTAATTTTCTTTACAAAGTCTACAGTTTTTCCATTTCCATCAGATAGAGTATATCTCGGCATTTTATCTTAAATCACAAAAATAACTTTATAATTGCAAAATAATCTACAAAATATCTGCCACCAAGCACCAACAGCTGATTTGAATTTTGACAGCACTGATTTCTTACACCGACCAAAAACCTGGGGCGTGAGAGTGTGCACTCAGTGCGTGCTCGGGGTTGACATCGAACACAGTGCTTAAACACTGGGGCGAAAAAGTGTCACATAAAACACCTCAGTGCGAATCCAGTCTACACCAGTGCGCCCCAGGGCAGACATCGAACAAAGCTAATGTCATTCATGATGTGTCAGAGAAAAAAGACATAACAGCTGGTTTTGACACTTCCACTCCAACTTGCTCTCACTTGCTCTACCTCAAAGCAAGTGTAGAAAATCCTGCTCTAATTTATTCATACTTGCTCTAGAAAAACTTACTGAACGGCAAATCCAAAAAATGTAAAGCAGCTTGGACCAGCAGTTTAGAGCAGCTTGAGTGTAGGCTCACTGAACAGACGTAAATTCTAGCCAAATTTGGTTTCTATTTAATGTTTTGCTCATAAAATATAAAAAATGCGAATTATTTTCATTTATTTTTTTTTTTTTTTTTGATATTTATGTTACCAAATTTTGAGTGAAAGAAAATTTCAAATGCCTCACATTTCACCCGACAAAAATAGTTCACTATAAAAGGAATCATTTTTTCGAAGTGAAAACATTTCCGTCCGAAACACGCAATAAGGGAAATGTGAAATGTCATTTTTTTCGGACGAAAATAAAAGTGATATACTCACAATAGGGCTGATTGTCTATCTATCTTTTAAATGGAAACCTTGACTGTCCTTCCATTTTGCGAAAATTTTCTTCCAAATTAATCCGAATAATCTTCGTTTGATTCCTCTTTTCATAATTAATTTTCAACGCTATTTACATGGGAGCGACCAACGAACGACGAGTAAATGCATACATGTGATTTAAAGCAACGTATAAACCTAAATACTTAGCAAAAACATGTTTTATGTTAATGTCTAAATTAAATTAATTTCTAAAATAAGATGAATTTGAGAAAATAAATTGTTCGTCACGAATTCCAATCTGATTGCTACGTACTTCTCTATTCGCGTTCTACATTCGATCCACACTTCGACGAACAAATTGTTCGCGCGAGAATAACCTCATTCGTTGGTCGCTTTCATGTGAAAAGCTACTCTCCTCTGATATTCACTTCAGTAAATATTGCCTCAAAAACTCACTTTAGGCCCTACCCTGCTGCTGCTGCTATCCACCATATATCTCTCAAATACTTATAAAAATAATAATAATACTTCAACTTTGTGTCTGCAAGACAAATAGCCTTTTTAGAATGCAACTGGACGTTGCACTAGTTACAAGAGAAGATAGGTAATACATTTTTTCGGCTCAGTAGATCGAGAATTCGGTGACTATTTTCTCAATTAAAGTCCACTAGGAGTTAGAAAAATTGCTTTTCCCAACCTGAGCATCGAACTGAAGATCTCTGGGTTAGCAAGCAAACACCTTATCAAATGCACCGCTGCCGCTCGCAAAATAATTAGTTACAAAATGTTCACCTGAGTAAAAAAAAAAACAAAAAAAAATATGGCGCAACAGATCCTTAAGGACTAAGGACTAAGAGACATGGTCTAATGATTTATACTCTCAAGTCTCAACCATTCCTGTGTAAGCATTGAATGTGCTAGAGGGGAGGGAACCTTAAATTTACCCCTGGATCTAAACGACAAAGTTGAAGGATTTGTCATTTCCAAGAGGCAGTGCCGGAAAAAACAAGGTGACTTGCGGGTAATCGAACTGGCCATTTGGCATAGCAGTCCGACACTGTAACCACTAGTAAACGGAGCACTAAAGCGGCTGAGTAAAGATTTCCTCAGAAACTCACTCAAACGTCTCTGCAACAGACCATTGATGATATAATGCGCTCACTATGAGTACAAATTGAAAAACGCTTTGGGCGTATTTGAATTATTCTGACTTTTGGAAACGCGTTTCCTGATATGCTAATCCGTAATTTCCACCTTCAAAGTTAAAATCCGCTGCCTGCGCTCAGTAAGACGCGGTATTTTTTTACTGCGACTTCCACCTGGGATGGAATAGAAGATTTTTCTATGCCGTAGCATTATTGTCCACTAGCTAGGTGGTACTTGATACACGAAGTTTTTGATTAGGTAAAATTTAATAGTTCATTGTTGTTCCTTCTCTCCTGAAGCACCTCACCAGATATCAGACATAATCTCACGAAAACCTTTCGTTCGAGATAGCAGATGGTTATGAAAATTTGTTGGCATGAAGCACGACTCTGGGATTATCGAGGTCCTACACGGAGGTGAGCTTTCAGGCGGAGCAGTTAGAATTCTTCATTCTCAATAAATCCAAATCTGGCCATTCTTGTTGGCCTATAGTATTCTACGTATGTTGGCCCTAGACCATTCAGTCTCCCATCGCATGTTTGATCCCAAAAAAAAAAAAACATTTCTTCTTTAACAACCTACAAAGATTCATTTATTAAAAATTAATTATTTAAAAAAAAAAAATAAACGAAAACTAATTTTAAACTCTGCGATCCCATCTCCAAACAGTTCCGTCGTCGCACACGCACACTAGCACACTGGCATCCCTCGAGAACGACGTCTGCCTTACCGCCGTATTGCATTTGATATTATTTAAAATTGACACCTTTGTCTGCGACGGATCAGACGCATCCAGTTCCCAGACAAAAGTCTTCCCATGTTGATTCCCCAGAGCGATCACTTTGTGCCAGAAATTGAAATCAAATCTCACGAACCAGATCTCGCACTCGCCATAGTCGAAATTGTGAATGATCGTGCTGGTGGAGTCGGACACCTTGAGTTCGGATTCAGGTTGGTCGATTCGACCAGGTTTCCAGCAAACAATGGAATTCTCACATGATTTTGACAGAACAAAGTCCCCAAACCATTGCACACAGTCGACGTAGTTGCGATGGATGTCTCGGGTGCTAAAGTCGGGGAAGTGTTCTTTAACAGTGGGAAAGGGAAGCACAGTTTTGTTGGGATTGAAAGTGCGGCTCTTCTCGATTGCTTCTTTGAATTCTGGTTTGTCTATGCGCCAGAGCTTCAAGGAATGATCCATTCCGCTGGACATGATGCGGTTGCCTCGTAGATCGAAATCGACGCTGAGCACCTCATCGCGATGGCCCTCGACGCCACCGAATATTGCGATGCAGACATCCGACTGAATGTTCCACAGGCGAAGTGAGTGATCTTTGCTGCCAGACAGCAGTAAATAGGGAGTCTTTGGATGGAATTTGAGTTCATTGATCGCATGGCCATGGCCAATGTAGTGTTTGACGCATTCGTGGGTCTTTGTGTTTAAGACTCGAATGACTCCGCGGTAGCCGGCCGCTGCCAGAAAAGGGTCTCCAGTACGGGAGTCGTACGACCATGCGCAGGTGTAGAAGTTCTCATCAACCTGCACAAGAAAACAGATGTCGTCAATCTCAATGTTTTAAGGAAATCATCAGTACTTACGTCAGGATCGGAATAACACTGAACTAGTTTGATTCCGCCTTCTCTCGGACACTCATAGACAGTGACACGTGTAGTGCCCACCGTCGCAAACACCATCGGCTGATCTTTTGCCAGACACTGGTTGAATCTCACACCAAAGATTGCCTGTCCATGATCTTCCTTCAAACTGCAACTGAAAGTTGAAGCTTGAGAAGAGAAACCACCCGAAACAAGGGGAACCCACTTACTTATATTTATATGGAGTGCTTTGGACTTTAGATTTTTTCTTCTTGCCACGTTTTGTTGGCCGAGCAGATGGGGATTTGCTCCTCGAGGTGCTCGTACTGACGCTTGCCGTTTCATCCTAAAAAAAAATCTAGTATTGACACTTCTTCCAAAGAAACGAGATTTTTTTTTATTTATTAATTCACTTACTGCACCTGATTCTTCGCTGGCATTCTCACTCTGGTTGCTTGATATTTTTTCAGTCTTAACTTTGGACATTTTTTCTCTTATAAAATTATATGAGATTAAACAAAGAAAAATAAATAACAAATAATCCGCATGATTTGGAATGTGGAAATGCAAATTATGTTGTTGAAAAGATTTTGTTTTTTGGCGGCATATTTTATGTCAAAATTTAAGTGTCAGATATATACTACCTTACCGATTGGTGGATATGTAGTGTGATTTAAGTGTGGTGAGTTTGGATTGTGGCATATTAACAGATATGTTAAGAGGCTACTTGATTTGTTTGGATTTGAATTTAAATTTGAAGTATTTTGTTTTTGGGAATAATAAAGAGTTTTGTTTTAAATACGTTTTTAGTTCATGTTTATTAGGAAATAAAAATGAGGGGCATTAGTATATCTTTGATCATTTAAATAAATTTATAATTGCAATGAAATATATGGCCTTGTGTGATAAATACAATTTTATTGAAAAACAAAGTTTTATAAGTTCATAAACTTAGTACGCAACTCGAGCTAACATTTAGCTCGCATGTTTCTCTCCAAGCGGTAGCTAAAATTCTATCTATTTTTGTACAGGCGAGCATTGAGGAGAAAAGAACAGTTTTGGTGTCTTTTTTAATTGAACGTAGTCACATAAAATTTAAGAGGGTGGTAAGGTTTAAGACTTTAGAATTTCTTTTATGTGATTATTATTATATATTATATTTAATATATTTGTGTCTAATCAAAATAATATTCAATGACTTTTTCGGGGAGATTAACTGGCTGAAAACAATGGTGAAGCTGAAGCTGAAGTCTGTAGCGCTGTCAAAGTTAAATATACGTTACTCTATAAGGCGAACACAATGAGAAGCTGAAGCTGAAGTTTGAAATTTAGCTAAGGCGCAAGTTCACTCAACTTCAATTCGCGTTTTACTGGCTGAACACAATGGTGAAGCTGAAGCTGAAGTATGAAGCGCTGTCAAAGTTAAATCTACGCCAACTCTATAAGGCGAACACAATTAAAAGCTGAAGCTGAAGTTTGAAATTTAGCTGAAGCGCAAGTTCACTCAACTTCAATTTGCGTTTTATTGGCTGAACACAATGGTGAAGCTGAAGCTGAGGTATGAAGCGCTGTCAAAGTTAAATATACGCGAACTTTATAAGGCAAACACAAGAAGAAGCTGAAGCTGATCTCAACTTCAAATTGCGCTTTACGCTTCAGCTTCATCTTTGACATTTCACAGGAACAAAATAGGCTAATTCAACGTTTCTGAACTATCCGAGAACAATTTTTTCTTAGATCCATTTAATATGCATGACTGAAAAAATTCCTTGATCACTCCGAAATCTCAAGAAACTTGAACTGTTATAATTTAGCTCGATTAAATGTGCCGATCAATTTATCTGTCAGCTAAATTTTCACAGTACACTGCAAAACAAAAATATGAAAGCTGCGTACAACTCGGCTTAAATCCTTGGACAAGTTTTAGCTCAGCTAAATTTTGAAGAAAACTTTGTATGGGAGCTAAATTTTAGCGCGAACTGCGTACTAGGCTTAACGATTTAAAAGGTCTATGGTGGAATTAAATGTAAAGAAGGATGCAGCACATAAAACCATATTCATTCGATAGAGAGGAAGATAAAGATACAGAACATCTTTATAAATGAACATTAAATGAAGATGGAGAAATTTAAAATCATTTTCTGCTGTTTTTTCTCTATTTTGATCTCACATTTGGCTTTCGCTAAACATCCCTTTGCGTGAAGGAACAAATTTTAAACCTCTGTCATAGAGATAACAAAGTTTTTGAAAGGACTTAAAGGATATTATAAACTTTACTTTTTTTAATCTTTACCTAACAAGTTTATAGGAAAAGAAAGTTTACTTTGTATGTAGCAATAAAATAAATAAAAAATAATTTACTTCGAAGTAACACTTCTCTTAACCTAACATTTTGACAGCGAAAATTTTATTACTATTTACAAGCAATAAACTCTGTTTTAAAAACACTATAGTTAATATCTATTTTTAAATCAAATAAGTTAAGTTACTTCAATTTCTTATTTATTTATTTTAAAGGAAAAGTCAATTCATTAAACGTCATAAATATTCAACAAAGGTGAAAAACCAATTCATTACGGTGAATTTTATTCGTGTTTCTAGATCACATGAACTCATTGAACGTAAATGCGGAAGTTCCCAAATACGGTTTGTGGGTTTTAATGTTGGTGTTTTGCCTCTTCTTAGTAGTTGACTTCCTGTTTTAACATTTCTATCTGTACCACAGAACTTTATCTACTCAAAATGATGTTTCACTATCACTGAATTATTTATTTCACACAGTTGTGGTTTTAATTAGGGTTAATCAAGCACAAAAAGAGCACCCAAAATTTGCACGGTTATAAAATAAGTATATTTTTTCCGGGAAGCAGTTTTATGAAGTACAATAAATGATTATTTAACAACAAAATCTCCTTTCACGTGCAGCGTCATATATGGCCAGGTTATTTTCATTGCTTGCTTTAACATTTGTTTCGTTATAGTATGTGGTGAAATGTATGTTTTGGCATAGGTAAGAGTGAGAGCGATAATAAACAAATTGCCGTGTTACGCTGATTCAACAGGCGTGCCCAAAATGGAATTCATGGAGAATCAGCGACATATGACGCTGTGTGTAAAAGAGGAACAACAATTTGACGTTTAATTTGGTATATAGATACTATTTTCTTATTGTCCACACATTTTGGGGTTTAATGCTTTTTCGAATGTTGACGTGATAAAATCATTCGATTTTGGAAAATTTTCCTTAATAAATAAAGTATGAAAGTATCTCTTAATGATAACATGATAACTAAAATGACAGTTAAGTATACTCAACAAAACTGACCTCGTACAAATGATGATGACACATCAACCTTTTGGAATATCCACCATCCAATGTAGCAGATCAAAATAAGTTCTTAAACTAAGTCGTTAAAAGCCAAGCCCCCAAAATCCAACAAGTCTACTTCAAAAAAACCCATAGATGTGGTGAATACAAAATTTAAGTTTTCCATAAGTTTACCAACAATTTTGTTCATATTTTTAAAATATATTTATTTTCAAAGATATTTATACAATTCGAAAAAAAGTGTTGGTAATACGACGTTTGTAATTTTTAGGCGTTATAAAAACGCTTACAAGTTTTTCCAATAGAAACCAATTTATGGTGAATTTAATAATTCACTGGGACTGTTTTTGTAGAACTATTATGTTCAAACTAAAATGAAATCCTGTATTTCGGCAAAGAGATTTTAGGATATCAAAATTGCATTCATTTCACACCAATAAGAATATTTCACATGGAAATTTATGGAAATGCGGTATATTCATGTGAAATTTCAGATTTCGGCTGTAATCCGAGATTTCCTATCAATTGGAACATAGCATAGTTCCTTATTTATCTTTTATCTTATTACATTTTCGTTTTTGTCGCTTTTCAAATTCTATCTACAATACAAAGTGACATTTAAAAAAAACCCTTACTTCCGAATTCAATTCTTCTTTTGACTTATCAGAAACGCTGTGTCAAACGTCAAAGTGCTTGTTCTGTTTTTTTAGAGAAAATAAGACCTTTAACGGGAAACGTATTCATATACATATATATATTTATACAATTTATTATGTACTCCTTGTCTTTTCTGAAAATTATAAAAATCAATAAAAAGCAAGTAGAAGTTTTTTTTTCTCTTACTGTCACGAATGACAGTTGATTTTATTGGTGGACATGGCAGTCGCAATTATTTCTGTTCACAAAACCCTCCATCTTGCTTTTTTCTTATCCATTGTCAAGGACTTTTTCGTCTTCTTTTGTACTTGTATATATTTCTATATGTATTTACTTAGGAAATACAAAATTTCCAAAAATTATTTACTTAATCCTATGTCAACTTCCTCAAACAAGTCGTCACGCATTTCCTTTGTCTGAAAATACATAAACAAAATAGACAAACCCCAGTTATAAAGCACACTTTCCTATTCTAATCATCCCTCAATTTATATTTTGGTCACGAAACCGTTATTAAGTAGGAACACTTCTTGGTTAGTTGTGGTATTGTAGTGTTTTGTCTTTCTGATACACAAGGATTACATCGCAGTTTAAAGGATTACAAAATTTCCAATTAGGTCAGTCGCACTAATGGAAGTCTCTTAAACTTTGTCTACATCAATCATTTTTTCCACAAATCTTACCTTCAATTCAATCTTATTTTAGTTTTCATAGCCAAGGGTCGATGAGGCCTCTTTTTGAACCTTAAATGTCAGTTATGTATGTCTTCGATGGCGACCTGTGTTCAAATATAGAGGGGTATGGTGCAGACACAATCAAATCTGAAATATTTTTTTTCCAAATGCCATTACTATGTTTCCTTTGCATCCATGAGTAAACGATTCCTGACGAGGAAATAAAGTGGCATTAGTTTCAGTTGAAATGGATAAACAGAAAACTGATGACACAAAGACAATGACAGGTTTAGAGAACTCAGTTGGAAGAATTATTTTGTCAGCTTCAATTCAAATTGAATAAAGAGAGTGATTTTGATTTATAAATCTTCGGCTAAAAGTGATGAAGAAATTAAATTAAAGAAGATCAAATTTGACCAAGATATTGTTTTATTAATTGAATTGAAGAACAAAGCAAGGGTGTCTTAAGATGTTTTGATGGCAGGAACGATGTCAAATGATTTTACAGGCTTTCTTGGTTTTTGATTTAAAATTTGGTGAAATCAGCTTCGAAAAACATCATTAAATGATAAAAAAATGGGCACGACTAGGTCGCACGTACTTGCTCTTATTTGTATTTAATGATATTCATAGAACTTAATATTAAGATTAACATCTTTTAGATACCTAAGCCTTGTATATAAATGAAATGATTTGATTTACATTAAATAATATACTAATTAATATATGTTTACAATTTACAAATACATTTCAAATTAAATTTAAGCGAAAGCGAAAGAAGAGAAAAAGAGTTAAAGAGACAAAGAAAAAGCGATAAAGAGATAAGCAATTTTAATTTATAAACAAGAGGTGAAGATCCCACCCTCACAAGCAGAAAGAACTCAAAGAAGTTGTTACACTGCGAAATATTCAATTAAGTTCTTCCGAAATATGTTCATATTTTCTGTTCTTCTTAACTCCCGTGGAATCAAATTCCAAAGGCGAGCCGCATTGACGAAAAACTGACGCTCTGTTGTGAGACAGGTAACATGAGGAATTGAGATTTGGTTGGTGGTTCTATTAGACGACAGAAACTATTGTTGTAGAAGTCGGAGGGTTGCTTGTTCTGAATAATTTTAAATAACATTATCAGTGTTTTTAATTTCAACATTTAACATTTAGATCTTTATTTATGTTGTATACGCAGTTTTCAATGAGGCCCGTGGCGTATACGACTAGGAATATCATTTATATAAGCAGAGAACGGAAGTGGTCCTAGAATAGATCCTTGAGGAACACTACGCGATAAAGAAAGAAACTCGGAGACCTGAGTTCCAGACACGACTGCTTGTTTCCTACCAGTTAGATATGAAGATATGAGCTGAACTGCTTCCGAGCCATATCTAAAATTAGAAGATAATTTTTGACACAATATGTTGTGGTCAATTGTGTCGAATGCTTTGGAGTAGTCGAAAAGAACCAGAAACGTGACTGTGTCATCATCCAAAAGTAGTGCTGCTATGTTGAGGTTGAAATTCCGACTGTTTGGGCGATAAGAGATCATTGGATTTGAAGAAACGATTTATTTGTTTAAGTATTAATCTTTCAGCCACTTTGGATAAGAATGGAAGAATCGATATTGGACGGTATTCTGTTCCTCTGCAATTTTTGGCTACTGGAATAATTTTGGAAAATTTCCATTGAGGAAAGTGCTTTTCGTGAAAATTGAGTTTATGGCGTATGTTAAAAATGGCAAAATGAGTGTCATTATTGCTTTGACAAATGTAGGATGCAATAGATCAAACAATATGTGCCTAATTACATTGGAAAGTAAGATTTTTGACAGAAAGAAAGTAACATTTGCGTTGAAAATAACACAGTTTGAACTTATAAAAAATATTAAAAACAACAATACTTAACGGTTTTTAGTAAGAATGAAGTATGCCATCTCACGTCTTAAATAACAAGAAATTTATGAAAAATGTATTTCGAAAATTGTAGGACCGGTTTTTTGAAAAAAAAAAATTATTTTTTAAATTTTGGTATGCAGTTTTTTTTAAATTTAATAAAATACATGTGATTATAAAATTTAAAATAGTTGTTCTTGATTAGTTTTCAAATTTTTCAAAAAAAAAATTCAAAAATTAATTTTAATTAGAAAAAAAGTTATTCAAAATTTTGATATGCAGAATTAATTTGGCTACTTAGATCTTCTTATAAATAAAATTTGACAAAAATCCAAAGAGCCGTAACCGAGAAAGCCAAAAATTAAAAAAAAACCGTTATATGAAAGGTACCGTTAATAGACTTTTCCCGTATATGTGGTTCTAATCAAATGTTAGCCAATACCAACGAAAAAAATCTTAAAAAAAATCATTAAAATCGTTGGTGCCGTTTTCGAGAAAAATAAGATTTTCCTAAACGGTCATATGGCAGGTACCCTTATTCTTAAGGCTAAAAATAAAATTTCAATTTCCCTTCTGGGGAATGCCAAAATAATCACACACACCAAGTTTGAAGATAATCGGTTAAGCCGTTTAGGCTGCAGCTCGTTATACATACAGACAGACAGACAGACAGGCAGACATTTTTTCTCGATCACTTTAGACTTCTCTATAATCGTAATTTTTTTTTATATTCACGAATCCTAAACTTGCCTTATATTCCCTATAATCGCAAGCAAAAAGAGAAGATTTCATTTGCAGACACAAGACACACTTCACTTTCTTTTTGACTCTAGGCTTGTTCCAGATTTCCCACCCAAATGCGCACTTTGGTGCTGGGGAACGTCAGTTTACGTCAAAAATTTAATACCTGCTTGCATGATTCACAGAAATACAAGGTGAGTTGATACAAACAAACCACCATCTTGGTATTTTGTGACGTCACAATCATCTTTTGTTATTTTTTTTTCTTAAGTGAAGGCTATATCCAGAAACTATTTGTTTTATGATAAATAAAAAAGAAACAAAATATGAGTGTAAAACAATAACAATAGATACGGATATTTGTAGAAATACAGCTGATTTGTGCTTTGTGAGTTTTTTTGTTTCAAAAGACGGCGTTTATGGTTTGGGAAACATCAAACATTCAACACTTACACAAACAATACGTTAATTGTCTGTAATCCCTTAAAGAAAACAGTCGGCATCAAAAAAAGAAACACATTTTCACATACCTTAATTTTTCAATCCCATAAGCTCCATGAGGAAAATCCAATAAAAGATGTTTCTTTGTTCCTATCAAAAAACAAACAAAACTTCAATGGTTACTGCGGTTCTATTGTCAAAAGATTACGTTTTACTGACTAACTGTCAGTATTCATCCTTTTCATTGGTCAAGCGAATAATAGCAGCCGCTGTACAAGCTGACAGGTTAATACATTAGGTTGCTTTCCATTGACAGATAGAAGGCTTTTTGAATGTGACCTGTAGCGTCACTTTCCAAGAAACCCTTTTTGTTTCCTTTCTGGCTTTCTCTAAAGGTTTTTATCCATTTTGTTTTTTTTTTCTTCTCGATTTTTCACTCTCTAATCCCTAAATCTATCTATATATGGAAGTTCTATTTACAAATCACTTTGTTTCATTTCCTGTGGCCTGGTGGACCACTTAGGGCAATGAAATTGGTTTTGATTGAAATTGATTTAGGTTGAACGTTTCGGTTATAAGAATTGTTTCTATTTTCAGAAGGATTTCATCGATTTGCATTGGTTTATTCTCTTGAGATTCATTCAAAATACCCCTGAATGGAGGAAATATTTTTTGGATAACGCTACTAAAAATCTTTTATCGTAATTAATCTTCAAAAAAATTAAAAAAAAACTTTTTGTGTAGGATATATGTAAATAAAACGTGGGTCACTGTGGCGTATGTGTAACTAAAAAAAAATAAGTAGGTACTAATATTTACTCTTTTTTTATATAAAATTCTTTAAAGTAAAAAATTTTAATGGATAAGTCACAATTGTTAAATGACGCAATGACAGCTCTGATAAAGTTAACGATGTCAAATGTTTAAGTCATCGATCAACAAATGATTAAAATATTAAAGCCTTTTATAAATCAATATTGAATTTGGTCATAGACATTTTGTTGAATCATTTGTAATAATTTTGTATTTTGAATGGGGAAGTTCATTATTTATAGTCGTAGAGTTAAGAAAGGTAATAGTACTGAAATAAATTTGTGACGAGGTTACTAATGAAAAGTAATAGTGATATCTCTGTGAAAAAGCCTCAAAATTGTGTCAAAACTATTTCAAATACAAATAAATAAATTTCAACTAATCTAGGATTAAGTGCACTTAAAACCCCCAAACTTAACACCTCAATTAAAAATGTTCTTAATTCCATTCAGCAACAAAAAAATATGGAAAATTATTCGGCAAAATACTATGACAATTGCCCTATAAATATGCTAAAGTAAAAATAAAATAAAATAAAAGTCACGCTATTTACAACTAAATATTTCCCAATAAAAACCATTCTCACCCTTTTTTAATTTTACAAAATGGTGGTTCTAAAGTTATATCATAGTCATCAAAGGATAATTGCGACTTAATGGAATATCTTTATATATCTTCTTTCCGGCCTTCAGGGCTTAAAACACTTTAGTATAGTTAATTGTTCGTAACCAATGAGTACGGATGAAAGAGAAAAAAAGGTGGAATTTAACCCCAACGGACTATTTGAACTTTTAAACACGGAGAGATCATAAATTTTCTTGTTTGCGTGTTTATATATACAAAAAAAAAAACAATAAAAAATGAAACTTTATTTATACTGAGAAAAATTAAAAATGTTAATTTAGTTGCAAATTGCACGTGATATTTTGTGCCCTATTTTGAAAGGAATATTTTTTCTTGGTGATAAAATGTTTTACTTGAAAAACATGCAATTAAAAAATTAATCTTGTAATGAGTTTTAACTTAAAAATAGAACAAATAATTCCATAAACCAAAAATTAATAAATTCGAAGTTTGGTGCGAAAAATTTGATTAAGAAAATCGAATCGAACACATGATGCACCTTGTACAATATGCAAAGTGAGTAAGACAGAAAATTATCTAGTGAAAATCATTTCGAACACCGAACCGTATGAAATCAACTGTCAAATTTTCGTTCAAAAAGTGCAAGCAAGATTTCAAAATGGTATTCACAATAAAAACATTTTAGATGTCAAAATATGCATTGAATAGGAAATACAGAACAATGTGAGATGATTTTAATGTCACTTTTAGACCTCCATTTTAAAAAATTATGTCTTTTTGGGGTCATTCTAAACATAATGTTTATGTAATTTTTAAGGTGCGCTTGCACCTGCTTCATTTTTTCGCACCTACTCCAAATTCTATAGCAATATTGACCCCGAACAGGGAGGTGGAGGGGCAGCATGCGTCCCATACATATCTTACTATTTACCCGGCTAGAAATTTTAATTTTGCTGAAATTTTGCAAATTATGTCTTTTAATGAGGTTAATTTGTAAACATTAAAAGTAAAAATCGTCAATTTTCAACGAAAAAAAAAACAAAAAATGAAAGAGGTGCAAGTATGCTTTAAGAAGTACATATACATGTTAAGAATCACCCCAAAAGTGACATATGTCAAAGTTGACCTCCCTCTCCAGTTGTTTATTGTAAGTTAAAAGACATAATTACTTAAATTGATTGCTGAATGCTTAAAAGATTTTTTAGATTTAGTAAAATAAAATTTCCAGTAAGATTTTGGAGAAAACTCGCATTTTGAAATCCCGAAAACCTTTCAGAAATTGTAGATATTCTGTTTGAAACTTCAGATTTTGGTTGAATCATATGTTCTTACAATTTAATGAAAAAAATTAACCAAAAATAAAAACAATTGGGCCGCGCCTCCGTTAGAAATAACTATATCGGTCATTATGTCAGACATTATTTCTGAAGTTTATATTTCTTTAACTATATGGCCAAGTTATTTTATGAAATTTCATTACTTCATTGCAAATAAATAAACTTCGTGCAATTTAATTTTTTTGGGAAAATTGAAGAGACTCCAACAAATTTTCACTTTATTAATTATTTTTACCTATTTTTTCACTTTAATTGTAAATAAATGCTTGAAAAACACCCAAATAATAAAAGCAACAAGAATTAAAATGACAGAAAATGAGCGTAATTCATGAAATGTCAAATTTATTTCTCAAACTATTTCTTCTGCTATGACAAGAAATACATTGAGAAATGTATGTCTGAAAATAAAAGAAATCCAGACATAAGGGGTCTCCACAAGAAATATTGGCTACATGACATATATCTTGCAATCATCTATTTCAAGTGGAAGCTGAGGATTACATATACAATTTATTCCCGTTCATACTTTAAACAATTTACATTCTCATACATTTACTCTATCCCAAAAAGATTTCGCGTACGGAGACATAATGAACGAAAGAAAATGAAAGTTACAATTTTCTTTCGTTCATTTACTTTCAAGTTTTGTCCCAGAGAAATTTCATTTTCTTCATCATCACACTTTATACTGTGCCAAAACCAAAAGTAAATGACGTTTATAAATGTCAACAGATTTGTATTCAAAACTTTAAAAAAAGCTTTATGTATGCAAAATTAATTCAATTTCTTAAGGTAAACTATTTCCATCAAAATTTCAAATAAACGAAACTTATTAAACCGTCGTTACGGCCTCCTCAAACAAATTCCTAGTATTCGCCTAAACGTCAATTTAAGTACCGTTTCTTCTATTATTTTTGAGTCTTTCTTAAGTTAGGCGCCAGTTATAGCGATCATTAAAAATCCACCATTAAAAGTTGAAACAGCTGGAAACTAGAATTTTTTACGTACGGGTAGTTATGGCAATCAGTAAAGTTATGTCAGAATTTAAAGGTCAGCCACACCAGCCACAACCTCAAATTTGTTTTAAATGAAAACAGTAAACTTTTTACTGATGAGTGAAACGTTAAAAAAATGGACCACAAACACTGGAACGAAATGTTCCATTATTCTGTCAAATGACAACCAGCTGTTCAGTAAAACCAATTTTCAGCATTAAAATAAATAAATGTTTTTTTAATAAATACTACTGTTTCCCGGGTTTGTTTTTTTGTCAAAATAAATTATTTAAATTGATTTGCCATCAATTAGCATAAGTCTCATAAATCTTTTTCTAAAATACAAAAATGTTCAATTGAAAACTTTTACGATGGTTTTTAATGATCGTTATAACTGGCCGCTTAGGGCGCCAGTCAGATTTTAAAGGCCAACCACACCAGCCATAGCCCCATAACTTCAATTTTGTTTAAATGATGCAAAATGCTTCAGTAAACATTTTACTGATGGGTTGGAACATTTAAAAAATGGGCACGACTGGGTCGCACGTACTTGCTCTTATGTGCCAAATAACATTGGACGGCAAGATCTTTGACAAAAACAAATAACATTTACGTTCAAAATAACACAGTTTGAACGGTTTTTAGTAAAAATGAGGTACGCCATCGAACGTCTTAAGTAACAAAGAATTTATGAAAAAAGTATTTCGAAAATTGTAGGACGGATTTTGATAAAATACTGTTTTTTATTTTTAGTTTTTTTAAAAATTATTTGTTTTTAAATTTTTTAGAGTTTATTAGTATGCGTGTGATTATAAAATTAAAAATTATTTTTTTTTTGATTAGTTTTAAAAATATTGATTTTTCAAAAAAAAATTTCAAAAATTAATTTTCAATAGAAAAAAGAACTTATTCAAAATTTTGATATGCTAAATTAATTTGGCTAATATCTTCTCGAACATAAAATTTGACAGAAATCCATAGAGCCGTTACCGAGCAAGCCAAAAATTACAAAACCGTTATATGAAAGGTCCCGTTAATAGACTTTTCCCGTATATGTATATCCCAAATAATAGCCAATACCAACAGAAAAAAATTCAAAAATTTTCCTAAACGGTCGTATGGCAAGTACCGTTATTTTTAACCCTAAAAATAAAATTTCAATTTCCCCTCTGAGGAATGCCAAAAGATAAACACATACCAAATTTAAAGGCAATCGCTTAACCCGTTTAGGCTGCAGCTCGATAAACACCCGGACAGACAGACAGATAGACAGCCAGACAGACAGACAGGCAGACAGACAGACAGACGGACATTTTTTGCCAATGACTTTTTTAGGCTTCTCTCGTAATCATGTTTGATTGTTATCTCAATTTTTTTTATATTCACGAATCCTAAACTTGCCTTATAGCCCCTATGATCGCAAGTAAAAATGTGGTCACAAACACTGGAACGAAATGTTCCATTATTCTGTCAAATGACAATCAGCTGTTCAGTAAAACCAATTTTCAGCATTAAAATAAATAAATTCTTTTTAATAAATAATACCCTTTCCCGGGTTTGTTGTTTGTCAAAATAAATTAGATTTGCCATCGATTGGTATAAGTTTCATGTTTTAAATCTTTTTCAAACACACCAAAATATCCAATTGAAATTTTTTAATGACAGTTTTTAATGATCGCTATAACTGACCCCTTACTAGGCACTTGCTTCTCCGTGCTTACAGAGCTGTCACTGAGCGAAAACAACAAGGGACTGAATTTGTTTTCGTCACGTTTTCGATAAGTTATGATTACGGTATGATTACGGTTACAGCCGTAAACTGCGCTCCAGTCCCAATTGTGCTGATGAAAATCTGACAACTGACTGCATTTGGTATTTTAATGAAGAAAAGTTGAGATTAGTTTGTGCATTTTTGTACATTAAAGGTAACTTGTTCATTTGACAGATCTAAAGAATTTTTTAACTAGCTTCCGTTTGTTCCCCCCATTAACTAATATTTAGGTTTTATAATTACTAACTTACAACATATGTAATTGAAACAAGGATGATTCTGTACATCGACTAAATTATTTCAGTCTAGTTGGAATTATCTTAAGTACCCTATTTCTGATCCTTTGTTTATAAAAGGGCTCTGTGACTCTATCTACATATTTATGAACCGTTTACTTATATAAACCTTTCCCCTTATACCTTAAAGCAATGTATTTTTGTCTTGCTTGAAAATAATTGCTTTTAATTCTTAGTCCCAAGTATAACTCTTTTTCCTAGATACTATCTTTTGAATCTTGGATTCAGGATAACAATTCCTTAAACAATGCGGTTACTCAGTGACTCTATCGTTATGTTCCTATTTTCTAATTTAATAAATATTTCCGTTCCTCATGGTCTACTTTAAGGGTTAGGGAATTTTTCCTCCAGCCAACTACTTTGTCTTACCTGACATTCCGCCATTTAAATAAGGAGTACAGCAGGAGGAAATATGGCCACTTATACGATGGATACACGGACTTTGGATACTGGCTTTCGTGCCAACCAGCATTCGTGCGGCATCAAACGAAACAGCCAAGTCGTCGCGTCGCCTCGGTCTGTCAGTTGTTCCTATTATCCCAAGTTTGTGTGTGCAATTTCTTTACCTTGCCATTTCGTGGCTTTAATCGCAATTGATATCGTAGTTTTTGTTGTTGGTCTTAATCCTTTATATACGTAAGACGTCTTTAAAAAAAAATTAACTAACGATACAGGGACTAGAATAACACCCTTTTATTTGCATTTCTGTGTCTCTTGCTCTTAGTTTTAGCCAAACGTGCAAAGAACCTAGTTCTAAGAATACAATTTTCGAAAACACACTAAGTTTTCAAAATAGTTCGCTATTAACGGCATGTTAAGGTGGTTACGGTAATTGAAATTCGGCTTCCGCTTCCGTGCGTCGGCATGAGTCCACCCAGACGAGATAGTCATAGTCGCCAACAGAGTGTTATCACCGTTGAACTGATACAGTTCATAATACAATTCCGTGCCAAGGAGCAACAGGATAAAAGGAAAAGGTGCGCAATTTGGGAGAAAGGGTTGGGAAAAATAAGATGAAAAAATACATTTCAATTATGGACCAACGGAAAGTGTAAAAAGTTTGTTCTTCCTTTGACACTTTCTACGTCACATATTGCAATAATAAATTATCACTCTTCAAGCACTTGATTACTGCGAAGATGTCCTTAATTATAAGTTCTCTATCATTTTGTCCTTAAGAACTTGGTGGAAGCAAATTAAAAGAGACAATGTTATGAGAAAAAAAAATTAAAAAAGAAGTTTGTTTGCTAACTTTGTACGAGGAAAGTGTTTCTAGAAGATGTTTTCGAAAGTTTTCCACTAAATGATAGAACGATAGAAGAAGTTTAAATGTTGGGTTCCAGATGTTGAGGTGAATTTCAGGAGAATTTTAGTTAAGCAATGTGTCTTTTTAGCGTGAAATATTAAGTAAATTTCAAAGAAAATGTATTTACTCCATAGAGTAAAGGGGGTCTTTAGCAAGTTTTTTTTAAAAAAAACTCTTCTTAAAACAAAACAATTAACTTTATTTTATTTTTTTTTATTTTGATGGACTTTATTGAAGCTTCTTACCTCAATATAAAATATGGGTACAAAATGTACTTTTCAATTAACTCAGCCATTTTAAAATAATGAGATTGTCTTTTTCTTCAACTTCTGATCTGAGATTCTAAAAGAATAATGAAAAAACAAGTGAAAAGAAGAATCATTTAGAGTCATTTGGGGTAAGTGCGCGCACTTTTCACTTTGAGCTCAAATTGTGAAAATGTTATAAAAGATATCAACATAATTTTTTTGCATTTGATTAATTTATATTTTAAGAGCAGTTTGATAAAAATATTTTATATGATTTTGCTAAAAAATTAAATCAAGTCAAAGTGCGCACTCTTGCCCCGAAGTCAGGGTAAGATCGCGCAAAATCTCGGGTAAGAGCGCGCACATAATTTTCATAGGAATCTTAGTAGTTTTTAAGGCAATTAAATTTCTAAAATATAATGTAATGCTTACTTAAACAGACAACATTAATTATTGCCACAACTTCCACCTTTCCTTAATTTAATTAAAACAAGAAATAACAACTCATATTTTATAACTTTTCAACGTAAATTTAATCCATAAAACAAAACAAAAATGTAACGTAACAAAAAGTGTATCTAAAATAAGAAAATATTTTTTTATAGATAAAAATATTACAGCCTTGCGTTTGAAAATTCACAGATTACAGCCTTTGTTTTTTTATAAAAGATAAATAAATAAAAAAAAAAAATTAAATCTACAATTTTTTTCAATTTGTAAAGTAAGTAAGATTTTTAGCCTCATTAATTTGCTGTTGGGTTACCATTTTCTATCTGTTTTTCTTTGGAAAGTGCAACCCATTTTCGAAAAATTACTTCAGCATTCAAGTCAACAAAAGCACTGCGTGATTTACCCACAAAGCAACATTTTTAGCTTAATTGAAACACAAATATTCACTTATAACAAATATATGCTACTTACGATATATAGTGCTGCCACGACGGCGCCACACACTTTTCTGTCGCAACTTTTTTTTTGGTTTGACACGTTTTTTTTCAACCCATACTTCTCTTCAATGCAACTGCGCGCACACTCGCGGAGGACTTCTCTTTGTGATGTCTGGAAAGGCACTGATTTTCTTATTTTTCGTTTCTGATTTTTGTTTACACAGCCAAATTAGCAGTACGCGCTCTTACCCACTGCACGCTCTTACCCCAAATGACTCTAAACCAGGTTGCACATGCACTTGTTTCAAAGTAATGTATGACGTATTAGTACTTTCTTATACATGAGTTACAATGTAGAATGGGTTTTCGGAATTATTTATTACTAGCAGACCCGTGCTCGCGTTGCTTCGCAAAGTTTAAAGACAAATTTGTTTTTACTATAAATATTACTGCCTATATATGTATGTATATGAAAACATTGCTCAATGGTGTTTACCCTAGCTTTTACCATAAAATCAACCAAAAGTTTATAGACCTATGTTAACAGTAGGTATATAGAATTTAATTCTGTTTCACGATTAAACACAATTTAAACAAATAGACTTTTTTGATGTTTGTATATATTTTTATTGTTTTTTTTATTTCAAAGCCTCATGGTAGACACAATGTTGGCACTTGGCAGTTTGGCAGTACCCAAAAACTGATTGACATTTAAAATCTTTGTATGTACTTACGTTTGCTAAATTATTACTAGCTGTGTTTTGAAGTGCATTCCCACATTTCGCTACCGAAAAATTGCACAGCTTAAAATAGAATTTGAAAAAATTAAGAAAATTATTAAAAATACAAAAAACAAAAGTTTTTGAAAATAATTTAAAATAAAATTATTAAGGCTACCAACAAATCTGAACAGAGTTTGAACATTCTTTAAAGCACTTGTCTGTCTCAAATTTACATTTGAAATAGGGTTTTCAACAGGCGGCAATTTATGTCATAGTATAATACTGTTACCGTTGCGTAGGCTATGGGTTTGGAATAAAATAAAACTACTCCATAAAAAAACTACTCAATACAAAACTATAAAGAAAACATAAGATGCTAGAACTATAAATAGCTGCGTTTCTAGTTTCCGATCCAGATCATACACTTTTTACTTGCGATTATAGGGACTATAAGGCAAGTTTAGGATTCGTAAATAAAAAAATTGAGATAGCAATCAAACATGACATTACGATCACAGGGAAGTCTAAAAAGTGATCGATAAAAAATGTCTGTCTGTCTGTCTGTCTGTCAGTCAGTATGTATAACGAGCTGCAGCCCAAACGGGTTAAGCGATTATCTTCAAACTTGGTGTGTGTGATTTTATTTTTGAAATTTTATTTTTAGCCATAAAAATAACGGTACCTGCCATATGACCGTTTAGGAAAATCTTATTTTTTCTCGAAAACGGCTCCAACGATGTTAATCAAAATTTTTGAGAATTTTTTTGTTGGTATTGGCTATCATTGGATTAGAACCACATATACGGGAAAAGTCTATTAACGGGACCTTTCATATAACAGTTTTTTTAAATGTTTGACTTTCTCGGTTACGGCTCTTTGGATTTCTATCAAATTTTATATTTAAGAAGATCTAAGCAGCCGAATTAATTCTGCATATCAAAATTTTGAATAACTTTTCTTTTAATTAAAATTAATTTTTGAATTTTTTTTTCAAAAATCTGTATTTAGAAAACTTATCAAAAAAAAAATATTTTAAATTTTATAATCACATGTATTTTAATAAATTCTAAGAAATACATTTTTCATAATTCCTTGTTAGACGTGTGATGGCATACTTCATTTTTACTAAAAACCGTTAAAAATTGTGGTTTTTAATACTTTTTATAAGTTCAAACTGTGTTATTTTCAACGCAAAAGTTACTTGTTTCTTCTAAAGAAATTTTTTTCTATTCAATTACTACTACAATATTGCAAAAGTGTCATCAGTTTGTCAGAATTGAAACTAATTCTTGGATCTTTTAATAGATCCAGATAGAAAGCAGGATCCAGAATTATTTTTGTATTGCGTGTTAAAACTTCAATTCTGATCTAGATCCGTTGGTAATAAAGCACAGCAAATATTTAACTAGCATTGGATTTATTTTTCGATGAATGTATGAACTAATTTGTGTTTCTAGAAATGTGTTTTATGAACTATACGCACTAAGCCATAGCAACTAACGTCATCCGCCATTAGAATTGTTTCGATTTTTTTTTTTAAATGATTATGATTGTCAAAAGTGACGTTTACTGTGTTTCTCCATTTCACTCGGAATGCCAGAATCTTCAGTTGAATTGGCCATTGAAGAAGGAATAAAGGAATACGTTTTCTGAAAAAGAAATGCGGCATTTTTCTAAATAGTGTGAGTAGTTTTCATTGTCACAATCGCAAACATTTTAATACTGGAATGGTGGTAAAAAGTGTGAAAAAAAACTAAAATGTTATAAATTGCTTCAATTAAAATAAATACTATACAACTTATTACATTGTTGCTTTGGCTTCGACGTAACGTTTGATTCATATAAGAGATAGCGTAACGTGATTTAATACAAAATTTAAACTAGAAACTGGTAGAAATTTTGCTCGCTTTGACAGAAAATGTCACTTTAAGCGAACCCAAATAGTATGAAAGGTAACATGAACGAAGCAAAAGCTGAAGCGTGGTTGTATTTCAGGCTGACCCATAATCACATTTTAACTTTGGTTTCGCCTTACGCTTTTAAGTTCAACCATAGAAATCAATACATCCGATCAGAATGTCGCTTGGGTTCATGTGCAAGATAACGTAACGTGACTCAAACTGAAAGCTAAAGTAGCATCATTTTTTAGTTCTGAATCAAATCGCAAGGAGGCGTGCTGAAATTGCCAATTGGTGTGAATATAGAATTAGTACAGACAATAAAAGTTTATTAAATACTGGTAAAATATCGGTAAAGGTTCTCGTCTCCACTATTTATAGTTGGTTCTGAATCAACCAGGAAGATGGCCAGACGAAAAATGACCACCATGAGAGTAGTATAAAAAATATATATACAATGTAGCAGACAAAATAGTTCACTTTGACCTTTTGTACATGATTCCTTTTTTCGGTTGTCACTTAAGGCAAACATAAAGAATGTTAAACGTAACGTGACCGAAGCCAAAGTTAAAGCGTAGTTGTTTTTTCACAATCCGTGGTCAACTTTATTATACATAATGTTGGTGATAGCTGGTTATTCAATGGTTTCATTTGGACCAACAATTAGACGGCTGAAAGAAATTGTATGCATCATTCATTTAATAAGAATAAATTGAGCTTCCGTAAAACGAAGTTATTTTATTAATTAGTTTTAATTAATTTCTTATATTTTCGGCTTAAATAAATGGTTGCGTTCGACAAAAACTAAATAAGTCAGTTTTTTTTATTTCTATGCGATCTGACATTTGGAGTATAAGTTTTTAATATGTACATGCTAACAATTTTAGTGCTGCATTATCTTACACTGTATGCTTAAGCAACACGTTATCTCTTCTTCGTTCTTCTGAGCTCGTAAAGCGTGCTTAAAGCATTCTCTGATCACTTTCGGAACGAAACTAAAGATACAATTCTGAATATATGAACGCTCTGAACGAAAAAAGAACAACGTCTATGGTGAACTAGAAATAATTTAATGGTAATTGCTGAAATCTTTAACTTTTGCATTTGTGTCATAATTTAATTAAGTAATTAATTGAAAAGAATCTTTATGCATCAATTCTTGATATGAAAATAGGTGCTGAAATGGTGGTTCGCTTTGAAGGTACATATAACAACAAAATAAATGCAAGGAGTCTTTGTTGTTTCCCGCAGTGTAGGTATATCTTTCGAACTTTGATGATGGCCAAATTTTTGTTTCTGCCTTGTTTCGAAATTACTGGTCTTCAAATTTGAGTTCGACATTTTGGTCGGAGGCCTCTTAAGAGACTTTGACGTTTGTTTTGACATTTTCACATTTACACAATTCAAATGAAGTTTTATCTGTTTTCACTTTAAACCATCACTGATAGAGGAGCGCTCCTGATGGCCAACCATTAAGCGCGGAACAAATTGAACCAGCAACAGCACCAGCACCGTAAACACAAACAGCACGCTGACCAGCAAAAAAACATCACAGGCATTGTCAATAACACAATCAATTTTTTTTTTTGGCAGTATGGTGCCCCTGAATATCGCTTGTGTAAAGTTGGTAGCAATGCAATAGCAACAGCAAATTAAAGTCATGGCTATCATTGAAATGCTTCATTGAAAAACTCTAAACCGATTATAATACGAAGAATTTTGTTCGATAAGAAAAAAACATTTTGCAAATATTTTTTTAAGAAAATATATTTATTTGTTTTCCTGATGCAAATAAATTTTTAGTGTCAGCTGATTGTTTTTTGGCAGAAAATGGATTCCGATAACAGAAAATTTTAATGATTGATAAAACTGATTTCAGTGATTTGTTTTAATGATCACTTTAACTGGCCCCTAACAACGCTGTTGACATTGCTGTTGCTGGTCTATTATAGCTTGACCAATTGAAATACGTTGATTCTAAAATAATTTCGGTCGCTGTTGCGTTGCTCGTGCTCTTAGTATTACAATCTTTTCCGCCCATATTCCTCTGGAGTTTATTTTAATATGTTAGATATTCCTGCTGCCGTCGTTGTTGGGCAGTTAAGGCAGTGAGCAGTGCGTCCCATCAACGGTGACATCATCAAAAATGGTCGTTGCGATGACAATCAAACGACATGATACATGACTTCTTTAGGACAAATAACTACGTCATCATGACGTCAGAGGGTCATTGCGATGACAGTGTATGAAGTACTAGTTTAATAAATGTATTTTTATTTTTCAATCTTACAAGAACTCTAACTAATGAATTTGTTTTCTTATGAAATTTACTGGAAAAATTCACCATTCGCAAGTTTCAACGTTGTGGTTTCGTTTTTGGTCTCTTTCTGTCAATTTCTTTGAAACAATTTTCTAAATGAAACAAATCCAATTTTCGTTTGCTGCTGATTGCTTCATCAAGTGTTTGTGGTACAGTCAACTAAGGTTTGTTTGAAATTCCATGATTCCATTCAAAATCTAGTTGCGGCACATAGTTTGCAACTAGGGTGTCTTTTCTGTTTTAACGTTCCTTTGATGCGAAGTGCAATTATTCAAAATCTTTTTAGCAACTTTTTAAATTATACATAAACATGACAGAACGCATGTTTGAAATAAGCGGAAGTGTATTTAGTTGCGAAGTTCAAAATCAAATTTCTTTTAAAGACGACTCTGGCGTTTATAATTCTGTAATTGTTCAACCATTTCTTTAGCTGCATAAAGTAAAAAGTAACAATGTCTCCACTGATTTTATTTAATAAATAAAAATATTGCACAATTTTTTTTACTATACTTTAAGGAAGTATCTATTAGAACAAGAATTAAAACAGAATTTTCGTCAGCAAAATGTCTTCATCCCTCCAGGGAATTTAATAAGCCTAATCCGATTATCTTTTAATTGACAATTACTTACTTTGAAAGATGAAGATGTTGTTAATTTTTGTTTTCTGTTCGGAGTTATGTCATTATCCACAGCTTCCGGTGTACGGTGTTATAATTTGTGTCCTTGTTGGCAGATAAATAATTGAGGTAATTTTAATTGCCTCAGGATTAAAGCTTACTCAAAGGAAAATAATTATGTATGTATGTGTATATATGTATGTATTTTTAACGAACGAACGAACGTGGTTCTTTTAATTGGCGGATGGTGTTAAGATAATTGATGTTTCGCGGAATAATATTCAAGGTCATCCGTGAATAATCAAAATTAAATAAATAAAGAAAAAGTTTAGAGTTGTGAGCTTAAATCACCATGCCCTCGAATCTTTTATACGAAATTTTAAATTTCGCCTGAACTTTGTGTGGCACTTGTGGCCGGCACCACCGTCCGATTGAAAACACTTGCTGTTGGTGTTCATATCATCCAATTTAGGTCAAAAGAAGTTGGTAATCATCGACCTATCGTTCTTCCCGTTGATGGTGATGGCCTGGCCAACGTTTTTTTTTTTAAAGAAATATAGATGAAGCCGCCAGCCCAAAATCTACACCAAAAAATGGGCACGACTGGGTCGCACGTACTTGCTCTTATGTGCTTAATTACATTGGAAAGCAAGATCTTTGGCAGAAACCAGTAACATTTACGTTGAAAATAACACAGTTTGAACTTATAAAAAGTATTAAAAGCCACAATACTGAACGGTTTTTAGTAAAAATGTAAAAAGTATGCCATCACACGTCTTAAATAACAAGGAATTTATGAAAAATGTATTTCGAAAATTGACCGGGTTTGATAAAAACCTGTTTTTTATTTTTAGTTTTTTTGAAAAAAAATAATTTTTTTTAATTTAGGATTTATTAAAATGCATGTGATTACAAAATTTAAAATAATTTTTTTTTTATTAGTTTTCAAAATATTGATTTTTCAAAAAAAATTCAAAAATAAATTTTAGTTACAAAAAAAGTTATTCAAAATTTTGATATGCAGAATTAATTCGGCTACCTAGATCTTCTTAAATATAAAATTTTGACAGAAATCCAGTCAGTCGTAACCGAGAAAGCCAAAAATTTAAAAAACCGTAATATTTTTTTTTTTTATAATTAACGCGCGCACAAGGGACTACTTGTTTCCATTTTAATGTAACACACTGCGCGGGCATTCGGAAGATAGGGAGAGGAGAGATAGGAGGTGTCGATTGACATTGGTTTTGAATGTTTGCAGATCAAAATGGCAAGGGAAAATCTCGCCGGGTAAACTATTCCAAATTCGTGTCGTTCGGCTAAAAAAATAATAACACTATATTTCACGGTACGTCCGAAATTGGGCTCAAGGGTGAACTGATGAGCATTCCTTGCGAGACGAGTATTACGGGCGAAACTTTTAAGGGGAGGAATGCAACTGGCTACTTCGAGTGAACATTTTTTGTAAAAGAAACGATAGAATAAGGAAAGACATGAAACATTGCGTCGGTGTTCGAGAGGGGCAATTGATTCAGTGACAGTTCTATTTCCTGTTAATAGACTTTTCCCGTATATTTGGTTTTAATCCAATGATAACCCATACCAACAAAAAAATTTTCATTAAAATCATTGGAGCGGTTTTCGACAAATAACGGGTGATTTTTTAAGAGCTTGAGAACGCATAAAATTTGCAAAATCTCATCGGTTCTTTATTTGAAACGTTAGATTGGTCCATGACATTTACTTTTTGAAGATAATTTCATTTAAATGTTGACCGCGGCTGCGTCTTAGGTGGTCCATTCGGAAAGTCCAATTTTGGGCAACTTTTTCGAGCATTTCGGCCGGAATAGCCCGAATTTCTTCGGAAATGTTGTCTTCCAAAGCTGGAATAGTTGCTGGCTTATTTCTGTAGACCGTAGCCCCACAAAAAATAATCTAAAGGCGTCAAATCGCATGATCTTGGTGGCCAACTTACCGGTCCATTTCTTGAGATGAATTGTTCTCCGAAGTTTTCCCTCAAAATGGCCATAGAATCGCGAGCTGTGTGGCATGTAGCGCCATCTTGTTGAAACCACATGTCAACCAAGTTCAGTTCTTCCATTTTTGGCAACAAAAAGTTTGTTAGCATCGAACGATAGCGATCGCCATTCACCGTAACGTTGCGTCCAACAGCATCTTTGAAAAAATACGGTCCAATGATTCCACCAGCGTACAAACCACACCAAACAGTGCATTTTTCGGGATGCATGGGCAGTTCTTGAACGGCTTCTGGTTGCTCTTCACTCCAAATGCGGCAATTTTGCTTATTTACGTAGCCATTCAACCAGAAATGAGCCTCATCGCTGAACAAAATTTGTCGATAAAAAAGCGGATTTTCTGCCAACTTTTCTGGGGCCCATTCACTGAAAATTCGACGTTGTGGCAGATCGTTCGGCTTCAGTTCTTGCACGAGCTGTATTTTATACGGTTTTACACCAAGATCTTTGCGTAAAATCTTCCATGTGGTCGAATAACACAAACCCAATTGCTGCGAACGGCGACGAATCGACATTTCACGGTCTTCAGCAACACTCTCAGAAACAGACGCAATATTCTCTTCTGTACGCACTGTACGCATTCGTGTGGTTGGTTTAATGTCCAATAAAGTAAACTGAGTACGAAACTTGGTCACAATCGCATTAATTGTTTGCTCACTAGGTCGATTATGTAGACCATAAATCGGACGTAAAGCGCGAAACACATTTCGAACCGAACACTGATTTTGGTAATAAAATTCAATGATTTGCAAGCGTTGCTCGTTAGTAAGTCTATTCATGATGAAATGTCAAAGCATACTGAGCATCTTTCTTTTTGACACCATGTCTGAAATCCCGCGTGATCTGTCAAATACTAATGCATGAAAATCCTAACCTCAAAAAAATCCCCCGTTATAAGATTTTCCTAAACTGTCATATGGCAGGTACCGATATTTTTAGGGCTTAAAATAAAATTTCAATTTCCCCTCTGTGGAATGAAAAAAGGATCACACACACCAAGTTTGAAGACAATCGCTTAAGCCGTTTAGGCTGCAGCTGACATACATACATACATACATACTGACAGACAGACAGACAGAAATTTTTTCTCGATAACTTTTTTAGAATTCTTTATGATCGTAATTTCAGGTTTGATGGTAGTCTCAATTTTTTTAATATTCACGAATCCTAAACTTGCCTTATAGTTCCTATAATCGCAAGTAAAAAGGACTTTTTCGGAATGCTTTGGACGTTCTTAAGGTGTGTCCACACCAAGGGAACATTTTTTTAAAAAAAACATTTCGGAAATGTTTCTAAAATTTTTAAAACATTTCTTAAATGAAATGTTTCTAGAAATATTAAAAAAACAATGTTTCTTTGGTGTGAACGCATCTTTAGATCTGAAGTCCAAGGCAAGTTCGTCAAGTTGTGGTCAACGAAAGGACAGCAGCGATGCCTTCGGCAGATCTATACATTCATGGTGATTTGATTTGGCAAATTAGACTGAATAAATGGCGGCCAATTTGACAGATGTGGCCTTAACAATATGGCCGCTAACAACTGTCAAAACTTGGAAGTCCCTATTGAGAGGCTCTTTATTTTATCAAATTTGAACTACGGAACAGTCTTCCAGGAAATTATTACGCTCAAGTACTTCTTTTTATATCCCTGACAGAAGCCTGCAATGAATTGATTTTTAAAGATGAAAGCAAGCTGTTGACCTGTATAGTGCGTCCTTAGAAAGATTAGTGTATCAGGGTGAACCTTTGAAATACTTTGTTTCGTCTCTTTTAATACAAGTCTTTTCAACAAATTGCTTTGTGTATATGAAAAAAAGAAGAAACCATTTATCGTCCACAGAATGAATAGTAAAAGTTTTCATTTCCCATTATCTGTAAGAAAAAAGACTCTGAAGTGTTTTGTGTTGTTTTTTTTTGTGAAGGGAATTTCTATAACTAGATACTCTCTTGCAGTTTATGCCACAATAAGCGGAAAGATTGTTCTGTCTTATTTAGTTGGCAAGTTATCTAATGGTAACAGTTTATGATCTTTTGTAGGTTAAGGTACTTTATTACGATTTGTATTCTTAACCAAATTCTCTGTTAACATGAAATATTTAGTTAAAAAAAATTATATGTGAAAACTAAATTCCACCCAACCGCACATTAAAGGCATGTACTACCAGCAATTCAATTTTGTGTTTTAACATTTCCATTGCAGGGAAACATAAAATTTTATGGCACATTCAGTATCTGTTGGATAGATATCAAAACATTCAATTTATTCAAAAGGATAAAACAGGATACAAGTAATATTGCAGTCGATCGTCAAATTCAATGAATGCTTTTTTATTATAGTAGATAATCTTATTGGAACTATAAGAACAATTTTCATTTTAACTGCCCACTAGACGAAATGAAAAAAAATTAATGGATCATTTATGCAAGCTTTATTGTTCTATCCAAACAACAATCACAGGATGAGTTAAAATTTTCCAGTAATGTAATAAAAAATCTCGTTTGGTCAAAATATCGAAATGCATTTTATTTTGCCAACATAAAAGAGATTGCTTTTGTACTCAATTTTACTCAATCGTAAAAAAGAAAGATTCACGCACAAAAAGGAATAAAATCTAGGACAAAGCTGTATTACTAGACATGTAAGGACATGAATATGGTTTATATATGGATGATTGTCATTGACTGATGTGGAAATGATGAATAGACGTATCTAAATGGATTTGTGTCAATGAAATCAAAATTAATAAAAAAGCAGGCAACTTGCCTTCAAATAATAAATATTCTATTAATATTAATTAAATTAATTATTAGGCTATAAATTAAATACATTTCCATATTAGTGTATTGTAAGTATCGGTTTGTTAATGAAATTAAACACGTCTTATATCTCTGGGCATCTAACTTTGACTGATCGTGCTCGATTATTCACTTTTTTCGTAACACATTAAATTTGGCGATAAGAATCTTTACTTTACCGGCACCGGCTCCTCATTTCTGTATATAGTTTCTCACTTCAGCAGTTCAACGGCAGTGCTGCCACTCTACTCTTTTAGCAGTAGATCTTCTGCGCTACAAACGAAAATCTACTGCGCAGCAAAACCATTCTACTCCTCTTTTATAAATTTGGAAACTATTCAAAGTTAACTCTTAACGCGTCACTCCACAATTTTAAAAGCGCAACTATGTTCACTCTGAATGCATATACCCAGTATTTCAAATCATATTACGTCTGTTCACTGAGTTTACTTTATCGTTCTAGGCAAGATTTTGCTGTTCAGTGAAGAGTTTTCTGTTCTAAGCTGCTCTCACTTATTCGAATTCACTGTTTAGTGAGGATTTTTATAGCAAGTTAGAGCAGCTTTGAGCAGGATTTTCTACACTTGCTTTGAGGTAGAGTGAGTGAGAGAGAGCAAGTGTCAAAATCAGATATTTTCAATTTATCTGTGATAATTTTTTCATCGAATGTGAAGCGTGTAGTTAATTAAAATGTTTAAAAATAAATCTTATATAAGTTAGTTAAATTTGCCAAAACTCTAGAAAAAGTGCATTTTAGCTAGTTTCAACCCCAGCATTTTTTTTTTAATTATTTGAGAAGTAGGAACACATTAACAAAATGTACAAATTTAAAAAAATGCTATGCTACAAAATTATTTTTTTCTTCTGAGACATCAAAAATGACATTTGTGCTCTAACTTGCTCTTATATTTATCAGCTCTTTTACTCTGATATTCTATGATCTATGGGCAGGTGCTCCAGGAACTTATTTAAGGTTTTTGGATAGCATTCAAAGATGAGTATTTAAAATTAAAGGAGACAAGAACTTCATAGATACGATTTCTTCACTTTAACACCGACGTTATGTTCCTTGTCTAACATTATTAACAGTTACTTTTGCGGTCAGTGCTCTATTGAAAAAGCCAGTTGAGCTATTCTTCCGCTTAAAGAATTCAACCGTAATTCTCGCGCTTCTAGGAATGCTCATCAGTTTACTTTTAAGACCAATTTCGTCGAACTGTCAACTAAAGAGATTCGTTCTTTTGCCGTACTACACGAATTTCAAATACTTTACCCAGCTCTGCCTTTCCCTCCCCTTTTCCTAATGTTCGCACTACATCACTAGCATAATTAGGGTGTCTAGACCCCTTGAGTGCGCGTTAATTATTAAAAAAAAATGTGGTATATTGTGAGATCTACTGCGGTATATTGCAATCTACTACACTTTTTTACTCATTTATACTGCGCTCAGTCTTTTGTAGGGTGGCAGCACTATGCAGTGGTCTGATTTGTGTTTTATTTCTTTCTTTTACATTTTCATTAGGAAGTGTTGCCACATCACTTATTTTTCAAAGCCGTTTAAATTTTCTTGTGAAGACATTTTTGGAAAATCAATTAAATAAAAAAGACACCATGGAATAAAATAATTTTACAATTATTTGATATAACAGTTGTATAGAGTTCTATACATTAACAATACTTCCAATCCAATTGTGTAATTACACTTGACGCTCTATCGTGTACATGTTTCAAGTTAAAACAACTTGGAAGCGTTCCAATTTTTTAACTGTTCAGCGTTCGCGGTTATCGCAAATATTTCGAGTATCCCTATAGAATGGTTTTAACTACATGCAAGGTGGGCAAAAAGAAATCACCCTATTGGAAGATGCTCTCATTTTTGCAAATGGCCGCCAATGTCAAATCTGTTTTGACATTTCTGGATTAGACAGATGCAGAATACAAGTGAACAAGACATGGAGCGATACGTGAAACGACATGAACCGATATTCTGAAGGCGCCTCATCTCTCGTTTTGGCTATTTGCACTGGCCCGCAAGATCGCCCGATTTAACCGTTTCAGACTTTTTTTTGTGGGGTTTTTTGAAGTCCCGTGTCCGATACTCTGGATGCCCTCAAGGACAACATTCGACACGAGTGCGAGAATCTGTCGCCCGGAGTTCTCGCTGAAGTGATGAAAAATGCCATAAAACGAGCCCGCATGGCAATCAATTGTGACGGCGCCCATTTGGCCGATATCATCTTCTCGACTTGACCCATACACTTCTAAAGGTTCAAATAAACATAATCAAAAAACATAATCGAAGTTTTTCATTTAAAAAAAAATAGAGTCAAACAACATCGGACGGATGACTTCTTTTGGCCCACCCTGTACATATGTATATTAATATCTAAAGGGTGTTTTTTTTTAAGACATGTGGTTTTCAAGAAGAAATAAAATGCATATAATTTAATGCTATGGCCAAGAATTTAGCTTTATTATAGAGATAAAGATTTGTCTTTATGTTTTAAAAATTATTTAGGGCAAGTGGCCGCTGCGGCTGGCTTGAATAAATTCCAGCCGAGAGGCCCAATTTTGCCAACTTTGTAAAAATCGGGATCGGTGGCCATCTCGTTTTGGGCCCATTCACCGAACGTGCGACGCTTGATGGTCGTTCGGCTTCAATTTTTGCACGAATTGGATTTTGTAAGCCAGCAAGCCAAGATCCTTCCGTAAAATCTTCCATAAATTGGTTGGGCACAGCTCCAATTGTTGCGCGCGATGGCAGATGAACTCATTCGGGTCTTCTTCGATACTCTGCTCCACCGAACCGAACCATTATTTTGGTAATTAATTTGCACGATTCGCAAACGTTCTTCAGGAGTAAGTCTATTCATTATAAAATGGCAAACCAAACTGAGCATAAATCAAGTGACAGCTGTCAAAAAGACCAACTCCGGAAAAAGTATTGTCAGATTGAAAACCACGTCTAAGAAAAACACCCTTTAGAACATTGACGCCACAGGAGCAGAAGGATGGACCCTTTTCCAGTCTTTCCAAGCTTACTTAGGTTATTTGAGGGAAAAATTCTACGGACGTCTTATGGCTCAGTTTGACATCCAAAAAATAACGAATGGCGAACAAAATACAACAACAATGGATAACTCGGCTTTGCAGAGCCATACCCGAGGGAGTCAGAAGCCAAAGAGACCTCTGACGACTTGGAGTGCGAACTTGGAGATGGCAGGCTAGAGATCGAACTGGATGGAAGAACGTATTTAATTAGTCCAAAATCACGCCAACAAAAGTTAAAAAAAAAGTCCACACCACCAATGCCCATTGCAAAGTGCCCATTCTGGCGCATCAAGACTCCTAGACATAAAGTCAATTTTTTCTGGCTTGTTTTCTATACTAGATCTTACTCTAGGAGATCTAGAATTCGTTCCATATATCTTGAATTGGTCTCAGAACTTGTGTGATTAGTTTTTCTAGGTTTTCTTTAAGTGAATCTGTGTATCATTCTTGTGGGCGTGCTTTAAAGCTTCCATAAGTTAAATGGGTTTTTAATATATCCAGAAGAGTCATCTCTTTATATTTAAATCTAGTGGTCAATATTTATGATTGCAATTGCGAAGTTTGAAATTGATTAATTGATTAATGTCAGAAGCAAAATCTTCCAATTTGTTGTTGGGGATCAGGGGTTGGAAGATTCAACATAAAATGGGCATTCTCGGCCATCGAACAAGGGGAATTGGTTCCGAAATTCATATATGAATATTATTTATTAACATTTGCTTAATAACACGAATGAAATTAAATTAAATTAAAAAAACTTCAAATCTCAATGTGAATTAAAAAATGTCCAATAGAAATCGACATTACATTAGGGCAGTTCCATCGTTATTGTATCTAAAATATATGAACATTTCGAACTGTAACCAAAGTGTACACCTACAAAAAATATGATTTTAATATTATGTTACATATATGTGTGTCATAAGATATTGATGTAAATATTGTATAATAATTACTGTTATAAACATGTTTTGTTTGAATATGTTTTTGATTCAGAGAAATGTTTTATGCAGAATGCATGCAGATTTTCAAACATTTTTAATGTCTTTTCTTATTTATTGGCACAAAATTCTTTCCTGCACACAGTTTTGATATTAACTAAATCCCATTCGTTAACTATTATGAATTTTCAATTTTATGTCAAACTTTATTATTAAATAAACAAAATCTGTCTTCTGAATGTTTTTTTTCCAGAGCATGTTTAATGTTTGTTATCCCATGTTTTTAACTTTAATAAATGAAACACTATACAGAACTTCTACATTTTTTGTTGAGTTAAATTTAAAAAAGTATTGTCATTTTTAAACTGCTTGAATTCTTAACAACTTTTTATTTATTTTATTTTTTGTTTATTTATTTTATTTTTTAAAAATCTTATTTAATTCAAATACTAATAAAATATTTTTCTTTTTTCTCCCATATCCTTTTCCTTTGGAAAATTCAAAATTTTCCTTAAACCATTCCAAAATTTCCCCAACAAAAGGAGACTCGCTGACGAAGATGATGAATTATCCGAGGTACAACCAGATGCTGTACCGCCAGAGGTTCGTGAGTGGCTGGCTTCCACTTTCACACGACAATTGGCCACAACTCGGAAAAGAAATGATGAGAAACCGAAATTCAGGTCAGTGGCACATGCCATACGTGCCGGTATATTCGTCGATCGAATATACAGAAGGGTTTCGAGCTCGGCGCTCATGCAGTTCCCTCCGGAAGTTGTTAAGGTCTTGAAGGTGAGTGTTGATATGCATATACTTCAAATGTCAATTTCTCCAACGCCATTGTTTTTTTTTTCAGACACTTGATGATTGGTCCTTTGATGTATTTGCTTTAGCCGAAGCAGCAAATGGACAACCTGTAAAGTATCTCGGCTATGATTTGCTCAACCGCTACGGCATCATTCACAAATTCAAAATCGCACCCGCTACCTTGGAAACGTTCCTGAATCGAATCGAAGAGGGATACTGCCGCTTTCGCAATCCATATCACAACAATTTGCATGCGGCTGACGTCACACAAACCATTCACTTTATGCTCTGTCAGACTGGCCTTATGAACTGGATGACAGACCTAGAGATTTTCGCCACCCTATTGGCTGCCTTAATACACGACTTCGAACACACCGGAACCACGAACAATTTCCATGTGATGTCTGGTTCCGAAACGGCCCTCATATACAATGACCGTGCGGTGCTGGAGAATCATCACATTAGTGCGGCGTTTCGTGTGCTCAAAGACGACGATTGCAATATTTTATCAAATTTGTCACGTGAAGAGTTTCGCGAGCTGAGAACTCTGATTATAGACATGGTCCTGTCTACAGACATGTCGTTCCATTTTCAACAACTCAAAAACATGAAAAATCTACTCACCTTGGCTGAGCCAACGGTGGACAAATCAAAAGCGCTGGCGCTAGTTTTACACTGTTGTGATATATCGCATCCTGCCAAGAAGTGGTCTCTGCATCATCGCTGGACGATGTTGCTATTGGAGGAATTCTTTAGGCAGGGTGATTTGGAACGAGAATTGGGGCTACCGTTTAGCCCGTTGTGTGATAGAAACAATACACTGGTTGCCGAATCTCAAATAGGCTTCATCGATTTCATTGTGGATCCAAGCATGTCAGTTTGTGCGGATATGTTGGAGTGTGTTTTGGCTCCAATAGCACCGATGTGCAAGAACGCTAACGCCAGCATTGATGATGGCAACACAAGTACAGTAATAAGTAAATCATCGTGTGAGTCAATCAGCGAAGGAGTCGAAGTATCTAATAATTCGTCCGATGAAGTGTCTGCCACTGGAACCGGTGGAAAACAGAAATTTCGTATTCGGAAGCCATGGGTTACTTGTCTCACGGAAAATAAAAAGATTTGGAAGGAACAAGCCGTCAAAGGTGAGTGGGGTTGTAATGTATAATGATTTCAGAGTTGACATAGATTGGTTTTATTATAATTAGTTGGCGCTCGTGTCTTTGATGTTGAATTAAAGTTAAAATGAAAATGTTTTGCCTCTTTTATATTAACATAGATAATAGGATTTTTGTTGAGAGTTTTATTTTTGGAAATATGAGGTTTCCAATTTATCTGCGAAATGAATCTTTTGATCTTACTTGGAGAGGAAAACTTTTGATAACATCAATTTTAATGTATCGTTCTTAATTTATAAATTCAAATAAATCAAGAGGACATGGAATTTATCAGGCAGAGAGATATAAAGGTTGTGATTTGTCAATTTTTTTTAACTAATTGTTGAAATCATTAGGTTTTTAATACAAATTCAAAAACAAAATTTTTCACATTCTTTTTAAATTTTAAATGAAGTAATTTAGGGACACTGGGGATTAATGATTAACTTTTAAAATCTGAAATACAATTGGCATGAACAAGCGTGGCCTACTGATGAAAGATGATGAAAGACTACAATGAAAATGGCTATTTTTTTAATATTTACTATTGGGAAATGTTATTATTTATTAAATTTAAATTCGCACATTTCAAAGCGAGTCAGATTAAGCCAAGCTTAACAAAACTTACTCTTAGCTTTAAACTCTATTCCCATATTAGTCTAGGGGTTTATTATACAAAATGATTCGATGCGACACAATTTAATTTAATTAAATATAGTTTTATTTTAGTATAATTTAAATTAATACACAAGAAATACTTTAAATAAAGGAGTAATACTTTAGCGGACGTACCACCAATCTCGTCGAAGTTATGGCTAAAACACAATAACGCTTTAGCTTCGGTTTCGCCTGACGTTTACAAGTTCAACCATAGGAAATCAATACATCTTATCACAATGTCACTTTGGCTTTGACGTTACGTTTGGTTCGTGTACAAGATAAGGTAACTTGACTCAAACGCAAAGTTAAATTAGAAATTGGTTAAAGTTTTGCTCGCTTTGACAGAAAAATGCAAAAACAACAACCGAAATTTGGAAAATGTCACTTAAAGCGAACACAAAGCGTGTGAAATGCAACGTGACGAAGCCAAAGCTGAATGCTCAATGCTGATATCAATTTTAGTTTTCTTTACGCTTTACGTGTGTTTTTAAGAATGGGTATGTGTCATGCATAGTACACATCAATATTGGGTTTTTTCAATAAGAGCGCTACAAAAGTTTTTTTTTAAATAAAACAAAAACGGTTTTGGATATCAATGAAATTCTTTATTCCTGTGAAAGTACGTTTGATGTCATTATGTATGGAACTCGATTTCTTTTGCATGGCCACCACGGGCACGCTTGCAGAAGTCCAGACGCTGAACCCAATTTTCGACGGTTTTCAAGCATAAATCGGCCGATACTGCTGCAATTTCACTTTCGATATTCGTACGAAATTCATCAATCGTCGCTGGCTTGTTGGCATAGAGCATAGACTTGACGTAGCCCCACAGGAAATAGTCTAACGGCGTCAAATCGCACGACCGAGGCGGCCAAGCGACTGGACCATTTCGTGAGATAACACGTTCTCCAAATTTGGTTTCCAATAAATTGATTGTGACATTCGCTGTGTGGCTTGTGGCGCCGTCCTGTTGGAACCACATGTCCTCCAAGTCCATATCATCCAATTGGGGCCAAAAATATTCGGTTATCATTGAACGATAGCGATCCCCATTCACAGTAACGTGCCGGTCTTGATCATCACGGAACAAGTACGGCCCAATAACGCCGCCGGCCCATAAACCACGTCAAACCGTAATTTTTTGGGGATGCAATGATGACTCATGGAGTACGTGTGGATTGCTGCCTGACCAATACCGCATATTTTGTTTATTGACGAAGCCATTCAGCCAGAAATGAGCCTCATCGCTGAAGATGATTTTTCGATGAAAATCCGAATCATTTTCAAGTTGTTGCTCAGCCCAATTCACGAACATACGACGCTTCTGGTGGCCAAGAAAAAAAACTGGTCGAACGATTTTCAATATTTTTTTTTCTTCGATAGACATTTAGTTTTCAAATTTTATTGCATACTTATTTTTTTCGAGAAAACTCTTATTAAACTAATTAAAAAAGTTAAAGAATTTTCGAAATTTTTTTTTTATTTTAATATATATGTTACCGGCAAAACAATTTTTCAGTTTCAGTTTTTTTTTGCCTAGGCAGAACTAGTCTTGCTAACGTGCATTAGGTGTGCCTAAGTGTGTTAGGTTAAACTAGTTCTGCCTAGGCAAAACTAGATCACCCGGTGTAGTAAAAAACGTAGATGGTAATAAAGTCGATTCATCGATTCATCGACTTTATTTCCTTCGAAATGGAAATAAGACCGATCATACGTTTTCTACAATATTTCCTAAATTGAAGGAAATAATGCCGAAGCCAAAAAATTGGCAATAAAAGCCCCAAACAAATAAAAAACCAAATTCGGTGATATGTATGTCCCACTTCGAAAAATATTAGTATGAAGTAGGTATGGGGGGTGGCATGCTGCCCCCCTGCAACCTCCTGCTTTGGCTCACTGTAAAATTTGGAATAGGTGCACGGTTGGGTTTCTTTTGGATATAAAGAATATTTGCATAAACCCAATCTCGCACTTACTCCAAATCCTATAGTAAGCCCAAGCAGGTTGGTTAAAAAGGGGCAGCGTGCCCCCCATACCTATTTCATACTGATTAGGAGATAAAATCTCCATCAATTTCTTTGAACACTGATTCGGTAATAACGCCAAAATCTGATCGACATTATTACTATTTTTGTCGGAAATAGGGTCGACTTGAAATAAAACCAAAGTTCGCCTTTATTTCCCTTTTTAGGGAAATAAGATCAAATCGACCTTATTACCATTTACCTTACTTCATGGCCATATTCATCCTAGTATTGCCTAAGCAGAACTAGTTCAACCGAACGCCCATAGTTTTGCTTAAAAAACAGTTTTGCCGGTAACATATACAAACATATGCAGCAATTGTTTTTTTTTCAATGATTTTTTATTGCATTAAATCTTATAACTAATTAAGTCTAGACAAAAAATCTTAAAAACTAGTTAACACTATAAACTTAATTAACTTACTGGCCCAATGCGGGCGCTCTAAATTAATCAATATCTGAATTTTAATTGCCTTTCGGCTTATATATAAATTATAACTAGCGGGTTTTATTTTTCACCCAGAAAAATAAAAAAACTGGGTAAACTGTATCGGTTTTTTTTCTTAACCTATCTTAAAGTACTTAAAATTAACTTAGAATAACTTAAAATAACTTAAAATAAACCTAAAATACTTAAATCTAGAACAGCCACAGCAGCCTTTGTTTTTTTTTTTTTTTTTTTTTTTTTTGGTGACGCCACAACTGCCCTATTCTATTTTATAGATACCAAAACATATGCAAGCCAGCCATAGGCGATAGTCGACTAAAATTATCTGGTTTAATTAAGCCACCAAAACTGGTGGACCTGATTAATGACTTCCTTCAATCCAAATCGGGCACTGCCCTACTGAATCGGAGGCGCTCTGTTTCGCTTCTAGCGACTATGTCTCGGTCGTAAAGGAGCCGCCTATCGACTGTTTTGCGGCCGACGTGGTAGATCAACGGGATCGCCGATCTATCCTGAATTAACCCTCGACTATCTAAGTACAGGAAAGCCTCGGGCGGGATAAAACCACTCGAACGTGTACTTTCAAAATATTCATCTTGGTGGTAGTAAGCCCCGAAGATTTGTCCATTAGTTGAGGCCATCGCTCTTGCAATGTGTCCGCGAATGAGCTTAATTAAAAAGTTATCTATCCTGCTTGTATTGGCCGCGTTGTATAGGACCTCGTTGGAATAATAGTGTTTGTACTCCGACTCTGGTGTTCTGTAAAGTCCTAGACAAGTGCGAAGACACTGTCTCTCGAACACCCGAATCTTTTCCATTAGAGATGGTGCAACGTTGAACCACACAGGGCATCCATAGGCAATCATCGGCCTAATGAGGGCCATGTAGCAAATCACTTTCACTCTGCTGTCAAGGCGGCTGCTATAAAACAACTGTCTTGTCAGAGTGAAAGCTCCCCTAGCCCTGGCTAGAGCAGCCTCTACATGTCGGTTGAAATATAGAAACTAATCCAGCCAGATGCCAAGGTACTTTACTACACTTTTACTCGCCAGTGGATGTCCTTGTGGCCCAGCGATCACTAGCTTGCGCCAGTTCTTTCTCGTATTCCTAGAGGGCCCAGACAAAGGGGTTCTAAACAGGATAGTTTCACATTTCTGGAAGTTGGTTTTGAGCTTCCAATCTTTACAATATTGTTGAATTTTATCGAAATCACGTTGCAAGAGAATTCTGATGACTTCAACTTTTGGACCTGTTCTGTACGCAACTAAATCATCGGCATACGCAATTGCATGAGGTAGACTCCCAATGAGATCGCTGGTGTAAATACTAAAGAGAATCGGCGAGTTCACCGCTCCCTGTTGCAGACCGTTTTTAATATCAAACGTTGTGGTAGATGTTACATTGTCACTCTTGACAACAAACTTTCTACCATTAAGCATGTCGTAAAGCATATATAGCAGTGGTTTACTTATGCCCCATCTGGTTAGCTTCAGATAAAGACCCTCTAACCATACGGTGTCGAAAGCCTTCTCCAAATCAACCAGACAGGCATCCGTGCATTGATTCTTAGCATTGTTCCATTGGACAGCAGATACTAACTTTGACGCGGCATGAATTGTGTCATGTCCCGCCTTAAAGCCGAACTGGGTGTCTGGAATTATATTTTTGTCCTCGGACCACTTGGACAGAGCTCTATTGATAACTTTTTCGAATACTTTGCTGATACTCGGAAGAAGACTTATCGACCGGAGATTTGCCGGACTGGAATTGTCCTTTCCCTTTTTCGGGAGAGGATGTACAACAGCTGTCTTCCAACTCACTGGATAATATGCATTATTCAGCGCGTTGTTGAACAGTGTTGTGTATATGTCTATTGCTTCCTCAGGGAGATGTCGTAGTACAACATTGGGTATACCATCGACTCCTGCTGAATTCTTTTTCTTTAATGATGCGAAGATCATTTGTAGTTCGACCTTCGAGATGAGCAGGGAACTTGGCCCATTTAGCTCGGCGATGGTGGCGTTTGCCAGATTGTCTTCATTGAACCCGGTAAAACCAAGATTCTCAGATCGCCATTGCGTGATGCTACTTCGAAGGTAAAAGTGATTCAGCAGAGCTCTGTTCTCCAGGTCGTGGTTCGGGCAAATGGAATCATTCACCTTATACACTTGCTGAAAAGCAGAACCCACTGTCTCAACCTTCTTCAATGGATCTTCGACCACAAAGAAATCGTCATCCAAGACGGCGTCCCCCATATCTATTCCTGCGGTCAGGAGTATATTTATATAAGAACAATTGCATTTTTTTAAATTTTATTCGACGATGTGACCGCACACATGGGCAAGTACGTGCGATCCAGTCGTGCAATTTATTTTACTTGAATTTAAGCCTTCATTCAAATTTGTCCATCTTGTTTCTATTTCGTCAATGAATTTTGATTTAAACATTTCGGTATCAATTTTTCTATAAATCTCGGCATTTTCATATTTTTTTCTGCCGATTTTTCTGGATAATGCTTTTTTTGTTCCAAAATCAAAATTTCTTGAATCAAAACTAAATATTTACATATGTACTTTCGTTTAAAGCGTAGCTGTTAACAAAAAATAGGCACGACTGGGTCGCACGTACTTGCTCTTGTGTGCCTAATTACATTGCAAAAAGCAAGATCTTTGACAGAAACAAGTAACATTTACGTTAAAAATAGCACAGTTTGAACTTATAAAAAGTATCAAACCCACAATACTTAACTGTTTTTAGTAAAAATGAAGCACGCCATCACACGTCTTAAATAACAAAGAATTTATAAAAAATGTATTTTAAAAATTGTAGGACTGGTTTTGATAAAATCCTGGTTTTTATTTTTAGTGTTTTGAAAAAAAAAATTTTTTGAAAATTTTGGTATGCAGTTTCTTAGAGTTTATTAATATACATGTGATTATAAAATTTAAAATAATTTATTTTGATTAGTTTTAAAAATATTGATTTTTCAACAAAAAAATTTCAAAAATTAATGTGTATTAGAAAAAAAAGTTATCAAAAATTTTGATATGCAGAATTAATTAAGCTACCTTGATCTTCTCCGAGAAAGCCCAACATTAAAAAAACCGTTAAATGAAATTATAGTTAATAGACTTTTCCCGTATATGTTGTTATAATCAAATAATAACCAATACCAACAAAAAAAATCTCAAAAATTTTCATCAAAATCGTTGCAACCGTTCTGGAGCAAAATAAACTTTTCCTAAACGGTCATATGGCAGGTACCCTTATTTTAAGGGCTAAAACATTGTATATAAACTGCCTATAGTACTATCATGAGACGAGAAAAAATCTTTTTCCCTAGAGCCGCTTGGAGTGCTAGTGTAGGCATATTTTATTTGAGAAAGAGAGAAATAAGAGCATGTTATTAAGTGTTATGCTCTGTGCTTACATTACTGCGCATGTGCAATGTGACTGTAAGCGAAGGAGAATGAAATAATTGAGTATATTATTTGACTCTTTTGATGGCTTTTGGTTGCCTGATGAACATGCATGTTGTTGGAAAAATGTGTGGTTTACCTACATTCTTGGTGAATTTTAAGAGGAAATCTCTTTGAATTATACAATTTTGTTGACTTATAAGCAATTTAAAAAAAAAGATGCTTAAGAAGGTGAGATGAATTAACTTGATGATGTTGCTTGCATTTTTTGTATATACATTGTTTTGTATATCATTGACCAGCCTTTTGAAGTGGTTTTTTTTTTAAGATATTCAATTTGGGTTTATCTGCTACCTATAAATTGAAAGTTGTCGTTTTCAAAAAATTTACTCATACATTCTTGAAAATTTAACACAAACTTAATTCTTGCTGGATTTATTGAATGGATTTTGGTATGAATTTTGCTTTCAATGCAGATAGGTACACAAATTTAGTGAAAACTATGCATGGAGATACATTCAAATTTTTTTTTGGAAATTGATTGTAGATTTGTATCCATTGTATATAGACTGCAGGTAGTAATGATTTTTGTTTTTTTGAGGCTTTGTATGAAATAACTGACCTACCCTTTGCTTGCGGGTAGGAAATTCATAGTTAAAGCAAATCTTATTTATATCGCGGTGGGTTTTTTGGCTGTAGAAAATTAAAAAGTGGGCCGATTTTCGTGATTTTTTTTTTTACATGTTCGTCTGCGGCGGGTTTTCGATAAAAAAAATGTTTAAACTATCCCAGTTATCGGATTTCAATTATGACAGATTTCAGATGGTTTTTAACTTGTGATTATAGGTACATATAATAATAATCAAACATGATATTACGATGATAGAGAAGTCGAAAAAAGTTGGTTCGAAAAATGTCTGGCTGTTCGCTGCTCTACAGCCTAAACGGTTGGGCCGATTTGGTTCAAACTTGGTGTTTAGTATTTATTAGGTAGTATCTCGAGGGGTGTTTCTCATTTTTGCTCTAGGTCAAAAATGAACTTTATTTGCCGTTTAACAAAAAGTTTGATTTTCTCGAAAATGTTTCCAACGATTTTAATAAAACTTTCAGGATGCTATTTTTTTACAACAACACATCTTTCAGTAAGAATGAATTTTTCGAAATTTGTTCTATAACGGTACCTATCATAGAACCGGTTTTTTCAAATGCGGTTTTATCGTTAACCAATATCCTGATTTCAATAAAATTTTGCACACAGGAAGTCATTTATAATTCAATTAATATTGCATTTCAAAATTTTCGAAAACTTTTTTTTTCACTTTTCTAAAAAAAAATTGGTTTTCGAAATATTTTGAAAACGGGTTGATTTAAATTTTTTCAAATAAGTATCCCAGATGAAAACTGTAGATTTCCTTATAATGACATACTTAAAAAAAATGTATTTATTCGAATTTAATGAAAAGTGATAAAAAATAATTACAAAAAAAAACGTCAAAACTCACAAAACACAATTTTTACAACCTTCGTGTCCGAAATCAGATACAAAGTGCTTTACCTATACCAAATTATTGGATTATTCATACATACACATACTTACTTTATCATCTGCTACTGTATTTTCTTATTAGCTATTAGCATTGCATATAAACTGAACAACTGTCCACATGTCACCAGGATAGTACTATAGCAATTCATATACAATGCTTATTAGCAGTGTATTTCTTATAAGCAAGGCAGTTTATATACAATGCATACAATCGATACAATGATGATCAGCTGGAAAATATCGTTTGAACATGCATCCATAGAACTAATCAAACCTTATTCCGTGTAATAATGTATATGCAATGGACAGCACAGCAACAGCAACCTACGCAAAAAAAAACAAAAACAATTTTGGTTCATCTGCCCAAAGAATATAGGGCAGAACATTGTATATAATAATGTACGAAAGGCAGTTTATATACAATGTCCAACAGCAGATATATTCATGTCAACATTGTATATGAACTGCAAATCAAAAAAATTTCTTAACCTTAAACTGTAAGGTAAGCAACAATGTATATACATTCCTGCCTCTCTCATAAATTTCTCATTGAAATTTCGTATAAATCAAGAAAATCTCTTGAAATTACCCATAGAACGTAGCTAAACCCATTGTATATAGACTGTTTAATCTACCTTTTATAAATTACTCATAAATTACTTATGAATAAAGTACAATTCAGCGAGTTTCTCTGAGAATTCTCTTTGTAAATGAACCGCCATTGTATATGAACTCTTTGTTCGCCTCTTAAATTCACCGAATAATCTTTTTCCCTAGAGCCGCTTGGAACGCCACCGTCCACCGGTCGTCATGATAGTACTATAGCAGTCATATACAATGGGCTAAAAATAAAATTTCAATTTTCAATTGAAGATAATCGCTTAAGCCGTTTAGGCTGCAGCTCAGTCAGGCAGACACACAGACAGACATTATTTCTCGATCACTTTTTTAGACTTCTCTATGGTCGTAATGTCATGTTTCATTGTTATCTCAATTTTGCTTATAGTCCCTATAATCGAAAGTAAAAATATGAAATGAATAAACACACATACACAAAAATACGAGCTGATGTGTAATGTCATGTCAGCCATGCAAAATTTCGACGACTGCTCCAGTGCATTCGAATTTAAAACTTGATATTTTTGTCTAATACGCTTAGAGCAGATTGCTCTGTTTCGATAAGTTTTGCTCAAGGACCTAAACTGCGTTCCTGACCATATTTTACGTACAAACATTTGACCGTTAGCATCTTTTATAATGGTTGTAATGAAAAAAATGTTACAGACAACTTTCGTGCCCTTTCGTCCGTTATTTGTTTCAAATGATCAGAAGAAAAGATCATACACAGAAATGTAAGGTATGCTGACTTTTTGTGTGACCTCACTATCATCTGATTTTATTCGTAGGGACAATACGTAAATTTACTAATTTGCCGTTTGTTATTATTTTTTTTTTTTATGTTTATAGTCCCTATAATCATTAAACAAATTGTTTCAATCTTCAATTCTAAGATATAGTCTTCACTTAAGATATAAAATAAAAGATGATTGTGACGTCACAATATACCAAGTTGGCGGTTTGTGTGTATTAACTCAACATACTAGGCCTTTTTCACAAAGTTACATTAGATACATTGTAAAAACACTGTGGTTGGGTGCTGTATGAATAGGGTAGGCACTGAAAGGCATCAAACTGGTGATGCACAGTCGCTGCAACTATACCGTACACATCAATTGTGCTTATTTTACCTCCCCGCGGTAACCACCGGGTACTGGTCTGTCCATCCGGACATTCCTGCTAAACTTATAAGCGCGAGTGTTGAACACAGAAAAAATAGCAACACTATAATGCTCTGCTTTAATGACTGTTCTGATCGATTCGCAGAAGTCTTGCACGAGCCCCTCAGAAAGAGGACGTACGGCGGATGAGCCCAACCAATTGGACCAACGGTGGCGTCAACAGTCAATGAAGCAGACGCCCTAATGAGCTACTTCGACGTATTTGGAGATAAGGTCATTAGGACAATTCAATGCAAGTCAGGGCATTGAAATAGAGATGGTGGCGGATGAACCCTTAATGGGCCAACGGCAGCGCTCATATCCCCGAAGTGGGTTACTGACTCCGGATTCTCCGGTTCCTTTTGTCCAAGGAATCCAAAAAAGGACCTGGCCCTCCAGGTTGGGGGTTGTGCGTGGGGTTAACAACTCTGCCATGGAAAAAAGAAAAAGGACAACGACCTTCGGATCTGCACGTGAAATGTTAAAATTCTTAACAGATCACGTGCAGCCAAACAACAAGCGGAGGCCCTTTGATTGCTACAAAGGAGGAATTACTGCCATCCAGGAAGTGCGATGGAATGGGCCGGGCAAAAGGAGGATGAAAAACTGTGACGTGTACTACGGTGATTGTGCAAGAAGACCACAGCGTTTATTTGGGTGCGGATTCGTCATAAGCGGTAGACTTAGGCAAGAAGTCTTGGGCTTTCGACACGTAAGTGAGCGACTTGTGACAATCCGTATCAAGGCCAAATTCGCCAACATTAGCCTTATATGTGCTCATGCCCCCACAGAGGACAAAGATGACGCCACCAAGGATGACTTCTACGAGCTCCTCGACAAAACCTATGAGCAATGCCCTAAATACGATGTTAAGATCGTACTAGGCGATTTTAATGCCAAAATAGGTAAAGACGAAATCTTTGGTAGGACTGTCGAAAAACATAGCCTACACTACACAACGTCTGAAAACGGACTTAGGCTAATTGACTTCGCAGCGGCACATAACGTCACCATTGCAAGCACACGGTTTCCTCATCTCGATATACACAAAGGGACTTGGCGACACCCAGATCAAAGAACCGTCAACCAGATTAATCACATTGCGATCGATGCAAGACACGCCTCCAGTATCTTGGATGTTCGCACCTTCCGAGCAGCTAACATCGACTCGGATCACTACCTTGTTGCAGCAAAGGTAAGAATGCGAATAACCCGAACTCCACAACAACGGAGTAATACTGTGAGGAAGTATGACGTCGGAAAGCTGCAATCGCAAGAAACCGCCAGAACCTATGCCGATCGAATATCCCGTAACCTCTCAAGAAATCCAGTACCGCCAGCATCAAGTGCCGAAGATCAGTGGCAACACTGCGAACAAGCCATCAGAGATGCCGCAACTGATGTGCTAGGTTTCACCAGACCACCACCACGAAACCTCTGGTTTGATGACGAATGCAGGCAGGCCCATGCAGCCAAACAAGAGGCATATAAAGCGACGCTGCAAAGAAAGACGAGAGCTGCTCGCGAGCTTTACGAGCAGAAAAGACGGGAAGAACACCGGCTTCTCCAAAAGAAAAAGAGAGAGCATGAGAAGCGCGCGATCGAAGATATTGAGAGATGCTACTCCAGGAACAACGTGCGGAAGTTTTACCAACAGGTAAAAAGAACATGCCAAGGAAAAAAATCCCGCACAGAAGCCTGTAGAGATAGGAATGGAAACCTCGTAGTAGAGTCACAGTCGGTGCTGAGTACATGGAAGGACCATTTCTGCAGACTGTTAAACGGCGATGAAGGCCAAAATCCCGCTGTCAGGCAGAATGAACCATTCAACATGGATGATGACAGACAAAACTTCCGTCCACCTGACCAAAATGAAGTAAGGATAGCAATATCTAAACTCAAAAACAACAAAGCTGCTGGACCCGACGGATTACCCGCCGAACTTTTTAAAGCGGCCGGAGATGACCTGGTGGAGTGCATACACCAACTCATCTCAAAAGTTTGGTCAGAAGAAAGTATGCCTGATGAATGGAACCTCAGCATCGTTTGCCCGATTCACAAGAAAGGAGACCCTCTAAACTGCGCCAACTATAGAGGAATAAGTCTCCTGAATATCGCCTACAAGATCCTCTCTGCCGTACTATGTGAACGCCTGAAACCTTTCGTCAGCAACCTGATTGGCCCCTATCAGTGTGGTTTCAGACCAGGAAAGTCCACAATCGATCAAATGTTCACGCTACGGCAGATCCTGGAAATCACCCAAGAATTCCAAATCGATACCCACCACCTCTTTATCGATTTTAAGGCCGCGTACGATAGCATTTATAGAGACGAGCTATACAGAGCCATGTCAGGTTTTGGCATTCCCACAAAACTCGTCCGACTGTGCAGGATGACGATGGAGAACTCTCGCTGCTCCGTCAAGGTTGGTTCTGACCTCACAGAAGCTTTTGACGTCAAAAAAGGATTCCGACAAGGCGATTTCTTCAACTTAATACTTGAAAAAATTATAAGAAACTCGCAAGTCAATTGTAGTGGGAAAATTTTTTTCTAGTCTGTGCAATTGCTAGCATACGCTGACGACATAGACATCATTGGCAGAACTCGGCGAGCTGTCACTGGAACGTTTGCTAGCATTGAAGCTGAAGCGGCTAAGATGGGACTAGCAGTCAATGAGGCCAAAACGAAGTACCTGCTGTCCACAAAAAGGGACACACAACACCGGCGGATTGGACAAAACATCACAATAGACAGGTACAACTTTGAGGTAGTTAGGGACTTTGTGTACCTCGGATCCACTATAACATCTGACAACAACATCTCGTCAGAAATAAAGCGAAGAATTACTCTTGCCAATCGCTGTTTCTATGGGCTAGGAAGGCAATTGAGTAGCAAAGCCCTCTCTCGAAAGACAAAGGAGACTCTGTATAAGACCCTAATCATCCCAGTCCTGCTCTATGGCGCCGAGGCATGGACTCTATCTAAAGCGGATGAAGATATCCTTAGTCGTTTCGAGCGTAAGATTCTTCGGAAGATTTTTGGCCCTATCTGCGTTAACGGGCTTTTAGGAGAAGGTTCAACCAAGAACTATACGAGCTGTACAGCGACATTGACCTGGTCAAAAAAATACGCATATCACGTTTAAGATGGCTAGGTCATGTAGAGCGAATGGACAACAATGCTCCGGCTCGCAGGATCTTCGATTCCATCCCAGAGGGTAGACGCAGTCAAGGAAGACCTCGCCTTAGGTGGCGCGCTCAAGTGGAGGACGACCTCAACCAACTTGGAGTGCAAAACTGGAGGCAGCTAGCCAAAGACCGAGTTGGCTGGAGAGGCATGTTGGTTGAGGCCCAGGTTCGTCCCGAACTGTAGCGCCACCTAAGTAAGTAAAAACACTTACAGGAGACAGTGTTGTAACAATAATTTCTGTCTCTCAAAAGTAATTTAAATATTTGTCTACTTCATGAAAGTAGTAGACTTGAAATACTGGAAGAATGTTTAGTTTAATTCAATTTCTCACAATTTGAACTACATGCTGACTTAACTCAATTGACAAGAAATTCATAAGAAATCAAAGATTTTAAAGTTCGACCCATAAACATTATTCTCCACAGCAATAAATATGTTTTATAAAAAAATCAGTTTATTCTACCTATATTTATAAATTTATGTATAACATATTTCAGATGCTGAAGCTCGTGCTGCTGCTGCTGCCCTTGAAGAAAATAAAGAACAAACACCCGCATTGAACGATGACAGTGAAAATCCTACAAAAACAAATGATGATTAGTGCTTTTTAATTTTTTTATATTTACATTTTGTTTTAAATAAAATAGTTTTAATTATGCAACAAAATTTATACCACGACAAAAATACATATTACCTACCTGTATGTAAAAATATTTTTTTTTCATTTTTATTTTAAATGTTAGAAATACACTAAACATTACATACATAATGGTAAACATACAAATTAAGTTTTAAACTATGTGTTGTATACATTTGAAATCTCTTATAAAAAAATGTAACAAATAATTCTACACCATTAATGTTTTTGTAAATAGATGATGATAAATCACAAGAATATTTAGAAAATTAAGTATTGGCAATAATAACGTTAATTTAAATGTTGTAAAAAAATTCAGCTTGATATTTTTTTCCTTAAGTTCTATAAATATATTTAGAACTTGCAAAAATAAATAAATGAAAAACATTTTCTTTTTTTTATAAACATCTACTAAAATATCACAACACTCTTTTACTACTATTTTTGTCTATATGCAACTTTTAAACTTAATTCTAAATAGTTATAAAAAACTGGATCAAAATTGATGCATTTTGTTTTTTGTTCCAATATATTTTGAAATAATTAAGTGTGAAAGTATAATGTTTTGTTTTTGTTAATATTAAATTAATTCTAATTATTTTTATCACATCAAAAAGTTTATGATAATATATCACTGCCGGGCAACTTTCGTTCCAGTATTTTTTGCACTGGATAGTTTCATTTTAAAAACAATAAATTCTCGTCTGTCAAATTCACCAAAAAAAAAAGGTTTATTTCTTACAAATCCTTTCAAACAAAAAAAAAGAAGTCGAAAAAGGCAGCTAAAGAAATTATACCAGAGGAAAATCCAGATTTGTTTTTAACCATAACATTCTTTTGAAATTATACTACGCACATTAAGTTCTTTTAAAAAAAATTAAATTAACATCTTGTTTTTTCTTTTAAATTAAAATAGTAAAAGCTAAAACATGTTTTAAAAGCTTTAAAAAATATTTAGTTTCCAATAAAACAGAAAGTTCAAATAAACTGAAATATAAAAATAAAATAAAAATACAAAACTTATATATGCCTATCATATATATAAAATGTTAAAAAAATATTTATATATAAAAAAAGGTAAAATAATGAAAAAAGTAAAAATATACAAAAATATATCGATGTCTCCTAATTTTCCAAGGAAATTATTTTTATAATATTGTAATTTCTGTTTTATTTTAATTGAAATTTTTTTCAAAATGTCTGATTGAGGGACCAGTCTTTTAAGATTTTACCATTGCTCTTTGAATTTTTCAATTTGAATATTAAAAAAAAAATCTAAAAACAGAATATTTGCAATAAAGCTAATAATCTAGTTATTTTAGGGAATTACAATTATAACATGAAGATAATAGAAATTACAAAAACAAAATAATTTTTTAAGCAATAGTTTCACAACATCAACATCGCTTTCAAAGTAATTTTAATATTTTTATATGTATTTCAAAAATGCTTCACTTACATTAAAAAGTTTAACGAAATTCGATTAGTCAAAATCACATACAAAATCTTTAAGAAGAGTAATATGTATTTAGGAAATTTTTACCATGTTTTCTTCTGAAACAAGCAGCCTGATAAGTTTTTAAATTTAATTAAGTAAATTCAATAAAAAAAACATATTAAGCTAAATTTAATATTTAAAATTTGCATAAATACGAAAATGAAAACATTTTATATTTATAAACAAAATATTTGTGTAATACATAATATGTTATGAAATAGCATTGTATATACATACATATATGCATTCTCATTCTATATGCAGTGTACAGACAGGGTGGGCCAAAAGAAGTCATCCATCCGGTGGTTTTTGGCTCTCTTTTTTTTCTAAATGAAAAACTTCGATTCTGTTTTTTGATTAGGTATGTTTATTTGAACCTTTAGAATTGTATTGGTCAAGTCGAGAAGATGATATCGACCAAACGGGCGCCGTCACAATTGATTGCCATACGGGCTCGTTTCATGGCATTTTTCATCACTTCAGCGAGAACTTCGGGCGACAGATTCTCGAACTCGTGTCGAATGTTGTCCTTGAGGGCTTTCTTTTTTTCGTTTGAATATATCTACTCGTTGAGTTAAATGTCAGAAAGAGGAAATTCGAAATTCGAACTATTTTGTATATGATTCGCTTTTTTGCGTTATACATGCGTCAAACAAAGCGTTTGCAGAAAAAGCAGTATTATGAAAATCTTTAAAGACTTTGTATGTATTTGAACTTTTACAAACTGTCAAAGTCAATTGTAAAGTGACTTTTACCCTTACGTCCGTCAAACGAAGCGACTATAGTTTGTTCTACAAATCTACAAATGGAATTGAACGAAAATGGAATACAAAATTGTGGAACGATTTGTTTAAATTTTTGTAAAAAAAAATTCTTTGTGTCATTTACTATCGATCGGTATCTCATTTGCCTTTCTAATCAAAGGAAAAAAATTAAAAACAAAAAAAAAAACCGATTTAATTTTTTTCCTGATGCATTTCAATGACAGCAAATAACTTGCCCCTTCTTACTAATATCAAATGACATATGACAACTCTTCTCAGATAAACAAAATGTTATAAGATCAAGAACAAATTTATTCGACATATAGCACTAAAAATAGCAAATAAAATTTGCAAAATATTCAGAGGTTTTTTATGTTAAACGCAAAAATATTATAACGAATGTGTCAACTACGTTAATTAGCCAGAAGTTGCTGCCATGTCAACGTTGGGACACCAGTAAAACCTTTAATGAGACGATACAAAAATTAGTCAACGCGTCCCACAACGCAGATGGAAAGGTTCAAAGAAAATATTCAACGTGTCTTGTCAATATCGGCTTGTCAATGCAGCAGTCGTCCCACAACTTGACGTATTTGGGACAAATATTTACGTCATTATGACATCTGATTGTCAGCGCGTTCGACCATTTTCTTAACCGTGTAATTCTAGCTTAAGTAATTGGAAACACAGCTCTTCCTTTATCATAGTAATAGAAAAGTCTACTCTTCTTCTTCATTAAACTTTGTCAACAAAATCAGGGATAGTAGCCTGATTGACCTTAAAATTGCATAACACCTATTGCAACACGCAATCGTAAAATATTTCAAAGAAAAACTTCTACTACAAATTCATTCTAAAGTTGACAGCCCTTATTAATTCTTAGCACCTAAATTCACCTAAATAAATGCAATTTAAATAAAATCACTATTCAAAATATGCAACAAAAGTTGATATATTTTTTTTTATAGAAAAGAAAAAAAGCCATCCATATACATAAATAAACAGAAGAGCAATGGTAAATTCACTTAGCAGTAAGGTACCATTATATCAGCTGAAATTGGGATCATAGCTTTATTAAGATAGATTATAATGCAAAAAAAAAAACGTAAACATATATTAAACAACAAAAAAAAAACCTACTAAATTTATAAATTGTATTACAAAATAAAATTAACTCTAAGATTTTAAGAGAATGCAACACATTTAACGCACCGCTCTCAGCAGCAGAAGAGAAATTTCAGCATAATTCGAATTTAATTTTTTGTTGGCAATATACAAGGAGATTTATTGAAAGAAAATAAATTTAAAAAAATAATATTAACTTGAAAAAGGCAAAAAGAACAAACTTTTTATAAGCTTTTATAATAGTTAACTCTCTTTAAATCTACTAAATATACCCTATTACCTTATCTATGTTTCAATTTGTATCTCGCTCTCTCTTTCTCTGTCTCTCTCTTAACAATTTACATTTTTCCGTTAAATATATTTAAAGTACAAAACCTTCTATTTTTTTCTAACATAACCACAAAAATTATTTGTATTTACAAAATAAAACCACAAAAAACAACAAAACTGTTTTGTTGCTAGAAAAATTATTCAAGTTGCCAGACATTTTATTGTGTATGTTTACAAATTTAAACCCAAAAAATGTAAAAAAAATGTATTAACTATATAAAAAACCATATCCCTTAAAAAAAATGTAGTTAATAGTTATATTACGTTATTATTTAATTTTTAAGTTAAAAATGTTATATTCAAAGAAAATTGTTATTATTATAAATCTACGACAAAAAGAAAGAAGCAATCATTTAAAACTAGTTTAATAAAACAAAAAAAAAACAATATTAATTGTAAGGATAAAAACTAAATTTTATGGAAAAAGGATCTGTCAAGGACTCTTAGTGCAAGAAAATGAATTAGACAAGGAATATAATTATTGCATACAAATAGAAAAAATAAACATAGAATAGCTTAGAAACTTCAAGGGTACATTTAATTCTATTTTAATAATTTTATTTTGTTCCTGCTAAAAAAACAACAAAAACACTAAAAAAATACAGTTTTCTATGTTTTATTTAAGAAAAAAATCTGTATATACCTATAAAATGCAAGAAGCAAAGCAAATACTTATAAATATTTTATTAAAAATCTTGTTACAGTATATGTATATACTATTTATATTTAAACTTAATTGATATATAAACAAGAAATAAACTTAAATTTTCCAAAATAATTCTATTAATCCTAAACAATTAAGAGAAATGGAAACTCTTGTTCTTTTTGCAAAATAAAAAATAAAACAAACATACATTTACTTTGTATGAACAAAATGGGAAAATATTTAGAAGTTAATTTTAGAAATAATAAAAACTTAAAAAAAATAATAGTGTTTGTTTTTAGTTTTTAAGATTAGTCAACCATCTCAACAGATTAAACTAGACAAGCATTGTTCAATGAAGCATCCGCTGACGCAAGTTATGGTGTCAAACTTTAAATAAACGAGAATAGTATATTGGGCAACATAAGACGCTGTAGCTCTAGTACAAAAAATCGCTGACGTGCATTTTGTCTCAACTTTTACTTTCTACTACAAACCGCAAGAAATTTTGACAGTCCTTGGTTTTGTTCAAAACATGAAAGCTGCTCATTAGGTTCGTTCAAGACATAGAGATTTTTTTTTAAACGTGTTGGACAAATTCTTCAAATCTTAAAAGTTGTTTTTTTTTATCCGTTTTAAAAGGGTTTCGTCAACTTACCTACTCTTCATTTATATGCTCCTTACGAATTGTGCAAAAAGTAAACAACATTAATACCGAAACGAAAATTGTAATAGAATACTTTAAGCTCAAAACGATTTTACTTATAGCGTGTTTCACTCAAGAAAAGATTTGCTCTTTCTGTCAAAAGATTTGATCTTTTTCAGAGCAAATCTAGATCAAATCTCAACACGAAAGATTTGATCTCTGATGGGTTGGCAGATTTGATCTGAATACACACATACATGTAAATAGTCTTTCGGTCAAACGTCAAATGGAAAATATTTTGTTATTTTTGTTGTTTGTTGTGAACTTGTGCCAGTGCGTGCTTAGTCAACAAATTAACAAATATCCATTAAATATACAAAATAACAAATAAAGGTGTTTTTGAAGTGAGAAAATACAAATATGGCATTTTAAATATATATACTGTACATGCCTGGTATTTTTTGTGTGTGATATCAAATACTGTGTATGCTCGTCAGGTAATGACCAATACTAGGATTAAATGATGAAACAAGTTTCATTGAAAAGAGCAAATCTTGATTTTCAGATCAAATCTTTTAAATTTGAATGAAACTCGCTATTAGATGTCGAAACTTCTTCTAACAGTTTGCAAAAGGTCAAGCTAAAACACAGTACACATAACTAAGGTAATATATTGCGCAGGTTGTCAAAATCTGATCTGTCACTAATGTGATTTTTTTTTTGTACGTCAGATCATATGATCTGAGACCAAAAAATGTTTTTCGTTTGGTAACGAATCAATCTTTTTTTTGATCTCAGATCAAATATGAAATCTCATTTTGAATCGAGATTAAACACACATTTGCACACACACTACAATAATTTAACATTTCCCAAGCGTCAAATTTTGTTTGTTTATTTTTTAGCATTCTGTGAATTTCATTGTGGAAAAAGAATTCTTTTTAGAAAATGATCAAAATCTTAAAACAATAATAAATAAATACAGACAGTTCAAGTGAAAATTAATTGAGAATTTATAAATAAATAGGTATGTAGGTACCTATGAATTTGCAAAATGAAAAGAGTGCAATAAATGAATGTTCATATATTTTTGGGCAAAAAGTGAACAAATTAATCAAATTAAGAACGTCAAAAGAAACACATACACACAGATCAAATCTGTTTTAATTTCTTTTGGGTGGGAAATCCGATCAAATCTGAGATCAAATATGAATTTACTAAAAAAAATCACATTACAAATTAAAAATGGCGGTTGTTAGAGACCTACATCAAAAAAATGTATTAGCAAAACTGCACACCTCACGTTTGTTTTATATTGTTCTTTTTTTCTTGTTATTTAAAAAGCTTATTTATAAATAGATTACCACAAATATTTTTAAAATATAGCCACGATATCTATTTTGCAGAAGAAAAAAAAACAAACTAATCGTCTCGGGCGCCGCCATTTTACTTTGATTTTGATGGATGCGCAGAAAATTGCAAAAATAAAAGCAAATGATATTACCTTAGTTATGTGCACTGTGTTTTACTCACACTTATCCGAAATGAGATGACAGTTCAGTACTTATACTTTATACGAAAATGTCAATGAGATGACAGTTCAATTTATAAGCATTGTCAAAAGAAGGCAGTAGATTTCTCTCTTTTTAATATTGTTAGACCTTGTGTACATAATTCCTTTTTTTCGGATGTTTCTTCATTCTTTCATTCTTTCTTTTTGACAATTGGGTAAGGGGCGTAGAAAAGTAGGGGGAATGAAGTAACGAATGAAAGAATGAAAATTTTAAATTTTTTTGTGGTTGAGCTTTGAAGTTTCTCGTTTGAGAAAGAAAATGCTATGCACGGACTAAAAATAAGAACTTTTAAAATTGAAAACAATTCCCAATCATGTTTTTTAGTGGTAATGTGTGGTTTTCAATTGCTTTTTTTTAGAATTTCGCCAATTTCTTTAGAATAAAAGAGCACAGTTTGTAGGAAAGTATTGGATATATTCGGGGTAATCCAAATCAGTGTACACACGAACGTACGTGCCTGTCCACAAGAAGAATGAAGAAACAACCGAAAAAAGGAATCATTTACACAAGGTCTTACTCTATGCCAATAACCTCATTCAGTGTAGCTTTCACTTGTGACGTACATGTCTAGCAGATTCGATAATGGAAGGAATGGCGCGAAGCATCTGTCAAATGTTCTTCATTAAAAACTCCATGGACGTATTATATATGGACTGCTTGTTGTCTACCTCAAGTTGGTTCCATTTTAGTTTCAGTTATTTTTGGCGACACTAGCCCTCCTGAGTACACTAGCGGGAAAAAAATTAAACCTCAATTTTGACATTTTATCTAGTAATACCAGACTTTGGCAGCAGGTTTTCCCACGTTGGCATGTTAAAATTTCCTTTTTTCTCCCCGTATTTTTTTAGATTATCCCTTTTTTCCTTCTAGTGCTTTTAGCTTGTCTTAGGCACAAACCAATAAAAAAGGAAGTAGTCCACGATCTAAAAAACAAGAGGAAAAATACCAAAGATGTCGCACACTTCTATGGATGGAATTCAAAAGTGTCAGTTATGTTTTACCGGTAAACGCGACTTTTTGAATTTTTAAAAACAAATGTCGCGAGCTTCTACGTCAACATTTTAAGAAGTTATTTTTTTCCTGAAGTGCGTTGAGGAGAGGTAGCTTCGCATTCTCAGTTTTGGCGACATTTTTTTGACAATTGTTGTATGAAGATGACATTAAACTAGCAGTCCATATATAATACTTCCATGAAAAATTGGACGTGAAAAACACCATCAAAAGCCAGAGACAATTTGGCGGCGGCATACAGTGCGTACCAAAGAAGCTATTGCTGCTGCAGAGCGCACCATCGAGGAAGACCCGAATGAGTGCATCCGCCATCGTGCACAACAATTTAATCTGTGTCAATTTACTTTATGGAAAACTTTGCCGAAAGATCTTATTTGCTGTCATGCAAATTCCAAATGGTGCAAGAATTGAAGCTGCACGACCACCGATCACGGCATACATTCGGTGTATAAGCTCGAAACGAGATTACTGTTGACCTCGGTTTTTAAAGAAAATTTTGCGCAGCGATTAAGTTCATTTTTGGTTGACTTTAAAGTCAATTGACTATAAGCAAAACTGTCGCATTTTTAACGTAGAGAATCATCAAGGCAAGATGCCGTAACATCCAAGAAAACTGACAGTTGGATGTGCTTTATGGGCCGGTGGAATTATTTGTCCTTGATGCCCGCCAAAGGGTTACAGGTACAGTCAATTGAGAGCATTATACTTTTTCGTTCCTGAATTGAATTTCCTTGATGTAATGGAGCTATGGTTTCAACAACACAGAGCGCGTGCCACAATTGATTTCTTGAATAAAACGTTTGGTGAGCGCATAACTTTCCTTTTTAGACCTGTGAGTTGGCCTCAAAAATCGTGCAATTTAACACCGCTTGACTATTTTCTGTGGGAGTATGAGGAGTCGCAAGTTATACCGATAAGCCAGAGACGATTGACGACTTGGAAAATAATATTCACCGCGTTATTTCCGACACACGACCCCAAATGCTGCAAAGAATAGTCGAAAATTATACCTTAAGATTGGACTTTAGCCATACATGACGTGGTTGGTTCCGCCTAGAAAATTTTAATACTAACGCATAACGATGAAAGTATAGAAGCGCTTTAGTAGAAACCTTCCCAATCTTGCTCATTTGTTCAACAACAAAGAAAGCCGTAATTTTGTACTTACTTCATAACGACTTATTTTCTTCTCTAAATCTATGTAAACAATTTTTGTATGGAATTTATAAACAAAAAATATGACAGATCAAATTTTTGAAGATGAAAAAGCAGATTTGCCTGAAGAACCTCCCACTTTCCTGAATTCTTTGGAGGTATATTGAAAACTAAATAATAATAATAATTTAGTTATTTTTTAAACTTTTTTTAAAGTCAATTGACAATTGGTCCTTCGACGTTTTTTACCTTACAAATGAAACGAATAACACACCTCTTAAATGCCTAACTCAATACCTTTTCAACCATTACGGAATCATCCAGAAATTCTCAATAGACCCTGCGATTTTGGAAAATTTCATCACTTGCATCGAAAATGGATACAAGCGTTTCAGCAATCCCTACCATAACAATCTGCATGCAGCAGATGTGACTCAAACCATGCATTACATGCTTTGTAAATCTGGACTCGTCAACTGGCTAACAGATCTAGATATATTTGCCACCTTATTAGCTGCGATTATACACGATTACGAACATACTGGAAAAACCAATAGTTTCCACGTGATGACAAGATCTGAAATAGCTCTAATTTATAACGATCGTTCGGTACAAGAGAATCACCATCTTAGTGCCACATTTTTTGTGCTGAAGGGAGATGGCTGCGATATTTTGTCGAACTTGCCAACTGACAAATATCGTCAGTTTAGAAGTCTAGTAATTGACTTAGTTCTGTCAACGGATATGGCGTTTCATTTCCAACTCCTGAAGGACATTAAACATCGAATCAACTTGGTCGATTTGAAAATGGACAAATCAAAGACTCTGGCTTTTATCTTGCACGCTTGTGATATATCGAATCCTACAAAGGCCTGGCATCTTTGTTCTCAGTGGTCAACTTTAATTATGGAAGAGTTTTTCATACAAGGCGATCGAGAACGAGAGCTTGGTTTGCCAATCAGTCCCCTTTGCGATCGTTATGAGACTTTGGTGCCCGAATCTCAAATTAATTTTATCGATTTTATTGTACATCCAACGTTTACGATGTGTGGTGAAGTGTTGGAGTATATTTTGGAACCAATTACCGATAAATGTGAGGAAGGTGTACTCGATACTTATGGAGCAAACAAAAAGTTTTATATTCAAAAACCATGGGTAGAAAACATGGCTGAAAACAAGAAAAAATGGCAGGAGAAATCGTTAAAAGGTAAGCGACGTAGATTTTAAAACTGCAATGTGAGCAGTGAAAATGCTCAAACGGATTTAGTTGCGCCTGCCCAAAGCAGTTAAATTTGAATTATTTAAGTTGCATTACTGAATATAAGAAATACGAGAAAGCCAACTGGGACGGCCTGAATATTTTTGTCCGTGACTTAAATTGGTCACTATGCTTCCTCGATAGTGACATATTGATGCCATTGCAGAAATGATCACAAATGTGATTCTTATAGGGATGCGTGCAGAGTAAAAAGCATCAAGCCTAAAAAAAGTCCTGGTTTAACTCTTAGTGTAAAGAAGCTATGAGGCTCAAAGAAGTAAGTTTCCAATCTTACAAAGACAACCCTACAGAGGAAAATCGGAAAAAGCACAAACAAGAAAGGAATTCATGCAACTCCGTTATTTAAAAAACCACATTTTTGCAGCAAAAAATTCTGCAATGTCCCAAAGGCAGTAAAAATAATCTTCGGTTCCAACGCTCATCGACAGTAAAAAACCAATTGTTTACTCTTCAGAGAAGGCAAACTTGCTCGCCGCCCATTTCGCTGTCAGCTCCACGCTGCCTCACAGCAACTCCAGTACTTGAGAATTTAAATTTGTCCATGGACAGATTTGTTTCCGCAAGATTTCTCAAAGATATCGATATACACAAATCCGCTACCCCGGATGGTATACCCCCGATTCTTTTGAAGAGGTGTTCTTCCACACTGGCAAAGTCACTGCGTAAGCTTTTCCATCGCTCCTACTCTTCAGCATTTGTCCAGCCTGCCCCTAAGAAAGGTGACCCATCTTCCCCCTCCTCCTACCGACCCATAGCACTAACATCCCTTCTTTCTAAGGTCATGGAAACGCTGATTAACCGTCAGCTTAAGAAATATCTCGATGATCGAAAGCTTCTCCATAATCATCAGTATGGCTTCCGCAGCAAACGTTCCACTGGCATATCTCACCAAACAGTGGAACAAATGTTTACATCTCTTTGGTGAAGTAAGATTATTGCTCTTGATATCTCCAAGGCAACAACACTTAATGGAAAATTCAGCACCACATCAAGTTCATAAGGTTAAATAAAATTTTTTGTAAGCAGCTGCCAGCAGTGATGAATAAAACAAAACAATAAGCCTTCTAGAATTTAGTTGATGAATGAAATAAATGTATATTTTCAAACACAGAACAGTAACGGTCCCTGTATATTTCGTATGGGATTACTAATACGTCTGCACCTTTGGGGAGTGTGAAACGATACATAAAATAAAATTTCAGGGTTTGCAGGGCAGTGACACAAGTTTCCTCCTCATATCGTTTCATTTTTGACAAAAATATTCATTTGTTTTTTATCGTCGTAATGGAAAGTTGATACAATTCACTTCAATTTATTTGAGTGCTTTTACTAATTAAAAAAATATATACGTATAGATAGACATTAAAAAAAACATTTAGAAATATAAGCATTTTAAACAAAACACATATAAAACATTTTTGCGAATAGATTCTTAGAACAGACACAACCTTTCTTTGTAGAGAAAAGCTGTGTTTTACTTTCCAGACGTTCCTCTTTTGTCAGTTTATATCAGTTTGCAGCACCGAGTTTGCAGTGATGCAATTGCGCGCTTCCTTCAATGTGGCCAGGCACAATCTCAATGAATTCATCAGATCTAGCTGAATAGAGCAAACACAAGATACAAATAACGTTGAATTTTTTTTTTATGGGTTTTTCTTTTTTCTTTTCTATTTTACAGCTGCAGCAAGGATCAGTCACAAGCAAAGACCGAGTTTCTAAACTGTAAAGCTTGGAGAATGGACACCATACCAACTATGAATATGAACATTACCTATAAATGCCAAAAATACATAAGTAATTCTTCATAACAAAACTACCTCAAATTATACCGTTATCTTACTCCCATTCTGTTTCCACCCAAAAGCCAAAATTCACCAAATTCAATTCACAAACCACTTCTTTTTAACCATCCATTTGTTGTACACTCCAAACCAAAACCATATTAAAATGGCTGTCAATCAGATTTGTTGTGCATGCAGCTTCAGTGTAATTTTTTCGCAATAAAAGTTTCTTTTTCACTTTTCACACATGCATTTTCAATTAATTCTATTTGTTAAATATCTAATTAAAACCATATACTCCGAAAAATTACAAACGAATTACCACAAATCAACAAATTCACCATAAATCTCGATTACGTCCGACAAAAGAAAGCGAAAAAAAAACCCAAATGTTCCCAACAAAAAAAATCATTAACGTGAAACAATCGTCGTCGGTGAGTGCATATAAAGTACACAATTTTTCAAATTAATTTGTGAAAAAATGTCAATTCAAAGGAAACTAAATCATTTATACTGATTATGTTAAGTGCATTTAGTCATAATAAAAGAGTTCCCTTCCCATGGCCACTTAGAATTTCCAATATGCAAAATTCTAATAGGAACGATGAGGACGGATCTTATTTGGATTTTTCTTTCTCTCTGGGGTATCTGGTTGGGTGGGTAAAATGTTACTACTGCACCTGTGTCAATGAACCAAAGTGTTGCCCATCATCGGCCGCAGAGATACCACCCAACGCCGCCTCTTAATTAAGATTTAATTCAATTGATGTGTTCTCAGGGCTGCCTTCTTGATGCGACCTCGATTTTGCATTAGAGCCTTCACTCCAATTCAATTATTTATGCAATTCGATGGAGGAATTCATTTCGATTCCCTGTGCTGTGACGTTTTATTATATTTTTTCTGTCACACAGAATATCTCTTGTTCAATTGCTGTAGATTTTTTTCCATTCCAAAAGAATATAAGTACTTGGCTGCTCCATCGTAACATAAGTAAGATTGAATTGCATCCAGAGCCGAGTTGAGTTTAGAAAAAAAGATTACAACGCGTGGTTGTTGGCCTTCATTTGAACGTGTGAATGTGGCGTATTAATTATCATCTCTCCTCCAGCTTCCAGCAGTCGGTCGGGGCTGTTTGTTGACTCTAATTATCTCACAACTTATAAAAGTAAAACAATTATTTGTTTAAAATTCGATTAATCAGCTGTTTACTCTAGATTTGTGTGTATCTTCTCTTTTCTAGCTTCGTTATGCTTCCATTTGAAAATTAGTAATTTTTTTTGGTTCAATTAACTGCCAAATGTTTCTTGGAAGCGATTGTTAATAATAAAAAAAAACTTGTGACGAGTCTGGAGTGGAGAGTGATGTGCATGTTAAACAAAAAAGAAATTCGACTTAATTTCCATTCATAACAGTGTTGCGGTTGGTTGAGTTTATTTCGGCAATGCGTTGTCAAGTCGAAAGTGAAAATGATTTGCGGGTTTAATAGCTCTTGATGCATCATGCAGGCAATCCAGTTTTGTAATTTTAATAAATCTTCTGTGATAAACGGTTTGAGTTTTGGTAATAAAAAAGTAGGTACGTAACTATTTTTATAAAAATATTTTATTGTGACGTCTTTGACTCGATACACATTTAAGCAAAAAGGTGGGAGAGATACCGATGGGATGTATGTAGGTATATCGGTGTTATAGTTCTGAATATAATGGTAAAGAAGATTCGAATAGTGCGGAAGTAACCCTCTGATTGTTACCGGTGAACCCAAGAGAAACGCCCAATTAGATTAAACTGCTGTTGTATACTGGATAATGTAATATACTTACTTAGGGGGTTCTACATTTCGGTCTTTGGCTAGCTGCCTCTAGTTTCGCACTCCAAGTTGATTGAGGTCGTCGTCCACTTGAGCGCGCCACGGCGAGGTCTTCCTTCCTGCGTCTACCCTCTGGGATGGAATCGAAGATCATGCGAGCCGGAGCATTGTTGTCCATTCGCTGTACATGACCTAGACATCTTAAACGTGATAGGCGTATTTTTTGACCAGGTCAATGTCGCTGTACAGCTCGTATAGTTCTTGGTTGAACTTTATACTCCAAAGCCCGTTAACGCAGATAGGGCCAAAAATCTTCCGAAGAATCTTACGCTCGAAACGACTAAGGATATCTTAATCCGCTCTAGATAGTCGAGAGAGAGCTTTGCTACTCCATTGCCTTCCTAGCCCATAGAAACAGCGATTCGCTTTATTTCTGACGAGATGTTGTTATCAGATGTTATATCGGATCCGAGGTACAGGAAGTCCCTAACTACCTCAAACTTGTACCTGTCTATTGTGATGTTTTGTCCAATCCACCGGTGTTGTGTGTCCCTTTTTTTGGACAGCAGGTACTTCGTTTTGGCCTCATTGACTGCTAGTCCCATCTTAGCCGCTTCAGCTTCAATGTTAGCGAACGCTCCTGTGACAGCTCGCCGAGTTCTGTCAATGATGTCTATGTCGTCAACGTATGCTAGCAATTGCACAGACTTGAAAAAAATTGTCCCACTACAATTGACTTGCGAGTTTTTTGACGGAGCAGCGAGACTTCTCCATCGTCATCCTACACAGTCGGACGAGTTTTGTGGGGATGCCAAAACCAGACATGGCTCTGTATAGCTCGTCTCTATAAATGCTACGTACGCGGCCTTAAAATCGATAAAGAGGTGGTGGGTATCGATTTGAGATTCTTGGGTAGTTTCCAGGATCTGCCGTAGCGTGAACATTTGATCGATTTTGAACTTTCCTGGTCTGAAACCACATTGATAGGGTCAATCAGGTTGCTGACGAAAGGTTTCAGGCGTTCACATAGTACGGCAGAGAGGATCTCCAGCACTGATCGTCTTTCTTCGTGAAGAAAGTTGCCCATGCTTTAAAGTATCTGGCATTAAGCTCTTTTTCCCAACGAGCTGGTTAATTTTCTTGAAGGCACCGGGTCCCGGTTTGATGTTCGAAACATGGTGTTGGTGCATTGAAGTTCGGAGTATATGCGTCTATACTCGTCGTTCTCTCTGTTGATCAACCTGTGATATATCCGTTAAAGCTTTTTGCGGAGTCTGTCTGTGAGCATATATGGCCGGTATATGCTCCGGCATATTCGCATATCTCTGCTGGTTCTTGCACTCTTAAGCTTTTCCAAGACTTGCTAACTGTAGTCTTGAATTGAAGTATAGCACAACGATTTCGCTGTTGGAGAGATTGCTATTGATTGGGACTTCCGAGAGATCTCCTTCAATTTCGGTACGGAATGTTCTCCAGTTCACCTTGTTATACCTGATGTGGAGCTCTTCTTCTGATTTTTCGCAGAATATCCTTTGATTAGGTCTTACCCTCACTTCTACTGCCAGATGGTCGGAATCACTATCGTGTGCAACGCAATTGTAGTTCCGTAGTTCAGGTAGAATGTTGATGAAGTTCGACGTAACCAGAAAGAAATCCAAATGAGATGGAGTTCTAGGATATGTTGGTTTTCGTTGAGACACGACAGCCAAAGAATGATGCTCGTAGCCAGTCAACAATTGCTTTGCCTTGATGAGATTCCGTAGTATTCATCCATGGAGGGTGCCGCCATGGTCAGCCAAACAAAGTCGTGTCAATTTATCACCCGGAGAATTTTAGTCTCGAAGCAGCCTAAACCGTCCTCGTCCATTTTTTTACAACGTCTATGACTGCACCAATTGGTTTTGCCTCATTGACTGCGAAATCCAACATCGGTACTTCCGTCTCTATACTAACTTTAACTTTGTGAATAATCGAATGGACTTTTGAAAGATCGTGCCTCTAGTGTTAACGTGAGATTTCTGCACTCATCTTGTAGGTATGTTGTTGAAGAAGTTAATTAGCACATCGCCTTTTCTAAATCTTTTTTTTACTTCATCAAAGGTTTTTACCGACCTTCACGGAAAAGTTTTCATTTATTATCGTCACTACACAGACGGACGAGTCTAGCAGAGGTGCCAAAACTACACATTGCTCTATGCCGCATAGTGAATATATATTTGGTCTATGGTTGACTTTCCTGGCCTTAAAACGCATGTTCGGACATGTTCGTAGTGTGGTTACTTTGGTTGCCAGTAGCTATGGGTGGTTGGGTGTTGTATGAATAGGGTAGGCACTGAATGGCATCAAACAGGTTATGCACAGTTGCTGCAACTATCTCGTACGCATCAACTGTGCTTATTTTACCTCCCCGCGGTAACCACCGGGTACTGTCTGTCCATCCGGACATTCCTGCTAAACTTATCAGCGCGAGAGTTGAACACAGAAAAAATAGCAACACTATAATGCTCTGCTTTAATCACTGCTCTGATCGATTCGCAGAAGTCTTGCACGAGCCCCTCAGAAAGAGGACGTACGGCGGATGAGCCCAACCAATTGGACTAACGGAGGCGTCAACAGTCAACGAAGCAGATGCTATAATGAGCTACTTTGACGTATTTATTACGCCATTTTAATGCCAAAATAGGTAAAGAGGAAATCTTTGGTAGGACTGTCGGAAAACATAGCCTACACGACACAACGTCTGAAAACGGACTTAGGCTAACTGACTTCTCAGCGGCACATAACGTCACCATTGCAAGCACACGGTTTCCTCATCTCGATATACACAAAGGGACTTGGCGACCCAGATCAAAGAACCGTCAATCAGATTGATCACGTTGCGATCGATGCAAGACACGCCTCCAGTATCTTGGATGTTCGCACCTTCCGAGCAGCTAAAATCGACTCGGATCACTACCTTGTTGCAGCCAAGGTAAGAATGCGAATAACCCGAACTCCACAACAACGGAGTAATACTGTGGGGAAGTATGACGTCGGAAAGCTGCAATCGCAAGAAACCGCCAGAACCTATGCTGATCGAATATCCGGTAACCTCGCAAGAAATCCAGTACCGCCAGCATCAAGTGCAGAAGACCAGTGGCAAAACTGCCAACAAGCCATCAGAGATGCCGCAACTGATGAGGTTTCACCAGACCACCACCACGAAACCTCTGGTTCGATGACGAATGCAGGCAGGCCCATGCAGCCAAACAAGAGGCATATAAAGGGCGCTGCAAAGAAAGACGGGAGCTGCTCGCGAGCTCTACGAGCAGAAAAGACGGGTAGAACACCGGCTTCTCCAAAAGAAAAAGAGAGAGCATGAGAAGCGCGCGATCGAAGATATTGAGAGATGCTACTCCAGGAACAACGTGCGGAAGTTTTACCAACAGGTAAAAAGAACATGCCAAGGAAAAAAATCCCGCACAGAAGCCTGTAGAGATAGGAATGGAAACCTCGTAGTAGAGTCACAGTCGGTGCTGAGTACATGGAAGGACCATTTCTGCAGACTGTTAAACGGCGATGAAGGCCAAAATCCCGCTGTCAGGCAGAATGAACCATTCAACATGGATGATGACAGACAAAAGTTCCGTCCACCTGACCAAAATGAAGTAAGAATAGCAATATCTAAACTAAAAAACAACAAAGCTGCTGGAGCGATTTCTTCAACTTAATACTTGAAAAAATTATAAGAAACTCGCAAGTCAATTGTAGTGGGACAATTTTTTTTCAAGTCTGTGCAATTGCTAGCATATGCTGACGACATAGACATCATTGGCAGAACTCGGCGAGCTGTCACTGGAACGTTTGCTAGCATTGAAGCTGAAGCGGCTAAGATGGGACTAGCAGTCAATGAGGCCAACACGAAGTACTTGCTGTCCACAAAAAGGGACACAACACCGGCGGATTGGACAAAACATCACAATAGACAGGTACAACTTTGAGGTAGTTAGGGACTTTGTGTACCTCGGATCCGCTATAACATCTGACAACATCTCGTCAGAAATAAAGCGAATCGCTGTTTCTATGGGCTAGGAAGGCAATTGAGTAGCAAAGCCCTCTCTCGAAAGAGAAAGGAGACTCTGTATCAGACCCTAATCATCCCAGTCCTGCTCTATGGCGCCGAGGCATGGTATCTATCTAAAGCGGATGAAGATATCCTTAGTCGTTTCGAGCGTAAGATTCTTCGGAAGATTTTTGGCCCTATCTGCGTTAACGGGCTTTGGAGGAGAAGGTTCAACCAAGAACTATACGAGCTGTACAGCTACATTGACCTGGTCAAAAAAATACGCATATCACGTTTAAGGTCATGTACAGCGAATGGACAACAATGCTCCGGCTCGCAGGATCTTCGATTCCATCCCAGAGGGTAGACCGCAGTCAAAGAAGACCTCGCCTTAGGTGACGTGCTCATGTGGAAGACGACCTCAACCAACTTTGAGTGCGAAACTGGAGGCAGCTAGCCAAAGACCGAGCTGGCTGGAAAGGCATGTTGGTTGAGGCCCAGGTTTCAGTAACAGTAATAGATTTAGAAAAGCTCTGCTCCTTTGAAAATATGGCCTATCTTTAGTAATAGGGTCAATTTTATACTCAATAGGTTGTCCCATCGATATGGAAAGTTTTGTTCTGGGTCATTAAATTTTGGCATCTGTTCCTCCAATTGTTCTTTGCTTTTTGCTCTACTAGCTTACTGTTTCTTTTTTGCTCCACATTATGCTATGTTTCCTGGTTCTCGGTATTCTTACCCAGCCGATTTTTAGCATTCGTCGTAGGCGGCATCACTGGTTTGACTCCTGCTCCTTTACATATTCCACCACCATGATGAATGTTACGTCAGCTGGAATCGTTAGCAATCATACCATCCGTATTTGATTCATTTCTGAAAGACAAAAGCCTTTCCTGATTTCCTTGGACTGCAGGATGGATGGAGCAAATAACACTCTTTGGACCTATGATATTGGCCGCCGCTTAGTGCATATCCGTCGCCATCTGTCTTTGTATACTCTGACTATGTTAAAGAAAAAATACGGTCTGTGCCATTGAATATTTACGAGCACTCATCACATGTCCGTTTTCTTTCTGAGGTGTTCATGTATGCCTTCTGAAATTTGATGTAAACAATCATTATTGTGTTTTTGTTTTCCTATGTTCAAAACTCGGACTTCTGATTTGATAAATTCTAGTCCGTATGACCAGTATCCTATGTGGCAGGGTACTCGAAGCAGCCTAAAACGTCCTTACCCGCTTTTGACAACGTACATGCGTGTGCACCTTGCAACATAGACCAGAACTGGGATGATGAGGGTCTTATAAAGGGACAGTTTAGTTGGTCGAGAGAGGGCTTTGCTACTCAATTGCCTTCTAAGCCCGAAGAAGCAGCGTTTGGCAAGAGTTATTCTTTGTTTGATTTCAGCGCTGGTGTTGTTTGTCTGAGTTAATAGCGGAGCCCAGGGATGTTTTGTTCAAGACGTCGATGTTGGGTGTCTCTTCTTGATGACAGCATATATCTACTTGGTTTTGCCATCATTGACTGCTATACCCATCTTCGCCGCTTCCGTCTCAATTCTTACAAAAGCGCTACTGACATCACGCTGTGTTCTTCCGATTATGTCAATATCGTCGGCGTATGCGAGTAATTGGACGGACTTTTCAAAGATATTGCCTCTGGTGTATGACGTGAGAGTTCTGCACTATTCTTTTAAGTATGATGTTAAAAAAGTCGCATGACAGCGCATCGCCTTGTCTAAATCCTTTTTTTGACTTCAAAGGTGTCGGTAAGGTCTTTACCGACCTTGACGGAAGAGCGTGCGTTTTTAATCGTCATTTTACACAGGCGGTCGAGTTTGGCAGGGATGTTAAAACTGCACATTGCTCTATACAACTCGTCTCTATAAATGCTGACGTATGCGGGTTTAAAATCGATGAAAAGGTGGTGGGTATCGATTTGAAATTCTTGGGTTTTTTCCTAGATCTGCCGTAATGTGAATATTTGATCGGACTTTCCTACCCTAAAATCGCATGGACCTTTCAGATTGGCTTTAGGCCTTCACAAAATACAGCAGAAAAGATCTTGTAGGCGATGTTGAGAAGACTGATACCCCTGTAGTTGGTGCGGTTCAGAGGGTCTCACAACAACAACTTTCAAATTTATTCCTTGACTTGAATGATTTTTCTCATTTGAAGTTTCTGCAAAGAAGTCGATGTTTGAAACCTTTTTCTAAATAGCAGCTAACCCAGGAACTGCTTCACTATCAATGTCTATATTACCACACGTGAGCAAAAGAAAGTAAAAGATCTTATGTTATCTTAAACCTTTCTTAGGATTCGGTCGTATTCTTGTCCACTTAAACTGTTCTTGATGATAAAAGCACACGGCATACCGTTAGATCGCCATTTCAAAATCAATTCACTGCGAAAATCAAATTTCTCAAAATCACTGAAATCATTAAGCTTTTAATTTAACTGTAAATAAATTCCTCTTTCTCTTTCAGATCTAAGCAACGTTGTCTCTCGAATTACACAGAAGCCCAATATAAGCCAGGTGTACATAAGCCGCAATGAAGTAAATAACAAATCAAACGCTATTCACTAGCAAACGTTTCCTCAACGGGCCATGTCGAAGAAGTGCCAAATAAGCCAACAAATCATACAAGATCGTTAAAATTATAAAAAAATTATATTTCCTACAATTATTTCCTTACACCAAGTTATTTATAGAAAAAATATCCAAAATTGGGATTTTTTTTTGCACACACACACTCACACATAAGCGTAAGTGTATATTTTTCTAGCAATTACTTTTACTAGTCAATCCTTTGGAGAACCTTATTAATAAAAAAAAAACCAATTAACGAATCCTCAAGAGATACAAGAATCAAGCAAAAAGACATTTTTTTAAGAGACTGAGATACGATCCACATAAAAAAGCAAAATAACACACAAAGACAAAATGGGTAATAAAAACTCTTGTTGCGCCTACTCCAGTCCCCAGCCTGAGCGTAAGATTAAAGAAGTTCCTCCTGTGTACGAAGAACGTCAGCCAGAAAACGAGCAATACACAAACAACCTGCAACACATTTCAGAGCGTGAAGCACTAGAAGGCGATTTGGATCCATCTGTCGATCCGTCGGCAGCGACAATGTTCTTAGAACGTTCCAAAGTCGAAAACGGAGGAATAACTCGAAAACGTTCGCAGCACCAAATCGCTCAACAACAAGGCAGCATCGGAGGTGGAGGTTTGAAAAAGAGTTCATCGTGTTCCACAATATACTTAGACGACAGCACCGTTTCCCAACCAAATCTCAAAAACACCGTCAAATGTGTATCGTTAGCCATCTATTTCCACATTAAAAACCGAGAGTCCTACCGACGGCTGGACATATTCGACGAAAAACTCCATCCACTTACCCACGATACAGTGCCAGAGGACTACGACATCCACAATCCGGAGCACAGACAGATTTATAAATTTGTCCGGACGCTTTTCAATGCAGCCCAACTGACTGCAGAGTGTGCTATCATTACTCTTGTTTATCTGGAAAGATTACTAACTTACGCCGAATTGGATTTAGGGCCATGTAACTGGAAGCGAATGGTTTTGGGGGCGATATTGCTTGCCAGCAAAGTGTGGGACGACCAAGCCGTCTGGAACGTAGATTACTGCCAAATTTTAAAAGACATTACTGTCGAAGACATGAACGAGTTGGAACGACAGTTCCTTGAACTACTGCAATTTAACATTAATGTGCCGTCGTCGGTGTACGCCAAGTATTACTTTGATCTGCGAACCTTGGCCGAAGCTAACGATCTCTCATTCCCCACAGAGCCACTGTCCAAAGAACGCGCACAAAAGCTCGAAGCAATGTCGCGCGTTATGCAAGACAAAGTCACCGCCGAAGCCCTCAAAAACGGCATCAAAAAATGGTCGTCAATGGACAACATCAGCCAAGGTGGTCCGCGACGGAGTGTCGCCATACTTTCGTGATTTTACATTTACTACTAGAGTCAAGCTTTCGATGGCAAGAATAGCATTTTATTTAATTTTTTTTTATTTTCTAATATTTTATGCGAACTACTTTATTAGGGTTCTCTATTTATCTCTCCAGCACGTAGCGTAGGCAAAAATAAAAAATAAAAAAAATTACCATGTAAAACACAACACACTATCAATGAAGTTGTCGAATTCATAGAGATTATCCTAGTTAGCTATAGGCGTGTAGAAGTTCAAACTCTTTTAACTAAAAAGAAGCCGAAAAGATTTGCATTGAAAAAAAAATTATACAATTCTACAGAACGACGAATTTAATTTGTATTTTTACTAATTTGTTTTCCATTTTCTTCCTTGTTTGTTTTTTTTTTTTTTTTTTTATTTATTTAACAGAATATTTGTACATAAATTTAAAATTAAAATACAAAAAAACAATTTTTTTATTATATTTTTTTTTGTCTTAACAAAGCTTAAAACTTAAGTTTTATAATCCAAAGCTTCGATTATATATATATATATATATATATATATGTATATGATTATGTATGAACAAAAATGTATATGATTTATTTGTGTACTTTATACGAAGAAACAAACAAAAAATAACCAATTGCAATTAACAAGAAAACAATATTTTTATAAACATTAAGAAAAAGAAAGTAGAGAGTAAGAGTTTCCATTAAGAAAAAAATTATTTTTATTTTGTGATTTTTTTTTTATATAGTGAACAAATAGTTTTATTTACAATAAATTGCTTCCTGAATTAAAAAAAAAAAAAAATACTAATTAAAGAATATATAAGGTAAGGCTAAGGCACGTTCAAATCCTGTCCGTTAAAACTTCAGTCTTCAGCTAGTTATTAATGGCACGAAAGTCTTCTGAGAGGAGAGCTAACCCCTCTGCAATATCAACTTTACTTTTCGTGTTCTCTTAAACTCAAACGCACGTTTTCCAGTTGCTCCAATAAATCTATTTTTAGTCCTTAAAAGTTCTTCAAAGACTGCTTTATTTCTTCTGGGCATCCTATCAAGAAGATTAGCGTGTTAGACTCGCTCTTATCGATTCTATTGTTAAATTATTATCCGATGTAAAAATTTCGACAAATAACTCCCTGTGGTTCTCTTTGAACTTTCTTCACAATTATTGACCCCACATTATATTCGATGAGGTTGAGGTCTGGCCTTAATGTTGGCCATGGCGAAGCCGTACTATTGGCTGCAGAAAGAGCTGTTTGTGTAATACAGCTTTGTATGCGGTCGAGCATTTTCAACAAAATCAGCGCTCATTTTCTGTAAAAATAGGACCACAACAGACGCTTTTACTTTTTTCAATGTAACTGGCGGCAGTTAGAGTACCCCCATCCAGAATCATCATCTTTGTTCTGTCTAAAAAGCTTATTCCGGACTTGAACCCGAAAAGGTCAGTTCCGTGGACGTATGTTTCTGCAAACGTGAGCTTTGTCTCCTCCTGTCATCACTAAATAACTTTACCTTGCAATCGTCTGTAAAGTGTACAGACCTCCAGTTTTCCATTGTCCAGTCCGAATGCTGCTGCTGCCCAATGGGCCATGAATTATTTGGTCACTGGCTTCAGTGCCAGTACATAGCCGGCTGCAGGTCGTTTTATGAGGCCCGGGCGGTTGCGATACACTCCCGACGTGCAATTATCTTAATGTACCGGTCTTCTTGAACAGCTGCTGATCTAATTCCTCCTGATCCAGGTCTCTTTGATACACTCCCGGTTCTTTGGAAGCGTTACCAAACATTTCTATTGTTCCTTGATTGATGATTACTAATTTAGCAATTCCTAGACAAAACTAAAAAATAAAGCTTGTATAAATCCTAATTTTGTTTTGAGTAGTTTTGAATGTCCCTATAAATTTCATCCACCAATTTTTTGTATGCACCAACTGCATGTTGAGAGAAACATACGATCTTGCATGTAATAGCCGTTTTTTTTTGGGAAAGCTATGGGCAGCTTTCCAAAAAAACGCATAGTCCCAGTGCAACCTTGCAACCTTCAAACAATGCGGCATAAAACGATCATTCACAAAAGACCGTCGCCCAGTGAGTCTAAAAAATATTTACACAAAAGATACAACCAAAAAGAGGATCGAGCACGAACATTGGTTGCATTAGCATTCGAATCCCAACAAAAAAAAATTCCAACACGCCCAAGTTCAACCTTGCAACCTTCTCAAACAATGTAGCATAAAACGATCATTCCCAGACGTTTGAAAATGGTAATTTTATTTTGCTCTGCGTGCAATATCTATGGAAATATAGAATCTGTAGCATGATACAAGTCTTAATATCATGTCTATTGTGAATGAAATCTTGTTGTGTCGAACTTGTTGTATTTGTAATGTGTGTAAAATCTTGCTTCGCTACGGATACATTTCCCAATAACACACAGCTAATGTTGTACATTTGTTGAGTTACCCTTCCACCTATCTTCTCTCTATCTAAGTCGGGTATTATAATTATTATTTATTATTATTACGATCCAGCACAAACATTGTGCCTCCGTTGAGATCGAGGTCAAATAACGTGTAACGTTGTTTGGGGAAGCATGTTGCCTCCTATAATCTCCTTGCTTAGAGTCACTATTCGTAAGAGTAAGAGGCATTGATAATATGCCTCTAAGACGAATCCTTCTTTACTTCGTGTTCTCTCGGCCAAATTCGAAGACTACGAGGGTAAGCAATTGTCAACTAAGTCAATTTATTCGTATTTCTTCTCGTTAAGTTTGTCGTTGCATCTTTTACATCTAAGCTAACACAAAGGGTAGACTTATGCCATTTTAACGCTTAAAAACGTTTCAAGAGTCAGTCCCTGGCACCACACTATGGAAATTACCCCGGTGTCGTAAAATTAATATAAAATTCAAAAAACTGAAAAATTATTTAACCATGAAAACGACAGGAGTGAAGAGGTCCCAAAAGTTCACAACTATAGTTGGTTTAAACAAGAAGAAGGAGTTCTAAGGACTCTGTCCGCTTTTCACAAGAATCTCCACAAAACATTAATATCAGCTGAGCCGCGATCTATATGGAGTTTTTTGACTTAATGACCTTATTTACTTACTTAGGGGGCGCTACAGTTCGGGAAGAACATGGGATCCAACCAACATGCCTCTCAAGTCAGCTCGGTCTTTAGCTAGCTGCCTCTAGTTTCGCACTGCAAGTTGGTTGAAATCGTCCTCCACTTGAGCGCGCCACCTAAAGCGAGGTCTTCCTTGACTGCTTCTACCCTCTGGAATGGAATCGAAAATCCTGCGAGCATTTGTTGTCCATTCGCTCTACATGATATGCGTATTTTTTTGACCAAGTCAATGTCGCTGTATAGCTCGTATAGTTCTTAGTTGAACCTTCTCCTCCAAAGCCCGTTAACGCAGGTAGGGCCAAAAACTTTCTAAGAATCTTACGCTCGAAATGACTAAGGATATCTTCATCCGCTTTAGATAGAGTCCATGCCTCGGTAACATAGAGCAGGACTGGGATGATTAAGGTCTTATACAGAGTCTCCTTGCTACTCAATTGCCAGTCATGCTTTGTTTACCTCCTCCGAGGTAAACAAAGTCTTTTAATGACCTTACCCGGTCTTTAAAATTTGTATTCTAATAAGCTTTGATACTTCAGTTACCTTGTACGTATGACCAAAAGAGCGGGTCCAACAATCATGGAGCAACCCTTTAACTACCTTGGGTCAAAAGTAGCATTCGAAAGTTCGATAGAAGGAGAAATTGGCGGGCGGTTGCTAAAGTAAAACAAAACCTACTAGAAAGTCCGTCGAGGCTGCTGTACAAGAAAATGAACATACCAGACACACATACGGATCCGAGAATTGGGTGTTTACTAAAGGGCTCTCTGATCTCTTAACCTCTTTCCTAAGGAAAATCTGACGCAGAGTTTTTGTTGAGTTGACCAAGGGCCCAGACCGGATCCCGATTGTTACGCCGATGATGATGATAATGATATAATAACGAGGCCTCGGTCGGAAGGAATCACAGTTTTAATCAATAATGATCCCTTTACTTTAAATAGCTTCTCTGGATGATTTACCGGCGACAAACTCATGTTAGATGGCAGACAACCTTATCGTATTCATGTGTGACTTCAGTTACCTTACTTTTTATTTTTGGTGGCGCTACATAGCTTGGTTCTCCTGGGCATGGTTTAATATGCCTCTAGCCGGCTCGATCTCTAGCCTTCCGTCTCCACTTTAGCACTCCAAGCAGTCAGAGATCTTCCTCTACCTGATCGCTCCATCAGAGAAACAATGGTTAGCAAGAATGATTCTGCGTTTGATTTCTGACTGACTACCTGCAAGTTATGCCTATCAATTGTCACGTTCTGACCAAGTCGGTGGTGGGATTGGACTTTTGTTGATGAAAACATACAGACTTTGTCTTGCCTTCATTTATAATCAGTCCCAGTTTGCTTGCTGTTGACTCCGTGGAAGTGCCTGCTTAGTTCTTTCTATCACATTAATTAATGTCGTCATCAAAACCCAAGTAACTGTGTTGATTTATTAAAGATAGTAGGCCCTATCATCAATCGGAACGGAATTTTCTCCGACTCATACAAAATGTTTTTTTATTCCTCATACAAATATCTTTCAAAGCGGTTACACCTCTGAAAAGGGAAATATTAAAAAGAATTTTTTTTCACCAATAAATTTCTTAAATATCGGAGAAAATGCCGTTCCGATCAATTACCGTGATAGGGCTAAGTGTCTGATGTACTGCCAACTGGCCTGAGGGTTCGGTACTATCTTATCAAGCACAATGTTGAAACAGCAGATCGGTAACCTTATCGTTACCATCTGGTGGTGTCGAAGGTCTCCCTGCCAATTTAAACGGGCATTTTCCATCCTCATCCTCATAAGACTTGCGGGCTCAATAGTAATTTAAAGCTAGACATGGCCCGGTACAGTTCATTCCTGTTTACACTGTCGCAGGCTGACTTTTAAGATCGAAGAACAGGTTGTGGGTGTCGATGTTAAATTCTTGGGTTTTCTCCAGGATCTGATGTAATGTAAAGGTTTGGTCGATCGTCCAGGCCTAAAACCACCTTGGTAGGACCTGTTATTCCGTCAGCAAATGGCTTAAAAGGCGTTCACAGATCTTCCAGGCACACAATTCGAGGAAGTTTTTGTTCTCTATTAAAATTATTAACAAATATTTATTCAAATGTTAAAAAAAACTGCAGCTTTGTACAGACAAATTCGTTCCATTTTAAGTGCAATTTAAATCAGGCATCATAAAAAAACAAACAAATTAAAATCAAAAAGTTATAATTATGAACCGCACAAAGCACTTATTCCCTTACCTTAATATTTTAATATTTTTCAAAATATTTAATGTTTTTTTTTAGAATTTTTGTTGCTCATTCCATAAAAAAAATGCTTTTAATTCTACAAAAAAAAATAGTATAGTTGTTAAAAATCTTCTTATTTTGCTTTTGATAAAAAATTTACATATTACCGAATGAACAATTAAAAACATTATGAACAAACAAAAAATTACAACAAAGAAGAATCAAAGTAAATAATAAATAATTAAATATATTAAAAAATAACCAAATTTAAATCATACACACGGATACAATTAAATATAAAATTTTTGTACTTTAACAAGAACAAAGAATACCAAATATTTAATGAATAAAATTATTACACGATAAAAAAGAAAAAAACTATTTGACTAACTTAAATAAAATTTTATTAATTAAAAGAAATTTTTTTATTATTAAAATCGTAAAAAAAGGAAAATAACTGACGAAAGCAAGTGAATAGAGAAAATGGACAATTTTTATTTGTAATTTACAAACAAACAACAATGAATAAACAAAAAGTAATATTTTAGAAAGAATTTGTTTCAATTTTATGATTTTTTTCCAGAATCTGCAGAAAAGAAAAGGACCTATGGCTACATCAGTTGTCTTATCTCACCTTAGGTGACGCTACAGTACGGGTAGATGCCTTTAGTTGTGCACGCGAAGTCGGTCGAGATTCTCTTTTTGACCAAGCATTTATAAAAAAAAAAAACATTAAAAACTCCTCAACATCTTCGGTTTCAACGCTCATCGCTAATGACAAACCTATTGTCTACTCTTCAAGGAAAGCAGCAACAGCAACGTTGCCCCTCCTGTACGCGGAATTTTTCCGCGAGAGTTCTCAAAGATATCGATATACACAAGTCCCCTGGCCCGGATGGTATACCCCATTCTTCTAAAGAGATGTTCTTCCACACTGGAAAAACCACTGCGTAAGCTTTTCCATCGCTCCTACTCTTCTGGAATTTTTCCTAGAAGATGGAAAACAGCAATTGTCCAGCCTGTTCCTAAGAAAGGTGACCCATCCTCAACCTCCTCCTACCGACTCATAGCACTTACGTCCCTTCTTTCTAAGCTCATGGAAACGCTGACTAACCGTCAGCTTAAGGAGTATCTCGAAGACCGAAAGCTTCTCCATGACCGTCAGTAAGGCTCTCGCAGTAATCGTTCGTGATGGCATATCTCACCGAATAATGGAACAAATCCTAACATCGCTTCAGTGAAAGTAAGATTATTGCGTTTGATATTTCCAAGGCATTTGATAGAGTTTGGCATGAAGCTCTCTTATCGAAAATGCGTGCTTTTAGGATCGATGATACTCTTGTTCGTTGGATTAGAAGCTATCTTCTGGACCGTTCGATACAAGTTGTATTGGACGGATTCAAGTCTGATTCTCACAAAATAAATGTTGGTGTGCTCCAGGGCTCCGTTTTGTCTCCGACACTTTTCCTCATTTTTATAAATGATCTTCTGTCTGTTACTTCTAATCCACTTAACTGTTTCTACTCTCAGATTTTCATATATATATCCACCTCTGGGCAGGTGTTTCTCAAACAGCGCTGAACTGAACCTACGGTTCTTCGTTGCATCTCCTTCTCCACCGTTTATGCATTATAATCGGCACAACAACCGGGATCCGATCCGGACTTCTTCCATACATCCCGATTGCTCTATCCAGTTTGGCACCCCAAGGTTTCGAGCGTCCTGGTCTACGCCATCCTTCCAACGCATACAAGGTCTGCCCAGTTGTATTCTACCATAACTAGGTCCCAGCCCGCAGGAATCTACCGAGCTTTTTTCCCACAAAATCTGCTTAGAGGTAGATTTCATACAATTCCTGTTTTTATCTTCTCTCGAACGCGATTAAGAGATGAAAGTTAATTTTAGTAAACAGCCAAGTCTTGAATTCGTATGTGAGTACATGTAAGACCATAGTCTTTTACAGCAGCAGCTTAGCTTTTTGGGCAAGGTTTCTGGATTTGTAGAGCCTCGACAGACTAAAGAAGTTTCCATTGGATTTTAGCAGCCGCCTGCGTATATCTTCCTCCATAGTATTATCGGCTGCTACTTTTGACCCAAAGTAGTAGCCCCACCAGCTTACAAGATCTTGTGTTATTTTTGAGCCGATTAATCGCCTTTTGTATCTCCTCAATGCTTGGTGGCTGTAACATGAGGGTTCCTCTTGAAATGATGGATTCTCCATTTCTTCCGTGTGGTTGACGGTCAGCAATTCATTAAAGTACACTTCCAATCGCTCCATCGCATCCTCACCCACTTTTGCCCATGTGAGTGCGTGTGTCTATTAACGGACAATTTACTTGTCCGAGAAAGGGCTTAGCTACTCAATGGCCTTCTTAATCCGATGAAGCAGCGACTTGCAAGAGTTATTCTTGTGGTGGTCGATATTGGGTGTATCTTCTTGATGTCAGCATATACTTGGTTTTGCCTCATTGATTGCTAAGCCCATTTTGTTGTTGAATGTCTTTAGGCACCAACATACTACAGCAGAAAAGATATTGATGGCGATGTTGAGAACTGATACCTCTGTAATTGGTGCAGTTTAGAGGCCCTCCTTTCTTAAAGATCAGGCAAGTTATGCTGAGATTCCATTCATCGGGCATGCTTTCTTCTAATCATATCTGGCTTATGAGTTTGCATACTTCTAATTCAATGAATGCAACTTTGAAGATTTCGGCAGCTTAATCATCGGCTCTGGTGGCTTTATTGCTCTTAAGCTTAGATATAGCTAGCTTTACTTCATCCAGATTGGGTGGGCGGAATAGTTGTTCTACTTCGCTTATATAGAATTGTTCATTCTGCCTGCCAACGGAATTCGTTTCGTCCTCACCGTTATACAGTCTGAAGAAGTAGTTTTTATATATTCTCAACATCGACTCTGATTTTAATACGATGTTCCCTGGATCGCCTTTGCAAGCATCAGTTCAAGCTCTGTATAAGTTTCTTTTTACCTTTTGGTAAAGCTTTCAAACTTCATTCCTGCAGTAACAGCCTTCCAATTTCTCAATCCTGCGCTTTTCATGATCCTTTTTTTCTTTCTGAAACAGTTGTTCCTCTTCTGCTCGTAGATCCCGCATACAGTTCTGGTTCTTCTATGCAGCGCCTGGTAACGAACCAGGCCCATATCTCGGATTCATGGTTGGTAAGGGTCTTCGGCTAAAAGAGAGAACATAGTGGACCAAAGTGAAAAATTAGATAGCTGGAATGCTGCAAAGATTTTTTCAGTTGAAATAAAGTGAAAGGGTTTCACAGATGGTCGGATCTGGAAGGTGGAAGGTGTCGGCGTAAAATGGAGACAATTAGTAGCCAAATGTTTGAAATCTGAGTGAAAATCTTGCACAGAGATTGACGCCGGTGACTGGTGTCAGAGGCTTCTCTGATGAAGACACCTAATGAAAACGAGTTCCGGAATGCTGTTGCTAGGGCAAACTAATCTCTGTGTATCCAGAGTATTTAAATGTTTGCACCTTAGTAGCAAGTAATTTCGGGCTTCGATTGCGGACTTATTTCTATAATCGGGGTCCAATTAAAGGGATTGACCGAATCGTTGCTAGCGGCCCCTATGTGTTGGGTTAGACTCATGGTTCCGTGCGCTTTAAGTGCCCCCTGCGAGTTGGGTTAAACTCGTAAGTTGGTTCTGTCTTAAGCAAACAAGTACCGACTAGCCCCTTGCAGTATGTGCAGATCACTGTTATTCTTTAAACGGTTGGCGGATTATGAGGAGGGCTGCCATCACCACTCTGGTAAGAGTGCCTAGTAACCACTCTAGGGATCTGTTCATGCTCATTTGATTTACGCGAGTAGGCTCGCAGTAAAATTAAGGCACAATCTGTGCAGATCCTTGTTAGATGCATGTGCTTGCGGGCACTCATCATCAGTTAGTAGCTCCAGAAACCTCATACAGGTAGGTAGAACCCAGATTGAAGCAGTCTGGCACGTTATCTTATCCTCGATTTAAGAGATTCTACCCATCGGATTTTATGATACCAAGAAAAAAATAATCCATAGATACAATTACGTATTTATTTTGAAACATAAAAATAATATTTGAACAAAAAAAAACGAAACGATTCACACACCTATTATCATATTTATGTTTTAATTTAAGAACGATAACTCATAAAGGAGGATCTGTAAAGAGAAGAAAACAAAAATAAATAACTTGTCTTATTTTCCAAACAAATTTTTCTTACCCTCCAAAAGCTGGCTTCTGTTGATTTGGATTGTTGTTTTGTGCCAAGTTTCCAAAAGTCAAGCCAGTGTCAGACGAGCCAAGTGCCTCAAACAAGTTGTTGTTTTGTGTGGGAGATGTAAAAGCTCCACTGTTTGCAGCTGGTGCAGCAAACGATCCAAAGCCTTTTGGGCTACCAAATGATGGTGCAGCACCAAAGCTTGGTGGCGATCCAAAGGCCGTAGCTCCTCCAAATGCAGGTGTACCGCCAAAAACTGGCTTCGCAAAAGCCGCATTTGCATTGGGAGAACCGAATCCTGTCTGAGTAATGGACGAACCGCCTTGAGCGAAAGATCCACCGCCAGTGGCGCCAGGCTGTGTTGGTGATCCAAAAGCTGGCGTTTGTGAAAACAAACCAAATCCTCCTGTATTGGCAGAACCAAATGCTGATGGAGCTGGGGTTGGAGAGGCAAATGCTGATGGCTTTGGAGAAGCTGCAGTGGCAGAACCTCCGAAAATTGAACCACCCGAAGAAGCACCGCCCCCAAAAGGACTGCTTGGAGAACCAAACCCTGGCTGAGGTTGGTTTCCACCAAAGAGGGATCCACCAGATTGTCCAGTATTCGAAGATTGGTCAAAGATGGATCCGCCAGATGCAGTATTGGACTGAGTTGGTGTTCCAAAGACATTAGGTGCTGAGCTGTTGGTCGGACTGGCAAAGATGTTTCCTCCGGCATTTACACCTACATTTGCAAACGGACTTGTTGGCTGACCAGTAGATGAACCTCCGAAAATAGAGCCACCTGAACTTGTGTTGCTTTGTACACCAAACCCGGCTGTCTGTGCACCGAACAGATTTCCCCCAGAAGCCACTTGTTCAGTGTTGGTAGGAGAACCAAAAACATTTCCATCAGTCTGTCCGAAAGCGGATTGTTCTGGTTTTGGTATTCCACCGAAAATACTGCCTGAGCTGCTAGAAACCGGAGGTGTTGTTGCAGCCGCAGCCGATGCAAATAGGGAACTAGCAGACGAAGTGGCAGCTGTGCCAAAAGTTGGTGCTGCTGTTGCAGTTGATACTGGACTTATAGCTGCAAATGGAGAAGCTACTGCGGATGTTGGGGCAGTACTCAAGGATCCAAAAATAGAGGGTGTTCCTTGAGGAGATGCTGCTCCAAAAGTGAGCCCAGTTCCACCGAAAATCGAAGCTCCAGATGTAGCTGTTGTTGTTGCAGATGCAGCTGAGGCAAATATTGAAGCAGCTGTCGAAGGAGTAGCAAACACAGGCGGTGCAGATGAAGCTACTTGACCGGTTGTAATCGATGCTTGGGTCGAAGATGGGATGCCAAATGTAATTGATTGAGTTGTTGTTGGTGCTACAGATGCTTTCGTTGAAGTAACAATACTATCAGCAGTTGAAGGTGCGCTAGAAGTTGCTTCAAAAGAGGATTTAGTAGAATCTGTAGACAAGCTGAAGCCACTAAAGCCAGATGATTCCTTACTGACGGCAATGCCTCCGAAAATCGATTTAGTCTCTGCTGATGGGTCAGAGGTGAAGGAAGCAGTACTAAACAGATTCCCATCACCAAAATTGGGTTTGAATGCAACTAAAAGTTGAAAATAAATGCTGTTAGTGGACAGGAATTTAGAGTAATCAATTGCTTACCATTTTCAGTCGTTGATGGTTTGCAGATATTCAAGCTACCGAACAGCGAATCGGTGGGATCTGATGTGGCAGCAGTTGAGGTTTTGACAACTGTTACAGATGAACCACTACTTGATGGTGTCGGAGACAGATTGGGAGTAGCTGGCAATCCTAGAGTTCCCAGGTTCAAGGAGTTGAATGTGAATCTGCAAAATAAGGAAACATATTTGTTTTGCTTTGAATTGAAAAATGCGAAAAAAATATACCCAGTTGTATCGATCGACTCAGACAAGTTCTCTAATTTTTCTGCTTCACCAGAAAAGACGGTCGCAACTTCAGACTTCATGACTGTTGTTGGTGTTGGCTTTGCTATGCCACTAAACATCGATGCCTTAGAGGTGGAAGTGTTCGTTGCATCAGATACACTATTGAAGGCCGAACCAAATGTAAATGGAGCTGCTGAACTACTTGCTGTAGTCTTTGTTGGAGCATTTGAACTTGCAAAAGAAAATGCCGTTGGAGCGCCTGTTGAAGCTGCACTTATTCCAAAACTAAGAGGTTGAGTTGAACTGGCAGCAGTTGATGATGACTCAGACTTGGTTGGAAGAGGAATAAACGAATCTGGCTTTTTGTTTTCTTTGTCAACAGTTTCTGTCGCCTTTGATGGTGCTACAGCAGTAAATGAGGATGCAAAGTTTGACGTTCCAAATGACTTTTGCTCTGCAGTTATTGGCTTCGGATCGAAAACAAGAGATGTAGATTGATCCTTCGAGGTTTTGTCAGTCGCAGTTTGTTCTTTTGGCGTTGGTTGATTTGCAGCAAGTGGCTTAGGAGCACCGAATGTGATGGAAGTATTCGATCCAAAGCCAGTAAAGGCAGGCATCGACGTAGGCGCTAACGAGATTCCCGAAAACAATGCACTTGAATTTGATGAGTTTCCAAATCCTGAAAAAGCCGACTGATTCCCGGGTCCTGAAGTGTTGTTTGTAGCTTTAAGATACATTGGTCCAGCAGTCGATGCAACAGGCTTAACTATAACTGGCTGTTGCTGTTGTTGTTGTTGTTGTTGTTGTTGTTGTTGTTGCTGCTGCTGTGGTTGCGGTTGATCTTTCTTGAAGTCCTCGAGTTTACCCGGATTCGGTTTCACAAATGGACTTGCTCCACCAAAGCCAAAACTAGCCGGTGCATTTGGTTGAGATATGGACGCCATACTTGGAGCTACTGCCTTTGTTGCTGTTGGCTTAGTCAAGACACGTTGTTGTTCATTGCGGATACGTTCCTGTTCCATTTTGTCCATATTTGTTGCTGCACCATCACGTAACTTGCGATCGCTTTTTAATTTTGTTTCCAAAATCACTTCAGACCTCAAACCCACTCGATCTGGACGTTGCGGTTTGATAATGGTGACTTTTCGATTCGCAATTGACTTGCGGATTGCGTCTAGCTTTTCTTCTGTTAACTTCGAACGATTTTCTTGAACAGTCGGCCCAAGAGTCATCGAGAGAATAGTATCGGTGAGGGATTCTACCGTTCTACAAGGCAAAGAATAGATTCAGTCAAATTAGCTTATGCATGTACGGCTACTTACGTGTCTCCCTTGAAGCCATTGTAACCATGATTCATCAACAGACCGTATTCTTTCAATTTCGATATGAAATAATTGATTTTAGTCCTTTCCCGTGCAAGCATGTCCTTCAACTTGGTCATTCGTTGGTAGATTCCTTCAAGATAGGGAGTATGCATGTGTGTTTTGGAATTCCTCCTAACCATATCCTGGTAGTCGGACCATTGAGCATCGAGATGATTCTGAATTATTTGCAACTGCGCCTGATTGTGTGCCAGAAGGCTTTTCAATTTGGCCAGTTGGCGGCGATTAGTTGGATCAAAATGTGATGCATTCTTCAAAATAGCCAAGCTTATAGGAAAGAGAGGAAGGAGGGGGTGAAATGTGTATATCCCCAGAAACAATAGTTTTTTTGCAACTCACTCTGGGTACTTGTACATGTTCAATTTACTGCGACACTCAGCTATCATTGCACAAGATTCGTTGAGTGAATTTCGAAGAAACCGCAAATCGGATTCAAATTCTCTTTCGTTGGCCTGATCAACGATTTCATGAAGATCATCCAAGCGTTTAGAGCTTTCTTTCATCTCATCCATGTTTCCAATCTAAAAAGAAATTACTTTTTTGTATACCTCAAATGGACAACATAATAACCTACATTGTTCAGTAGCCCATTTGATAGACTTAATGATTTCTTAACTTCCATGTCAAAGGTGGTTATTTGGAATAATATCATTTCATTGATAATATCGTCAACTTCACTAGCGTCAATTGAGGATAGTCTTTGAGTTTGAGAATTTGATGCTGCTGACTGGGTTGGTACAACAGCTGGTGGTGGATTGTAAGTAGCTGGTACGGTAATGAGTGCTTTACTTCGTTCTGGGTTAGTTGTCTGCGTTGATGGCATCTGTTGTTCTTGTTGCTTTTTCGTTTCTGTCCATAAAAAAGGAAAACTTAACATTGTAGATGAATAAAGAATTAAGTGGAACATACCTCCAAGTTCTATTGAAGTTTGTGGTGTAGTCTTTACAGGAGCAGTGGTTTTAAATAATGACGACGGTGCGCTTGCAACTGGCGTAAATGAAGGTGCCCATCCGGCTTGCGATGCTCCAAACATTGTTGAACCACCTGATGGCTGTTCCATGGATGTTCCAAACAGAGGTTTGGGTTTTTCCTTTTAATACAGAAAATATATCAAATGGAGGGTATATTGATTGGGTTTAGATCAAATCATTGTTTATAGGAAGCTGATTAAGTGTGTTAAATTATTTTTAATTGAAACGACAAGAACAAGAGATGTGTAAGCCATGGCCAGATTTCAAAACAGTAAATAACTTAACACCTGGTCAACAAAGCAATAAAAGAACATGCCTTAGATAGGAGCATAGCCTTATTGTTGTTGGTCGGATTAACAAACCGATTCAGCATTAATTTGAAGTTCTTGGGTTTTTTTTTCCCAGATCTGCCGTAATTCGAATATTTGGTGGATGGTGGACTTTCTTGGCCTAAAACCACACTGATATGAACCTACCAGGTTTTTGACGAATGGCTTTAGGCACTCACACAATACACCAGAAAATATCTTGTAGACGAAGTTGAGGAAACTGAAACCTCTGTAGTTGGCGTTGTTCAGAGGGATTGGTTTCGTAAGAAGCGGGCAAATTATGCTGAAATTCCATTCATCGGGCATGGTTTCTTCTAATCATAATCTTATTCATCGCTTGCAGCTTTAAAGAGTTCGGAGTCTGGAGAGTCCGGAAAACGAAATAAGGACAACGACCTTCGGATCTGCACGTGGAATGTTAGAACTCTTAACAGACCATGTACAGCCGAACAACTAGCGGAGGCCCTAGACTGCTACAGAGCAGGAATTACTGCCATCCAGGAAGTGCGATGGGATGGGCCGGGCAAAAGGAGGATGAACAACTGTGACGTGTACTACGGTGATTGTGCAAGAAGACCACAGCGTTTATTTGGGTGCGGATTCGTCATAAGCGATAGACTTAGCCAAGAAGTCTTGGGCTTTCGACACGTAAGTGAGCGACTTGTGACAATCCGTATCAAGGCTAAATTCGCCAACATTAGCCTTATATGTGCTCATGCCCCCACAGAGGACAAAGATGACGCCACCAAGGATGACTTCTACGAGCTCCTCGACAAAACCTATGAGCAATGCCCTAAATACGATGTAAAGATCGTACTAGGCGATTTTATTTGCCAAAATAGGTAAAGAGGAAATCTTTGGTAGGACTGTCGAAAAACATAGCCTACACTACACAACGTCTGAAAACGGACTTAGGCTAATTGACTTCGCAGCGGCACATAACGTCGGTTTCCTCATCTCGATATACACAAAGGGACTTGGCGACACCCAGATCAAAGAACCGTCAACCAGATTGATCACGTTGCGATCGATGCAAGACACGCCTCCAGTATCTTGGATGTCGCACCTACCGAGCTGCTAACATCGATTCGGATCACTACCTTGTTGCAGCAAAGGTAAGAATACGAATAACCCGAACACCCCAACAACGGAGTAATACTGTGAGGAAGTATGACGTCGGAAAGCTGCAATCGCAAGAAACCGCCAGAACCTATGCCGATCGAATATCCGGTAACCTCGCAAGAAATCCAGTACCGCCAGCATCAAGTGCCGAAGACCAGTGGCAAAACTGCCAACAAGCCATCAGAGATGCCGCAACTGATGAGGTTTTACCATACCACCACCACGAAACCTCTGGTTCGATGACGCATGCAGGCAGGCCCATGCAGCTAAACAAGAGGCATATAAAGGGCGCTGCAAAGAAAGGCGAGAACTGCTCGCGAAAAGACGAGAAGAACACCGGGTTCTCCAAAAGAAAAAGAGAGAGCATGAGAAGCGCGCGATTGAAGATATTGATGCTACTCCAGGAACAACGTGCGGAAGTTTTACCAACAGGTAAAAAGAACGTCCCAAGGGAAAAAACCCGCACAGAAGACTGTAGGAATGAAAACCTCGTAGTAGAGTCACAGTCGGTGCTGAGTACATGGAAGGACCATTTCTGCAGACCGTTAAACGGCGATGAAGACCAAAATCCCGCTGTCAGGCAGAATGAACCATTCAACATGGACGATGACAGACATAACTTACGTCCAACTGACCAAAATGAAGTGAGGATAACAATATCTAAACTAAAAAAGTAAACAAAGCTGGTGGACCCGACGGACTACCTGCCGAACTTTTTAAAGTGGCCGGAGATGACCTGGTGGAGTGCATACACCAACTCATCTCTAAAGTTTGGTAAGAAAGTATGCCTGATGAATGGAACCTCAGCATCGTTTGCCCGATCCACAAGAAAGGAGACCCTCGAAACTGCGCCAACTATAGAGGAAAAAGAGTCCTGAATATCGCCTACAAGCTCCTCTTTGCCGTACTATGTGAACGCCATCAGTGTGGTTTCAGACCAGGAAAGTCCACAATCGATCAAATGTTCACGCTACGGCAGATCCCGGAAGGACTCTGTCCTACTGTCCTAGCCAGCTCCTGAAAATCAACAAGTACCCGATTATTATATCAGTTGTTAGTACTCAAATGGTACCGAATCATTTCTTCAAGGAAGTCCTAAGCTGTAATCCTGTCAAATTAGGACCGAGTATTAGTAAGGACTCGGAATTAGCTAGGACCTAAAATTCGGTAGAATACCGTCTGAACACCGGAGTTTTATTACCTTTATTTTTTTCTAGAAGGTAGTTCATGCTAATTATATAATTATAGGACTTGGATTAATTAATCCAACATCACGAATACAATTCAAAAGGTAAGTTTTTTATCGGAACACCTGAACAATCTGTTGTATGTTAAAAAGTTATAAGATGACAAAACAAGTGAAGTTTTTTTTTTAACAAAAATATTAGAGATAGATTATAAATGTATAATACATAATCATGGGTTAAGGATTTTGAATAAAGCTGCAATAAGACAAATTAATTTTCCTGGGAATACTCTGAAAGTTGGTAATTTGTTTGCAAGCACGGATAATTATTCTCATTTGGAACTAGGCGGTATTGATAGTTAATTAGGGTTTTTCAATTAGGGGGGAGGGAGGAGTTACGAATGTCACTCTTGGCGTCCGGTGTGTGGCACTAAGCACCATTATGGAGGGACCACATGTCTTCTAGGTTGTTCTGTAGCGATCGCCATTGACGGTGAACGTATCACCAAAGACATTTTCAAAAATGGGTTATGGTCATGAACTTTGAGCTTCTGAGTCAGTTGGATCTTGACCAGGTGTAGGACCGCTGCGATGTTCTCAGCAGATCTTCCTTTAACGTACAAATGTTGGTTGATTGATTGCCGAATCGGGCGTCTCAAATTTGGTCACCGACCGTCAAAGAGACGACTATGAAGGGCGACCAAGTCAAGCGTAAAAAGGGTAAAACCCCCATCGCTTACAATAAGGAGCGCTTTTATTGATGATAGTCATATAATTTGGACGTGCTGTTCAATAGTGTTACTTGCCATGGTTATTTCTAATCAGTAACTGAATAATAAACAACAGATTTGATAGATGTCACCAAAACAACTTGACCGCCAAAATCCACCCACCCGCTCCAATTAAAAAAATTCACTCACAATAATACAAAGGAACTGGTCCAGGGAAGCTACTAAACCAAGAGTAAGTAGACGCACATTTAGAATCGATAAATATTTCATTGGAAGCAGGTACAAAGGTATAGACCTGAAATCAGAGCAAAAATTTTAATTAGACCAGATTTAGACATATTAGTTCCTACGACCGCTCTGTAAATTAAAATAAGGTTCTATCTTTTCGTTAGGACTTGGTACTAGAGCTAGGACCTGGTCTAGCTAGACCAGGTACTACGCTGGCTTAGAACTCATGTGAAGAAATCGGGCGTAAGAGTTTTCTCAGAAAAACAATAAAATTTGAAAACTAAATGTCTATCGATGAAAAAAAATATTGAAAATCGTTCGACCAGTTTTTATAGTCGTTTTTTTTTTGAAAAACTTCGAATTAATATTTTAATTTTTTTAGTATACGTACATATGTCAATAAGAAAATCTATAGTTTTTATCTAGGAAAATTATTTTTAAAAAATTCAATCAACCCGTTTTCAAAATATTTTTGTTTCAGAAAATTAAAAAAAAATCGGAAAAAGTTTTTGAAAATGTTGGAATGCAATATTTATTGAATTATAAATAAATGACTTCCTGTACGCAATTTTTTTTGAAATCGGGATAATGGTTTACGATAAAACCACATTTGAAAAAACCGGTTCTATGAGAGGTACCGTTATAGAACAAATTTCGAACAATTCATTCTAACTTAATGATGTATTTTTGTAAAAAAAAAAAAAAAAACTGCGTGCGTACAAAAGTACACATGTCAGAAGTGAAACTTCTTTTTTTTTATTTTTTATTTATTTATAAATTTAAGTCATAATAACACACTGTATGCAAACTAATGACAATGTAAATAAATAAAACAGATCTGCGTTTACTCACTCGCTTGATCCATGGCTATGTGCTTCATGCTTCGTTCGCCCTTTCTCACTCTCACTCAATCGGTCTACCTATTCTTAGACAAAAACGTTGCACATATCCGTGTCACTACTTCTGTTTCATCCGTAAGAAATTTACCCTCATGCGCGTAAAGAAGTTTCTCTTCAAAAGTTTTTGGAAAATATTTTTAAGTTGAATTGATTCGGCTATCTACATCTTCCTGAATATCAAATTTGATTGTAATAGGTTAAGCAGTTTTCGAGAAAGTCGAAGAAAAATAATGGCTCTATAGGGGGTACCGTTATAGAACAAATTTCGAAAAATTCATTCTAACTGAAAGATGTATTGTTGTAAAAAAAAATAGCACCCTGAAAGTTTTATCAAAATCGTTGGAGCCATTTCCGAGAAAATCAAAATGAAAGATTATTGTGAATGTACCTTTTTCTATTTTCATCTTTCTTTTATCAACACTCATACTTATAACATCATGATTTATACTTTTTTATTGTCTTGATACTTAACTTTATACCTTTTTATAAGTCAGTCCTAAATTAACTCTTGAAATGAACCGTTTGCTTTTTATTTGGGGCTCATCAAATACATATTTCCTTCGATGATGATAACAACAAAATATCCTTCCCATTGTTAAAAAAACAAATGCCCACCCACTCAATCATAACCAAATACTTTCCACGATCGACAAAAAAAATATCCAATTTCCTATTCATAATAATTAACTTCTGCTCTGCCCTAAAAAATCCCACCCACTCTTATCTTTAATGATCAGTGATCACTCATTTCACATATAGAAGACCACACACAATCCAAAATACGCAGTTACCTCACTCCCTCTCAATCGGTCTCAATCGCTCTCTACCTATTCTTAGACAAAAACGTTGCACATTTCCGTGTCACTACTTCCGTTTCATCCGTAAGAAATGTACCCTCACGCGCGTAAAGAAGTTTTACTTCAAAAAATAGCACCCTGAAAGTTTTATCAAAATCGTTAGAGCCGTTTTGGAGAAAATCAAACACCCCCCGTGATATTACCAAATAAATACTAAATACCAAGTTTGAAGCAAACCGGCCCATCCGTTTAGGCTGTAGAGGTGCGAACAACGTGGTGGTTACTAAATACAATAAAATGTTTCTTCTCTAATATTGAGGGTCTGACTAATAATTTCACAAGTCTACAAGCAATAATAAATGAATTTAACAGTGATATAGTCATACTAACTGAAACGCATGTGACAAAAAAACATGATATAAATGAAGTGCAATTAGATGGTTACTATATGTTTAACTGCAATAGTGAATCAAGTCACACCGGAGATCTAGTTTTTTATGTTAAAAAAATATTTAAATGTTCATTTGTTAAAAAATTTACTGTAGCAATGAACTATTGGTTTCTTATTATAAAAGTGCAATATGAAAACACTACTGTGATATACTTAAGTGCAATATACAGAACTCATCAATCGACAAAAAACGCTTTCTGTGATGACCTTGAACAATGGATTGAATTCCTACAACAATGTAACGGTGATTTTAATATAGACTGGCTAAATATAACAAATACATATACAAGACGCATTAAACAAATAATAACCGACAACAACTTATCTCTTCTAAACACGGAACCAACAAGAATAACGCAAACAATACGAACACTTATTGATTATTTATTGACCAATAATAAAAACATATGCTGTGCAAAAAATGAACATAAACTTAAAATAAGTGACCATGAGGCCCTAGAAGTTCGCATTAAGCGTAAAAAGCCAAACCAACAAAACGAAAAAACTATAAAATATTGTAAGTACAATAAAGAACAATTTATTACACTGAGCTAAGATTAAACCGCTTCTTCTCTGACTTCAACTCTGAATTTCCTCATAACGTGAATGTACTTAGTGATCAATTTGCCACTGAATTAAACTCTATTGTAAGTAATATGGTAGTTTACCGAATTGTTCCCTATGAAAACGCTGAATGGTATAGTAATGATCTTAAATTGGCACGTACAATTGCAACGGTGCCGTATGTCAAGCTCATTAAACTCCGATTTATACAGCATTGTCAAATGGGGTAATAGAAATCGTGTGGAGTTTAATGCTTCGAAAACTCAATGCTGTCTTCTGTCGTTAAAGCTAAACATTCCCCCAATGCCATTGTCCATGAATGGCACTTACATCGAAGAAACCGAAAAGCTCTCAGTACTCGGTATGTGTGTCAACGACGACCTCCGTTGGAACGACCATATATTTGAGATCGCTAAGAATGCTGCAAAGTGCTTAGGTTTTCTATATCGGTGTAAGAAGTATTTTTCCCCATATGATCTGGCTACAATTTATAAAGCGTTTATACGCCCTAAACTCGAGTATAACTCCCACCTCTGGGCAGGTGCTTCGCAAACATCGCTTCACCTGCTTGATAGAATACAAAATCGAGCGTTAAAATTGATAGGTAATAGAACTGCCGCTGAAACAATTGCCCCACTCGAACACCGACGCAATGTTTCATGTCTTTCATTATTTTATCGTTTCTTTTACAAAAAATGTTCACTCGAAGTAGCCAGTTGCATTCCTCCCCTTAAAAGTTTCTCCCGCAATACTCGTCTCGCAAGGAATGCTCATCAGTTCACCCTTGAGCCTAATTTCGGACGTACCGTGAAATATAGGGATTCTTTTTTTAGCCGAACGACACGAATTTGGTATAGTTTACCCGGCGGGATTTTTCCTTGCCATTTTGATCTGCAAACATTCAAAACCAATGTTAATCGGCACCTCCTGTCTCTCCCCTCCCTATCTTCGTAATAATAAAAGAATTTAATTTTATGTTAGTTAACGTTGACGATATTCTTAATACTCTTGCTGTGATAAACAAAATGACTTTAACTTCCTAAATGTACAAATGTTGAATGACTCCATAGACATAGTTGGTCCAGTATTGACTAGAATAATAAATAGTTCTTTTAGCTGTGGTGTGTTTCCTCAGTCATGCAAAGAGTCTCTTATCCTCCCGAAAAAGAAAATCTTAAATTCTATTAAATGCAACGAATTTCGACCCATTAATATGAGAAGATAATAGAAAAAATTGCTATGACACAGCTCCAAAAATATCTTGATAATAATAATATTATAAGTGTGAATCAATCCGGCTTCCGATCCGACCACTCATGTGAAACCTGTGTAAATTATGTTATAACTGACTGGAAAAGTGAAATTGATAAAAAAAACTATGTAATAGTTGTCTTCTTAGACCTTAAACGAGCATTTGAAACAGTGAATCATGCAATATTGAAAAACATGGCATAAAAGGGACGGAACTAAAATGGTTTAAAACTTTTATGTCAAATCGAAAACAAAAAACATCGGTAAATAACAATATCTCAAGTGCTGCTAATGTCAATATTGGAGTTCCCCAAGGATCAATCTTGGGTGTTCTCCTTTTCTTACTATGTATAAATGATATGGAAAAAGTTATTAACTATAGTAAACTTGTACTCTTCGCTGATGATGGACTGCTCTATATAACGGGAAATGATATACAATCATTAACGGTGAACATACAAAAAGATCTTTTTGCAGTTAATATGTGGTTAAATATGAATAAACTTATTTTAAACACTGATAAAACTAAATTCATGAAAATAAATACCCCCTCACCCCAACAACATATAATAATATCAATTAACAATACACAAATAGAACAAATAACATCAATCAAATATCTCGGCGTTCTTATTTATAATATACTAGCTTTCAATGAACACATAGACTATAAATGCAAGAAAGTGTCAAAAAAACTGTCGTAATATCTCCAAAAACAGTGCAATAAAAATTTATAATGTAACAGTTAAGACCCACTTTGAATATTGTGCAAGTCTCTTATATCTGTGTAACAGGACTCAAAAGGAAAGGCTACAAAAACTTAAAAATAAAGCCATGCGCATCATTTTAAAGTGTGACAGATATACATCTATAATAACTATGTTGAACACACTAAACTGGCTCAATATAAATCAAAGGTTATACATGATGGCAATGGTTTTTGTTTTTAAAATAAAACATAATATGTGCCCTCAATATCTAGAAACTATTGTACCAGAACGACGAATTGTTCCATACAACCTAGGCAACATAGAGGAGTTCAGCATTATACGAACGAGAACTACAAGAGCTCAAGCAAGCATACTCTACATGGGACTACAAGCGTTCAACAACTTACCTTCCAATATAAGAAATATCGATAATCTAAATTGTTTCAAAACCGAAATAAGTATTTATGCAGTCTAATATTATATACAAAAATTCTAAGAACAACTTTGAATATTTTCCAACTATTTTATGTAATTATGTAAATTTTAAGTTTTTATTTTCGCGGACGATATTCATATTAGATAAAGTTTTGTATTTTCGGAACTTACCGCGTTATAAGAAATATTTTCTTATTTATTTCTACCCGACGTTTCGAAGAAGTTTCATACTTCGTGGTCACGGCATGAGACTGACGTTTGATTGCTGTTGTTTAAGTTATTGGTTTTTAGCTCTCGCTTTCAAGTAGTACCGGTGCGTAGATGTTGATGCACTTGGATTGCTTGTGGGTGGTGGTGGTGTACTCGTTCCAGGTTGTTGTTGCGTTGAGTCGATGTATTTTTGGACACATGCAAAGCTCACGACATCGGCTATAGGTTTTTTGATTTGCTTTACTATGAGAGGATCCCACGTTGGCGATAATTTAAAGCTGGAATCTCTATTGAAATTTTTATGTTTCTTAATTTCAATTGCTTCTCTGACGATTCTTGGTACATAAAATCTTTCATTTGCGATTGATCTAGCTTGATCAAAACGTATAAAGTGATCTTCGTTGTAGGCCAGATGTTCACATATTGCCGATTTTGTGACAGCGTTGTTTTGGATAGCTTTGATATGTTCGTTTAAACGCGTTTTAATACCTCTTTTCGTTTCACCAATATAAAAAGATCCACAGCTACAGGGAACAGAGTATACACCAGGATTTTGGAGTGGAATTTTGTCCTTAGGCGATCTTTGGCGGTTTTAAGATGGTTTTAACATCATATTTTTGTAAGATTCGCCCAATTCCATCCGTTATGCCTTTGATATAGGGTAAAAAGGCCCTTTTATCAAATGCTGGAGGTAGCGAATGTTTTTGTGAGCTGGGTTTGGGTTTCCAGGTTCTCTGTTTGGAGTTGTAGCCATTCTTTTTAAGTGCAATGTCTATATCCTTCAACTCTTGCTTGACGTGTTCGGGGTCACAAATTTTGTGAGCACGGTTCACAAGAGCCGATACAACCGATGTCAAGTTGGCTGGGTGATGATGTGATGTAGCATGTAAATATCTGTCTGTATGAGTGTCTTTCCGGAACACCGTGTGGCCGATCGAACCATCTTGCTTTCTTATGACTTTAACGTCTAGGAAAGCCAAAGAGTTTTCTTGTTCTCTTTCCATTGTAAATTTAACTTTTTCGTGGATGGAATTAAGATGAATCAGAAAACTTTCTACCTGATTCTCTTCCTTATAACGCGGTAAGTTCCGAAAATACAAAACTTTATCTATTATGTAAATTGTATCAATTTAATGGCCGTTGAGCCAAATAAACTTATAAAACAAAAACAAATTTACCCTCATACGCGTAAAGAAGTTTCACTTCAAAAAATAGCACCCTGAAAGTTTTATCAAAATCGTTAGAGCCGTTTTGGAGAAAATCAAACACCCCCCGTGATATTACCAAATAAATACTAAATACCAAGTTTGAAGCAAACCGGCCCATCCGTTTAGGCTGTAGAGGTGCGAACAGACAGACGGACGGAATTTCCGGACCCACTTTTTTCGACTTCTCTATCATTGTAATCTCATGTTTGCTTGTTAGATTTTGTTTTGCACGAATCCATAACTTGCCTTATAGTCCTTACAATCGCAAAGCTCCTGAATACTGATTATCCGTTTTCGAACTATTTTACTTTCGGATTGTATTTCAGAGTAGGGCCCAAGATCCTTCTCTATAAATCAGTTTTCTCGCGCTAACGTGGTCTCTATTTTTCTCCAGAACATCCATCCATACATCAAGTACTCCTTGTAAGGATATAGGATTTACACTTATGATGACTCCATCCTCAGCAAAGAAAATTTCTCCAATTTCGGGTCCGTCACCTTACTCTTTTGTAGAAAATGTATCTGTAACAAGACCAACGGGCGAAGACGCTTCCCTGATGCACACCACCTTTGATTGGGAACTCTTTGGTGACTTCTGCAGGACATCTTACGTTTGATTTGAGTTGCTCGTGCATGTCCATGATCGTCCGCACATAGATTTCCGAAACTTTGCGTTGCCTTAAGGCAACCAGTATCAGATTTCGTAGTTGTGTTTGAATGCTTTTTGAAAATCAACCAACACAATGTGAAAATCTCTTAAAAAATCCCGACTTTTTCCATTCTAATTCTTATACCTTTGATTGCGCTGGAAATAGTTGCAGAAGAAACCTTCAACGACGAACTATACTATACGAGCTGTAAAGCGAAATAGACTGTCTAAAATCTTGGTACCCTTATTTAAGATGGCTACGTCAATAATGGGGAATATACAGTTATGCTACGGCCGACACATTATTTTAATTAAATTCTAGAAGGAACACCCAAAAAGCAATTTACTAGGAATTTACTTTGGGTAAAAGATGACCTTAATAAACTTGCGCTACTGGAGGCAAGGATCGAGTTATTTGGGAAGACCTAAAACAAAATTCTGTTGTCGTTGCATTTCTTCGAATAAGAAGTTTGCTTACTTGACCACTACATCGAAAAATATTTAATTTATTTTAACAAAATATGAACTTACCACAGCAGGCGTCGAAAATGACAACTCGGCTGGAGCTGGTTGGCTCACAACAGGTAGAGGCATTGGTGCCACCGGTATTGTCAATTCCGGTTTCTTTTGGCTAAGCATTTCAGCGACTGGCTTAAACTGTGACATACCCGATGTATCTGATGGCGGAGGTGGTGGCGAACAAATATCCGGTGTATTTGGTTGAAGGTTCAAAAAATTAAAAGAAACCAGTTGTCCGTGTGTCGTGAGTGTGTGGATCATTGGCATGACGGGCATTTGCTTCTCTGCAATAGTCAACTGATGTGTGGATGATGTGTCCAATACAAAACCAATTGGATAAGTTTCGTCACTCTTTTCTGTCAGAGGCATTTCAATGCGTGCTTCATCTAGCAACGTATATTGAATCCATGTTGGAGCTTCACTTGATTCTTTTGTTCCCAAAACTCCTACCTCGACGCCATTAGCCGATGTCACTAGCAGCAAGTTCCACTGTTGGATATGCATGAGATTCAGCTGTTGTGATCTTGGTCCTGAAAAACTATAGCAAATGTCAAAGTAGTTCGTGTAGGAGGGATTGCCAGCTTTAGGAGCATGAACTATGTATAAATATGGAGTTGCATCTTCAGAACGTTGAAGGAAGACGACAGCGAACTGGAAAGTCGATAGCCATTGAATGGATATGGTATCGAATGGACCAGGATGAATGTTTGGAGGGCAAGCTATAGTTCGAGCCAACTTAAGATCGGGTTTGTATTGGGCTAATTTGCCATTTGGAAAACCCAAAACAATTTGCTTGCCCTTGGGACTCCATGAGCCGCAAAGAATTTGTTCTTTGCTGTCCAAAGTGTGGAATTCATAAGCAGCATTCTTGAAATCGTACATCCCTAGTGCTCCATTGCTCATAACAACCGCAAGACTACCTGAAATCACCGGATTCCAGAGAAGTTGCAGGGCTGATATATTGTCATCGCCAGGGAGGCGTATGTTGTAAAGAGATTTAATGTTCTAATAAGAATAAAGTTAGTGATACGAAATTGACAATGAGAAAATAAATACTCACAGCTTTTGTGAAGCTTGGGACACTGTAAATAGCTACGAATCCGCATCCATTTTGATTATAGTTTACCGCCAACATAGATCCATCACTGCTTACAGCGATGCAGTTCGGTAAGTTGGGCAATTGTACTTGTCGTGCATGGAGACCTTTGCCAGTAGCTTTCGATTCTATCAAATCCTTTATAACGATAACTGAAGAATCAAGGGTAAGTGGGATGGTGGTAGCCCTGACTAAAATCTCTACTCACCCTTTAATTCAGCCTCATTTGGATTTCCCACAAACATAAGACCATAGTTACTGGCTGTGGCAAGGAGACTTACATGGCTACGTAATTGATGGCCATCATTAAATACGGTGAATCTGTCGTGTACTTTGAATTGGATTTCCTAAAATTATGAGTCAAGTTTGGAACCGGCGTTTTTTGATGGGGAATATAGTGTGGAATAAGTTGGAGACTTACCGTCACTTCAATGGGCGAAGGACGATCGAGCGCCATTGTGGCAGCTTTATGATAATGGAATTATATTTTTTAAATATTTTATAACAATATTTTGTAATATTTTATTGCGCGTCGATGAAACTTCTTAAAGCACGGCAGAGAAGAAGCCGTGTTCGCGCACACCTTCGTAAAATTTTACAACTTCTGTCAAAATTTTGAAAAGAGTATTCAAATAGGTGTGTTCGCGAACTTGTCAACTAGAATATTCCAAGAATCTTAATATGTTTGAAGGCGAAGTGAAATTATATTTGTTTTCCATAACTATATGTGAAAATCATTTGTTTTTTAATTTAATTTTTTTAATTTTGGAATTCCCTTAGAGTGAATTAAACAGATTTGAAGGCTGGTTGTACATATATTAGAGATATTGGCAATTTATAGATTTTTATTAATATTTAGGGATTTAAAAAACTATATGATAGAGCAGTGGGGTATTCTTTTATCATTGACAATAATTGTTAACTATTTGTCGTTCCGAAATGCCAAATAGTTACGATTGTTAATTATTTGACAGGAAAACATCATTCCAAAATGCATTGTTGAAGTGTCAAATATTTACGATTTGTAACTATTTCAAACTCATGTCGATGATGAGATTGTTGATCTGTCAAAGTCAAAGCTCATTTAGAATTCAAATCAAAATTCAAAATTCAAACAGTTTTGATTTGTTTTGGTAGTGTTTAAAAAATTAAAATGGATTTACAATGATTAAAAACATGATCTTATGCAGCGGTAATTCAAATAGAATTATTTTCAATGGCAAAATCTGCATTTTATTAAGTACTAGAAAACCCGTGCTCAGGTTGCTTCGCAACCCTTAAAAACAAATTTGTGTTTACTATAAATATTACTTCCTATATATATGAAAACAATGGGGCTTACCCGAGCTTTTACCATAAAATCAACCAAAAGTTTATATATGCTTACAGTAGGTATACAAAATTCAATTCTGTTTAACGGAAAACGCTTTTTAAAGAAATAGTCTATTTTGGTTTTTGTACATATTTTTATTGTTTTTTATTTCAAAGCATCAGGATAGACAATGTTGGCAGTCTCCAAAAACTGATTGACATATGAAATATTTATACTAACGGTTGCTAAATTATTTCTTCCTTCTCTTTGTCAAGGTTCCTCATTAAGATATTGAGAATTCCTGTGGGCATTTTATTTAATATGTTTATTTAATCTTTCCTTATTCTATCGCTTCTTTTATAAAAAAAAAATCACTCGAAGCAGCCAGCTGCATTCCTCCCCTTAAACGTTTCTCCCGTAATACTCGTCTCGCAACTCATCAGTTTATCCTTTAGCTCAATTTCGGACGTACCGTGAAATATAAAGATTCTTTTTTTCACCGAACAACACGAATTTGGAATAGTTTACCCGAAGAGATTTTCCCTTGCCATTTTAATTTGCAAGTGTTCAAAACCAATGCTAATCGACCCCTCCTATCCTTCCCCTCCGTATCATCTAAATGCCCGCGCAGTGTGCTCTACATTGAAAGGGAAACATATAATCCCAAATTATATAAAAAAAATATCTATACAATGAAAAGATAATTTATTTTATGCAATATAAAAAAATCATGCAATTAAAAGGGATTTGAAAATAATGCAAATAATAGAAAAACCATTTCCCTACCGACAAAATTCACAGCTTGAGTAATTAAAAAAAAATGTGTATCGCCTTCTGCAATAGAAACATAACGCATTCCCCATTTTCTATGGAGTGATGAGTGATGACCATCAGCTATCCCTGTAAGACTTGCAGCTGTCAATTCCATCTATATACTTCCCCTTTGTTTTTTGTCTTGGTGCTTAGCAGTTCATTTAATTTGAGAAAGTTTCTTCGTGTAAAATAAAATCTGAAAAAACTTAAATCTATAAATAAAATAATAATCAATTAATATTAATAAATAATAAGCTTATAAATAAAGTCTTTTTTATTGACTAATAAGTTGTGGAAATATTGGAAGCAAAAGTATTATATATAAACAATATAAATCATTCAGACATTTAAATATGTATTCTTGCAAATGTTATTTTTACGGCACGAGAACTGCGCATATATTCTTCGTATGGATTGCCTTGTTTTAGTTCTAATGAATGAGTCTTTTCTTACTTCATTTAACGATTTTTTCTCATTTCACTTACACTGGGCGATTTCAATGTACACAATTCTAGATGGCTTCGCTTCTATGGCGAGACAACACCCGAAGGAAGGAAAGCTGAGATTTTTGCTTAGTTAATCACTTTACTCACCTCGTTGATGAGCCAACCTGAACTCCTGACATCTCAGATCAACACTCTGGACTTGTTTCTCTCCTTCGATCCTCCTGATAAATACACAATAACAGAATTTGTGCTTTTAGCACCGCTAGGCACATTTGACTAAATTTCTCGTGCTAAGGAAAAGGAAAGGGTTTAAGGATAACCATTTTGGCAAAACGAAAAAGCCAACTGGGACGGTCTTAATAACGCAGATATGTTTACAAATTTAATTCTTATAGAAATGAGGAATTTTATCACATATATGTATGTAGGTCAAAAATTATCAAACTTGGGGAAAACTAATGGTTTGATTTGAGCTAATAAGGGTCTCAGCTCAGGTTAAGAGATTTAAAGTTTAAGTCAGTTGATATAAACCCAACGCCTCAGAGGAAAACCGGAAACATTTTTTTTCCAAAAATCTAGAAAGGCCTGGAATGCTCATATTCGTACAACCAAATTCCTGCATAACAAAAAATTCGGCAAAAAAAACTGAAATGTCCCAAGGATTTGTTTGTTCATATTTTTACAAAACGTACGGAACTATTCTTCGTCTTCGGTTCTTAGGTTCATTTTTAACGATATTCCTGCTGTCTGTTTCCAAAAATATCTGATCAAGCCCATTTCGCGGCAAACGCGATACTATGTATTAGCAGGTGTTATAACTCCTCCTATTTACGAGAGTGTGAATGATTTTATAGGATTATCTTCTTTCGCACTCGTTCAGTCGCAAGAGTCTTGAAAGATCTCAATATAACAAAATGCACTGGACCGGAGAGTTTATCCACTTATTGTTCAAAAGAAGTGTCCTTCAACGCTGGCAAAACTTCTGCGTAAGCTTTTCCATCAATTTGAAATATTTCTCTGCTCTCTTTCCGATTGGATGGAATATTAAATTTGTTCAGAAATATCTCAAAGATCCAAATTTCAAAGTTTCTTAATAACCGGACAAACGGCTTTCGGAACAAAAGATCCACTGGTAAAACCATAATCTCGATCGTTTTGGTGAAGAGGAAGGAGATTATTTCGAAAATACGTGCATGACTCCATGAATTTTTTTTCGTTGGTTTAGTATGCCTTGCGAACCACTTAATATAAGGTGTGGTGGAGGGTAGAGTTTCAAGACTGGTATTTACAAAGTAATTGCTGATGGCCCTTCATAGGGCTTTGTTTTATCTCTAACTCGTTTCCATATATTTTTCAAGGATTTATTATCTGAAACCACTTATCCAATAATAAATCAGCTTTTCATATTTAAACTTCAAAAATCAATGCTCTTGCATCGAAGAAACCGAAATTTCTCGGAATTTATATTATAAACCACGTTCTGTAGAATATATTAATATTATATATTATATTTCATATATTATGTGTCTAATCAAAATAACATAAAATTCCTTTAAACAATTTTATGGCGTGGGTTAAACCCCGACAACTACCCCTTTTAGATACGGTCTGTTAAAATTTAGCTCAAATAAATGTGCCCATCAATTTATCTGCCCGCTAAATTTTCACAGTACACTGCGAAACAAAAATATGAAAGCTGCGTACAACACGGCTAAAATGCTTGGCTAAATTTTAGCTCGGCTAAATTTTGAAGAGAATTTTGTATGGGAGCCCAACTTTGGGCGTACAGTAAAATACAGATTCTTTCTTTAGCCGTGGATGTGGAATTCCTTGACAGTTTCCCCCCCCCCCCCCCCCATTTTGAAAAGCAAAACTTTAAAACAAATAATGTTTTTTTTTTTTTTAATATAATTTATACGCGCGAAAGGGGTTTGTGTGTACCCTTAACTGGCTGAACACAATGCAAAAACGGAACTGCAATACGGAGACGGAGTACGGAACAGCTGTCAAATTTGTCGTACGTACCAATTTCAATCGGAACACAATGCACGTACAGTAACTTTGACATTTAAATTAAAAAATGGGTGGAATACCAAAAACAAATGAGAAAAAGAGAAGAAACTCTTATACAATGACTTGAAATATCATTAAGAAGAATGAAATCATCTGGTGTTATTTTAGGTATACTAAATAAAAGGGTTTGGGAGGGACAGACGTACGAAAGATTGTTCTCTCTTTCATAATTTCTCTCTGCATCAGATAAAATGTCAAATTTACTGTACGCAAAAGTTAAAAGTTAACCAACCTTTCCGTATGCGTATTGCAGTTCCGTATGCAGTAACGTACCATTTTGTTTGCAAAATACAGTTCGCGTGTATTCAATGTTTGCAGTTCCGTATGCGTATTCCAGTTCCGTCGTCATTGTGTTCAGCCAGTAAAATGTTTAAACACCGCACGAGCATCAGGGAAATGAGGAATGATAAAAGAGGAAATACCGATGCACATTAGTTTTAAAGTTAAAGGTGAGCATCGGTACCTCCATTTAAGTCTTTCATTATTTTCCTAATGCTACGCTGGGTTTATTCAACATTAATGCTACCCAAAAACCTTTTAGTGCGGAATAATTATTATAAAAAAAATCATTTTTGCAAAAACAAAAAATCTAAAATCGACAAAATATTTATTATAAATAATTTTTCATCGAACACTCCTAAGGAATACAGTTTGAGTGCTTCCGTTGTTTCATTTCATTATTTCGATTTTACCAACAGATGTCTCTGACTCCCAAAAAAAATTATCAATATTCACCCAAATAATAATAATTTGATTAATAACTTATTCCATTAAACCATAAAATCCATCTTTAATTGATTTAATACTACTTTAAAGTCCAAAAATCTATCGTATGTTTTGTTATTTAAAACGTCCCCCATCATATACAAGGCCCCCATTCAAAAACACATACACTTTTCTCTTTCTTTTACAAGAGAGATAAAATTCAACCAATCAGAATCGTACAAATCCAAAATATTGCTGTCAAAACAATAACCCCTCACCCTCCCACACCCGCGCATAAAAAAAATTGACACTTCTACACATACAAAAAGAAAAATAAAGAAAAGAAAAATACAAGAAAATTATTGCGACGAAGAAATTCGAGAGCTAAACGAGATAAAAATTAAAGAAAAAAACCTTAATTCATCACAAAAAAACCTCTCAATAACAATTTAAACGTTGACGGTGTTCAAAACTACTTCATTCTAAAGTTCAGCCCAAGAAATTTGCTTACGAAAACAAAAACTATAAATTGGGAGAAAAAAAATTTATTTAGAAAGCTCCATAAAATCAGCCAAAAGTGAAAATCTATTTTTGGTTGTCTGCTCTTGAGATATAAGGAAAAAAATTGTGAAAATTACAACACAACTTCCGTCTGGGTGCTGCAAGTTACCTAAAGTTGGAAGAAAACTATTCAGCAATCATTGGTGGGAGAAATTCTGTACGCGCGATGGAAGGAAGCGCTCCCAATAAATTATTAATCTCGGATGACGAGCTTGACGACGTTCGATTGATTGTGAAGTCGGCCAATCAACAGTTCGAAGATCTGATTGTCCATAGTAAGCCCTCGTGGACCATTCGAAGGCTTAAACTGCACCTTTGTCAAGTGTATCCATCTAATCCGGTTTGTATATTTTAGTATTACATCATAGAGTACCTTGTTACTGAACTGCTCTGTAATCTTATCTTGCCTACTGAATGACCTAATGCTTTGTCTGCTTTCTACAATAATTTAATTTAGCTCCACCGAAATGTTTATTTCAGCTTTCTATTCAGTGGCTCATCCTGTGTTCATGAAGACGGAGTGTTTTTTTCCAACTTGACCTTCTAGCTTCTAGCCGTGTGACTTAATTACACACTATTGCGGCCTTTTTAGGTATTCAGAAGATTATTGTGTACGTATTCAAGGTGAAGAGGTGACGCTTGTTTTTTTCTGATGCAACTTGGCAGATGAAACCCATTTTTTTGTTTTTGTTAAGCGTCAGCTGATTAAATAAATTCTTTGTTTGGCAGTCTTACTCTTGAGCGAAGCATTTCTCTATATAGTTCTGATGTGAAGTTACTATCTATATTCTTAACAGAACACCAAGTAAATACATACTCCAACGCGATTAGATATGAAGTGGCTTTTATAACTTCGAACGAAACTCAGAAATTACTTGAGTGCAAACAAGTGCAACTTGAAGGCAGAAGAACCAGACAAATCAATTTGAAATTAGTTTTTAAAAAACAAGTACAAAACTGTTTTTGTAATAATAATTTTCCATTTTCTGCTGCATCGATGATTCTGCTATGCACTCGAAAAACAACCCAATTGGCGACTGTAGATCTTATTAGAATAAAGAATTGATTCGTGAATGCTATGCATGGTTAATGCTTCCCAACTCTTCTACTGAGCTTTATTTTTTTTCCACAACATCTATTTCGAGGTATATTACATACAATTCATGATTGTATCTTCTCCTGAATCTTCCTTCCTCGCACACGGGCCAACAATTCCCCGTAAAACTCCTCTCGAACGTGGATAAGAGCTACTAGTAGAAAACCTCAGTGCCGCCTGATTAGTCCCGTTACTAAGAGTTTTCTAGTTAGTAGGACCACACGAATCTTCCACAAAAGGGCCAAGCGTAATTTGACAGGCAGCTACTGCCGAATAAACTCAATTAATTATTTAAGGCTCCTAACCCGTGGTGTCATATATAGATGGGTAGTTCTTTTCGTTCTTTATCCAAGTATTAACTTCTGAATGTTCTATAAAGTCAAGTTCCGCAATCCTTAAAAATAAAAATATTTATTTATTGGCCAGGAAACTACTTAAGGATCCAAGGTTCTAGTGACTTAAAGCCTCAACCATTTCTGTGTGTATGGGAATCTGAAGGGAGCCGAGGGGACCTTCAATTTTTTATAATAATAATAATAATATTTTAACTACGTACATACACGCTACATTGCCTTTTAGAATGCAACATGACGTAGATCGACAATTACTTACTTACTTAGGGGGTGCTACAGTTCGGGAAGAACCTGGGCCTCAACCAACATGCCTCTCCAGCCAGCTCGGTCTTTGGCTAGCTGCCTCCAGTTTCGCACTCCAAGTTGGTTGAGCTCGTCGTCCACTTGAGCGCGCCACCTAAGGCGAGGTCTTTCTTGACTGCGTCTACCCTCTGGGATGGAATCGAAGATCCTGCGATCCGGAGCATTGTTATCCATTCGCTCTACATGACCTAGCCATCTTAAACGTGATAGACGTATTTTTTTGACCAGGTCAATGTCGCTGTACACCTAGTATAGTTCTTGGTTGAACTTTCTTCTCCAAAGCCCGTTAACGCAGATAGGGCCAAAAATCTTCCGAAGAATCTTACGCTCGAAAAGACTAAGGATATCTATTGAAACAGATTCGAACCAACGATCTTTTGTTCTTTATGAAAGAATAAATCCAAAACTTATTTTATTAACACATGTATTTAGAACAAATTAATATTGCAGAATAAACTAATTTTCTAGAAAGAAAATAAATATGATACGCAACGGTAAATTGATTTGAACAAAAATAAAATAATGCAAAGTAATAGTATTAAAGAGTGTTTGAACGTTTTATATTCCAACACTCCTCCTCGTTCAAACATCTAAATAATTTTACATTTGTTTCTCAATTTAACGTGTCTTTCTGGTGGCAAAGGTTTTGTGAAAATATCCGCAGTCATTTCTTCCGTAGGGCAAAATTTGCAGGAGATATGTCCTTTGTCAACATGGTCTTTTACAAAATGAAACTTTGTATCAATGTGTTTTGTGCGATTGCTAAACTTTTCTTCCTTGATGATTTTTATGCAGCTTTGATTATCCTCAAATATAATTGTCGGATTTTTCATATCCTCGTGTATATCTGCTAGCAACCTTTTCAACCAAATTGCTTCTTGACAGGTATCGGATAATGCGATGAATTCTGCTTCAGTTGAAGATAACGAGACACAAGTTTGTTTTCTGCATGCCCAATTGATGATACCTCCATTTAAGAAGAAAACGTAGCCGCTGTTTGACTTCCGCGTCTCCTTATCTTCTGCCCAATTAGCATCCGAGTATCCAATAAGTTCCTTGTTGTCGTCTTTTTCGTTTTCGCTGAGTTTCAGTTTTAATGTAGAAGTTCCTCTGAGGTATTTCACCACTCTTTTGAGTTGCTCCCAATCATCCTGATTCGGACTTGAAGCTTTCTGAGCCAAAATGTTGACACTTGCTGTTATATCCGGTCTTGTATTAATAGAAATATACAAAAGGCATCCGAGTAATTTCTGATAATTCGTGTTGCTCATCATTCTGCTCAACGACTTCAAAGGTGATTTATAATATCCAATTTCCATTGGCGTTCTTACTACTTTGGCGTCTTGCAACCCGAACATCTTGGCAACCTGATCAATATATTTTGTTTGGCACAATCTAAAATTTCCTTCTTTGTCCTTTGTAACTTCTATTCCTAGATAATGTTTTATCTCACCTAGGTCTTGCATTTCGAATTCTGCCGTCATTAATTCCAATATAAACTTAATTTGTTTTCTGTTTTTGCAGGCAACTACGACGTCATCTACGTAAATCAATACGTAGCACCAATCATTTTCTATCCTTTTTGAATACAGGCATTGATCGGCCTTTCCTTGGATAAATCCTCCTTTGATCAAAGTCGAATTAACTTTTTCATTCCAAGTTCTTGCTGCCTGTTTGAGTCCATATAAACTTTTTTTCAGCAAGCAAACCTTGTTTGGATTTTCAGAGTTAAAACCTGGTGCCTGATTCATGTAGATGGTCTCCTCTAAAGAACCGTTAAGAAAAGCTGCTTTAGCATCAAGATGATGAACTATCAAACCTCTTTTTCCCGAAACAGACAACAGAGTTCTGAATGTTGATTGGCGAACAACTGGTGCAAAGACTTCATTGAAATCTATTCCAAATTTTTGGGAAAAACCTTGGGCTACGAGACGTGCTTTGTATCGTTGTACATGTCCATTTTCATCCTTTTTTACCTTAAATACCCATTTACATCCTATGGTTTGTCTTCCTTCTGGTAAATCCGTTAGTTCCCACGTGTAGTTCTTTTCAAGTGACTCCATTTCCTCTTGCATTGCAGTTACCCACTTAGTTTTGTCTTTGCAAGACATCGCTTCTTCAAAAGATTTGGGTTCATGTGTTTCTTCACTTATCAAATTAATTTCTTCGATTAATCTCTTAGCTGGTTTACCTTTTGTTGACCTTGCAGACACCTTTTCCGGGATTGGCTCATTCACATGTATTTCACCTTCTTCTATTTCTATACATTGTTCTGTTTGCATATCATTGTTCTCCACTATAGGTTCCTTTTGCTGTTTCTCGTTGCTTTTGTTTATATGAGAATGTAAATCAACATCTATTTCTGTAGACGTTTCAACTTCTTGACAAAACCTGACGTCACGGCTTATTTCAACTTTGCGTGTTTCTGGATTATAGCATCGGAACGCTTTCGATTCGCTGTCAAATCCGAGGAATATCATTTGACTAGCTGTGTTATCTAGTTTCTTTCTCTTCTCCGTCGGTACGTGAACAAAGCATTTGCTGCCAAAAGGATGAAAGTTAATAAGTGTTACCCTGCTTCCGCTCCACTGCTCGTACGGGATTGACTCAGTAGCTCTAGTGATGACACGATTTTGAATATAAACTGCAATTGATACTGCTTCACCCCAAAAAGAATTGGGGAGTTCCGCGTCTAACAACATGCAACGTGCCATTTCCATAATACTGCGATTTTTTCGTTCAGCTACTCCATTTTGCTGGGGCGAATATCCTGCTGTTAACTGAGTCGTGATCCCCTCCGATGTGAGATACTGTTTTAGCTGATTTCCTGTATATTCTCCTCCTCGGTCCGATCGTAAAATTTTTGGTTTCTTTAGAAATTTTGTTTTCGTCATCTCCACAAAATCCCTGATAGATTTTTCGACTTCGTTCTTATGAGCCAACAGTTTTATAACTGTGAAGCGCGAAAAATCGTCTATAAATGTAATGATATAGCGCTTTCCACCTGGGGTTGCTGTTTGCATAGGTCCGCAGACATCCGTATGCACAAGATCTAGCACAGCCTCACTCCTATTTAAGGATTCCTTTGGAAACGGCTGTCTTGTCATTTTTCCTTTTGCGCAGGTTTCGCACAGTTCCTTGATTCCACATTCTTTGATCTTGATCCCATCAACAAGTCCTCTCTTGGTCATCTTTCGTATTGCTTCTGGGTTTCGATGCCCCAGTCTTTTGTGCCAGTTGTGAATGCAATTGTCGTTATGTCCCGATTTCAATTTGTTTACACTTTCAGGCAAGCACAGTTCGTATAAATTATTTCTACGGTCTACCACTGCGATTATTTCGTTGTTCTTACCAATTTCGCAGTGATTTTCTTTGAATATAATTTCAAAGCCATTGTCGGCCAGCTTACCAACTGACAAGACGTTCCCGACCAGCTCTGGTGCAAATAATACCTCATGTGCAATAATATCCTGGACTTTTCCACTTTCATTCAAAAAGGTTACCTTGCCACTGCCTATGCCGACTACATTAATTTGTTCGCCATTTCCCACCTCAATGGTCGTCTTGTAAGATTCGTCGAGGGTATGAAAAAACTGATTGCTGTTGGTCACATGCCTAGTTGCTCCTGAATCAAGTAGCCAGCTATCTCTACTCTTCTGGTTCACTGAAAAAAACAAAGTCATATTGCTTTGAACTTACTGAGTTGACTTTGTCCGCATTTTTCTTATTTGATCCAATTTCTTGTTTCCTTGTAATCCATTTTTTGTATTCTGCACAGTCCTTTTTCATATGGTTTAGCTTTTTGCAAAAAAAACATACCATACCTGGTTTCTTGTATTTTTCAGCAACTTTCAGCATTGTCTCCGAATTTGAATTTCCTCCCGCGTGGATGCGCCGCTCATATTCCGCAATCAACTTTTGCTGTACAAAGGCAAATGTCAAGTCGTCTTCGTTTCTGGCCTCAAGTGCAATGATAAGAGTATCATAACTCTTGGGCAAGCTACTAAGCAACATTGCTACACTCCAGGGTTCTGATAAATCTTCATTGCTTATATCCTTCAGTTTCACAAATAAATTGCGCATCTCGTTAATGTGATCTGTAACCCGGCCATTTTCCTGCATTTTCAATGAACAAATCATCCGCATCAAATGAACTTTATTACTCAGTGTCGCCTTTTCGTGGTACTGTTTTAAACTATTCCAAGCACACATCGATGTAGTTGCACTCCGAACATGAACGATCTGGTCATCTTCAATCGACAAACCTATCAAGGAAAACGCCTGTTCGTCAATTCGATCCCACTCCTCCTGAACCCGTTTTCTTTCCTCTTTTTCTTTGTCCTGAGCTGAACTCGCTAAATCTTCTGGACGCTTCTTATTTATCGAGGTCCACAAAAGCTCCTTCTTCAGCAACAATTCAATCTTGAATTTCCAGTTCATGTAATTCGAGTTATTTAACTTTTCGATTTTTCCTTTGTAATCTGCCATGTTACTTTTAATGAATTTATTCTTTCCACGTTATCTGGGCCTATAACCTATCAAAACAGATTCGAACCAACGATCTTTTGTTCTTTATGAAAGAATAAATCCAAAACTTATTTTATTAACACATGTATTTAGAACAAATTAATATTGCAGAATAAACTAATTTTCTAGAAAGAAAATAAATATGATACGCAACGGTAAATTGATTTGAACAAAAATAAAATAATGCAAAGTAATAGTATTAAAGAGTGTTTGAACGTTTTATATTCCAACAATATCTTCATCCGCTCTAGATAGAGTCCATGCCTCGGCGCCATAGAGCACGGTGGGATGATAGTTCCATTTAACGTACATAAGGAAATTGAAAATTTAGTCGTCGATTCATTATCTTCACTTGATCTCTTTCAAATTAATATTATTAAAAACTATCTGGGAAGAATTCTTGATCTTGTTTTTACTAATAATGATTTAAAATATTTTGAAATAATTTTTGAATTTTATGAATATGCACATGTTACTCCTTTTGAAGAGAAAAAATTTAACTTTGTAAATGTCGATTTCATTGCATTAAATAACTACTACAATACATTTGATTGGGAAAATATTCTTCTAAATGGTTCCCTTGTAGACATGTACACAAGTTTCAAAAGTATTCTTTTCGAAGGCATAGAACTTTCGTCCCAATTTTAAAAAAGAAGAAGATATTCAAGCTACCATGGCAAAACAGAAGGTTAAAGAATTTGGAAAATGCCAAAAACAAAGCATTCAAGTGTTTTAAATTAACAGGTCTAAATGAGGATAGAGATCGGTTCCGCCAACTCAGAAAAGAATTAGATTTCCTAAATTGTTTTTTATATAGGCAATATATAAGTGCAACTGAATCTAACATAAAAGAAAATAGTAAATCATTTTGGATTTTTATGAATTCTAAGCGCAAAAATGTTTCACAATTCCCACAGTCGATGGAATATGAAGATGAAAAATCTAATGACTTGCAATCTTCTTGCCATCTTTTTGCCAAATTTTTAAAAGCTTCATACAATATAGACTCTATCGAAGATCTAAAGTCTAAGTATTCAAATTATGATCCCTACATCGGTTTCATGCTTCCGCAATTATCCATAGGTGAAGTTTTAGAAGCTTTATGTGAAATCGATGTTTCCAAAAAAGCAGGCTATGGTAAAACTCCACCCCTCCTCTTATCAAGATGTTCCTCGTCTATTTGTTTTCCTCTCACAATCCTGTTTAACAAATCTCTTTTGTCAGGAGAGTTTGTGGACGAATGGAAAATATCGTATATTAACCCAATCTTTAAAAGTGGTTCCAAGCCGATTTCGAAGCTTTCAGCTATTCCAAAACTCTTGGAAAAGCTTATTACTGATAAGCTCTATTCTTCTGTAAAAAACTTTTTATCGCCACAACAACACGGTTTTGTTAAAGGTCGCTCATCGACCACAAATCTTTGTCTTTTCACTAATTTCTGCTTAAACGAAATAGAAAAGGGGTATCAAGTTGATGTACTTTATACGGATTTTATTAAAGCATTTGACCGAGTCCATCACGGTTTATTGCTTCATAAACTGAAAATGCTAGGCTGTGATAGTCGATTTCTTATATGGTTAGATTTATACTTATCTAATAGAAAGCAAATTGTAGATATAAATGGGCATTATTCAAGGTCAATTAATGTTGTATCAGGTCTTCCTCAAGGAAGCCATCTAGGCCCATTGCTCTTCCTGCTATTTGTTAATGATTTGCCTTCGATCTTTTACAACTCAAACTGTTTAGTGTACGCCGACGACGTCAAATTTTTTTATTCTATTCGTTCCATAAATGATTGTTCTAGTTTTCAGATGGAAATCTTTTCCTAGATTGGTGTAAATATAATCACCTACAATTAAATTTCTCCAAATGTAAGGTTTTTAGTGCAACTAGATCGCAGCACATTGTTAATTATCTATATAAATTCAACCAAAATGCACTTTTAAGAGTTGAACTAGTGAAGGATCTTGGTGTATTTGTGGATTCTATTGGTTTTTTAAAACGAAACTCAAAAGATTTTAAGGTTGCGTACACACTTAAAACCTTATTTAATTCATTAGTACTTCCCTACCTTGAATACTGTTCTATAATCTGGTGTCCATTATATGCGAATGGGATTCAAAGAGTCGAGAGAATTCAGAAAAGATTCACGAGGTTCGCACTTCAAAATTTGAACTGGGCTGGTGATATGCCGAGTTACACCTCAAGATGTGCACTTATTAATTTAAAAACGCTTGAGGTAAGAAGAAATACACAAAGTATAATTTTCATTAAAGATATCCTCTCCAATCGAATAGATCCTATAGAATTATTGAGTTTAATTACATTATATGTCCCGGAAAGATCACTTCGGAACAGACGTGTACTATTTCATGTATCTAGCCATAGAACTAACTATGGTTTAAATGAGCCTATCTCGCGATCCTTAACATTGTTCAATTGTAATGAGTAGGGATCAATTCAAACGAAATGTCTTAGAATTGTTAAGTTTTTCTTTGTAAACCTATAAATTATCACCAAATTATCTAAACCACCATTGTGTAATGACAAAATATATATGTTTATCTTTAGCTTATTAGTTGTATTAAATGTAATCAGCAGATTTTAATCCATTGATGAATAAATAAATAAATAGATTAGGGTCTTATACAGAGTCTCCCTTGTCTTTCGAGAGAGGGCTTTGCTACTCAATTGCCTTCCTGGCCCATGGAAACAGCGATTGGCAAGAGTAATTCTTCGCTTTATTTCTGACGAGATGTTGTTGTCAGATGTTAGCGGATCCGAGGTAAACAAAGTCCCTAACTACCTCCAAATAGTACCTGTCTCTTCTGATGTTTTGTCCAATCCGCCGGTGTTGTGTGTCCATTTTTGTGGACAGCAAGTTCTTCGTTTTGGCTTCATTGACTGCTAGTCCCATCTTAGCCGCTTTAGCTTCAGTGCTAACAAACGTTCCAGTGACAGCTCGCCGAGTTCTGCCAATGATGTCTATGTTGTCAGCGTATGCTAACAATTGCACAGACTTGAAAAAAGTTGTCCCACTACAATTGACTTGCGAGTTATAATTTTGTCAAGTATTAAATTGAAGAAACCGGAATCCTTTTTTGACATCAAAAGCTTGTGTGAAGTCAGTACCAACTTTGACGGAGCAGCGAGAGTTCTCCATCGTCATCCTGCACAGTCGGACGAGTTTTGTGGGGATGCCAAAACCTATAAATGCTATCGTACGCGGCCTTAAAATCGATAAAGAGGTGGTGGGTTTCGATTTGGAATTTTTGGGTAGTTTCCAGGATCTGCCGTAGCGTGAACATTTGATGGACTTTCCTGATCTGAAACCACACTGATGGCGTTCACATAGTACGGCAGAGAGGAGCTTGTAGGCGATATTCAGGACTCGTTTTCCTCTATAGTTGGCACAGTTTAGAGGGTCTCCTTTCTTGTGGATCGGGCAAACGATGCTGAGGTTCCATTTATCAGGAATACTTTCTTACCAAACTTTAGAGATGAGTTGGTGTATGCACTCCAGCAGGTCATCTCCGGCCGCTTTAAAAATTTCGGCGGATAGTCCGTCGGGTCCAGCAGCTTTGTTTTTTTTTTAGTTTAGAAATTGCTATCCTCACTTCATTTTGGTCAGGTGGACGTAAGTTATGTCTGTCATCGTCCATGTTGAATGGTTCATTCTGCCTGACAGCGGGATTTTGGTCTCCATCGCCGTTTAACAGTCTGCAGAAATGGTCCTTCAATGTACTCAGCACCGACTGTGGCTCTACTACGAGGTTTCAATTCCTATCTCTACAGGCTTCTGCGCGGATTTTTTTTTCCTGGCACGTTCTTTTTACCTGTTGGTAAAACTTCCGCACGTTGTTCCTGGAGTAGCATCTCTCAATATCTTCGATCGCGCGCTTCTCATGCTCTCTCTTTTTCTTTTGGAGAAGCCGGTGTTCTTCCCGTCTTTTCTGCTCGTAGAGCTCGCGAGCAGCTCTCGTCTTTCTTTGCAGTGCCGCTTTATATGCCTCTTGTTTGGCTGCATGAGCCTGCGGGTACCGCGGGGAGGTAAAATAAGCACAATTGATGCGTACGAGATAGTTGCAGCAACTGTGCATCACCTATTTGATGCCTTTCAGTGCCTACCCTATTCATACAGCACCCAACCACTTAATATCGATAAAATAAATCAGGATCAATTTAAACAAATTCTTTTTTTTCTATATTTTTCTGTAGACTGTTCCAGAACAAAAGTTAATCTACTCAGGGCAATTACTCAGTGACGAACTTATTCTAAAAGAGATCCTTCGCAGCTACAAAGATGTTGAAACTGAAAATCATATTTTCCATTTAGTTTACACACCAAAGATTAGTGCAACCAAACCTAAATTACCCGAAAAGCATCCGTTGGATCAACAACCACAAATATCAGAAAAACCAATAACACCAGTGATAGCATCATCAAGTTCTACAGATGGTCTTCGCCATCGAAATGTCACATCATCAACATCATCATCAACAACCTCCATCAACACAGAAACGCCTGTGCCAACAACAGCAGCTACTGCACCAAATACCGCTTATCCATTCTCCATTCCACAATTGTCTGGTGCTGCCGGATGCATCAACAACTATCCCAATGTGACACCGTTCAGCTTTCCGGCTCAGTTTTACAATGGAGCAGTTTCAGAGCAGCAGGTTGCGATGCAAAATTGGGTGCAGCAAATATACGCGAACTACATGGAACAGTGTCTTAAAATGTTAGTTTTCAAAATAATGATTTTTTTTTTTTTTTTTATAACAAAGTTTTTTCTTTAATTCGCAGGGCAAACGCAACGGTGAATGCTGCTCAAAGGCAACCAAACGCCCCAAGTATACCAATGTTTATGCCGTTTCCACAATACATGCCGCCAAGCTTTCCAATTCCCCAAGCTACGACATCAACTACAGCAAGTAACGCGCCGCCTATAGAAATTGAAGGTCCTAGTACGAGCCAAGCTGCAAGGGCCACTTCTGCTCCCAGAGTTGTACCTGTGATACCAGAGGCACCAGCAGCACCACCGCAACCGAATGTCGCCCAAACAGTTGGGACGGCAGCCTCACCAGCTCCGGTGCCGGCACCTGCACCTGCAGAAAATGTGGAACAACCACAGCCTCGTTTTCCAAATATTGTTCAAGAAGAACAAGACAATCGCGATTGGTTGGACAGTTTTTACTCAATCACACGCCTATTGGCGTTGCTAACTCTTGTCTACTTTTATTCATCGCCGCTCCGGTGCCTCGTTGTTGCTATCATTGCTATTGGAATTTATCTGTAAGCTGAAATGATATCAAATGGAAACATAGTATCTAATCTTTGCCTCCCTTTTCAGATATCATATTGGATTCTTCCAAGTTCGAAGACCAGCTCAAGCCAACAATAGAAACATAAATAACAATCAAAATATTAATAACAATAACGCCCCAGCTGATGTCCCAGTTGCACCAAATGCACCGGATGCACCTCAACCTGCGTCAGCCGTTGTAGCTGATCCAAGTGTACCAGCTGAATCGGAACCCTTGATCACTTCGATATCACCACCAGAAGCTGAGACAACATCGCTAATAGCGTTTGTTCGGACGTTTGTGGTGTCCTTCTTTGCTTCGTTGCTGCCTGAAACGCCAGCTTTGTAATAAAATATTGTAATTTTGAGTGTATTTTTGTCGTTTCTATTATTGTTGAATTGATTCAACTAGATCAGGGCTATGTGTATGTCTTGCGCCGGATGCAAATGTAGAAAAGGAGAAATACAATCACTCACATTATTCCATTTAGTTTTAGTTTTTTTTTCTGGTTTACATATAAACTGTTTATCATACAATATTTTTAAGTAATTGCATTAAATAGTTAAAATTTTATGTTTATATATTCTTTTCGCTTTTCGATTGATTTGGTCTTTTCTTTGAGACATTGAGAGAGCCAGTAACAAAAAAGTATATCAAGATATGAGTAGGTCTATCGTTTTCTTGAACTGTTTTGCATTATCTTTTCGAAATAATTAACACAAAATAAAACTATTTATAAAATTAAAGAATAAATATACAAAAAAAATGCTTTGAATTTAAGAACAATTCATTTTGTTTGGCTTAAATATTTATTATTGCAGGTGTGACCTCTAAGTGGTTCACTAGTTGAATTGCTTGTACCCTAGTCGAACCTGAACTTTACCCACAATTGCTTGGCTTCTCCCATTGGCGGTTTTCATGGAAAGTTTTGCCTTCTCCACGAATGCCATACAGTTTTTTCCTAAGATACTGGCCCCACTATTGTGGCATAAGGCCTGGGGTCAGTGCTAATATCTAGGACTGTCGACGCTATACATTGTCTTAAATTATTCCTTATATTGTTTCTTTTTTGTGCCTTTTGTATGCGCTTAGACACTTACATTTAAACCAAAAATTCTGTTTCTAGCTTCTTGGTATTCTTTCAACGTAACATGTAAGGGTTTAATGGGTCTTTGGTGTATCTGAAATGGGGGTTCTGGCTAAATTTGTGATTTTTTCTTTTGGGGGTAGTTATCGAAGCTGTGGACAATCCGGGGTAGTTTTGATCAAAGGCGATTCTCTCGGTGCCATCCCGTTCCGAAACGGGTTTTCTGGATTACATTGTGGACACTCGAGGGTAATCACCTCTTCGTTACCAAACCTATAATAAAATATACTTCTTGTCACCACGCGACAATTGAAACAAGCTATTGGCCGAGCTTCCCCCTGCAGATTGGTAGACTTCGGGCGAGCACCCATTTGATGGAATGCCTCAACAAATGCTTCCTGGCTAAGAAGCGTAACCGCTAGTTACGTTTGCCGCGTAACGAGCGGTTCGCCGGTAATGTTTGGAACCGTCATGTTCTGCATTAGGAAATGCGTACTCCGCGTCTTGGCACACCATCCTCAGCTCGTCCAGAGTGAATGTGGCCTTCGGACCCGATCGACTAAGTTTTTCTTTAGTATTTTAGCTAGTTCAATCTCAGGAATTTTAGTTTTTTAAAGAATGAACAAAATTTGGTCACTGGACTCCCAGGAGCCTTGACGCCAATCCATTATGTCACATATAATCTCATAATCAGACTTTCCCCACTTATCTATCCTAATCGTTGGTCTACCTCTAGGTGTCGTGTTGTTGGCTTCACCACCACCACTGGTGATGGCCACGCCACTAACATTACTGAATGGCGGTGCCATCAAGGAGTCGGTTATAAAGTGGGATGCGCTGCTGCGGTCCGACAAGGGCGGATTGCTAACCGGGAGTGGAAGGGTATCTACCAGCAGCTGCTGTTCTCCAAAGTAACTTGGAACCACCGCTAGAGCCGATATCGAATCAGTAGAATTTTCTCCGGGAGTGTTGGCTTTCGCAATGGAAGAATGTCTCTGATATCAACTTTTTTTTTCTTAACAGGTTAGTTTTTTCGACATTCGCTTCATCTATCACAATGAATCCCAAAATCGCTTCAATACCCGCTTGGCGGACAATGACCTAAAAAGCAAAACGAATTTCAAAGTAACATAGAAAAGAAAACGGAAAAAGGCACACGCCTGAAATAAAGATTCCACAAAAAAAAAGGTTACAAAAAAAATGAAAAGAGCAAAATGAATAAATAACAAAGAAATAAATAATAAAGGAAAAGAAATAATAAATAAATAAACACTAAAAACAATGAATAATAAACAAAAAAAAAAAAAAAAACAAATAATAAATAGGTCAGTAAACGGATCGCGAAGCCGTTTTAATAAAAAAAAGCGCGAACACCAACCCCTGAGGGGTTGGCCCAACGGTTCGACTTACTAAGGATACAACGAGTTTGGTTTATAAACGATTTATTCACAAGTACGAGTATATGGTTAGGAGGTTCCAACAGAACTAATTTTACTTAAACCTAATTCCTTCGAATTACACCTAACGGCGTGCATTGCTAGTTGATGGCGATTCGCTTAGTCAGCGACCTCGATGGTGTTGATGCCTCCATGCGCTGTTATCTGATACCCACCAATCGTGGGAACTCATAATGCGCCGTTATGCAGAGTTTGCACATTATGATCGCGCGTGTCGGTGCGAGGTGTTAACTAGGTCAATTCTAATAACCTTACGGATAAAGAATTTTCAGGCTAGCTACAACAATATAAGACATCACAACGAATGCATTGTTTGTTTCCATGATACACAGAAATACAAGGCATGCTCAGTAGACGCATACAAATCGCCATTTTGATATTTTATGACGTCAGATTCTTCTTTTATTATTATTTTATTTATTAAGTGAATATTATTTTTTTAAATTGAAGGTTTAAACGATTTTTGTATGATTAGAAGAACATATGAAACATAAAAACGACGTTGCCAAATACGTCTGTAAGACGTATACTGAAGAGCTAAATATCCGGCTAATATGCGTACAATATATATACATAAATATATATATAAACGTAGAATATATATATATTATACGGATACTAGCCAAATATTTAGCTCTTCGTTAAACATACTAAATATATCTTACAGATGTCAGCGGCGACATCGTATTAAGGCATATTTGACATATTATAGATAGAAAATATAGAACGTATATTTAACATAAAAACGACGTCGCCATATACGTCTGAAAGACGTACAAATATGTAGGTGAAAAATAAAAAATAATTTTGTTTGTTTTATGTTTTTTATATTTAAATTTTTCTTGTGATTTTCTTTAAATGATTTGTGATTTATTATTTATATTTGTATTAAATACAAATTAATAATTTACCTCATGTCGGAATCGAACCTGGGTCCGCTCGCACCAATAGTATGGATCGCAATAAATCGGTATCACTTTCATCTAATAAAGGGTCTTTCAATAGGGACTTCCGAGCTTTGACAGTTGATAGCGGCCATCTTGTTTAATCAACAACTGTCAAATTGGCTGTCATTTATTCAGTTGGTTTTGCCAAATCTCCATTGAAAGATATAGCGATCAACAAGACGGGCAAATGATAAAATTGTTTTGTCAAAATGGGTGTTCTGTTCGGGCAACGTTCTGCGCGCTTCGCTCATTGTACGGTCGCCATAATCGTCCTACCGAGAGGACTATTCGCAGTGTGGTGGATAAATTTGAGTGCATTGGTTCAGTAAAAACGAATTTTTCGTTTTGACTTGGGTCCGCCCCGTACAAAATTCAACTGACCAAGGAGCTGAAGGTAAACGACCATAAACAACGACGTGTGTTCGCTGAATTGGCCTGAAGACAACATTGACATTGTCAGAGTTATGCTTTAAATGTAAGTAACGGGTCCGCCAAATAACATCTTTTTTTTTTGAAAATGCTTAATCAACATCGAGTGTAGCTTCGGCTGTGTGGCACATAGCGCCGTCCTGTTGAAACCAAATATTGCCAATATCCTCCTCTTCAATTTTTGTGAACAAAAATTCGTTCAACATGGCCCGATAACGATCGCCATTGACTGTAACGGCCACTCCTTGCTTAATTTCGAAAAATGGCCCAATTATGCCTCTGGACCAAAATCCGCACCAAACAGTGACTCGTTTTGGCTGTATCGGCTTTTCAATGTATGCGTGCGGGTTTTCTGTTTTTTTTTGCTTGTTTACATACCCGCCAAGATCAAAATGAGCTTCATCTGAAAAGATGATTTTTTTTTGGCAAAATCGGCATCGATCGCAGGCAGTAATGTCGCAATATTTCCCAGCGTTGTTTAAGCTTATACACAACCATATTTGTTTAGCGGAAGGATAAAACTAATTATCTGTCAAATCAGACATGAGCTAAATGTTACCATTCACGAAATAAGCACTAGTTAAAAAAAAAACGTTAGATGGCGGACCCTTTATTTTTAAATGGTAAGTGATTTTTGTGTCGTCTAATGTAATGTTCGCGGTTTAATGAAGAATTTTGTTCACGTGTACGTCTACACTGTTCAATACAGGCCAGCTGTTTTGGCAAATACTGATTTATCAGAATTGGCTCTATATGGGTATAGCTTGGTGCCATTACTCTTTTCTCATGATAGTCTCGTGGTCTATGTTAAGAAAGAGATTACTTGCCCGAGCCTTCCCCAATACGGGCGTTCCAACACGGACTTTAACTTTCTGTGACTCAAATTTACTGTCCGCAAGCATGTCATTCAATATTGTTTTATTTACAGGAGTCTAAATCTCGACTTGTAACGAGTTTGATGCGCTGTCTGATTCCAACTCGAAAATTGTTTCCCTTTGTCCTGGCACTGAAATCGTTATTGCGGGCGATTTTAGTGTACACAATTCCAATTGGCTCCGCTATTCTGGTCAGACAACACCCGAAGGAAGGTATGTCGAGCTCTTTGCCGGGTTACATCACCTTACCTGATCGATGTGCCAAGGCGAATTCCGGATGATGCTGAGGAAGTTGCCCATACTCTTAACTTGTTTCTTTTCTCACCCTGATCAATATACCATTAGTGTAACTTCTCCATTTGGCACTTCGCACCATTGTGTCATTTCAGCAAATTTCTTATCCTCCACCCATCCAGTTAAAAAAAAACTTCCCACCAGGACCGTTTGGCAATACGAGAAAGCCAACTGGGACGGCCTGAATATTTTGTCCGACACTTTAACTGGTCACTATGCTTCCTCGATAGATAGATAGATAGATGCCAGTGCTGAAATGATCACAAATTTGATTCTTCTAGGGATGCGTGCTTTTATTTCCTAACAGAGTAAAAAGCCTAAAGAAAAGTCCTGGTTTAACTCTGAGTGTAAAGAAGTTATCAGGCTGAAAGAAATAAGTTTCCGATCTTACAAAGCCAACCCTACAGAGGAAATTTGGAAAAAACATAAACAAGCAAGGAACTCATGCAACTCCGTTATTGAAAGAATCAAATTTTTGCATGATCAAAAATTACGGCAAAAAATTCTGCAATGTCCCAAAGGCAGTAAAAATGTTTGATTATTTGTACAAAAAATATTAATAACTCCTCAACATCTTCGGTTCCAACGCTCATCGACAATTACAAACCAATTGTTTACTCTTCAGAGAAGACAAACTTGCTGCACGCTGCCACTGCGTAAGCTTTTCCATCGCTTCTACTCTTCTGAAATCTTTTCTAGAAGATGGAAAACAGCATTTGTCCAGCCTGTCCCTAAGAAAGGTGACCCATCCTTTTCCTCCTCCTACCGACCCATATCACTCAGCCTTTTTTCTAAGCTCATGGAAATGCTCATTAAAATATTTTCAAGGGATTTGATAGAGTTTGGCATGAAGCTCTCTTATCGAAAATGCGTGCTTTTGGGATCGATGATACTCTTGTTTGTTGGATTATAAGCTATCTTCTGGACCCTTCAATACATGTTGTATTAAACGGTTTCAAGTCTGATTCCCAAAAAATAAATGCTGGTGTGCCCCAGGGCTCCGTTCTGTCTCCGACTCTTTTTCTCATTTTTCTTGCGATTATAGGGACTATAAAGCAAGTTTAGAATTCGTGAATATAAAAAAAATTGAGATAACAATCAAACATGAAATTACGTTCATAGAGAAGTCTGAAAAAAATGATCGACAAAAATGTCTGTGTGTCTGCCAGTATGTATAACGAACTGCAGCCTAAACGGCTTAAGCTATTATCTTCAAATTTGGTGTGTGTGATTCTTTTGGCACTCCCCAGAGGGGAAATTGAAATTTTATTTGTAGGCCTAAAAAACGGTACCTGCCATATGACTGTTTAGGAAAATCTTAATTTTTCTCGAAAACGGCTCCAACGATTTTGATGAAATTTTTTGATAATTTTTTTGTTGGTATTAGCTATTATATGGTTAGAACCAAATTTACGGGAAAAGTCTATTAACGGCACCTTTCATGTAACGGTACCGCTAGGAATGCTCATAAATTTAGCCTTGAGCTTAATTTTGGACGCACTGTTAAGTGTAGAGACTCATTCTTTAGCCGCACTACACGAATGCGTTCAAAACCAATGTGCATCGGTAACTCCTTTCATCTTCTATCCAATGTTCCTAAACGCTCGCACGGTGTTGATACATGATAAGGGTAGTAAAAACCCCTTGAGTGCGCGCAGATTATAAAAAAAAACAACATAAAAATCGTTTGTTTGTTTAAAATAGCATTTAAATAATTATAACTAAATAGAAAAAATGGATTTTGAGTTGGGCTTAGTCAATAAACATATTCATTCTTCATTCCAATATATTACCAGTCCACAATATTGATCGAAAGATAATTAAAAAATATTAAATGTATATAGGTATGAGATATATAATATTACACCAAGATATGTAGAAAACCACACGTACAATAAACGTATATAAATACGTCATGTACGTCATGCCGTTGCATTCATCTTTATCGTTTAGGACATGTTTCGTATATATAGTTAATGTATATAAATCGATGTCAAATATTTATTGTATAATATACGTAAATTATACATATAAAAAATTCTTTCAATATAATCAATTAAATAGACCTACAATGTCTAATTCTAGTATATCATAGACGTATACATATTACATTCATATAAATTTGCATTACATATATGTAAATGAATATTAGACCTCCCTGTTCTATCTGGGTATTAACCAGACGGTCTAAGGAGCTTTCTTGATTAAGACATATGCTTTGCTTCAACCTCATTAACGAAGACAGCCAATACATTAAGGATTGACTAGGATAAAAACACGAACGTTGGGCGCCATTTGAAATACTGTGCTCCTTGTCCAGTTGTCCAACTGGAGCAATGACGCCGCCATGTCGGACCCGCATGTATCGCGTGCTCGTCGAGGTCTATTTGTGATAAAATATTTATATTTTTTTTATTCTGATGCTAGCTGTTGGGCCGCAACAGAATGAAGGATATGATATATGAGTGATGAGGCTTGAAGGTAATTGTGTATCTTCTCCAAGCAAATCAATTTTTCCCCAAACTGACGTACTTTTACGCTTTTGTTTATTAAATTGTTATTGTTTTCATTAACTTAGCAGAAGATTCGCAATTAAATGATAACGAGGCCCCCCCCTGTTTGTCCAATTAAAATTTACGACAAGTGTATAATCGAGGTTATTGTTACATTGACTGTTCCTACAGGCAATAACAGCAGGATCCATCTAGTTTGAAAAACAAATTCTTATCAAAACATCGTGAATTCTTTATCTGGAATGCACATAATAGACAAATAGTGTGATAAGGACCCTTCAGTGAGCAACAGAAGACCATTCGGAGTATATAAATAGGTTTTTGTAAATATTTTACCTGAGTGAAGCTAAGCGCCTTTAGCTTATCATCAATAGATTTACAGCCCATCAAGTCTCATCCCACATTCCATTAATAGCATTATCATCTCAAAAGGCTTATCAGCTTTGAGAATTGCGTTATCAAGTGTGGAACTGGTCGTATCCAATCTTGCCATAGAATTGGCAGATATTTTTTTTCTTTTTTTTTATTTATTTTTATATAAAACTGAAATTAATCTTATCACGTTCAAAAAAAAAAACGAACCAGCAGCGTGATCCTCCTTATGTTGCTTTTTTAAACACGGGTCTGGTCTGTCATTTTATCTCGGATCGTCGTCGTCGCGAGAGCCAAAGTCGTCATAAGTAATCTTAACAGTGGCGTTTATAATTTTAAGAGTGCGAACTAGGAGAAGGAAATTTAAAAAGAAAAAAGTGATTAAAATTTTTGCAGAACGGGTAACATAATGATGCGTGTAATACAGCAAGGGAACGGATCGAAGATCACATCCGTGAAAGATCTAGTGAGACTGTCTTTCAATAGATGGCGTCATGTAATTAATTGGTTTTTTTTACGATGTTTGTTGAAATTGATCTATCTATGTTTACATGTCTCTTTATTCAGCAAGGGAAAGTGATTGCAATTCGTCGAGAAGATCAATCGGTGTGGGAGCGTCGTGCACCTTTTGGACCAGCACATGTTCAAAAGCTGGTGAAGCAAGGAGTCAAAGTTATTGTTCAGCCATCGAATAGGAGGGCTTATCCCATGCAGGTGAGACTATGTTGATTATGATGGGTGTGATCACAAAGTGGTGTGTCATTGGTGCTCTTAAAGTTATTATTCTCACATCCTTGACATAAGGCTCTTAAAAAGAAGGTTTTAAATGGAGACGTGTAAGTTGGAAAAATGTATAACAAACCTCTTGGCCTTGTAAAGATATTCAGTCAGGATAAGAAAAATCCCACGGAAGGGTGGAAGTGACAAATCTGAAAAAACAGGATTTATTTAAATAAACTTTTTAAATGAATTTCAAAACAAAAGTAAGGATTTTTGGTTACAAAAAGAAACACTTCTTGTTGATGTACTCAAGGTTGTCATTCATTTTTAATTTTAGCATTTCCTTTTCCAGAATTGTTTTCTCTAATTTATTAAAAAAAGCTCATAATCTTATCTTTATTAAGTGAACAAAGTCGGCCTTAATTTGGCTATCTCGATGCAAGATACATACTTGACTTGTTCTTGCTGACATTCTATCACTATCAATATGGTGGTTGTATCTTTTAATTAGTTACGGATTACGGATAACACATTTTTCTCCTCAACGTGGCGCTTTTATTGCATCTTTAAAAAGGGAAGGTCACATAGCTAACAAGTCTATTTAAAAAAAAATTTTTTTTTGATTTATTAGCCTTCATTCCCTGACCAGATTTTTAAAAAGTCTTTACTTTGTAAAGGTGCTGTCAAAGAAGGCGACAAGTGTGACAACTGACAACCCGAACAGAATTTTCTTGAAAGTGTTTCCTGAAAGTCATTTCTTGCTTGAAAACGCTTTTACCGTGTGACAGTTCATGAGAGCGATTTCAAGAAATGAAATCAAATCTTCCGCTTTTAAAAACCGTTCTTGGAAAATTTTGCTTTCGTATGTCTCATCCCACATTCCATTAATAGCATTATCATCTCAAAAGGCTTATCAGCTTTGAGAATTGCGTTATCAAGTGTGGAACTGGTCGTATCCAATCTTGCCATAGAATTGGCAGATATTTTTTTTCTTTTTTTTTATTTATTTTTATATAAAACTGAAATTAATCTTATCACGTTCAAAAAAAAAAACGAACCAGCAGCGTGATCCTCCTTATGTTGCTTTTTTAAACACGGGTCTGGTCTGTCATTTTATCTCGGATCGTCGTCGTCGCGAGAGCCAAAGTCGTCATAAGTAATCTTAACAGTGGCGTTTATAATTTTAAGAGTGCGAACTAGGAGAAGGAAATTTAAAAAGAAAAAAGTGATTAAAATTTTTGCAGAACGGGTAACATAATGATGCGTGTAATACAGCAAGGGAACGGATCGAAGATCACATCCGTGAAAGATCTAGTGAGACTGTCTTTCAATAGATGGCGTCATGTAATTAATTGGTTTTTTTTACGATGTTTGTTGAAATTGATCTATCTATGTTTACATGTCTCTTTATTCAGCAAGGGAAAGTGATTGCAATTCGTCGAGAAGATCAATCGGTGTGGGAGCGTCGTGCACCTTTTGGACCAGCACATGTTCAAAAGCTGGTGAAGCAAGGAGTCAAAGTTATTGTTCAGCCATCGAATAGGAGGGCTTATCCCATGCAGGTGAGACTATGTTGATTATGATGGGTGTGATCACAAAGTGGTGTGTCATTGGTGCTCTTAAAGTTATTATTCTCACATCCTTGACATAAGGCTCTTAAAAAGAAGGTTTTAAATGGAGACGTGTAAGTTGGAAAAATGTATAACAAACCTCTTGGCCTTGTAAAGATATTCAGTCAGGATAAGAAAAATCCCACGGAAGGGTGGAAGTGACAAATCTGAAAAAACAGGATTTATTTAAATAAACTTTTTAAATGAATTTCAAAACAAAAGTAAGGATTTTTGGTTACAAAAAGAAACACTTCTTGTTGATGTACTCAAGGTTGTCATTCATTTTTAATTTTAGCATTTCCTTTTCCAGAATTGTTTTCTCTAATTTATTAAAAAAAGCTCATAATCTTATCTTTATTAAGTGAACAAAGTCGGCCTTAATTTGGCTATCTCGATGCAAGATACATACTTGACTTGTTCTTGCTGACATTCTATCACTATCAATATGGTGGTTGTATCTTTTAATTAGTTACGGATTACGGATAACACATTTTTCTCCTCAACGTGGCGCTTTTATTGCATCTTTAAAAAGGGAAGGTCACATAGCTAACAAGTCTATTTAAAAAAAAATTTTTTTTTGATTTATTAGCCTTCATTCCCTGACCAGATTTTTAAAAAGTCTTTACTTTGTAAAGGTGCTGTCAAAGAAGGCGACAAGTGTGACAACTGACAACCCGAACAGAATTTTCTTGAAAGTGTTTCCTGAAAGTCATTTCTTGCTTGAAAACGCTTTTACCGTGTGACAGTTCATGAGAGCGATTTCAAGAAATGAAATCAAATCTTCCGCTTTTAAAAACCGTTCTTGGAAAATTTTGCTTTCGTATGTTTTCGTCCCAACTGGGTCTAGTAAGTCCTATGTCCGGTTAAAACAAAAAGAAAGTATGAAATCACTTGCAGCTATAGACTGTTCAATAACAAAATTGTCAGTACAACAGGGCTTATGGGCGAGCTTTTTACAAAACATTGGCCCCTGTGTACATTAACACAACACTGAAAATAGAAATAACCGTTAAAAACAAAATGACACCCGGTGCAACTGGTTTTTGGTTCGTTAACTTCCGGAGTTTGAATTCAAACTTCGTTTTCGACTTATTTCACAAACAAATGAAATCAAATGCACCGTACAACTCCAGAACGGTTTTCTCGACCTTATATCATCAAAAATCTGTTCAGACAAAAAATGTGGATATTTTGAAGATCTATAACTTTTATTACAAAAGTTTTTCGATATAAGTGATACACAAAAAAATGTGACGAATATAAAAAATCGCCAAGTTGATGTCTGTTTGAAGCCGTGTTCTTGTTGGCGGTTTTCTCGACTGTTATTGTGTTCCTTTGACGTACGAGTGTTTGCTGACTGTTAACCGAACCAGTCGTCCCATCAAACGTTGAAGAGTTGACTGTGAAGGGCCACCACTTCTACCGTTAAATGGGTGCAACTAACGAACACTTATTTTGATAATAAGGGGTGGAATCGGCTAAGATGATATTTATATGATAAGTGATTGTCAAAATCAAAAAATTCAGACGTTGAATCATATGTGATCGATCACATTAAATTTTCAGTCTGCGTAAAGTGATCACCAGGAAAATTAAAAATTCTGACATCACCTAATGCGGACTCAATTTTTTGATTGTGACAATCACTTATCATATATCCGATTCCACCCAAGGTTTTATCATTTGGACATGCTGTTCAATCGTGTAACTTGCCATGGTAATTTGGCATCATTAATAGAATAATAAATGTCAAGAGTGCAAAAAACAAAAGTGCTGCCAAAATCTACCTACGGCAATTAAAAAACCTTTTAATTATCCCAGATCAGTGCGCATGAGGAGGTTTTGGTAGTCTTAACAAAATAGTTTAATTAACTTCGAATGTCATAATTCGTTGTCAATTTTTGATTGACAAAAACCCCAAAGAACAATCGAATTTAATATAGGGTTGGGGTCGAAGTTCGGTATGGGTCATAATTCTGTTTTCAAAACTCTTCATGCCAAAATTCTATTTTGCATAATAATTCTGGATGACTAAAATTCTGTTTTCAAAATTCTGTTTTTAAAAATTTTGTAAATACATATGTTTTAAAAGAGAAATCGTTTTAATAATATAAAAAGTGCGCACTCTTTTACATTATCAAAACAATTTCTCTTTTACAACATATTTACAGAATTTTGAAAAACAGAAAACAAATTAAAATTTGTTTATTTGTTTGTTCGCACTTAATGCGCTGCCTGTTCATCCAATTATAATTAAACTTTGTCAGTTTATTGCCTGCACTTACGGGAAGGATATAGGAATAGTTAAATTTGTTTCCAGCAGGTGGCGCGCGTACCACAATGTGTTTGAAAGAGTAATAGAAAATTTCTAATTAATGAATTATTATAAGAAAGAGGGATATATGAATCTAAATATACCGAAAGGAAGGTTCTTGAATAATTCGAATAATGCCCTAAACGTGGGGTTAGAAAAAAATTAAAAAAATTACAAGACGTATTTAGATAAGAAATGTGAAAAATGAAAAGTTGTGTTTATGTTAGCAAAACCCTAAAAGTACACAATCAATTACCACGAAAAATGTATCATGTATCACACAAATGTATCATTTCACTTAAAGACTTTCTTATGCTAAAAGCATTGTTAAAACTTGCAACTGATTGATGCTGCAGAATATCAACTTAAAAAATTGGGTGATGTTAGTGCGATAATAGGTAGATACATATGTAGTTGGCGCTGTTAAACATAAAGAAAAGCAAACATAATATATAACAGAGTGTTGTAAGCAAAGTAAAATAAGCTTCCAGCAGGTGGCGCGCAAGTCGTACCACAAAATAATGAATTACTATAAGAAAGGGGAAAATTAATCCATCTGATTCCATAATGAAAGTACTTGCTTGGTTCGAATTATGCCCTTCAGGAGTCATTCCATATTAACAAACAGAGCGGCAGCAATTATTTTGGACTGTAGCCTAAACGGTTGGCTCAATCGTCTTCAAATTTAGAACTTAAGGTTATTTTGACATTCTTCAGAGGGGTTTTTTTCAATTTTTTTTTTAGCTCGTAAATTAACGGTACCTGTCATATAACCGTTATTTAAGAGTTTATTTTTCTCGACAACGGCTCCAAGAATTTTTAAGAAAAAAAAATGTAATATGATGGGATAAAAACGGTACCTCCCATAGGACCGGTTTTATTTTCTTCGACTTTCTCAAAAACTGTTGATCCGATTACTATCAAAATTGATATTCAAGAAGATGTTGCTAGCTTAAGTAATTTTGCCTTAATTTTTTTTTCGAAAACTTGTTTTTTTGTATTTTAATTTTTTTTTATTTTTTTTTTTTTTTTTGAAAAATCATTGATTGATTTTTTTAAAATTTTTTTTTTTGAATGTATGTTATTTTGTGCTCATGTTTGTATTTTTAAATTATATTTTTTTAATCTTTTAAAAAATGTTGTTATTTAAAACCCGTTCCTACGATTTAAAAAAAAAATCTCACTTTTTAACATTTCTTAAAGAAATAAAATGGCGTTAAAATTATTTCACTCAATACAATTTAACGTACTTTATTCGAACAATCAAGTCACAAACGTCTATAAAATGATTGGATGTTAACTTTAATTTTCTTAAATTTTATTCTACAATGTACCGCACAGAAGCAGAATTTTGAACATACAGAATTAAATGAAATAACATAATTTTGAAAACCAGAATTCCGACCCGTTCCCTTTGATGTAATATGATTTCGATTGTATTTGATTCAAATATGAGAATGTTAAAGATATCTGAAACGGGTTGCTCATATATGCGGTCACATCGTCGAATAAAACAAAAAATATACTGCACAACTAGGTCGCACGAACTCGTTCTTATACGAATTTTTTTTTTCGAAAATTCGTTAATTTTTTTAATTAGTGTAAGAGTTTTGCAATAAAATTTGAAAACTAAATGTCTATCGAGGAAAAAAAATATTAAAAATCGTTCGAGCAGTTTTTTTTAAAAGTGGTTTTTTTGAAAAAAAAACTTCGAAATTTGTAGTTTCCACCTGGGAAAATTATTTAAAAAATTCAATCAACCCGTTTTCAAAATATTTCAAAACCAATGTTTTTTTAGAAAATTTGAAAAAATTGAAAAAAAAAAGTTTTTGAATTTTTTTTAATGCAATATTAATTGAATTATAAATGACTTCCTGTGTGCAAAATTTTATTGAAATCGGGATAAGGGTTTACGATATCTGATCTTCAAATTTGATGTGTGCGATTCTTTTGGCATTCCAGAGGGGAAATTGAAATTAAATTTTTAGGTCTATAAATAACGGTACCTGCCATATGACCGTTAAGGAAAAGCTTATTTTTCTCGAAAACGGCTCCAACTAAAAATTAAAAACAGGATTTTATCAAAACCAGTCCTACAATTTTCGAAATACATTTTTCATAAATTTTTTGTTATTTAAGACGTGTGATAGCGTACTTCATTTTTACTAAAAACCGTTAAGTATTGTGGTTTTGATACTTTTCATAAGTTCAAACTGTGTTATTTTCAACGTAAATATTACTTTTTTCTGTCAAAGATCTTTCCAATATAATAAGACACATACGAGCAAGTACGTGCGACCCAGTCATCCTAATTGTGTTTGTTCTGTTTGCTAAAAGCATTGAAAACATTTATTGGATTTCTTATCGCCGCGCGTAATTTGTAGTTTTTATTAATACATTTGAACTTAGCAATTTTGGCTACGTAATAAATAATAGTCACCTAAAGCTCCTAAGGTACCAGAGTTCCATTATATTGTGTTAGGTCATTCGGGAAGAATAACGTGTATTTTATAAAATTTATTTCTTCCTCCTTCGGTATTACTTGAATCTTACAATACCTCCGCATCGATTGAATGGTTGTTGTTCTACCATAAAGTATTTGCAAGTTTGGCTATTATGGAGCTGATTAAATTCCATGATTACTTTTAATGTTACTTATCTCTTTATCTCTTACATAAGAAGGTATGTATTAAGTGCAAATTTCGGCATTGCTATAGATAAAATTTGAACCAGTTATCAAAAACAATTTGTTTTTAATCAAAATCAATAATTTGAATAGGTTTAACATTTATTGACCAACGTCATCGTCCCTAATATCTTTTGACATATAAGTGCCTTTTTTACTTGCAACTGTTGTACTGTAAGGCAAGTTTAGGATTCATGAATATAAAACAAATCAAGATAACAATCAAACATGACATTCTGTCTGTCTGTCTATCTGTCCGGGTGTATAACGAGCTGCAAACTAAACGGGTTAAGCGATCGCCTTCGAATTCGGTATGTGTGTGTGGCGTTCCTCAGAGGGGAAATTGAAATTTTATTTTTAGGGCTAAAAATAACGGTACGTACCATATAACGGTCAAGGAAAAGCTTATTTTTCTCGAAAACGTCTCCAAAGATTTTAATGAACATTTTTTAGAATTTTTTTTTGTAGGTATTAGCTATCATCTTATTAAAACGAATTTTACGGGAAATGTCTATTAACGGTACCTTTTATTTAAGGTTTTTTTTAAATTTTCGATTTTCTCGGTAACGGCTTATTTAATTTCTATCAAAATTTATATTTGAAAATAACTAGATATCCAAATTAATTCTGCATACCAAAATTTGAAATAATTGTTTTTTTTTCTGTTAATAATTAATTTCTTATTTTTTTTCCCTGAAATTCAATGTTTTTAAAACTAATTAAAAACTATTATTTAAAATGTTATCACCTATTGTATATTAATAAACTCTAGAAAAAACTAGATACCAAAACCTTAAAAAACATTTTTTTTTCAAAAAACTAAAATTAAAAAACAGGATTTTATCAAAACCGAATACTTTAGGACGGGTTTTGATAAAATCCTGTTTTTTAATTTTTACTTTTTTTATAAATTCATTGTTATATAAGACGTGTGATTGCGTACTTCATTTTTATTGAGTGAATTGACCAATCAAGAAGTATATTTTAAAATGGAACAAGATGTCTTCTTCCTTCAGCTTTTTATGGTCAATGGTTTTAGCAATGGATCAAAGTTAATATTGATTTTTCCCGACGTTTCGACAGAGGTTTCTAAACCTCTTCAAGCACAAATGTTTAACAGACAATTTAAATAAAAATTGAAAAATTATCACAGAATTTTTTAATTTTTAATATTAAATTTTTACAACATTGTAAAGCTCTTCGTTTAAAGAAGTTTAGTCTTGACTAAAACGTGACGGTAAAAAGCCAAAGGAAGAAGACATCTTCATCCATCTTAAAATGTACTTCATGTTTACTAAAAGTCGTTAATTTTTTTGGGTTTGACACTTTTAAAAATAGGTTCAGACCATTTGATTTTTCTACTTTAATGTTACTTGTTTCTGTCAAAGATCTTGCCTTCCAATTTAATTACGCACATAAGAGCAAGTACGTGCAACCCAGTCGTGCTCATTTTTGGATCCACAAATCTACATTATATTTTTTTGTAAATTTTAATGGACTTTAAACAAATTAAAAGGAATTCAAAACATCAAAACAAACCCTCCTCGACAACACTGTTTATTAAGAGCTTTTAAAAAGCTTTATTACATAAAGCTCTTTAACATTAATATTTCTTTTAAGGAATTTCATTCAATTAAATATGATCCAAAAGTATAGTGTTTTACTTATTTTAAAGAAAAGAAAGGCAGTACTTAGAAAAGAACACGTAGCCTATTGGACAAACTCATGGTTTATCTGTACATCTTTTATACACATAAATAATAAATTGCACCACTGGATCGCACGTACTTGCTCATATGTCACATTGCAGAATAAAATTTAAGAAAATTAAAGTGAACATCAAAGCATTTATTGGATTCTTGTGACTTTTGATTCTTAAGTCCGTTAAATTGTATTGAGTGAAATAATTTAAACACCATTTTATTTCTTTAAAAATGTTAAAGTGTAAATTTTATTTAAATCGTAAGAGCGCTTTTTAAATAAAACGGTTTTTTAACAACTTTTTTTTTTAATTAAAAAAAATTCAAGAATAAGCACAAAAATAATATACATTTAAATCAAAATTAAAAAAAATAAAATATTGATTTTTCAAAAAAAAAAAAAAAAAATAAAAAAAATATTAAAAATACAAAAAAAAAGTTTTCGAAAAAAAATTAATGCATAATTATGTAGTCTGCCTACATCTTCTTGAATATCAATTTTCATAGTAATCGTATCGTAGGTACCGTATTTAGCCCACCATATAAATTTTTTTTCAACAAAATATAATGCTTATCTACATTAGTACACTCATTTTTTTCATAAAAATTCTTGGAGCCGTTTTTCGAGAAAAATAAGCTTTTACATAACGGTTATATGACAGGTACCGTTATTTTTTGAGCTTACAAATTTAAATTGAAAAACTCCTCTGTAGATTGTAAAAAATAACCTTAAGTTCTAAATTTGAAGACGATTGGTCGAACCGTTTAGGCTGCAGTCCAAAAAACATCCATACAGACAGACAGACAGACGGACAGAATTTTTCCAGTAACTCAAATATGTTTCTCTGTCATCGTAATGTCATGTTTGATTGTTATCTCAATTTTTTTAATCTGCACGAATGCATAACTTGCATTATAATACCTATAATCGCAAGTAAAAAATTGTCAAACACAACCCATAACGGTACGCCATCACACGTCTTGTATAACTACAAATTTATGAACAAAGTATTTCGAAAATTGTAGCACGGATTTTGATAAAATTCAGTTTTTTGAATTTTTAATCTTTTTAATTATATTTTTTTTGTATTTTGGTATGCAGTTTTTGGATTTTATTAATATACATTATTAATGTATGTATTATTATTAATATACAGTATTATAAAATTAAAAATAATTTTTTTTGATTAGTTTTAAAATTATTGATTTTTTCAAAAAAAAATATTTTTATTAGAAAAAAGCTATTCAAAATTTTGCTATGTAGAATGAATTTTTATTTATATCTTTTTTAATATAAAATTTGACAGAAATCCAAAGAGCCGTTACCAATAAAGCCACAAATGAAAGGTACCGTTACTAGACTTTTCCCGTAAATTTGGTTCTGATCAAATGATAGCCAATACCAACAAACAAATCCTCAAAATGTTCATCAAATCGTTGGAGTCGTTTTCGAGAAAAAATAAGCTTTTCCTAAAAAGTCATATGGCAGGTACCGTTATTTTACGGCCTACAAATTAAATTTCAATGCCAAAAGAATCACACACACGAAATTGGAAGAAAATCGCTTAAGCCGCAGCTTACTGACAGACAGACAGACATTGTTTGCCACAAACTTTTTAGACTTCTCTATGATCGTAATGCCATGTTTGATTGTTAACTAAATTTTTTTTATATTCACGAATCCTAAACTTGCCTATTAGTCCCTATAATGGCAAGTAAAAATGAAGTGCCTGTTTTTAATATTAATATAACAGCTTTTTACCAGATGCATATGAAAGTCGATACAGTACTTATAACAAAAACACAATTTTTAAAATGTTTGTCTGTCTGTCTGTCTTTCTGTCTGTTTGTTTCGGCTTATCTCGGGAACGGCTGCACTACATCGATTTTGACGGGACTTTCACTGGCAGATTTCTGATGTTCCAGGGAGTAACTTAGACTATTTAAATTACCCACTAGGTGGCGCTGGGGTGGTATTTTTTTTAAACATTCATATTTATGGACCGATTTGACGGGACTTTCAGTTTCGGCAGAAAGCCGATGTTGTAACTATTAAGTAGGCTATTTTAATTACCCCTAGGTGGCGTTGGAGTTGTTATTTTTTTATTTTTTTTTTTTATTTAAGCCTAGATTTGGACCGGACTTTTTACAGGCCGATAGCCGATTTTGTAAGGTGTAAGGCTATTTTAGTCACTCGTCATGCAACTGGCGTCGTTTCACCAGCAGATAGCTTATTTTGTAAGACGTAACTAAGGTTGTTTTGATTACAAGGTGGCGCCACGCCTGGTTCATTTTCGCGGAAATGTATGTTATGCTAGAGCAACGCCGGGTGTGTAAGCTAGTATCTACTAAAAATGATGTTCCCCAACTTCAATTGTTCAAACACAGATCTTTACATCATGTCGTTTCAGTTTACTGAAAAAAGTGCATCGTTCATAAATGTTTGGTTTAATCCAAATTTAGGATTCGAAAGACATATCGGTTCTTTTAAATGGCCGAACACACATAATATATTGAAACTGTATGCTTAGTCGTTTATTTAGATTTTAGCAGTTAATTATGGAAGACTGGACAAGTCCTTACCTATATATTGTTTTTTTCTCTTTAGCTCTTATTTTCAAGCCATTTATAATACCCCATGGAAAGCTTACTAGCATCTAGCTAAAGCAAAAAAAAAAAAACATATCGCACTGAAAATCCTGGAATATATATATTTAAACAACGCTAACCCCCTACGTATCTTGCTTGTCCTCATTGTTAGAGATTTTCAATCAAGCTTTCCTGGTAAATTCCAAAACCTCAAGGTCGCAGGATATTCATGATATCCGCCACCCATTAAAAAACTCCCCTTATCCTTTCACAATCGCGAATCGCAAAACAATCAGATTAAATCCTTAGTCCCATATAAACGAAAAACTCTTAAGCTTGCAATTATTTTTAAAACACATAAGCCTCTTAACAGCTTCCTTATAATCTGCATTGCTACATGCTCGCTCATTCCTTGAATCCATCACAACATTTCCCAACACAGAACCCGCCAAACCCACATCCCACAACACGCTTCCTTTCGATCAACATCAGAATAATTATTAATTAACCGTGTGCGGGCAAAACCAATGCCATAGGCGGAGCATCACAATCGCGATTCGGGAATCCATAATGCGACATCAGACGCGTCATAAAGAGTGAGTTAAATTAAAAGCTTAATCTGTAAAGAATCCTGCTGGGCTTTGTGAATATTGACTGCGCATTGCAGCAAAGACAACCAGAAAACAGGATTTACAGATTAAAAAAAAAAAAACAGGAACACTTCACAAAACGGACATGCAATGCGGCTTACGACAATGTCCTGGTGTAAGCTGCTACATAAATGCACACAACACCATGTGTGTGCAATATTTAATGTCCAATGCACCCGCTCCCTTGACAGATAGCCATTTAATATATTTGGTCCTCTTTCTATCTCTTTTGAATCAGGCATACTTAAGCTCTGGGGCTGTTATCCAGGAGGACATTAGTGAAGCATCTGTCATTTTTGGGGTAAAGCAGGTGCCTGTGGAATCGCTGATACCGGGAAAGACCTACTGTTTCTTTTCGCACACAATCAAAGCCCAGGAATCAAATATGCCACTTTTGGATGCCGTTTTGGAGAAGGTGAGTTGGTAAGGGGGAAGGGTAATCCTTTTATTTAATGAATTCCTTTGTAGAAAATAAGGCTTATCGATTACGAGCGGATTGTGAATGAAAACGGATCCCGGCAGGTGGCGTTTGGAAAGTATGCTGGCATCGCTGGTATGGTGAATATTTTGCATGGAATCGGATTGCGGCTGTTGGCACTTGGGCATCATACTCCGTTTATGCATATCGGTCCGGCACACAACTATAGGAACTCCTCGATGGCTCGTCAGGCTATTCGGGATTGTGGTTATGAGATTGCATTGGGAATGATGCCGCGTTCGATTGGACCATTGACGTTTGTGTTCACGGGGTCGGGCAATGTGTCTCAGGGTGCGCAGGAGGTCTTTCAGGAACTGCCAATTGAATATGTGGCACCAGAGACTCTAAGGAAAGTTGCTGAGCATGGAAGTGAGTTTGATCTTGAAATTTCTGGAGACATAATCGATTTTAAAAACCATTTTTTAGGTCAAAACAAACTATACGGTTGTGAGGTGAGCCGATCGGATCATTTGGAACGTCGGGAAGGAGGAGGATTCGATCATCAGGAGTACGAACAGTATCCTGAACGGTATATATCAACTTTTAACAAAACAATAGCTCCATATGCTTCAGTGATCATAAATGGAATCTACTGGGCTGTAGGCAGTCCGAAGCTGATTTCCATTCCTGATGCAAAAACTCTTCTCCGACCGGCGAATACTCCATGGCTGCCAACCAGCAAGGGTTCACCGTCGCTTCCCCATCGCATGCTGGCCATTTGTGACATCTCAGCTGATCCAGGCGGTTCGATTGAATTCATGAATGAATGTACCACCATTGACACTCCGTTTTGTTTGTACGACGCTGATAGGAATAAGGACACTAAGAGTTTCAAGGGGCCTGGTGTTCTGGTGTGTTCCATTGATAATATGCCAACGCAATTGCCACGTGAGTCAACAGATCTCTTCGGAGAACTACTCCAGCCGTATGTCCATGATATCATTCGAAGTGATGCCAAGAAGCCGTTGGAGGAAGAGAACTTTGCTAATCCCATTTACTCGGCTATAATTGCCAGTAATGGAAGACTCACGGAGAACTATGAATATATCCAGGAGTTGAGGGATAATAATGCGTAAGTTAGATCTCAAGAAGTGATCCAAACTTGTCTTAAAATTTCTGTTTTTTTTTTTAGAATGAAATCTCGCCACAAGGTCGAAGGTAGCCAGGAATACCACAAACGCATTCTCGTCCTAGGAGCAGGTATGGTTTCTGCCCCTCTGGTAGAATGGTTGCATCGCGAAAAAGGTCTTTCGATAACGGTGGCATCACAGGTCAAAGATGAAGCCGATAGACTTGCTCAGAGGTATCCTGGAATCGAGAGTCAATATATCAATGTGACTGAGAGTACAGGACACCTACAAGAACTCTGTGGACAAGCTGATGTGGTTATATCTCTCCTACCGTACAGTCTTCATGGAATTGTCGCTCGCTACTGCGTGGAAGAAAAAACTCACATGGTCACTGCCAGTTACCTGAATGACGAAATAAAGGAACTCCACGACGAGGCCAGGAAGAACGGAGTAACGATTTTGAATGAAGTTGGTCTTGATCCCGGCATCGATCATTTGCTCGCCTTGGAATGTATCCATGATGTTCAAGAGCATGGAGGTGTTATTGAGTCATTTGTCAGTTTTTGTGGAGGATTACCTGCTCCGGAGCATTCGGACAATGCATTGCGTTATAAGTTCTCTTGGTCGCCGAGGGGTGTTCTACTGAATACACTTTCTGCTGCAAAGTATCTCAATAAGGGACAAATAGTCGAGATTTCAGGAGGTGGTGATCTTATGTCGAATCCGAGAAGCTTGGAATTTTTGCCAGGATTCGCTCTTGAAGGCTTTCCTAATAGAGACTCTACCAAATACTCCCAACTCTATGGTTTGGGCAGAGACATTCACACTTTGGTCAGAGGCACAATTCGTTATAAGGGTTTCTCAGAGTGTATTCAACCTATGCAACTGCTGGGACTTATTGATCCCGAACCACATCCGATGTTGCATCCCGGAGGACCTGAGGTGACATGGAGGCAATTGGTCATTAATCTTCTGGGAATGGCAGATTCGAGTATATTCTATGAAAATCTAAAGCAGAAACTTGTCGATCGGGTGGGGAATGCTGATGGCATTGAAAGCTTGGGACTGTTGGATGATACTCCGGTGGTTAAGTTAAATACGCCTTTGGATACTCTAAGTCACTATCTGTCGAAGAAGTTGCAATTTGGTAAGTTTTTCGCAGGGCTAACTAAGGGTTCTTCTAATTTTTTGAATTGTCTAGAAACAACTGAACGGGATTTGGTAATACTTCGCCATGAGATTGGAGTCCGTTGGAATGATGGCCGACGCGAAGAACGTGGTATTAACTTTGTAGCTTATGGACAGCCGAATGGACACTCTGCTATGGCAATGACAGTTGGAACACCTGCAGCTATCGCAGCAAAGATGATTCTAGATGGTAAGTGGATGAAGTGTTTTATAAAATATAATTAAAAAATTCTGTGTTATTTTCAGGTGAAATTCAGGAAAGAGGTGTTATCCTGCCATTTACTCCTGATATTTATCGACCAATGCTATCTAGACTGAGGCAAGTTGGACTGACAGCTACTGAAACTTCAAAGTGGCTTAATTAGAGTTCTTAAACCTGAATGAAATTATATTAATTTAAGTTAGATTTTTTCTTTATTTTTTAATTTATTTGTAACGCCCTTTTAAATTCGTTTTAATATGTTCTTTCAGAAAATTAATTAAGTGATCCAATTTTTTGATTACAATAAAAATTCTCTATTAAACTATCGTATCCTAATAGTCTGATAAAAATAGTTTCGGATCAGGAAGCCAGACTGTTTTTCGATTTTCCAACTAATTTGACTTTTTTATATGGTTTTAAAAACCTTAGGCTGCATATTAAAGAAGGAAAAGCCAAGTACAAATAGGCTACGTCTGCAGAAAATTTTGGTCCAAAAATGAGGGTAGTGTGGCATGACTTTGAAGAAATGCAAACCTTTAACGCAGGCAATTGCTAAAATCCAATAGAATAGTCTTTCCAGGCTCTTAAAATCCTGAAATCCGACTCTACAAAAATAAGCTGATGCTGTGCAAGACTATGGTCTTACAATTATAGTTCTCACAAAAAGATTCGAGATTTAAGTGCTAAGCCATCCGATCTCGGAAAATCTTGCCATCAACAACAAAAATCAGTGGATCAAGAAGACGACATCAACCGAAAGCTTAATCAGGACGCACTCCAAACCATTATTGAGCTTCCGAACAACACATTTTGATGGAAATTCATACCAGTTACTTTGTTTGGACTAAATGGAAAAAATGGTAGTATTTGCCATGTCCGACGGCGGACCAGCCATTTCGATTTTAGAAGAACATGTCACAAACGAATTAGTTCTTAAAGGTCAACCACATCCACTTACTCTTCAGTTGTATTGTCAAAATGTCACTACGAAACCACTTACAGCCGAACGATACGAAAGCATAACCAGATCTCCAGATATTAAACTAGTCGGGATATGAACAGCGTTTATTTCTGGCGATGAAGAGCAACTGAGAGGTCAAACCGGTGGTACTTCTCGTATTGGATAACGTCCATCTTGAAATGTTCTTCACAATTGTCCAATCTGGGAATAAAGAAACCTATGGTTATAAAAAAAGCACAGCTGGACCAAATAAAAGTTGCCTAGCGTAGCCCATTCCCAAAAAAGTCTAATCCTCCTGCCCCACAAACTACCCACCGACTGCACTTTTTTCAAGATCATCGAAACCCTTATTAATTATACGCTCAAGAAATATCTCGAAGAATGAAAGCTTCTTAATTACTGGCAGTTTGGCTTTTATGGCAATAGGTCCACTGATGATTTGACGGTTTATCTTACCAAATAGTGGAACAACAAATCTTTACATCGTTTTGGTGAGAGTGAGATTATTGCGCTTGATATTTTCACGGTATTTGATAGAGTTTGGCATAAAGCTTTCTTATCGAAAATGCGTGATATGGGATGGATAATACTCTAGTTCCTTGGATTAGAAGCTATCATCTGGACCTTTCAATACAAGTTGTGTATTGGATGGGTTCAAATCTGATGCCCTCATAATAAATGTTGTGTGCCCCAGGGCTCCGTTCTGTCTCCGACTCTCTTTCTCATTTTTGATGGTACCCTACACTTAGCTTTTCATATTCATTTCTAGACTGACAACCCTGCTTTTGGACGTGAGTTTTTAACGGCAACGTATGCTAAGCTCATTAAATTTTGACCTTCACAGCATTATCAAATGGGGAATAAAAAAAAGTGTGGAATATAATGCGTCCAAAACACAATGCTATCTTCTGTCTTTAAAGTTGAATATACCACCCTTACCCTTACCTCTTTGCATGAGTGGAACTTGCATCAAGGAAGCCGATTGTCTCGAAATTCTCGGTATGCGCATCACCAACCACCTTTTGTGGAATGATCATATAGGTATACGTTGTCGCCAAAAATGCCGCAAATTGTTTGGGCTTCCTCTGACAATGTAAGCAATTCTTTTCCCCTTCTGATTTGGCTACTATCTAACAAACGTTTATCCGTCTAAGACTTGAATACAATACCCATATCTGGGCGGGTGCTTCTTCAACTCACTTGAGTCTTTTGGATTGTATTCAAAGGAGAGCATTACAAATGATTGGAGATGATGACGTCATGCGAGCATTTACGTGACTCGTACTTCGATGCAATTCTTCTTGTCTCTCACTTTTCTACCGCTATTTATAAGGTTATTGTTCTAGAATCTAGAGAAATAGCCAGTTGCATTCCTTCCCTTAAACAATTTCACCGTAATACCCGCCCTTCCAGAAATGCCCTCGAATTTACCATCGAGCCTTATTTCGGTCGTACTTTAAAGTTCAGCCGTACAACTCGAATGTGAAATGTTTTGACCAACTCTATATTTTCCTATCCCATTATGATGTTTATAAGTTTAAAACCAATGTGAATCGGCATCTCCTTTTAAATCCACTACTTTGTTCCTAAACTCGCGCTCTGTTTACGGACATTTAATTAAAATGGTAGCCAAAAATCCCTTTAGCGTGAGTTAATTATATTAAATGAATGGAACAAGCCTCAACTCCGCCCTGTTGAAAAAGCCGTAATAGGGCAAGCCATTTATGAACATTTTATTTAAATTTCGGGTATTGGAAGTCGGAGTAGCTGAAGACATCCGAGAGATGTTCTCTCAAATACAGATCAGGCCCAGCGATCGACATGCACAAGGATTTTTGTGGAGAAATGGAGACCATTCTCGGACCATTTTTTGCAGATTGTACTAAAAACCTGAGCACCCAAGAATCCTAAGTCGAACACCCAAAAGCCGGAGCTGCAATCGTGAACAAACATTATGTTAATGACTAAGTCGTAGTCAGCTTTAAATATGAAAAGGAATCGCAAAAGATTGATAAGAAGATAGTAAAGATCAACAGTGACGCAGGTTTTTATTTGAAAAACTTATCATCGAATTCAAATCCTTTGCAATGTAAAATCATCAAAATATGTACATCAACTTTGTGAACATTGAATGTCAATCAATTTTAGAAAACGTTGTGGGTATGCATTGGATCACTGCCGGTGATAGCTTCGAGTTCAGAAAAAAATTTCAACGAATTCCCAAGGAGATCCTAGAGGCGATTCGATCGCCGACAAAAAACAGAATTTCTTAGGATTTTGATGACTCTTTTTGACCCCTATGGACTCCTACCAGATTTTCTAATCTTTTCGTATTTACTCGTCCATGAGACTTGTGAGACCAGCATCATTTGGACAGCTGGATTGTTTGGAGTCAATCACAGTCATATCCACGGACTGTGTATCGCCTTTGTGTTTGAAAAACTATCTATGCCCGATGATGCAACAGGAACAATACAAAAATGAGATCACTTCACTACCTTGAAGAATGCAAAGACTGTTCTAAAAAGAAGCCCAAGCCCAATAAATTCGTTGTTACCGTATCTTGATGAAGAGGGCATTCCATGGGTTCAAAATGGTATTGATGAAGCCCAATCCTCTCATTTTAAACTAGACGTCCGATTTTGCGGCCACAGAAACATCTTTTGTCTGAACTCATCATGCGACACTACCACGAGAAACTTCATTAAGAAAATTCGACCGTAAGAATAATGACTTTACTTTCCTGTTGGCCTGTGCAAAGGGAGTTGGGCGATACACGATAAAATAAGGAAAGACATGAAACATTGCGTCGGTGTTTGAGAGGGGCAATTGATTCAGCGGCAGTTCTATTTCCTATCAATCTTAACGCTCAATTTTGTATTCTATCAAGCAGGTGAAGCGATGTTTGTGAAGCACCTGCCCAGAAGTGGGAGTTATACTCGAGTTTAGGGCGTATAAACGCTTTATAAATTGTAGCCAGATCAGATGGGGAAAAATACTTCTTACACCGATACAGAAAACCTAAGCACTTTGCAGCATTCTTAGCGATTTCAAATATATGGTCATTGCAACGGAGGTCGTCGTTGACACAAATACCGAGTACTTTGAGCTTTTCGGTTTCTTCGATGTAAGAGCCATTCATGGACAATGGCATTGGGGGTATGTTTGGCTTTAATGACACAAGACAGCATTGAGTTTTCGAAGCATTAAACTCCACACGATTCCTATTACCCCATTTGACAATGCTGTATAAATCAGACATACTGTATCGTTGCAATTGTACGTCCGAGGGTGAAGGACGTGAATTATCGAACGAATATGAAAAGCTGAGGGTAGAGTCGTCAACAAAACAGTTAAGTGGATTAGAAGTAACAGACAGAAGATCATTCATAAAAATGAGGAAAAGAGTCGGAGACAGAACAGAGCCCTGGGGCACACCAGCATTTATTTTGTGGGAATCAGACTTGAATCCGTCCAATACAACTTGTATTGAACGGTCCAGAAGATAGCTTCTAATCCAACGAACAAGAGTATTATCGATCCCAAAAGCACGCATTTTCGATAAGAGAGCTTCAAGCCAAACTCTATCAAATGCCTTGGAGATATCAAGAGCAATAATCTTACTTTCACCAAAGCGATGAAAAGATTTGTTCCACTGTTCGTTGAGATATGCCATCAGATCACCAGTGGAACGGTTGCTGCGGAAGCCATACTGACGGTCATGGAGAAGCTTTCGGTCTTCGAGATATTCCCTAAGCTGACGGTTAATCAGTGTTTCCATGACCTTATAAAAGATGGATGTCAGTGCTATGGGTCGGTAGGAGGAGGGGGAGGATGGGTCACCTTTCTTATGGACAGGCTGGACAAATGCTGTTTTCCATCTTCTAGGAAAGATACCAGAAGAGTAGGAGCGATGGAAAAGCTTACGCAATGGCTTTGCTAGTGTGGAAGAACACCTCTTCAGAAGAATCGGGGGTATACCATCCGGGCCAGCGGATTTGTGTATATCGAGATCTTTGAGAACTCTTGCTACTGTACGAGTGCGGAAAAAAATCTGTCCCATGGAAAAATTTACATTCTCAAGTACAGGAGGGACAACGTTGCTATGCGGCAGCGTGGAGCTAGCAGCGAAATGGGCGGCGAGCAAGTTTGCCTTCTCTGAAGAGTACACAATAGGTTTGTCATTAGCGATGAGCGTTGGAACCAAAGATGTTAAGGAGTTTTTAATATTTTTTACAAATGACCAAAAATTTTTACTGCCTTTAATTTTTGGTCATGCAAAAATTTGGTTCTTTCTATAACGAAGTTGCATGAGTTTCTTGCTTGTTTGTACTTTTTCCGATTTTCCTCTGCAGGGTTGGCTTTGTAAGATCGGAAACTTACTTCTTTGAGCCTGATAGCCCATTCATTTTCAGGCTGTCCCAGTTGGCTTTCTCGTATTGCCAAACGGTCCTGGTGTTGAGGTTTGCTTTAACTGGATACGTGGAGGATGAGAAATTAGCTGAAATGACACAATGATCCGAAGTGCCAAATGGAGAAGTTACACTAATGGTATATTTATCAGAGTGAGAAGTAAGAAACAAGTCAAGAGTATGGGCAACTTGCTCAGCAACATCCAGTATTCGCCTTGGCACATCGATCAGTTGGGTAAGGTGATGTAACGCGGCAAAGAGCTCGACATACCTTTCTTCGGGTGTTGTCTGACCAGAATAGCGGAGCGAATTGGAATTGTGTACACTAAAATCGCCCGCAATAACGATTTCAGTGCCAGGACAAAGGGAAACAATTTTCGAGTTGGAATCAGACAGCGCATCAAATTCGTTACAAGTCGAATTACTGTCGAGATTTGGACTCCTGTAAATAAAACAATAATGAATGACATGCTTGCGGACAGTGAATTTAAGCCACAAGAAGTTAAAGTCCGTGTTGGAACATTGCCCATATTGGAGAAGGCTCTGGCAAACAATACCATTCCTAACATAGACCACGAGACCATGATGGGAAAAGAGTAATGGCACCAAGCTATACCCATGTAGAGCAAATTCTGATAAATCATTATTTACTCCAACCTTAAGATCGACACTCCTGTTCTGTTTCAGAAACTTATTAAAAACTTAAATTATTCACCGAAACAGCATCGCCATTTCCATTTTTTCCAAGGAATCAATCAATCAAACTGTCGGTAGACGGTCTCAGTTTATATTTTGCGCGAGTCTTTTTCAGCATCTTTTGTCTACTCCCCGCAGTAGCCGATGGGGAGAGAACGTCCATTTATGCAACAGCTGCCTCTTATCCAATAGGCATGTGGTTTTAAATGCGTCCTATTTTACAGCTACTGTCCAGATAGAATTTAAGTTCTCGGTATCACCGACGATGTCTGCTTTGCTGGAAATGCAGTCTCATTGAATTTCACGTTGCGGGTAATCACAATTTCTCGAGGAACTTATAAGTGCCTCTGACGGGAAACCGAATCCTGACCCTTTGGCTTAAAAGTCCGACATACTAACCACTACACCACAGGGCACTTCACCAATGCGCATCCCACAATCCAGAATAACCAAAATTAAAACACAATTAAGCCCAGAAACAAAGCCAAACGTATTCCAATTATTCTCTGCGATTGCAGCTAAAATTAAATTCAAAACATTTTCATCATTTATGGGCTTCAATATGTAGACTTCATTACCTTAATTAAATTAAACAGCAATCTAGAAAAACCCTTGTGTGTGCATAAGCCCACTACCCTAGTGCCTACTCATTTTGACTTGTTTGCCTCCATGGTATATTGTACGGTAGCCCATATTCCATGCCGCAACTTGCCAAATCCTAGATATTTTCGTAGGTTTTCGCCAAACCCGGCAGTCAAATATTCACAAGACCACCAGAAGCTTGTTTGAAAATCCCTACCAGCAGCTAAGCCTTCTAATCCTCCAATTAAAAGCGGTCACTGAACACACACAGTGGGGTTCACTTCTCCGGTGATCTGAACCTACATTAGAGTTTCAAACAACGAGTGGCGGCGGCGGGCAGCCGTCTAACGATTTTGTATTTTTGAACAAACCAAAAATATGTCTCTGTCTCATGCCGAACCCAGGTTGGTCCATTTACCATAAGCTTTAGAGAAACCACATTGCAAACGACTGCAATGTGGAGATGGCCAAAGAGGACGAAGGGCACAATGGAGATTTTTTTCACAGAAACAAGGAATAAAAAATCACGAAATTCACATGAATTCTCTTCATTCCCTCGCTCCGGAGCCACAATCGCATGGTAAATTAGATTCTTCAAATGTATGTAGATGTAGTAGCTCCATATTTTCTTGGTTCTTTAGCACCCGATTCCAGACTCGAGTACCATCGCACACTTTAGTTTTGTGGCAGGTTGGATGTATGTGTATGGATGTAGGTATGCTTGATTTTTTTTTGCCCACTTTTTTACGTCCAGTTTGAGTAGAATGCCGGAACCCACAAGGGTGCAAGGTTGGCGGGGGCGAGGGATCATGCGGCGCGTTAGATAAATTGCTAAGAAAGTGCAGCAGGCCAATATATATGGTACTTCTGGTTCCGCACTTTAGTAGCAAATGCTGTTTCACATCATAAATCTCGTTAGTTCTCCATTCGTAGTTTACTCACATAACCCAATGGATTAAATGTTGCCAGATCTCAAGTAAAGGAAGGACTCATGGAAAAAGGTTGGCATTATTTGGGATGCATTCAGAATAAAAAAAAAATTATTGGCGCTACAGCTCCTTAAGGAGCCAATACCTTGTGACTTATACTCTCAACCATTCCTGTGTGTGTGTTTTGTAAATAAGCAAGAATTGAAGGGACCTACAGTTTACCGCCGAGTCCGAACGGCTACATGAGATGCACTTTTTTGAGAAAAATTTTACTCTTTTAGGTTTTGTCAGTTCCTCTCTTGCAGGCAGTACACCGGAAAAGAAGGTGGCTATAAGCTGGATTCGATCCCAAGCTCATTCACTTAGCAGTCCGACACACTAAGTCACGGGGCACTACACTACACAACACTACTACTACTACTTCAGAATTTAATTGTTCTAATTTTTGTAATAAAATAGGTTGCAATGTAATATAAACACATCTAACTGCTCAGTTAGACATTCTACTACTTTCGGCGATCATTTCAAGCTGTCAGAATACAAAATATTTAACCAATGAGATGACTCCTTTTATCGTCCAATCAGATTGATCGTTGTATCTAGAAAAGACATTCAAAAAACATATAGACGACAGTGACAGTTGGTGTGAAGCAGATCCCAGAGTACGAAGTGTGAATCGCTTGCTCAAATAAATAAATTGTATTACAATTTTAAAGCTTAAAATCGTTTCTTTCAATTATAGTTTAAATTTGTATTTTCATTAATATCTAAAGCAGAGAAGTGGGATAGTTGTGCTCCCAGTCGAGATTGTTACGATCGTCGGTTAAAGAAGAAGACAGGGAATGGTATTTTGCAGATAAAAGAATATGAAACATACTCATCCAAAATACATGGGCTGTGGATAGGCTAGTTAGAAATAACCGAAAGGCTATGCAAATTTTATAACATCAGCCTCATAATGCAGTCGCCAGTTGCAATGAAAATTGCGAGAAGTTTAATGACTTTTGCAGTGCTAACGGCCTTGATTGGTGGCACCATTTTTAAACACAAAACGTACCATAAAGTAACCTGGGTGTCTACGGACGAATAAGCATCTTCCAACTAAATTGACCACTTCGGAATTAGTCGACATTTTAGAGTAGTCTCCTAGATTGTAGAAATAGAAGAGGCGCCAACATGGAGCATGCCCGAGACCACCACCTAATGGTAGTTACCGTAAGACTTCATATAGCTGCAATGCAGTGATCCAATGGAATCATCCAAATTCTCAAGTTTAACGTCGATGTACTGCAGAATCCCGCAACACGGCTACAATTTAAGGCTCAATTTTTATCACGAAATGAGAACAGTCAACATTAAAGAATCCGACTCAATAAAAACCACTGAAGTGCTGTGAAAAATCATTATCAACAAGAAGAAACAACACCTGGCTTTCTGAGAAAACTTTGGTACGGATGAATGAACGTAAAGAACTGAAAGCTTGCATAACAGCTGCGCAAAGACAAGAAAGTTAAGAGCTGGAATCTTTGTACCACATGAAAAAGAACGGTCCACCGTAATGTGCGACGTGACAAGCATAAACACATCATACATTTTGGCTCAAAAGGGAGATTTACGTTTTACCTGCTGTTGCTAAAATTGAGGCAAGGATTGTTTTGGAATACCTCAGAGAACACCTAGCAGCAAAACCCAATATTTCGAACAGGCCGGTTTCCATGGTTGATCCTCGTGCATTAATGATATCAACACCTTAAGGATCACAATTAAACAATGCGTTGAATGTCGACCAGCGCTACACCTGATATTCATCGATTTTTAGAAAGCTTTCGGCGGCGTCAACAGGGAATTTATTTGGCTTTCTTTACACCGAAGGAGCATCCCGGATAAATAAATTTCTATTATTAAAGCAACATATGAAGGATCTAAATGTCATGTTCTACACGAAGGTATGTTTTCGAATCCAGGGCTGCATATTGTCGCCAATACTGCTTTTAATGCTGATAAACGATGTTCTGTGCGCAGTCTTGAAAGAAAACGAAGGAATTCGATAGATTTTGACATCCTACCTGAAACGTCTTGATTTTTCGGACGATGTATGTTTACAAGCTCATAAGATTATGGATCTCCATCAAATCAAGCTGAAATCGTGGGGTTGAAAAACAATACCGCCAAAACAAAGATGATTAGTCTCGGGACCCATTCATCCCCTCTAATAAATATTTCTCAACAGCGGGAGTATTATCATTACCGAAGGCGTAACCGAACAAGACACCAACAGCCGTATTGGTAGAACAAAGGCTGCGATTTCAACACAAAATTAGATAGAGAGCAGGTTTTTATGCAGTTCATAGGCTCCTATAGTTTGCATGAGAACACTAATGACAATGAACTACGAGTCATAGATAATGGCAGCATCCATAAAATTGGTCGTTGTGATTACCAGCATAGATATCTACAAAGCCAGCTCGGGATCACCTGATGGAGTTGGGCTCGTAACCCCATTGATCCCTGGTAATAAATAGTCACCACTTCTCGACCCTGATTGTTAACGAACGTATTGAGGTGCCAACATTAATGGTGTTCCAAAAACGAATTGCGAATTACTTTGCGAAGACTTATTGTATCTGCACCTTATGTTTCAATCAACACGTTGTCAACACCTATGTATGTATGCTCACGTCTGAGCTTAAAAATGCTGCATACTAAGCAATGCAGCAGTCTCATAGAATGCAGAAACGCAAAGATGAATGCTCAAAAGAAGAGAGAAAAGACTTCACAGACAAAAAAGGGCAGCCTAGGAGAAAAACATTTTCTGTGAACTGTGAAATGGAAAGAAATAAAGATCGAAGACCGCTCAGGTCATAGAGTAAAAATATTATAAAAAGAGAAATCTTCTGCCCTATATTTTTACTCTATGGCTCAGGTGCGGAAGTTTTGCCAATGCATCAGAAACATATCGCAATATACATCACGATGCACTGCAAGGATATGGTAGAAGGCAACGTGGCAGACCTTGTTTAAGTTGAAAGGATTGTTGCGGTAAATGTTACCACAACAAGTTTCACCTACCCATTGCTTTTCCCAATCCCCATTCTGTCGTGGCTTTAAAATGTTTCAAAGAGTCCAGTAGGAACCTGGTCCATCAGCCAGAGAACTGCTCTTTAAGTATTCTGCAAAAGCAACCAATTCAGGTACCATCAAAAATTGTGTGACAGGTCGTCTACACTACCCCATTATAGACGGACGGTCTCTTTAATAATCGAGTGGACTACAAAATAGAGAAAGGCAAGAAAATTATGACCCATGTCCAACTATGTGGGAATTATAATCACACCAACATAAATTTAGCATGGCCGAGTGCCCACCATAAAGTGTCTGACATAAAGAAAGATCACGATGCGACTTGTTCCCCTTTTATAGTATCTGTGCGGAGATTTTAATTTATATAAGTATTTCACCACTTTAGTAGGAAAATACTTTAGACTCTACTTTAGAGTTGTGGAGAAAAAAAGGACCAAAATATTTTTGTTGGAGGAAGATAAGTATCATTTTCTTTTTGTACTTGGTATTCATATTTTTTTTTTTTTTTTTTATAATTAACGCGCGCACAAGGGGTTATGTGTTTCCCTTTTAATGTAGAACACACTGCGCGGGCATTACGAAGAGAGGGAGGGGAGAGATAGGAGGTGCCGATTAACATTGGTTTTGAATGTTAGCAGATTAAAATGGCAAGGGAAAATCTCGCCGGGTAAACCATTCCAAATTCGTGTTGTTCGGCTAAAAAAAGAATCCCTATATTTCACGGTACGTCCGAAATTGGGCTCAAGGGTGAACTGATGAGCATTCCTTGCGAGACGAGTATTACGGGAGAAACTTTTAAGGGGAGGAATGCAACTGGCTACTTCGAGTGAAGATTTTTTGTAAAAGAAACGATAAAATAAGGAAAATCCTTATAGAATTTAAGGTAGTTTTGTTAATTTTTGTGTATAAAATTGTATGGACACGTGATCCAAATTTTATTTGGTTTCGAATTTCAGCAAGTTTGTTCTTCAATTGTGATCTTCCTATGTGTTGCCGTCTTTGCTTTTTCAAATTATTGTTCTTTCTTTTGTCTATTGAAAATATTCTGGGTTTTTGCCCAGGCCTTAAACTAAGATTTCCCAGACATCCCTCCATTTATAAAATCCTTCAATTCCATCGGGAAATAAATCTTGAATTTTTCATTTTCTTTATTCCTTTCACCTTTTTTTGTTTTTATCTTTATTTAAAACTATCTTCTACCCGCGACTTTGTCTGCGTTGATTTGATCATTTTTATTATTTAAAATCCTATGTACTAAAGCATGTTAGAAGTATAGTGAGTCCTACCAAACTTCAGAAATTCATGAAGTCGTTGAGGCATGGAAGCATAATAAACAAACCTCCAGCCATACATCATTTTACATACATACATATAAACCTCTCCCACAAGAACCGTAGATACAATATTTTGTTTAGGATAAAAAAATTCATTCGAATCCGTTAAGACGTTGAAGTGTGATTGCGAAACAAACATCTAAGCATCCAACTATCCAAACATACAAAACACTCACATTTATAATATTAATAGGATCATATTTTTATTTTCATTTTTACGTATTTAAATTTTATTTTAATTTCTAATAGAAAAAAAACCTGGCAATGCTGCCATAACATTGAATGCCAGAGGGTGGTCCCGACGAAACTGCTGAGCGAAGGTTTTTTTTTCTTGAAAAAGGATTTCACTCTTGATGAATGGGAACAAAAGGAGGAGCAGGAGAATAATGTTTTGATGAATCTTCTTTTCGGCCACAAGAGATGTGTTGCAATGGTATTGAAAAATCGACATATAAAAATTTCCACCCGACACGGGGCTACAGGACCAAGAGCAAAGACACTAATTTGTGTTCAATTAAAATGAAATTCAATTCGCGAAAACCGCAGCAGCAGAAAATGAGTTTTCCTATTCATTCGTGGTTTGCTGAGGGGAATTGGATTGCTTTTGTTCAAATCAAGGTTGACAGGATTGATAGAGAGATATGTTCGTAAGAAATTCGATATTGTCAAGGGATGATTTCTTCCGGTTCGGTAAACTTTGAAGGGTTGGAATGACGACCTTGCAAACACATCTAGTTGGGGATGTTCGAGACGTGTAGTCGAGAGTCACAAGTCAATGTTTTTCCAATGAATGGACTTCGGGCAATGTAATTTTCCTTTTATTTTTAAAAGAAATGTTTTCAGTGATAATGGAGATAGGAGTTCCGGGTCAACGAAACATTAAACACGTGAGTAGGTCTTGATACTGGGTTTATTTTAATCATCGCAGATTAGCAACTATGCCATGTTTACGAGGCGAAAACAGTTCATCAATGAATAGATAATTGGATTTTTATTATTTATTTTTAGCTGATAAAAGCTTAATGAGATGTTGGATTGCAATTTCTTTGTGTTTTATTTTTGTAAGAGGAAAGAGAATAAACGATTTCAGTGGAATTTTCAAGATTTTATTGGAAGACTTGGAGCTTATAACAGCCTACTGATAATATTTAAATGAAAAAAAGGTTCTGAAAGGCCGACAGCGGCGGATAAAGGTTTTCATGAACTCGGTTTCGAGATTAGCTTTGTGTCGAGGTAAACATTTGTTTTGAGTTTTTGAATTCTAGAACAGAAATGAGAGTTATTATATTTTGGCGGTAATGTGTATTCTGTTAAGATACATTTTTTTTAATTTTTTTTATTTAGGTACACATATATATTACATGTGTTGAATTTTTTCTGGACCGTCAGTTAATTAATTAAAATAGTATTTAAGAGAAATAAGCACTGGTTTGGTACAACCATACCTGTTGTATTTATTTATTTATTTATTTTAAACTCAACTACAGACATTACATCTACATAAGTTGCTTATAAAGCATTAAAATTTAACATCTTAATGAATAGCTATGATGTATCCTGTTAATAGTTGAAACAGGAAGATGACAATACGTACCTGCCTTTTTACTTACGATTATGGGGACTATAAGGCAAGTTATGCATTCGTAAACAAAAAATAAATAAAATTTTAGTTTTAGAGCTAAAAATATGGTATTGGCTATCATTTGGTCACAACCAAATTTACAGGAAAAGTCTATTAACGGTACCTTTCATACAACGGTTTTTTAATTTTTGCCTTTCTTGGTAACGGTCTTTTGGATTTCTGCCATATTTTATATTTAAAAAGATCTAGGTAGCAAAATCAACCAACGAGATAGCGTTGAACACTTAATTCACAAGAGATAGCGTTGAACTCTAAATCAACGAATTAACATTGGACACCTAGTTTGCAACGAGATGGCGTTGGACACTAAATTCACAATACACAAACAAGATAGCGTTGGATATGAAAACTAAATTCACAAAGAGATGGCATTGGACACTTAATTCACAACGACAAAGCGTGGGACAATAAATTCAAAAAAAGATAGCGTTGGACACTAAATTCACAACAAGATAGAGTTCAACACCTAATTTACAACGAGAGGGCGTAGGTTACTAAATTCAGAACGAAATAACGTTGGACACCTAGCTTACAACGAGATGGCGTTGGATATTAAATTCCCAACGAGATAGCGTTGAACACTTAATTCTTAATAATACTTAATAATGGAAAAAGTTGGTTTGGGTCCCACGGAAGATTTTCAATTGTATTCATGAAAACTTCATACCTGGGACACAATATATACAGCTGCAGTACTCCAAAATAGAATGGACAAGTGCACAGCAAATTTTTTAGAGAATCTCAATCAAACCAAGGCGTCTCCTTGTTTCTGGACAATACGGGGATTATTAGGAGAGTTTTGTGTCAAATAAAACTCCTGTCATTGAAAGCATCAAATCTTTCTAGAATGTCTTTTTCAATAAAGTAGTATGACAAACATGGTTCTCCATTTTTCGAATATGCAATAACCTTACAATTTCTTCTGTTGAGTTCCATTCCTTTTGAGCAACACCAGGAAATAAACACAAGGGTTCATAAAGTCATAGAACAGTTTGAAGTTTGAAGTCGTCAGCAAATTTCAAAATCATTATTAAAAAGAAGAAACAAAAGTGGACCAATGTACCTCTCTTGTGGAACTCCGTATAAAACATTTAGTATCTTAGACATGCAGTGTTTGAAAATTACGAATTGTGTATGATTTTTCAAATACAATCCACCCCACCAATGGAGAGTGCTACCAATCGATAAAAGCCAATATCTTTTGACACATATTTAATAGTTTGGGTGCGAACGACATATGATTCCAAAATTACCGAGACCGTATCATCACACAAATTCTGCCTGATTTGCGCGTGAGAATGACAGAAATAGGAAGCGTGCAGCCTTTAAGTCTACTGACCTTTTTGAACAATTTCATTTTTTACACAGCGTTTATAGTCTAATAAACAGTTAATTGTGAAGAATACACTCTTGCCACTTTATTAGATATTGTGATCTTTTATTAAAAGTTTTGAATTTTTTTATTTTATCAAGTTTTCACAGTTTTTTTTACACAATCATAAACAAAAACACGAACAAAAATACAAACCAAGATTCAGTTACAAACAATAATAAAAAATGGGCACGACTGGGTCGCACGTACTTGCTCTTATGTGCCTAAATACATACTACAATATTTAACTGTTTTTAAGTAAAAATGAAGTTCGCTATCACACGTCTTAAATAACAAAGAATTTATGAATAAAGTATTTCTAAAATTGTAGGACGGATTTTGATAAAATCCGGTTTTTTATTTTTAGTTTTTTGAAATTTTAGAGTTTATTAATATACATGTGATCATAAAATTAAAAAATATTTTTTTTATTAGTTTTAAAAATATTGATTAATTTGTATTAGAAAAAAAAGTTATACAAAATTTTGATATCCAGAATTAATTTGGCTACCTAGATCTTTTCAAATATAAAATTTGACAGAAATCCAAATCCAAAAAAAACCGTTATATGAAAGGTCCCGTTAATAGATTTTTCCCGTATATGAGGTTCTAATCAAATCATAGCCTATACCAACAAAAAAATTCTCAAAAATTTTCATCAAAAACGTTGGAGCGGATTTCGAGAAAAATAAGCTTTTCTTAAACGGTCGTATGGCAAGTACCGTTATTTTTAGCCCTAAAAATAATATTTCAATTTCCCCTCTGATGAATCCCAGGATCACACATACCAAATTTGAAGGCAATCGCTTAACCCGTTTAGGCTGCAGCTCGATATACACCCGGACAGACAGACAGAGAGACAGTTAGACAGACAGACAGACAGGCGGACATTTTTTGCCAATGACTTTTCTAGTCTTCTCTATAATCGTAAGGTCATGTTTGATTGTTATCTCATTTTTTTTATTCACGAATCCTAAACTTGCCTTATAGTCCCTATAATCGCAAGTAAAAAATATGATTTTATTATTAACTAGCTTACTCACCCGGCGTTGCTGGGTTATACAATACATTTTCTGGATCCCGATAACATTGCCAAATATCGGGTGCAACCGTAACTAAATGATGCCGGCACATTGTGCATGTATTAACTATCAATTGATCAGGAAGTCTATTAACGGTCTCTCATATAATGTTTTTTTTATTTTTGGCTTTCTCGGTAACAACTCTTTGAATTTCTTTTAAATTTTATATTTAAGAAGATCTAGGTAGCCAAACTAATATTGCATATCAAAATTTTGCATAACTTTTTTTATAATTAAAATAAATATTTAAAAATTTTTTTTTTGAAAAATCAATATTTTATTTTTTAAACTAATCCAAAAAAAATATTTTAAATTTTATATTCCCGTGTATATTAATAAACTCTAAAAAGCTGGATACCAAGATTAAAAAAAAAAACTAAAAATAAAAAACAGGGTTTTATCAAAATCCGTCCTACAATTTACTTACTTTTTTTTTTTACTTTTTTTCATAAATCCGTTATTATACAAGACATGTGATGGCGTACTCCATGTTTACTAAAAACCGTTAAGTGATGTGGTTTTGATGCTTTTTACTTGCGATTATAGGTACTATAATGGAAGTTATGGATTCGTAGAAAAAAAATCTAACAATCAAAAATGACATTACGATAACATAGAACTTGAAAAAAGTGGGTCCGGAAATTCCGCAGGTCTGTCGCGCCTCTACAGCCTAAACGGATAGGCCGATTTGCTTCAAACTTGGTTTTTAGTATTTATTAGGTAGTATCTCAGGGGTTGTTTTTCATTTTTGCTCTAGGTTGAAAAATAGCGTTACCTGCCATACAATTTTTAACAAAAAGTTTGATTTTCTCGAAAACGGCTCTAACGATTTTGATAAAACTTTCAGGGTGCTAATTTTTTGCAACAATACATCTTGCAGTTAGAATGAATTTTTCGAAATTTGTTCTATAACGGTACATCTCATATAATGCGGTTGTATCGTAAGCTTTTATCCCGATTTCAATAAAATTTTGCACATAGAAAGTCATTTATAATTTAATTAATATCGCATTTCAAAATTTTCAAAAACTTCTTTTTTCGATTTTCTAATTTTTTTTGAAAAACAATTGGTTTTCGAATTATTTTGAAAATGGGTGGATTGATTTTTTTAAAATAATTTTCCCACATGAAAACTACAGATTTCCTTATAATGACATACTAGAAAAAAATTTAAAATATTTTTTCGAAAAGTTTTTCAAAAAAACCACTTTTTAAAAAACTGGTCGAACGATTTTCAATATTTTTTTTCCTCGATAGAATTTTATTGCGCACTTAGTTTTTCCGAGAAAACTCTTAAACTAATTAAAAAAATAAAAGAATTTTCTAAAAAAAAAAATATTTTTTATTTTAATAGACGTGAGGTTTTCAATCTGGCAATACTTTTTTGGTGTTGGTCTTTTTGACAGCTGTCACTTGATTTATGCTCAGCTTGGTTTGCCATTTCATAATGACTAGATTTACTCCTGAACAAGTTTGAAAATTGTGCAAATTTATTACCAAAATAATGGTTCGTTTCGGTGGAGCAGTGTATCGAAGAAGAATGAGTCCATCCGCCATCGCGCGCAACAATTGAAGATGTCCCCATCCACTTTATGGAAGATTTTGCGGAAGGATCTTGATTTGCAAGCCTACAAAATCCAACTCGTGCAAGAATTGAAGCCGAATGACCATAAAGTGCGTCACACGTTGGGGGAATGGGCCCAAAACGAGATGGACACCGATCCCGATTTTCACAAAATTGGACTTCGGTTGGAATTTTTTTCGGTTTAACAGTATGATATGCAACCCACTGTAGGTTCGTACTAGACAAAACTATGTTACCGCCAAAACTTACCCCATCTTATAAAGGGTCCGCCATCTAACGTTTTTTTTCAACTAGTGCTTATTTCGTGAATGGTAACACTTAGCTCATGTCTGATTTGACAGATAATTAGTTTTATCTTTCCGCTAAACGAATATGGTTGTGTATATGCTGGGAAATATTGCGACATTACTGCCTGCGATCGACTTAGAGAAGCCGATTTTGCCAAAAAAATCATCTTTTCAGATGAAGCTCATTTTGATCTTGGCGGGTATGTAAACAAGCAAAATTGTCGAATTTGGGGCACAAAAAACCCGCACGCATACATTGAAAAGCCGATACACCCAAAACGAGTCACTGTTTGGTGCGGATTTTGGTCCACAGGCATAATTGGGCCATTTTTCGAAAATGAGTTACAGTCAATGGCGATCGTTATCGGGCCATGTTGAACAAATTTTTGTTCACAAAAATTGAAGAAGAGGATATTGGCAACATTTGGTTTCAACAGGACGGCTCTACGTGCCACACAGCCAAAGCTACACTCGATGTTGATGAAGCATTTTCAAAAAAAAAAAAAGTTATTTGGCGGACCCTTTATTTTCTATTTATAGGTAGTAAATGTGTTCCGATCGTTAAAAAAATATCAAAATTGAGCTGGAGCCCCACAAATGCTCAATTACCATTAAAAGGTGAACAAAGGAAGCCATTGACAAAAAAATTATTAAAACAAATACTTAACTTGTTTTCAAAAAATTTAAACTTATGCATTAACACTTTTTAAACTATATATATGTTATCCGGCTGCAATGCAGCGCTTCAACTCCTTCTGGAGCATAGGGCAGCAATCCTGTTGCTGATTCGTTATTTTTGACGTCACGATCGTCATTTGTACATGAAATTTGCCGCACCCCCAAATCCGATGTGCGGTTTACTACAGCCGGGGCCGTAGGAGGATTCACCAAAGTATGGTTACCCCTTGGGGAATCATTTCCATTCGTTGTCATCTTTCATGCAAAAATATATTTTCGTCCCGCCGCTTAGTGTTTTCCTGGATAAGGTTAATAACACGCTCAAGCCAGGAGTTCGACAGGCACCACCAGCCCTTTGGATGGTCGAACACATGCATAAAACAAGGCCGCCCACTGTGGGAAAACAGACGCCTTTTGTAGCCGCCCACTATGGGTACAGACGCTACTTGCTGCTACCGTTGGCCAACTTTAAATAGGCTCATCCGCCACCAGACTAACATGCCGTTGACCGCAATCTACAGTTCTTCCGCCTTTAGGGAGATTTTCTTCAACCCAAGGACAAGTCCGTGCCCTAACCAGCAAAGCTGGGTTGGCTGCTTATTCCGGCAGCTGTTCGGTCCCCTTGTGCGTAAGCGTTACCCGCTCTCTACCGCGAGGAGGTGCACATAGGGATTTTCCTTTCATTGAGCCTAGGGCCACCGAAGTGGCGTTACCTAGAGCCCTCCAGTACTTTTAGAGAGCTTTTTTTAAACTATACATTCTTTCAAATCTGAAAACCATTTTTCCTAGAAAGTGCAACACAAAAAAACAAGGGAAACATTGCCCTAAGTACGTCAAACGCACAAATTGCAGAACTCGTTTCCCTAATTTCCTTCTTAACCATCAAATGCTTTGAAAACAATCGAAAATCATAGAAGCAAATCATCATACTTTGATTAAAGAGAAATTAATCACGAATAACATTAACTGCCACAAGAAACCGATTATAATTATATACCCCATGATTAATAAGAATTAAATAAAAACAAAAAACGACCACCCGAGTAACATAGGGCAACCACTGTAATGGAAACAGTTCTTCCTCCTAGCTTCTACCCTTCGCTTTCCAAGCGCTCACATATTCTTATCGAAGCAACATCATTCGAAAAAACGATTCCAGCTCACCGTTTGGTTCGCGTGCTAACTCAGTTCGCTTCAGACCGACAGTTGTTCAAGACGTTCCCATTTTCTCATGCTTAGCTCGCTCCGATCCGGGTTCCTCCTCCATCCGGCGCGTTTCTAAATTATAGATTAAGCAAATTAAAAGTTTAACAAGACGACACAGCTCTGTATTGGTGGTGCGCCAGGGTTAAGCACCGTCTAACCGAAAAGCTTCTTACTGCCCTCAAGTGTTGTCAATCTTATCGCGAGCCTTGAGTGCGTTAGCTAGAACACCTTCTAAAGGTTTCCAAAAACTAAAAATTCCAGTGAGCCGTTTTATTTATATCAGATTATCTGCTGATACTATTATTTGTAGAAGTTTTATCAATTGGCTTTTGGAAGCAAAGCTTCTGGTGGGCCGAGACGTGATTCAGATTATTAAAGAGTGGCGTGGTTTGGGAATTCGGGTGGATATTTTGAATTGTCAAGTTAATACGCAACGTGAAGTGTCAGCCTGTAAATGATAGACAGACTGACATTCCAAGTGATGAATAATTAAGTGAATAACAAAGGAATAATTTGAGTGGCCAAGTGCAAGTGCATGTTTTGGTGTTCCCGCGCACCCGTGGATAACATTTAGGTCAAGGTTTGGAAAGGCGGCCCAACAGCAGTGCAGGAACAGCAATAGAAATGCTGGGAGTGAAATATCTGACTGAAGCCCACTTGAAGGGCTTCGAACGTTACAAGGTAAGTGCTGAATCAAAGAGTCTTAAAAAAGTCTTAATTTAATTTGTAGAGGGGGTAATGGGTATAGGGTTTATATGTGATTGACAGTGCGGATGCCTTGAAATTATTATTATTTTTTTTTTGACATTTCAGCTGATAGCTGGTATCAATGGATTGCATGTGTGTTAAGGGCCCTTTGCCCTTTACAAGTTGTTGTTTGTCTATTTCGTTGAATGGAATTGAAAATTTTGGGACTTGAAAATGTTGCACCATTTAGGAAATATTAAAGACGACATTTATGACGCACTTGTCTGACTTGAAATTTAAACTTATTTATTAATTTCGAAAATGTCTTTATGCATCATCAATCTGACACAACACCGAATTCTGAGAATATAACGCTGAAGTAAACGCAGACGGTTGACCTTAGTAGATTAACATTAGCAAACTTTTGAGATAAGAATAGCTACTCTGGAAGTAAATATGTTTGTGTTTTTTGACTTCATAGTGACATAACGAGAAATAAGAACCATAATGCGTGTTTGAAGAAAATATAAATAAGACTTTGCGTGACTACTTCTAAAAGCAAACAGTTGGATTGCTAATTTCGTGAAATTGTTTTGAAACACAAACAATCTTAATTTTTTTGGGGATGATGTCGGTTTTCAAAAAGTCTATATAGATACATATGTAGAAGATGATATTAACCATTTCAACACCTGTTCGGAGTTCCGATTCTGGTCTGTGTGCATTAATAAAGTCAAGCAAAATGATGCTTACCATGCTTATTATTAAAGCTTTTATTATGAGATTCTTTCTGGTCCTTAACACTTTTCTTAAAGAGATAGTTGTGCAATAACAGTTACGAAATAATAAGTTGGATTAACTGACTTAGTATACGCTTGCTAAAGGTATTTCATTAAGTCCTTCCCATATTCATATGAGAAGGTGTGTCCACACACAAGAAACATTTGTTTAAAAAACAAAACAAAAAAATGAAATGTTTTCCATTTTTAGTGTGGACGCTTTCAGAAACATTTCTGAAATGATTATTTGTTTCCTATTTTATAAATTTGTTATTCAATATCTAGTACCCCGTGGCTTAGTGGTTAGTGTGTCGGACTGCTAAGCGAATGAGCCTGGGTTCAAATTCAGCGCATAGCCACCTTTTTTTCTGGGGTACTGCCTCTTGCGAGGAACTGACAAAACCTCCAAGAGTAAATTTTTTCTCGAAAAAGTGCATCTCATCTAGCCGTTCTGACTCGGCGGTAAACTGTAGGTCCCTTCCATTCTTGCAGATTAACAACACACACAATGGTTGAGAGTATAAGTCACTAGGCCTTGGCTCCTAAAGGAGCTGTCGCGCCAATAAATTTATTTATTTATTTACTTCAATATCTATGAATTGTAAAAAAGTAGCAATCATAGCGTTGCGATTTGTCATCTTGGTCATGAATACCTAAAAACAAATAAAAACAAAAAACCTATCAACTAGACTAAAATTCTCCGTTTGGGAGGGGAAACAGAGAAACATTTCATAAACATTCCAGAAATATTTCGCGAACCATCCAGACCTAAATAAACATTTCAGAAAATATTTATGTAGAAACATTTCTGAAAATGGCACACGTAGTGCGTCCTGCTGAAACCACATGCCGTTGGTGTCTATATGATCCAATTCAGTCCATAAGAAGTTGGTAATAACCAATCTATAGTGCTCGCCGTTGACGTTGATGGCCCGGCCAAGGTCGTTCTCAAAAAAATGGAGCAATGACGACGCCATCCCAAAATCAACACCAAACTATGACTTTTTCGGGATGCCTTGGACGCTCTTGTTTGTTCATCTAGAAATGGGCCTCATCACTAAAGATTATTTTCCTGAAGCAGTGACAACAAATTTACCAACCACGCACGCTTTATCCGTTCATAGTGATTTAGCAAAACAAGCTGAATAAATGACAGCCAATGTTACAGATGTAGCTTAATCAATATGGTCGCTATCAACTGTCAAATATTGGAAAACTGAAGACGTGGTTTTCTATGTTGGCAAAACTACTGGGCATTTTTTTTTTATTCTTTTCTAGTCTATTTTCGAGTAAGTGGAAAACAGCATTTTCCCAGCCAGTCCCCTCAAAAATATCCTTTCAAACTATCGACTTTTTATTAACGTTATTTCCTTCTAAGTTCATGGCAAAGTTGTAAAAAACAAATGTTTCTTGATTAGCGGCAGTTCAGCTTCCATAAGTAATTCACGGCTGATCGCTATCTCTATCGAACTGATACTACTCACATCAGGTCCCCATAAAGGTCAGGGAAATTGACCTTTCTAGATACAGGCATTCGAATAATTCGTACTCATGGTATGAATTCTTCATAGGTATAGCTGCACGACTTTCTAGAAAACTGACGTGTGTGTGCCTCTCTGATGAAACAGACTCTTTCCAATAGAGCTACTAATAGAAAACCTTAGTACATGCATAAAGAGTTTTTTAGTTATTAACACCACAGCCACCACGAAGCTCCATCGAAAGGGGCCAACCGAGTTAGGGATTGAAAACTGAAAAAGTGAAACTGCCAGGCTTTCACCCGGCAGACTTGTAAATTTTAAAAGAAGACAGAATAACCTTTCATTTGATACCAAATTCATGTTGCGGTCACAGCTTCAAAATTTGAAAAATATTAAAAGAATTTCAAAGTTTTTATTCGATTTTTCTGACTTTTGATTTTGAGAAAATTACTTTAAATAGTTTTGAGCGGAAACATTTAAACGCAATTTTATTTCTTTAGAAAATATGAAAAAGTGTAATTTTTTTTTAAATCGTAGGAACGGATTTTATTTAACAATTTTTTTTTTTAAATAAAAAAAAAATTCAAGAATGCAAACTTAAACACAAAAATTACTTACATTTAAAAATAAAACTAAGGAAATATTTCGAATGCCCGTTTTCAAAATATCGTTTTTTCAAAAAAAAAAAAATATTAAAAAAAAATATTAAAAATACAAAAGAAAAGTAATTCGAAAATATTTTTATGCAGAATTGGTTTGACTATCTACATCTATGTGAATATCAAATTTGATTGTAATCGGTTAAGCAGTTCTCGAGAAGTCGAAGAAAAAAAACGGTACTATGGGGGTACCGTTATAGTAAGAAATTCGAAAAATTCATTCTTACTGAAAGATGTATTGTTGTAAAAAAAATAGCACCCTGATAGTATTATCAAAATCCTTAGAGCCGTTTACGAGAAAATCAAACTTTTCGTTAAAGATTCTATGGCAGGTTTGACCTAGAGCAAAAATGTAAAACACCCCGCGAGAAAATAGCTAATAATTATACTAAATATCATATTATAGTACCTATAACCGCAAGTAAAAAGTGCCCGTGACTGTGACTGTTTTCAATAGCCTTAAGGCGAAAACAGATGTGCAGCGAGGCTGCTTGCATGCAGCCCTGCATCTAAAACAGATATGCATACTTTTTGGCATTTAAGTATTGCTGTATTAATGTCAAAGTGCAGCCTTACATTTTTGAAAAAAAGATTTTATTAAAAATAATGTATAAATAAAATCTAAAATGAATTTAGAGAATATAAAATTTCAACAAATCCGACAAAAATTATTTTAATTAAAGGCTTGGACACTTAAAATTTAACATTTTTTTTTTTAATATTTTAAGCAATGATTTAAGTTTTCAGTGGATAGGTTATAATTATTTACCTGAGTATTACTTTACAGAAGGTGTCGATTAACATTGGTTTTGACTGCTTGCAAATCAAAATGGCAAGGGAAAATATCACCAGCTAAACTATTCCAAATTCGTGTTGTTCGGCTAAAAAAAGAATCCCTATATTTTACGGTACGTCCGTTTGTTTATATAATTTGACTTGTGTGCCACAGATAATTGTCAACAAGTTGTATATTGTGAATTGAATTGAACGAAACGGCAAACAAATAACCATAAAAACTTGGATGATTTTTTTTAAATGGTGGCAGCAAAAGTGTTACACCGATAACGCTGATTGACAATAAATAATATTACACAGTTTCTTATGAGGGCACCTACGTTCCAGGGTCTGCACGCAGAGCGCTCTGCCCGATGTCTATTCCTAAAATAGATGCCTTGTTTCATTGTTGCCACAACAACAAACAAAAAAATGTAAATTAAAGGTATATGGCATTACTGTGTGGCAGCGTCTTCTGGTAATAAAATGCTGGCTACCAATAGTCGGGATCACACTTGGCATGCTTGCAGTAGGCACGGCTAGGTGCGTCGGTGGGCGAGGTTTTTGATCCGCGATTGGCCAGCCGCTCACAAAGAATTTTGTTTTCATGCCAAGATTTAAATTTAAGGACAGCGGACGGATAATTTCATTTACTTACCCGACTTCGTTCAATAGGCAAAAGACGTTGTTGCCTTGAGTACTTTGTGTTTATAAAAATCCCACCCTCTGACACTGCGTGTGCACCTTGGCAGCACGTACTCAAGAAGCTGTCTTTATTGCGCTGGTCAGTAAACTTTGACTGGTTAACTGACCTTAGTAATTCCTCCCAACCATACCACAACACCCCACTAAATAGACATCAATTAAAGTTTTATTAGTCCTATCTTAAACAATAACATTACTCTTACTTAGTCTATAATGTACAATAAGATAGTTAGATTTAGCTTTAATTTTAGTTTTGTTGCATGATTAAATAAGATTTAATAGAACAGAATGGAATGATTTTAATTAAAAGGTAAAGGAGAGCAAAAAAATCCTTTCAAATTGCGCGCATATGTACACAGCTGGTCAAAAAAATAGGTGTGTGACTATTTATTTTTTTATTAGTTAATTTTTTTTACATTTTTTCAGTTGCATTATAATTTTTTATGTTTTTAATAAAACTTCAATAACAAAGAAAATAAAAGACTTTAATAGGATCTTGAATTAATAGAACATTTTCATAATAAGTGGCCGAAACTGTCGATTGACGCATTTTAGCCTGGTCTTCCTAAAGTATTAAAAATATTGATTTTATCAACATTTAATGTTGGTTACCTTAATTTTCGATTACCTTACTCTAATAACCAGAGTATCTTCCATTGTTAGCTTGAACTTTTTGGAGTCGGCGTGGCATTGATTCCACCAATTTTTGGCATGTCTGGTTAGATATAGAATACCATTCTCTTTGAACGGCTTCCCACAATTGGTTTCCATTTGTGAAATATTGCCCGCCTAACTTTCGCTTGAGTGCATTCCACAAGTTCTCAATGGGATTGTGGTCAGGGGATTGACTTGGCCACGGGATAAGAGATACTTCCTTCTCTTGGAACCAATCTTTTACGAGACCCGCCGTGTGTTTTGGATCGTTATCCTGTTGAAAATGCCATCGGAGGGGCATGTTTTCTTCAGAAAATGGAAGCATGACATTTTCCAAGATATCGCTATACCCATATTTTGTTAATATGGTTTTAATGAGAAATATAGGACCGACACCGTACCAGGAAAAACATCCCCACACCATAATATTGCCACCTCCGTGTTTGTTTGTTTTTTTGTGTATAGCGGGGATGGTATTCTTTTCCTTTTGGGCGTCTTACATTACGCCCGGAGTCCGAAGAAAACAAATTTATTTTAGTCTCGTCGCTCCACAGGATATTACGCCATTTTTTAAGTCCTTCAGGTCCATTCCAGTTCGCGTATCTAAGAGCAAATTCTTTCTTCACACCTATTTTTTCGACCAGCTGTGTATATGTAGGTATGTGCTCCTGCAGGTGTAGTATTTTTAATATTCTTCTTTTCTTTTTTTTCTCTTAGATTAGGTATTTAGGACAAATATGAAATAAAAAAAGGTGATCAATAAAAAATAAATTGCACGACTGTATCGCACGTACTTGCTCTTATGTGCGGTCACAGCTTGGAATAAAATTTGAAAAATAGTAAGGGAACTTCAAAGATTATATTCGATTTTTCTGACTTTTGATTGTTTGAAAAAAGTACGTAAAATAGTTTTCAGCGGAAAAAATTAAACGCCATTTTAATTCTTTAAAAAATGTGAAAAAGTGTGAATTTTTTTTTCAAAATCGTTAGAGCCGTTCTTAAATAAAACGATTTTTTTAACAACTTTTTTTAAAAAAATTAAAAAAATAATTCAAGAATACAAACTTAAGCACAAAAATAACGTACATTTAAAAACAAAATTTAAAAAAAATCTCACTTAGCCGTTTTCAAAATATTGATTTTTCAAAAAAAAAAAAAAAATTAAAAATTATTAAAAATACAAAAAAAAGTTTTCGAATAAAAAATTATGCATAATTACTCAGGCTACCTATATCTTCTTGAATATCAATTTTGATTGTAATGGGATCTCCAGTTTTCGAGAAAGTCGAAGAAAAAAAAACCGGTCCTATGGGAGGTACCGGTTTTAGCCCACCATATTAATTTTTTTTTTCACCAAAATATAATGCATACGTACAGTAAGTAGTACACTGATTTTTTTTATAAAAATTCTTGGAGCCGTTTTCGAGAAAAATAAGCTTTTACATAACGGTTGTATGACAGGTACCGCTAATTTGCGAGCTAAAAAAAAAATTGTCCTCTGTAGAATGTCAAAAGAACCTTAAGTTAAAAATTTGAAGACGATTGGCCCAACCGTTTAGGCTGCAGTCCAAAATACATCCGTACAGACAGAAAGACAGACAGACAGACAGACAGACAGACAGACAGAGTTTCGACAGTAACTCAAATATGTTTCTCAAAATTTTTAATCTGCACACATTAATTTAATCTGAAAACATTTTCGAGTTCAAAAATGGTTTGTGAGAATGAATCCAAATCTTAAATGTTTTTTGTTTAAATGTATTCTGGGGCCCTTCTCAGTCTGCCACAATCCCACAGCGCAGATGCAGAAAGAACATTTTCTAAAATTTGATAAATATTAGAAGAATTTCAAATTTTCAATTCGATTTTTCTGAATTTTTAATGGTTCGAAAAAAGTACGTAAAAGAGTTTTTAGCGGAAAAAATTAAACGCCATTTAAAAAAATGTAAAAGAGTGGTATTTTTTTTTAAATTATATTTTTAAAAAAATTAAAAAAAATAATTAAAGAATGCAAACTTTAGCACAAAAATAACGTACATTTAAAAAAAAATTAAAAAAAAAAAATTCCTTACGCTTTTAAAAAATATCGAATTTTCAAAAAAAAAATTATTAAAAATAAAAAAAGTCTTCAAAAATATTTTAAATTGAAGTTACTTAGGCTACTTACATCTTCCTGAATTTTAATTTTGGTTGTAATCGGTAGACCAGTTTTAGAGAAAGTCGAATAAAAAAAACGTTCTATGGAAGGTACCGTTTTTAGCCATCTTAATTTTTTTTTACTTAAATATAACGCTTACCTACAATAACTCACTGCTTTTTTTCATAAAAATTCTTGGAGCCGTTTTCGAGAAAAATAAACTTTTACATAAAGGTTATATGATAGGTACCGTCAATATTTGAGCTTAAAAAAAAAGGGTAAGTGAATTTTTTTTTAAATTTTGTTCTTAAATGAACGTTATTTTTGTGCTTAAGTTTGTATTCTTGAATTATTTTTTAAAATTTTTTAAAACAAGTTGTTAAAAAAAAACTTTTTATTTAAAAACGGCTCTAACGATTTTGAAAAAAAAATTTACACTTTTTCACATTTTTCAAAGAAATAAAATGGCGTTTAAATTTTTCCGCTGAAAACTATTTTACGTACTTTTTTCAAACAATCAAAAGTCAGAAAAATCGAATATAATCCTTGAAGTTCCCTTAATATTTTTTCAAATTTTATTTCAAGCTGTGACCGCACATAAGAGCAAGTACGTACGATCCAGTCGTGCAATTTATTTTGTTTACCTTTAACTTAATATTTTCTTTTCTTTTTTTTTTCTTTTGATGAAATAAACAAAACAAATTTCTTTTTCCCAAGGCTACACGAGTCCTAAACTTGCACTGCCGTCGATTCGCTTCGCTGCTCGTATCTTTTTTTTTTTTTTTTTGGCTTCTTCTTTTCTGAGTGTCTAACTCAACCGCCCTTATTTTCAACATCCGCACGCACTTTCCACTGTAGCCACTGCACCAGGGTTGCTACGCGAACGTACCGCACTCACTCACGACACTTACTCGATATCAAACTAGGCCTACAGATATGTATGTAGCTTGACGCCTCAAGCTATGCTGTTGAACTGACTACTGGTGTGTCGAAATCTAGCGGTCGTGGTGAGTTTGGGATGTCTTGCAATATGCCAAACGGTGTCTTTCTCGCAAAGCTGCGAATTGGGATTTTTCCTCCAATCGTACGGGATACTCCTCGTTTTCGCTTAAAAGGTGTGGATAGTGATGCCACTTAACTAGATTTTTAGTTTTGGAGGGCTAGTACTCTAATCAGCGTTACACTAGGAAATGATGCTACTTTAATTGGCTAAATTTAAAAACTAACTATTATAAGATTTTGTTGGACTTATTGGTTCATGAATATAAAAAAAAGGGAAATGGGCGCAGGTGGATCCTTGAAAGCACAAGAGGCAGATCAGAAAAAATCTGTCTTAATGTTCTTGGCCTGTAGTGCCAGAGAAACAGTTAATTAATCTTCTATTTAGAAGGAAAATTTACAAAAAAATGTCTGTTAGGTAATTGAAAAAAAGAATTAAAGGTACTATGAACTTCTAAATTACCTGGAGAGGATAAGTATATCCGAACTGGATGGTGGCCACAAGAAAAAGGACAGTTGGTAATTGAGTAATTGACCAACTAAGTCCGACAACAGACATATTTGCTCTGCCACATCCGGCGAATCACGTTTTTCTTTTATTTTTTTGACGAAACCAGATTGGTCTAAATTCTTAAGACTAATCGAAATCGTATCGAATTCGATCACAGGGTGATCCAAAAATTAAAAAAGTGGACTTGGTCACGGAATTCCGCATAACATCCGTAACAACTGATTACAAGGAATGCGTTACAAGGAAAACAATTCATCATATTATGTAGCTTATAAGATTCAACCACAATCTTTGTATTGAAGAATTGGAACCTACGCAGCCTTACGAAACGGTGCGAATACATGTGATTTGTATACCCAAGCCGAAATGGCTTTTATAAATTTCGTTTCTTTTGGTTTTCGTACGTAATGTACGCTTCCACACATGAAATCTGGAAAATGTTTGTATTTTCTTATGGCTGTTATGGTCAACTGATGTATTTGAAAGAACGGAAAGAAACTATAGCTTGCTATTTCTTTCGCATATTATGGTTGGGCCTTTACGGTTATGTTATCCTTTTCGTTCACTTATATGAATGCGATACTAAAAAAATTTCTGTCGGATTTGTTGGAATTTTTATTTAGCCAGTTAACGTTTCTAAGACCTCAGAGGCCAACGTTTTCTCAGAAACGTGAAAAGAATTTCAATGAAAAAAATCTGAACTTTGCTGTCACAAAATTAATCCTATTTTTTTTTTTTTTTTTTGGATTCGCTTGCTCAATATTTTAGTTTGTCAAGAACGTATTTTGACTAATGTGTAGGTGTAGCTTACTTATCAAATTTCAGCTTTCTGGGACCTTACGAAGTACCCTAAGAATTTTAATGATCATCAGTGTGAGAAATCAGAGGCCCCGATTGCGGTTGTCCATTGATTAATCGATGCTCGACTCTTTTCGATTACTGGCCGTCGATTGCTGTTTTTGGTATTGTGAAAGTCGATTTCGATCGACATTCTTCGGTTTGACAATCGACTGTTGTCGTGTATAATTGGTCGACAGCAGCGTGTGGATGTATTCTCGTGGTAAAAATGTTATTAATTTATTGAAAATTTAAATGTAATGTAGCAAAATAACATGCTTTTAAAGCATGTTACAAAAAAAAAACCAAATGAGCATTTTGGAATAAAATCAGGACTTAGCATAACTTCATCTGTGTGAAGTTCCAGGCAAAGATAAGATGGAAAAAACTTTCTTTGGAATTGAATGCTGCAGGTTCCCAATGGATATTTGGGATTTCGATTTTACTAATTTTTAATGAATTTTGAAAACTAAAATGTAAAAAGCAAACAAAAATTGCGAATGCAAACATTTACTTGTAAAAAAAACTCCAATGAACTCTCAAAATCGTTATATTCACAATATATTTTTTACATTATTCACAATAACATATTATTTTTTCGATCGTGATTCACAATACCAAACACACAACCTAATCGACACAATCGACAAATGGCGAGTCGATTGATGGTCGACAACCGCAATCGGGGCCAGACTCTTTAAGATTGAAATAGGTTAATTAGGAATTTTATGGATAGTTGGAAGTGGATGTAATTTGGGGGAAGGTATTGGAAGGGATAGGGTAGAGGATGGGAAGTGGTTGTGAAGGTAGGGAAGGAAGGGGTAGGACCAAGGGAGTACAATGGGAAGGCACAGGAAACCAAAGATAGGAGTATTCATGGGAAGGATAGGAAAAGGAGAAGGGGGTTGAGGATGGAAGGAAATGAAAGAATGTCTGCTAAGGAGGCGATGACATGCTGGCGTAGCACGGCTAAGCTCGCCGGATATGGGGAGGATCTTGCCCCCTCAGCCAGACCTCACCTATTCCAAAAAAACATAAAACATGCCATACTTACTATACCACCAAGAAGAAGCAGGACCACACCCGGGATACCCCGCTGGTGTTGTTGCAGGGGGGACCTTTTTCCCTCCCTCCTGGAATTCGACGGTCCAAATTTTAAGTGAATTCCCCAAAGTATAGGATATCCTGGACGCTGTTAGGCCATTTTTTTTACTAGGCTAGGTATGCCACCTTGCCGCACCCCCCTGAAAAGCGCGCTCAGCAAGCCATCGAGCGTCTTACCCGCTCACCAATAAAACATTTTTTTTTCCACTTTAGGCGTGATTTACAATAGCACTTTTATTTTAAGCAAATCCAAACAAAAAAACAATTTCTCTTTCCACAAATCATAAAAATGTGTAACCTTATTTTAACGACGGTACCGCTCGTACAAAGCAAAATTGATAAATTTTGTTGATCCAAAGATAACAAGACAAATAACCAAAAGAATCAAAAAAGTACGTTTCAAAAAAAATAAATTGATAACCAAATGTTGACCATAGACAAAGAACAAAAATTAAACAAGGATGTAAATGAATAATAATACACAACTAAAAGTAAGTAAATAAATTTTTAAAATAAATAAATCCTAGCAAAATAGACGGAACAAAAGAAAAAGGGCTTATGTGGCCCAGCTTCCTCCCAAAACCCCTCGGCAAGTACAAGTGGGATACTAATTATCTGTTCCCTTACTGATGCTAACTAGTGTCCCCCCAGATCCTACCTTCCAGAGCTCTATAAGGTGTCTGACGAGATTGTATTTACAAAAAAAATCAAACATTCGTAAGCCGGGGAGTCACGAGGAAACTTGCCGACGGCAACCCTGGCACAGTCTTTCGTTTCCTTCGAAACACAGAACAAAAAAAAAATTTAACTTTTGGTTATCGACTTTTACACTAACATTACATTAAAAAAAATACACTATTGATGGCCTTTCGATGATCACGCCAAAAAAACAAAAAAATATATATATAGGTTTAAACAAAAGTTATATGGTAGATATGTAGGTGATTAATATTAAAATAATAAAATAATTAATATTAAAATAATAAAATAATAAAAAAAATCAGCAACCAAAAATAAACTATTTGCGGCGGCTCTCGTCCTGAGGAGCCCCTCGATTCTCTTCGCTCCGGAAGATACGTTTCGCGACTTTCTTTCCTTTTTTTTTATATGTACAGAACCCGTTTTTAAAGTATTTGGAGGAACTAAGTTTTTGATGGGTGAATTTCGACACTCATTAATTTTTGGCTTTCGCACTTTTTTTGGTTTATATAAAAAAAAAACTTTTATATGAGGCTATCCGCCCCGCTTCTAATAATATTTAACGTTTACTTGGTAGCCCGGGTTGGTTTGTCGTCACGGGCTAGTTCTTCCAACCAGGGACTTTTCTTTCTCCTGTCTTGCTTAAAAATCGCTCCGACGGCCGACATGAATCACCCGCCAACCGCTCGCCGAAATTCACCTTTACGATAATTCATCTTTATTAACTACTATTTTTTTTTTTTGAATAATTTTTATCTCTTACCCTCCTTTTTTTTTATTTTTCCAATATTTGAATTAAATTAGGGATCCACATTAAAAATCGCACATAAAAAAACTAATCAAAAGGAACACAAATTATTAATTACATATATTCTTTACTTTCAATATATACGACACTTTCAACGAACTTAATAAGAAAGGAAACTTAATTCAAACACAAATTATAGGCGAAATCCACTTTGCTTATCAAGTAGGTCTTTGGTCGTTGATGGCTTGAATTTTAAAAACCTCTTGCCAACGGGCAAGTCGTTGGGCCGCCGAAAAAGTCGATTTTTCCGTTTTTCCCTCTTTTCCGTTTTTTTTATTTACTTACAGAGCATAGTCATGGAGTTCATTGACTTGACCTATTTACTATCCTAATCACAGCTGTTTGCCACATACATAGATTTGTTCCTTTTCCGAAAATCGCACCTTTGGCCTGTTAACACTACCGACTTATTTCGGAAAAGGAACTACCTTACCTACCCTATGTGCCAAACGTCAACTGTCAACAAAAAGATGGCTTCCAATTTTACCTCAATGTGCGCGTCTTTTTGCAAATTGTTAACTTTTTCGTGTGTTTTTTTTTGTTAATTCCGGTAGTTTTCTTCGTGATTTTGAAAATTTGCTTTATTCCGCAAGTCCCGGTATCCACTCCTTGCCTAGTCTCGCCTCCGTTCCCGAAAGAATCCGTGGTAGCGCAATCGCAACCAGCCTCAACTCGGACGCGTTTTGTTTATGTGCAGTGTTGTTCAGTTTATTATCATTACAAAATAACAAAAAAAATAAAAGTACATAAAAAAAAACAATTTACTGGGTGTTTGATGTTTTAATGTTTGTGCATGTTTATCGGTATTTCCTTTCCTTTCGATTTTAATTGCCCATGGCTCTTGCCCATTCCCAATATGTGCAAGTTTACACATTGTCCATGACCTACGACATTGTATATACAATGCCTACGATGCCGTCGGAGCCGCATGTACGACGGATCCGACTTGCTTAAAAAAAATCATTTATTTTTTTTTGTTCGAGCTTTGCTTCTGGCAGTGGCCCGCAACAAGATATTAATAAAATCTAAACTATACAAGTTAATTAAAACTGTATATGTTTAATAAGTAATATATACGTACTTGTCAAAATAATATTGACATAATATCTGGTATATTCCACACCGAAGTTATGGGGGCGCTTCGAGAAAAGGTAGGTAGTGCCCTTGCTTGGCTTGGCTCGTCTTGGTGGGGGCACCACCGTGTGTAATGAGTTTATGAAAAAAATTATAGAAAATTGTAGAATGGAATTTGATAGAATCCTGTTTTTATTTTAAGTTTTTTGAAAAATAAATCGAGATTTTGGTACGTAGTTTATTAGAATTTATTAGTTTTAAAAATATTGAAAATTTCAACAAAAAAAAAAATCAAAAATTATCATTAATTAAAATCACAAACTTGCCATATTCTAGCAATAAAATCGTTAAGATGTCAAAATAACTGAAGTAGGTAACCATCCAGAGGTAACAGAAGGTTATTATCCCACACATTGCCCTTACATAGTTATGTCCTATTTTCCATATTTGTTTTGTTTTGTTGCACAGCAACCATAATTTGTTGGGATTTTTTTCACCCCAATTGTATGCTCCTTATGCTCTTCACATTAATAAACGAAATGTAAGCCAACTTTTTCCAGGACCACATCTCATACCAACTTAAAGTTATATGTGGTTCAAGCAAACATACAGCATTACAACACAATTTCTGTTGATGTCTGCTTACATATTTAATAAGCAGACTTTTTTATAGGAAAAGTTATAAGCCGAATACCGAAAACTCTTGGGGCAATTTTATGTTTTATTGTTTGCCAATAGTTTTGGGCGTCCTGCTGTTCAAAGGAAGTTGGTCCATATAAATTCGCCAAACAAATTATTATTTAAGCCAATTTTTTTTTTCTTTTTGTTAAATAGATTCATATTCATATATTGAGTAACTTGGAGCATTTAATGACCCCAAAACTGGTGGAAGTTATTAGAAAACTATGTCCGACAGGGTAATGAAAATGATATCAAACAAACGAACAAAGTTTTAGCGGTTGTTTGGTAGAGAGTTTGATTAAATATAAAAAAGGAAATATTGTTATTAAAGTTGTAAGCCATGACTAACAAAATAAATTTGGACTTTTTGTGACCAAAATATCAGTTGGATTCAATATTAAATAATAGTTGGTTTATGTTGTTGGCCTACTTAAATAGCCAAAATGTTTCATTCTATAGTACGACTCCCTTTTGGTGACTTTGGGATTTAAAGTGGTTAGATAGATAGATAGATAGAGAGATAGATAATTAATTCGATTTATTATAATTAATTCAGGTACATTTGTTACAAAAAGTATTAAAAGAACTTAAGCTTTTAAGGAACAAAAGAAATAAAGCTTGGAAAACTTCGAAATCTTCGTAAGTCTTTTTGAAGTATTTCGAACGCTCTCCCATAATCTTTACTCCAACTATGTAACAAAAATGGGGTATTCTCTTAAAAATGATCCAAATAGTTTTTGGTCTTTTGTTAACTCGAAGAAAAAATCGGATGGTTATCCAACCAACTTTGTTTTTAATGGTCTTACCTTGAAAAATACCCCTGACATCTCTAATGCCGTCGCTAATCATTTCTCTAATTCCTTTTGTATTTCCTCTGTAATAATAGATGAAAAGTACTTTGATAATCGACTCAGCTGCTCTCAAGTTAATTTTAATAATGTTCCTATTAGCAGTGAGAGAATCTTAAACTATCTTTCTTCTCTCAATGATGATTTTTCTTCTGCACCTGATATGATTCCACCTATCGTTTTAAAAAAGTGTTCCTTATGTTTAGCTCATCCACTTGAATACCTTTTTAAGCTTTCATTAGCGTCTGGCAAATTTCCTAGTCTTGGGAAAAAATCTTTTATAAAACCCATTTTTAAAAAAGGTGAAAAAATGGAAATCATAAATTACAGACCAATTTCAAAGCTTTCTAGCATTCCTAAGCTGTTTGAACAAGTTGTCTGCGAAAGCTTATCCTTCTTAACTAAGAATATTATTTGCAACCAGCAGCACGGATTTATGCAAAAAAGATCCACTATAACAAACCTATTATCTTTTCACCATAAATGCTCTAATGCACTTGAAAGTGGCTTTGAATTAGACTGCATTTACACGGATTTTTCGAAAGCCTTCGACCAACTTTCTCATAATGTTATTTTGTTTAAATTAAAAATGTTTGGCTTTCCACCTTTGTTTATTGCCTGGATAAGATGCTATCTAACAAATAGATCTTACCAAGTCAAATTTCGTCTAACCCTTTTAATGCATTATCTGGAGTTCCACCAGGAAGTCACCTTGGACCTTTACTCTTCATAATTGCTATAAATGACGTATCTTCTTACATTTCTAATAGTGAAATTCTTGTTTTTACCGATGATATGAAAATATTTAAAACAATTAAAAATTCTTCAGACCGTATCATCTTACAAGAAGATATAGACAGTTTTGTCTTATGGTGTTCTAATAATGGTCTTAGTCTAAATGCTTCTAAGTGTCAAAGTATGACCTTTTCGCGTAACTCTTTGTCAGGTTTCTACATTTCGTGACCTAGGTGTTTTATTTAGTTCTAACCTTGAATTTGATGAGCACCTCAACTCTATTATAAGTAAAGCAAATTCCATGCTTGGATTTATCAAGAGGTGGGCTAAGGAATTCTATGATCCCTACGTAACACTATCTTTATACAAATGCTATGTTCGTCCCCATCTCGAGTATGCTTCTCAAATTTGGTCACCATTGTATGAAGTCCATTAATCTCGAATTGAGGCTATTCAGCATAGATTTATTCGCTTTGCTCTTAAAGGCCTTCCATGGGAATATCCATTTAATCTGCCCCCTTATGAGAATCGAATTCGGCTTCTGAATCTCCAATCCCTTTCTCACAGACGGGTCAGTAAAGATCTTGTGTTTTTTTTCATCTTACTTTCCTTGGTAGGTTTTAACTATCGGGGAGGCTCTTACCGATTACGTAATAAAGAACTCTTGTATTGCCCCTACCATAGAACTAACTATGGCATGCATGACCCATTACCTCGCATGAAAAGGTTGTATAATACCAATCACCTTCAAATTGATTTTAATTTGAACAAAAAGTAGTTGAAACAAAACTTAATAACCAGTGTTCCACGAGTATGACTTCTATTTGTTATATGTTTTATTTATCGTATTTTTATTTATTTTTAATTACTATTTATTGTAAACGTGTCTGTGAACCGTCTTTCTTTAAGTTTGTACAAAATTTTATTTTGTTTAAATATTGTTCATTATTTTTACTTGCGATTAAAGGGACTATAAGGCAAGTTATGCATTCGTAAAAAAAAAAAAAAAATTCTAACAATCAAACATGATATTACGATGATAGGAAATCAAAAAAAGTGGGTCCGGAAATTCCGTCCGTCTGTCTGTCTGTCTGTCTGTCTGTCTGTCTGTCTGTCTGTCTGTCTGTCTGTCTGTCTGTCCGTATTGATATCTACAGCCTAAACGGTTGGGCCGATTTGATTCAAACTTGGTATATAGTATTTTTAGAGTGCTCTACCCGACAGTTTTTGGAATTGGCATTCTAGCTCCAAAACTAACGGTACCTGCCATATAACTTTTATTAAAAAACTTATTTTTCTCGAAAACGGCTCCTACGATTTTGATTAAACTTTCAGAATGATGTTTTCTGTGCAAAATCTATCTTTTAATTTTAATGGATTTTTCAGAAAAAGTTTTATAACGGTACCTCCCATATGACCGGTTTTTTAAAATCAGACTTTCTCGTTAATTAATTGACGGATTTTGATGAAATTTTCAAAATATGTAGTGTTTTATGATTTAAATAATATTGCTTATCAAAATTTTCAAAAACATTTTTTTTTAAATTTTAATAATTTTTTTTAAAAAATATTTTGTTTTTTGAATATTTTGAAAACGGATCTATAGATTTTTTTTTAAATTTTTCTCCTAGTATGAACTATAGATTTCTTAAAATTGACATACTAAAAAAAAATTTAAAATATGTTTTCGAAAAGTTTTTCAAAAAAAACATTTTTTTGAAAAAACTGGTCGAACGATTTTGAAATGAAAAATTCATAAAATAGAAAACAGCAAAAGAAATAAGATGGCTTACAAGATTTTTTCCAAAAAACGTTATGAGTAGTGTTTTTTTGAATTCATAAATTTTTTTCACCAACATTTTATTTCATATTGCTCGGCTAAGCCCTAGCCAAGCCATTAGTCAAATAAAAGAAAGTGACAACCTACATTACATACATACTTACGTATTTTAAAGTATTTTTAATCATCATAAAAGCCTTTGATAAACACACAAAAACAACTAACAAATAAAAAAAACTATTCGATTACTACTGAATGCAAAAATTTCAATCGAGAAAACAAAAGTTTACACCTTCCTATAAATAAACAAAACCACTGTGTTAACTTTTAATATTGTCTCTATACCTACTGGCTTAACAGTAGTTGGAACACGTATCTTAATTTTAGTACCTACCTTCCTTCCAACCTTATTATAGGTACCTAAATCCTTTATAAATTCCATTGGTCCCATATTGGGACGTATAAAGGTCCCTTTACCTAGCATTATTGCCATACTGCTGATTCCGACGAATCTTTATGCCAGTTGTTCAAATTTTTCCATACCAAAATGAAAATTTAACTGAAAAAAGTCCTTTGTATCTTTCTATTAGCAAATTATATTATAAACAGTAAGCAGCAAGTGGAAAGATAATACTACACTAAAAAACTGCAACAGCTAACAATCCTATATATTTATGTGTTTATCCCTTTGTCGTGACGCATGTTCGTTCGAGCTTCACCCCAAAACGATTCTAAGGAAGTTGCACGTCATACAAAAAATATTAAAATAAAATCTTTGTCAAAAAGACGCCTGCACTTAAAAATGATAAGCACATAAGAGCAAGTACGTGCGACCCAGTCGTGCCTTTTATTTTTTGTAGTAAATACATGAATTGTTAATTTTTTTTGTGTTTATCTTCAGTCCTACGTTCTTTTTGTGTTGGTGTTGGGTAGTTTCTAACTGCTAACACCTGCATTCATGATGAAGACCGTAAATAAGTTGCGTACATATGAGTTTGCTCTAAACTTAGTACCACTTGACCTCTGAAATGCAATAAACAAAATCGTTTAGGCTTGGCTTTGCCGTCTGCCCGATTGACATCTGTTTCAGATATAACAATAAATTATCTATAATTATTGAAGTTCTTAATTAAAAAAGTAAAAGTAATTTTTAATAAAAACATAAATAAGTTTCTTTTAAAATGTTTCGTTAATAATTTGATTGCGATAGGACATCACAGTTCGAAAGTTATTGAAGTTGGTTGATGTTGCCTTCACAGTTGAGGAGGACGACTACTTCGCCTGGTGATTTCACATTGCTGCCCAGTGAATTTCTCCGAATTTCACACAAAATTGGACACTTCCCTATGAAATGGATGACATCTTCCCTTTTCACCAAAGTTACATAAAGTGCAGTAGATAGGTACGTAATTAAGGCAGATCAGCTCCCTCTCATTTTAAAAGTCGCTGAGATAAGCTCCTGTTTATATTCGTTATGGAAATAGTTACGTACGCATAACTTATGATTAAGGATGTTGTAAGTTCATCTATGTACCGAAGATGTAGCCTTATTTATGAAGTCTATTCTAAGTTGTTCATCTACTTTGGAGATAAGATTTAAAAGGTCATCTTTGCAGTATAATCCGTTTTCATCTAGTATTCGAAAGTTAGCGAACGAAAGCATCTTTTAATGAAGAACCTCTGAAGTTTTTCGACTGTTTCATATTTTTCACCTCCCCAGACCTGTGCTGCGTACAGCACAATAGATTCAGCCACTGCGACAATGACCTTATACTTAACGCTATGTGATATATTTTGGTTTGAGAAGCATCTTTTCCATGCTGCGGATGTTGAACTTTTGGCTTTCACTAGCTTGTCTTTGAGGTGTGTTTCCATATTAGGATTGCTGGTTATGGTGAATCCCAGATATTTGTAAGATTTAACTATCTCGATTCGTTCTCTGTTAAAGTGCCATTACTCATTCCTGGCTGTTCTTCCAGAACCTTTGCGGAATATCTTCACTTTTGATTTGCTCAAATTGACCCTCAGATTCCATAACTGGCCAGTACACTTCTAGTCGATTAACCATCAACTGTAGGGTTTTAGGTGAATAAGCAAAGAGTATTACGTCATCTGCGAAAAGCAGGGCTTTAATGAGAGTCCTCGAAATTTCGATCCCACCAGGTAAAAAATCAATAAGGTCATCTATAAATAAAAGGCACGACTGGGTCGCACGTACTTGCTCCTATGTGCTAATCCTTTTTAAGTGCAGGCGTCTTTTTGACAAAAATTTTATTTTAATGTTTTTTTTTCGAGTTGGATTTTCTTTAGAATCGTTGTGGGTTGAAGCTCGACCGAACATGCGTCACGACAAAGGGATAAAAACATAAATATGTAGGATTGATTGTTAGCTTTTGCAGTTTTTTAGTGTATCATCTTTCCACTTGTTGTTTACTGTTTATAATATAATTTGCTAATAGAAAGACTTTTTTCAGTTTAATTTTCATTTTGGTTTGGAAAAATTTGAACAACTGGCATAAAGATTCGTGGGAATCAGCAGTAGGGCAATAATGCTAGGTATAGATACCTATATAGGTCCCAATAACAATAATTTACTTTTTGAAATCATATTAATTAAAATAGCTTAATTATGTTTGATGGATCGACAAACGTATGGTTTTAATGGAATTTATTAAGGATATCAGGTACCTATAATAAGGTTAGAAGGAAGGTAGGTACTAAAATTAAGATACACGTTCCAACTACTGTTAAGCGAGTAGGTATAGAGACAATATTAAAGGTTAACACAGTGGTTTTGTTTATTTATAGGCAGGTGTAAACTTTTGTTTTCTCGATTGAAATTTTTGCATTCAGTAGTAATCGAATAGTTTTTTTATTTGTTAGTTGTTTTTGTGTGTTAAAAATAGGCTTCCTTATTTATTCTGTGTGCTTTTACGATAATGAAATGCTTTAAAATACGTAGGTATGTATGTAGGTTGTCACCTACTTTTATTTGACTAATGGCTAGGGCTCAGCCGAGCAATGTGAATTAATTTTTTGGGGAAAATATTAAACAAATAAATTTTTTATGAAATCAAAAAAACACTATTCTTAACATTTTTTGGAAAAAAAAATGTTGTAAGCCATCTTATTTCTTTTGCTGTTTTCTATTTTATGAATTTTTCATTTCAAAATCGTTCGACCAGTTATTTCAAAAAAAATGTTTTTTTTTTTTGAAAAACTTTTCGAAAACATATTTTAATTTTTTTTGAATATGTTAGTTTATACTAGGAGAAAAATTTAAAAAAAAACCTATAGATTCGTTTTCAAAATTTTCAAAAAACAAAATATTTTTTTTTTAAATTATTAAAAAATTAAAAAAAAATGTTTTTGAAATTTTTATTACTTAAATCATAAAACACTATATATTTTGAACATTTCATCGAACTCCGTCATTAAGTTAACGAGAAAGTCTGATTTAAAAAAACCGGTCATATGGGAGGTACCGTTATAAAACTTTTTCTGAAAGATCCATTAAAACTTAAAGATAGATTTTGCATAGAAAACATCATTCTGAAAGTTTTATCAAAATCGTAGGAGCCGTTTTCGAGAAAAATAAGTTTTTCATTAAAAGTTATATGGCAGGTACTGTTAGTTTTGGAGCTAGAATGCCAATTCGAAAAACCGTGGGGTAAAGCACTCTAAAAATACTATATACCAAGTTTGAATCAAATCGGCCCCACCGTTTAGGTTGTGGATATCGATACGGACAGACAGACAGACAGACAGACGGACGGAATTTCCGGACCCACTTTTTTTGACTTCTCTATCATCGTCATGTCATGTTTGATTGTTAGATTTTTTTATTTTTTTTTTACGAATGCATTACTTGACTTATAGTCCCTATAAATCGCAAGTAACAAAGCAAATAGATTTGGACTTAAAGTGCATCCTTGTTTAACTCCCATTTTTGTTTCAAACCCATTCCATACAGCCGCCCTATTTCTATCATATATATTTTCAAGAACTTGTCCAAATTTTCCTGACATTCCAAAGGTAATACAGCTTGAAAAATAACGCTTTTCGTTCAATCGTATAAAAGACCAAAAAAATGTATAGTTTCTTTTTTTGCTCTATAAACGTTGGTGGAGTAACCACTTCGAAATCCTGCTTGAAATTTCCCAAGCAAACTTTTTATTTTGTATCCAACTAGTCAATCGATTATTCAATAATGTTGTAAATACCTTATATGAGGCGTTTAGGAAGGAGATCCCACGATAATTGGATGGATCATCAATGTTACCTTTCTTATGTATGGGAAAAATTTGAGATTATTTTAGCTGTTCTGGTAGTACTCCAGTATCCAACATTATATTAAAGGCCGAAGTTAGTTTTAAGGTGAGCCTTTGCGTTCCATATTAAAGAAACTCCATAGGTATCCTATCAGCTCCTGGTGCCTTTGCATCTTTAATTTTCTTCAGCACATTATTTACTTCATCATAGGTAATAATACTATCCAAAATATCATTTGAGTAGGCAGGTTTTGCGTATTGGACAGGAGGTGTAAGACTCTCCGGATTAAAAAGTAGTTTAAAGGGGTCGTGCACTATATCAATGTTTAGTTTTGTACTTATTTTAAATTTTGTTCCATTTAATTGGCTAACTGCTATCCAGAATTCTTTGGAGTTTTTGCAGTGAGTTAGTTTTAAAGCCTCGGTTTCAAAAAACTTAGATTTTTTTCACTATTTGCTTCTGTATACATTCTTTTGAAATAATTACAGCTAAATTTTCTGAAGACTATCAACACTCCAAAAGATTTTTTTCGTGCTCTTTCACACTCGGTATCAAACCATTTTTCTATCTCTTTTAGAATTCTTCCTTGCCTTCTACTCAATTTCGGACATGAAAGTAAAATAATTGATTCTATGTCTCCTAGTGAAAGTTGAGTATCAATTGGGGCAGTTCTCTCGGGTTTGCATTTATATTCCAATGCTTTATCTTCTTTCCACCTTAATTTGGGCGGAAGCTGTAAAATCGTTGTATTATCCTGGCCGCTACAATTAATTCCGAATTCAACTACTATAGGCAATTGGTCGAAATACGGGACACTTATGGCCCTAAAATCTGATATCAAAGTAATCCAATTTCCTCTAACTAGGCAGTAATCGACTACTGAACATCCTTCCTGGCCTACGAAGGTACACTCTCCACACTTATCCGAGTCAGAAACGCCATTTAATATCCGGAATCCAAAACCATCACATAGATTTAACAATTTAGTTCCTCTTGCATTGACTGTAGTGTCTTTTGAATTTCTTACTTTCCCCGCATATCTGTTTTCTCTTCCTTCATGATTTCCTATTCTCGCGTTTAAACCTCCTACTATCATAACTTCATCACTATTATTGTGTTCGACAGATCTTTGAAGTGAATTAAAATCTCGATCCCAGTGATTACAATTTTTATAAAATGGAATTATATTCAACTTCGTTGCTCCAATTTGTATCTTTAGTAGATGAATTTCATCTCCAACTTTAAATTCGCACGATATATTCGTAAATTGATTAGATACACCGACGATATTGCCATCCTCGTATTAGGGATGTATATTTGACACCTGCCGCTGCTTATCACATACTCTGTAACCTCACGGATCTCGATATAAACTTTTTCTCTGTGATTCTGGAATATAACTTTATATTTATTAGCTTTTTCAAAGACTTAAAAAGGACCATCATAAGGTTGCTGAAATGCCCTTGTATAAGAACCTTGGAATTGCAGTGTCAAGTAGCTGTACTTTGAGATGTTTTTTTTTATTGAACGTTGCAAATTCCGAATCACATAGAATTGTTTCTAGGACTCTTGTAATATTTACCTGGTAAACGCATTAAAGTTACATAAACCATTTCAGCAGGGATGGACTTGATATCCTCTTTGTTTGTCGAATGGAGGCCCTCTAGAATAGGGGCCAAGTTTCACATCAATCTTCTGTGTGCCAACATCGAACGACTGTTTTGAGAGCTGGAAGCCATCACTCAATCATTCCATTCGATTGAGGATGATACAGCCGGTTTAGTCTTCAAATCTTTGATCCCAAAGAGATGAATAAGTTTCCTGAAAATTGTACTTTCAAGTTACCTTCCTAGATACTTTTAAAATGAAATGGCAAAGGAAAATTTCAGCGGCTAGATAATTCCAAATTCGTGTTGTTTGGTTAAAAAAGGATTCTCTGTATTTCATCAGAAATTGTTCTAAATGCTTAAGGCAACGAAACCAGGTGCTTGAACCGACAATGATGCTTATGTAGTTTTGTTTACCTGATAACATTGTTTCTCTGACAGCTTATAAAACACCGAAATAACTGAACTATATCTTCTCGCCAATAAGGCCAAACTTTTCCTTCACTAACAAGAAGAAGAAGGCCGAATCCTTCTCTTAGATATTCACAATAAGCTGGAATATTGGTTTCGGTCTAATCCTGAATGTCAACTCAAATTACCTTCTCCCAATAGATCTTTTAAAGGGTCTTACAATAGGGTCTTCCGATCATTGACAGTTAAAAGCGGCCATATTGTTGAAGCTACATCTGTCACATTGGCCGTAGTTTATTAAGTCTTTTTTTTCTGATCACTATGAACGGATAACGCGTGTGTGGTGGATAAATTTGAGTCCACACTGGTTCAGTAAATAATCAACCAACACCCGTTCGTCGACGAAACGTAGGATCTGCCGAAAAAATTGCCGCCGTCCGTGAGAGTGAGCGGGAGAATCCGATATTATATTCCACACATAATGGCCTTTCAAACGAATTATAAATCGATCACAGGCTACACATACGAAATAACATGACTCATGCTGATAAGACTCATGCTGATAATGCTGATAAGAAAAGTATCGCACGCTGTGATACTGTGGTTCTTTCAACCAAAATGAATCGCAAGCACCAGGCGAACATGAAAAAAAAACAGGCGCAAATTCCCAAAATAATTCCCCTTCAAATTCAAAAAGAACAAGAAGAGAAAAAGAAATACAAAATAGGCGGAGTTTTGTTAAAGTAGAAAGTAGATGTAGATATTAGGGTGTGTGTTTTGATTTAAGTAGAGGGTTTGTGGGTGTGAGTGAGAGGCTGAAACACAAACATACAGCCCGTTATGATGGTGTTGCTGCCATCAATGTTTTCTTTTTTTTTTTTTTTTTTTTTTTTATAATTAACGCGCGCACAAGGGACTATTTGTTTCCCTTATAATGTAACACACTGCGCGGGCATTAGGAAGATAGGGAGGGGAGAGATAGGAGGTGTCGATTAACATTGGTTTTGAATGTTTGCAAGTTGAAATGGCAAGGGAAAATCTCGCCGGGTAAACCATTCCAAAGTCTTGTTGTACGGCTAAAAAAAGAATCTCTATATTTCACGGTACGTCCGAAATTGGGCTCAAGGGTGAACTGATGGGCATTCCTAGCAAGACGAGTATTACGGGCGAAACTTTTAAGGGGAGGAATGCAGCTGGCTACCTCGAGTGAACAATTTTTATAAAAGAACCGATAAAATAAGGAAAGACATGAAACATTGCGTCGGTGTTCGAGAGGGGCAATTGTTTCAGCGGCAGTTCTATTTCCTATCAATCTTAACGCTCTATTTTGTATTCTATCAAGCAAGTGAAGCGATGTTTGTGAAGCACCTGCCCAGAGGTGGGAGTTATACTCGAGTTTAGGGCGTATAAACGCTTTATAAATTGTAGCCAGATCAGATGGGGAAAAATACTTCTTACACCGATACAGAAAACCTAAGCACTTAGCAGCATTTTTAGCGATTTCAAATATATGGTCGTTCCAACGGAGGTCATCGTTGACACACATACCGAGTACTGAGAGCTTTTCGGTTTCTTCGATGTAAGTGCCATTCATGGACAATGGCATTGGGGGTATGTTTAGCTTTAACGACAGAAGACAGCATTGAGTTTTCGAAGCATTAAACTCCACACGATTCCTATTACCCCATTTAACAATGCTGTATAAATCGGAGTTTAATGAGCTTGACATACGGCACCGTTGCAATTGTACGTCCGAAGGCGAAGGACGTGAATTATCGAACGAATATGAAAAGCTGAGGGTAGAGTCGTCAGCAAAACAGTTAAGTGGATTAGAAGTAACAGACAGAAGATCATTTATAAAAATGAGGAAAAGAGTCGGAGACAGAACAGAGCCCTGGGGCACACCAGCATTTATTTTATGGGAATCAGACTTGAATCCGTCCAATACAACTTATATTGAACGGTCCAGGAGATAGCTTCTAATCCAACGAACAAGAGTATTATCGATCCCAAAAGCACGCATTTTCGATAAGAGAGCTTCATGCCAAACTCTATCAAATGCCTTGGAGATATCAAGAGCAATAATCTTACTTTCACCAAAGCGATGTAAAGATTTGTTCCACTGTTCGGTGAGATATGCCATCAGATCACCAGTGGAACGGTTGCTGCGGAAGCCATACTGACGGTCATGGAGAAGCTTACGATGTTCGAGATATTCCTTAAGCTGACGGTTAATCAGTGTTTCCATGACCTTAGAAAGAAGGGATGTCAGTGCTATGGGTCGGTAGGAGGAGGGGGAGGATGGGTCACCTTTCTTAGGGACAGGCTGGACAAATGCTGTTTTCCATCTTCTAGGAAAGATTCCAGAAGAGTAGGAGCGATGGAAAAGCTTACGCAGTGGCTTTGCCAGTGTGGAAGAACACCTCTTCAGAATAATCGGGGGTATACCATCCGGGCCAGCGGATTTGTGTATATCGAGATCTTTGAGAACTCTTGCTACTGTACGAGTGCGGAAAAAAATCTGTCCCATGGAAAAATTTACATTCTCAAGTACAGGAGGGGCAACGTTGCTATGCGGCAGCGTGGAGCTGGCAGCGAAATGGGCGGCGAGCAAGTTTGCCTTCTCTGAAGAGTAAACAATTGGTTTGTTATTGTCGATGAGCGTTGGAACCGAAGATGTTGAGGAGTTTTTAATATTTTTTACAAATGACCAAAAATTTTCACTGCCTTTGGGACACTGCAGAATTTTTTGCCGTAATTTTTGGTCATGCAAAAATTTGGTTCTTTCAATAACGGAGTTGCATGAGTTTCTTGCTTGTTTGTGCTTTTTCCGATTTTCCTCTGTAGGGTTGGCTTTGTAAGAACGGAAACTTACTTCTTTGAGCCTGATAGCTTCTTTACACTCAGAATTAAACCAAGACTTTTCTTTAGGTTTGATGCTTTTTACTCTGTTGGGAATAAAAGCACGCATCCCTAGAAGAATCACATTTGTGATCATTTCAGCACTGGCATCAATGTCACTATCGAGGAAGCATAGTGACCAGTTAAAGTTTCGGAAAAAAATATTCAGGCCGTCCCAGTTGGCTTTCTCGTATTGCCAAACGGTCCTGGTGGGAAGTTTTTCTTTAACTGGATGGGTGGAGGATGAGAAATTAGCTGAAATGACACAATGGTCTGAAGTGCCAAATGGAGAAGTTACACTAATGGTATATTTATCAGGGTGAGAAGTAAGAAACAAGTCAAGAGTATGGGCGGCTTGCCCAGCAACATCCGGTATACGCGTTGGCACATCGATCAGTTGGGTAAGGTGATGTAACCCGGCAAAGAGCTCGACATACCTTCCTTCGGGTGTTGTCTGACCAGAATAGCGGAGCCAATTGGAATTGTGTACATTGAAATCGCCCGCAATAACGATTTCAGTGCGAGGACAAAGGGAAACAATTTTCGAGATAGAATCAGACAGCGCATCAAACTCGTTACAAGTCGAATTGCTGTCGAGATTTGGACTCCTGTAAATAAAACAATAATGAATGACATGCTTGCGGACAGTGAATTTGAGCCACAAGAAGTTAAAGTCCGTGTTGGAACATTGCCCATATTGGGGAAGGCTCTGGCAAGCAATATCATTTCTAACATAGACCACGAGACCATGATGGGAAAAGAGTAATGGCACCAAGCTATACCCATGTAGAGCAAACTCTGATAAATCAGTATTTATTCCAACCTGGGTTTCACTTAATGCCAAAACAGCTGGCCTGTATTGAACAGTGTAGACGTACAGGTGAAAGAAATTCTTTCTAATACCACGAACATTGGAATACACGGCACAAAAATCACTTACCATTTAAAAATACTTACACACAAAACACAATTCTGAATAAGTCGAACCATGCAGTGAAAATCCAAATTAATCTCTGTAATAATCAAACTGTCTTAGGTGTTATGCCCATAAGACAGCTTGCATACAAAAAATCAATTTAAATATTCAGCACAATAGGACAAACTCAGATGCCCTTATCTATTTACCGCAAGCATACGATGCCTACAGTAGATAAGAAAGAGGCAGTTAAGCTAAGCACAAAGGGTTGGGACAGATAGGAGGATAATTTAATTTGTTATGCAAGTGTGAATTATTTTTTTTTTTTTTTTTTCTTTCACAGCGCGAATGGGCATCTTATCGTCTTCCAACGACGCAAGTGGATATTGTTATTATCTTTCTTATGACGTTATCACGTAAAATTATCGTCCGTAAACCGACTTTACAGACAACCAACTCCTTTTAAGCATTCTTAATATAAGCTCCGCAGGTGATCTGTGGTTTGTTCGGATGCTTAAAACTCTAAAACCTTGGACCAAATTGGATACTTCCTTCTGCTGTTTTGCTCGTAATTGCTACGCGAAGGTTAAGAAAGATAAAATTCGGAAAATTATAAACAGGTGGCGCTGTAGCTGCCCCGACAGATGGAGCTAAGGAGGGAATATAAATAAAATGTATTGTGTACCCGAGGGACAACTATTTTCATACGAATCCGTGGTCGTCGTTTGTAGTTCAGTTATTCCTTATTATGAATCAAGACACCCAAGCACCTATTCAAGAGCTCATGCTTATATGTAGGGTAAAGTCGGGTAATATGGCACCCATTTTTCATTTTCTTTATAATTTCCAAAATAAAAAAGGTTTTTATTTAAAACCGAAATAACTTTGTTGTAAAACTAGTTGATAAACAAAAAATAGAAACATTTTTTTAAATAAATATATTTTTTTGCAAATATAAAAAACATTTAAAAAATCCACTAAAATGGATGGTGATATGGCACCGGCTTGCGGGCTAAATGGCACAACAGATTATCTTGTTGTTAGTGTCTGGATCTTAAAGGTTTCGTTAAGGGTGAAAAAAGATCTTTAAAAGTGCTTGGAAGCTGCTTTTAAGGACATTTAATTTGCATAAACAGCTTCAATGGCTGCTGAGAGTTTACCTCGAACCCATTTGGCACCATTTGCGGATGATTTTTTTGTTTTTTTAATTGTCGGCATTCCTAAAAGAAACTTGTCAACGCAACAAAGGAACAATAAAAGAATTTTAAAATTTAATCAATTGCTAGTTAAAGATGAAAAAGATAGTATCATAAAGGAAATGGAACCGGTGCCATATCTCCCGAGCTTTGTAGGTGCCATATCACCCTTTTGACCTTGCTTCTGCTATTCCAAATAACATGAACAAACATGCATGCTTAGTTATAGCCGTAAGAAAACACAAACAAACACGATTGTTTCTTTCTTTTGTTTTTGAAATAAACACCTGGTGTAAAATAATTTTGTATTTCCACGAACTTCACTAACACACAAAAAAAAACTGTTTGCTTGATATACAATCAATTTTTTTTCTCCGGTTGTAAGTATATATTGTTTCTCACGGGCTGTGTCGATTTCAACTGGATATATAAAGAGCGTACGTTAGATAGAATGATATAAAACTCAATTTGTTTTAAAAAAAAGTAATTAAGTGGGAGATATTGAAAGGGTGCCATATCACCCTTGGTGCCATATCACCCGACTTTACCCTATGTGCTCTGTTTTGTTTGATATTCGGTTATTTTCTTTTGAAAACGAATCCCATAGGTTGAACTACTGCATATACCGTCTGGTGATGAACAGCTTCAACTGCGATCTCAGAATCATCCATATTGAGAACAAGTCGTGTATCAATGCTCGGATTGACAGAAGCATTGCTTAATCCGATTTGCATCGTTGAAAGGCTAATTCAGCTTCTGCAGTCCATTAGATTGGAGTCAAGTCGTTCTTCTTATTGCCTTTCCCAGGCCCTGTAGCACAATTTTGTTAACACATAGTTGAAGGTAAAATACAACGGTAAACATTTGTACATTTGGTTATTATGTCTTGAAACTCGAAACTAACTCGAAAGGGGGGTTCGGGGGGTTGAACTTGACATATATAATTTTTGGAGTCATATTGAACGTGTCTATGTAATTTTAAAGGCACGTTTGTCTTCATATTTTTTGGTCACCACCGCCCATCTCTAGTTGTAAGCTAAAAGGCATATTTTAAAATGTTTTAATTCTTTTTTCTCGAAGAATCTCGTGAATATATTTTTGGGATGTAAGAGCATTCCATAAGTCATGTACAAAATTGGTGGAGACCAAATGGTGTCCTTGGGATGTCAGCTGGGTCAACGTGTTTTTGGTTATATGCCATCTCCAAATGCGGGCGGCATATTCCTCTTTCCACTAGAAAACTAAATTTATCTTGAGCCACTCTTAATTCTCAGATCTTAAACATGGCACCCACAGCTTGTTCTATTGTACTTCGTTTTCGTCTGCAAAATATTCATACACTGCTACGATATTTTCAGCAGAACCAATTCAGAATTATTATTCCGCGTTCTTCAGGAGTCATGTCTTGTTGACGTATATTTTGTATCTGTTTTGGTCACAAATGTCAAAGAAGAATCAAAATTTGCCGCCATTTGCTAAAGTCTAGAAAAATTTGGAGCTTGTGTTAAAGTAGTTTAAGTTACCAACGACAACACTGTAATTTGTACACATTAAATGACTCGATTATATTCTATAAATACTTGCTGATATATATTTACGTTAATTCGACTATCCATCCTAAATTAAGTTACAATTGTAATCACATAAAAGAATCCAAAAACCGGTCGTAATTAGTCTTTTTTCTTTTCCTTTATGCGTCACACATATGTATATTGGCAAACAAACATTGAAATAATTCAGTTGAATATCAGACGCCGAACGAAGTGGTTGAGTTAGCACAATGCATTCTCACGCGCAACAATACAAAATCACAACGCATTTGCACGAGCATGGATATGATTTGCTGACCCTGCAAATCATGCTAGAACTTGCTATCCATTTCCACGATTTCTGGATATCACATAACAGTGCATTGAGGTAAATGCACGGGAACTTTGAAGGTCGCTGACGCAGCATATCATGACACAGCTAACTAGAAGCTCACTTTTAAGAAATTAAGAAGACATATTATTATGTCGAGGATGATCCAATTCTTCGAAATAACAAAGCTGAAATTCAAAGTATTATGTAAGCACTCCAAAATTCGAAACTACTTAATGAAACTTTCCTGGTTTTAAGGTACAAATTGAAAGCAATGGTTCAATTAAATATAACATTGATTAATGCATTTGATTTTACTTGCTGGCGAGAGAGAATGAGAATATCAAATTAACGTGAAGCTGTAAAAAAGTATATTTTGGTTTACCAGTTTAGTTCAGCCTTACAAAATCCAGGGTTCTTATCTTTATGGGTGCTAACACACCCGATTGCGTCTGATAAACCAAATTTACCACATTAATTGGAATATAAAACCATTTGTCAAAAAGCTATGATTCAATAATATATAATTCAGGTTAAATACAAAATGTTCTTGAGTAAGTAATCTCTTGTTGCAAAAAATAAACTAAACTACACAAAAACTCGCTTCAATTCTCGTAATTTCAAATGAATTTTGAAATTTCGCATTTGTCCACTACAATGCTTAAGCCCAGCATAATTTTGGCGCCAAGAGTTGGGGTTTCTTCAATCAAAGTGACCAATTTGGCGCGCATAGTGCGCACTATACGTAATCTAATTATTTAGCTCACTAACCCTGGTCAATGGCTCTTCAATGAATTGTCTTATCTCAGCACACTCATGTTCACTCACAAAAATAGTGACAAGCCGGATGATAAGAACACCACCCTTGCTCTCTAGAAATCGAACAACAGCCAATTCTCCCTTGACGTTGCAATTCCCACGCTTCCCCCCGTTTGCCAGCTGACGTAGTCCAAGGAAGGTGGCGTGATTATTGACTTTGTCCTCCGCGCCTTTTACATACAGACTCTATACAAGGTTGTGTTGCAAAACATGTAAACTAATTGAGACTGTGTTTGTAGATGGCGCTGTTAATAATTAGCATATACATACAGTGTAGAGTAAGTAGAACATGCCAGGCAAAGCTTAATGCTATTCTAGCTAAACGATCTTTGAAGAGCGTTAAGATAACGCTTGACGGGTGTTATTTTCGATGAGTTTCCTGTTGACACAAGGGTCATCATCATGGCAGGGTGTAGTGGCGAGGGCGACACGACTGTTCACTTTGTTGGCCAAGTGGAAAGTGCGATGATAATAGGTGGGAGTGTGTTGGTGTGGTGTCCACTATAATATGTAGGTCAGGAACAGGGTGTTGCGTAAAAGGTGTTCAATTAAGGTTCCATTTCCAGGTTGCTGCTGGACAATTGAATCATAAGTAATTTCATCTCCTGCTTAAGTGTTAATTACTTGAAGCTTACACAACCACCTGATGGATTCACTTAGCTCTGGGAAAAGTGATAAATTGATGATGAGTGTTGGGAATAGGGTTGACGCATGTACATCGAAAATGTGTGCAGGGATAATTAGAGTATGTTGGGGTTGGGAGTTGGTATAATGTCTTGATTTTGTAAGAATGCAGATGAGCTTAATAGAGAATAATTAAGTGGATTAAGGGTCTTCATTTCAATTACTCTTGATCACTTATAACATAGGGAGTTTGTAGATTCTAGGTTCAAGGAGAATAACATCATGACGCAAGCTATCCTGAAGGTCGAGATAAATCAGATGGCCAGCTTAAAAAAAGTTGCAGGAAACTGAATACTAGTTAGATGAATATCAGAGCTACTTGATACATATACGAGGATTTTGATATGTTAGGCATACTTTAGGTATAAAATAGATTTATGAGAAGTTAGGTTAAGGAAGATCAAAAGAATTTAAGGATCAGTAAATTACAAGGCAATTTATTGTTCATTAATGCTTTGGCTTCTGCAATAATTCTTTCTTCTAAAATTTTGAAAAAAGATGTTTATTAATGGCGAAGATATACTTGTCTTGCTTAATTTTTTTGAAAAGAATAACGTTTAATGCTGGTCCAGTTTATGAATTCACTATATACGATATATCTCTGTGATTGATTGATTTAAGAGACTGATTCAAAGGTTCTTAAAGAAGTCTGACTATGTTAGATGATATTGTTCCTGAATAGCAAGCATTCTTACCTATACCGAACTCTTCTTCTCCTCAATATTATACAATCGCATCAACCCCAATACCTTTTCTAGGCTCTACAATGAATGGGTCCATGTCGGACGAGCGATTCGCTAAACTGATTCAAAAAACTTTGATTACATTTTTTCGTCGCTTGGAGTCGCTCGGAGTCGCTCAATTCGCTTTTCGATTAAATCGCCGCACCATAGACACAAGCATGTAACTGATTGCTTGCAACGAATGGCGTCGAGTCACGCGCCGCAAATACGCTTCACCATAAACGTCGCCTTGATTCAGAATGATGGAGATGAATTATTGGTTGACAAAGAAATGACTTTAAGGCGTTGGACTGAGTTTGCCTCATCTGTTGTTTCATAAAAGGTGGAGCAAATGTTTCCAACCCCTTTTTTCGATGAGCATACTGGTCCGATTTATGACATTTTCCATCACTCTTGCCAGAACTTCTCGTATTCCTTACTGATATATTCTCTTTGAGGACTTCAAGAGTCTGAGGCTTGTTGACATAAACTCGTGACTTCAAGATACTCCACAAAAAATTCTAGAACAGTTAAATCGAGCTACATTGCCGGCCAATGCAAATCACCAAAACGAGATATTAGCCGGCCCTCAGAATTTCGGTTGTGGGTTTTGCAGTATACGCTGCTGCTCCAACCTGTTGCAACAAAATGTTCTTCAATCCCAATTCATCCAGTTGAGGTATTGGAGAAAGACGTTGAAGCATGATTCTGCAGCACTCACACCCAGCACAATGGTCGTTTGACAACGGCGTTTTCGAAAAAATAAGGCCCGGTGATGCCTCCAGCATAACCACCACACCACGCAGTAAATTTGAAGTGTTGTAATTTCTCTTCGTCTCTTAAACATGGATTTTCATGTTCCAGAAGCTTTTTCACGAATCCACGTAGATGTCGCCCATGATGATTTTCGATGAAAAGTTGTGCGTAGGACTTGAGCGTAGGTTACACGCGCTTGGTGTTATACGGCGTCACGACAAGAGTATAAACATATAAATATATAGGATTGTTAGCTTTTGCAGTTTTTAGTGTTTTATTTTTACACTCGTTGTTTATTGTTTATAATATAATTTGCTAATAAAAAGATATAAAGGACTTTTTTCAGTTTAATTTTCATTTTGGTATGGAAAAATTTAAACAACTGGCATAAAGATTCGTGGGAATCAGCAGTAGGGCAATAATGCTAGGTATAGATACCTATATAGGTCCCAATAACAATAATTTACTTTTTGAAATCAAATTAATTAAAATAGCTTAATTATGTTTGATGGATCGACAAACGTATGGTTTTAATGGAATTTATTAAGGATATCAAGTACCTATAATAAGGTTGGAAGCAAGGTAGGTACTCAAATTAAGATACACGTTCCAACTACTGTTAACCGAGTGGGTATAGAGACAATATTAAAAGTTAACACAGGGGTTTTGTTTATTTATAGGCAGGTGTAAACTTTTGTTTTCTCGATTGAAATTTTTGCATTCAGTAGTAATCGAATAGTTTTTTTTATTTGTTAGTTGTTTTTGTGTGTTTATCAAAGGCTTCCTTATTTATTCTGTGCTTTTATGATGATGAAAAATACTTTAAAATACGTAAGTATGTATGTAATGTAGGTTGTCACTTTCTTTTATTTGACTAATGGCTAGGGCTCAGCCGAGCAATATGAATTAATCTTTTGGGGAAAATATTAAACAAATAAATTTTTTATGAAATCAAAAAAACACTATTCATAACGTTTTTTGGAAAAAAAATGTTGTAAGCCATCTTATTTCTTTTGCTGTTTTCTATTTTATGAATTTTTCATTTCAAAAAAATGTTGTTTTTGAAAAACTTTTCGAAAACATATTTTAATTTTTTTTGAATATGTTAGTTTAAAGAAATCTATAGTTTATACTAGGAGAAAAATTAAAAAAAAAATCTATAGATTCGTTTTCAAAATTTTCCAAAAACAAAATATTTTTTTTTAAAAATATTAAAAATTAAAAAAAAAAATGTTTTTGAAATTTTTATTACTTAAATCATAAAACACTATATATTTTGAAAATTTCATCAAAATCCGTCATTTAGTTAACGAGAAAGTCTGATTTTAAAAAAACCGGTCATATGGGAGGTACCATTATAAAACTTTCTGAAAAATCCATTAAATCTTAAAGATAGATTTTGCATAGAAAACACCATTCAGAAAGTTTTATCAAAATCGTAGGAGCCGTTTTCGAGAAAAACAAGTTCTTCATTAAAAGTTATATGGCAGGTACCGTTAGTTTTGGAGTTAGAATGCCAATTCGAAAATGTGTCGGGTGGAGTACTCTGAAAATACTATATACCAAGTTTGAATCAAATCGGCCTAACCGTTTAGGCTGTAGGAATCAATCAGACAGACGGATGGAATTTCCTGTTTCTTATTCCCACTGGCTAGCAGACTCAATGTTGCACAAAGCTGTTAAACTGAGGGAACCGAAGTGCTTCTTACGTTTCTTGGAATTTGTATTGTTTTGAATAGCATCAGGAAACATTCTTCATTGACTCTAAACTGTTAGACAAAACTAAAAAAAAAAGTTTAGTATTAACTTATTAATACTAAACTTTTTTTTCCATGTTTTTTACTTGCGATTCAGGTACTAAAAAGCAAGTTATGGATTCGTGCAAAAAAAATCTAACAATCAAACACGACATTACGATAAAAGAGAAGTTGAAAAAAGTGGATCCGGAAATTCCATCCGTCTGTCTGTCTGTCTGTTCGTGCCACTATAGCCTAAACGGATGGGCCGATTTGCTTCAAACTTAGTAGGTAGTATCTCAGGGGGTGTTTTTCATTTTTGCTCTAGGTCGAAAAATATCGGAACCTGCATACAATTTTTAACAAAAAGTTTGATTTTCTCAAAACCGGCTCTAACGATTTTAATAAAACTTTCAGAGTGCTATTTTTTTTACAATACTACATATTTCAGTTAGAACAATACCTCTCATATAACCGGTTTTTTTCAAATGCAGTTTTATCGTTAACAAATATCCCGATTTCAACAAAATTTTGAACACAAGAAGTCATTTCTAATTCAATTAATATTGCATTTCAAAATTTTCAAAAACTTTTTTTTTCGTTTTTTTAAAAGTTTCTAAAAAAAATTTGGTTTTCGAAATATTTTGAAAATGGGTTGATTGCATTTTTTTAAATAATTTTCCCAGAAGAAAACAGCTGTCACTTGATTTAGACTTACTCGCGAACAAATTTGCAAATTGTGCAAATTTATTACCAAAATAATGGTTTGTTTCGGTGGAGCAGAGCATCGAAGAAGACCCGAATTAGTCCATCCGCCATCGCGCGCAACAATTGGAGATGTGCCCATTCACTTTATGGAAGATTCTGCGGAAGGATCAGGCTTACAAAATCACTCGTGCAAGAATTGAAGCCGAACGACCATCAAGCGCGTCACACGTTCGGTGAATGTGCCCAAAACGAGATGGCCACCGATCCCGATTTTCACAAAATTGGGCCTTGGCTGGAAGGCTCATTAACTTCCGTTCTAACCATGCCAAGCATATTATAATGAATACGGCCTCTAACCTTGTTAATAATTTTTCACGTTGAGTGATGAAAAGTTTCACTGTGCCAATGAGAAAAGAATAACAAGAATATTAAGTGACAACGGCTACCCTACTGCGGTCATTCGCAGTTTGATTTTAAAACACAAATACAAAATACGGAGACAGGAGAATGTCTTAAACAAAAAGGGTTTCTTAACAGCGTCGTTTATGTTCCAAGTCTGACTGACAACTTTAAAAAAATTGTCACCAAAAACGTACAAGATGTTCGGTTGGCCTTCAAATCCAACCAAACACTTGGACATCTTTTTACAAAGCTGAAAGTCAAACCGGAAAAGGATAAAAGCACTGATGTTATTTATAAAATCAACTGCAAAGGAAAAGCGGACGAGCCCTGTAACTTATGTTACATAGGAACCACCAAAAAATTCTTGCGCCAACGGTTGTCTAACCATAAATCAGACATCAACACTAACAACCCTGGTAAAACAGCTCTTGCTTCTCATTCTATCGAAAGTGGCCATCTTCCCGATTTTGAAGGAGTCTAAGTTCTCCAAACAGAAAAACATACCTCCATGAGATGCACCCTCGAGACTCTTCACATATTAAAAAACAAAAACAATATGATCCGAAAGCAAGATAAATTTTAAAAATTTTGTTTTGAAATGTAAGTTCCTCACTATTGTTATTTATTGTGCATATGTCTTGTTGTATTTTTATGTAATAAAGTTCCCCTGAAGAAGGCAACAACCCTTGCCGAAACGTCGGGACATGCCTAAGTTACTGTTTTTGTTTCTTTGCTAAATTTAATGTGACCAAAAAAAGCCGAAGGAAGACTTTAATTCCACCTAATCGTATCTAAAAAATTGGTCAATAAACACATTTTAAATATGTGCGTTTTATTTCTTCTGTGTGTGAAAACCACACGTCTAAAAAACACCCTTTATATAGATACGTATGCAGCCACTAAGCAATTATCTAACATAAGAACAAGTTCGTGCGACCCAGTCGTGCATTTTTTTAAATTTATTCGATGATGTGACCGCACATATGAGCAAGTACGTGCGATCCAGTCGTGCAATTTATTTTGTATTGTGCATGCACTCAAGGAACTGTGTTCCTTGTTAAATTGCGCTATCATATGAAGGTTAGGGAGGGAGGGACAGAAGGTGTCGATTAACATTGGTCTTGAATATTTCCAAATTGAAATGGCAAGAAAAAACACCGCCGGTTAAACTATTCCAAATTCGTGTTGTTCGACTAAAAAAAGAATCCCTAAGCACAAATATATGATCGTTTGAACGGAGGTCGTCGTTGACACACATACCGAGTACTGAAAGCTTTTCGAAGCATTAAACTCCACACGATTCCTATTACCCCATTTAAAAATGCTGTATAAATCGGAGTTTAATGAGCTTATCATTTGGCACCGTTGCGATTGCAAGTCCGAAGGCGAAGGGCGTGAATCGTCGACCGAATATGAAAAACTGAGAGTAGAGTCGTCAGCAAAACAGTTAAGTGGATTAGAAGTAACAGACAGAAGATCATTTATAAAAATAAAGAAAAGAATCGGAGACAGAACGGAGCCCTGGGGTACACCAGCATTTAAAAAAATACTATTTGACATTTTAAATTATAGTTCACAAAAATTTGTTTAGTGTAAGTCACAAGTCACGCGGCGCCCCGATTTATTTCACAAATGTCAAAGCTGAACTGACATTTATCGCTATTTGCGAAAAATTATAGTATCTTCCTGCAAGTAAATGCGGATAGGCCATCTAAAACACATATCTAAGCCGGACAAATCAATCTGAACCGGTCAAAGTCATATATTTAGCCACCTTTTAAAAGAAGATCAGTCTAATGACCGAAGTGTTGAACCAGTGAGTGATGTGCTATTGTCCTCACATACTCCATTTGTTTCCCATGGTTTTCCTGAAATAGAAAATCGCTCCTATGGCTTTCTTAACTCTTTAATTTAAATTATGTTTCCAGTTCATATTTTTTATCTGTAAAAGTGGAACCCCTTTGATGGAAGGACTGGTATTATCTTGTGGGGTTAACACCTAATCTATACTAATTTTGTGATTGGATTTCATTAATAAAATTGGTTTATAGTTAATTTTCTTTTTTTCAAGCCTATAAGTACTTCATTAAAACCTCATATTCTATAGAAATGGGGAATCTCTACTCATTGACCTTCTTGCATTAAAGCTCCCAGTTATAAGCATTGGTTAGATTCAGCAGTTTAGCAAGTTAGCTGGCTATGTTGATTTTCCATTGCCATATCGCTTCCAATGATGATGCTGACATTATTGAAGGAGCCTTTTATATCCAAGAACACAGGACTGCTTAAAATCAACTACTTATTAGCTTTCATCTAAACCTGTTAAGTCGTCAAAGCGTGATTTTGGGGAAGATACATCCAAATACTCACAGTTATAATTTTACTTAGAATTAGACTGAAACAACTAATCCAATAAATTGTTTTACAGACGACAGTACTCTCAGATTTTTATATTCATTTCTAGATTCACATCCATGTTCTTCGGATGTGGAACTGCAACGGCAGCTTATGATAAGTTCACTAAATTCCGATCTTGACAGCATTGTACAATGGGGAATAAGAAATCACGTCAAATTTAATGCTTCAAAAACTCAGTGTTGTCTTTTGGCGTTGTAACGGAATATACCCCAAATGGAATATACCCCAAATTCCACTATCCATGTGTGCGGCTCATGTATCGAAGAAACCGAACACCTCTCTGTTCTCGATATGTGCCTTTTGTGGAATGACCACATATTTGACGTCGCTAAAAATGCTGCGAGGTGCTTAGGTTTCCTTCGAAGATGCAAGAAGATCTTCAACCCGTCTGATCTGGCTACATTATGTAAAGTATATATTTGACCAAGGCTCAAGTATAATTCCCACATTTGGGCAGGTGCTCTTATAACGCACATGAGTCTTCTGGATCGCATCTAAAAAGAGGTTGAAGAACGAATCTCTGTACTTGACTGTACGACCGAAATTGGGCTCAAGGGTAAATTGGTGGGCATTCCTGGAAGCGCGAGTATTATGGTGAAACTGTTTAAGGGGAGGAATGCAACTGGCTATTTCTCTAGAACATGGCCGTAGAAATAACGGTAGAAAAGAGAGAGACATGAAACATTCCGTCGATGTTCAAGTGACGTGAATGTTCTAACGATGATATTATCCCCAATCAACTTGAAAGCTTTTCTTTGAATACCATCCAAAAGTCTCAAGTGAGTTGATGGAGCACCCGCCCAGATATGGTAGTTATATTCTAGTCTTGGACGAATGTATGATTTGTAGATAGTAATGGTAATGCTCATATCGAGAATTTCAAGAAGATCAGCTTCCATAATGCAAGTACCACTCATGGATAATGGCAAGGGAGGTGTATTACGCTTTAGAGACAGAAGACAGCATTGTGTTTTGGACGCATTAAATTCTACACGATTTCTTATTCCCCATTTGATGATACTGTCAAGATCAGAATTTAATGAGCTTATCATACGTTGCTGTTGAAGATCCACATCCGAAGACCGCGGTTGTGACTCCAAAAATGAATATGAAAATCTGAGTGTACTGTCATCAGCGTAGCAGTTTAGTGGATTAGTAGTTTCAGACAGGAGATCATTTATAAAAATTAAGAAAGAGAGTCGGAGACATAACAGAACCCTGAGGCACACCAACATTTATTTTGAAGATATCAGATTTGAACCCATCCAATACAACTTGTATTGAACGGTCCGAAAGGTAATTTCTAATCCAGCGAAGAAAAGAAACATCGAAACCGAAAGCACGCATTTTCAATAAAAGAGCCTGGTGCCAGACTCTATTAAATGCTTTAGAAATATCGAGTGCAATAATCTTACTTTCTCCGAAACGATGTAGAGATTTGTTGTTATGGGCTGGACAAAAGCTGTCTTCCATTTGCTCGGAACGAGCCCTGAAGAGTAGGATAGATAGAACAGCTTACGCAGTGGCTTTGCCAACGTAGAAGAACACCTCTTAAGAACAATAGCGGGGATACTATCAGGACCAGCGGATTTATGTACGTCAAGATCTTTTAAAACTCTAGCCACTGTACGGGTGCGAAAGAAGATTGGTCCCATAGAATCATTTACGCTTTCAAGTACAGGTGGGACCATGACACACTCTGGCAGTGTAGAATTAGCAGAGAACTGCTTAGCGAAAAGGTAAGGTTTCTCTTGAAAACTAACAAACGGTGTGTCATTGATGACAAGCGTCGGAATCGAGGACGAAGAAGTGTTCTTTATATTTTTTACAAATGACCAAAAAGCTTTGTTACCTTTGGGACATTGTAGTAATTGTTGTCTTAACTGTTGGTCATGTAAAAATTTGGTCCGTCGAATAAGGGCGTTACAGGCATTCCTGGCTTGTTTAAACTTTGTCCGGTTTTCGTCAGTATGGTTGTCTTTATAACAACGGAAACATACCTCTTTAACTCTGATAACCTCTTTGCAACTTGTATTAAACCATTGGGTCTAATACTTTTGACTCTATTTGGGATAAAAGTTTTCATCCCCGAAACAATAAGATTAGTGAGCATATCTGCACTAGAATTAACGTCACTATCTAAGAAGCATAGTGGCCAGTTAAAGAAGTTAAAGATCCTGAAGAAATTATTGAGACCGACCCAATTGACTTTCTCATACTGCCAAATGGTTCTCTTAGGAGCTCTTTCTTTAACTGGATTGGTCAGAAGTGCCTAGAGGCGATAATACACTAATAATGCACTTATCAGGGTCAGAGGTTAGAAACAAGTCAAAAGAATATTTTCTGCTTGGCCATTGACGTCCGATATGCTAGTATCCTTGTCAACTAGTTGAGTCAGATTATTGTATTCGGCAAAGATCTCAGCACACATACTTTCGTGTGTTGAAGGTCCGGAATAGTGAAGCCTGGAGGAATTGTGGACATTAAAATCGCCCGTGATAACGATTTCAGTGCGAGTATACAGGGAAACAATTTTTTAATGGAGTTCGACAGGGAATCGAATTCGGGAGAGGTTGAGATTCTGTCTAGATTTGGGCTTCGACAGAGGAAACAAGTGTGAATGATGTGCTTATTTATGGTGAATTTAAACAACATGAAATTAAAAAAGGAGTTAGTACAAGGACCATATTGTAGTTGGAATTGAAACGCACCATCATTCCTAACATAGACAATAAGACCATGTGTGGACAAAAATAATGGTACTAAATTATACCATTCGGACGGATCGGAAACCTCTCCTACTTGAGTTTGACTCAGCGCCAAAACAGCTGGCCTGTATAAAACAGTGTGGTAGTACACAGCCAGAAAATTGGTTCTTAACCCCCGAATGTTAGAATAGTCAACCCTGAAATCAACTCCCATCATAAAAAAAAATAAAAAAACCAAAACAGACGATATACTAAAAGAAGAAAATGTAACGTGTTTTTAACTATTCTATTGCTATTTTTACAAACAGTGTTCCATTGAAATAGCCAGTTGAATTGCTCCCCTGAAACAATTCAACCGTGATACCCGCTCTGCTAGGAATGCCCATCAGTTTACCCTTGATCCCAATTTCGGACGTACTTTTAAATACAGAGATTCTTTCTTTAGTCGAACCATACGAATGTGGAATGCTTTACCTTATTCGGTTTTCCCCTACCATATTGATATGCAGAAATTCAAAACTAATATCCATCGACATTTCCTTTTACATCTTTCCCTTATTCTCTTATGCTCGCACGGTATTTTAACATTATAAGGCTAGAAAAATAACCCCTTTCACTGTATTCCATAGAAATGGGGAAAGAAATTCGCCTTATGGCGTATCTCTACTGCCTGACCCTCTTACATAGATGGTCCTAGTTTAGGTTAACCAGTTCACTGATGATGACTATTTTTGTATTCAAGAATAAGGAACGCGACAAATTCATCTACCTAGCAAATTTCATCAAAATCTGTTAAGACATTACATCGAAATATTCACATTTTGATTTCATCTCTGCAGGTCGTAAAATCATATAATAAAAGTGTTGAAGCACAAGTGGCTCATCTAATATCATTTAATATTTACAATTTTTTTTTAAGAACTACGTGAACCGCTGTGCTGTAAATTACAATTATTATGCTTCCATACCCAAATTCGCCCGTCTTTATTTTAAAATTCATGATTTAATTAACTTATTCGAATTTTTTTTTCACAAATTGGATTAAATATTTTCACCTTAACCTGCATCCAGCTCAATTCCACAATTATCGACGTGAAATTACATTTACTTCTTTTTAAGTGAGCCTTTCAGCTTTTCAATCATTGTTAATATTTTCTGATTAAAAAAATTCACACACACTTCCTCTTGCAACATTTCAATTTTTATTTGTCCTCTCAAGTATATTTACTTTTAAATATAAAATAAAATAAAATAAAAAAAAATTAATAATTTTAATTTCTCTTTTTCCAGTACAACAGCATCGACACCAGCTATCTCAGTGTCTACATAATGCATCCTTTCTGGAATAAATGTGTTCAAGTAAGTCATATTACTGTGGTGTCCTGGCTACATGAATGGGCCCAAAAAAAAGGAACTTACAGTAACATTATATACATATACGTCTATACATGGTTATATACACAAAAAAAACATTAATTATTATTATTATTGCAGTACTTCCCCAAATGGCTGGCACCGAATCTCATAACATTTTCTGGGTTCCTTTTGACAGTGGTCACTTTCATTTTAATTGCATTTTACGACTGGGATTTTACGGCGGCCAACGACGGCAACCGGATAGTGCCACGCTGGGTGTGGCTGGTTGCGGCCATTAATATATTCCTGGCTTACACCCTAGGTGAGTTGAATAACACACACGGCAACACGGTGGTATAGCAGTGCTGTGATGGCCTCCGAAAGTTATCTTAATGACATGCAAGTGGCGGCAGGGAGAATAGGGTAGAATGGGGTTGAAAGAGAAAGTAAGGGATGTCAATTCAAAAACAGCCCCTCCTTACCCCATTTTCTCCTACTGGAACCATCTGAATATCAATAAATAATTTTAAAATTATTTTACTACCATTGCCGGTCATTTATCCGAATGATGATCCACTCTACTATAAACCCATACTCTCCTTCTATCCCAACAGATGGCATTGACGGCAAACAAGCTCGTCGCACCGGGACAAGTGGGCCCCTCGGTGAACTTTTTGACCACGGACTCGATTCTTATTCATCGGTGCTGATACCAATCTATATGTTTTCATTGCTCGGAACAGACCTTCTGCCGCCCAAACGGATGTTCTTCTGTATCTGGAATATTTTTCTGAATTTCTACCTATCTCATGTGGAAAAATACAGTACAGGTGTGATGTTCCTGCCTTGGGGATACGATTTTACCATGTGGGTGAGTTGACATGTGACATGTATTGAACGCACATTATTCCAATTGAAACACCTGAATTATTAATTCAATGCACTACGCGATGATCAATTTATTGCCGTTAAGATTGATGTATACAGTTGGCTGAGCCAATTTGATTAAATGTTTAGCCAGGCTCTTATTAAACTCTTTAAAGCTCTGCTTTTTTTTGTTGGGCGCCATTTGATGGGTCGCTTAAATTTATGTGTAAATTATTTAGTTTGCGGTATTAATTTAATTAACAACCTAAATGGCGAGGTTTTGAATAAAGAATTCATCAAAAACACCAGAAAAAAGTGTTGAAAAATATTTTCCAATTAAATGTCAATGTAAAAACGCTTTAAAAAAAATATAAAACAGCCACTGTGGCGTATACGTATTATTTATAGTTTTGGTTAAGTATTTTTGGTAATTTGTATATTAAATGGATTTAGTGGTAAAGGAGGAGGGGGATTGCTGCTTTTATAAGCTCTTTTAATAGCTTGCCATTTAAAATTTTGATCAAAATGTGTAAATAGAGCGTTTTGAACGGCTGTTAGTATAGAAATAACCATTAATGATTTAATTAGTTTTTTTTTTTTTTTTTTATGAAATAGATGTTGATTAAAATAGCGTGAAAAAATAATTGAGGACATTAGGGTCATTTAGGTTTATTTATTCGCCGAATTTAAAAGGCCACATTATAATTAACAAATAATGAAAAATGTGGATCAAATGGGATTTCCATTCCCATCCCATAAATAGTGGAATTAAATTATGGTTATCGTGGATAACCAATACTTGGAAAGGAGTATTAATTATTAAATGAAAATCTGGTCATATCAATAAACTAAATTATTTCAATTCGGAGAAAATTATTGATTTTTTTTTTCAATTTTTTCTCAGGGCGTAACATTGGTGCTCATCTTTACATTCATTGTTGGACCGACATTTTGGACAACAACCCAACTCTTCGGGCTGACGACAGCTAATATATTTGAAATATCACTTCCAATTACAGCAATGATTACAAGTCATCCAATTATAATTAAAAATATCTATAAGTAAGCAATATATATAAACCATTTCATCCACACCCACTAACTGTTTTGTATCTTTTATTGTGTGGCACACAAAAACAGTTCGTACAAGAACAAGACAGGAAAAATGCGACCCATCTCGGAAGCGGCACGTCCATTATTTGCATTCCTCTGGCTATTCATCATAACTATGATTTGGGTGTTTAACTCAGCGAACAACATCATCAATTTGGAGCCGAGGATAATGTTTGTTCTCTTTGGAACGCTTTTCTCCAACATTGCTGTAAGTATAACTAGGGGTTTATTGGGAAGAGTGGGGGGGAGCTGAGTTTGGACATGGGCATGGCCAATGGCTGATGGAATAAACAACTGTAATTTTTTTCAGCACTAGGATGAATTTCTTCAGATTTTTATGCAGGAATAAGTTTTTAGAAGGTGGTTTCGTCTTAAAATTATTGGCCGTAGCTGCGGATAATAATAATATATTATATAGTGAACGGTGCGTTCGTAGGCCAAAGACAACATTGACATCAACAGTTTTAACCGAAGCTCAGTTCCAGAATTTGCGGTCGTGGCCACATCTGATATTTTGCTGCGAATAGAGAAAGACGGAGAGATCTGTTTGTTGCCTTTTGCTTGCTCGAAGAGGAGTTAAAGTATTGCTGTAAATGCAGTTTCCGGAACACAAAGAAAAAATTTGGTCGTTTGTAAGAAACGTACATCGTCATAGTTTCCTTCGCTCATCTTCAACTTGATAGGTACTCCTGCTGCCTAAAAGAAACCTTTTGCTTGCCGTCCAATATGCGCAAACTCAATTTTTCAAGATCCTATTCACGATAATTAATGTTTACCTTAAGAAATTTACCGAAGCTTGTTAAAAACTGGCGATATGGCTTTCGCCAGTAATAGGTACGTCTCACCAAAAAGTGTATCAACCTCTCCATCTTTTTGTCTATAGTAAGAATATTCCAATAGATACTTAAGAGGGATGTGATAGAGTTTGTCACAAAGTTCTTTAACCGAAAATGCATGCATTTCATAATTACATTACATAATTACCTTTCGAACAATACAAGTTGTGTTTGACGGATTCTTCACTTCAAGTTTAATATTCACAAAATAAATGCTGGTGTGCCATAGTGCTATGTGGTGTCTCTGACACTTTTCCTTATATTTGTTAACGATTTTCAGCTTTTCATATTCGTTGCCAGACTATCATCCATGTTCTTCGGATGTGGATAAATTCGTTATATTCTGATCCTGAAAGCATTGTCAAAAAGAGATTAAGAAATCGCATCGAATTTAATGTTTAAAAAACTGTTGTCTTTTGTCCTTTATGCGATTCTTTTATTCTATATTCCATGTTCAATTAGAAGCACCTCTAAGTTCTTGGAAAGTATGTGACAGACTACCTTCTGTAAAATGAACACATATTCGACGTTGCCAAAAATGCTGTGAGGTGTCTTGGTTGCATTCAAAGATGCAAAAAATGTGTCACCCCTAATCTGGCTACAGTCTTTTGAGCGAATTTTTAGCCAAATCTTGAGTTTAATTCCCCTATTTAGGCTAGAGCTGCCTTAATACACTTGAATTTCTAGGACAGATTTCAAAAAAGAGCTTTAAAAATAATAGGCGACCGGAATACAGTAACAATTGTAATTGTAGTTGTAACAATTAAACCTTAGTATTCGAACAACTTACCCTTGAGCTCAACTTCAGATTTACAATCGGAAACAGGGATTCTTTCTTTAGCCGTACAACCCGAATGTTTATAGTTTTATGTTTTCGACTGACCTAGCACAAGACCATCATACAGCCTGATTATGTAATTTAAGGCATTTGAATTCGATATCTTGCTGCCGACTCGCTTCGATTTGACAGCTCCTTTCCACTTTTCTTTTTGTCTGTTCCACATAACATATTTTTAATTTTGTTTTTGATTGATTTGTGTAAGTTTCAAGAAAATAACATATATTGAGACTACAATACGACAGATTCGATAATGGTTTCTTACTTGCGATTTATAGGGTTTATAAGGCTAGTTATGCATTCGTAAAAAAAATTCTAACAATCAGGCATGATGGGATAAAAACGGTACCTCCCATAAAACCGTTTTTATTTCTTCGACTGTCTCGAAAACTGGTCATCCGATTTCAACAAAGTTAATATTCAGGAAGATGTTGAAAACCTATTTTATTTTAAAATTATTTTATTTTAAAATATTTTCGAAAACTTTTTCTTTGTACTTTTAGTAATTTAAAGAAAATTTTTTTTTTTTTAAACGAATTTTTGAGAACGGGTAGATGGATTTTTTAGATTATTTTTTTTGCTTAAGTTTGCATTCTTAAATTACTTTTAAGATTTTTATATTGCCTAGAACCTACATACTTTGTATACGAATTTTGTTTAAAAGAAAGCTTACATTCCTCTCAAAATGTATTTGTTGCTTAAGACAAGTCAACAATAATTTTTCAAGGATCAAGAAGTGTCTGAAAACATTTTCTCCATGTTATTAACAACAGTTTTTATTTTTATACGTTTTAGAATGTTTTTCATCGATATGTATAAATATCTTATATCCACTCAAGTTGAAACAGTAGGTTTAGCATCTTTATGATTAACATAAACACTTTCAAGAATATATGCAAATAAAACACTCATATGTAGCTAAAATATCAGAATACGGAAGGTCATTGTATTGCATATTTCCTAAAAATCCCAAAACATTTACTTTAATCTACACAATTTTAAATTCATGACAATTGACAAAAACGTTGCTTGGTCATTGGCATCGTTTTTTTTGTTGATGTAAAAATATATAATGTATGCATTACAACATTAGCGTTCTGCCTGTGAAAGTCCTGTCAAAATCGGTCCATTAATAAGAATTTTCAAAAAGAAAAAACCGCAGCGCCACCTATTGGATAATTCAATTAGCCTTAGTTACTACTTAGAACATAAGCTATTTACCAGTGAAAGTCCCATCAAAATCGGTGCAGTCGTTCTCGATATTAGCCGGAACAAACAGACAGACACTTAATTTTTATGTATGTACTAGCTGTTATCCGCGGCTTCGTCAACCTCCAACAAAATAATAATTTTCGAAAAATAAGCAAACCCAGCACCACCTACGGGTAATTCAAATATCTTTAGTTATTTCTTTCAAAATGAGCTCCCTGCCTGTGAAAGTCCCGTCAAAATCGGTCCATAAATAAGAATTTTCGAAAAAACACACCAGCGCCACCTAGTGAGTAATTAACATAGATTTTCCTTAGTATATCAGCTACCTGCGAATGAAAGTCCCGTCAAAATCGGTGCAACCATTCCCGAGATTAACCAGAACAAACAGACAGAAAGACAGATAGACAGACAGACAGACAAAAAAAATTTAAATCGTGTTTTTGTTATAAGTACTGTATATCCTTTCGTATACATCAACTTAAAAGCTGTTATTTTGGTTTTAAAAACAGACACTTCATTTTTGTTTATGTGTATAAATAAAGATGTAATCGTGCAGATTACAAGTTTTGAGATAACAATCAAACATGACATTACGATGAAAGAGAAACACTTTTCAGTTACTGGCAAAATTTTGTCTGCACATGTCAGAAGTGAAACTTCTTTTTTTTTATTTTTTATTTATTTATATATTTAAGTCATATCACTCTACACACCGTATGCAAACTAATGACAATGACATAAAACAGATCTGCGTTTACTCACTCGCTTTCTTCCTAGTCTCGCTCCATGGCTATGTGCTTCATGCTACGTTCGCGCGTTCTACCTTTTTTTAAGTCAGTCTTAAATACACTCTTGAAATGAACCGTTTGCTTTTTATTTGGGACTCACCAAATACATAAAACACTTCCCGAGATACTACCAAATAAATACTAGATACCAAGTTTGATGCAAGTCGGCCCATCCGTGTAGAGGTGCGGACAGACAGACACAAACAGACGGACAGAATTTCCGGACCCACTTTTTTCGACTTCTCTATCATCGTAATGTCATATTTGATTGTTATTTTTTTTTTTTGCTTGAATCTATAACTTTCCTTATAGTACCTATAAACGGAAGTAAAAAATGCGCATACGCCACAGTGTACCTGTGTTCATTTAATTCTTGATTTTAGTTCATGGAACATTGTTTATCATAAGTATTTAAATTTATTCATTTGAGTATTATGGAATAAAGCTTGAGATTTATTAATATGAAATGAGTGGATAATAAAAGGTGTTGTTCGAAAGCAGAAAAACAAACAAATTTCTCGAAAGCACACGTTCTCCTTTAACTTGGTTTGTAATATGGGGCATTGTTATGCCGAATTTACACAAATTTCATTTAAATCCTAAATTGAATATTATTTAAATAAATTGAAAATGGAATATTGTCCATTTCCATTGCTATCCTCGTAAAATTCACCTTGCTGCCACTCATATTCATATTTTTTTTTCATTTGCAGTGTCGGTTGATTGTAGCTCAGATGTCTGACACAAGATGCGATGGCTTCAACATTCTCATGTGGCCGTTGGTTGCTGTTGTCATGATTTCCTGCTTCCCATTCTACCATCGTTTCGGATTGCAACTATCAGCCAATGTTGAACGCTGGATTGTCCATGGACTGACGATATTCAGTACAATAGCTCACATTCACTATGGCCAAGGAGTGGTAAGTTCATAGTTCTTTAAAGATGCTTTAATCTGTAAAAACCAAATCACTACTCTTCATCTAGGTTCGTGAGATGTGCCATCACTTTCGAATCAAATGCTTCAAAGTAAGAGATCAAAAAGACCCGCTTCTGGGCAACAATAAATCCGAATGATAATTAATAACTAATATTACCAACAAAAAACCAACTAAGATCAAAAATATAATACATCCACCTTTAGTGGCATCCATTATGTGGCATTCCAAAAACTAATTTGCCAAAAACCCATTCACTTTTGACCTACTCGAACTTGGATCAACATACCTCATCCTAGATTTGAACGGTGATAACAAAAACCAAATTATGGCCGTAAAAACATTATAACTCCACACATTCCGAAAACCATTTTATTCATACAATTAAGTCCAAATCACCACCACTGCGCTGTGTTGCCTCCAACCCACCGAAACGCAGTCCTGTTCCGTTCATATATGGATGGACAAGGATTTCATATATCGGAAATCATTTTCGGGGTTCCTACACACTTACAGGGTTACACATATGGCATGCACTACACGCAAAAACATCATCATTTTCGAACTTGCCCCTAAGTGCAGGCAGCAAATCTGATCCGTTATCTGGTATCTGGTGCATGTCATTTCTCCTAATGCTATGCAATTGATAAAATAAATATTTATTTGTTAGGCTAACAGGGGATGTTGGGTTTAATCCCCGGGGATCTCGGCCGCCCTACCTTATGCATGCCCAATAGTTTTAAGTTAAATTAAGTGATTCGGTTTTGTGTTGTTTTGTGTTTTGTTTTATATGTTTTTCTAGTCAATTTAATAGCATTTCCGAATTTTGGTCTGAATTTTGAAAATTAATTATTCAAATGTTAAGAGAGAACGAGATTTGAGGGGAAGTATGGGGGTGATGCGACGCGACGTTTATTCTATTTGCATGACTTTGGCAGGATTAGCATGCTAATGAGGTTTCCATAACACAATTTGTATAAATATGTTCGAATTGTTTCGTTTAGGTTCCAAAAAGTACGCCGCCATCACCGGAAATAGAAATCGTCTAAATCATGTATTACTCGTAGATTCAGACGATGCTGGGCGAGGGGCGAGAAGGACATTTAACACTGTGCGTGTTATTTGACAATATTGTTTTAATTTCGTTCCATTTGTAAATAGATTTAGAAGAGAATTGATTTATGATTAAATTATTTATAATTTTATTCTCGAAAAATGTTAGTTAATAAGTTTTTTGTTCATTTAATTTTTTTTTTTTTTTTTGAGTTGATGATGATTAAATTAGGAATGTTGATTTAATATTTTATTTGAATGAATTTATTATTATTTGTTATTTTTATTGTTTAAATAAATTGATAGAAAATAAATGAACTTTATTATTGATGAAAACGTTTTGCTGATTTTATTGAGGATTGGTAGAGGGTGCTGCCATTATGTGAGTACAATTATGTTTGATTGAACTACAATTTAATCACTTAAATTAAAAATGCATGGTTTTGAAATAAAATATTTGTTTTCATTTGATTGTTATAATTAAACAGTGTATAATAGGTAAATAGATTTCATATGATTTTACAGGAATTTATTTTGCGTTAATTTTTTTTCGAATAGATATTTAATGGAACCATTCGCCATGATTATTTTATATACACATTGCAAGAGTTAAATGAGAAAAAAATAGAGAGGTACAGAAAAATACAGTTTGCGATAAAAAAGAAAAGCAGTATAGCTATTCGTCTAAATAACATACTGTGATATTTTGGCCTGAGGTTCGACAAATAAAACTCAATCGAAATTCCAAAATAATACAACAAATCTCATTTCTTCTATGAAACACAACGTCTCTCAGTTTATATAACACCAAATATAACTTATTCCACTTATTCACAATTCAAATACGTTTTTATAATTCAACACATTTTATTTAATCTCAATTCAATCACTTTTTACTAACGCTTCAAGTAGTTAACAATTCGACTTTCGAAAATAAACTTAACTCTCAATGCAATCTACTCTTGTATTTATACAAGTTTACAAGCTTCTGGAAGCTTCTGTCTGGTTCTGGCACAATCTAAGCTTTCGGTACTGATTCGAGTCTCGAATTAGTACTTCAAGTTCGATTTAGTACTCAGTTAAAACATATTGCAAATGTGTAGCATACTTTTAGGGACGTGGTTGTTGTACACATTAAATGTTGGTTGTTGTACACAATGAATCCAACAAATGTCGTTAATTTACAAAAAATGTGTCCTCCGAATATCTAATATTTTTTTGCCACATCACAATACGAACGTTTATTTACCCTCTTAAAAGTATGCTACATTTTGAAATAAGCTCAAACGCCTTTAAGTATACACTGAATATGGATAATTAGCGGATTTGGCGCATATGCAAGATAAATACTTATTCATTTATAATAATAATAATAATATTTATAATCATAAATTAAAATTAAAAACAAAAGAAATAAATAGTTTACAAGTAAGTTTTAGTGGAACTATTCTTTATTGTCTTCTTTCCAAGGTCATGGAAACGCTGATTAACTGTCAGCTTAATTAAGGAATATCTCGAAGATCAAAAGCTGCTCCATGACCGTCAGTATGGCTTACGCAGCAACCACTGGTGATCTGATGACTTATCTCACCGAACAGTGGAACAAATACTTACACCGCTTTGGTGAAAGTAAGATTATTGCGTTTTATATGTCCAAGGCATTTGATAGCATGAAGCCCTCTTATCGAAAATGCGTGCTTTTGAAAAACTCTCAGTACGACCTCCGTTGGAACGACCATATAATTGAGATCGCTAAGAATGCTGCTAAGTGCTTAGGTTTTCTGTATCGATACAAGAAGTTTTTTCCCCTTCTGATCTGGCTATAATTAAGAAAGCGTTTATACGCCCAAAACTAGAGTATAACTCACAGTTCTGAGCAGGTGCATCGCAAGATCCAGAATAACAGAGTTTGAACTTATAAAAAGTATTAAAAACCACAATGCTTAACGTATAAACTGTTCGTACTTTCGTACAGCGGCTACCTTTTACAATGTTTAGGGCAGGAACAGAATAGAGCCATTGGCAACACATGCCAGCTACTGGTATGATAATATATTTGGACCTTAGCAAATATTACAAAATTGACATTTAGTGTCGCACCGGCTGCCATTCAAGTGCGGTTTGAAAAAAAGAATTGTCGCAAAATGTCGTATTGTTCCGCTGGCGGACAGTGTCGGATAGTGCGGTCTTACTTTAAAATTTTAAAGCAAAATGAAACCTGCATGTGTAAACATACAAAAGTCGAATCGGTTGGGATCATGCATGAAAGTATATAACAAAATAAAATATAACGAACATTAAATTTGAAAGGCTTGGACGATTTTTAAAACGTTTTGTAACCACAGTTAGGTTTGTGGTTTTAGCTATAATCGGACCGCTTTCGACGGCATCCTGAAAAATCTAGGGTAATCCCGAGCAACGCCGGGACGGTCAGCTAGTCGTATATATAAAAATGAATGTGTGTATGTAGTTATGGATGTAACTTATGGACTCCAAAACGGCGCGACCGATTTTGTTGAAATTTACAGACATTCCTTGCGTTAGCTCCCTGGGTGATTAATTAATTAATATTTAATTTATTAATTAATTAATAAGCTCTTAGAAACATACGAAAATATAAACAAAAATTATTTCAAAAAAACTAAAAATATAAAACAGGATTTTATCAAAATCCGTCCTACAAATTTCGAAAACTCTTGCGTCATTTGTTTGCCGTTTTGCTGGTATTTTGCAACCTTTCATATGCTTCACAGCTTTGGCAAAAATATAAGGATAAGTTATCTGATGACGTTTTGAGAAATGCAGAAACAACCAACAACGAAGGATTACAGAACACATTAAGGGAAAATTGGTTTAATCAATGTTTATTAGCTTTACAAGAAATGGTTTCAACTATAGGAGGTAATTATCTTTCTCAATACAGAATGCCACCGCCAACACTTAATATTGCACACAGTGACGTTGGCTGAAACGTTGCAAGCTGGAATCGTCAGCTTAACAGCAGAATAGCATGCTATTCTTAATCGCGTGTGTCACAGTGTTGAAAATTATTTGGGAGAAATACTTTTTTAATGAAAGTTCTTCTTGCACAGGTACGCAATAAAAGCAAAATTGCCCTCGCTGTGGCATCATCAGTAATAGCAGCAACATTATTACCTGGAGGCAAAACTGCTCACCGTACTGAGACGCCAGTGACAGTCATTCGTAATTGTAGCCTAATCGGTAGAATCGGTAGACAGAACATGCGTGGAATAACAACGGTTTTCTGTGGTGACTTTAGACAAATTTTACCGGTCATAGTACGAGGAACAAGTGCAGATGAAATCGCCGCCTCCCTCAAGAGTTCCTTCCTTTGGACATATTTAACTTCGTTTTATTTAACAGTCAATATGCGGGCACAAACAAGAGGCAATCCAAATGCACAGGAGTTTTGAGGTTTGTTTCTATAAATTGGCGAAGACAGATATGCTAAAGTAAACGGGAATGTTATTTTGCCCTAACAGCTTATTCTGTACTGTTTCATCACAGCAGGAACTCTTGACTTCTGTATATGGTAATCTAACAAATATTCTAAAACAAAGCAACTCTTGGTTTTGCAAAATAACTATTCTTACGCCTCGCACTGATCGATCCGCGGAAATAAATGCAGAAATATTAAAATCTTTTTCCACAAAAATTATAGAATATAATTCCATTAACACTGTTATGGAACAAGAAGATATGACAAACAACCCTGTAGAGTTTTTGAATTCCTTAAGCTAATCTAGCCTCCAACTACACAAAATATATTTGATAAAGTTTTGTATTTTAGGAACTTACCGCGTTATAAGAAATATTTTCTTATTTCTTTCTACCCGACGTTACGAAGAAGTTTCATACTTCGTAGTCACGGGATTTGAGAAAGAAAATGTACCGTTAAGACCCATCGTCAGCCAAATAGATTCATCAACATACTTGTTGGCTAAAGAATTAACCTTTAAGCTTAAGCCACTTATTGAAAACTCAAACTCAATAGTAAGAAACTCGGAACATTTCGTGTCCATGATCAAAGACCTTCACATTAAACATGATGAAATTATGGTTAGTTTTGATGTTACCTCCTTATTCACCAATGTTCCAATTGAAGAAACTCTCAATGTTATAAAATCGAAACTGTCTAATTCTCAAAACAACTCTAAGTTATTAGAGTTAATTGATATATGCCTTACATCAGGATATTTCTTATACAATGGTAAATATTATTTACAAGTTGATGGTGATGGACATATGGATGCAACATTTTGAGGAATTGGCATTAGGAACATCCTTAACGAAACCAACAATTTGGGTAAGGTACGTGGATGACACCTTCTGCGTACTCAAAGAGAATCAGGTAGAAAGTTTTCTGATTCATCTTAATTCCATCCACGAAAAAGTTAAATTTATTATGGAAAGCGAACAAGAAAACTCTTTGGCTTTCCTAGACGTTAAAATCTTAAGAAAGCAAGATGGTTCGATCGGCCGGATATTTACATGCTACATCACATCATCACCCAGCCAACTTGACATCGGTTGTATCGGCTCGTTGTGAACCGTGCTCACAAAATTTGTGACCCCGAACACCTCAAGCAAGAGTTGAAGGATATAGACATAGCACTTAAAAAGAATGGCTACAACTCTAAACAGAGAACCTGGAAACCCAAACCCAACTCACAGAAACATTCGCTACCTCCAGCATTGGAAAAAAGGGCCTTTTTACCCTATATCAAAGGCATAACGGATGGAATTGGGCGAATCTTACAAAAATATGATGTTAAAACCATCTTTAAACCGCCAACTAAGGTTCGTCAATTTTTAAGATCGCCTAAGGACAAAATTCCACTCCAAAATCTTGGTGTATACTCTGTTCCCTGTAGCTGTAGGTCTTTTTATATTGGTGAAACGAAAAGAGGTATAAAAACGCGTTTAAAAGCTATCCAAAACAACGCTGTCACAAAATCGGCAATATGTGAACATCTGGCCTACAACGAAGATCACTTTATACGTTTTGATCAAGCTAGATCAATCGCAAATGAAAGATTTTATGTACCAAGAATCGTCAGAGAAGCAATTGAAATTAAGAAACATAAAAATTTCAATAGAGATTCCAGCTTTAAATTATCGCCAACGTGGGATCCTCTCATAGTAAAGCAAATCAAAAAACCTATAGCCGATGTCATGAGCATGTGTCCAAATATACATCGACTTAACGCAACAACAACCTAGAACGAGTACACCACCACCACCCACAAGCAATCCAAATGCATCAACATCTACGCACCGGTACTACTAGAGAGCGAGAGCTAAAAAACAATAACTTAGACAACATCAATCAAACGTCAGTCTCATCCCGTGACCACGAAGTATGAAACTTCTTCGAAACGTCGTTTGAAAATTGGCTTCCCTATAATTTTGTAACGAAATTTGAGCTCTAAATTATTCAATGGCGCCAGATTAAAGGTCATCCATCTGCAAAAAAATATTAAAGAAGCTGAAATATTAGCTGGCTGTGGAGCAGGTGATAGTGTTTTTTTATCCCTAGGACTCCCATCATTCCAAACAGATTTCTATTTCGCTATACGCTTTAAACATATCCAGTTTCCAATAAAGCTTTGCAATTACAATAAATAAAGTCCAAGGCCAAACATTGAAAGTTCCTGGTATAGACCTGGGGTGGAATCGCGTATGGTGATAGTTGACTGTCGCTTTTGTGACTGTCGTTTTCGATTATCACCTTTTGTTGATCGCAATTTTTTATTTTATTGGCATCACTTACAATTCTGCCAAGAATTGAATGTCATTTTGGCTCTGATTTGTTCAATTTGTTTGTAAGTTGTCTCTCCAAGGTTCTGCATACCATTGGTGCAGCCCAGTCAGCACCAACTTGTCTTTGGTAACCACCACCACCAAGAAGATTTATGGTTGCAGCGAGTTGAAGAATAGGTGGAACACGCGTTGATCTTGTTCCAGATGGTAAATCTAGCAGCCGCAAAACATGCACAAAGGCTTCTTTAGTTAGACAAAAATATTTCAAAAATCTATAATAGAAGTTAGGAAGTTCCAGAATATTTGCTTTATTTCTAAGCTTGGTTCTGATTAGTTGGACTTTTTTATAATTATTTTCTGCACTTCTCACTCTGTTAGCGTTATTAAAAATTGCTAATGATGTAAACATTGCACTTCATTTTTATTTTAAATAATTTCAATAAGAAACGCTTTTATAATTTTAACTTTTATTTTTCACGAAGTTCAAACCAACAATGCAAAATGTCAATAGAAAGTATGAAAGCGACACCTAAATAGCAGTCACTTTAAATTATCGCCAAAAAGCGATAGTCGTTTTGATAATCAACTTACATGGAGCAAAAGTATCGCTTTTGATTGTCACCTATCAACTATCACCTTACGCGATTCCACCCCTGACTACCAACTGCTTTTCGCATGGCCAGCTAGATGTAGCGCTCTCTCGAGTAAGCAACCCCAACAATTTATTTGTATATGTTCCTGACGGCTTGACAGTAAACGTTGTTTACAAAGAAATTTAGTAAATCACTTTCTAACTAACGTAATTAAAAGTAAGTAAAAAAATAACCCTGCCACATTCAGTTCTAATTTAAATGTATTTCCATAAAGCTCTGACTATGTTATATTAGAATTATATAAGAAAAATATGTACTACATAAAATAAATGTATTAAATATACGATTTCTGTATCATAGGCTAACGCAAGCAAAGCCGCGGGTACAGTTTCCAGTACCTTAAATCGCAAGTAAAAATATTTCGAAGGTAACCCATGAAGGGGTGCTGATGCATTCTCACTGTTGACGTCTACTTTTGTTCAATAACTCAAATGCTCAATAAAAGAAAACTTTATTATGTTTGAAAAACAAATAATTTATAATAAAATGTGGACTGTATCTGCCCTGCTCGACTGCTCCGCATCAACTTGTTAAAAACGACTGACCTTGATGATTAGATTAGATTAGATTATTTTTATTGTATTCGTTAGAATTTATGTCCGTCATTGTTCATTATATCCTGGAATCGGTCGTCTGTTATGGCTCGAATGTTGAGGTAGCGATGGCTGGGCTCTAGTTGTTGCTGGATTTCCAATTTGGGGTGGCCCTCCAAGTTCCTCAAAATATTTTTGGTAAGCTGTGTCATGAACTGATTTATTGGGATCAGTTTGGTGTCTTCATAAAGCTTCTTGTTTGGGACATATTTTCTTGTAATGGGGTTTCGGTGTAGACCTGTACAGCTACGGAAGATCTTCCTTTCAAAAACTTCGATCTTCTTCATATATGTTGGTGATATGGTGAACCAAATATGACAAGCGTACGTCAGCACTCGACGCAACAGCTGTTTATAGATGAGGAGCTTAGTATTAGTGCTTAGTCCGTTTCTTTTCCTAAGAAGCGGGTGGACCAGATGTAGGGAGAAGTTGTCTCTCTTAAGCATAAATGTAGCGTGCTTGTTAAATTTGAAGCTGTTAGTGAAATTCACTCCAAGGTATTTTGCTGTTGTCTTTGTCCTTATCACTGTGTTGTCTGGTAGCTTGATACTGATATTATCACAGCGTAATGCAAAACCTCTTCGACGTCTTGTTGCTGTTTTTGGATTTCTGAAACATAAGCTCACTCTTATCCCTATTTATCTTTAGTCCCCATTTAAGGTAGTAGTCGCACAAGTTTCTTATATGAGCTTCAACTCTCCTGGCTGCGATTTCTGGTGAAATGGATGTTGCATATGTTAAAGAGCCATCGGCATATAGCTTCGTTTTCGTCCCTGGGATGTTGGTAGGCTGGTCAGCTGTATAAAGGTTAAAAAGTATGGGGCCCAACTTGGAAACTTGTGGAACTCCAGCGCTGATCGTCTTTCTTTGTTTACCTGTACATAAAAAGATTTGGTAGCTTTTTAATCACAAAGTTAGAAATCCCATTATTTCCTGCTGATTTATTAGAATTTCCTCCGTGGATTATATCAGTTACTTCCTCGATGGAAGTAAAAGCATCTCCAGTTGGTCCAAGTGCAGGATTGTGTCCTCATTAGAGTTGGTGACTGAAGTATTAGAGGCTGCAACTTCTTCAAACTTATTTGCAACTTCTTCGATGAATTCAGGAAGGTGATTGGGCGGGCGATCCTTGAAGGTCTCTTCAAAATGCTTAGCGAGGGCTTCTGCTTTTTCGGTTGGTGTTGTTGCAGAATCTTGCCCGTGCATTATTGTATCTGGCATCGAGCTCTTTTTCAACGAGCTGGTTAATTTTCTTGTAGGCATCGGGTCCCGGTTTGATGTTCGCAAGTCTTTTCCTGAATTCATCCTCATGGTGATGTTTCACTGCCTGGTTGAACATGGTGTTGGTGCATTGGAGTTCGGAGTATATGCGTCTATACTCCTCAGCCTGTGAGCATATATGGCCTGTAAATGTTCGGACATATTCGCATATCGTTCTCTGCTGGTTTTTGCAGTCTTAAACTTTTCCAAGGCGTTGTTAACTGTCATTTTGAATTGGAGTATGGCACTATCAATTTCGCTCTTTGAGAGATTGCTGTTGGTTGGGACTTCCGGGAGATCTCTTTCAATTTCAGTACGGAATGTTCTCCAGTTCACCCTGTTATACCTGATGTGGAGCTCTGGTTCTGGTTGTTCGCAGAATATCCTTGGATTAGGTCTTACCCTAACTTCTACTGCCAGATGGTCGGAATCACTATCGTGTGCAACGCAAGTGTAGTTCCGTAGTTCAGGCAGAATGTTGATGAAGTTCGACGTTACCAGGAAGAAATCCAAATGAGATGGAGTTCTAGGGAATGTTGGTTTTGGTTGAGACACGACTACCAAAGAGTGATGCTCGGGATTTCCATATAGCCAATCAACAATTGCTTTGCCTTGGTGAGATTCCGCGGTATCCATCCATAGAGGGTGCCGACCGTTGAAGTCTCCTCCAATTACACAAGATGTGTATTGATTCGCAATGAATGTCGCTTCTTGCTGAGTTGCACTTGATGTATACTGAGATTAGCAGAAGCGTCTCAGACTCGGTCAGTTTAGTGACGACTGTTGTTGTTTCCATGCATCTAAGTCCAGATATACTTTTCTTTTCGCTCCTGAGGTCCGATTTGAGAAGAAATGCTGTTCCTCCTTTGTCCTCTCTGTAGGATGTGTAATGGTCTGGCTTAAAGTTGTTCTTTGCTGTGATGTTGGTTTTCTGTAAGAAAATAATGTCTGGTTTTTTTTATTTTAAAAACAGAGAAAGAGAAATTCGTTTGGAATAAATAAAATTAACGTTATATGTTATAATTGAAATTTGGGTTTTTATATACATAATTTGAATATAAGTTGACCCAGTATATTTGTCTTATCTATATCATCCAAAGTACCGTAGACTGACCTTGATGGTATTTTGATGCTCCTTTTATACCATCAGAAAAACAACGCTCCTTCTGTGGTAATTTTCCACTTCTTCAGCTGGTAAACAACTTCGTTGCCGGTCGCAACTCCCACTAACTCAGACACTATGAAAAGGGGTGTGGCTTGTGCACTTGCATGTTCATAGTTCATAGTCTGGTATTCAGCTCGATCGTTGGTTGTTGTATGCTCTGCTCGTATGTTCGTACATTAGGTATACGACATACGAGAAGTCATATTTCTCGCTTCCAACCACCGCTAGCCAAACGATGATGATTTTTTCATCGATGCTCGTGTTGTTTGCTGCTAATGAGAGTTGGTGAAGTTCACTTTTCTGGATCCGCTAATGTGGTTTTTGTTGCATTTTGTGGACCGAGAAGTAGACGTTGCTCTTGTATGCTGTATGGTGAAGTTGCCCATTTTTTCTTGTCTGTTTCTTGAATAATGGGGCAGTTGCTCTGTTTTGTTATTGTTTTTTTTTTTGTTTTTTGTTATTATTTTTTTTTTTTTGGCGGCTGTTTTGCTTGTCGTAGACAACTTTGTTAATGCAATCATTTGCTGTACGTTTTATTAATTGTATGATACATCTATTTTAATAGTCAAAATAAAATGAAAGGCGTTCGTTTCCTGTGTCTCTAGACATTATTTATTCTCCAATAGCTGCTCCATCAAAAATTACATCTTGAAAGTGTCATTCACGTTTCAATCGCAAGTAATGTTAAGGTAATTGCATTTTATTTCTTCGGCATTTCTTTCCAATTTTCGTTTTGTATTTTCTTTTGCATACAAAAGTTACCATTTTATAAATATATTGAAATTTTCCGATCTCATTCACTCAGCAAGAATCTATTTACCCAATCCCTTCTCCTGCCCATCAATGGATATTTTATTAAAAATAATATAAAATAAGAGAGGAAATTCTAAAGACATCTGTTAAGGGAAATTGGCTACCAACTGGTAACTTCCACCCCACTTTCCCAACCTGCACCACGCAGAAATATATTCGATGCACCGTAATGCATTCAAGGATTATTACAAAAGTTCTATCAAATGCTTTTTTATTGCTATGACTACTTTTTATGAATATTTCCCAGTGAATGGCATATAATTCAGGTTTCCATCCTAACCTTAGTTCTCTGTGACACAAATTCAGAAAAAGGGTGCCATTCACCCTCTTCTCCTTCAAATGCTTCCTCTCGAGACAGAGGGGCTTTCTAGCGTAAGCCAACCTAGCACACTTATCGCAGCAAGGACGACGGCAATGATTATGATGACTGCAACCGCCAGGAAATGGATTTTTTTGTGCCTCAATAATGTACGAGCGCTGTTTAGTTCGCTATTTTTTAAAACGCGTCGTGTAGATTCAGTCAAAGAACATCATGCCTGACCTACTACAACGTGAGCAAGTTCTTTACCAGGATTAAAAGAGGCGGCAAGAAATGTTCAACTCCCCCTTTTAGGTTTTCCAAATGGAACTCTCATATTGAGTTAAAGATTTCCCATTCCCGCTCTGATGCTAGATTACAAGATGATGGATGGTGGTGGCTGGTGGCGCTGCTGAGCTCCCATTCAAGTCTTTGACAGTCGTTGAATGAGGACGCGGGAGAATCAACTCCGCGGACATACAAAAGCAAGCATTACATTTCCACCATTGGTTGCAATGAAAAGTGAAAATTTAATTTTTTTTTTCATTTTCTTGGTATTGTGGATGAAGTGGAAATACTGCTGCTGCTGCTGCTGCTGCTATTGCCGATGATGAGTCCTGCTTTTATGCACTTGCTCCAAATGGAAAATGTGTTCCATAATCGAAATGAATTTCCAGCAAGGAATTGTGCTGAAAGGGGAGTTCCTTGCTTTTCAAAAGTGCTGCAGTGATGTGATTAAGGTAAGTCTGTTAAGAGCTTTGTACGGGACCTTTGTTGCCGGAATCATAAATTATGAGAGACCGATTCGTTGGAGCATTTTCGGAATTTCATTGATCAAAAGGTTTTGACGGTTTTCACTGAGTCATTAATGAGGAACCGGAAGTCGTCGAAATTTTTTGTGTGGTTTCAGTGATGATGATAATTGTTCTCTTTGTGAGATAGTTTAGTGAATTCTAGAATATTTTCTAAGTTCACTTGGACTTTTCAATAGTTTTTGTAATAATGAAAGTTTTTGTTTATTTCATCTACAGAAATTATTATGATCGGGATTTATGGTAGCTTAACCAACCCTTCGTATTTTGAAAATTTGAAATTTTTAGATGATCCATTTTATTTATACAAGTATTCAGCACCTACAATATTTACCTGCATAAATACTTTTTAAATAATATGAAACAAAAATTGCAAGATGTTTAAAATGATGCAGTGGCCCAAACCATGGCTCCCGTCATGGTCATTACCTTCGTCAATATCATCATTCATTATCATCAACATCATTACCATCATCAGAATCATCAACAACTTACTTACTTAGGTGGCGCTACAGTTCGGCCGACCTGGGGCTCAGCCAACATGCCTCTCCAGCCAGCTCGGTGTTTGGCTAGCTGCCTCCAGTTTTGCACTCCAAGTTGGTTGAGGTCGTCCTCCACTTGAGCGCGCCACCTAAGGCGAGGGCTTGCTTGATTGCGTCTACCCTCTGGGTATTAGAAGGTTTCCATTTCTATCTCTAAAGGGTTCTGTGCGGATTTTTTTTTTGCCTTGGTACGTTCTTTTTACCTGTTGGTAAAACTTCGGCACGTTGTTCCTGGAGTAGCATCTCTCAATATCTTCGATCACGCGCTACTTATGCTCTCTTTTTTTCTTTTGGAGAAGACGGTGTTCTTCCCGTCTTTTCTGCTGGTAGAGCTCACCAGCAACTCTCGTCCTTCCTTGCAGCGCTGCTTTATTTGCCCCTTGTTTGGCTGCCTTTATTCGTCATCGAACAAGAGGTTTTGTGGTGGTGGTCTGGTGAAACCTAGCACATCACTTGCGGCTTGTTGGCAGCGTTACCATTGGTCTTCGTCACTTGATGCTGGCGGCAATAGATTTCTTGAGAGATTACGGGATATTCGATCGGCATAGGTTCTGGTGGTCTCCTGAGATTGCAGTTTTGCGGCGTCATACTTCCTTACATTATTACTCCGTTGTTGTTGCATTCGGGTTATTCGCATTCTTACCTTTGCTGTAACAAAGTAGTGATCCGAGTCGATGTTAGCTGCTCGGAAGGTGCGAACATCCAAGATACTGGAGGCGTGTTTTGCATCGATCGCAACGTGATCAATCTGATGGACGGTTTTTTGATCTGGGTGTCGCCAAGTCCCTTTGTGTATATCGAGATGAGGAAACCGTGTGCTTGCAATGATGACATTATGTGCCGCTGCGAAGTCAGTTAGCCTAAGTCCGTTTTCAGAAGTTGTGTCGTGTAGGCTATGCTTTCCGACAGTCCTACCAAAGATTTCCTCTTTACCTGTTTTGGCGTTAAAATCGACTAATACGATCTTAACGTCGTATTTAGGGCATTGCTCATAGGTTTTGTTGAAGAGCTCGTAGAAGTAATCCTTGGTGGCGTCATCTTTGTCCTCCGTGGGGACATGAGCGCATATTAAGCTAATGTTGACGAATTTAGCTTGATACGGATTGTCACAAGTCGCTCACTTACGTGTCCAAAACCCAAGACTTCTTGCCTAAGTCTACCGCATATGACGAATCTGCATCCAAATAAACGATGTGGTCTTCTTCTACAATCACCGTAGTACACGTCACAGTTTTTCATCCTCTTTTTGCCCGGGCCATCCCATCGCATTTCCTGGATGGCAGCAATCTCTGCTCTGTATCAGTCTGGGGCCTCCCTCAGTTGTTTGGCTACATATAGTCTGTTAAGTGTTCTAACATTCCACTTGCAGAACCGAACGTCGTTGTTCTTAATTCGTCTTTCCGGGTCGTTAACAGTTAATCCGTCCCTTTCCTGACTATTGGCCGCTTCGCAACTTTTTATTTTTCCATGGCGGGTTTGTTAACCTTGATCCTTTTTTGGACTCCTTGGACAAAAGGAGCCGGGAAGTCCGGAGTCGGTAACCCGCTTCGGGGATATGAGCGCTGCCGTTTGCCCATTAAGGGCTCATCCGCCACCATCTCTCTTTCAATGTCCTGACTGCATTGAATTGTCTGAATGACCTTATCTCCAAATACGTCGAAGTAGCTCATTAGGGCATCTGCCTTGTTGACTGCTGACGCCATTGTTGGTCCAATTGATTGGACTCATCGGCCGTATGTCCTCTTTCTGAGGGGCTCGTGCAAAACTTTCGCGAATCAATCATCAGACAAGTCATAAAAGCAGAGCATATTAGTGTTGCTATTTCTTCTGTGTTCAACACTCGTGCTTATAAACTTAAGTTTAGCATCATCATCATCATCGCCATCATCACCATCAGTATCTTCATCTTAATCATTATAATGTGGATGGAAGCTGGAAGTTAGCAGGTGGAGACTCCATTTGATGAAGGGAACGAACAGTTAGCGGCGACATCTTAGTAAGTAAAATTTGCCAATAGTAAGTCAAGGTTAAGCAAGTTCCGTCAAAGTATTTGCAAAAAATTGTAAATATTTAATTCCATCCAAATATTTTTTCGTCACATACATATATGCTTAAATAATGAACAAGGACCAAGAACATAAAGGACCTCTACGAAAATCAATTATTTCTATATACTAAAACAATAAAACGAAAATCAATTAACCGCCGTCTTTCAGTGTCATGCATCAGCTATACCACGAACTGTCATTTGCTTTCACCAGCAACCACGCAGCAATACTTTGAAAATACACCGTAAATACTATACACGCCTACATAGTTCTACCCAAAAAAGGGGGCAATAGTAGAATGGCCAGCAATAAAAAGAACTGGTCCTTCAAGCCGGAGAAAAAAAAGCCATACATAAAAATAAATAAAATGGCCAATGTATAGAATTGACCAGCAGCATCAACCACTCGCATAAGGATTACACAGCAACGAGCATTATGTCAATTACAGTCGCATATGTGTGTCCTGAAAATAAACCGACATCGTTTAACATTTGGCCGACTGCTTGGCCACCATTGCTGCTGCTTGTGCATCTAGTACAGAATAGTTACTGCTGTTGGTTGTTGCTGAAATGGCCAACACACGGACACATTTCGGTCACGACTCAGAGGAAGCGGGCGGAAAAAAAAACAACCACGACACATAACAGTTGCTGTCTGTAATTACAGCGGTAGACGACACAGGGTATACAAAAAAAAACGAACAAAAAGGACTCGTTTGACAGCCACAAAACAAGAAAAACGATGCAATACGAATACCCACACACGTATTCAATATAAAATTCATCGGAATGAAGAAGACAAAAGCACAGGAAACGGAAACAAAACAGAAAAACCTTTAGAGAAAATTTGCACAACAATTGGCTGTCAATGTAAAAATGTAATGAGTGCAATTGATTTTTTTTTTGTATTATTTGTCACAGTTAAGAGGGTCTGTCTTGCAGTATTTGGCTTTAATTGCCAGCAATTAACATTGCTTTTGAAAAAGTTTCACTCGATTTCCTGTTGATGCAAAGTGTATACCTAGTTGGGAAACCGGATTTGCTGAAAGGTTGGATTGATTTTATTTTTTAAATATCTATGCAACTGTAATTAATTGAAACACGTGTCACGTGTTAATTTAAAAATTTAATCCATTTATTCACATAGGTTAGGTGAGCCATGTTAGTTTTTTTTTTTTAGTTTAAATGCATATTTTTGATAGTACATGGATTTTGCTTTATGCAATTCCCGTGTAGAATCGTAGTTATTAAATCTATTTCTAAACCGTTTTTAAGTTCTGTCTTAAAAAAGCTGTAATAGAACCAATGCCTTAAAATTTGACTATACTCTGTTCGATTTAAATTTTCAGTACAGGGAAGATGTGATATTTGCCTTTCACTCTTACTTTTATGGATTTTAATAAGCTATATCCATTTTAAAGCTCTTAAAAAAAGCTATACTGGTCATCAGTGATGGAAATCGACTATTTTCGATTGTACTGAACGATGACATAAAATAGTACTGAAAATTACCAAATTGTACTGGGCTCTTTTGAATTGATATGTAAGCAAACACAAATTCAAAAATAACATTTTTTATAAACAAGAAACAACAAAAAAAACAATTAATTTATTAACATAAAAAAAATTGATTATGTTTTTAAATCAAAATAACAGCTTTTATACAAAGTATAGTTAAAACAAAAACACAATTTTTAATTTTGTTGTCTGTCTGTTTGTTCGGGCTACTTTCGGGAACGGCTGTACCGATTTTGACGAGACTTTTACTGACAGATAGCTGTTGTTCTAGGAAGTAACTTAGGGGTCAAGATGGGGTCCTTTTTTCAAAAATTCTTATTTATGGACCGATTTTGACGGGACTTTCACAAGCAGATAGCTAATATTGTAAGAAATAGTTAAGGCAATTTTTTTAATAACTAAGTATGTGGTGCCACATATTTTTATTCATGGACCAATTTTGACAGGGCTTTCGCAGACATATAGCTGATGTTGTAAGGAGTACCTAAAGCTATTTAATGTACATATTTTCATATCAACAATATTATATTTTGTTTGTGTACTGACACGATTATGTTGATAGTGTTTAGTTACTGTTCGAACTGATTTGTGACGCTGTTTTCGGGTATCAAGAAAATGTATGGTATGCCACAGCAACGCCAGGTGTGTTAGTTAGATTGTTAGTTTGTACAAATTAAGGTAAAATAAATACAATTAATGGACCTTCGTCATTATAGCTAAATAAATAACGGACGGTTCCCCATATCAGACGATCCAGTTGTGGCTTTTAAAGGATTTCTAAATCATTGATGAAGGCGATGAAGGCCAAAATCCCGCTGTCAGGCAGAATGAACCATTCAACATGGATGATGACAGACAAAACTTCCGTCCACCTGACCAAAATGAAGTAAGGATAGCAATATCTGAACTCAAAAACAACAAAGCTGCTGGACCCGACGGATTACCCGCCGAACTTTTTAAAGCGGCCGGAGATGACCTGGTGGAGTGCATACACCAACTCATCTCTAAAGTTTGGTCAGAAGAAAGTATGCCTGATGAATGGAACCTCAGCATCGTTTGCCCGATTCACAAGAAAGGAGACCCTCTAAACTGCGCCAACTATAGAGGAATAAGTCTCCTGAATATCGCCTACAAGATCCTCTCTGCCGTACTATGTGAACGCCTGCAACCTTTCGTCAGTAACCTGATTGGCCCCTATCAGTGTGGTTTCAGACCAGGAAAGTCCACAATCGATCAAATGTTCACGCTACGGCAGATCCTGGAAACCACCCAAGAATTCCAAATCGATACCCACCACCTCTTCATCGATTTTAAGGCCGCGTACGATAGCATTTATAGAGACGAGCTATACAGAGCCATGTCAGGTTTTGGCATTCCCACAAAACTCGTCCGACTGTGCAGGATGACGATTGAGAACTCTTGCTGCTCCGTCAAGGTTGGTTCTGACCTCACAGAAGCTTTTGACGTCCAAAAAGGATTCCGACAAAGTGATGCGCTATCGTGCGATTTCTTCAACTTAATACTTGAAAAAATTATAAGAAACTCGCAAGTCAATTGTAGTGGGACAATTTTTTTCAAGTCTGTGCAATTGCTAGCATACGCTGACGACATAGACATCATTGGCAGAACTCGGCGAGCTGTCACTGGAACGTTTGCTAGCATTGAAGCTGAAGCGGCTAAGATGGGACTAGCAGTCAATGAGGCCAAAACAAAGTACCTGCTGTCCACAAAAAGGGACACACAACACCGGCGGATTGGACAAAACATCACAATAGACAGGTACAACTTTGAGGTAGATAGGGACTTTGTGTACCTCGGATCCGCTATAACATCTGACAACAACATCTCGTCAAGTGTAAAGCGAAGAATTACTCTTGCCAATCGCTGTTTCTATGGGCTAGGAAGGCAATTGAGTAGCAAAGCCCTCTCTCGAAAGACAAAGGAGACTCTGTATAAGACCCTAATCATCCCAGTCCTGCTCTATGGCGCCGAGGCATGGACTCTATCTAAAGCGGATGAAGATATCCTTAGTCGTTTCGAGCGTAAGATTCTTCGGAAGATTTTTGGCCCTATCTGCGTTAACGGGCTTTGGAGGAGAAGGTTCAACCAAGAACTATACGAGCTGTACAGCGACATTGACCTGGTCAAAAAAATACGCATATCACGTTTAAGATGGCTAGGTCATGTAGAGCGAATGGACAACAATGCTCCGGCTTGCAGGATCTTCGATTCCATCCCAGAGGGTAGACGCAGTCAAGGAAGACCTCGCCTTAGGTGGCGCGCTCAAGTGGAGGACGACCTCAACCAACTTGGAGTGCAAAACTGGAGGCAGCTAGCCAAAGACCGAGTTGGCTGGAGAGGCATGTTGGTTGAGGCCCAGGTTCGTCCCGAACTGTAGCGCCACCTAAGTAAGTAAGTAAATCATTGATTTTTTTATGCAGAAATAAATAACACCAATTTATTTAAAACCCCTTTATGTGTATTATGATCAAGTAAACTTCTGCTAATAAATAAATTCAAAATATCAGGTTTATTGTGCCATCAAAATAATCACTGGTTTTACTTCTTCAACACCTCCAAATTAAAAATGGAAACATTTAATAGTCAGTTTCAAAGATTATTACAACTGGTGCCTTGGATATTTAAATAATAGTTAGTTAGTTAACATTACCCAAATGAGTTTTACTCTAAAAATTCTTCTTTTTGGAGGGGATTGTTTGTCATATTTTTATTACGTCATTTTTGACAAACAACAGAACGAATTGGGAAGGGTTTCGTGCAGATTGCGAAGAGGCTATTACACTTGACTTACTTGCAAGCTCCTTTTGAATTAGAAGATGAAGTTGAGAGATTTATTAAAATCGTCCAAGATACTGCCTGGAAAAATACTCCGCAAAATAGCAGAAATTCAATTCCTAATGAGCAAAATGTTTCAATTGAAATTAAAGAACTTATACTCGAAAAAAGAAAAGCACGTAAGAAATGGCAGCAGTCTCGCGCTCCTCAACACAAAACTATTTTGAATCACCTCTCCAGCAAACTGAAAAATGCAATTCGAGATTCAAGAAACCGTGAGATTTCTACTTATCTCGAACGTCTTTCCGCAGAAAAAAGTACGAATTACTCCCTGTGGAAGGCTATTAAAGGCGTTAAAAACCCCAAGTTACAATTAGCACCAATTCGAACAAACAATGGAGATTGGGCTAAAACAGACAAAGAAAAGGCAGATCTGTTTGACAGTGAGGAGTTGTTGAATGAACCCGTTGATACTCATTGGACCTTTGAAAACTTCCGAATTCGAAATGTCACATTTTCAGAACTTTTCGACGCTAATTGGAAAATATTCCAATCTAAGTACTCATAACAAACTGCTTATCTACAAGCAAGTGCTAAAACCTGTGTGGACTTACGGAATACAACTTTGGGGTTGTGCCAAACTTAGCCATATACAAACACTGCAAACTTTTTAAAACAAAGTCCTTAGAGCAATTATTGGTGCTCCATGGAACATACAATCTTCTACGTCGACTTCGGAGAACGAGACCGTTCGACCTAGTGTAGCAAGACATAACGATAACCGTGTGATTATGTGGTATTGCAGGTCCCCTCGGTGGAGAGCTCCTTACCAAACGTGATTAATAAAAATGAAGATTAAACTACTTGATAAGGCAACTTAGATCATTTGTTCTAAAGGTGTTTTTGTAGTGAGTAAGAATCTCACACTACCATAGGTACGAACCTATGGTGTCTTTGAAGATTTTGTCATCTTTCGCCGTAGAAAAAAAAACATTTTTATTGACAATATTTGTATTATTTATAAAACTGTGCCAACATTATTTTTTGATGTGATTTTTGGTTTGTATGAACGTTTCTTTCTTTCAACGTTTGCTGAAGAATAAGGAATACAGAAAGCACTTTGAATTATTCGATGAATATTTTGAAAGATAACATAAAATGAAAGAAATAAATCAATTTTGTAAAAACAATTCAAAATTGTACTGAAAATGGCAATGATGTACCTTTGTACTGACAATATCAAATTGTACTGAATTCAGTACAATAGTAAGACTTTTTCCAAATGTGCTGGTCATTATAAATTGGTATGATGTTCACACAAGTATAGGTATGGTTACCAACTGTTTATTAAAATTTTATGAAAACAGAAACATGTAGACCGTGAAGTATTTATTATTATTATTATCTCAATTTATTTTTGTGTACGAATGCATAACTTGCATTAAAATACCTATAATCGCAAGTAAAAAAAAATTGCCAACAAATATTGCATTATGTATCTTTATTTTAACCGTTTTTTTAAGAAAAATAAAAACGAAAAGATGTTAGCAACAAAAAATAACTACAACACATTCTTCTTTAAACTTAAAATATACTCTCATTCGCTCTAAGAAAGCTTCACTTATGGAACTTTCATAACAAAAACCAAAGAAAAAGGTATTATAATTTCCATTAATGGCGAATGGCAATTCTGCAGTAGTGCTTTTTTTTTAATAAACACAATAAGCGAGAGGCAAATTCATAATCAGTCTCCTCGTCCTCGGTCCTCGCAGCCGGGGAGCAGACAGGTCTTTGTGGAATGTATGAGTTGTCATAGTTCCTTTTCCTTTTTTTTTGACCTGCAAGAGCGTTTTTAAACTTCATGATAACGATAACGATTCATTAAATATGTGAGAATTCATGAAAAGATGCATCCATTTCTAGCAAGATGCAATATTGACAATTCATTTGTAAAATGCACAAAATATGGGCAGTGAAGTTGGATTTCCCAAAAAAAAAACGAATAAGCAGCCGCCTGCTGTCTTATGTCAAAACTGACATCTCGACTACTTAAGGCAACGGGGTTTGTTCGTAGAATCCGGTATTTGACATAAACTTTTAACATTTTCAGTTCAATTTTTTTATGTTATTTCGGTTAAGCATCTTTCGTGGTTCTGAAAGTGATAGACTATGCTTTTATTTACTATTTTACTCAGTCTTTAATATTTAACTATCACATACTTAAAAAGCTTTTCATTGATCTACATGTCAACATCTGAAAAAAAAAGGATAAAAATACAAAAATCATACTGGAAGAGAGGGAATGATTTTAAAAATTATAGGAAATATTGGTCACAAAGATTGCAGATTATAGTAAAGACAACCATGTTTCATCTGCACAATTGTTTGGTTAAGTCTTGACTCAGTTTTCAGATTTTCAATCAATATTGCACATCTAATATATGTATGTACATATGTATGTATGTATAATATGTATATTAAAATTTGTTTGTTTGTTTCTTTGTTTGTTCGTATGTGATGCGCTACCATACTCTTCACCCAATTGTAATGAAACTTTGTCAGCTTATGGGAAGGTTATAGGCATAACAAAACAAACGTCCAGTAGATGGCGCGCATTGTGCATTTGAAAGACCAATAGAAAATTACAAATTAATGAATTGCTAAGAGAAAGGGGGAAATATGAATCTATCTCACGCCATTAATATTATTCATAGACATGTATTTCCTTACGAAATTAAGAATTGTGAATCATTTTTTTAGTAGGATTCAACCACTTATGTTAGCGTTTACACACATGAACCATTTCATTTAAAGAGATTAAAATACTATGAGGTTTGTTAAAACTCGGCACTGAATTGACTGAACCATTGTATATACATTGGTCTGGCCATCTTCCTGGTTGATTCGGAACTAACTATTAATAGTGGAGACGAGAACATTTCCCTAAATTTTAGCAGTATTTCACACGCTTTTGTTATTTGCTTTTATTCTATATCCACACCAATTTGCGATTTCAACGCGCCTCATTGCGACTTAATTCGAAACTAAAAAATGATTCTCTATGATAGTACTATATGCAGTGTATAATACGAAGACGGAACTCAGAAAATGAGTCACCTAAACGAATCAAACTATCGTGCAGACGAACTGCTGTTTAATCAAAATGAACATAATCATGATTTCTCCTACTTCCCATAATCTCGTTTAATTGAGAACCTATAATCACATAATCTATTTTACGAACAAAGCCGTTCAGATACACAGAAATGCATAAAGCGCGAAACAGATTGAACCAGCGACAGCACCAGCACCGTTAACAGCAAACAGCACGCTGACCAGCAAAATAAATTGAAACAAATTGCCACCAGCACCAGCATCGTCTTCTTACTTCTGTTTGACATTTTGTGTCATAGAAAAGTATACGAAATTTTCTTTTGCCCCTGAATTTCACTTGCTCAAAGTTGGGAGCAATGGAACAGCAACAGCAAATTTAGGACTTTGGTCTAACGACGCTGGTGACGTTCCTGGTGCTGGTCTAATCTAATTTGAGGCATTGAAATACATTGATTCGGCCGCTGTTGCTGGTGCTGTTGCTGTTGCTGGTTCAATCCGTTTCACGCATAATACAAGTCTTATATCCTGACAGAAATGATCTATTGTGAATGAAATCTTTGTATGTCAAATATTTTATTCCCAGCTAAATTCAACATTTACTTTTATGGGCAGCTAAACGTTTTTATCGGGAGATGGTTGTTGTTTTTGTATTTTATGTAAAATACAGCTGCGCTGCGGATAATTTTGCCAAGAAAAACACGTCTATTGTTTCAACAACTTCAATCTTTCAGTTGATCAGAAGGTTCGTGGTGACGTCTAGTATGAATAAAGCGTGTATTTTAATTTCTTAACACTAGCCGTTAACACTAACGTTATCCGCAGCGCAGCCGAATTTTACACGCATTACAAAAACAACAACCACCTGCCTATAAGAACAAGATATAATACACACTAGGTTTATCTTTAACATTTATGTAAGGTAAGTACATTAAGCCATATTACCTAAAATAAAATTTGGCGCTTGGAAATTTTTCAACACTCCCACTGTATCGCCATGCAGCTGTTCAAGTGATTAAAAAAATCAAAGATTGTGAATAGAAGTTATATAAATTTCCTTTTTTTAAGAATGCATTTTTTACTATACTTTTTTTTACTATAGGGCTATAAAGCAAGTTTAGAGTTCGTGAATATAAAAAATTGAGATAACAATCAAACATGACATTACGACCATAGAGAAGCCTAAAAAAAGCATCGACAAAAAATGTCCGTCTTTCTGTTTATATTTGAGCAGATCTAAGTAGTCAAATTAATTCTGCATATAAAATTTTTAAATAACTTTTTTTTCTAATTAAAATTAATTTTTGAATTTTAGTTTTGGTATAATTATTGCAAAAGCAGATGAGAAAATATTCTCTTTAAATCCTCTTTAGTTCGTTTGGTTGCTTCTTGAAGCAGTTCAAGGATAGAGGAGGCATCACTACTTAACTCTCCTTTTAGCCAAATAGATTGCACTACATTCTCTTCTACACACAAATCCACTTTAAATAATGTTTATGAAAATATCCTTTCAACTACAACTTATTCATATTTCAATGTTCCATTATTAAGGAGCTGGGAGCTGCCTCTTATTCACAGTCTCATGAGCATTCATTTTCAGCATAGTCAGTTCACAGTGATTAAAATTTACAAGTGTTATGCAGGCTTTAGGATTTGCCATTACTAAACTTGACCACAATTCTTCCATTACCACTGCCTTTTAGTTCAGTTCCAACATAACCTAAATCTATTAAATTTAAGCTGATTCCCTTCTATCTGCAAATCCTTGTTTGCCATTTACGCTAGCTTCCATTTTATTAGAGTACACACAAGAACTCTTCATTCAATGCTTTCCATATCTGGGGATAAGCCTTGCTTCAGCTTTAAGCTACCTCTAGGGAGAACTGTGAAACCACACAAAGTCACCTTGTGTCTAAACCCTTCATCATCCCCCATAAGGATCATCCTTCTTCTCTTCTGGAGAAGCAATGTCTATTTACACATTTTTCTTCCTCCATTTCTTTCGTTCCGGGATTGAGATTTATTTGCTCTGTTTTGGATTAATTGCCAACACAAAAACAACAACAACAACAAGGCAAGAAGGTGCAAATGGTTCGATAAAAATAAAAAAAACAACAAACATTTCCAGACATAGCAGACTTTTTCAATGCACACATCCTCGAAACCACCAATCTCGATGGAGCTTATTGAAAAATGTGGTTTTTTGGGGGAAAAAATGGATCAGAGACCTTTTAACGAGTTTTGTTAATTTGAACACAAAAACACAAATAGTCAATAACCGCATCAACATGCATTTCCAGATGATAGACAACCACATGCCAAAACCCGGTCGGCAAAAGGTTATGTACCTACTCCTAGGATGTGTGTGTCCTTCGTGATGGATTTTCATCAAAAGCCATAAATATTTTGTGTATTGCAATAATCCCAAATATCCTGCCCTGCCACAATTAATCAAGGTAACTGACACGAAATAGTGATGTCCTGGTGTCAATTGCATTCACCGGCAAGCTGCGCCGCTAGGCCGGTAGATTCAACCAAACCAAGGGATTTCCGGAACACTGCCCGAATCCTAGACTCCTTGCCACATACACAGAATGTTTGATGTTATAAATGCCCTGCTTCCAATATGTGGCAATAGGTTTGCATGCACTAAAACACGAAACTAATTTCGTATTTGCTAGTTGTTAATATGGTCTCTATGTACTCGTATTATATTAGTAGGTTACCGTTATACGTATGAAGCTGGAATCGTGGTGGTAATGGTGATTGCTGGTTCAAGGACCTCGTGATGCTGTGTATCGTGTTGACGATTTCCTATGATGAACATTTAAAATTCGGTTCGGTATTCCGAACAGTCTCTCCTCTCTTGGGAAATGGCAAAAAGGTATATACGTGGGTAATTACTTTATAATTACAGAAATGGGAGCTTCTCAGTCATTCAGTTGACTCCTGAATAGAAATGTGCAGATTGTGTGTACGCCTGCATTTATTTGAAAATAGAACGTTCAGTTACGGGCATATTTAAGTGAATGGGACCTCTGACTGCATCGCAGGATCAAAATTCAGGATGCGTTTCATGAGACAAAAAGCAATGTTCATTTTATTCCAAGAAAGACATGAGAAGGACTCAATGCGATGTTCGTGAAAATATTTAATTACAATGCACACTAATACCAAAGTGTTTAGTCTAGAGTTGGGAATAATTTGGGTTATCTTTGTAAATATTTTTTAAAATGTCCTTTAATTATTCCCAAAATGTTATTAGTCTTACACCTTTTTCATCTATTAGGATCCTCGATGTATTTTGTTATAGAATTTCGATGTCGGACAGGTAGAATAAACGAGATCTGGACGAATTCAAATTGATATATACAAGGTGGGCTAAAAGAAGTTTTCTGATGTTGTTTGGCTCTCATTTTTTTTTCTAACTGACGCCAAATGGGCGCCGTCAAAATTGATTGCCAAATACGGGCTCGTTTTATGGCATTTTTCATCACTTCGGTGAGAACTTCGGGCAACAGATTCTCGCACTCGTCTCGAATGTTGTCCTTGAGGGCTTCTAGGGTCTCGGGCTTGTTCACGTAAGCAAGGGAATTCAAAAAAGCCCACAAAAAAAAGTCTGGAATGGTTAAATCGGGCGATCTTGCGGGCCAGTGCAAATCGCCAAAACGAGAGATAAGGGCGACCCGGGAACGCCGCCTTTAGAATATCGGCTTTGGCTCACGGAGTGTGTGCCGTAGCTCCGTCCTGTTGGAACCACATGTTCTCCAGTCCTAATTCGTCTAATTGTGGCAGAAAAAACTCGGTTAACATGGCCCTATAGCGCGCACCGTCCACTGTTGTCGTTTGACTAGGCATTGTTTTCCCGATTCCCGCTTTTTAGGAAAGAGACACTTTTAAATTGAATAATTTATCTTTATCGAACCGATACGATACAATAGCACCCCAAAATCAAATAAGTATGGGTACAACAAGAATAAATATTCCTATAAGACTTGAGTTCCAGATTCCACTTCAGTCTTTATTTTCATTTGCCTTTGACTCGAAAGTACAGAAAGCCGCGCTCGCGATAGTATCAAGTAAAGCATATAATTTGTATAGTATGTAAAAAATCGATCCAAGTATTTTGTACAGAAATAAATAATACGTCTAGATAATGATGTTTTAAAATAGATATCTCGAGTACAGAAAAATAAGATATAGGTAGCACAAGCAAGGAGTGTGAAAACACTAAAAAAAAAACAGCTGTTTCAGAAATAGCAACAATTTAGTTTCTGGATTGAAATGCATGATTTGAATTCCAATCCAAAGATTATCTTAAGAAGTTGTCATAGGAATTTAATTTAAAACCGCAAATAGATGTCGTCTAGAAACTTTTACTTATAAATTATATAATTTGTGTCACATGATCAGAATATGCAAAACCTTTTTAGCAGACCAAAACAAATTTTCACACCAAGGCATTCACTTTACACTCTGAGTGTATAGAAGCTATCCGGCTTAAAGAAGTAAGTTTCCGATCTTATAAAGCCAACCCTACAGACGAAAATCGGATAAAGCACAAACAAGCAAGGAACTCCTGCATGACCAAAACTTACGGTACAAAATTCTGCAATGTCCCAAAGGCAGTAAACATTTTTGGTCATTTGTAAAAAATATTAAAACTCTTCAAAATCGGATCCAACGCTCATCACTAATTACAAACCTATTGTCTACTCTTCAGAGAAGGCAAACTTGCTTGCAGCCCATTTCGCTGCCGCTCTACGCTGCCTTACAGCAACGTTGCCCCTCCTGTACTTGAGAATGTAAATTTTTCCATGGGACAGATTTTTTTCTGCACTCGTACAGTAGCAAGAGTTCTCAATGATCTCGATATACACAAATCCGCTGGCCCGGTTGGTATACCCCCGATTCTTCTGAAGAGGTGTTCTTCCACACTGGCAAAGCCACTGCGTAAGCTTTTCCATCGCTCCTACTCTTCTGGAATCTTTCCTAAAAGATGGAAAACAGCATTTGTCCCTAAGAAAGGTGCCCCATTCTCTCCTTCCTCCTACCGACCCATAGCACTAACATCCCTTCTTTCTAAAGTCATAAAAACGCTGATTAACCGTCAGCTTAAGGAATATCTCGAAGATCGAAAGATTTCTCCATGACCGTCAGTATGGCTTCCGTAGCAACCGTTCCACATGATATATTTGATGTTTAATATACGTTTATTATACGTTCATTGAATAACTTCAGATCTAAGAATCGAAGTCGTAAGATAATTGCCAAATATTATATGTATATGAGATGTAATATATTGCACTGAGATATGTAGAAAAAAGCACGTACAATGAACGTTTAAAAATACGTCATGTTGACAGCAATGCAGTTGTACTCATCTTTATCGTTTAGTACATGTTTCGTATACATATAATAAATGTATATAATTCGATGTCAAATGTTTATTGTATAATGTACGTAAATTATACATATATAAAATTCTTTCACTATTTTTAATTAAATAGATCTACAATATCCATTCAGTATATGTCTAATTCAGGTTTATCATAGACGTATACATAATATATACATATATACATGTATATTAGACCTTCTGGTTCTATCTGGGTAATACTTAAATAAATAAATTGAAATTGAAAAAAAAATACTTAAAAAAGCTTTAAATTAGTAATTAATGTATTTACCTGGTATATTCCATATGCTTCCGAAATACTCTTCCAAACTTACATTGCACCATTATATTCAGGCAGTTATGATAGTGACATGTCCCTATAATTATTTTTGCGATCATTGCATTTAGTTTCATAATAACGAAAAATAAGAAAGAAGGAGAGAGTAATAATTTCGTACGTTTTTCTCCCCAAAATGTAGTTTATTTGTGTTTATTTAGTTTTTCCTCATAAATAAATTTTACAAGAAAATATATTTTATGTCATAAACTTATCAAAGAGTTTCATTAAGCCTTACAGTTTCTTTGAAACACTGCTGAAAATATATCCCAATTTAGCCCCAGAATATATTTATTTTTATTCCAACTTAAAGTGCATCGAAGTTAAATTCATGCAACTTATTTTTTAAAGAAAACCTTGCAGCTCTGAGATTTTTCTTAATCTTATGTCCACCGGCGAACGAATCTTCCTGACATAGAAAAAAAAACTGTCTTTTCTTCTCAAATACCAAAAAGACTAAAAGGACATCTTTAATTGTTCTCGTTCCTCAAGAATACCAATTGAATTGCATTAATTCACTTCGTTTTCCTCTCGATGCTAAAAACCTTTCTCTTCCAGATAGGGAATTCGTTGCGATTACATCAACCTCTTTCTCAAAATACCCTCAAGCCATACTCATCCAACCCTATGGACTGCATTGACTATAGCATTGTAAAATCCAATAACACGCAGGCAGCCATCTAGAAAACTACACTTTGAAAGTATTACCCCCCCTCAAAAAACTACCCTCTGTCACAGTACCCAGCTAATTGCGAGAAAATTCCTTTCGAGTGCAAAACGAGATAATCCCATCACATTGACATATAAATTAAACATCAGACCAGTCCACTTGAGCCCGATGGCGATTTCCTTCATCTTCTTCGTTCTTTCCAACTTAAAAAGCATCTAATTCAGCTTGAAAGTTGAGTTGTACACAATCCTTTTTCGCTTAAAATTAATCCTTTTGCATTCCAAATAGTGCAAATTATGAGCGCAACTTAATCATTTTTGCCCCTAAGACGTCCATAGTTGCTGTTCCGAGAACCGAGAACCTTATTTTGACAGTTATGGGTCTGAAAAGTGTGTTTTGCATTTTAAGTGTCATTGCAAGTTAAGAATGTTGTGTAGCAACACTCTGCTGTTAAGGATCGCATAAACAAATTACCCAACATTAACGAACACAAACTGTTGGCTAAGTGCATGTAGCCTGTACTGGAGCTGCACCCCCTCCGGGCGACAAGTTGTGAACGTAAATCCTTGTGCACAAAGTGACTATTTAAATTACCCTCACGTTACTCAGGCATTATGATTAAGTTCACAATGGGGGTTTCCGTTTCCGTTTTTGTCTTGACTCTTGCTTTGGTCGTTGAGGGATTTTTTTTTTTTTTTTTTTTTTCTAAGGACGGTAAAGTAGTTTCAAGTCCGCTTGGTAAGCGTTTATAAAAAAAATTTGCGCCATAAGGTGCAAAGCGAATAATTTGTGACCGTGATGTGTAGTAGTTGTATAGAGTAGTGGAAAAAAAGAGGAAACGGACCTTGGAAGTATGCAATGGAGCAACTTAAGCTTGGAGTTTGCATTACAGCACAGGGGTGCATTTACGAAAATATTAATATTGTGCTCATGTTATTCATAAAATATATTCCTTTTTAACTCTTAGCTGTCATTTAGTCTTTGCTTGTTTTAATAGCGTGCGTGGGCATATTTTGACAGCAAAAATTAAAAGATGGCTGCGGTAATTTTGCCGGCATTGCCAGATTTAATAACCAATAAATAAAAAAAACAGTTAAGAGAGTTTAATAAATGTTTTCGTGGTTGGTTTCTTGTTTGTCTTTAATAAAATCCTTTACTATAAATTCGATCCTGATAACATTTTCAGTGAAACATAAACGACAGCGCTGAGTTCTCTCATATTTTATTATGCATTTGTTCTATCCTTTTCTGCAGGATAACATACACACAATAATGGATGAAGTTGTGGCGACTGGCATTCGTTGTCAGAATTTCAGAGCAGCTAGAACGTGAAAAGATCTGACTCTGACTTTATATCAGTTTTCTCGGACACAAGCGAAACAAAATGGAGAGAAAAAGACGAATACAGTGCAAACTAAGCAATGACAAAGACATTGCACTCTGTACGAGGAAGAAACAGAAAGTGGACAGAAACTGGATAGTGTTTGTATAATGCTGACTAGCAAAAGCCTAATTTTCTGGAAAGAAACAATGACGACAAGATTAAGCTCATCACTATATCATTCTAAGTTATGCCCCGACGAACGATACGATGGATCTAAACAAAACCTCTTTCAAAGTCCATCCTTCCACGGAGTATATCAGAGTTCAGAACGGCTACATCATACCCACAAGATGGACTTCAATGCCAACGCTGGCCTGGATAACGTAGGCTTCGATTGCGTTTTGAATAAGCACGGTTATGATCAGCGAAATAACAATGTTGTTATGCTTATTGATTTTTTTAGATGCTCGTCAACTTGTAATAGTCATCAATGGTGGAACTTTGTTTTCACACAAGACCTGTCATAAAGTTATTTGGGTTTCTTTTGATGGTCACACTTAAAACTAAATCGTCCACTTTATTCTGCTACCTCGATGGAGGAAATCGCTTTGCAATGTAAGAAACAATGGAAGTGCGGATACAGGAAGTAATCATCACTTGCTACATCAAGCAGACCAAAATTTAATACCTGCTCATTTGAGAATCATAATGATTTCGTCATTTTGTAGATACCTTTAGAGACAAAGCATCAACTCTGGAGGAAATTGATATGCGACATACCACGACAGGTAAGGGCTAAAGATTATGCACACCCCAAAACATCAGAGTTAGGCAACACACACACACAGAATAAGTGCCCTCTGGGCCTCCAGATTAGACAATTTTGTGGAGAGAACACAAGAAAGCTGAGGCAGGAAGATCTGTTTCATGGAAACTGGTTCTCTTACCCAAGTGTGCCAATCTCTACATGATAATGGAGAGGCGGCGCGGCAGGCTTAAAGATTAAAGCCACATAAACCGTTGAGATGGATTTCTTCTTATTTGAAAAATTGTTTTTAGATTGTTCGGTTCAGATCCGTTTTATCAAGCCGTTTTTTAGCTACATCCAGTGTTCCCCAAGGCAGCCACTTAGGCCCTATCCTTTTCATTCTTACCATTAACGACATTGAAATGGTCGTCAAACATTCTTGCATCTCATTGTACGCGGATGATACCAAGTTTTATAAGACTATTTCTTCACCTTAAGACTCTTCTCACTTCCAACAAGATCTCCATAATTTTTTTGATTTTGTAAAATCGATAACCTTCTGACGAAAACGCATCAAATATCCTGAAGGTCTCTATCTTCTCCATAGTCAAACCATTTCCTCTGTTCAGGTGATCTGTGACCTGGGCATAATTTCCGACCATCAGCTGAATTTTCTCAAACATATCGATGATATTTATTCTGAAAGCCAATTCAGCACTCGGCTTCGTGAAACGATGGTCCAAAGAATTTTCAGACCCCTAGGTTACCCGATCTCTTTTCATATCCTTTGTTCATCCGCTTCTTGAAAACGCTTGTCAAGTATGGTTGCCCTACCAACCAGTGCACATTGCCAGAGCATACAACGCCGTTTCCTCATATTTGTTTTTTGAAATTTTAGTGGTAGTAATCCTTTAATATTACTTCTATATCAAGACCTGATTCGGTCAAGTTTGAGTCAACTTGTCAACTTAAATACGCTGTAAGATCGAAGAGAAATATTTGACATTCTCTTCATTCATCCCTTGACGTCTCCATCTTTCTCAACACTAACCCTCGTAACATTCATAAAGCTCCTGCCTAAAATTTCTTTTCCTAAACCCACCAACCAGTTAGCTCTCACAAGTTTCTTAAATTAAAATTTAAATTAAAATATTAAATTTTTAAAAACATTTTTTTTAATTTTTAATTATTTAAAAAAAAACATTTTTTGATTTTTGCATATTTTGAAACTGATCTATGGTTTGTTTTTTTAATTTTTTTCCTAAATTAAAATTCAATGATTTGCAAGCGTTGCTCGTTAGTAAGTCTATTCATGATGAAATGTCAAAGCATACTGAGCATCTTTTTCTTTGACACCATGTTTTGACCCACCAACCAGTTAGCTCTCAAAAGTTTCTTAAATTAAAATTTATATTAAAATATTAAATTTTTTAAAAACATTTTTTTTTAATTTTTAATTATTTAAAAAAAAATTTTTTGATTTTTGCATATTTTGAAACTGATCTATGGTTTGTTTTTTTTTAATTTTTTTCCTAATATAAACTAAAGATTTCTTCAAATTCTCATACTCATACAAATTTTAAAATATGTTTTCGAAATTTTTTTCCAAAAAATTTTTTTTTTGAAAAACTTGTCGAACGATTTTGAAAAGTAAAATGCTTTTATATTGCTTTGCTTGGTTGAGTCCTAGCCACTAGTCACCTGTTCGTCGTGCATCTAAAAAAATATAATCGAATAAAAACTTTAAATTTCTCTTATGTAATATTTTTTTTTATTTTATTCGACACTATGTGTGCATTTTATTTATTTTCTTTAAAAGTATGGAATATGACATCATTTAAATAGGCGCCTCTGTTTCTTATGGTGGCATGGATCCAAGTGATCCAATTTTAAATATTTCTTCAGCATAGATCCGGCTAAATTTGAAAGATGGCTTGTGTTATGTTCACACAACGAGTATCGGCCGATTTAGGTTTATTCGCACAGTCAATTCACGTCACCTCTGCGATATATAAACTTAACTTCAAATCGCAGAATACCAATCGCCTGTAGCGCCGTCTAGCTGGAATCACATGTTTTGGTTGATATGGTTTAATTTGGGCCATAATTATATGATTATCATCGTTCTGTAGCGCTCGCAGTTGATGTAGACCGCCTCACCCCATCGTTTCCGAAAAAAGTACGGACCAATGACGACGCCGGCCCAAAATATTCACCAAACGGGTAACTTTTCGAGAATGCATTGGTCACCTGGTGAACTTCCTGTGGATTGATGTCGTCCCATGTAAAGCAATTTTCCTTGTTAACATAGCCATTCGTCCATGCGTCTCGTCGCCAAAGACGATTTTTCGGCTGAAATTGGAGATCTTTTCTAAATGCTTCAGAGTCCAGTGAGCCAACAAAGGCGTTGTCTATGGTCATGAGTTTCTGTTATTAGTGGGATCTTATACGGATGTAGCCCTAAGTCTCTAGGCAAAACTGGCCTCTTGTGCACGGCGAGCAATCGACTGTCACCACGAGGATATTGTCGACCCATCTTGCGTTCCTTTGACATAAGAATATTGGCTGATATATTCCCGAATCGGATGTCTCAAGTTTGGCCACGAAGCGTTGAAGAGTCGACTGTGAAGCGCCACCAGCACGTCTACCGTAAAATTGGTTGAAACGGGTGCAACAGTTCCACTAACGAACACTCATTAAAGTTTTATCATCTTATCGTGCAAGTTGATTTGAAGTTTTTGTATTTTCTGTTTAGACACTGCAATGCCATCGAATTTGGGTTCAAATCAATTGTACCATAAGGATTAAGCAGGAGTCATCATAAATCTAAACAAAATAAATACCATTCTCCACTTAACTCCTTTCAATTAACACTTTCTTTCATCAAAAAAAAGGTAAACACTAAGTTACACCAGATGTCGATGAAAACCAAGTACGTCCCTGACAACAAAAATCTCCATAGAATAAAAAACATTCCTGAATCTTGCCTGACTAACTTATGGAACAAACTGATGACTGACGACGTATGTAAGTAATCATTCTTTTCGAAAGAGCTCTCAGTATTTCACCTCAACCAAGCACCGCAGTTGGTTGATTTAATTTTTTATTTTTTCGAATTTGAATTTCAAAAGTAAGACATTAACCCTTTTTTTCTCACCCAAGAAGCAAAAAACTTCCACACGTTTCTCATTCATATTCTTTATTGCAAAGTAACTTCAAGTCTCCACCCGCCCTCCAAACTCGGTTAACAGATGCAAATAGTTTGCAAAAGTAGTTGACATTCATTTCGCTTCCACCTGCAAGAGCAATGTGATTGTCATGCCCATTGTGAATTTATTCCATATTTTTTTATTCAAGTTAGGGTTAGCATAGCACTGCACCCAAGGACGATAATAATAAGGACCTCCGTCCGTGCGAAAATAAATCTCCAAACCAAGCAAGCCGCCAATGGAATCCGCGAAGCCAGTCAGTGCGAAGGAACACTCATTTAGAATTCCATTATTTTCAATTAGGTATTCAAGTGGACAGATTTTTGAATTATCCACTTGAATTCATATTCCAGTCCAGGAGACTTGTCCTTTAAGGACATATTTATGGGCTCTCCACACAAAAAAAAAACATCTTTCGTGGTAGGGAATCTTCTTATATTTTGAGGATTATAAACAATCTCTTGAGACAACAATTACCACATATCACTCATCATCAGTCCACTCGAAGTCCTTGGTTGGATATGTCCTCAACCAATATGCCTTATCGATTGCCTTAAAGCCACAGCTTTCAAACAGCTTCCTGGAAGGCGTATTCTGTGTTCCCACACACGCAGTCACATCATGGCCCATTTGACCAATCTTCTTGGTTACAGCTCTCAGCACCAATTTACCAAGTCCCAACCGCTGATGGTTATCTTTCACCTGAAGAGCTCCCAGAAATCCTCCCTGCAACCTAAGGGAAAATTACATTTCATTTCAGACAAACAATGCCCATCCATAACACTCACGTGACAAACATCACAAATATAATGCCCAAACCAACTCACTCACCTAAAGCACCAGGCAACCAACTCGTCATCAGCCTTTGTAAAAACGCCCACATTCGGATTCCATTTAATCAATCTTTTCAATAAGAACAACGAGCCCACGTGTTGATTTGGCCAGACACTGTCTGCCACAATGGCATCCTCCTCATTCATCTCCCTCACGACAAAACCATCCGGGCAACTGTCAATAATTAAAAACCATTAGTGCAAATTTGCCCCGAAGCTTCATCCACCCAAAAGGCTCAGAGTACTCAATTTCCATGCGAATGGCCTCATCACGCGGCATGTGATACACCAGTGTTAGGCTATCGTATTCCTTTTGCAATTGGAGGCCATCCACTACCGACAGCACAGCGGGACGATGGCGTTCCAAAAACGAACTGACTTTATAGCCTCGGGACCAGTCCAACAATGAAAGTGCAATTCTCAGTCGTTCGTTGCAGGGATTTAGTGTGTTCAAAAAAAGTTGATATCTATCCTGGGGATGTGGGCAGAATGAAGTGTGTGTGCATGAATGAGCGAATAATAAGTTTTCCAAGTCAACGAACTTACTGCGAGTACAAAGGTTCCATCGCTCCTCCATTCGTCGTTGTTTAAAGTGAGAACTGAGAGATCTTTAATTTTGGGGTCTTTTTGCAGCCATCTGATGAAGTTGTCCAACGTGTAATAACCAACACAATTTTGGGGCCAATCTCTGAGATAGAGGTCACGAAGTTTAATTAATTCACTGTGTGGCACAGGAGTGAGTGAGTTGGGCATTTCTCAGGGAAGATTCTTATGAAATTAGGCTAATGTAGATCACAGTGGAACAAAACCCACCTCTTTGCGACAAAACAAACTATTTAAACTGAATCGTGAATCATTTGAGAGAACAAAAGGTTGCTAATGCTGAAAGCTTTCAGGTTAGCTTTGTTATTTTAATGACGATGACGAATGACGATCGGTGAGAAAGACGATATCGAATAAGTACTCAGAGAATGCTTATCTCTTATTCTACAATCTACATGCCATTATGTCATCGAAATCGTATTTGCGAGAGTGGGATGCAGTGCGTTAAATGGTGTTGTATTGAAGAGCTTTTAGGTAATACAATCGCACATTACGATCATATCGCAGCAAAACAAGAACTTAATATAAATACAGTCACGTCCAAAATTAACGCTCACTTTTACATGCGATTAGAGTTACTATGAGGCAAGTTAAGCATTCGTAAAAAAAATTCTAACAATCAGGCATGACTTTTCGATGATAGAGAAACATATTTCAGTTACCTGCAAAATTCTGTCTGTGTGTCTGTCTGTCCGTCTGTACGGATGTATATTTAACTACAGTCTAAACGGTTTGCCCAATCGTCTTCAAATTTGGAACATAAGGTTATTTTGACATTCTACAGAGGATTTTAAAATTTTTTTTTTTAGCTCAAATATTAACGGTACATTTCATATAACCGTTAAGTAAAAGCTTATTTTTCTCGAAAACGGCTCCAAAATTTTTATGACAAAAAAATCAGTGTAGGCTATGTTTTGGTAAAAAAAAAAGTTCAAGATGGTGGGCTAAAAACAGTACCTCCCGTAGAACCGTTTTTTTTTTTCTTCGACTTTCTCGAAAACTGGTCATTAGATTTCATTCAAAATTGATATTCAGGAAGCTTGTTGGTAGCCTAAGTAATTTTATTTTAAAATATTTTTGAAAACTTTTTTTTCAAAAATCTATATTTTGAAAACGGGTAGATGGATTTTTTTAAATTTTGTTTTTAAATGTAAGTAATTTTTGTATTTAAGTTTGCATTCTTGAAAAGATTTTTTTTTTTTGATTAGATTAGATTATTTTTATTACATTCGTTAAAATGTATGTATAACCAATTATACTTATACCTTAAACTAACTTATAACTAAAATAAATCATGTCGGCTAAACAACAGGGGCCCGACGTACTCTAGATGACTCTATACAATGCTTTATTTTTACTTATATCATATTTTTGTCTTGAATAATTTGTTTTTATTTTTAAAATAAAAAACATTTTATTTAACACGTTCGGGAAATAAAATGGCATTTAATTTTTTCCGCTGAAAACTATTTTTGTACTTTTTGCAAACAATCAAAAGTCATAAAAGCGAATAAAAACTTTAAAGTTTCTTTAATATTTTTTTAAATTTTATTCGAAGCTGTGACCGCTCATTAGAGCAAGTACGTGCGATCCAGTCGTGCAATTTATTTTTGTGTCCAGAATTAAGCTTATGTTCAGATAGTTCTGATCTTCTAAATTTCATTTCAGTTTAACTATTTTTATATCTTTTATACAAGAGTTAAGTAACTGAATATTTGTATTGGAAATACATTAGTTTTTAAATAAAAATTGTTTTGTTGAAATTGTACCTTTTTTAGAGCTCAAAATGTTATTATTATTATGAATTAGTAATAATAAACATTAATTAGAGTCTGAATTTATTTATTTTAGCTTTAAAACAATTTATTTAGCAAAAACGTAAGTTTTTTTAGTTAACTAAATTCAAATTTAATTTTTATTATATTTTGTATATTTGATTTTTTTTGTATGTTTAACCTAAAATGTGTAAGAAAAATGGGTTAGTAACATTAAATATAAAATATATTTATTACAGACTGAATATCTTCTGTATTTAAACACAGCTTTAATTGTAAGAGGAACACTTCAGTGAACATCAAATGAACATTATTAACAACTTTGTGTTATTTCTTTCCATAACATTCAAATGGTTATTTAAAAAACGCTTTTCAATCTTTCGATTTCGTCTATTTGGCTCTCGAGCAAAATCTTTGCTTTGTTCCAGTTACAAAGTTGAACATAACTTAGGTGGAAGATAAATTACTACTTAAGATATTTATGTTAGATATTTATTTTATTTTTAATAGGTATTGTTTTTGACTTATTTGTCATTGTGAAGATTCTGCTAATCGATTGTGAAGATACTAAACTTAAATCATTGTGAGTGTGTTTTAGTCTCCAAGTTGTGTTACTGGTTGATAAATAATTAAAAAATTAAACTAAGCAACATTTTTGTTTTTTTTTTTATATATATTTTCGTTTAATTTTATTTTTATTTTATTAAATATTTTCACAACTTTAATTTATAAAAAATCTGCGAACGAATTCCTTTTCATTTCAAGTTTGCAGAGTGAACATTTTCAGCTGCTGTACTGTGTCTACGTGCTACCTGCTTCAAAAAACATCACATTACTCGTTCATGGCGCACAAGCAATGAAAGGGATTGGCAAAAATGAATGATTTGCCGAATAAGCACAAAGAAGAAAGACCGATAATCGCGCGACTCGAACTACTCGTGCGATTCTGTCTACCCCGGCCACCACATACGTCTCTCTCCTGAAAGCTGAAGCAATTTATAAAACATTCTATTTATAAAACATGATCCCGACTGGCTGTTAAATTTGTTTTCTATGCCATTCCAAGAATTTTTTTTGTCTTTCCACCTTGCAGCATCGTTTTTTTTGTTTTCGATCACGTTTTTTTCATTTTGCGAAAAATGTGGATTTCTTTTTTACCACGCTCGGACATTTTTAACGATAAATAACCGTAAAATTCGTTTAAACACAAATACAAACCAGAACAAAAATTCAGTTTGACGTTTGCGCAAACCGACTTGAAGTTAGCTATAATTCAAAAGTGGTCGCTTACTATGTTGAACATACATATTTTACGTGCAACCTACTTACATTTAAGTATTACATAGAATTTAAGTGGAACTTAGCTATGCATTAGATTTATGTTCCGAATCAGCAAATGGGCTTTAGAGCTCTTTTTTGGATTCGATCTTAAATAAATTGCACGACTGGATCGCACGTACTTGCTCTTATGTGCGGTCACAGCGTCGAATAAAATTTGATAAATATTCGATTTTTGTGACTTTTGATTGTTCGAAGAAAGTACGTAAGAGTTTTCAGAGGACAAATTCAAACGCCATTTTATTTCTATAAAAAATGTGGAACAGTGTGATGTTTTTTTTTCAATATAATAGGAAGCTATAAGGTACATTTAACAATAATTTACTTTTTGAAATAAAATTTATTAAAAAAGGTAGCTTAATTATGTTTGGTGGATCGATAAACTCATGTTGGAGGTATTCATGGATTTTGTTAGGATATTATGTACCTACCTATAATAAGGTTGGAAGGAAGGTAGGTACTAAAATTAAGATACCTATTCAAACCACTGTGAAGCGAGTGGGTATAGACAATATTAAAATTTAACACAGTGGTTGTTTGTATGCAGGTGTCCAATTCTGTTTTCTCGATTGAAATTTTTGCATTCAGTAGTAATCGAATAGTTTTTTTATTTGTTAGTTTTTTTTGTGTGTTTATCATAGTCTTCCTTATGTTGTAAGCCTTCTTATTTCTTTTGCTGTTTTATATTTTATGAATTTTTCATTTCAAAATCGTTCGACCAGTTTTTTTTCAAAAAAATGTTTTTGAGCATGTCAATTTAAAGAAATCTATAGTTTATACTAGGAGAAAAATTAAAAAAAAAAATTTTAAATTCGGTTTCAAAATATTCCAAAAACAAAATAATTTTTTTAAAAAATTATTAAAAATTAAAAAAAAAATGTTTTTTGAAAATTTAAATAAGCAATATTACTTAAATCATAAAACACTATATATTTTGAAAATTTCATCAAAATCCGTCCCATAAGTTAACGAGAAAGTCTGGTGTTAAAAATCCGGTCCGGGTACCTCCCCCCTTATTAAACTTTTTCTGAAAAATCCATTACAACTTAAAGATAGCTTTTGCATAGAAAACACCATTCAGAAAGTTTTATCAAAATCGTAGGGGCCGTTTTCGAGAAAAATAAGTTTTTCGTTAAAAGTTATATGGCAGGTACCGTTAGTTTTGGAGCTAGAATGCCAATTCGAAAAACTATTGGGTAAAGTACTTTAAAAATACTATATACCAAGTTTGAATCAAATCGGTCCAACCGTTTAGGCTGTAGGAATCGATACGGACAGACAGACAGACAGACAGACAGACAGACAGACAGACAGACAGACGGACGGAATTTCCGGACCCACATTTTTTGACTTCTCTATCATCGTAATGTCATGTTTGATTGTTAGATTTTTTTTTTTTACGAATGCATAACTTGCCTTATAGTCCCTATAAATCGCAAGTAAAATGTAAGTTTGTTCGTTTTTTTTTCTGGATATACCGTTTTTAGATAGATTGTAACCAGATCAGATGCGTTAATTACTTCCCAATAAAGATTAAGTAATTACTATTCAATTAAGAAGAGATTTATCGAAACTAATCAAACGAATTTATGATAAAGTAATTTCAAGTTAAACTCTATCAAATGCCATAGGATATTTGAAGTCCGAAGATCTCTTCTTCTAAACGATGTAAAGTTTGATTTCACTTTTCAGTTTAATATAACATTAGATCACCGATGGCCCTACTACTGCGAAAGCCATACTGCCGGTCATTGAAAAGCTTGCCATCTTCGAGATTTGTTTGTAATCTGATAGTTTAAAAGTGTTTCCATGATGTTGCATACCAATTTCAACCACAAGATCATTGTATATAGACTGCCTATAGTACTATCATGGGAGGCAGGAAAAAAAAAGACGGCGAATATGAAATAATAGAGTATCTTGTTTCGCTTAGCTGAGGCGAATATTTTATTTATTCAACTTACCCAGTTAGTAAACACACATGCCGAAACAAGGCCATCACTTAAATGTGAACAAACGCCATATGGTGTATAAACAGTGCAACCCTGCAACCCCCATGCCTTGGTTCACTTTAGAACTCCGAATACAAAGTGGGGCCCAACATTCTCTCAATACATATTTCACCTCGTGATCACTTATTAGTGCACATGTAAATGAATACTAGGGATTTGGGAATTTTGGTAAAAAAGATTGATTCGATGGATTTGTGTATATTATCTAAGTCTGCGGGGATAATATCAATTTGGATCTAAATTTTTGGGGATTATTTTTTTGGGCATTTCGTACGACAGCCCTCATACCATGAGTATTTTTACGTTTAATACTTTTTCAACAATTTTGGGCAAAATTTCACTTACCAGAGAAGAATTAAAATTGTTCACTCTATCTGCGCGGAAATCTCCATCACTATCGAGCAAGCATAATGACCACTTAAGGGTTTTAAAGAAATTATAAAGACTTAATGATCTTATCTAAAACAATTCTACAGTTTTTCAAATACTTGTTTTGTAAATTACTTGTTATTTAAGCGCATGATTGTCATGTAATAAAAAAGTTTCTTTTAAATAACCATACTAAATTTTTAACTTTTTAATAGGAATAAATACATATTTTTCATTTTTTAAATTAAATGTTGTGTATTAATTTTGAGCAGGACTGTACAATACTGTATGGATTTGTGATTTTTTATGACATTTATAATCCAGGTAAATGCTTTTTAAGCTTTTAAAATAAAGAGATCGTGTGCGGCAGTCGCTGCTCTTCAATCAGGGCTGCCAATCTACTTCATTGATTTATTTGAATGCATTTTCTACGTAGCAACTTATTGAGATTAACTTGTTTTTTTATGAAACGATAAAAAATTCATTTAAAATGTGTTGTATTGATTTATTTAGCAAATCGAAAAAGTCACTTTTTGTCTCTGGTTGTTTGTTCCAGCTAATCTGAGAAATCAAAAGATCTATTTAGCAGTAAGCTGGCGTTGTAAGAAGTAACTTAGGCTAATTTAATTACACCTTAGGTGGCGCTGGGGTCTTTTACTAAACTTACAACGATTTGGTAATTTTTTTACCCGAAAGGTGGCGCTTTGGTGGAGATATATCTACGAAAATGTAGTTTTCCCTGTATGTATATCTCTATAATTTCCATTTTAACATTATTATAGGTATTGGCTTAGCCGATTAAAAAAAAATAAATTGCACGACTAGATCGCACGTACCTGCTCATATGTGCGGTCACATTGTAAAATAAAATTAAAAAAATTAAAGTGAACATCAAAGCATTTATTCGATTGTTGTGACTTTTGATTGTTCTAATAACGTAGGTTTATATGTATTGGGTGAAATAATTTAAACGCCTTAGGAAATGTAAAAAAGTGTGAATTTTTTTTTTTACATTGTAGGAGCCGTTTTTAAATAAAACGGTTTTTTTTTAACAACTTTTTTTTAAAAAAATAAAAAAATAATTTAAGAATACAAACTTAAGCACAAAAAATACGTACATTTAAAAACAAAATTTAAAAAAAAGCACTAACCCGTTTTCAAAATATTGATTTTTCAAAAAAAAAAAATTTTTTTAATTATTAAAAATACAAAAAAAAAGTTTTCGAAAAAAATTTATGCAAAATTACTCAGGCTACCTATATCTTCTTGAATATCAATTTTGATTGTAATCGGATCTCCAGTTTTCGAGAAAGTCGAAGAAAAAAAAACCGGTCCTGTGGGAAGTACCGTTTTTAGCCCACCATCTTTGTATATAGAACCTATAGTACTACAATCAGTGTTCGAAAACTAGCGCCATCTAGTGCGTCTACATCTCCCTAAAGATTTTCTCTGAGTGGAGACCGCAACGTAGACTTTTAGTCGGGGAAATGTACTCAACACATATGCAATGTTAGAAAAAGACAGAACGACAAAAAGTAATAGCAGTCAGAAGGAAACAAACCATGAACACTTTTTCATATTATTTCATTACCATTTTCTTTAGAATAAGCGATAATGAGAGAATGAAAGATAGTTATTTAGACAGGTATGTGAGGAGTTTTCATTTCTGCCTTGAAAATACACTGTTCTTGGTAGGGTTTTTTTTATAGATATGGCAACAGGATGAAATTTACCTATTTAACGATTTTTGTTGAAATTTGATATTTGGTTTGGTTTTTTTGTGTACAATTTTGAATGGTTACCATGTTTGATTATTATATCAATTTTTTTAAGTCTGCAAAAATTTAATTTAAGTTGAAGTACCTACCTAGTTACTTATTTTACAAATAAAACACATTGTTTGCATATGTTTGTAACTATGTTATTGCTTTAGAGTATATTCACTTATCACGTCAAAAAATCTAGTACTAAATATACTACTAACTACTAAATATAGTACTAAATCTACTACTTACTACAAAATATAGTACTAAATATAATACTAAGTACTAAATCTAGTACCAAATATACTACGATAGTACTAGCTTCTAGCACTAAGTACTAAAAATCTAGTACCAAAATATTATTGTACCAACAACATAGTACCAACTGGCATCAGTTTTATATTTAACTAGCGTTCAAAATTGAACAATATATATTAAAACTTTAAAAAGTCGAATCCGAATATGGCAACATTGGTAGTTGACTTTGGTATAAGAAATACAGAAAATACAGAAATAACAAAATTTCTTTAAAAATGCAAAATCCAAAAAAATAATTGAAGACGCACAATCTTGGTTTGTTTACGAACCATACCATATGGTCTAGTGTCACTTTTTGAACCTTTCACTCGTACTTATTATTCATTATTTCTGCCTATTCTTGTACTCGTTCTAACTAAAGACTTTTTTCAAACAAACCATATAACCTACTCTTTCATCATTATATTTCTTTCTACTCTCCAAACCCATACAAATGAATATCGTGTTGACAGAAAAAGCTATTGCAGCGACGTTGCGGCTCTACCTCGCTTAACTAGAAGCTGCCTCATGATACTACTATAGGTTTCATATACAAGGCCACCATATTAAATTTTTTTTTCACTAAAATATAATGAATACCTACAGTAGAACATTAATTTTTTTTTATAAAAATTCTTTGAGCCGTTTTCTATAAAAATAAGCTTTTACATAACGGTTGTATGACAGGTACCTATAATTTTTGAGCTAAAAAAAAATTAAATATATAATCGCAAGTAAAAATGTTTGTTGTATTAACATATTTAGCTTGGCAGATTTAAGATATACTTGGATGTGACAGGAAGCACTGTTATTGGGATCCAGAAAACGACGGTAAGCCGTCTATATTAAACTAAGAACGTCGGCGGGTGCCCTGATTTTGTATGTTTACATGCTGACGCCTACTCAGTGGAGTTGTCGTGGCATTTGTTTGATCCATGAGTTTTGCCTTTTATCAGCGACAGTGTTCGAACGTGGCATTATAATGCCTTTTGAAATGGGTTCTAAAGGCATTATTTTAGATGGAAATTTCAGTTAAATTGTTATTTTGTATTATATGGGTTTTTTTAATATGATGGCTTCCTTGGCTTTTCTTGATCCCTTGCTATCTTTGCCACTAAGAAATCTTTTTCATCTTCTTCGTGCTCGTGTTCCTAAAAAAGGAGACCCTCTGCACAGTACCAACTATACAGGGGTATCAGTCTCCTCAACATAGTCTAAAAGATCTTTTTGCCGTATTTTGTGAACGCCTAAGGCCATTCGTTAACAACCTGATAGGTCCATAGGTCTTGAAAAAAACCTAAGAACTTAAGATCGATACTCGTCGCCTTTTCATCGATTTCAAAGCCGCGTACGACAGCATTTATAGACACGAGTTGTATAGAGCAATGTGCAGTTTTAACATCCCTGCCAAACTCGTCCGCCTGTTTAAAATGGCGACGGAAAACGCACGCTGTTCCGTGTATGGTGTCATCAAGAAGAGACACTCAACATCGACGTCTTGGACAAAACATCTTCATAGACAGCTATAACTTTGATGCTGTTAGGGACTTTGTCTACCTGGGCTCCGCTATTAACTTAGACAACAACGCCAGCGCTGAAATCAAACGAAGAATAACTCTTGCCAATCGCTGCTTGGGGCTTAGCAGGCAATTGAGTAACAAAGCCCTCTCTCGGGCAACTAAATTGTCCCTTTATAAGACCCTCATCATCCCAGTCTTGTTCTATGGTGCAGACGCATGGACGTTGTCAAAAGCGGATGAGGACGCTTTATGCTGCTTCGAGAGAAAGTTTCTTTAGGTGATTTTTGGTCCCGTATGCATTAGCGGAAAGTGGAGAATAAGATACAATGAAGAACTGTACCGGTTGTACAGCGATATACAGATGGTTGGGTAATATAGAGCGGATGGACATCAATGCTCCGGCCCGGGAAATTTTCGAATCCACCCCAGAGGGACGGCGTGGTGGAGGAAGACCGAGACTCAGGTGGCGCATACAAGTGGACGAGGACCTAAACCTACTCCACGTGCGAAACTGGAGGCAGAGACTGAGCTGGCTAGAGAATCTTGTTGGTTGAGGCCCAGGTCCGACCCGGAATGTAGGGCCACCTAAGGTTAGGTAAGGGTACGGATCAACCAGGAAGATGGCCAGATGCAAAATGACATCCATGAGAGTACTATAGGCAGTGTATATACAAAGGTTACGTTAGCATGAATTGGAACGGTAGCATGAGTCATTTTCTTCGTATGTGTAGCGTGTCATCGATTTATAAGACGTTATCACGTCAAAAAATAACACTTAGGGAACACAACTCAATGGGAACCCACACTTACAGGATGGACATAAGCACATCAGGCTTATGAAGAGGGGGTAAGGATGTTGATGCAGGAGAGGGCTCCTATCATTCTTCTGCTGAATGCCTTAGCCAACCCAGTCTGAGAAAACAGCGCTCGGAGAATTCTCTTCCGACAAACTGGGCGATGCGATGTTTCAAAAACGATACTTCAAAACATCCTAAAATTCATCACTCAAAATGGAAATTAGCATCTACATTTCCACCTTAACCATTCGTTTCTTCAATTTCCTGGGTCCATCAATCGATCCATTGGGATCCGAGTCCGGTAATTCGGCTTGACGTATCCATCTAACCTAGGCCTCGACTTCAAATTGTCGTTCCTCACTATTTTAACACAATTGTCAACTGAGATTGAGCTTTTTCTAATATAAGCAGTGTTGTCACACCCTGTTTATTTTAGCCTTGATTTAATATGATAAATTGGCCTAGAAACGAATGAAGCGGAACATTTATCGCCAAAGGCATAAGCAAAAACTCAATATGTTATGGCACAAAATCGCAAATGCAAATGTCCATAAAACTCCACCAATAGTCTTGATGAAGGACATACATTGCATTCCATGATTGATACAAAATTATGCACTTTTCCCAGAAAAAAATCCGAAATGGCGTCTTTAATTCAATTATCCTGAAACCCTGTCCATTTAAATTAACTCAATAAAAATTATCCTCTCACAGTCCATTAATCCCGATGCGTTGTTGGTACCCTTTCCTCGTAAAAACCAATCAAAAGTGATGATAACTCGCCCTGAGCATGTCACTATTCCATCCAATGTAATGGTCCCAGAGCGTCCTGATTTTTATTGAATCAAAAGGACTTCATCCAGTTGAGTTTCCAATCCATCAATGCTGATACCTAACCTATACTCATGGCTCAAAAAAAAAAATCTCTGACATTTATGGAAGATTGTGAAAAGTGCATTTCACTTAATATTTTTTTGTGGACTCGTATATATGTATGTGTGGGTTTTTTTTTATTTAAATCCTTTGTTAGCTATCCCTGCGTAGCACTTTGCTTAAAAACTCAATTAAAGCCCCGACAAAGTACTTTCTATTAAGTTTTGATTTCCTTCTTAGATTCAATTTGCCTTGCAAATTGGCAGTAGATGGCAGAATGGCATAGATAGAGGAAGCATAAGATATCCTTTCCAAATCCTCTGCCCTGTGTGGGTGTCTGTGTGTGTGTGATTTATCCTATTCACACAAAAATCCTTCCTTTGAAATATTTCAATTGACATTGACCATGGCTATGATAACATTGCTTGGAATTTACGAGATCTCTGATATCCTTTCGCATTTTGCATTGTCAGGAATGGCGGAGTCGACGAAGTAGGAAATTCCTGGAATATCCCTCCATTGCAATGGTGTATAATGTAATCCTTGGACAATCTATAATAGTATGCCAGAGCATCCTAACTTGCATGCACTGCACATGCATATGGTTAAGAATAAGATCGCCACATTCGTGCTGCCTCACCATCAGGAACTGGAACTGCAGAAGGATATTCATCTCGAGAAGGAGCCAATGCCAGAAAGAAATAATGTGTGCGGTTTCCTTTGAAGGAAAACTGGGTGCCATGATGCGGGTATTGAGGAACGAGAAAGGAGGTATCTTTTTTTTTTTACTTTTACTTAGATGAGATAAGGCAAGGAGTTTGAAGCTTTTTGAAGCTGCAGCAAATTCGTTCGAAAAGTCTCCTTAAGCAAGGGATTCCATTGTATGTTTTCGTTTTAAGGAAAAAAAGGACATGCGAAGGATTTGCATATCTGCCTGTGTGCAATGTGGAGAACGAATTGTGTGGTTATATGGACTTTTTATTCAGTTTTCAGTTATGCTCTTTTTTTATTTTTTATTTACTTTGATTTCCTGTATAAGAAAGTTTAAATTAAATTCGAATGACGTTGGTTTTTTGGGCAACTGCCCTAAGGAAATATGTTCATTTGTGTAATTTTTGTAATTAGAAAATTAAACTAAGTTTAGTAGATAAAATAATTGGTTGGTAGATATTTGGAAATATGTCTCAAATGAAATGTAAAATATATTAAATATTTCTTGGAATACTATACAGGTACATGTACAAGACTTTTTACTTTTGGATTGTGATGCAATTGTAAAGGGTTTTCCAATAAGAGCGCTACAAAAGTTTTTTTTAAATAAAACAAAAACGGTTTTGGATATCAATGAAATTTTTTATTCCTGTGAAAGTACGTTCGATGCCATTATGTATGGAACTCGATTTCTTTTGCATGGCCACCACGGGCACGCTTGCAGAAGTCCAGACGCTAAACCCAACTTTCGACGGTTTTCAAGCATAAAGCAGCCGATACTGCTGCAATTTCACGTTCGATATTCGTACGAAGTTCATCAATCGTCGCTGGCTTGTTGGCATAGACCATAGACTTGACGTAGCCCTACAGGAAATAGTCTAACGGCGTCAAATCGCACGACCGAGGCGGCCAAGCGACTGGACCATTTCGTAAGATAACACGTTCTCCAAACTTGGTTTCCAATAAATTGATTGTGACATTCGCTGTGTGGCTTGTGCCGTCCTGTTGGAACCACATGTCCTCCAAGTCCATATCATCCAATTGGGGCCAAAAATATTCGGTTATCATTGAACGGTAGCGATCCCCATTCACAGTAACGTGCCGGTCTTGATCATCACGGAAGAAGTACGGCCCAATGACGCCGCCGGCCCATAAACTACACCAAACTACGGGCACTTCTTTGTCTCACTGGCACGGGAACATTTTGTACTGTGTCTGTGGATTCAAATTTTTCCACTAGACGCTCAATTGTTGATCTGCTAGGACGATTATGACGACCATAAATTGGACGTAGCGCTCTTAACGTTGAGGTCACTGACTCCGAATTTCGGTAGTAAATTTTAATACTTTCGACTCGTTGTTGGCTCGTATATCTTTCCAGCATAAAATGGCAAACCTTACTGAAGAGAAATGTCAAAAGAGCGGCAAGAAATATGGCGTCGTTTGCTGTCCCTGTCGCTCTACTTTTGCATCATCCCTGGGTTCGAATCCAGCTCATAGCCATCTTCTTTTCCGGAGTACTGCACCTTGCGAGGAATTGACAAAAACTCCAAGAGTAAAATTTGTTTCGAAAAAGTGCATCTCATGTAGCCGTTCGGACTCGGTGGTAAACTGTAGGTCCCTTCCATTCTTGCAGATTAACAACACACACACATGAATGGTTGAGAGTATAAGTCACTAGGCTTTGGCTCCTTAAGGAGCTGTCGCGCCAAATAATTTATTTTTTTATTTTTATGTACAAAAAAAATGGACACGACTGGGTCGCACGTACTTGCTCTTATGTGCCTAATAACATTATAAGGCAAGATCTTTGATAAAAACAAATAACATTTGCGTTAAAAGTAACAAAGTTTGAACTTATAAAAACTATCAAAACCACAATACTTAACGGTTTTTAGTAAAAATTAAGTACGCTACCATACGTCTTAAATAACAAAGAATTTATGAAAAAAGTATTTCGAAAATTGTAGGACGGATTTTGATAAAATCCTGTTTTTTTATTTTTTTATTTTTTTCTATAAAATTTTATATTAATTTTTTTTATTAGTTTTATAAATATTGATTTTTCAAAAAAAAGTTTCAAAAATTTATTTTAATTAGAAAAATTAGAAAAGTTATTCGAAATTTTGATATGCAAAATTAATCTAGATCTTTTCAAATATAAAATTTGACAGAAATCCATAAAGCCATTACCAAGCCAGCCAAGAATTAAAAAAAACCGTTATATGAAAGGTCCTTTAGGCCTAAAAATAAAATTTCAACTTCCCCACTTTGGCATTTCAATAGAATCCCACACACCAAAATTTTAAGATAATCGCTTAAGCCGTTTAAGCTGCAGCTCGCTATACATACTGACAGACAGAAAGACAGACATATGTTGACACTAACTTTTTTAGACTTCTCTATGATCGTAATGTCATGTTTGATTGTTATCTCAATTTTTACTTGCGTTTATAGGTACTACAAAGTAAGTTATAAATTCGTGCAAAAACATTCTAACAATCAAACATGACATTACCATAATAGAGAAATCGAAAAAAGTGGGTTCGGAAATTCCGTCCGACTTTCTGTCTGTTCGCACCTCTACAGCCTAAAGAGATTGGCCGATTTGCTTCAAACTTGGTATTTAGTATTTATTTGGTAATGTCTTGGGGGGAGTTTTTGCTCTAGGTCGAAAAATAACGATACTTCCCATACAATCTTTAACAAAAAGTTTGATTTTCTCGAAAACCGCTCTAACGATTTTGATAAAACTTTCAGGGTGCTATTTTTTTACAACAATAAATTTTTCAATTAGAATGATTTTTTTTTCGAAATCGTTTCTATAACGGTAACTCTCATAGAACCGGTTTTTTCAAATGCGGTTTTATCGTAAAATATTATCCAGATTTCAATAAAATGTTGCAAACAGGAAGTCATTTATAATTCAACTAATATTGCATATAAAAATTTTCAAAAACGTTTTTTTTTCGATTTTTTTAAATTTTCTTAAAATAAATTGGTTTTTCGAAGTATTTTGAAAATGGGTTGATTGAATTTTTTAAAAATAATTTTCCAAGATGACAACTACAGATTTCCTTATAATGAAATACTAGAACAAATTTTATATATTTTTTTCAAAAAGTTTTTTAAAACACTTTAAAAAAAACTGGTCGAACGATTTTCAATATTTTTTTTCCTCGATAAACATTTAGTTTTCAAGTTTTATTGCATACTTAGTTTTTCCCAGAAAACTCTTAAACTAATAAATAAAATTAAAGAATTTTCGAAAAAAAATATTTTTTTTTTATTTTAATATACATATACATAGGTACATGTGCAGCCACTAAGCAGTTATCTCCCAGCAAACATTTTTCTGAAGGTCCAGATTTTGTTCACTAAAAATGAAGAAAAATAAAAGTTACACGAAAGGGCATCAAACTGTACACGATTCCTAATACCCATTTGACAATGCTGCCCAATTGGATTTCAATGAGCTCAATATACTGTAGGTATCGTATCGATTAGACGTCTGAAGACGAAGAACGTGAATCTCTAAACGAATATGAAAAGCTAAGCGGTAAGTGTGGTTCAGGTTCAGGGTTCGACTTCCCGTCAAAGCCAACTTTTTTCAGGGGTACTGCCTCTGGCGAGGAACTGACAAAACCTCCAAGAGTAAAATTTGTCTCGAAAAAGTGCATCTCATGAGCCATTCGGACTTGGCAGTAAATTGTATTTATTGCAGATTCACAATACACATACAGGAATTGTTGAGAGTATAAGTCAATAGGTCTTGGCTCCTTAAGGAGCTGTCACGTCAGTAATTTATTTTACGAATATGAAAAGCTTAGGTCAGCAAGACATCTTAGAAGTTTAGAATTAACAAGCAGAAAATTATTTATAAAAATGAGAAAGAAAGTCGGAGACTGAACGGACTGATGACTTGAAACTGTGCAATACAGCTTTCATTAAACATAGGTTTTAAAATGAAAACAAAAATCAAAAATTTTACCGAGATCATATGAATCTCGTGTTTTGACGTGATAACGTCTTGTAAATCGATGACAGACTACATGTACGAAATATCATGACTCATGCTGATAAGACTCATGCTAACCGCGATACTGTGGTTCTTCCAACCAAAATCGATCTCAAGCAAAAGGCGAACATGAAAAAGAACAGGCGAAAATTACCAAAATTATTCCACTCAAATTCAAAAAGAACAAGAAGAGAAAAAGAAATACAAAATAGGCGGAGTTTTGTTAAAGTAGAAAGTAGATGTAGATATTGGTGTGTGTGTGTGTGTGGATTTAACGAGAGGGTTTGTGGGTGTGAGTTAACAGGCTGTATGTTGGTGTTGCCGCCATCAATGTTTTCTTATGACGTTATCATTTAAAATTATCCTCCGTAAACCGACTTTACAGACAACCAACTTTTTTTTCCTGAGTTTCAAATTTTTCGGGCACCTTTTTTACTTGCGATTATAGGGACTATAAGGCAAGCTTAGGATTCGTGACTATTAAAAAAATTGAGATAACAGTCAAACTTGACATTACGATCATAGAGAAGTCTAAAAAAGTGATCGAGAAAAATGTCTGTCTGTCTGTGTGTCAGTATGTATAACGAACTGCAGCCTAAACGGCTTAAGCGATTATCTTCAAACTTAGTGTGTGTGATTATTTTAACATTCCCCAGAGGGGAAATTGAAATTTTATTTTTAGCCCTAAAAATAACGGTACATGCCATATGACCGTTTAGGAATATATTATTTTTCTCCAAAAACGGCTCCAACGATTTTAATGACAGTTTTTGAGATTTTTTTTTTTTTGTATTGGCTATTATTTGATTAGAACCACATATACGGAAAAAGTCTATTAACGGGACCTTTCATATAACGGTTTTTTAAATTTTTGCCTTTCTTGGTTACGGATTTCTGTCAAATTTTATATTTAAGAAGATCTAGGTAGCCAAATTAATTCTGCAGATCAATTTTGAATAACTTGTTTTTCTAATTAAAATAAATTAAAAAAAATCAATATTTTGAAAACTAATCAAAAAAAAATTATTTTCAATTTTATAATCACATGACTTTAATAAATTCTAAAAAACTGCATACCAAAATTTAAAGAATAATTTTTTTTCAAAAAACTAAAAATAAAAAATAGGATTTTATCAAAACCGGTCCTACAATTTTCGAATTTTCTCATAAATTCTTTCTTATTTAAGACGTGTGATGGCGTACTTCATTTTTACTAAAAACCGTTAAGTATTTCGGTTTTTAATTCTTTTTATAAGTTCAAACTGTGTCATTTTCAACGCAAATGTTACTTGTTTCTGTCAAAGATCTTGCTTTCCAATATAGGCACATAAGAGCAAGTACGTGCGACCCAGTCGTGCCCATTTTTTTTCTTTATCTTACTCTAAAAAAATAAACAAATAACAATCCAAATCGGTCCAAACAGTTCTCAACTTATGTATAACTTTGTTTTAAATGCGAATTGGAAAGTTCAAAAATCATTCAAACACCACAAAAAAACACTTATTCAAACCCAACATACGTCTATCAAAATAATGATTGTTTCAAAATAAAAACATCACATCATCCAAAACACCATCATATGTATACTTGACTCCCCTCTGCCATGTGTGCTCCAAAAAAAACTTGTTACAGCCACCTCCAATAGACAACAATTTCTAATTTGTTTTAAAACATTCCATAGATATGAATTTAATTATTTTATTGTTGGCTTCAACCGCAGAACGAATGTTATTTCTCTCGTTTTCAAAACCAAACTTTCAAACAACTTTATCCAATTCACTTTGGATTACAAACCCATTTTGTTTATATAAAATGTGAATGCAAATAACAACTCAACTAAAAAAAAAAAAAAAAAAAAAACAATATTTTTGTTTTTTTATTTGGATAAAATAAATAATTTAACGATTCGTTGCAGTGAGTGGGAATATTTGTTTCTGTCTGTGGCTTACCACTTAATTAAAAGTTTTCATTCAAAAACAATAATAATACAAAATCCACACGGAATATCTACAAAAGCCCACCAGCACAACGCATATCCACAATTCGTATCTTTATGGTGAAAAGATACAGATACCCACCCATAGATGCATCCCATAGCTTCACACTTTTTCACATGTAAGACCTATGGTTTCATCAGGCATCGAATTTATCCAACTTTATTACAACGGTATTATGTGTGTACGAATTCAAATTAAAACAACACCACTGGTTCTGGTGCGCCACACAAATTCCGCCAGAACTGTCCAAGTCCAAGTCCCCCATAGTGTCCAGGTAGGTGGTAAGTGAATTTTTCTCATCCATTGTTAGGTTTTGAAAAACAATGCATTCACAATGAATGCATGGTGTGGCACAGACAGACCCATAGTAACACAGTAGACACCAGTAGTTGCGTCAAAGAGAAGAGGCATTTCTCTAGCAAAAAAGGATATCCTTTGTCCACTCTAATAAGGACCCATAGTTAAAAAAAAATGTTCCACTTCAAAAAAATAAACAAAATCGATACAAAAAAACACACACACACAGGAATATTGCACGCGTATTGGCGATGATAAATTTAATTTACATTTAACAAAGTGCACATCCACGCGATGCGTCAGGAGCGATAAATTAAATTTAGGACTCGTCGAGTGCGAAAACGAATAACTAAAACGTCCGTCGGCGTCGTCGATGAAAAAGCTGCAACGCAGCTGTGGAGTGGGTGTGGGTGTTGGAGGTGTTTTTGGTTGCCAAAGTCAATGTTGGCGCTGGATCTGGCTGGCATATGCATAATGCCGAACACGAGGAGTCATAAACGTATTTCAGTATGAATAAAAATCCCACAAAGATTAATGATCATTAAATTACTTTGGTAGTTTTTGCCGGCTTCCGTGTGCAATAAGGATATCAGGACTACAGAATGGATCTGAATGCAAATTTGATTTATTATCTGCGAACTTAAGCGCCAACGTTCGCACTTAACTAACATGAGTGTCAAATGAAAATGAAAATATGATTATAAAGTGTAAGTGTCGGATCGGACTCGGAAAAAAGAGTGCTTTTCGTTCGGATGAAACTATTTTGTCGTTCGATCTGGAGCCAACAAATTGGACACAATTTTAAATGAGCGTCAATTCCGCACGAAGAGAAATTTTGAGATTTTTTTTTAATGAAATGGGCATTTTTTGTTAATTTATTACAATCAAATGTTGTACGGAATCAATTAATCGTTATTTATATATTTGACTAGCGACATCGTTCCATCTTTAGTGCTAGGCTTTATTGAATAAACTTGAATATTCCACGGTGGTTTCGACCACTGAATAAAACATGGTTTAGCGTCCAAATTACAACTGCTTTTTATTATTCTGTATTTCTTAAGTCTAGGTTCTGGGTTCTAGGAGGATATATTTTTAACAAAGAGGAAAAGAGAATACAAAATAGTATAAACAACAGAAATAACGATTGGTAGGAGATATTGAGAAATTATATAATGCAGCAATAACGATCTGTTAATGATATAATATATATATATAAGGACAATATGAACTTTTTTTTTAATAATTAACGCGCCCAGAAGGGACTATTGGTTTCCCTTTTAATGTAGAGCACACTGCGCGGGCATTAGGAAGATGAAGAGGGGAAGGATGGAGGTGTCGATTAACATTCGTTTTGAATGCTTGCAGATCAAAATGGCAATGAAAATCTCGCCGGGTAAACTATTCCAAATTCGTGTTGTTCGGCTAAAAAAAGAATCCCTATATTTTACGGTAAATCCGAAAATGGGCTCAAGGGTGAACTGATAAGGATTCCTTGCGAGACGAGGATTACGGGAGTAACTTTTAAGGGGAGGAATGCAGCTGGCTACTTCGAGTGAACATTTTTTTATAAAAGAAACGATAATATAAGGAAAGACATATGAAACATTGCAGTTGTTTGAGCGGCCGTTCCATTTCCTATAAATCTTAATGCTCGATTTTGTATTCTATCAAGCAAATGAAGCGATGTTTGTGAAGCACCTGCCCAGAGGTGGGAGTTATAGTACTCGAGTTTAGGGCATATAAACTCTTTATAAATTGTAGCCAGATCAGATGGGGAAAAATACTTCTTACACCGATACAGAAAACCTAAGCACTTAGCAGCATTCTTAGCGATCTCAAATATATGGTCGTCGTTGACACACATACCGAGTACTGACAGCTTTTCGGTTTCTTCGATGTAAGTGCCATTCATGGTCAATGGCATTGGGGGTATGTTTAGTTTTCAGTTTTTTTTCAGTTTTTTAATGATTTTTATTCAATTTTACTTATAACTACTTAAATCTAGACAAAAATCTTAAATGATCTTAGTGGCCTTTCGGCCACTTCTATCAATCTTAACGCTCGATTTTGTATTCTATCAAGCAGGTGAAGCGATGTTTGTGAAGCACCTGCCCAGAGGTGGCAGTTATACTCGAGTTTTGGGCGTAAAAACGCTTTATAAATTGTAGCCAGATCAGATGGGGAAAAATATTTCTTACACCGATACAGAAAACCTAAGCACTTAGCAGCATTCTTAGCTATCTCAAGTATATTGTCGTTCCAACGGTAATCGTCGTTGACACACATACCGAGTACTGAGAGCCTTGAGTTTTCGAAGCATTAAACTCCACACGAATCCTATTACCCCATTTGACAATGCTGTATACATCGGAGTTTAATGAGCTTGACATACGGTACCGTTGCAATTATACGTCCGAAGGCGAAGGACGTGAATCATCGAACGAGTATGAAAAGCTGAGGGTAGAGTTGTCAGCAAAACAATTAAGTGGATTAAGTAGGCATATATCTATCATTTCGTAGTACTTTTGTAACCTGAAAAGATCCTCTAAACGTTGGTATCATTTTTTTATGCACCCGGGTGCGAGTCAAAGTTTTTCACCATCACATAATCACCTGTATTATAAATATTCGGCCTACGCCTTTTTTATCTACGTATCATTTGTTCTACGCCTGAGAATTTTCTTGTTCTACTATCGCTCTCTGTCTTATTCTCTTAAGTTCCCGTTTTACTTCTAAACTTTCTGTTTCTATCAGTTCATTTTTAAGTTTGTCTGAAAATTTCCCTTTCTGGTTCACTACAAACAGCATTATACTTGGGTGTTACTTAATTATTCGATTCACTATGTGGTATACAAAAAGATCTTGCTCAGTCTCATGAGAAAGAGCTTAAGGAATGAGCTCTAGTATTTGCAATGAGGCAAAGCTCAATTTGGTATGCAAAAGACCTGTCTAATTGCAAGTTAACACATCACTCGTACACAGATTATTCATCACAACCCGTACGCACTATAACCCCAAGCGGAAACCAAAAACCATAAAAGCACAAGATACCGAAAACCATAAAAACATAACATAAGAATCAATAGCATCAATAGACGACACACACAGGTCACGTCCGAACCATCATCGTGTCCGATTTTTATTACTTTCTTCATCATCCCTTTCACACACTGCATACAATTAGGAATGCAGCTACTACCCATACCCAACAGTGTATAAACTACAGCGCACACTCATCATGATCTTCAGTTTACGCATCATCCTGCTGTCACGCTGTTCATTGTTTAATAGAAATAAGTTTGTAATAATTTAAGTGGAAATTTTAAATAAAGTTTTTTTTCGATAAATAAATTATTTTAATATTAATTTGCATGACCTCAATCTCAGACTGTATTCCGATTTGTTTAAAATTTGAAATTTATTGCACAAATACAGTAAGAGAATGAGTATTTTTTTCAACTAAATTAACTCTTCGTTGTCTTTTATCTTTTTCTCCCGCCGTATTCGGGAACTTTTTCCAGTCTTCTTTTTTATTCACATTTTTTTTAGACACTTCAACGATGATTCCGGAAAGAGAGCTTCGGTTAATGCCGAAATCCTCGGCACTTCCACTTTGAAAACCAGGATCTCCGATGAATCATAAGAAAAACATTATTTTTGTTTTATTTGTCAATCGACCTCTCTGAAAATCATCATTATTTTGAAAAAAAAAATTTGTCAGGGCATCAACGTGGTTAGCTTACAAAGGATGTTATAATTTCCTGTCGACTCAACGGGAGCAACAATATTTTAATTTTAAGCCATAGTACTTCCTAAAGGCAACTAAATTCCAGTCTCAACATTTTAAGAGCTTCACCTCATTTTATTGAGATTACGCTTTTTTTCTGCATACAGAAATCGCTTAAATGAGATACTATGTATGTAGTTCTCATTCGATCTCATTTTCTGAGACTTTTCTCATTTTTATTTTGCTTACGAACACTAGCAAAAGCTCAAAATAATGAGGTTTGAAACTGAGATAAAGCATTTCGCATACCACCCACTGTATTATTAAACGGTTTCTTCCGGTTTTACTAGTGTAGTCAACAGAGGCCCTACGCTTCTATTTACTTTCTCTACCTGACTATTTGCTCGAGGGACCCTGTTGCGACCTTTACATATCGAATATTTCTTTCTATACTCTGTCCACTAAAAATTCTCAGTACAGGTCTTATGGGAGAGCTTTTTCAAAATCAGTAGCGCGCCATATTATTGCATCATACTGAATTGAAAGAAACCCCCAGTAAAAAGTGTATACCCGCCAATGAATTAACGATTGCATCCGACATAGATTCAAACGACCTTACCCGAGCACAGTTTGTGCTATGTGCTTCTCTGATGGGTATATAGATTTTCGCTTATTTCTCATTCGCTTATATTGTTGCTTCTTGCCTACACCTAAAAACATAAACCTAACCTCACTCACCGGTAGTCTGTCTTTTTTTTTCTCTAAGCTCAATTAGATTTGGATTTGACAAATGGGGTTGACCTTGACCAGACCCAGTTAGCAGTCAGAGTATCAGAGTCACTCATATAACTCTCTCTCATTTCTTTGATATTCTATTTTTAGAGTTGCCATTGCTACAATATTTAAATAATTTTCTTTTGGTTGAATTAATAATAGCAAAAGCGATGCTTTGGACGAAATGTAGATACAAGAGATGCATCGCTGCAAATTGAAAGTAACTTAAATTTTTAATTGCATTACTTGTGAATGTATGTTATGGAAATCCTGAAAGAAAATAAGCAGTTCTTCTCGTCCCTTGTATGCAAAAATTCATCTGAAGCAGGTACCTATGCAAATTTAAATAAAAGTTTCTTTTTAAGCAATTTGTAAGTCCTTCAACAAAATCATATTTTAAATCATTTTTATTTTGAACTTTATTGTTTAAACATCAATATATTGACAAGATCAACTCACTTGCAAAGAAGTACAAAAATGAATCAGGATACGCATCCAATTTGATTGCGTTTGTTTTGCTTTGAGTGAAAACAACAGCGAAATACAAAAAAAAATCCAATTTTGTTTGCGGAATTTTTTAAGGTGAAAAAAAAATCATAACTTTTGGCAAAAAACCAACGTTCTCTGGATCCGCCAACACCAATGAACAATCATCATATACATTGCTGGGTACCAACTCAAATGACAATCTCTATGACGCGACGTGGAAAACCGCCAGTCAAAAAAAATATAAATAAACAAAAGCCTGAAGCTGGAAACTCGATAACCGAATGAATGAACCCCAAAACATTCTTCAACAATGGATGCCTATCGCTGATATCACTCCTGAAGCTTCATGCGAACGGGCTTTCACCAAACACCCACTATCAAAATACGAGCATCAACAATCTACATACGTATGGATGTACATCCCGAAGTGTTTCTTATTGTCTGAGCATATTTTGTTTTTTTTTTTCGCTTTGTCCTCGAGAGGTACTAATTCAAAGTGGCATCCTTCGTCGTCGCAAGCTTCAAGCATTTCGTCTACGTGTAGTTTATGCAAGTGCGGAACTTGTGTGTGATATGCAAATTTATGAAATGAGATTCTTTCCCGTTTGGAGGGACAAATCTGATGTCGGGCCACACTGACGAGAAGGATACATGTCCTGGCTGCATATGAGAAATGCAGCATATGGCGAATGACGACGGGTGTTCTGGATTCCCGCAGCAAGTTTTCACGCTTTGCAGATGACCTGCTGGAGGAAATTATTTTTTTTTTTAACTCAAGTTTTAGTTTTGAAAGTTTCTTAATGAAAATTTAAAATGTTGATTTATTTGAACAACAATCCTGATTCTACAACTCCTCACTTCCTCAGCGAGATTCATATAAGAGTAACTAATCATTATGACCCTTTCGTTGATAGGGAATCAATTCATTGCGTTATATGTAATGACTTCTACATTTCCACATACGAAGCAATAAAACATTCGCTACCGCCATTTTGAACATACTCATGACTCATTATTTAATTAAGTCTGCATTTTCACACCTCAATTAGTTCTCCTCAAACAAGAAGAAGTATATACCTCATTCGAATTGTCGTTGAAAATTTAACACAACAACTGCCAATTTGTACTTCGGGAATACCAATTTTACATTCTTCCCGGTTCACCCATCCCACATACAACCCATATCCACAACAATACTCTTCAATATAAATCCCCTTAACATTGAACTAACTCATGAGGAGGACCTCCTAAACGCTTCTCACAATAAAATGAACTGGCATTGGCATCATTCCACTCAAACCTATACATATGTGTATATGAGGCAAGGATTTTGATAGAGAAACATTGCATAAACGGATGTTTTAATGTTACTAACATACATCCTTTGCCAGGATCTGAAATCGTCTTCATCGTTTAAGTAATTAGTTTTACCCTGGCAATTCTAATTCATCTCTTCCACGTTGTTCTATAACTTGGTCTATAGTCTGCGATACTTATATGAAATGATGCACCTCTTTATATCGTCTGCACTATGATGGAAGGAAACTTTAGCTAGAAACTATTTTGTTCGATAGAAGTGCATCGTGTATCCACCATATGCTCTCTGAGTTTAGCTCCTTTAGTAGATCCAGGTACCGCACAGACTGTGATCAAAGTGAAACTAATTAACTCGAATATCCGTAAGGAAAGCAGAGAAACGAAACGACTACGGAGAAGGACGCTGCTGTACCGTATTGTACACCTTTGCGGTGTAATTGTGACATATTCATATATACTTCCTCATAGCTTGGATGGAGGAAGGAAATTCATGAGAACAAAGGCGCATTTGGAAATATAGGAGCCTTGGTTTTGGTCAGCGGGGCCTATTTTTTAGAGTTTAAAAATAGTTAACGTTCATATTGTTTTCCACCGCAGAATTATATCAGCAATTTCACGGCGTTTGGCGAGGCAGCAAGGGTATGCAGATTTATTAGCTACTAGCTTACCCACCCGGCGTTGCTCGGGTATACCATACATTTTCGAAATAATGAACCAGGGGTGGCACCTTAGTTACTTCTTACGAAATAAGCTATCTGCTTGTGAAACGACCCCAGCGGACCAACGGGTGATTAAAATAGCCTTAGTTACACTTTACAACATACAGACAGACCAAAATTTTAAAAATTTACTTTCATATGAATCTTGTAAAAAGCTGTTATTTTAATATTAAAAACAGATACATCGTTTTATTTTAATGTGTATAGAAAAGCGGTCTTCATAAGGAGGTAATATTAAACAAACATAAGAGAACTCTTGTAACCATCGTTTTATGAAGCCAATGGAAGAATTTCCTTTGGAAATAATGTGATCAAATTAAGCTCTTTGTTACAAAATATACCAAGATCACTAATAAATAATTGACAGAACTGGAATAGGATCATCAGAGAAATGATAAGGGCGAGGGAAGAGAGAGACGATTACTAGAGAAAGTCATGAATTTGCACTTTCTCACATTGAAAAGATGACAGAACCGAAGTTATTTTGGGGAAAGGGAAGAATCAAGAGGAGAAGAGACTTAATTCATAATTTTTATATCATCAGCGTAGATCAACATACCGGAATGAGCAATAACGTAATAAACGCCATTTAAAGGCGACGAAAAGAAGCGGGCCAAAATGGCTACCTTGGGGAACATCAGAAGTAGATAATATGGGGTCAAAAATGGAGCTTCTGAAAACCACCCGACATTGGCGGTTTTCCCGGTTAAATTTAACCCATACAATGAACGATGAAGGAAGTCCATAGGCTTGAAGCTTAGCATAGACTATTTGGTGGCTAATCTTTTTTTCTCATTATTGGGTTTAATACTGTTTTCCATTATTATGTGTAAGTAAGGATACTTCTTTTTGGAAGAATTTTCATTTTTGAGATTGCAATTTAAAATAAATGCGTTGGAGATCAGCAAAAACTACATTCCGTTGAAAGATGGGAGGTGCATTTAGCAATCCAATAAGGTGAATGCTGTTTTGTGTCTATCCTCTTCTTCAACTTGAATCTGGTGAAAACCAATAACAAGGTCTACAAAAGAGAACTATTTACAGTCTCTCTGTTTAAAGATATCTTCAATACTTGGTAGAGAGAAAAACTTGCCCAGAATAAGCTTTGGGTGTTCTTTTGTCGGAACAACTAACAATGGAGAGTTCCATGGACTTGTGCCTTCCTTTATGATTTTTTCCCCATCTGATCTGGCTTCAATTTATAAAGCGTTTATACGCCCTAAACTCGAGTATAACTCCCACCTCTGGACAGGTGCTTCGCTTCACTTGCTGGATAGAATACAAAATAGAGCGTTAAGATTGATAGGAAATAGAACTGCCGCTGAAACAATTGCTCCTCTCGAACACAGACGCAATGTTTCATGTCTTTCCTTATTTTATCGTTTCTTTTACAAAAAATGTTCACTCGAAGTAGCCAGTTGCATTCCTCCCCTTAAAAGTTTCGCCCGTTATACTCGTCTCGCAAGGAATGCTCATCAGTTTACCCTGGAGCCCATTTTCGGACGTACCGTGAAATATAGGAATTCTTTTTTTAGCCGAACGACACGAATTTGGAATAGTTTACCCGGCGAGATGTCCCCTTGCCATTTTGATCTGCAAACATTCAAAACCAATGTTAATCGACACCTCCTATCTCTCCCCTCCCTATCTACCGAATGCCCGCGCAGTGTGTTTCATTAAAAGGGAAACAAGTAGTCCCTTGTGCGCGCGTTAATTATAAAAAAAAAAAAATCACAAAGTTCAATGATTTCAGCTTATTAGTTGAAACAACAACGAGTCCATCATCTACATCAGTTGTTCCCAACCTTTTCCAACTGGCGACCCAAACTAACAAAGCTAAGGTAATCTTTAACATATGTAATTACAACATAAAGTCTTATAAGTAAAGAGAAAATTTTATTTACTTGTTTTGGTTTTAGCTAGGCTACATGAGATGCACTTTTTCGAGACAAATTTTACTCTTGCAGGTTTTGTCAATTCCTCGCAAGAGGCAGTACCCCAGAAAAAAAGGTAGCTGTATTTGAACCCAGGCTCATTCGCTTAGCAGTCCGACACACTAAGCCACGGGGCACTAATGTTTTTAATGTTTACTAGAGTAGAAAACCCAGCCTCACAAAGGTATGGTGAAACGAATTGTATTAATAATTCTTACACTGCACCAAAACTTAGACAATGACTCTTCTCTGAAATCATTTTTGGCAAAAGAGTTATTTTTCCGTAAAACCATATAACGGTTTTTTATTTTTGGATTTCTCAGCTTAATGGATTTCTGTCAAATTTTATATTTGAGAAGATACCCTAGACCTAATTAATTCTGCATATCAAAATTGTGAATAACTTTTTTTTAATTAAAATAATTTTTTTATTTTTTTTTTTTTTTCGAAAAATCAATAATTTGAAAACTAATCGAAAAAAAAATTATTTTAAATTTTATAATCGCATGTAATCGCATGTATAATTATAAATTCTAAAAAACTGCATACCAAAATTTCAAAAAAAAATTGTTTTCAAAAAACTAAAAATAAAAAACAGGATTTTATCAATACCGGTCATACAATTTACATACATTTTTCATAAATTCCTTGTTATTTAAGACGTGTGATGGCGTACTTCATTTTTACTATAAACCGTTAAGTATTTTGGTTTTTAATACATTTCATAAGTTCAAATTGTGTTATTTTCAACGCAAATGTTACTTGTTTCTGTCACCCCTTCTGATCTGGCTAATGTCTATAAAGCGTATATTCGTCCAAAACTTGAGTATAATTCCCATATTTGGGCAGGTGCTCCAATTACACACTTGAGTTTCATAGACAGAATACAAAAAAAAGCTTTAAAAATGATAGGCGACCAAACAATAACAGAAACATTTTCATCTCTTGAGCACCGTCGTAATGTTTCGTGCCTTTCGTTATTTTACCGTTATTTTTACAATCAATGCTCTAGCGAAATAGCCAGCTGCATTCTTCCCCTGAAACAATTCAACCGTAATACTCGCGCCGCTAGGAATGCCCATAAATTTACCCTTGAGCCCAACTTCGGACAGAGATTCTTTCTTTAGCCGTACCACGCGAATGTGGAATGCCTTGCCAGACTCTGTTTTTCCCTCCCATTATGACTTGCCGAACTTTAAAACAAATGTGCATCGATATCTCCTTTTATACTTCTCCCTATTTTCCTAACGCCCCCGCTGTGTTTAACATTATAAGGGTAGCCAAAATCCCTTTTGCGCGAGCTAAGTATAAAAAAAAAAAAAAAAAAAAAAAAAAAGATCTTGCTTTCCAATGTAAATAGGCCATAAGAGCAGGTACGTGGGACCCAGTCGTGCCCATTTTATATTGTGAGACGTGAACAAATACTTCTCTTCCAAAAACCTGAAGATTTACAATTTCTGCTTCCAACCCATAATTTGTATGGGAAATTACCGCTAACAGAACTAATACCCACACGATTTAGTAAGTATGCAAACGGCCTATTGTTCTTTGATTTTACCTTGGATTTCAGGATATGGAACTGCAATGATATGGATAAGCTCATTTAAACCTTATCTAGACCGCATTGTCCTGTCCGATGAGAAAGAAGATTTTGGTTAGAATCAAAATGTTTCCTAAAAATTGCATGGCGATGTGGGCGATGTTCCAAAACTTTCCTTTACCAAAACTAAATTGAATTCAACTAAAAAAATTTATTTAACATTATGCAGTCACCTACCAAGCTTTAGTAAATCCACTCCTGACTCTTTGATTCAGCGTTATGTGTGTTGATGTATAAAGAATGCCATAATGACGCTAACAACTTTCGCCATTCATTTAAAGTTTTTAGCAGCTTCAACCCAACAACGGTTGGTGTGGGCAATGTTTTTGTCTACCGAAGCATCTATGTTTGGAAATTTTGAATCCTTGTAAGTTTCCAATATACATTCCCATTCATTATCACATAATTTTGTTTGAACAAAAAAAAATATGCTGGTACTTTGGAAACTGCTTCCAACTCCAACCAATTCCACCATAAATAAAATAGAATTCTGTGTCGTCAACCATTGTCCTTGAGATTGAATGCAATTGACAGCCATTATCGTTTGATTCACTATGACTTCCCTTTGATGGTTCGTACAAGGACCGTTTATAATGACAAAAGAATGCGTTGATTGAATCAAAAGTCATAAATCCAAATATCTAAAGGAAACTGCGCTACGAATAATTTCCTGAGTTGATGGTTGTCCTTTTGGCGAATGACTGTCGTCGTAGTCAAGTTGATGATATGCATGAAGAAATGTGACAGATTTTTTTTTGTTGCTTTTAGTTCGTGAATGGTGGACAAGAATATGTTGGAGGAACAAAAAGCTAGAATTATTAAATCAGTGAGGTATTCATATTCATGGCGAATTCAGGAAAAATTCAATTAGCGCAATTGGAATAGAAATGATTAAAATATAAAAGTAGAACTGAGCTTATATTAAAGCTTAAAGTTATGTCGGCATGTCCTTGTTACTTCTGGCTACAATGACTTAGGGCGAATCTTATTCACACTCAAACTATCGACCATATCGTTTCAGGCCTTTTATTATTTTATCGCTTTTTCTAAAGGGTGTCCGCCGGGAAGGTATACTACTTTGTTTGTTTTCTAATGTTTGATTAAATGAAAGAGAATGGATCTTATACTGATAAATGTCTTATTTAATGTTGGAAATTATGTATGGAATACAATATCAGGTAAATGTCCGCCTCTGTTAGTCTCACAAATGCGAGCCCCTTTGAGCACATTTTCCATTAAATTCTCACAAATTTCACGTGGTATTTCATTAATTTCATCAAGAATATTTTGTTTGAGTTGCTCAAGCGTTTCTGGTTTGTTTGCATAAACCTTGCTTTTCAGATATTCCCACAAAAAGAAGTTCGGAGCAGTCAAATCAGGTGACAGTGGAGGCCAATCACCATCACCATTTCTTGAAATAACTTTTGTTGTGGAAAGAGGTGTCGCAGTAATTCTATTGTAATCCTGGCTGTATGGTATGTGGCACCGTCTTGTTGATACCACATGATGATCAAGCCCAAAGCATGCAGGTGTGGCGTTAAAAAGTTTTCAATCATATCACGATATCGCTCCCCATTCACAGTTACCGTTTTCATTTTCAAAGAAGTAAGGTCCAATGATTCCTCCTGACCAAACTGCACACCAGACTGTAACTTTTAATGGATGCAAAGGTGACTGATGACTAATTTGAGGGTTTTCCATTGCCCAGAACCGACTATTCTGTTTATTCACATATCCATTCAAATGAAAATGTGCCTCGTCACTCATCCTATGATTTTTTCATGAAAATCGGGGTTGTAATGGGCTAGCTTTAACATCCTATTGGCATATGGACGGCGGCGTAGATGGTCTTGTGGAAGAAGCTCTTGTGAAATCTTAAATGGAAACAAATGCAAATCCTTTTGCAAAATTGTGGCCAAAGTTGTTCTTTAAAGACCAAGCTCCTGGGCACGGCGTCGAATTGAGGTTGATGGATTGTTTTGAACATTCCTTCAGCAGCAGTAATTTTTTCAGCCGATCTTGCAGTACATTGTGGTCCATTCTTGGGCCTTTCACCTACAGACCCTCTTTCTTCGAAATCATTCACTACACGATAAATAGTGCTATTTGTTGGCACGTTGTTTCTCCCAAAAATTTCACGTAACTTTCTCATCGTCACAGTAATCGATGATTGATTTTGATGAAATGTTTTAACGATTTAAAACACGTTGGTTTATCGAATATTTGTCCATAATAAATTTGCCACGTGTCTACTTCACGACTGCCAAATATGAATTGTCAAGACTAATGTTTACCAAAATGGCGGCAAAACAAAGTAGTATACCTTCCCGGCAGACACCCTGTATAAACAATGCTCCAGCAATAGATTGTATGACAGGTACCGTTATTTTTCGACCTAGAGCAAAAATGAAACCCCCCCCCCCCCCCCAAGATAGATACTACCAAATAAATACTAAATACCAAGTTTGAAGCAAATCGGATTGTCCGTTTAGGCTGTAGAAATGCGAAAAGACAGACAGACAGACGGACGGAATAGACTTTTCCCGTAAATTTGATTCTCAAAAATTTTCATCAAAATCGTTAGAGCCGTTTTCGAGCAAAATAAGCTTTTCCTTAACGGTTAGGTGGCAGGTACCCTTAGTTTTAGCCCTAAAAATAAAATTTCAATTTCCCCTCTGAGGAATGCCAAAAGAATAACACAAACCAAATTTCGCTTTAGCCGTTTAAGCTGTAGATCAATATGCATACAGACAGACAGACTGACTTACTGACTTACTGACAGACAGACAGACATTGTTTGTCGATCGATTTTATGTCGTGTTTGATTGTTAGTTTTTTTTACGAATGCATAACTTGCCATATAGTCCCTATAATCGCTAGTAAGAAATGGGCACGACTGGGTCGCACGTATTTGCTCTTACGTGCCTAATTACGTTGGAAGTCAAGATCTTTGACAGAAACAAGTAATATTTACTTTGAAAATAACACGATTTGAATTTATAATAAATTGCACGACTGAATGGCACGTACTTGATATGCGGTGCGGTCACAGCGTCAAATAAAATTTAAAAAATATTAAGAGAGCTTCAAAGTTTTTATTCGATTTTGTGACTTTTGATTGTTCGAAAAAAGTACGTAAAAGAGTTGTCAGCGGAAAAATTTAACGCCATTTTATTTCTATAAAAAATGTGGAAACAGTGTGATTTTTTTTTTCAAACCGGTTTTGATAAAATCCTGTTTTTTTAATTTTAGTTTTTTGAAAAAAAAATTATTTTTTAAATTTTGGTATGCAGTTTTTTAGAACTTATTAAAATACATATGATTATAAAATTTTAAATAATTTTTTTGATAAGTTTTCAAAATATTGATTTTTGAAAAAAAAAATCTCAAAAATTAATTTTAATTAGAAAAAATTTTGATATGCAGAATTAATTCGGCTACCTAGATCTTCTTAAATATAAAATTTGACAGACATCCAAAGAGCCGTAACCGATAAAGCCAAAAAAACGTTATATGAAAGGTCCCGTTAATAGACTTTTCCCGTAAATTATTTTTTTATAAGATGATAGCACATACCCACAGATATATTCTCAAAATTTGTTATCAAAATCGTTGGAGCCGTTCTAGAGAAAAATGAGCTTTTCCAAAGTAAATTATTTTCGAAAACTTTTGTTTGGGTTTTTATAATTTTTTTTTTTTTTTTTTTTTTGAAAATGTGTTGATGAATTTTATTTATAAATGAAGGTAATTTTTGTGCTTAAATTTGCATTCTTGAATTATTTTTTTTTAATTGTTGAATAAAAACTGTTCCCGCGATTTTCAAAAAAAAAATCAATCAATTTTTAAAGAAATAAAATGGTGTTTTAAAATATTCCGCTAAAAACGATTTTTACCTTCAATAAATTCACATGGCATCTCTACGCTCAACTTAACAAAATCTTTACTCTTTATTTTCTCTGTATAATTGTGCTCTTTTTCTCATTCTAATTTATTCTAAACAAACACATGCATATATCTAAAACTCGCACGTGGTGAATGGTTTAGTATGGTTCTTGGTTCTTATAACTTATGACAAGAATGGGGTATGGTATGGGTTTTGGGGAATTGGGGATTGGGGAATCAAAACCAAACAACAAAGTGGACTTTCAGCGTTACCGCTGCAACACTTTATTGCCGTTTTGTCATCTTTTTTCAAGCATTACCAGCGAGCCATCATCAGAAGAACTATAATAGCTTAACTAAGAGTTCCAATATTTGAGATATTAAATGAGCCATAGATCTTTATTCTATTCATTGAATTAGGGCGGTAAGCAAAGCATACATAAGCGTTCTCATCGCTTCGACTTGATGACGGGTCATAGTTCTCATTGAATTTATTCCTTGAAAAATGTTGATTTTTAGAAGGCCAATTTATTGACAACTTGATGGACATAACATACATTTGATAGAGACAAAAGTGTAAGCTAAGTTTAACACCAAGTGGCATAACTTGGGGAACCCTAATCGAAGACTTAATAACTAAAAGATAAGATAATGCATAGGTAAATAATTTCAGAAGACTGTTCTCATTTGCATAAAATATTAAAAAAAAAAAAAAAAAAAAAATTTAAGTGTTGAGTTAATTTTTCTAATAACCATAAAATGTTTGCCAATATTGTGTGTTTTTCTTCATTTACAATGGATTCTGCAAGCTTTGTTTAAATTTCTCGGTGTCTGCATTCAATTTTCATACAAAATTGTTCTTCTTAAATATTTTTTTAAGTGACACTTTTTATTGAGTACCTACCACTTTTTTTTAACTTTTAAAAAATATCAACGGTAACCCTGCCCTGCGCAACTTGCAGTACAGAAGCAGTTCTTACAATTTTTCATTTGTTTGTATGATGATAGTAGTTTTTAAGTATTTTTAGGAATAATTTTCGTGCTCAGCGAAAAAAAAAGTATTTCAATTTCAAATGTCATGTCAGTTCGTTTTTGTCTGTCGACTGTTGTGGTGGTGTATCTGGAGTCTTTCATTTTAAAACATCATAAACAATGAAAATCAACACACTCATTGAGATTCCAGTTGAAGACTGGCCAAAGCTGCGTGATCTCTATGTCCAACGAAAGACTGAATCTAATTCATTTAATATGATTCAAAATTTTATTAATTGGCTTAAAAGTGATCCATCTCTGGTGGACTCAATAAAATTGTATTCCCTCAATGGTGACTGGAGTGATGGAACTTTCATATTAATAGTAAGTATTAATCTCTAATCTCTATATTAGTATTTTTGTAGTGTCTTTGATATTCAAAGTTGACATTTTCAAAATGATAAAACTGCAATCTGAGCAAACGATTAAGATAAATAACGATTAACTATTCCACGGGGTATAAACTAGCTCTTTGTGTTTTCTTATCTCTGATTTGTAGTTGTCCTTCGTATTGTCACAATATTTTAACTTGCGATTAAAGGTACTATTTATAAGGCAAATTTAGGATTCATGAATATAAAAATGAAATAGAAATCAAACATGACATTATGGTCATAGATTAGCCTAAAAAAAACTATAATGCAAGTTATGGATTCTTGCAAAAAAATTCGTACAATCAAACATGACATTACATTAATAGAGAAGTTGAAAAAGTGGGTCCGGAAATTCCGTCCGCCTGTCTGTCTTTCTGTCTGTCTGTTCGCGCCTCTACAGCCTAAACGGACAGGCCGATTTGCTTCAAACTTGGTATTTGTTATTTATTAGGTGGTATCTCGGGGGTGTTTTTTTATTTTTGCTCCAGGTCGAAAAATGACTGTGCCTGCCATACAATCTTCAACAAAAAGTTTGATATTCTCGAAAACTGCTCTAACGAATTGGATAAAACTTTCAGGATGCTATTTTTTTTTAACAATACATCTTTCAATTGGAATATTTTTTTCGAAATTTGTTCTATAACGGTACCTCTCGTAGAACAGGTTTTTTTTCAAATTCGGTTTTATCGTAAACCATTCTTCCGATTTCAATAAAATTTTGCACGCAGGAAGGCATTTATAATTCAATTTATATTGCATATAAAAATTTTCGAAAACTTTTTTTCAATTTTTAAAATTTTCTAAAATAAATGGTTTTCGAAATATTTTAAAAACGGGATGATTGATTTTTTTTAAATAATTTTCCCATATGAAAACTAAAAATTTCCTTATAATGAAATACTAAAAAAAATTAAATATTTTTTCGAAAAGTTTTTCAAAAAAATAAACAACTTTTTAAAAAAAACTGGTCCAACGATTTTCAATATTTTTTTTTCTTCGATAGACATTTCGTTTTTAATTTTTATTGCATACTTAGTTTTTCCGAAAAAACTCTTAAACTAATTAAAAAATTTAAGAACTTTTTTTTAATTTATGTTTTTTTTTTCAAAAACGGTTTGTTAAAATTAAAAAAAAAATTGTTTTCTGATAATTACTGCTGCTTGATGTTGGCATACTCAAAAAAAAAACTTGGAATATGTTTTCGAAGTTTTTCAAAAAACCGTTTTTTGAAAAAAAACTGTTCAAACGATTTTGAAAAATGTTTCCATCAAACATAATTAAAATATTTTAATTATTTTGATTAAAAAAGTAAATTATTGTTATTGGGACCTATATATGTAGTTCCCTTTACCTAGCATTATTGCCCCACTGCTGATTCCCACGAATCTTTATACTAGTTGTTCAAATTTTTTCATACCAAAATGAACATTAAACTGAAAAAAGAAATAAAGTCGTGCACTTTATTTTTTGATGTTGTGTTTACGACGGATTTTCGATAACAAATGCTTAAATTACCACCATATCAGATTTCAGATAGGTGTTTAGCTTTGAATGCTGAAAAAATCAATTTTTTTATGAGCAATCCTTCATAACTTATTTTTACCTCACCCAATTGAATAACCCAATTTTTATCGTTATCTACGTAAAAAAACGAACAAATTAGCAAAAAAAAAGAAATAAATCTGCCGTCAAAATGATAAAAAAAAAACATTAAAAACCGGCGTTTTTTTTAATTTTTTACCGCCAAAAAACCATGTGAAAGTGTTAAATTACCAAAATAACGCTACCTCCCGTAAAACCAAGAAGAAAAGCTTATTTTCTCAAAAACGTCTTTAACGATTTTGATGAAATGTTTTAAGATTTTTTTTGGTAAATATTTGTTATGATTACAAACTAAGTTAACGATTTTCTTAATTTTCGGGTTTCTCGGCTCATTGGAATTCATATATTTTATTTGACAAATAAATTCTGCGTGCCAAATTTTAGAATTGTTCTTTCTAATTAGGTAATTATTTTAAATTTAATGATGAAAAAAATTAATGATTTTTATTGTTAGTTTTAAAAAATAAAACATAACCTAAAAGAATTGATATCATTCCAGGATCACAAATTTTACATCAGTTGCAACACTCTCGAAGATCATCAAGTGCGCCTTCTTGCGGCTCTCCACTGTTTAGACAGAAATGCCCCACTTCTACTTTCTGGTTGTCCTGATCGAATAAGAAACACTGTTGAAACTTACCTGTCAGAATTAGGGCTTTGCAAGGAGTCTTTGCGGTACTCCACGACGATTTGGCATCATATTGAACTACATAAAGCACTTGAGTTTGATATTAAGTAAGTTACAATCACTGCGGTTTTTTTAGTAAGACTTATTAAATTTTATTTGATACTACCTAAATATTTCAGACCACCAAATGGAATTACTCTATCAGCTCTCCGGAAAGAAGATATCGACACCATCAATAACTTATGGCCACATCGTCATCCAGGATCAGAATTATTTATTGGCCGGTTAATTGAATTCAATCAAAGTATTGGTGCTTACGATGAGACTGGACAATTAATTGCCTGGTGTTTGTTGCTGCCAATTGGTGCCCTGGGATTATTACAAGTACAAGATAGTCATAAGAGGAAAGGTTTTGGAAGTTTAATGGTTCGAGCTATGGCAAAAATGCACGCAGAAAAAGGCATTGAAACTATGGCTCCAGTAGTTGAGGAAAATAATGCATCACGTGCAATGTTCAAGAATATTGGTTTCCGAGAAATTGATAAAGTATATTGGTTCCAAAAGCCAACTCTTTAGTAGGAAAATAATAATAAATTTAGTTAATAAATGTTAATGAAGAACTAAGAATTAATAATTTTTTTTGCGCGACAGCTCCTTATGGAGCCAAGGCCTAGTGACTTATACCAACCAGGGACGTATTATATATGGACTGCTAGTTGCCTACCTCAAGTTGGTTACATTTTAGTCACAGTTATTTTGAGCGATACTAGCCCTCCTAAGTACACTAGTGGGAAAAAACTAAACCTCAATTTTGACATTTGATCCAGTAATCCCAGACTTTGGCAGCAGGTTTTCCCACGTCGGCATGTTAAAATTTCCTTTTTTCTCCCCGTGTTATTTAGAATATCCCAATATTAATTAATAAATAATACCGTTTTCCTTCTAGTGCTTTAGCTTGTCTTAGGCACAAACCAATAAAAAAGGAAGTTGTCCACGATCTTAAAAAAACAAGAGGCAAAATACCAAAGATGTCGCACACTTCTATGGATGAAATTCAAAAGTGTCAGTTATGTTTTACCGATAAATGCGACTTTTTGAATTTTTAAAAACAGATGTCACGAGCTTCTATGTCAACATTTAGTTATTTTTTTCCTGAAGTGGGTGCAGGAGAGCTAGCATCGCATTTTCAATTTTGGCCTTTGTATATACACTGCATATAGTACTATCATGGAGCATCATTTTTTAGTTCTGAATCAAGTCGCAATGAGACGCGCTGAAATTGCCAATTGGTGTGAATATAAAATAAGTACAGACAACAAAAGTTTATTAAATACTGGTAAAATATCGGTGAAGGTTCTCGTCTCCACTATTTAGAGTTAGTTCTGAATCAACTAGGAAGATGGCCATACGAAAAATGACCACCATGAGAGTACTATAGAAAATGTATATACAATGTTTTGGCGACATTTTTTTTGACAATTGCTGTATGAAGCTGACATAAGACTAGCAGTCCATATATAATACGTCCATGCTCTCAACCATGGACGTATTATATATATATATATACGCTAACATTTTCGCCGATATGACCATCTCTTCTTTTTTCGGAACAAATTTGCGGTTACAGACTAAAACTTGAAATTTCGTTCCCTAAGGTACCTGCATCCAATTATAATTCCAACCCAGTTATTTTGTTGTTTGTTGGCTGAATCTCCTTCATTCAGCAAGGTGTTAAGTTGAGTTCGACACAGTTAATAATATCTTAATTGTTTGGCTTTTGTTTTTCCTAATCCAACTTATCGTATTTGTTGCCAGACTTCTTTAATTGCTGCTCTATTTTTAAAAACAAGTTATGTTACGAAGTGGTCTCTATCTTTCATAAAATTTAGGAATCCTATATTTTCTCCAGGTTTTAAAGGCATCATCATTTTACCATTGGATAATGCTAAACGGCGTCCCAAATTAAACAAATCTGCATAGTTTATGTTACAGAAATCTCTAAACATAAACGTGACCTTAGAATTCACATATGCTTGCCATATTATGAAACAAAAAGATCATGTATGGAGAACCAGGTGTAGGAAGTTGACTGTAAAAAAAATCGTCTGTGGTTGCTCTAATCCTAATGTGAATAACTCTTGTCTTTTACAGAGGCTCATAAGCTATGTCAAATTTTTGTACTAATCCGGTTACTTTTCTCATTACCTATTTATTTCAACGTCAGACTGCCATCCTAAAATATAGGACGCTATTCTTCTTAATCCGAATTAGATATGTATATATTCTTTCAGTTGGAATAACATTCCTTCGCAATCACTACTACCTATCTTCCTTACTTACTTTTTTACTACGCACTAGTCTTCTACATTTAACTGAAATATGTATCATTAAAATCAGACACAATCCTTCCTTGTTACAAATTACCTAGCAGGTGCATCGAGATAACTCCCAATTTACAAATTGTTTCAGAAACTACTAAACTGTCTTTGATGCTTCACACAGAATCTGTAAATTTTTAGTAATCGTATCAGTGCTCTCTATCAACCAACGTTGTAATGAAAATTAGTTAAATAATTTTTATTTCTATTTTTTTTATTATTTTCGATATTCATATTTTTGTATAAATTTGTTTTCATTTTTTTGATCCTGCTGCTTATGAACTTTTTCGCAAATGTTTTCTCACCAAGCTAATGAAACTTTACATAGTTAATTATCGTTTTTTTTAATAGGTATATCAATTGAATGGAAGTATTAATTTATAACAAAATTAAACAAAACTTTTATTTCATTTATTCACACAGATCGCTGTCTAATTGCCTTTACTTTTTTTTGCAAAAAAAAAACAAATAAAATTAAACTTAAAAAATATATTAAAAATGTGCATTCAAAAAATGATAATACTACTACCAGTCTAGGTATAATCTTTCTCTATAATATCCAACAATTCAAGCAAATTTTGTTCTTCCATATCAAAATTTTCGGTTTTGACCTCAACCGCTTCACCTTCTTTCAGCACCAATGACGTCGGAGAACCTTCACTTTCGAAGTCGGCATGCCTTATTTCCAGGCTCCGGTATTTTTTTATCACACATACACTTGGGTGATCCAAAAAATTACATCCCAACACCAATGGAAACTCTTGAATTACATCTTCGACGATCAGAATATCGATTGGTAAATCTATTCCTCCAATGCAAACATTTTTACATATCATCCCGATCGCCTTCGAAGATCCAGGACCAAAGCCTTTCATTTCGATAGCACAAGGCTGCATTTTCCAGTCATGTTTTTCAAACTCACTTTTCTGAAGCGTCGTACAATCACTCGCTAGATTCACTAAAGCTGTCACATAGACATCTTCGATTCTAACTGGTTTTATGAGATCACTGATTCTGATAGCTTCTTGTTCACTTTTTAAGTCGCTGTGATTGTCATCCGCAGAATTCGGAAAAATGTATTGCGACTGACACGCGTACGCCATGTGACCGGGTTTCTTACATTTGTAGCAAAGCTTTTCATTTTTTCCTGAAAGGCAGGCTCTCTTTGCATCAGGGCCTTCACCATAATTGTCGTTTAGCCGCTTTGTATTATTTTTTAACGGACAAATTACCGCATAATGTCCGACATCTTGACAGTTATAACAAATTACTTCAGTGTCTTTGCTTGCTTTATCAGTCGATTTAGAGTAGTGATCATTAAATGACGGACAATTTACGGCAAGATGACCTTTCTGTAGGCAATTAAAGCACATCTTTCTACAATCACCTTTTAAGTGACCTCTTATCTTGCACTTCACGCAAAATAACTCGCTTCCAGAAATATGCAAAGCTTCTCTTTTCTTCTTTCGGAATTTATCTTCATCACTGGCACGAATACAATTTCTGGCAATATGACCTGATTCCTTGCAGATGTAACAAAGCTTATCTGCAATACAATCTTTCGAGCTGTGACCTGGTTTTCTACATCTGCTACACAAAATACCCCGTTTGAGTTCGTTGCTTTCAGGCGAACGTTTTCGAATGTTATCTTCGCTACAATCTTTGGAATAGTGACCCGGTTGCCCACATTTTCCACAATAGATTATACTACAATTTTCTTCGCTACAATCTTTAGAGTAATGACCTGGTTTCTTGCATTTTCCACAATAAATTTCTCGGCGACGTTCGGTGTTTTCAGGAGATTGTTTTTGAAGTGGCTGCTCATGTCTTTCAACAATTTCTTTTTCGCAATCCTTTGAGTAGTGGCCTGGTTTTCTACACTTTCCGCAATAAATTTCCCGGCGGACCTTAGTCTTCTCAGGAGAATGTTTTCGATTATGCCGCTCCTCTTTATCTAAATCACGATGTGGACATACATTCGGACGATGACCTTTTTGCTTGCAATAAACGCAGAAAATCTTTACGTCAAATGTACACTCTTTGGCAATATGGCCTACCTCATTGCAATTCCTGCACACAATTTTTGGCTCTTTGTATACTCTTTCCTTACAATCGCTGAAATAATGCCCAGTCTTTTTACACTTCACACAAAGCACATTTTTATTCGACTTCCACTCATAAGGAGCATCCTCCATACGAGAGCGTTTTTGAGGCTGGTCTCGAATTTCTTCCACTGGCGATCTTTCCGTACAGTTCCTAGCATAATGGCCAGACTTCCTGCACTTGTAGCAAATTCGTTCATTTGGTACTGGCTCCCTCAGATCTTCACTACTCCTCGAACAATCAAGTTGATTCCTCAGATCACCATAATTACTCTGGACGACTGTAAGTACCTTAATACGTGACATCAAATCATCGACGCTCTTACAATTGCACGCCATCAATTGACTTCTCAAGCTAGAATCACGCAGGCCACAAATTATATAATTAATCGTAGTTTCCACATTGCAATCACATTTTTTAGCAAGTCGCTCAACATCGTACACATACTTCTCAAAACTTTCACTATATTCTTTGCGACGACGCAATAATTTTTCGAAATACTCCGATTTATCGATCGATTCACCTGAAAACTGTCGCACTAATTTCACCTTCAATTCCGACCAATCGCACAAATTATCTTTGAACCATCGCTTGGCCTCGTCTTGGAGTCGCAAGGTAGCATAAACCAGCGTCAGACGAGAATCCCAACCATAAATCATTCTAATATTTTCGATTGTCTCTATCCACTTTTCGGCACTCAAACTTCTCGGCGAACTGGGGTTAAATGGTGGAACAATTTTCAAGATTTCATCACTGTCCAGCACAACTGGCGGAGTTTTAACTCGCCGAGGTTCTGGCGATTCTCTTTTTACCATTTTATTCTTGATAGCAATTTGCAACGTTTCCACAAGATGTTCATTCCGGCTTGGACCTCTGTATTTAGGTTTTTCGTAATTATTCATTTAATCTTTTCTTTTTCTCAAAAAATTATCAAAACAACAAAATTACTATAAAACAATGGAACTCTCAAATACGACCAGTCTATATGCTTTTCGAATTTAAACTGAAAAAATGTATCCATGCATTCAACGCGCTTGCACACCAAATTGATGTATAATATTTTCAACTGGCTTGGTTCCGACTACGGAGAATATTTTACCAACACTAGGTTAAAAGATAAAGCTTATATACAAGTACTTGTTAGGTAGTTTAAGTATTGAGTATATAAACATCCACATAGTTACATAGTAAACAAAAAGTACAGCTAGAGCTAGGTAGGAAAACATTTGTTCTCTCCCAACCCAACTTCCAAGCAAATGAGAAATGAGTTAAAAGATAATTAATGCAAAAAATATTTTAAATAATTAGCTTCAACTTCAAGAAGAGAGAAAAAGAAACCTAACCATAGGTACATAAAGACCATACCTACAATTAATATATAAAAAAAGAGAGTTTAAAAATAATGACAGCCAAACAGGCTTATGTGTGTAAAACAACAGGTATATACATAGCAGCCCCTCTAGTAGTGAAGCAAGTATTCCGTACGTATGCCTTTTCATATACCCAAAGCAGAAAAGGGTAGAGTAGGGAAGAATATTGATTTATTTTTTTCTGCAGGAGATTAAGTTTTAAGTAGCTGGAGCAGAGTTGCCTTAATGCAGCAATAGGATTTATGGATTTAAACTAATGGCAATTATTTTATTATAGGTACTTAAATCATGTTTTTATTTTTAGTTAAGTTAAATAATAGAAATAGGTTTTTAAGTTGAAATTATTAATTACGTATTAATTAATTATTGTTTATATTCTATTTTGAGAGGCTTTTTCTTTGATCTAGAAATGGAGATTTTTACATTAAAAAAATATATAAGTATTCAAATGTTTGCATATAAAATGAAGATAACTAAGCATAACTAACACATCTTAATTTCTTAATTGTACCATTGTTTTTTATTTCAAAACAATGTATTTTGAATTACAGGAGTATTTTGTATTCTTGTTATACGGATCGAATCGGAGATGATTAGGGGCAAAACAATTAAAACAATTTTTTATTATTAAAAACAACAAAAACAAGTGAAAAGTTTGTGTAATTCTCAAAATTTTAAATACCTATGTACCTATACGGATAAATTTTGTTTTTAAATGAAGGTCATTGGTCTGCTTGAGTTTCTATTCTTGAAATTTTTGTTAGTACGTGCAATTTATTTCTAATCAACATCGTTAGAGCAATTTTCGAGAAAAGTGATTTTTTTGGTTAGGTAATAGTTATATGGGAACCGTTATATTAGGTGCTAAAATGAAAGTTTAAGAAACCTGTAGAAATAACAAAATCTAAAACTGGCTACTATAGCCGTTCAAGTTAAATAGCGTTATAATAATTAGGGCAAATGACCTGTTTCGTATAATATTTTAAATTATCTCATTTCCCAAACATAATCACGTTTCGAAATTATCTCATTTCCACCTAATTTCTACGAAACTAAATTGTAAATTATGTGATGTGAAGTTGAGCACACCTCATTTCAAAACAATTGCCCCATAATTAGTACTAATTAGGAGTACTTATAATGATAACGAATTTATGAAAAAAGTATTTCAAAAATGGTAATATGGATTTTGATAACATCCTGTTTTTATTTTTAGTTTTTTTAATTTTTTTTTAATCTTGATATGCAGTTTTTTAAAGTTTATTAATTTACAGGCGATTATAAAATTTAAAATAATGTTTTTTGATTACTTTTAAAATTATAAAATTTTCCAAAAAAAAATATATAAAGATGTATAAATAGAAAAAAGTAATTCTTCAATGTGTTGGTATTCAGAATTAATTTGGCTACCTAGATCTTTTCAAAAATATTTATAATTCTTCAATGTGTTGGTATTCAGAATTAATTTGGCTACCTAGATCTTTTCAAAAATATTTTTATATTTGACTGAAATCCAATGAGCCGTTTAAGAGAAAGATGAAAGTAAGGAAAAAAAAACTTTTTATATGAAAGGTACCGTTAATAGCCATTTTCGGTACATTTGCTTTTCTTAAAACGATAGCCAATACCTACAAATATACAATGAAAAATTGCAGGAACCTTTATTTTTAGCCCTTAAAATAAAATTTCAAAAACTAATCTGATGAATGCAAAAAGAACCACGCATAGGTACCAAATTTGAAGGTAATCACTTAAGCCGTTTAGGCTGCAAATCGTTATTCATATAGACGGACTGAAAGACAGACAGACAGACATATTTTACATGGAATATACTACAAGAAATGACCACCATTTAACGAAAAGTCTTAACAAAATATTGTATACACTTTAAAAAGCATAAGTACCTAACTAGGTATCTGCATATTGTATATAAACGCATTAAAATCAAATGAAACAATATATTTGTAAATTTACACCTACAAATCAGAAATTATTCTTTGACTTTCCAAACTAATGATTTTTGTAAATCAATAATCAGCAAATAAAATGTAAATATCTTTACCTGCAGCATCGCGCAATGGCAGCCCTATTCATATTCCTTACGCATTCTGAGTTACGACTTAACATACTTTATGTGTTCTGTTCAGTTTTAGAGTATTCGCATCGCAAATAGCAATTAGCGTTCTCTTTCTCAGAATCAAAATTCCTATGTAAATAAAATAATAATAAACTAGAAAAAATGCTTATAAATTGAGGCACACAGTCTGTTGCTGTGCCGCTTTTTTAATCCGAATTCCGACATTGTGATAATGGTGAACAGCACATTGTTTTCTATAGAAACGAAAGAGAAGTACGGTTGATATCCATAAAGCTGTACTCATTTAATTAGAATGTTGGGTGCCTGGTCACATTGAATATTGAGAGTCGAAGCAAAAGCAGAACGCAGAAGCAGTCAGTGGCATCTGGCATGGGTTGTGTTTTGTTAGACACATACATACATACGTGATGGTGTAAACTGTAAACCGGTAACCAGCGTCGTCGGCAAGAAAGAAGGAAAAATGATTTAAAAACAAAACCAAACCAAACATTTCCATACACATTTTTATATAAAGATTATATCCCATATGTACTTAAAATGCGTATATAGTTGAAATCGCCGAAATAAAAGCCAGCGTTGTTATTTGATTCTAAGGCTTTGGCATTCGGCGTATGAATTTAATTTTTGTTCATACATTTTGTTAAGGAACAAAAGACAAAACAGCGATGTTATTTGCTATTTTGTTGATTTTTTTATAATGACTTGTTCCATAATATCTGACTAAAGTTCTGCTTTGCGTGTTCCTAAACTGCCTATAATATTGTAGGTACTCTCATGAAGCAGCATTTTGCTGCACGGCCCGTAAGAGGGGCGCTGAAATCACCAATTATTGGTGTGAATATTGAATAAGAACAGCACAAAATTGTATTAAGTGTCGGGCCTACCAGCTACCTTTTATCCGAAACATTTTTTAAAGAAAAAAATTGATTTGTTGATTAATCTTCTTTGTGCTAACGAAAATAGGTTAGGTGTCGAAAATAGGTAATGCCATAACGTGGCAACATACAGAATCAGCTATGTACCTATATGTACATAGTGAAAAGGCATTGGCGTCTTATGAAGTTTTTTTTTTAGTGAAGTAGGTACCTAACCTACCTACCTACCTATGAACCTGATTTTGTTTATATTACCTATGCATATATTTTTGCCGTGTTTGCAGCATGCTGGCACTCAGCATTTTATGTAAGATGTTTTTACTTCTTTATCCCGTTTTCTTGACAAAAGTGCACATTTTACCTGTTTCTGTAATTATGGTGGGGTTCATCTCCAGGAGGTCCTTCCTGTGTCGTAAGATGTCTCCTAGTTCTTCTCTACCTTTTGTGCATGAGCAAAATTAAGACAAATTTATAAAAATACTTTAAAATTCTTTAAAAAATTAAACAACATTATGAACAATGCGCCTGCAAAATCACCAACCATGTTAGTAAACATCCAGTCGTATATAACCTTTAACCTTTAAGGCGATAGGGGTTAATTCATCGGAACAATTGCTTGGATTGTTTCTGCAATAAGTTAGAAGGTACCTTTTTAACATAATTTTATCATTGAAGATATTTTATATCGCATCAATAGGTATATCAGTGCTCAATGTAAGAACACAGAGCACTGCTTCTTTCCCTAAATAGATTTTATCAAGTAAATCCAAGTAACATGTCCCGTCAATGTAGGCCTTATTTTTGAACTTGCCAGTTCTGCCTACTGAAATGAAAAACCAAACCACTGACTAGCCTACGACTTTCGCAGGAATTGTGGTTGCAAGCAAACAACCTACTTCAATTATAAAAAAAATACATAGGCGGTATTCACGATCCGGTGCAACTGATCTTGTAAAAGTGCAAAAGTGCAAGATTTTCTTTACAAATTTTAGAATACCTTTGGATTTTCTCTCTGTTTCTATAATGTTCTTCAATCAGCTATCTATCAGCTGATTTTAACTAGGGCTGATGATACCCGGGTACCCGGTTACCCGGGTAATTCCTGGGTACCCGAGCAATTCGAGTAAGACCCGAGTAACCGAGTAACCCGTGGTGTATACTACTTTAACAGCAAAAAAAGAAAACAAACAAAAAGAAGCTGAGTGCGACTCACAAGCCAATTGATAAAAAGGAAGTTTGAACTTTAAATTAATTAATAGGATGGGCCTAGCCTACCCCTACCTTTTGAAGAATGGATAAAGTTTAAACTATGTAATTAAAAAAGTGGTCGGACGTATGTTAGACCCATGTTAAATTTATTCGAAAAGCAGATTCTTAATGTAGACGGTCTAAACTTACATTTGATACACCATTTGTTCATTAACTCGATCTCAATGAGGTAAACCAGCACCAAAAACACAATCGGAAGTGGCCATTTTACCGCCAAAGAGACATGAACAAATTTGTCTGACCAACGGTTTTGTACATTTTATGTAATTTGTCATTTATTTATGGCAACATTTTCCATTGACATAACACAATTTCCTTATCAAGAATGTATTTTTTTTTTCATTATACATATTTCAAAATACTGTTTTTATTTTGGATTAAATAAAATGCTTTGTGTTCCCCAAAGTTCTTCGGTATACCTACTTTTATCATATAGTTTTCCAGGATTTGTAAGAGCTTATGAAAAAGAGATATGCATAAAGCAAGAGTTTGTATTTTATATTCGGGTACCCGGGTAATATTGCCTACCCGACTACAATTACCCGGGTAACCGGGTAAAATGGTTACTACCCGGGTACAAGGAACCCGTGTGGAATCATTAGCCCTAATTTTAACCATGCTTATTACCTACAACAAAAGTAATGAATAAAATCTGAAGGATACAAATGTGAGCGTAACTTTGAGCGTAATTTCAAAAACACGTCTTCCTGTACTTTTTATTCAATGCTCATAGCTTAAATAGATTCACTGCTGCCAGTGAGAGCTGAGAGGTGAAACTTCTATCTTCCTGTACTGACAGTTTTTGTTGAACAGAGTCGGTATAATTTGTTTTTACAAAACTACTATGTGTTTCGCAATATATTTGCCTTTTTTGGGCATTAAATAGTACCTAAAATGTTCTTTTTTCAATATTTATATGTATGTATATCCTTTCAATCTCATCCTTAACCTTACCAAAAAGTACACTTATCTTACCTTATCTACTTAAATAAAAATACCTATGCTCTCTAGGTAATTACTTACATTTAGGTGGGAAGGTAAATTCTATATAATATTGTAAATAATGCACTTCTAACTTCTAACCTATCCTTCTGTGAAATTCCTGTATTTTAGAAGGGCAGATGGTTATGCCTAAAAGAAAGAATAAAGGCTAGACTCTAGAGATCTACTATCTACCCCTATGCAAGTAGGGTAACCGAACAAAGGACCATATAGCTATAGCTATGATTTCTTTAACTGAGGGGTCTACCTACCTATTCCTTAGTAAAATATACTTTTTGTTATAAGTTAGATACATACTACATAAACATATGATACAAATTACTAATCTACCGAATGAATATATAAATACAAATCTTTGTTAGGGGAAACTCGGGCATTTTAATTTTTTTTTTTTTTTTGATATTCACAAGAACATACAATATTGCCTGAATACCAAATCTCTCATTATATACACATAGCTCAACCCTTTCAACTTTGACATTTTTCTGGTCAGAAATAAATCCGTTAGATTTTTCTGATTTAGCATAGGAAACCTACTTTTAACGCTGTCATCCAATTCAAGTGTGGACGTCCTTTTCAAAACTTATTTTTTTGTTGGCCTTTTCGCATCTTTATCTATACGAGTTTAAATGTTTGTATGGCATTTCATGGGTTTTTCTGAGCTTTAAATTAGTTTTATACGCTTTTCCGTGGAGAGAGAGCCTCCACTCTTCGGAGTTCAATTTGTTGTGTAAATACGCGATAGGGGTATTATAATTTCTTTTATTTTTCAATATAAAATCTCTTCTCTTCTTCAAGCCGCTGACACCAAATCTCGCAAAATCCCAAAATGTCAAATGTATCCCATTTTACCCTACCAACAAAATGTATACCAGGGGTGGAATTAGCTTAGGCGATTTTTGACTGGTGACTTATAAAATGGTTCCCTTAATGTAATTAGTGTTTTGTGATAGCTTAGTAGGTAAATGTAAATGATTAAACCCAAAAACAACGAATATAAAGATTTGCCTTTTGAATTTTCAAGATCCTGCTATAAGTATACGGTATACTAAATATAGTATAAATATGACAGAAATCTTTTATAAGATGGTAAAAAAGTACCTAGTATTTTTGAATATTTTTCTAATTATTACGAGGCAATATCAGCAGTGCGATACATTTGCATCAAAACAAAATTCAAAGAAAAGGGGATTTAAAAAAAAAAAACAATTTTATATTTGATCGAAATTTTTGTATTTTGTTTAAAATAAAAATAAACATAAAAATAAGTTAATATTAAACAAATAGTTTTTCAGAATACAATAGGAAGACACTTGAAAAGAACAACAAATAAAATGAATTTCAAAATATTTATGAAAGCATGGTGAATTCATCAATGTCGTCGATGAAATCATCGGAAGGATGCATTTTTCTATCGATTGAATCTTCCTCGATCGGCATTTGCATTGATTTTTCTGAATCTTCTGAACGTCTACTGATTGTTTCGATGCTGCGATAGGTGTTGGCAGTTAAATAGCCCAGCTGACCTTGATACAAGACTTCATCGATGCACCTTTTTCCATATAATTTTTGGTCATTTGACAGTTTTCTAAATAAAATTGACCATGTTTCGCTAAAGGTTTCTGCTTCGTCCTTTTCCACTCGTTGTTTTTGTGATATTTGTGGTTGTGTTGGTTGTTGGGGGGGTGGTGGTGGAGGTTTTGCACTTTCAGTCTGTTGTTTCTTTTTCAGAAGTCTATTCATTAATATTTGCCGTCTCAGTTGTTCGGTTCTTTTTTGTTTTAATCGAAGTCTCAATTTCTAGAATAAAAATATTAAAAATTATTACAATTTAATTTTTTAAATTTTATTTATATTTAAAAAACAGCCGTTTTAATCAAAACCGGTCCATCAATTGTTAAAATACGTTTTGTTTTTACTTTAGAAACCGTTTTAAGTTTAAAACGATGAACTTTCTTCATTTATTTATCTCTGGCTATGTCAGTTCGTTTTCGTTTGCTAAAAAAAGTGAATTTTGCTTAAAATGTTTAATTAAAACTTACAGAAAGTGTCCGATTAGGTTTCTTTTCTTTCACAGAATCGACATCCTGAACAGCTGCTTGTGATGCTGATGAACTGGAAACATTGACACTTATTTGCGACTTTGGCCTGTGTTCTTGGTCGCGCAGAAAATCGATTTGTTTAAAATACCAAAGTGTTGGCTTATAAATTTCATCACCTTCTGCGCCCGATTTTATACTGTCCGATATTTTTTTCAACTCCCGCCGATAGCATGATCTTACGTTGGCAATTTTTTTCTTCAGATCATCCATTGTCAGTGTTGGATCGATGTCCATCATACTATTCAAGAGGGTTTCATAATCCCTGGCTTTTAAACTTTTGTTTTTGTATGCATCGCTTTCGATTTCCCATAAAGCTGGTAGTTCTCTGTACTCGTCGATTAATAACGATATAAACTGGGTACTTAAGGATCCCATAATTGTTACACTGGGCGAATTTATTTTGCTTTTAAGTTGCACGGACTTACACACAACACGACCAGACTAATCGTTCGACTGTCGACACAATAAACATATAAAATGCATTCGACCCACTGTCTACAAATTCATACTCTTACATACTTAACCAAGTGAAATATGTATCTAACTCCTGTTGGACCGACGCCCTGTGCCAACAGAAGATACTGAAAAGTTGTGGGAAAAATCAATTTCGCTGCACAAAATGTAATATTTTTCATGTTAGTAGGTAGAAAATAATTGTGTATTTTGAATGCACATCTGCTCATGATTAAAGGTTGGAGTTTGGTCAAAAGTTAGGCAGATTCGTAGATTGCTGGTTAAAGAAACATTTTTCTACGACAATGGATTTCGATGTACATAAGCAGGACGTACATAAATAGATGGAGATGGAGTAGTGTTGATTCAATACATAGTGTTTTCCACATTGCCATATTAGAAATTACAACATCGTACATTGCAAACAAAAGATACCAAAAGTAGGGTTGCCATTTTTTTTTTGTTAATATGTGTAAACAATTTAATATGCAAGTAAGTGAGCAAGGGTTTTTGAATAAGAACTTGACAATTTTTTTTTTTAATAAAACGCCAATCATTTAAGATATTTTAAAAACTTTATTATCGGCTTGAAGTGTAATCATTGTATATAGAATCTATAGTACTATCAAGATGGGTGTTTCACCTAGCGCCATCTAGTTTCGCTATCTCGCTATTTCTCAGTGTAGACTGTTAGTCGTGGAGATGAATTCAACACATATGCATCGTAAGAAATTGGCAGAACGGGAACGATGTATATAAAGTGTTAGCAGTCAGAGGGAACCAAATTATTAAGTCTTTTTCGTATTATTTCTTTGTCTATTTCTGATAATGAGAGAATGGATGATAGAAATTTAGACAGGGGTGTGAGGAGTTTTCATTTCTGTCTTGAAAATACATTGTTTTTGGGTGTTTTTTTTTTATAAATACGGCAACATGATGAAATTTACCATTTTACCGATTTTTGCTGAAATTTCATAATTGATTTGGTTTTTTTGAATAATTTTGAATGGTTACGATTTACCTACCTAGTTACTTATTTTAGAAATAAAACACATTGTTTGCAGATGTTTGTAACTATGTTATTGCTTTAGAGTATATTCACTTATCACGCAAAAAAATCTAGTACTAAATATACTACTAACTACTAAATATAGTACTAAATCTACTAATAACTACAAAAATATAGTACTAAATCTACTACTAATTACTAAATCTAGTACTTAATATATTACTAAGTACTAAATCTAGTACTAAATATAGTAAAAAAAAACTGCGATATTACTAAATTCTAGTACTAAGTATTAAAAATCTAGTACGAAATATAATATTGTACCGACAACATAGTAGCAATCGTCACCAGTTTTATATTTAACTAGCGTTCAAAGTTGAACAATATACATTCAAACTTTAAACAGTCAAATCCGAATATGGCAACTTTGGTAATTGATTTCTGTATAAGAAATACAGAAATAACAAAATTTCTTGAAAAATGCAAAATCCAAAAAATAATTGAAGACGCACAATATTGGTTTGTTTACGAAGAATCAAAGGGAAATCCATTAATTTTTGTTTCCCTTACACTGTCATACCATATGGTCTAGTGTCACTCTCTGCAAATGCTCATTGTATATACATTTTCTATAGTACTCTCATGGTGGTAATTTTTCGTCTGGCCATCTTCCTGGTTGATTCAGAACTAACTCTAAATAGTGGAGACGAGAACCTTTACCGATATTTTACCAGTATTTAATAAACTTTTGCTGTCTGTACTTATTCTATATTCACACCAATTGGCAATTTCAGCACGCCTCATTGCGACTTGATTCAGAACTAAAAAATGATGCTCCATGATAGTACTATATGCAGTGTATATACAAAGAAATGCTTGTAATCATTCTAACTCATATGTTTCTGAAAATATAACATACAACCTACTCTTTCATCACTATATTTCTTTCTACTCTCCAAAACCCATACGAATGCATATTAAGAACTACTGCAGCGCTATTACGGCAGTATCTCGCTAAACGAGAAGCTGCCTCATGGTAGTACTATAGTTTTTATATACAATGGTGTAATCAAAACATTTATGAATGGAACTCGACTTCGTTCATATGGCCACCGCGGGCACGTTTCGTTGGACCCAATTTTCAATGACTCGGAAACGGCCGCTATTTCGCGTTCAATGTTGGCTCTGAACTCTTCCAACGTCCTCGGTTTATTGGCATAAACCAATAACTTAACGTAGCCCCAAAGAAGATGTCAAGAGGCGTCGACGAGGCGTGTTATCCATTTCTTGAGATAACACGCTCATCAAACTTATACTCTTCAATAAATCGATTGTAAGGTGTGCTGTGTGGCATGTGCCACCATCCTGTTGGAACCACATGTCGTCAAAGTCCATATCTTCCAATTCGGGCCAAAAATAATCGGTGATCATGGCGCGATAACGGTGGCCATTCACAGTAAGGTTATAATCCTTATCGTCGAGGAAAAAATAAAAAATAACGCCGCCGGCATGCAAACTACACTAAACAGTTGTTTTTACTTGCGATTATAGGTACTATAATGCAAGTTGTAGATTCGTGCAAAAAAATAAAAATTCTAAACATGACTTTAAGATGATAGAGAAGTCGAAAAAAGTTGATCCGGAAATTTTGTCCGTCTCTCTGTCTGTTCGCACCTCTACAGCCTAAACGGATGGGCCGATTTGCTTAAAACTTTATATGTAGTATTTATTTGGTAGTATCTCCGGGGTCGTTTTTCATGTTTGCTCTAGGTAGAAAAAAAAACAGTACCTGCCATACAATTTTTAACAAAATGTTTGATTTTCTCGAAAATGGCTCTAACGATTTTGATAAAACTTTCAGGGTGCTATTTTTTTACAACAATACATATTTCAGTTAGAATGAATTTGTCGAAACTTGTTCTATAACGGTACCTCTCATATAACCGGTTTTTCAAATACGGTTTTATCGTAAACTTTTACATTACATTACATATTGATCTGCTCCGTAGATAAATCTACGAAGTAGAGACACTTATGAGCACTGGCTATTGAAGCCATCGGCTCAGACAATTACAAGACAACACACAAGACGACAGAACAGAAGATAAAAAGAGGACGGGAAAACAGAAAACACATGTCAACAGCACGCAGTTGTATCGTAAACTATTATCCCGATTTCAATAAAATTTTGCACACAGAAAGTCATTTATAATTCAATTAATATTGGATTTCAAAATTTTCAAAAACTCTTTTTTTATATTTTTTTTAATTTTCTAAAAAAAATTGTTTTTCGAAATATTTTGAAAATGGGTTGATTGAATTTTTTCAAATAATTTTCCCAGATGAAAACTACAGATTTCCTTATAATGACATACTAGAAAAAAAATTAAAATATTTTTTTGAAAAGTTTTTCAAAAAAAATTGGTCGAACGATTTTCAATGTTTTTTTTTCTCGATAGACATTTAGTTTTCAAATTTTATTGCATATTTAGTTTTTTTCGAAAAAACTCCTAAACTAATTAAAAAAATGAAAGAATTTTCTAAAAAAAAAAAAATATTGTTTTATCTTAATAGACGTGTGGTTTTCAATCTGGCAATACTTCTTTCGGAGTTGGCGGCGGCGGCCACTTCCACGAAATCATTTTTTAAACATAATGCAAACTTTATTTATAATAAAGCTAAATTCTTGGCCAAAGCATTAAACTATATGCGTTTTATTGCTTCTTGAAAACCACACGTCTAAAAAAACACACTTTATATACATACATATGCAGCCACTAAGCAATTATCTAACATAAGAACAAGTTAGTGCGACCCAGTCGTGCATTTTTTTAAATTTATTAGACGATGTGACCGCACATATGAGCAAGTACGTGCGATCCAGTCGTGCAATTTATTTGTGGATTAAGTGGTGATTCATGAAGCAAATGCTGATTTTCACCTGACCAATAACGCATGTTTTGCTTATTGGCGAACCCATTGAGCCAAAAATGAGCTTCGTCACTGAAGATGATTTTGAGATGAAATTCAACAATTTAACGCTCTTAAAGTTGAGGTGACCGACTCCGAATTTCGGTAGAAAATTTTTATAATTTGCTCGTGTTCTTTATCATAATGAAAATGTCGAGTTTACTAAATAAATTGACAATTACAGTCCGATGATTAGTGAAAGGTTGCGTTCACAAATTAAATTCAAGTTGTCAAGTCCCTATTGGAAAACCCGATATGTAGGTACTTATAACAATAGCCGTGCTTTTTGGGAAAGCTATTTGTAGTGCAGTGGGATTTAAAAAAACACATCCGCAGCAAGATAGACTAGACACTTGACAACTTATCTGTCAAATAATTGATCTAGAATAAAAAGAAAAAAAAACTGCGAAATCGTGAAAGTACAGAAATTAATTTTTTTTGCAAACAAAATTGAAAATTTAGAAGAAAAAAATGGGCACGAATGGGTCGTACTTGTTTTTATATGCCTTATAACATAAAAACTATTAAATGTCTTAAATATTAATGAATTTATAAAGAAAGTGAATATGTCGAAAATTGTAGGACGGATTTTTAAATAACATTAAATTTTAAAGAATTTTTTTAAACACATTAAATTTTCCAAAAAAAGTTAGTTTTCAATACAAAAATTTTATTATTTAAAATATTGGTATGTAAAATTAATTTTGCTTTAAGGATCTTTTCAAATACACAATTTTATTGTAGTAAAAAAAACATTGTATGAAATGTACTGTTAAAAGGTATGCTTCTCCTGTAAATTTGGTTTTGATAATAGCTAATACTTACAAAAAAAAACTTAAAAATTTTCATCAAAATCGTTGGAACCATTTTTGGGAAAAATAATCTTTTTTTCACCGGTTATATGGTAATTACCTACCTTTATTTTAAGACCTAAAAATAAAATTTCAATTTCGCAACTGGGAAATGTCAAAAGAACAACATATACCAAATTTCAAGGTAATCACTTAGCCGCTTAGGCTGTAGGCCTTGTATATGAAACCTATAGTACTATCATCAGAGCGCCATCTAGTTGGTATAGATCTCCCTAAAGTTTTTTCTCTGAGTGGAGATTGCAACGCAGACTTTTAATCTTTAATGCATATGCAATGTTAGAAAAAATGCAGAGCGGGAATGATATATAATGTATAAAATGTTAGCAGTCAGAAGATAACAAACCATCGAAACTTTTACGTGTCGAAAAAGTAGGAATCTACCTGCGTTTAAATTGATTGCGGTATAAGCTACAAAAATAATAAAATTTCTTGAAAAATGCAAAATCCAAAAAAATAATTAAAAACACAATCTTGGTTTGTTTACGAAAAATCAAAGGGAAATCCACTAATTTCTGTTTCCTTTACTTTACCATACCATATGGTCTAGTGTCACTTTTTGAACCTTTCACTTGTACTTATTATTCATTATTAGTCATTCTAACTAATGACTTTTTGAAAATAAACCATACTTCTTACTCTTTCATTACCTTATTTCTTTCTCCTCTCCAAAAACCCATACAAATGTATATCTTATTCACAGAAAAAGCTATTGCAGCGACGTTGCGGCTCTACCTCACTATACTCAACTATAGATTTTATATACAGCTGCATTCCTCCCCTTAAAAGTTTCTCCCGTAATACTCGTCTCGCAAGGAACTGATGGAGTTCACCCTTGAGCCCACCTACCGTGAAATATAGGGATTCTTATTTTTTTTTAATTGTTTGCTACCCCTGGGTTACTTTGTTGTGGATGGCCTATCAATAAAATTAAAAAAATTATATTTTTATTTCATTCATTTAAAACAAATGTTTATTTACATTCTCGGAGCTCCAGAAATTTACTTCCAAAAAGAAAACACCTCTATGTTACGACAGATGAACGAAAACTAAAGTTAAAACGACAGCCAAATGTCAGTCGTAAGAAAAAACGAAAATCGTTAATCTTTAGCGATCCTCGTTATTATGTAATCGCATTTTAACAATAACGAGCTAATTTCAACGACTATTGTCTTACATAAAAATTTGACTTAAAACAGGAAATGGTTTTTAGAAAAATACGACTACAATCAGAATACCTTTTTCATTGTATATGAAATCTATAGTACTATCAAGATGGGTGTATCACCTAGCGCCATCTAGTTTCGCTATCTCATCCTAAAATTTTTCTCTGAGTGGAGATTGCAATGTAGACTTTTAGCATTGAATACATATGCAATGTTAGAAAATGGAAGCACGAAAAAGATGTATGTAAATTGTTAGCAGTCAGAAGAAAACAAACCATCATCGACACTTTTTCGAGTTATTTTTGAATCACTTTCGTATCGCTGAACCGCCCAACAGGTTTTAATGAAATTTACAGCATAAATATAGTTTTGTTGACGATTCATTATTGATAGCATCACGATTGCTATTGTTATATGAAAGATGCCGCACCCCCAAATAAATCCGATGTGCGGTTTACTACAGTCGATGGGACTGTAGAAGGATTAACCAAAGCTTGGGTACCTCTTAGGGAATTATTTCCATTCGTTGTCATATTTCATAGAAAAAAATATCTTCTCGGTCCACTACCGTGTTTTCCCGGTTGCGGTTAATAACACGTATCTGTATAACATAAAAAATACATTATACACACAGCCTTCGATTCGATAGGCACACTACGCCTTTTTGGATGGTCGAACACATACATATATAGGCCGCCCACTATGGGAAACAGACGCCTTTTGCAGCCGCCCACTATGGATTAGGACGCTACTTGCTGTTGCCGTTGGCCTTGCAGGATAGGCTCCTCCGCCACCAGACTTTCATACCGTTGACCGCCATATGCAGTTCCTCCGCTTTTAGGGAGCTTTTTGTACTACCCAAGGACAAGATCATGCCCTGACCAGCAATGCTCGGTTGTTGGTTTATCCCGGCAGCCATTCGGTCCCCTTGTGCGTAAGCGTTTCCTGTTAACGAGCCTAGGACCACCGAGGTGGCATTTCCTAGTGCTCTCCAGTACTTTTAGAGGGGCCAGTACTACTACAGGGCCGCCCTATGCTCCAGTAGGTGTTAAAGTGTTGCTGTCAACAGCTTCCGGAAACCAAGAAGAAGAAGAAGAAATATAGTTTTGTGCAGGGATCATTCCTGTGAATGTTTGGTCCCGATAGCATTATTTTCGAATTTCACATTAAAACGTGTTTTTCCTAGGGCGTAATAACGCGCACCGGGTACCGCTGGTTAAATATAAAACTGGTGTTGTTGGTATTAGATTTAGTACTTAGTAGTAGTTTTTTACGTGATAAGCGTATATGGTGTTAGTTAACGGGCTCTATGTTGGCGTTTGTGTCATCAATGTTTTCTTATGACGCTATCACGTAAAATTATCGTCCGTAAGCCGACTTTACAGACAACCAACTTTTTTTTGTGTATTTTTAATTTTTTAAACTTTTCTATTTCTTAAAGAGAACACATACATACAGTTTAAATTTCCTTTTTCTGTTAATTTTACTTACTTTTTTTGAGTTTTTGTTTTGTGTGTAGAATGTATTTATAGATAATTATGAATGGTTGGTTTTCAATAATTTTCGTCTACTTTTTATTGATAGATTTCAGTGTTTTTTTTTTTATTGAAAAAACCGATCTCCTTTCTTCATTTATAATATTATTTTGGCTTAATTCAAAATTTAACACACATTATTAATTTTCTATGCTTGTATTAAAACCCAAAACCGCTAAGTTATTTTCTCTCTTTTTTTGTGCTTTAGAAAACATCATTACATCTCTCTTTATTTGTCTAAACACACTCATGAAATTCTCTTCTAAATTTTTCGGATACGGAATTTGTATTCATATAAAAAAAAATAAATAACTTATTTTTAATACCTATTTTTTTAAAATCTTTTTTTATTTTTTATACCATATTCATATTTCGTTAAGCATATTCTGGCTGGAATTTAATGGATCTGGCGTCGTACTTCTTGCTTGGATCAAGTATGTTTGACTTTGTTCAATCTTACGATGGCTGTTGGCATTTAAATTGTCAGCTTGACCTAAATATAAAATTTCATCGATGCACCTTTTGGCATACAATTGCTGTTTGTATGAAAGTTTTCTGAACAAAATTGTCCATGTTTCGCTGAAAGTTTGTGCTTCATCCCTTCGACAACGTTTTTCCGGCTCTATATTATCCGAGGTTTCAGTTGTTGTATCATCAAATGTTTTTCTCTTCTCAGACACCATTCTGGAGGATTTTGATTTTCGAGTTGTATTTCTCTGAAAATTTATTAAAATTGTTATACAAAGTATAGTATAGTATATATAAGGGTAAATGTAAAAGAACAAAATGATTTTAAACATTAACGTTGCCATTTTCATTGAAATCCGCTGTACTGTACAGGGCATTGATTTCAATTACGAGCAAGTTTTTATAGCTCAGCTCATAGCTTTTTCGACAGTATTCTACAAGGTGGTGCAAAAGTTGTCATCCTTTCAGAAGATGTTATAATGTTTGCAAACGGCGGCAAATGTCAATTGTATAATTATTCCGCGTTAGGCATTCAGCGATTCATGTCTTATTGACATGTATTTCGCATCTGTTCTCTTCATAACTGTCAAAGTATAATTACATTGGCCGCCATTTTAGAAGTTATAGCATCTTCCGATAGGGTAACAACTTTTGCGACACCTTGGGTGTCGTTTTCAATTTAACATTTGTGACTGAGGTTAAAAACTAAAATGTCATGTTTTTTCAAGTTTACTTAAAAAATATTCTGTGGAGGTTAATACTTAAAAAGTAATATTTGTTACTAGTTTTAGAAAATTATTTTTTTTTAGCAAAACACTTCCGCTTTCCGGATCAGGTTTGGGCAAAAAGAAAAATAAATAAATTTGAAATAAATTTATTGGCGCGACAGCTCCTTAAGGAGCCAAGGCCTAGTGATACTTACTCTCATCCATTCCTGTATGTGTGAGTGTGTTGTTAATCTGCAAGAATGGAAGGGACCTAGAATTTCCCGCCGAGTCCGAACGGCTACATGAGACGGACTTTTTCGCGACAAATTCTTACTCCTCTGTCTATTCTATTTAGGAATGACACATAACGTTCACGAACACTTCGATGTTTTAACATCGAAATCGATGTTATGATGATATCGGGATGTTTAAGAAAAATGTTTTTGAACTGATTTTTTAATACATGTTAGATTATTTAAGATTTTAACAATAAAGTACTATAAAAAAATGCATTTAATTTATTCTACAATAAATTGGACAGATAACTAACCAACCATTTTTGATTATGAAATGCGATTCAAAAAAATTATTTTTTCATTTCATTAATTTTTAAAGATGGTGAAAACAAATTTTATGGATAGTATCCTCTTTACAATGAAAAAGGAGACATACATTGCAACGATAGTAAAATAGTAATTAGTTGTAGTAGCTTAAGTAATATTCCACTATCAATTCTATTTCAAATATATTTTCCTTCACTTTGTTTTCTTTCTTTCTTAGAATTTGTGTTTATTTTGTTACTATCTATCTATCTATTTATCTATTTCACGATTTTTAATTTTTAACTGTGTCTATGTGCGTGTTTCTGGTTTTAATTCTAAGGGGCCATTTATAGCTATCATTGAAATGCATCATTAAAAAACTTTAAAACGATATTTTACATGTTTTCTTTTGATAAGTAACACAAATTATATACCAATCGATAGGAAATGATACGAAGAATCTTTTTCGATAAGAAAAAACCAATTTGCACAAATATTTTTTGCTAAAAATGTACTTATCTGTTTTCCTGATGCAAATTCATTTTTCGTGTCAGCTGATTGTTTTTTGACAGAAAATGGAAGAACTCGTTCCACTGATTTGAATTCCAATTTCGTTCAGTTTCAATGACAGACTTGTATCCGAAAAAAATTTTCGTATGTATTTCAATCAGGAAACTTTTTCCAATGACAGAAAATTTCAATGGTTGCTATAACTGATCTCTCAAAAAAATTCCAATGATTTGTTTCAATGATGGATTTCAATGATAGCTATAACTAGCCCCTAACTACTGCCGGACAAAAACTGTCATTAATTGCCTTACGAACACTTTCAGAAGCAATCGGAACACTTCTGGACTGTTCTGCGCGACCAAATAAAAATGATATAATAAACAATGAATGACCCCGTTCGGTATCTCATAGAAGCGCTACCAAAGTATTGCATTGTTGTTGTAATACGTGTAAAAAGACAGCTGATCAACAGCTGATGACCATAATAAACAACGAAACATATGACTTCCAAATCGAAACACAAGTAGCGATAAATTTCTGGTATACTTTGGTATCGCATTGAACAGCTGACCACGAAATCAGCTGGTTGTGCAAATGTAGTACGTTTTGACAGAAATTGTTACCTATTAGGTTTTATGCGTTCACAAACGCATAGTATATTTCAATAGTTTTGAACTCAAGAATTTTCACAAAATACGACAGTTGAAAAACTCACCATAGATAGTTGTTGCACATCTTCCTCTTCCTCTTCTTCATCATCATCATTATACTCTGGTACTTTTTCTTTTTCCTTTTTCAATTCTAAGATCAAACGTTCACTCTCACTGTCGCAAAGGAAATGCAATTTGTCAAAATACCACAATGCAGGAACGTATAATTCACGTCCCTTTGCCCCCGATGCCTTACTTTCTGATATTTTTTTTAGTTCTCGACGATAGCATGTTCTTATTTTTGCAATTTTTCTTTTTAATTCATTCAGTTTTAACAGTGGATCGATTGTCAAAAGCGAATTTAAAAGCGTTACGTAGTCTTCCCTCTTTGTAAGTTTATCTTTGTAAAGAGGACTTTTTACATTCCATAGCGATGGCAATCGCCGATACCCTTCGATTAATAACGTCACGAACTGTTTATTTAGACCGAGATGTTGCATTATTTGAATTAAGTATTATTAGAAACTGTACGACGAAACAATGTTTACACTTCTTACAACAAATTGTGACTAGTTGTCTGAGTATTTAGTATTTTTGTTTCTAGTTGGACAAACATATAGATGAATGTTTTCTTGGAACAGATTTATTGTTCGACGCGACTTGTGTTGTATTCCTTTTCCTGTATTTCTTTCCCTTATTCACTGATCTCTGTATATGTGTCTCACTCCAGCTCGCTCAGCTTCTATTCACAAATTCACATTTATGTACATTGCTTCGGTCGCAAGGAGCACGTTACTTGAAGAGGTGTTTGTGCAACCAAATTAATCCCATGGGATATGGTATATACTCTACTTGTAGGTAGCTTGTAGCTGATGTGCGCCGCGTTGGTCAACTGTTCATTCAGCAAGAGTAGAGTTGCCGCTGTGCTAAATTAACTCTATTACTCCAAAGACTTGATGGAAGGACCATTGCGTTTCAAATATAAAATGTCATTTGTGTGTCATTTGGCAGTTAATGAATATGTTGGTTTTTGTAGTGGTTTTTCTTTTCTTGTTTTTTTCTAAAATACTTACATAAATATGTAGATTGAAAACCTTATTACATTTTTTCCATGGATTTTAGGGTTCATTCAGGATAAGTATGTGCAGAATGTGCACATGAAGAAAGGGCGGTATTTTTTGTATTATAGCATGTTGGCATCGCTATATAGGTATAGTGAACATATGTGATGTCATTAAGGAGCCACTTTAAGTACAAAAATAGCTTTCTAGGGAGCGGTTTTCACATATGTTATGATATGTATGGTTTTCTCGTAACATGTAATTGTATCTGTTTTGTTGTTAATCTATTGTTAAAATCTATTTTTTACACAAAGAGGAATATTTTGTTTTGTTTTTCTTTTTACTTGCGATTATAGGGACTATACCTAAGGCAAGTTTAGGATTCGTGAATATAAAAAAAAGAGATAACAATGAAACATAACATTACTATCATAGAGAAGTCTAAAAAAGTGATCGACAAAAAATGTCTGTCTGTCAGAATGTATAACGAGCTGCAGCCCAAACGGCTTAAGCGATTATCTTCAAATTTGGTATGTGTTATTCTTTTGGTATTCCCCAGAGGGGAAATTGAAATTTTATTTTTAGGACTAAAAATAACGGTACTTGTCATATGACCGTTTAGGAAGATCTTATTTTTCTTGAAAACGGCTCCAACGATTTTGATGAACATTTTTGACAATTTTTTTGTTGCCATTGGCTATCATTTGATTAAAACCAAATTTACGGAAGAAGTCTATTAACGGAAATTAGGTTGAAATTTTTGTAGTGTGAAATTGAACACACCTTATTTGAAAACAATTGAATCACAATTGAAAAAGATTTTATAGCAAACGTCAAAGTTGATGTTATAAAAAGTCAAAGAAGAAAATAAAAAGATAAGAGGGCACGACTTGGTCGCACGTACTTGCCTTATGTGCGTTATCATAAAAGAAGGCTAAATATTTGAAAGAAAACTATTAACATTTACGTAGAAATCATAGACTGGCAGACAGACATTTTTTGTCACCAACTTTCTTAGGCTACCCTATGATCGTTACTTCATGTTTGACTTTTATCTCACTTTTTTATATTCACAAATCCTAAACTTGCCTTAATCACAAGTAAGAAAGTGTCAAACGAAATTAGCAAACTTAGATGAAAACACTTTTTCTGCAAATTACCAAATGAGGTAATTTCGACTAATAAAAAACGTAGTATAACTTTTAAATATATATTGTGATGTGGCAACAAGTTTAGATACTCGGAGGATACATTTTGTAAATTAACGACATCTGTTGGATTCATTGTGTACAACAACCACCATTTATTGTGTACAACAACCATGCCCCTAAAAGTGTGCTACATATTTGCAATATGTTTTAACTGAGTACTAAATCGAACTTGAAGTACTAATTCGAGACTCGAATTAGTACCGAAAGCTTAGATTGTGCCAGAACCAGACAGAAGCTTGTAAACTTGTATAAATACAAGAGTAGATTGCATTTGTGATGTGGCAACAAGTTTAGATACATTTTGTAAATTAACGCCATCTGTTGGATTCATTGTGTACAACAACCAACATTTATTGTGTACAACAACCACCATTTATTGTGTACAACAACCATGCTCCTAGAAGTATGCTACATATTTGCAACATGTTTTAACTTAGTACTAAATCGAACTTGACGAAACAATTCGAGACTCGAATTAGTACCGAAAGCTTAGATTGTGCCAGAACCAGACAGAAGCTTCCAGAAGCTTTTAAAGTTGTATAAATACAAGAGTAGATTGCATTGACAGTTCAGTTTATTTTCGAAAGTGGAATTGTTAACAACTGGAAGTATTAGTAAAAAGTGATTGAATTGAGATTAAATAAAAAGTGTTGAATTATAAAAACGTATTTGAATTGTGAATAAGTGAAATAAGTTAAATTGGTGTTATTTAAACTGAAAGACGTTGTGTTTTATAAAATAAAGAGATTTGTTTTATTATTGTGGAATTTTGATTGAGTTTTATTTGTCGAACCCCAGGCCAAAATATCACATTGGTGTCAGAAATTGGGGATAAAACTCAGTAAAGTGCTAGAAAATTCCATAGTGACATTTTCTAAAACAGTTTCGGTGACTCATTTAATTGTGAAAGTGGAATTTTCCAGAAACTATTGAACTGATTGTGCTATAAAACTGTGAATAGCGAGTATTTTTGTTAAAAATAGTGTTGGAAAAAGATCTTTCTAGAAGAGACATTAAAATAAAACTGACTGTGTTTAAAACTGATAGTGTTTAAGTTACATAAAATGGGTCGCAAATTAGAACAATTGACAACAGCTGAGTTGAAAGAAGAATTAGGAAAACGAAATCTTCAGACTTCGGGGCTGAAAAAGGAACTATTGCTCCGACTTCAGAATGCTATCACTCAGGATGGTGGAGACCCCGATACCATGTTGTTCGATGTTGAAGAACAAGGGAGAGAATGCACAGTAAGTACAGCCGATGAAATGCCTGCTTTCATGAAGTTGCTTCTGTCGAAATTCGATGCTCTGGAAAGTTCCTCGAAAGAACAAAAGAACTTTCTCGAAGGACAAAAGAATTCGTCAAAAATGCTGCAAAAGCAACTAAGTGAACAAAAGAACGTTCTCGAAGAACAAAAGAACGTTCTCGAAAGTAAGTTCGACGAACAAAAGAATTCTTTAGAAGTTCTTCAGAAGCAACTAAGCGAACAAAAGGATGCTCTCGAAAACAAGCTAGATGCGCAGAATGTTCTTTTCGACAAAAGACTCCAAATAGTAGATCAGAAAATAGAAAACTTAGAAGAAAAGTTCGGAAAGCAAGTAGAAAGTGTAGAGCAACAATACGAACATCTAGCTAAGGAAGTTGATTCTTTGAAGAAGCAGAAGGTTCGGGAATATTCGAGTGACGGTCCACGAAGAAAGGAAATGCAGCCCCCTGTCTTCGATGGTCAAACATCATGGCCAATTTATAAGAGGCAGTTCGAAGCTGCCGCCTTGACGAACAACTGGGACAACGAAGACAAATCAATTGCTCTTACGCTTGCGCTCAGAGGAACAGCTGCCGAATTGCTGCAGACCATTCCTGAAGACAAACATCATGATTATGATGCCATGGTCAAGGCAATCGAGATGAGGTTTGGCGACGACCACATGCAGCAAGTTTACCGAGTCCAGTTGCGCCGAAGGGTCCAGGCAAGAGGTGAAACGCTACAACAATTGCAAGCTGACATTGAGCGCTTGGCGAATTTGTCTTATCCCAATACCAGCAGGGAAATCATAAACGAACTGGCAACCGATGCGTTCACTAATGCCATTGCAGATGGAAAACTACAAATGGCTGTGAGAATGGCAGGTAAGAAAACGCTCGCTGAGGCTTTAGCATTTGCCCTGACAATGGAAGCAGCAGACCAAGCTTCGCAAGGTAGCCATCGCGTCAGGGAAATGGCTACGCTAGAGTGCTCATGTCAACGTGTCGACATTGAAAGACAAAACCCGAGCACTGTTCGAGGTCAAATGAGATGCTGGAATTGCAACAAGCTAGGACACCTACAGCGACAATGCAGATCTATGCCTAGACAGGTAAGCTGCCCACATTGCACAAGGAGGAGGCAGAATGACGAAGCATCTGGCAGGAATAACACTCACACTGCTGGACAAACTTCTGATCAACAGCAGGCGGGAAACGCCTAAGAACCAACTTCGCGGGGCTGAAGTTGGTTGATGGAATCGACGCCCCCAGAACCATCATCCAAGTTTCGCAAACTACACGCTGCAGCAAGAGCTTGACAGTGGAGACAGTCATCAGAAACAGAAAATGTGTGGCCACTATCGACACGGGTGCCACAGCCTCCATAATCAGAAGAGACCTTGTTCAGACATCATGGCTACATAACACCAGCTGCTACACTCTGAAGACAGCTACGGGAGAAGCAGCAAAAGTATACGGGGAGGTATTTCTAAAGATACAACTGGCAGGGTTGACCTTCTCACATGCATTCTTGGTAGCCGACATATGCGACGAATGCATCATTGGAGTGGATTTCATGAAGGCACATGAGGTAATCATAGACCTTCGAATGCAAGTATTAAGGTATCGAACCGTTGAGATCCCTATGGTATACGGAAACGAGAACGCTGTGAATCTTCGGGCGGTTATAAGCAGAGATGAAGTCCTACCACCTTCTTCAGAGACAGTTCTTTGGACGCGTTTGGAGGGTGATCCTGGGAACCACCGATTCTATTTCATTGAAGCAGATAATAAAGAGGACTTTCCAAGCTATATCGTTGGAAAGATTTTAGTGGAACCAAAGAAAAACATGGTTCCGGTAAGGCTGATGAATCCGAACAAACACTCCGTCAAGCTCAGACAAGGAGAGGTGATTGGAAGATGCGTACCCATTGCAGCCATATCGACAACATCTGGGAGTGATTCTGCGAGTCCTCTTTCTGCAACAAAATTGGCTGAGGTATGTAATGCTATCCTTGGAAACTGTGAGCTAAATCAGGAGCAGAAAACCATGGCCAAAAATCTCATTGGCGAGTTTGCTGATATATTTGCATCGCAGGATGGAGACTATGGTCGAACACACCTAGTACAGCACCGAATAGACACCGGCGATAGCAGACCGATCCGACAACCTGCTAGAAGACTTCCATTGGCAAAACAGCCGGAAGTCGATGAGATGATATCAACCATGGAAAAAGACGGTCTAATCGAAAGCTCAAAAAGTCCGTGGGCATCACCCGTTGTACTAGTAAAAAAGAAGGACGGCAGCACTCGATTCTGCGTGGATTACCGGAGGCTCAACGATGTCACCAAGAAGGACAGCTACCCCTTGCCTCGAATAGATGACACCTTGGATACCCTTTCTGGAGCGAAATGGTTTTCCACCCTCGATCTGAAAAGTGGTTACTGGCAGGTACAGATCCATCCAGAAGACAAAGAAAAGACCGCTTTCACAACGGGAAATGGACTATGGCAGTTTACCGTTATGCCATTTGGCTTGTGTAACGCTCCAGCCACCTTTGAGCGTTTAATGGAACGTGTGTTACAGGGTCTGACATGGAAAACCTGCCTGGTGTACTTGGATGACGTCATCGTTGTGGGAAAGACGTTCGCTGAACATCGCGACAACTTGAGGGAGGTGTTTACACGACTTCGAACTGCACATTTGAAACTAAATCCAAAGAAATGTGCTCTGTTCAAAGCTGAGGTGAAATATTTGGGACATGTGATATCATCAAATGGAGTAAACACTGACCCGGAGAAAATCGAAACCGTGAGAAATTGGCCAGTTCCCGAAGATAAACACCAGCTGAGGAGCTTTCTCGGTCTCGCCACTTATTACAGGAGGTTCGTCAAAGATTTTGCCGGAATCGCAAAGTGTCTGCACCAGCTAACTGAGAAGGGTAGACTATTTAAATGGTCAGGTGAGTGCGAAAGAAGCTTTCGACATCTAAAACAGCGACTTTGTGAGGCACCAATACTAGCTTACCCCACCCCTGGCAAAACATTTATTGTGGACGCGGATGCTAGTAACGTGGGTGTTGGAGCAGTTCTGTCGCAGATACAAGATGGGCAGGAGAAAGTGGTAGCCTATTTCAGCAAAGTTCTGTCGCGACCAGAGAGAAACTACTGTGTAACCAGACGGGAACTCCTTGCTCTGATACTGGCGACAAAACATTTCCATAAATATCTGTATGGACAGAGATTCATCCTGCGTACCGATCACGCCGCTTTAAAATGGTTGCTACAGTTCAAAAATCCTGAGGGGCAGGTAGCAAGATGGATCGAACGATTGCAGACTTACGACTTCGAAGTACAGCATCGCAAAGGAAGACTGCACTGCAATGCGGACGCGCTTTCCCGCAGACCATGTGAGCCCAGTTGCAAACATTGTGCGCGAAAAGAGGAAAAGGATGAAGGTATATCTGTCCAGAGAATAAGAGCCGAACCTGTAGAGGGTTGGAGTGCCGAAGAAATTCGTAATGCACAAAAAGAAGACCCTGACATCGAGCCAATCCTTGCATGGAAGGAATCTATGGAGAAACCAAACGCAAGAGATATCTCCGACAGAAGTCCTACTTTAAAAGCATACTGGGCGCAGTGGGACTCTCTCCATGTGGAAGATGGTGTTTTGCGAAGAAAATGGGAAATGCCGGATGGAAGATCCCTTAAGATGCAGCTTGTGGTTCCACGATCGAAAGTAGAGGAGATCCTACGAGAAATGCATGCTGGAATATCCGGTGGGCACTTGGGAATCAACAAAACACTGGAAAAGGTACGGGAACGCTTTTATTGGCTAAGCGTGAGAAACGATGTAGAGAGCTGGTGTCGAAAGTGCATAACATGCGCAGCTAGCAAGGGACCCAAAGTCAAAACACGAGGTAAAATGCACCAGTACAACGTGAGCGCCCCTTTTGAAAGAATCGCCGTTGACATCACAGGCCCGTTCCCGGAAACTGAAAACGGTAGCCGTTACATCCTTTTTGTCATGGACTACTTCATCCTTTTTGTCATGGACTACTTCAGCAAATGGCCGGAGGCTTTTGCGATACCCAATCAAGAAGCTAAGACCGTTGTCGAGCAGATAGTGGACCACTGGGTCTGCAGGTTCGGGGTGCCTATGGAATTGCATTCCGACCAAGGGCGAAACTTCGAGTCGAAGGTATTCCAGGAAGTATGCGCATCACTCGGGTTAAAGAAAACAAGGACAACACCTCTTCATCCACAGTCTGATGGAATGGTAGAAAGATTTAACAAGACCTTGAAGGAACATCTGTCCAAAGTCGTGAACGAGAACCAACGGGATTGGGATCGGCGAATTCCTTTATTTCTTATGGCCTACCGGAATGCGGTTCATAGTACAACTGGATACACTCCATCCGAAATTCTATTTGGACGAACTGCCCGGCTTCCAAGTGAGCTAAAATTCGGATTTCCTATTGAAGACCCAAAATGCGAAGAGGACTACGTGTTGGATCTTAGAGAAAGGATCAACGACATTCACCAGAGAACAAGAAACAACATAAAAATTGCGAGTGACCGCATGAAGACCAGATACGATGCGAGAGCAACAGCACCTGAATTCAATGAGGGAGATCTGGTATGGCTTTATAACCCACATCGCAGAAAGGGAAAATCGCCCAAGCTTCAGCAGGACTGGGAAGGTCCCTACCAAATAGTTACGCGCATTAATGACGTCGTTTTCCGAATCCAACGAGGACCAAGAGCAAAAATGAAAATTGTCCATGTGGATCGACTGCATCGTTACCACGGAAACAATGATGATGTGCTTGTTCGGGACGAACAAAACTAAGAGGGGGACAATGTGATGTGGCAACAAGTTTAGATACATTTTGTAAATTAACGCCATCTGTTGGATTCATTGTGTACAACAACCAACATTTATTGTGTACAACAACCACCATTTATTGTGTACAACAACCATGCTCCTAGAAGTATGCTACATATTTGCAACATGTTTTAACTTAGTACTAAATCGAACTTGACGAAACAATTCGAGACTCGAATTAGTACCGAAAGCTTAGATTGTGCCAGAACCAGACAGAAGCTTCCAGAAGCTTTTAAAGTTGTATAAATACAAGAGTAGATTGCATTGACAGTTCAGTTTATTTTCGAAAGTGGAATTGTTAACAACTGGAAGTATTAGTAAAAAGTGATTGAATTGAGATTAAATAAAAAGTGTTGAATTATAAAAACGTATTTGAATTGTGAATAAGTGAAATAAGTTAAATTGGTGTTATTTAAACTGAAAGACGTTGTGTTTTATAAAATAAAGAGATTTGTTTTATTATTGTGGAATTTTGATTGAGTTTTATTTGTCGAACCCCAGGCCAAAATATCACACATTGAAAGTTCAGTTTATTTTCGAAAGTGGAATTGTTAACAACTGGAAGCGTTAATAAAAAGTGATTGAATTGAGATTAAATAAAAAGTGTTGAATGATAAAAACGTATATGAATTGTGAATAAGTGGAATAAGTTAAATTGGTGTTATTTAAACTGAAAGACGTTGTGTTTAATAAAATAAAGGGATTTGTTGTATTAATTTGGAATTTTGATTGAGTTTTATTTGTCGAACCCCAGGCAAAAATATCACAATATGTATTTGGCAATAGTAACTGAATAATAAATAACAGATTTGACAGATATCACCAGAACAACATGGTCGCCACAACCACGTTCTGACAAGGCACAGTACACTTAACTAAGGTAATATATTGCGCAGGTTGTCAAAATCTGATCTGTCAATTTGTATTAAAAATGGCGTTTCTCAGAGATTTACATCAAAAAAATTTATGAACAAAACTACACACCTTACGTTTGTTTTATATTTTTCTTATTTTCTTGTTTATTAAAAAGCTTTTTTATAAATTAATTTCCACAAATACTTTAAAATATAGCCAGGATCTATTTTCAGAACAAATAATCAAGCTAATGGTCTCTGGCGGCCGCCATTTTACTTTGGTTTTGACAGATGCGCAGAACTGTACTGTGCTGACAAGGTACTAACCATTAACTGAAGAGATTAAGGTTTAAGTGAGTTACTTAGAGGAAACGCCAATTTTTGTTGGACTCGGCTAAGAGCTATAAAAATCTGATTTTAATCATAATTTACAAAACTGTATCACACTCAGTTGCTCTTATTTTCAGTCACGTCGTCGAATAAAATTTGAAATGTATTAGGGCATTTCAAAGATTTATTCGATTTTTTAAGTTTTGAATTTTCGAAAATAGTACATAGTTTTTAGCGAATACATTTTGTCTTCCATTAACAACATAAACAACTTTTTTCAAAAATTAAAAAAAAAAACGCTTATTGAAGCTTATAAATGACCTTCATTCAAAAACTAAATTAAAACAAAATTCATTGAGCCGTTTTCAAAATTTTGTAAGAAAAACAAAAACGTTTTACGAAAATATTTCAATTTGAAATACTTTAGCTATCAACATCTTCCTGAGTATCAATTTTGATTGTAATCAATTAACTAGTTCTCGTAAAAGTCGAACAATAAATTTCTGTGGGAGCTGCCATTTTTAGCCCACCAAAGCGTTTGACTCGTTTCCGCACATGAAAACATGACAGTCTCTCTCATTCGGGAATACCTTAAAAGATGTAGAACTAAAAACTACTCAGAAGTTATGAAAAATAATGAAATTTTCTCACAAAGCATGCTGGCGCTGGTGTTCCAGGAGTGTCAATGTTAGGCCTACTTTTTTACTCTAGTTTGGAATGCTTTTAAATTGAAATGGCAAGTGAAAATCTCGCCACATAGACTCATCCAAATTCTTGTTGTTCGGTTAAAAAAGAGAATTTCTGTATTTTATTTATTGGGCTCAAGCTTGAAATGATGAGCATTAGTGAAGTTTTTAAGTGTAGGAAAATAGCTCTGGTTACTGGCTACCTCGAAAAAAGAGCAATAGAAAACAAAGAGACATGAAACATTGCGTCGTTGTACGAGATAGGGAAATGTCTCAGAATTCAATTCCAAAGGCGAAGGACGTGAATAACCGTATGAATACGAAACGATGAGAGTAGACTCGTTAGCAAAACAGTTTTAGTGGATTAGAATTTAGAAGTTAACAGACAAGAGATTATTTGTAAACGTGAGGAAGAGAGTCGCAGAGACAGAAGAAAGCCCTGGTGGGCATCAGCGTTTATTTGGTGGGTGTTGATTATGTCTTGAAACCGTCCAATACAACTTGTTTTGAAAGGTCCAGAAGTCTAATTCAATGAACCAGCTTATCATGGATCTCAAAAGGGCAACCTTTCCTAGAGATAGGCTGGACGAACGGTGTTTTCCAGCTTCTAGGAAAAATTCCAAAAGAATAGAAGCGATGAAATAACTTACGCAGTGGCTTTATCAGTATGGAAGAATATCACTTCAGAACAATAGTGGGGATACTACCCGGGCCACCGGATTTGTGTACATTGGTCCCATGAAATCATTTACACTCTCGAGTACAAGAGGACTGATAACTCGCCCGGGGACTGAGTTCAGTTTGCACACTGGATTTTTGGAAATTCTTGCCTTCCAACCAGAGAAGACTAAACAACTATAAATTCTTTCAAAATTCATATCACAAGCTAAAATTATCTATAATAAGTTATTTAGCATCAACAATTTCTTATAGTTCCCAAATATTTGTTTCTTTTAAAATGATTGATAAATATTATTAAACCTTCTTTTTAATATAAATTTAATTTATTACCACAAATGTACAAAACGTATTTATTTTAATTTCTTTTTTATATTTAACTGAATAACAACATTTTATATTTTAAACCAATAACAAAAAATTATTTCTCAATTAACAATTGCGTTCGTCGTTTTTTAAACATCAGTGTTCGAAAAGCTCTTATATTGAAGAATCACTTTTATTACAATTGCAAGTTTAGATGTAAATTATTGTGCTTTGAATGGTAAAGCACACACGAAGAGTGGTGATCATGGTGATGGTATTGTAGTTTTTTCACGGTTGCGGTTGGGCTTGTGTTGTGGGTGTTAATATTTACGGCGAATTCAGTTTGTTTACTTTTTTTTTAATAAGCTTAACTGGACTTTTACAGTTTTTGGCTTGAAAACTTGCCAGTGAAGTTTGCTGGTTTGAAAAATTAAAAAATCTTTAAAGTTGACCAAAACACAAATTGCTGGAAAAAACGTAAATAAATAAGAAAAATAAGAAGTTCTCATTGTTTATTTTTTACAATTTTCAGACAAAAGCTAAAAAGATGGCCAACAATCGTAATCAGCGCAAAAATGAAAGAAGACGAAGGAGTAGACTAAATAAAAGAATGAACACAATCAAAAGCAATGGTCCATTAGCAGTGAGTCAAGTTGCTTGTGCTTCGATTATTGGTTTCCCAACCCGTAGGCTTAACACAAATGAAATCGAACAAATACTTCCACCTTTCAACCCCAATTCTCCGCTAGGATTGAATTCCGAGAAATGGATCGAAGTGGTAGAAATTGCTCAACGCCTTTACAAATGGACCGATGACTTTACACTCTTGTATGCTTCCATACGTCTCGAGGACGAAGCGAAGATTTTGTTTCATGAGCAAATAACCAACTGGAAGGAATTCAAACTAGCCTTGGTCAGAGAGTTTCCCAGTTCTTTGCATCGGTCTCAATTTGTCGCTGAGCTATTCAAACGTCGCAAAGAAAATTCCGAGAACTTTGAGTGTTATGTCTACGACATTGCTCGCATCGCAAATGATTGCAATTTCAACTTGGAAACCACTATTAATTATATAATTTCCGGATTGGACGACATAGACATGAGAAATCGACTCATAGCTTACAATTGCAAATCCATACCTGAAGTCTTGGAAACTATACAGAGTATAATTGTTAATCGATGCCAGCAGCCTCAAAAGAAAATGACATCAAATCAAGAGATTAAAACTGAAAATCCTTCGCCGAACAACAAGAGTTCTGGACTTCTAATTTCGAACTCTAAACTGCAGAAAGGCCAAATTAATAACTCAGAAAAGTTAGAGACCAGTGCGGGACCTATAGGCATTCCTAAAAAAGTTGTTGCTGGCGATCTTGTCCAAACAGTCAGGGTGGAGACTGTGTTAATGAAAGCCTTCATAAACCTAGCAAGTGAATATACAACCATACGGAGGAGTGAATTTGAAAAACACGACTGGAAATGGAAGAACTGTAAGAAAGTTCGAGGATCACCGATATTTTTGGGGAAAATCTCCAAACTCGTCTCTGCCGGTGAAGTGGAGATGTTGATTGAAATTCATATTGTGGAAGACGGAATTCAGGAGTTCCCGTTGGTCTTAGGACGGAATTTCCTCGATAACTCGAATGTATGTGTCGTGAAGAGCTTTGGGCGCCTTGAAATTAAATTTGTCGACGAAACAAAGAGTTTGAATCATAATATTGTGACTGTTACGACAAAAGACCAGATTGATACCGTTAAGCAGGAACTTCAGGGTAATATCAACTCGAAAGAAATTATCAAAGATACAAAAAGCGACGTCGTCTTCAAAGACGACAGTTTGGAATATGAAGCTGTGGACGAAAACAACATCTTAAAACTTCTGAATTCGTTAGAACAAGAATTTTTAAAATGTTGATATGATGCGATGGTAATTATTTAAATTTTTTTATGTGAGCACAGTCGGGATGAAACTTACTTTCAAAATCCGTTTTGTTGTTTGGTTTTTTTCTTTTTTAAACTAAATTAACAAAATAGCCAAAACATACGTTAACATTCACATCAGCTTTCGTTCAATATTGGGAAGAGCTTGTATAAATTAAATTTAAAATTTTTAGTGGTACCTATTTGTTCTAGAGAATTGTAGTTTCTTGTAGGCTGCCGGGACAGTTGAGATATTCTTTAAAGTTCACCAACATGCTGAATCACACTCAGTGTGCTTTTATTATTTTTCTTTCCGACTGGTTCACATACATATTTATGTTTCACACTTATTAACTTCCGTATAATTTTTGCCTCTTAAGATCGCTTCCAACCGCCATCCAAAGTTTATACAAATGTACATATTTTTTCAATATTTAATCAACAAAACCAAAACTTCTATCTAAAACTGTATATATTATCTATTTTGTAAATAATTAAATATTTTCCATTAAAATAACCAAAATTTGTTATTATTTTTGTATTAAAGTTGCTGGAAATTAAATGTTTATTTATAACACAAATGTTCATTATTTGTTTTTTTTTCAGTCTAAGCTACTTCCAGCATATTAAAAATGATTTGCTTTCGGAAAAACAGCGATGTGTTAGGTATGGGGGTCATGCTGCCCTTTTGGAGTTAATATTATTTAAGGCGTGAGGATATGTACATTCATATATGCAAAGTTTCTTTATATTCTACAGATTCCTTAAATTCAAAAGATATAGGTACAACTTTGCACTTACTTGAAATTCAATAGTTACCCCAAAAAAGGGGTTTTACTGTTTTTCATTCGAAAAAGAATAGAAATGAAGTAACTTTTATAGCGAATTTCATTCAAATTTTAGGGATTTGATCTCAAAATCGAGATTTGATCTTTCCAATGAAACTTCTTTTGTGATTAAATTGTAGTATTGGTGAAGGACTGTCACTCTTGCTTTGTCATTTGCATTTAGGAATGCAACTTCGTTCATAAAAACATCGATATTATGATGAAGATATCGATATTTTCGCGATGTTTAAGAAAAATGTTTATGAACTGATTTTGTGATGCTCATTAAGCGGTTACTTCTTAAGTTAAAATACGAAGTGTAATGAAATAGAAAAAAAAAACAATAACTAGCCAGCCATTTTTAATTCTGGTTGTGTTTCATTGCGTTTGTAAAATATCAAATGAGATTTTAGTTAGAAAAACTAAATAATCGAAAGACCGTTTTTTTCCGATATCTCATAGTATTTGAGGTTATGTTGAAAAATATAATTATAGGTTTTTTAATTATTTACAATTTTTCTGCAGACCATTTTTCGATCAGAAATTAAACTTCGACGGAAATCGGAAAAAAAGTTTTCAAACTAAACCCCACCCTTACACACCTCCTCAAAAAAAAATTAACCTGGAGTTACTTGTGAAATTCCACTATCAATTCTATGTCATTTCTTCCTTGGAATTTGTGTTTATTTTGTTGTTATCTCCCCGAAATAAATAATCGCAATTTCATAAATCTAATATATATAAAAATGCTGTGAAAATGTATAGTAATTCATCAATTCAGAACGTCTGGGCCGATTTGGCTCAATTTTTTTTTCGCTGTTTGTAATTGCCAAAAAAAGGTTTTCACAAAAGGAACTTTTGGGAATACCCTCCGGAAAAGTCGGGAAATTGGAAGAAATCGAAAATTGATTTTCGTATGAAATTTAATATATTTTCTTATAAGCAACATTAAATTTGAAAGGCTTGGCCGATTTTGTAAACATTTTGTAACTACGTTTACGTTTGTGTTGTTTGTTATAATTGGACCGCTTTCGGTATCAAGGAAATCTAGGGTAAACCCGAGCAACGCCAGGTGGCTAAGCTAGTTTAATATAGAAATGACATTTCACTATTTTGAATGAACTTTGGGAAAAGAATCGATTTTCTCTCCTTTTCAGACAAAAAACTGCTCTCATTTGCCCAATATAAAACTGGTTTTGCATGAAATTTCAGTAACAAACATTAAATTTTTCCTTTTCAGAGATCGGACCTTTCGACACACGTGGCACTATTATCGTTCACGAAGAACGACGTATCGATGTTTAAGTGGGTTTCATCGATGTTTCGATATCGATGTTTATGAATGATACATCGATTTCTTAAAACATCGATGTATCGCTTGTTGCATCCCTATTGACATTGGCAGAAAAGATTACTTACATGTATATGTGCATTCAGCTCAAATCTTCCACTCCATCAGAGATCAAATCTTTCGTGTTGAGACTTGATCTAGATTTGCTCTTTATCTTGCAATGAAACTCTCAAAATTCAAAAAGATCAAATCTTTTGACAGAAAGAGCAAATCTTTTCTTGAATGAAACTCGCTATTAGTTTTAGTGCGAGTTAATTCCAAATAAACTTAATTCTGAATTTATGAACTTACTCCCACTGGCGAACTTGATGGGTCTTAAGCTAGTATTAGACGGTCCTTGTAATGTGTCATTGCCGTGACACTGTGTGCCGTGACAAAGGTAATCGTGTCAAAGCTAGCTACAGTGACTATCACACGAATGACACATGTCTGTAACTGTAGTCCCAAAATACAATGAACGTCAAAGTGTTTCACGGTGATCCCTGTGTCTCGGTGTCACGGAAATGACATGCAAAACAATGACGGTCACACGACGTGACAACTCTCAAACAGCTGATCGTTGGCGGTGAGCCTAAACTGCAATGACATTTATCATTTTTAGCAGTGACGATCACACGGCGTCACTCAAATGAGTCCCTGTGTCTTGGTTAAATATAGACGTGAGTTTCTTTTTTTAAAAAAAAGAATAAATAATACATTTCCAATTACAGTGATTAAAGGCGATTATAGGGACTATAAGGCAAGTTTAGGATTCGTGAACATTAAAAAAATTGAAAAAAGTGATCGAGAAAAAATGTCTGTCTGTCAGTATGTATCACGAGCTGCAGCCTGCACGGCTTAAGCGATTGTCTTCAAACTTTTTGTGTGATTCTTTTGGCATTCCCCAGAGGGGAAATTGAAATTATATTTTTAGCCCTAAAAATATCGGTACCTGCCATATGACCGTTTAGGAAAATCTTATTTTTCTCGAAAACGGCTCCAACGATTTTAATGAAAATTTTTGAGAATTTTTTGTTGGTATTGGCTATCAATGGATTAGAACCACATATACGGGTAAAATCTATTAACGGGACCTTTCATATAACGGTTTTGTTAATTTTTGGCTTTCTCGGTTACTGCTCTTTGTATTTCTGTCAATTTTTATATTTAAAAAGATCTAGGTAGCCGAATTAATTCTGCATATCAACATTTTGAATAACTTTTTTTATTAAAATAAAATTATGATTTTTTTTTTGAAAAATCAATATTTTGAAAACTATTTAAAACAAATAATTTGAAATTTTATAATCACATGTATTTTAATAAATTCTAAAAACTGGATACCAAAATTAAAAAAAATAATTTTTTTTTCAAAAAACAAAAAATAAAAAACAGGATTTTATCAAAAACGGTCCTACATTTTTGGAAATACATTTTTCATAAATTCCTTGTTATTTAGGACGTGAGATGGTATACTTCATTTTTACTAAAAACCGTTAAGTGTTGTGGTTTTTAATACTTTTTATAAATTCAAACTGTGTTATTTTCAACGCAAATGTTAGTTGTTTCTGCCACAGATCTTGCTTTAAAATGTAATTAAGCACATAAGAGCAAGTACGTGCGACCCAGTCGTGCCCATTTCCAAACAGAATGCGTTTTTAACGCGGCGTTGAGATTATTTTGACGCGGCGTTATAAATGCGGTGTTAGAGAACGTCAAACAGAGAGCTATCCGCAGCGCGTTTCATATTTGAATCTTGATTTTGATTTCTTAACCAAATGCCAATCAGGTCATTTTTTCCATTTAAAACAATATTAAATGACACAAAATAAGTCAAAAATGTTCTACAACAAATTCAGAATAACTTAATTTACCAAGCACAAAATAATTTAAAAAAAATAATTTGTAATCAAGCGGTGTGGAACTTGAACTTGACTTGAAAACGCGATCTATGTGACATGGGATATTTATTACTGTATGTTAAAATGCGTCTTTGAAAACGCGCTCCTAATGATATGGGATATGTATTGCTGTATACTACAACGTGGCGTAAAAACGTGCTCTGTTTGACGATGTCTTTAAACTTTGAGGTAACACGTTTGTCGTTGTTTGAGAAATTCTAGGAACGAGCTTAAAATATTTTTTTAAATTGAAAACAATTCACAAACATGTTTTTTAGTGGTAATGCATATTTTTTCTGAATTTTGTTTAAATTTTGCAAATTTCTCTGAAATAAAATGTTTTTTTATCATCTCGTCGTGAACTCGTATTTGGGTATACGAAATTGCAAAGTATGTTTAACTCCGAACGCCTTACCGAGACCAACAGTGACCTGGACACAGTCCCTGCAGGGACAGGCTACGTGTCACTGTGTCCCACCAACAGTGACAGGGCTATTACACGGTCTTTGTAATTTGTCACTGCAGGGACATAAAAGTGACGTGTCAGTGTGCCTGTCACTGTTTTAGTCACTGCAAGGACATGCAAAACAATAACGATCACTTTAAGACAGAAAACTACGTCATAATGATTGTCACTGCAGTGACCAATTACAAGGACCGTCTAATACTATCCTTACTCCTGAACATGTTTGCAAATTGTGCAAATTTATTACCAACATAATGGTTCGTTTCGGTAGAGCAAATTATCGAAGAAGACCCGAATGAGTCCATCCGCCATCGCGCCCAACAATTGGAGATGTGCCCATCCCCTTTATAGAAGATTTTGGGGAAGAATCCAACTCGTATAAGGATTTAAGCCGAAAGACCATCAAGCGCGTCACACGTGCGGTGAATGGGCCCAAAACGAGATGGCCACCGATCCCGATTTTCCCAAAATTGGGCCTCGGCTAGAATTTATCTGAGCCAGCCGCGGCGGCCACTTCCCCGAAAGCATTTTTAAAATATAATGCAAACCCTTTTCTTTATAATCAAGCTAAATTCTTGGACATAACATTAAACTATTTATGTGTGTTTTATTTCTTCTTGAAAACCACATGTCTAAAAAAACATATATATATCGCACAAGTTCGTGCGACCCAGTCGTGCATTTTTTGAAATTTATTCGACGATGTGACCGCACATATGAGCAAGTACGTGCCATCCAGTAGTTGTTTTAATTTTGTCTTAGATCAAATATTAACCGTACTTGTCATATAACCGTTAAGTAAAAGCTTATTTTTCTCGAAAACGGCTCCAAGAATGTTTATGAAAAAAAAATCAGTGTACTATTTAGGTGTGGGTTATGTTTAGTGGAAAAAAAAAATGATTATGGTGGGCTAAAAACGGTACCTGCCCTAGGACCGTTTTTTTTTTGTTGACTTTCTTGAGAACTGGTTAATCGATTACAATCAAATTTGAAATTTGGCATTCGGGAAGAAGTAGGTAGCAAAAGCAATTTTACATAAAAAAAAATTCGAATAATTTTGTTTGGAAATATCTATATTTTAAAAACAAGAATCTATTTGACACTAAAAGCAATATTCTTAGCATGGTTCGCATAAGCCCCGGTAGGTGGCGCTGCAAATAAAAAAAAATCAAATTTGGAAAACCCACATTTCAGTGTAAGTTTCTGCTCGCTAAAGGGACTCCAGGTACATGTAAAGTTGACAAACTACCCAAGTTGGTTCGAATTCATGAGTTGACAATCGAACCAAAAGGATAGGTAAACTTAAAGAATTATCCAGGGTGTTTACAAAAGAGACGATATTTTCGAAGAAAGGAAAGTGAGGCGAATTGAAAGTTAATGAACGTATCCGAATAAAGAAAAGGATATGAAACCAAATAAAATGTTCGATCCGAAATGCATCTTCAAGGTTTGCAAGGTTTGTATATTTTTTTATTTTGTCAAACACGGAATCATATCCTTTGAAAGTGCATTCCTTCCTTATTTGATTCCATCCATGCGTTGCATTATTTTTCCTTCTACTCTCACAAACCTTCTTTCTGACTCTAAATTTCTGTATTCCATATTCATGCATTAAAGCATAGAACCGTTATCAAAGGATTCAACAAAATCCTGCAATTCTCGTGTAGTCTGATACTTCCCCGGAAATCCGATTGACAATCGCACACAGACTAGCAGTTTGTTATCTTTGTTCATTTAATTTCCTCTGCAGTTGCCACTAGAAACGATGATGTTGCTGGTGCACAATCCGTGCGAAGTCCTTGTTGCCTCCTGATTCCGACTTGCAATGTAGATGGTTACCTTCGTTCCTTTAAAATTCTGTCCTTTTTTCTGTAACTTCCTTGTTTGCATTTTGTGTTTCTTTCATTTCCATCATCAGAAACACATTAAAAAATTATAAAATATTTTTCAAGGTACGTGCACAAGGATTATAAGTTTTGAATTACTTAGAGGAAACTTGGCTCTCATAAGCGTGTAAACGGGAAAACTGGGAGGCAGGTGGGTGGGTGATGAAAGAAGAGTCGTCCTTAAAAACTTTCTCTGTTGATTGCAAACGAGCAAATCATAATTTTATAAGGCAACAGGACAGCATCAATGTTGTCGCACTTGGTTAGGAAGTCAGTTATCAGTAAGAAAAGCAACAGTATATATCAGCAACCAACAACAAAAAAAAAAAATGCGACAAAAACGATGATGACGGTGGGAATGGAATGGAAATATTAAAAAAGGAACTTACTCTTTCTTGGGCACGGAAAATGAGGATGCGGAAACGGATGCGAATTTATCAAAGATTAAAACTAATAATAAGTTTAGAGTGGATTCGGCTGCTCGCCGAGGTGCTGAGCTGGAGAAATGGTAATGCAAAATGCCAACTAGACTATAAGTCAAATATAGGGGCCAGCGGACCACATTGAAGGAGTGGAAGAAAATGTTATTTAAAGTTCGAAGGATAAGAACCGGAAGAAACGGCGAAATGGTGTCTTTTTGTCGGGCGGATGTGGAAGTCGGATCTGTTTGTGAATAGTTGGGGTTTTGTTATAGAACCTGGCGCTGGGGATCAAGTGGGCTGATAGTGGTTGGAAATTGAGGTTTTTTTTTTACTTTTGAAAAGGAAATTCGAAATGGAGTTGTAATTTTGTAGTTAAGGAACTTATGAAGAGTGTTGCTCATTGCGAATAATTGTGTTTGACTAGAGTTTGATAGAACTTAGTGAATTATAATTTGTTGGGGAATCGGGATCTTAAACTGGTTTAGCTTTATAAATTAATTGGTATTTATTAATTATGCTGATGAGAAACCATTGTCTTATGAATTCTATTCCTAGGCAGAGGTATATCTCTGATGCATGTCAAAAAGATTGATTGTTTTTTTTTTATAACAAGCGCGTGCACAAGGGATTATGTGGTACACTTTTAATCTTTAAACACACTGGTCATGGGGGGGGGGGCAAATCTTCTTCACCATCAAACTATCGACCAATTGCACTAATGTACCTTCTTTCTAAGGTCAACACTGATTAATTATTAGCTTAAGACAAATCTGGAAGAACGAAAGCTTCTTAATGACCGGCAGTACGGCTTTCGCAGCAACAGGCCCACTGGTGATCTGATGAAAGCAAAATTATTGTTTCGTTTTGTACAATGGGCAGCTATCCGACTCTTTCGAAGTGCGTCAGGGTGTGAGACAAGGGGATGTTCTATCGCCAATTCTTTTTCTGCTGGCCATAGATGATGTTTTGATGGCTAGCGTTGGTACAACGGAGTGGCAGGGCATTCAATGGAGACCGTTTGAAAGGCTTAGCCATTTAGACTATGCCGACGATATATGTCTCATGGCAAATAACATCAGTGGGCTGAGCGAGATGTGTCAAACTCTACGGGTAAAAGGAGAGTCGTGCGGTCTTAGAATAAATAACAAAAAGACAAAAATAATGCTAATAGGACGCCCCACACAACAACGTATTATTCTGCATGACACGCCTGTTGAAGAGGTCGAACAGTTTAATTACCTTGGAAGAATCGTATCAGCAAACGGTGGTACGGATCTGGACGTAAAAAGTAGAATAAATAAAGCCCGCGTTGCCTTCGGTTCTCTGTCTCAAATTTGGAAATCCAGTCAAGGCTCCTTACGCAGTAAGTTAAGATTCTTCGAATCCAATGTTAAATCCGTGCTATTATATGCTTGCGAAACCTGGAAAGTCTCGGCTACCATCTCGAGAAAATCGCAGGCTTTTGTGAATCGCTGTCTACGTCACATCCTGAAGATCCGCTGGCCACAAACTATATCTAACCAGGAATTGTGGCGCAGGACAAGTCAAAAGCGGTTGGACGTCGACATAAAAAAGCGCAAATGGCAATGGATTGGTCATACACTGAGGAAACCAAACGATGATATTGCGAAGCAGTCTTTTGAATGGGATCCTCAGGGTTCACGGCGGATTGGAAGACCAAGAACAACATGGAAATCAACAGTCCTAGCAGAAGCTAATTCCCAGAGAAAGACGTGGCCACAGTTAAGATATCTAGCTGCAGATCGTGAAGGATGGAGACGTTTTGTTGGCACCCTATGCCCCGAACGGGGTTTCAGGAACTGATGATGAAAATTATTGTACTTAATATATCTAAGGCATTGTACAGAGTTTGGAATCAAGCACTCTGATCGAAAATGCGTGCATTTGGACCCCATGAAACTCTTTTTCGTTGGATTCGTAAATACCTTTCGAACCTCTCAATACAAGTTGTGTTGGACGGATTCAAGTCTGATATTCGCAAAATAAATGCTGGTGTGCCCCAGGGCTCTGTTTTGTCCCCGACTTTCTTCCCCATATCTATCAACGATCTACTCTCTGAAACTACTGATCCAACAAATTGTTTTGCTGACGACAGTACTCTCATGTTTTCATATTCGTTTCCAGATTCACATCCATGTTCTTCGGATGTGGAGCTGCAACGGCAGCGTATGATAAGTTCATTGAATTCTGTTTTAGAAAGCATTATACAATGGGGATTAAGAAAATCGCGTAGATTTAATGCTTCAAAAATTCCATTTTGTCTTTTCTCATCAAAGCGAAACAAACCTCCAATTTATTCTGTGGAATGACCAGATATTTAACGTTGCCAAGAATGCTGCGAGGTGTTTATGTTTCCTTCGAAGATGTAAGAAGTTCTTCACCCTGTCCTGTATATATTCGCCCAAAACTCGAGTATAATTCCCATATTTGGGCAAGTGCTCCTATAACTCACTTGAGTTTTATGGATAGAATTAAAAAAAGAGCTGTGCAAATGATAGGCGATCGATCAATAACAGAAACATTTACATCTCTTGAGCAAAGATGTGAAGTTTCTTGCCTTTCGTTATTCTATCGTTATTTCTATAAACAATGCTCTAACGAAATAGCCAGTTGCATTCCCCCTGATACTAGCACTGCTAGGAATGCAGTTTAACCCTGAGCCCAACTTTGGACGTACTGTTAAGTATAGAGATTCTCTCTTTAGTCGCACAACACGAATGTGGAATGCTTTGCCAGGCTCTATTATTCCCTCGCATTTTGATATGCAGAACTTTAAAACTAATGTGCATCGGTATCTCCTCTTTCATCCTTCTCATTTCCCTAATGCAGGGCGGTTTTCAAACATTTTAAGGGTATATAAAAACCCTTTTCGCGGGTGTAAATTATACAAAAAAGGCTTTATTCGAATTATTTTTATTCGATACGGTAGGAACACCGATTTTTTTTTCATAAGAATTCTTTTAGCCATTTTTGAGAAAAATAAGTTTATAGTTTACGGTTATTTGGCAGGTGAGGTTATTATTTGAGCTAAAAAAATGAAAAAAGTCATCTAAATTTGAAGACGATTGAAATAAAATCTGTACAGACAGACAGAATTTCTCCAATAACTCATTTATATGATTCTCTGTCATTGTAATGTCATGTTTAATGGTTATCTCATTTTTTTTTATTTGCACGAACATATGACTTGCATTTATTATAGTTCCTATAATCGTAAGTACAAATTTTAAGGTGCTGTGCTAAAAACGGTAGCCCCGTCCATTTTTTTCGATTTACTCGAAAACTGACTAACCGATAACAATCAAAATTGATGTTGAGGAAAATGTAGGTACCCAAGTTAATTTCGCATTAAATTATTTTATCTAAAAAAAAATGAAAAATACATATTTTGTATCAGTAATTTTTTTTTTATTTTGTTATTAAATTGATGTGTTTGAGTTTGCATCCCTGGTTTTTTTAATTTTTGAAAAAACTGCAGGTATATAATCACATTTGTTATAGAAACAAAATTTCGTTTAAAGTATTCCCCTGAAAAATATTTTACTTACTGCGAGTAGTTTCGAACAATCGAAACTCACAAAAATCGAATAAAAAACTTCGAAACCCTCTTACATATGTATCTCAAATTTTATTCGACGATGTGATCGCGCATAAGAGTGCGATTTGTTTTCATAAGCGATCGCACATCGATCGATTTTGTATGCATAACTCTCTCTTTTTATTCTTCTACTCTTTGATACACGTAAGCAAACAATTAATGCCTCGGGTTCTTGAGTATGTGTGTTTCTCTTTGCCTTTCGTTCTTATTTATTTTGACCATCGAGTGCACCTAAAAGAAAATGTAACTACATAAAGGGTGTTTTTTTTAGACGTGTGGTTTTCAAGAAGAAATAAAATGCATATAATTTAACGTTATGGCCAACAATTTAGCTTTATTATAAAGATAAGGGTTTGCCATTATGTTTAAAAATAAATAAATTCCAGCCGAGAAGCCCAATTTTCCTAATTTTGTGAAAATCGGGATCGGTGGCCATCTCGTTTTAGGCCCATTAACCGAACGTGTGACGCCTGACGCGCTTGATGGTCGTTCGGTTTCAATTCTTACACGAGTTGGATTTTGTAAGCCCGCAAATCAAGATCCTTCCGCAAAATCTTCCATAAAGTGGATGGGCACAGCTCCAATTGTTGCGCGCGATGGCGAACCGAAACATTATTTTGGTAATACATTTGCACGACTTGCAAACGTTTTTCAGGTGTAAAACTATTGATTATGAAATGGCAAACCAAACTGAGCATAAATCAAGTGACAGCTGTCAAAAAGACCAACCCCCGAAAAAAGCATTGCCAGATTGAAAACACATCTAAAAAATACACCTTTTACTTGATAGTTAAGTATATAGGGTCAAGTGAAACTATCATCTTAGCAAACATTGATCGAAGAGAAAGTAATCATAATGTATACAAAATTCTGATTTAATTATAAAATATATGTTTGGTTTCAATGCTTATGATGGGTAACCAGATTATTATCGAACAGGCAGTTTACTTTTCTCAAATTTCAATATTTTTTTAAGGTAGAAGTAGAAGTAGCCAGCTGCATTTTTCCCCTTAAAAGTTTCTCCCGTAATACTCGTCTCGCAAGGAATGCTCATCTGTTCACCCTTGAGCCCAATTTCGTACGTGAAATATAGGGATTCTTTTTTAGCCGAACAACACGAATTTGGAATAGTTTACCCGACGAGATTTTCCATTGCCATTTTGATCTGCAAGCTTTCAAAACCAATGTTAATCGACACCTCCTATTCTTCCCTCGCTATTTAACTAATGCCCACGCAGTGTGCTCTACATTAAAAGGGAAGCAAATAGTCCATTGTGCACGCGTTAATAATAAAAAAATAAATTGCACTACTGGATCGCACGTACTTGCTCTTATGGGCTGTCAAAGCTTGGAATAAAATTTGAAAAATATTAAAGGAACTTCAAAGATTATATTCGATTTTTCTGACTTTTGATTGCTTGAAAAAGTACGTAAAATAGTTTTCAGCGGAAAAAATTAAACGCCATTTTATTTCTTTAAAAAATGTGAAAAAGTGTTAATTTTTTTTTCAAAATCGTTAGAACCATTTTTAAATAAAACGGTTTTTTTTAACAACTTTTTTTAAGAAATTGAAAAAAATAATTCAAGAATACAAACTTAAGCACAAAAATTAAGTACATTTAAAAAAAAAAAAGTTTAAAAAAATTCACTTACCCGTTTTCAAAAAAAAAAGTTTTTAAAAAATTATTAAAAAATACAAAAAAAAAGTTTTCGAAAAAAAATTTATGTAAAATTACTCAGGCTGCCTACATCTTCTTGAATATCAATTTTGATTGTAATCGGATCACCAGTTTTCGAAAAAGTCGAAGAAAAAAAAAACCGGTCTTATGGGAGGTACCGTTTTTGCATACCTACAGAAGTACACTGATTTTTTTAAATAAAAATTCTTGGAGCCGTTTTCGAGAAAAATAAGCTTTTAAATAACGGTTATATGACAGGTACTGTTATTTTTTGAGCTAAAAAAAAAGTCAGAAGAACCTTAAGTTCAAAATTTGAAAACGATTGGTACAACCGTTTAGGCTGCAGTCCAAAATACATCAGACAGACAGACAGACGGATAGAATTTTGCCAGTAACTCAAATATGTTTCTCTATCGTCGTAATGTCATGTTTGATTGTTATCTCAAATTTTTTAATCTGCACGAATGCATAACTTGTATTATAGAACCTATAATCGCAAGTAAAAATAAAAAGGACACTGCAACATTTCTTCCCGCCACTTCTGATTATGCAAAAATTTGGTTCTATCAATTCGAGAAACATTTTTTTTAAATTTTGACTAGATTAAATGAAATTTTGTTTAAAGAATTTACGGCCCTGATGAAAATGCCTGAAGCTTACTCTGAGAATATAAGTGCATTTATACAGCAAAATTGTGGCCAAGGTCAAGCATAAGAGAAAATCTTACAAACCCATTAAACTTTTCGAATGATTCGATATTTTTCTATTATGTCATACCTTCTGGGAACTCCTTTTACTGACAAAATTTCCAACTTCCTATCAACCGACTAGAATAAATTCGTTTCAAGTAGATATTTCACTCTGCAGAATTGCACCCTGACGACAATTATTTTCCATTCTTCTATTCGACAAATCCTGAAGTATAAATTTCAACTTAGTTTATTGGAAGAACTCAGTAACTTTATGCAAAGGCCTTTCCTCTTCTTTCATCCTAAAAGGACGCTCTCCATATATCTATGCCCTCACTTGCTAATAGGATGTAGTGTACCTAGGGAGCTAGAGACAGGAAAGCCTTAAATCATTTGCACAAGAAACTTTTTTCAATTTAACCTTTCAAATACGAGAAGGAGACCTTAGTCCTTGCACCAGAGAAAAAGAGCACACTTGAGCGTTTTTGACAAAATCAAAAAAATAAGAAAATACAAAAAAAAAACAAACTTTTTTTCTTTTTCGTTTGATTTTGAAAAGCTAGTTCGGACGATATAAAATCAATTGAAATCGAAAAAGTTTAATTTGTTGTCACTTTTAAAACACAGGACAAAACGACAACTCCTCTCAATGACACAAAAAAGTTAACAAGAAGTTTTTCAAAGTTCCAAGTAGTCGAAAGTGGTAGACAAATGCAATTGAGCATATAAAGGGGTTGGGAGGGTATCTAACAAATTGAAGGAATATCAAGGCAGTTTAAGGATCCAAGTTGAATTTTGGAAAACCACTATACACAACAATACTATGGATCAAATCTAAACCTATCAAAGGTGACAACTTTGTGTACCTTTGTGGATGTCCTGGGAGAAGGATTTGATTTGAGTAGAATTGCAGTTCCGGCCGGTCTTTTTGGTATTTTCAAAAAAGAACTTCACATCATTTCATGGAAATTGTTCATAAATATTACCAAATTAGTATTCGATCCGGTTTATTGAGGCTGAAGGAATGTGCTTGGCTGGTTTTGATGATATTCGTATTTGTTAACTGATAATTGGAATAGAAGTCAGGCTAAGGATATATAACTCTTTAATTGAAGAAAATGAATAGAAAATCCAATATTTTTTTCTTTTTCTGGTAGATTTGTGGTTAGAATTATTTGTGATTTATTGATATCGATAAAAAGAAAACGAACTGTCAATAAGATTGGTATTTTATTTAAACCGAGGTTACTAGGTCTGATGATCGATAGCGAATATCTCGCACTTGATGGAGTACAAAGTGCGGCGAATTAATTAATTAAGATTACATCATGAAAGTGCATTGTCTATGAACGTTACTGTGAATGGCCAGGGTTATCGCGCCATGATTAACGAATATTTTTGGCCCGAATTGGAAGGACATGGATTTGGACGACATGTGGTTTCAACAGGATGGTGCCACAAGCCACACAGCACACATTACAATCGATTTATTGAAGAGTAAGTTTTTACTCCTCTAGACTATTTTCTTTGGGGCTACGTTAAGTCATTGGTTTATGCCAACAAGCAGATGGCGCCGCTGTTGGAAGAGCTCAGAGCCAACATTGAACGCGAAATAGCCAGTTGCATTCCTCCTCTTAAAAGTTTCTCCCGTAATACTCGTCTTGCAAGGAATGCTCATCAGTTCACCCTTTAGCCCAATTTCGGACGTACCGTGAAATATAGGGATTCTTTTTTTCGCCGAACAATACTAATTTGGAATAGTTTACCCGGCGAGATTTTTCCTTGCCATTTTTATCTGCTAACATTCAAAACCAATGTTAATCGACGCCTCCTATCTCTCCCCTCCCCTCCCTATCAACCTAATGCCCGCGCAGTGTGTTCTACATTAAAAGGGAAACAAATAATCCCTTGTGCGCGCGTTAATAAAAAAGTCTTTGAAAATTGTGTCCAACGAATCGATTGCTGCAAACGTGCCCGCGGTAGCCATATGAACGAAGTCGTCATAAATGTTTTAATTGTACTTCAAGCCGATAATAAAGTTTTTGAAATATCTTAAATGGTTTCGGTTTTATTTAAACAAAAAGTTGTCAAGTCCTTATTCGATAAGCCCAATTATGAAAATGAAAGCAAATGATGTGGAAAAAATAAAACCCGGTAATGTACTCAAGGGCGAAAACGAAAACTACTTTTGGTGACAGCGAAATAAGAACACAACCATTTCGTTCGGCGTCTGATAATCAACTGCATTATTTCAATGCTTTTGCTTGTTTGCTTAACATAATGATATGTATGTGATACACAGAAAGAAAGAGAAAATAGTAATAACTAATGATCGGTTAAATGTACATTTAATTGTAACGTATTTTAACGTGGATACCCAGATAGAACATTGACGTAAGTCTGGATCGCTAACCGCTCGGCCAATCTCGTTGTGGAATTCGTAGCAATACATCGGTATACTAACCTTAGGTGGCGCTACAGTCCGGGGTGGACCTAGGCATAAATCGGTATCACTTTCATTTAATACATGGAATCTTTGATGTTTAATATCCGTATATTATACGTTCATTGAATAACTTCAGATCTAAGAATCGAAATCGTAAGATTATTAACAAATATTATGTGTTTATTAGATGTACAATATTTCACCGAGATTTGTAGAAAAAACACATCCAATAAACGTATATAGATACGCCATGTTGACAGCAATGCAGTTGTATTCATCTTTTTCATTTAGTATATGTTTCGTATACATACAATAAATGTATATAATTCGATGTCAAATGCTTTGTAATACATGGAATCTTATATATGTCTAATTAAGGTTTATCATAGACGTATAAATAATATATACATATATACATGTAAAAATAAACTAATAAATACATTTATTGGCGCGACAGGTCCTTAAGGAGCCAAGGCCTAGTGACTTATACTCTCAACCATTCCTGTGTGTATGTTGTTAATCTGCAAAAATGGAAGGGACCTACAGTTTACCGCCGAGTCCGAACGGCTAAATGAGATGAACTTTTTCGAAATAAATTTTACTCTTGGAGGTTTTGTCAGTTCCTCGTAATAGGTAGTACCCTTGAAAAAAAGTGGCTATGAGCTGGATTCGTATCCAGGCTCATTCGATTAGTGGTCCGACACACTAACCACTAAGCCACGGGGCACTACAATATACTATTACTATATACATATATTGTATGTATATTACCCCTTCTTGTCCTATCTGGGTATATAATGAAACGCAAATGTATTACAGCAATCTGTTGCAAGCAGGTTTTCACCGAGGAACTTCTTTGGGGCAGTAGTAGGGCGGCGGCATTCTCGCCGTTGCACGGATATGCTCGACGGTTTGGGAATGGTGCCTGCCGTTTCCACTGTTCATTTCCACTGTCACATTTAAAAAACAAAATTAAAAAAAAATGCACTCGTTTTCAAAATATTGATTTTTGAAAAAAAAATTAAGAAAATTATTAAAAATACAACAAAAAATATTTTCGAAAATATTTGAAAATAAAATTACTTAATCTACCAACATATTTTTGAGGTTCAATTTTGATTGAAATCGGATGACCAGTTTTCGAGAAATTCGAAGAAAAAAAAAACAGTTCTATGGGAGGTACCGTATTTAGCCAACTATCTTGAATTTTTTGTTCACCAAAACATAACCCAGACCTATAATAGTATACTGATTTTTCATAAAAATTCTTGCAGCCGTTTCCGAGAAAAATAAGCTTTGACTTAACGGTTATGTGACACCGTTAATAATTGAGCTACAAAAAAATTAAAACACTCCTCAGTAGAATGTCAAAATAGCCTGTAGTTCTAAATTTGAAGACGATTGCCCAACCGTTTAGGCTACAGTCCAAAATACATCTGTGCAGACAGACACACAGCCAGACGGAAAGAATTTTGTCAGTCTCTATCTCTCTATCTCTATCATCGTAATGTCATGTTTGATTGTTATATCAACTTTTTTTCTGCACGAATGTATAACTTGCATTATAGTACTTGTATTGGCATGAAGCTCTTTTATCGAAAATGCGTGCTTTTGGGATCGATGATACACTTGTTCGTTGGATTAGAAGCTATCTTCTGGACCGTTCAATACAAGTTGTATTGCACGGATTCAAGTCTGATTCGCACAAAATAAATACTGGTGTGCCCCAGGGCTCTGTCTCCGACTCTTTTCTTGATTTTTATAAACGATCTTCCGTCTGTTACTTCTAATCCACTTAACTGTTTTGATGACGACTCTACCCTCAGCTTTTCATATTCGTTGGATAATTCACGTCCTTCGCCTTCGGACGTACAATTACAACGGTACCATATGTCAAGCTCATTAAACTCCGATTTATACAGCATTGTCAAATGGGGTAATAGAAATCGTGTGGAGGTTAATGCTTCGAAAACTCAATGCTGTCTTCTGTCGTTAAAGCTAAACATTCCCCCAATGCCATTGTCCATGAATGGCAATTACATCGAAGAAACCGAGAAGCTCTCAGTACTCGGTATGTGTGTCAACGACGATCTCCGTTGGAACGACCATATATTTGAGATCGCTAAGATTGCTGCTAAGTGCTAAGGTTTTCTTTATCGGTGTAAGAAGTACTTTTCCCCATCTGATCTGGCTACAATCTATAAAGCGTTTATACGCCCTAAACTTGAGTATAACTCCTACCTCTGGGCAGGTGCTTCGCAAACATCGCTTCACCTGCTCGATGGAATACAAAATCGAGCGTTAAGATTGATAGGAAATAGAACTGCCGCTGAAACAATTGCCCCTCTCGAACACCGACGCAATGTTTCATGTCTTTCATTATTTTATCGTTTCTTTTACAAAAAATGTTCACTCGAAGTAGCCAGTTGCATTCCTCCCCTTAAAAGTTTCTCCCGTAATACTCGTCTTGCAAGGAATGCTCATCAGTTCACCCTGGAGCCCAATTTCGGACGTACCTTGAAATATAGGGATTCTTTTTTTAGCCGAACAACACGAATTTGGAATAGTTTACCCGGCGGGATTTTCCCTTGCCATTTTGATCTGCTAACATTCAAAACCAATGTTAATCGGCACCTCCTATCTCTCCCCTCCCTATCTTCGTAATGCCGGCGCAGTGTGTTCTACCTTTGTATATACACTGCAAATGTATATACAATGGTTCTACTTTAAAAGGGAAACACATAATCCCTTGTGCGCCTGTTAATTATATAAAAAAAAAAAAAAAAACCTGTTGATAGCCAGACCGACATGGGTGAAAAGGCGAAATCCACCTGCGCTGGATTCATAGGTGTCACGCCGGACCAAGTTATCGATTCTGCTTACGGAGTTCATAGTCGAGACCCAAAAAGTGCAACATTCATTGTAAAAATGAAATCCAAGGAAGCTGCCTCGAACGTTTTGAAGAAATCTTTTAGGCTCAAAGGGACAAAAATAAGCATACATAAAGATCTGCCCTTCAATATTCGGCAACGTCCTTTGTATATACACTGCATATAGTACTATCATGGAGCATCATTTTTTAGTTCTGAATAAAGTCGCAATGAGGCGTGCTAAAATTGCCAATTGGTGTGAATATAGAATAAGTACAGACAACAAAAGTTTATTAAAAACTGGTAAAATATAGGTAAAAGGTTCTCGTCTCCACTATTTAGAGTTAGTTCTGAATCAACCAGGAAGATGGCCAGACGAAAAATGACCACCATGAGAGTACTATAGTAAACGTATATACAATGCAACGTCGTGCAAAAATGATTCCGATCATTAAAGCACCCAAAATGAGAATATCTTTAAGAGATGATAAGCTTCTTATTGAAGGCGGAGTCTTTTTCTAGGAATCCGTGCAAGGGTTGATGTGTGGGGAACAAAATGGGGTTGAAATTATTAAAACACTTTTTGGAGACATTTCAATTGACTATAAAATATTTATGAATGAAACCACATTTACAAATCATGTCAACAAAACTTCAAGTTTGACGTCAAATGTCATTTCTGTTAGTGATGCCAAATCTCAACTAATGCAGATGTCTACTAAAAATTCTTTGGGTGGGGCCACATGCTCTAAGCCACCATCACACGATGCATAATGTGTTCCAGTCTACCAGAGTGAAATAGAGAAGCTTTTAGTAAATTAAAAATTAAAAATATTAAGCTATAACATATCAGGGCTAAAAAATAAATTAAATTTTGTGGATTTTTTTAATTATGCTAAGAGCTTTGATATATTTGTATTATTTGAAACTAATCTTTTAGAATATGATGAAACTAGATTTAAAAATATATTTTTGAATTTTGAACTTAAGTGGATACCTGCAGTAAAAACATCTATATTTGGAAGAGGAAGTGGAGGTGCGTTATATGGATATCGTGACAAAATTGATGGTATTTCTGTTAATTTTAAAACAACGGATGGATTACAAACCCTAGATATTAAAACAAGCAACTGCGAAGTAGTTTTGGTACCAATTTATTTAAATTGCAACCACTGGCAACGTGATTACGAAAGGCTATGTGACACTCTTCAATTATTGAATACGGCTTATATAATGCTTTTAGGTGATTTTAATGGTCGGATAGGGTTCCCCCAAAATAATTTCGTAACTGGATATGACGGCGCGTATTTGAACAAAACACGCAAATCTAAGGACTCAGTTTGTGACACTAAAGGTGCAAAAATTCTACAAATTGGCGATGCCTATGACTGTCGTGTTCTGAATGGAAGCTGTGCGGGTGGCCCCGAAGGCCAATTAACGTTTATCCGAGGAACATCATGTTCAGTAATTGATTACTGTTTTATAGCTGGTAAATGGAATAATCTCTTGGACGACTTCCGAGTTAGAGCGGCGATTTTTTCTGATCACATGCTCCTAGAAGTAACATTTTCCGTATTTGCTAGTGTAAATCAGGTGGGATTAAAACATTTAGGACTTTTACCGAAGCTTGTTTGGAATGATCGAATGAGTTAAAAATTATCAACATAAATTGAATATTAATCTTGAAAATCTAAAACTCTAAAATCATCCAGCTGATATCGAAAATTTAACAGAAATCATAAAGAAAGCTGTATCACACAACAATCAATCAAGAGAAACTATTGTCTTTAAACAAAAGTGGTTTGATTCAGAATCATTAACATCACCTTTATTTCAGTATGCAGCCCCTATGTTAATAGATGACAAATTGGATGCACCTTTTACACTCCAAGACATTCAGGAAGCTATAAACAACTCAAAACGAAATAAAGCGCCAGGAAATGATCGAATTCCATTTGAATTTTATAGAAATTCCACAAATGAGTTTATGCAAGCACTTGCAGTAGAATTCAACCGGATCTTCGAAACAGCTCAGGCCCCCGATATGTTTAAGAAATCTTTAATCTACCCGTTACAAAAATAAATTGCACGACTGGATCGCACGTACTTGCTCATATGTGCGGTCACATTGTAGAATAAAGTTAAAAAAATTAAAGTGAACATCAAAGCATTTATTCGATTTTTGTGATTTTTGATTGTTCGAATAAATTACGTTAAAATGTATTGGGTGAAATAATTTAAACGCCATTTTTATTCTTTAGGAAATGTAAAAAAAGTGTGATTTTTTTTTCACAATTGTAGGATCCGTTTTTAAATAAAACGGTTTTTTTTAACAACTTTTTTTTAAAAAATTAAAAAAAATAATTCAAGAATACAAACTTAAGCACAAAAATAACGTACATTTAAAAACAAAATTTAAAAAAAAAATCACTTACCCGTCTTCAAAATATTGATTTTTCAAAAAAAAATTTTTTTTTAAATTATTAAAAATACAAAAAAAAAAGTTTTCGAAAAAAAATTAATGCAAAATAACTCAGGCCACCTACATCTTCTTTAATATCAATTTTGATTGTAATCGGATCTCCAGTTTTCGAAAAAGTCGAAGAAAAAAAAAACCGGTCCTATGTTAGGTACCGTTTTTAGCCCACCATATTAATTTTTTTTTTTTCACTAAAGTATAATGCATACCTACAGTAGTACACTGATTTTTTTTATAAAAATTCTTGGAGCCGTTTTCGAGAAAAATAAGCTTTGCCATAACGGTTATATGACAGGTACCGTTAATTTTTGAGGTAAAAAAAATTTTCTAAAAACTACTCTGTAGAATGTCAAAAGTTTAAAATTTGAAGACGATTGGCTCAACCGTTTAGGCTGCAGTCCAATATACATCCGTACAGATAGACAGACGGACAGAATTTTGCCAGTAACTCAAATATGTTTCTCTATCATCGTAATGTCATGTTTGATTGTTATCTCAAAATTTTTAATCTGCACGAATGCATAACTTGTATTATAGTACCTATAATCGCAAGTAAAAAGGTGACTACAAAGATCCAGGCAAATTACAGGGGTATTTCGTTTCTTAACACTTCTGCCAAGTTGTTTTCGGCTTTAATATACAAATGGCTCAGTGAATGGGTGAAAGAAAAAACATTCTAACAGAATTCCAAGCTGGCTTTAGAAAGGGTATTCCACGATCGTCCAAATATTTGCACTTACCAACATTGCTGCCACTTATAAAGATAAACACAGGAATCTGTACGCCTTTTTTGTCGATTTTCGTGCAGCATTCGACACGATGTCACGAGAAGCGCTCTTTTACAAATTGTTCAGAATTGGAGTATCAACCAAAATCATTCGTATTTTGAAAGCACTTTATGAAAGTAATGTTGCACTTGTGTGGGATGGAGATTTAATCTCTGAAGAATTCGAGACTACAATGGAAACTAAGCAAGGGTGTATACTCAGCGCATTACTCTTCATTCTGTATATTAATGATATAACTGATGTTGTAAGAGGTGGGATAAATTATTATGGAGTTACAATTCCAGCTTTAATGTATGCGGATGACATCGTCTTCTTAAGTGATTCTGTTGACGGTCTTCAACTAATGATTAACAGGCTTGACGTGTACTGTAGAAGTTTGGAATCTGACAGTCAATTTGCAGAAATCCAAAATAATGGTATTTAGGGATGGATGCGGCCGGTACACTAATCTGAAAAAGTAGAAATCTAATGGTGAAGATGTGGAGATCGTACGCAAATACAAATATCTTGGAATGCTAATATCAGCAAACCTAAATGTAAATATACATCTAGGCGAAAAGTTAGCAGATGCTAAACGAGCTATTTCATCGATATAGGAACGCTGCCTTAAAAACAAATATGTATCACATAGTGCGAAACAAATGGTATTTCTTACTACTGCTGCATCAATACTACTGTACGGAGCTCAAGTATGGGGTTATAGATCTTATGAATCCGTTGAAAAGTTCCTTCGATATTTCTTAAAGAGGATGTTCCAATTACATAAAAATACTCCAAATTATATGTTATATATTGAAACGTGTACTCCACCCTTGTTCTTGCGTACAATGGGATGACATTTCAACTACGTTGTAAATGTGTTGGAGATGGAAGAAACAAGATTATCAAACATAATATTGAGAAATGTAATAAGAACGAGCGGAGGTTTATGCAATATTTTTTTTTTTTTTTTATAATTAACGCGCGCACAAAAGACTACTTGTTTCCCTTTTAATGTTACACATTGCGCGGGCATTAAAAAGATAGGGAGGGGAGAGATAGGAGGTGTCGATTTATCATTGGTTTTGAATGTTTGCAGATCAAAATGGCAAGGGAAAATCTCGCCGGGTAAACTATTCCAAATTCGTGTGGTTCGGCTAAAAAAAGTATCCCTATATTTCACGGTACGTCCGAAATTGGGCTGAAGGGTGAACTGATGGGCATTCATTGCGAGACGAGTATTACGGGAGAAACTTTTAAGGGGAGGAATGCAGATGGCTACTTCGAGTGAACATTTTTTGTAAAAGAAACAATAAAATAAGGAAAGACATGAAACATTGCGTCGGTGTTCGAGAGGGGCAATTGTTTCAGCGGCAGTTCTATTTCCTATCAATATTAACGCTCGATTTTGTATTCTATCAAGCAGGTGTAGCGATGTTTGCGAAGCACCTGCCCAGAGGTGGGAGTTATACTCGAGTTTAGGGCGTGTAAATGCTTTATAGATTGTAGCCAGATCAGATGGGGAAAAATACTTCTTACACCGATACCCTAAGCACTTAGCAACATTCTTAGCGATTTCAAATATATGGTCGTTCCAACGGAGGTCGTCGTTGACACACATACCAAGTACTGAGAGCTTTTCGGTTTCTTCGATGTAAGTGCTATTCATGGACAATGGCATTGGGGGTATGTTTAGCTTTAACGACAGAAGACAGCATTGAGTTTTCGAAGCATTAAACTCCACACGATTCCTATTACCCCATTTGACAATGCTGTATATATCGGAGTTTAATGATCTTGACATACGGCACCGTTGCAATTGTACATCCGAAGACGATTGACGTGAATTATCGAACGAATATGAAAAGCTGAGGGTAGAGTCGTCAGCAAAACAATTAAGTGGATTAGAAGTAACAGACGGAAGATCATTTATAAAAATGAGGAAAAGAGTCGGAGACAGAACAGAGCCCTGGGGCACACCAGCATTTTTTTTGTGTGAATCAGACTTGAATCCGTCCAATACAACTTGTATTGAACGGTCCAGAAGATAGCTTCTAATCCAACGAACAAGAGTATTAAAGAAAGAGAAAAGCACGCATTTTCGATAAGAGAGCTTCATGCCAAACTCTATCAAATGCCTCGGAGATATTAAGAGCAATAATCTTACTTTCACCAAAGCGATGTAAAGATTTGTTCCACTGTTCGGTGAGATATGCCATCAGATCACCAGTGGAACGGTTGCTGCGGAAGCCATACTGACGGTCATGGAGAAGCTTTCGATCTTCGAGATATTTCTTAAGCTGACGGTTAATCAGTGTTTCCATGACCTTAGAAAGAAGGGATGTCAGTGCAATGGGTCGGTAGGAGGAGGGGGAGGATGGGTCACCTTTCTTAGGAACAGGCTGGACAAATGCTGTTTTCCATCTTCTAGGAAAGATTCCAGAAGAGTAGGAGCGATGGAATAGCTTACACAGTGGCTTTGCCAGTGTGGAAGAACACCTCTTCAGAAGAATCGGGGGTATACCATCTGGGCAAGCAGATTTGTGTATATCGAGATCTTTGAGAACTCTTGCTACTGTACGAGTGCGGAAAAAAATGTGTCCCATGGAAAAATTTACATTCTCAAGTACAGGAGGGGCAACGTTGCTATGCGGCAGCGTGGAGCTGGCAGCGAAATTGGCGGCGAGCAAGTTTGCCTTCTCTGAAGAGTAAACAATTGGTTTGTTATTGTCGATGAGCGTTGAAACCGAAGATGTTGAGGAGTTTTTAATATTTTTTTCAAATGACCAACATTTTTTACTGCCTTTGGGACACTGCAGAATTTTTTGCCGTAATTTTTGGTCATGCAACAATTTGGTTCTTTCAATAACGGAGTTGCATGAGTTTCTTGCTTGTTTGTGCTTTTTCCGATTTTCCTCTGTAGGGTTGGCTTTGGAAACCAAGACTTTTCTTCAGGTATGATGCTTTTTACTCTGTTAGGAATAAAAGCTCGCATCTCTAGAAGAATCACATTTGTGATCATTTCAGCACTGGCATCAATGTCACATATCGAGGAAGCATAGTGACCAGTTAAAGTTTCGAAAAAAAAAAAAAAAATCAGGCCGTCCCAGTTGGCTTTTTCGTATTGCCAAACGGTCCTGGTGGGAAGTTTTTCTTTAACTGGATGGGTGGAGGATGAGAAATTAGCTGAAATGGCACAATGGTCTGAAGTGCCAAATGGAGAAGTTACACTAATGGTATATTTATCAGTGTGAGAAGTAAGAAACAAGTCAAGAGTATGGGCGGCTTGCCCAGCAACATCCGGTATACCCTTTGGCACATCGATCAGGACAAAGTGGGTCAAATGTCGTATAAAAGATATATTGAAGATGCTAGAGCCAACAGCAAATGAAAATACATGCTTTCTAAACTGCTACTCTATGGATAAAATCAGTACGATCTTTAAAATGAGAGGTGAAATAGTAAATCAAAATTTAATACCCCACCGCTCCGATTTACCAACACTCTGCGAACTTTGCAACATGAGGAGAAGATGTGTTCCATTTTCTGGCAGTTTGCCCAATTTTGAAGGAACTACGAGTTATGGTGTTTTCAAAAGATACTCTAGAAGAATGTGAAGCATTAAGCATTTTAAACGGTGAAAACGGATGGGATGTTTTATACAGATACGCAGTAGTTGCACTTCGATACAGAAAGCGAATTTTAGAGGGAGATTTTTAACAATTTTGTATTATGTATTTTAATTAACTTTTTGTATGTAAATAAATTCAGGATAAAATAATTATATTGTCAACCTGGTAGACGGCCTAAGGCCAAAACAAATAGGATTAGTTATTTAATCATTGTTATTTATATAAAATTATAAAAAAAATTAAATAAAAGTCATTTAAAAATAAAACTAACCATCTTGAACCTATGTATAGTCTATAGTGCACCAACATGCTATGAATTTAAGCTTCAATAGCTTAGTTCCGAATGTCGGGTCTTGATGCAAAAAAAAATTCTTCCATTAAAAAAAAAATTATGATTTCAACAGCCTTCTTGACATCCAGCAATATCACTCCAAATTATGCATGAGCTAGCAATATTTAATAAATACGGAGGACTCTTGCATGTGCTCAATAGTCCTTACAACGAGAACGAGCCTTGGGTCGTTGGTCAGGCCCCCAGGCAAAATTATAATCCACCCACGAAACTATGAACGAACACTTTGGATCAACACAAGTTACCTAAAAAAGTCAAAAACCAAAAAAGGACACCATCCACACACACAATAAACAAGAAGGCAGCACCAACAACATCAACAATAACGACATCTATGATGATGTTGTATAAAGTAAACAATTTGTGTTGAGCACCCAGGCAGGATGTGACGGCAGTCCTTATAGACACTAATTGGAATTCCCTCCTTAAACTGGATTTTAAACTTATCCACACAATATTGATTCGGCAAAAGGATTCTATTAAACCAAAATGCACTCTGCCTCATTAAAAGCTATAACATGGCCAACATTCCATTTGCCCTGCCAATACACAATTTAGGTGGATGTTGTTCAACCCCATCCCTCCTCCGTGCCGCTTGATCCATTTTTCAGTCCGTCAGATGCACAATGACGCAAGGAAATTATTACAAAAGCAAAACTTTGGGCTAAACTCAATTTTGAAATATGAAACTGCAAAACAGGATGATTGCTGAAAATTGCGTCGTCACATCCAGAGAGGATGTCATCGTGTCAACGGCCGGAGAGGAGTTCCTGAATCCTGATGCAGTGTGTCGTCAGCACTCTGATTAGGTCGTAGCCCCCATAATTGTTGTTGTTGTTGTTTTTGACGTCGTCTGTCTCTGGGGTCGTTGGCAATTTAACTTCTTCGCAGTGTTTTTTGAAATTTGAAAAACTGGCAGCCAAAACTTATACACAACTTGCCAACAGGTAAAATTTGCATAAATGCATACATGTGTCCCAGCCTCTTGGTCCTTACAGGATAATGCAATTTGAAAATTGGGAACGAGTCGAAATGAATGCGGGACTGCTTGTGCAGGTTTTGGTGTCGAAGTGCTGATGGCATTTGCATGCTTCATTCAAAATCTAGAAAATTAAGCTTTAATTTACCGTCTCTGGTTGTTGCAAGGTTTTGAAGGATGTGTGGTAGGCAACCAATTAAGTTGTTGAAACGCAGGGAAAGGATTTCTTTAGATAGACGTCATGTCCCAACGACGACTTGACTACACGTTTTTTAAGGAAATAAAGGCTTTTAAGAAATTAGGGCGATAGGTATGTATATCTTTTAAATAAGGAATGTGGCATGAAAGCACGTTTTTTGAAAAAGGGGAAAATTCTTTACAATTATTACAGGTGAGTGTAAGTGTGAGGACACGTAATTAGGGAACTTGAAGAAAATCAAAAAACCACGTAAGGTAAGGGTATGTTAATTTGGTTGCCTTTTAGAAAGTTTGGAAAGAAATTTTTTGTCCTTGGAGATTAGTGGATTTTTTAAGAGTTAAAGAATTTAAAATTAAATTCAATATTTATGAAATACACAGGTTTTATTTTATAGATAATGGTATATATAGTATTTTTGTTTAAATATGATTTTGAGCACGATGACTGTATTTCTTATTTTCTGAGTCGTCTACATGCTTCCTGCTTATCGCAATCAGGGCAAATCTTCTGCCTATCTGCATCTAATCCAAAACTAGACATGGTTCCGTACAGTTCGTCTCTGCTTACACTGTCATAAGCTGCTTTAAAATCGATAAACAACAGGAAGAACAGGGTCTCGATGTTAAATTCTTGGGTTTCCTACAGGATCTGGGTCGATTGTAGATTTTAGAGCCGGCTTGGTAAGGAACTCCTTCACATAAAGCACTGGACAGGATGTTATAAGCGATGTTTAAGACGCTAATTTCTCTATAGTTGGTGCAGATAAGTCTATCTACTTTTTTATGGAACGGGTAGATGGTACAGAGATTCAAATCATCGGGAATGTTTCCATCCGACCATTTTTGCAGATGAGTTGGTGTATGCACCTGACCAGGTCATCTCCAGCGTGTGTAAAACTTCCGCTGCTTTGTTCGTATTGAGTCTGGCAATGGCTACTTTGATCTCAATTTGGTCGGGGGGGGGGGGGGGGGTGTAGCTCTTGGTTATCATCTAGGTTGAATGGTCCTGGTCGATCATTGGCGGGATATTGGACGTCATCGCCATTCAACAACTGGTTGAAGTAGTCTCTCCAGTTGTTAAACATCGATTGCTACTACAGTGTTTCCATCCTTTGCATTGCAATTGCAAGTCCGAGGATGATGATGTTCACTGTTTCACTGTTCTGTAGAAGTTATGCACTTCTTTCCTGTTAAATCACCTCTGTATATCCACGACTGGTGATCTTTTTGCACCTGACTTAACGTTTTTCATCCTTCCTACGATCAACGTAGAGATTGTAAGATGCTCTAGTTCTTTTGCGGAGGCACGATCTGTATGCCTCCGAATTGGCTTTGTTTGATTGACCACATTCGGAGTCGAGCCTCTGTTGTGAAAAAGCCCAACACCTCTGACGCTGCATTTCTTATGACTTGTTGACATGCTAGCCATTGGTCTAAATCCTCCGACTGAAAGTATGAACTCCTATTTTCAGTCGGAGGATTTCGCGCTAGCTAAAGGGACACGCTATCAGCATAGACTGTGGCAGTCGCTTCCGATTTGCGTCGTTTCCTTGCGTTCTTGTTGATCGTCTAACAGCTTCCATTGAAATCCGAACCAAAGTTTTGCACCAACTAAAAGGTGATCCGAGTAGATGTTTGCTAGAAAAAATGTCTCCGTCAATCGCGACATGATCGATTTGGTTGTAGGTTCGACCATCCGGTGACCGCCATGTGCCTTTATGAATGTCAAGACTAGTGAATCGCGTGCTGCTTATGCTTAACAAAAAAATCGATAAGCCCGAGTCCGTTTCCGGAGGTCGTTTCGTTCGTGTAGGCTGTGCTTTCCGATTGTATTACCAAATACTCGTATGTTCTCCATCCCAATTTTTGCGTAAAAATCCCCCTATAGGATTTTAAAGTTCTCTTCTGTAGGAGCATGGGTAGTGTAACCACCTTTCCAAGAGCGCATTTATGTACACAAAAGTTTTCATTATTATTCACTTCAACATTTTAAACGCAATTTTGGAAAAAATTGTGCAGTTTATTAGTCCATATTCTAACATCAACAAAAACAATTGTCCATCTGATGCAATCTCATTCAACAAATAAGGCTGCTTCTTTAATTTAATTTTTTGTTGTTGAAGAACGCATTTAGATCAATTTCACTGTTGCATATGCCCTGTTTATATGTTATTTTATTTTTTGTTTTTTTACGATGGTGTATAGTAAAAAATGTGGAGAACAGCAAACATGTCTGTCATTTTTGTCCCAAAATACAATAAACGTCAAAGTGTGTCACAGTGATCTTTGTGTCTCGATCTCACGGCAATGACGGCAATGGGGCGATTATTACGGCAAAACATCTTGGAAAGCAGCGAGTGACGATGACTCCGACAACAACCAAAAGCAAAACTAATGCGAGAATTAAGAGTTGAGGAGCCAGATCTCTATCGTCTCGTTAAACAGGGCACGTTTTAACGCCAAGTTTCAATGCCGCGTTGTAATATACCGCAATACATATACATATCCCATGTAACAAAGAGCGCGATTTCAACGACGCCGTGTCGAGTTCAACGCAGCGTCAATACGCGGTGTCAATACGCGACGTTAATACGCGGCATCAATATGTGACGTAAATACGCGTCGTTGAAAACGCGCTCTTTATGACATGGCATATGTATTGCTGTATACTACAACGTTGCGTTGAAACGCGGCGTAAAAATGCGCTCTATTTGACGAGGCCTTTAAACTTTGACGTTACACGTTTGACGTCGTTTGAGAATAAAAATCCTAGGAACGAGCATAAAATATTTTTTTAAAATTGAAAACAATTCACAAACCTGTTTTTTTAGTGGCAATACATATTTCTTTTTGATTTTGTTAACATTTTGTAAATTAATTTGAAATAATTTTTTTTTTAATCATCTCGCCGTCAACCTGTATTGTATGGGTATACGCAATTGCAAATCCGATAGCACCACGAAAGCTATTGAATAAAAGGGTGTTCAACTTTAAACGCCCAACCGTGACAAATAATGACATGGCATAAATTCGAAAATGACAGCTGTCTATCTTCATATCCCTATTTTTGGTATTCTATCAGGGTTTTTCTTTTTAAGCTCTGAGCAAAGCAAAAGCACGGAGTAGAGCCTAAGCAAATTGATTATTGAAATTAATTTGTTTACTTGTTGTTAAAGTTTTAAGTGTTTATTGAAAAGAAATTGAAAAAAAAATGGATAAAGCAATTATATTACGAGAAGCTTACAATTTATTTTTTGTATCCGATCAGGAAGATGATGATGATGAACCAGCTATTCGACCGACGCCATTTTCATGTTTGTTGTTTGTTCTTTCTTTCCAACAAGTCTTGTCAAAACACAAAAAACGAGTGAAGTTGGCCGCGCTCAGCCTTTTACTTCATGTGCTCGTTCATTTTATTCTGAGCTCATAGAGCGCGCTCCGATCAAGCTCCTATTAAAAAAAGAATCACAAGATGAGCGCTCAGAATGCTCCGAGTTAAAAAAAACCCTTGCTTTCTGGTTGAGTTTTCTGAATTTGTCAACACCCACAGCAGCAGTGGGTGCAAAAAAAAAGAAATCTCATATTTCATCAGCGTAAATTAAACTATTAGTTTTAACAGTTTTGTAGTAGGTATAACTTTTAAGTGATCTTTTCATTGGCCTCTTCATCTAAATTACCATATTTTAGGCGTTTTTCTTTATTCGTTCAGAGCAGAGTCTGAGTTGTCAAAAAAGAAGTTGTATTCCTTTTTTTCGTTCAGAGAATTATCAGAGGGTGCTCTGAGAAGGCTGTATGCGCTCAGAGTAAATTGACTGATTATTCTGAGAAAATGCTGAACGAAATTAATGTCACTTTAGAGTTGTAGGCTATTTCACTCTAACCCATGCACATTGCCTTCACTACTCTTCGAAAAATAGATGCCAGCCAAAACGAAAGTAACAATAGAATTATGTGCATAATATTGCCGCCTGTGAACAAGCCATATGAGAAGTGTCGATTTGTGACAGCCAAGTACTAGAACGTATTTCATAATTATATCTGAGCGCTCAGATCACGCTCGGTTGCTCAGACTCTGTTCAGATACCTTTTCTGAGTGAATAAAGAAAAACGCCTTTTGACGCAAGAACTGAAGCTCGAAGACCATATATTTATAAAATAGAGAGTGTTTGTTATATGGGTACAAGTCGAGCTAATTTTATAAATACCTACTCGTTATATTTAACGTCGTTTAACGTCTTTAATGGTCCTCGTTACAATTTCAAGGTGCATTCAGGAGCTTCGAATTGTCAGAAATAATAGACAATTAAATTCGATCATAAAAACATTATTGGAATCAAAGCTATACCATTGTCACCGATCATTATCATCAGTCGTAAAAAAAAAAAGCATTGCAATCTACTTAATGTTCGTAAAATACAACACCAAACTTTTGTTTCATCAAAATGTAAAAATAAAAAGAAGTTTGAATGAATATAAAAAAATCTTTATTACCAACATCCACAGACATCAAAACCCATAAAAGCCAAGACAGAGCACCCAATTACCGAACGAAAATATGAATTGAGTTCCCATTTACAGTCATTTCAAGAACGAATCGGCATCCTTCCTTTTGGTGCTGCTACTAGCCTGCAGCCACTTCCAGCCAGCGCGCACCAAAGATGTCGACGGCACGTTCACAGCAATATGACATTTATGACAGTTCCCAGAGTGTAACAATCAACTTCCGACTGTCATTAAATTACTGTCGCCAGCCATACTGACAATGACAACTATACAATCGTCATGCCGCCAGTATGTGGCATAGGAGCTGCTCTCTTTCTCCCTCAATCTATCTCCACTATATCCTTAAAATGCATTTTTAAGAATCCTTGAGACATAGCACAAGATACGGGTGTAGAAAAATGAGACCAAAGGATTCAACAATGTGAGCAGAGCGTAAAATGTTCCTTGTAAAGAGTCAAAAATTCCATTCTGCTCGAAGAGTATACATAGATCCCGTTATACGTGTATATGGCTATGGATGTAAAATCTTACGATATGTGACAGGATATGGAAGGAAGGAAGGATGCTGCTGGTGTGCTGACTCTGGCAATGAGCTCACGGAATGCACATTAAAAGTCATAAAAGGCAAGAAGCGACAAAGCGAATAGCAAACTTATAGTGTCGATGAAGAAGGATTGGATGTATGTTATGGTATTGTGGTGCAAGTTCGACGAAGACAAGCGACGAAAACAATTCCGGCTATAAGGGGACAGTAATGTTACAGTTAGTTTTGAATTTTAAGAATGTCAAGTCTATACATTGTCAGCTTAAAGTAAATCCACGTTCCACGATTGGGCTACATGACATTGCTTTCAGGGTGCGAGACTTAAGGTTGTCACTAAATATCCAATATATTGTGCAAGGGAAATGATATAAGAAAAATGACTTAGAAATTTATTTATGGAAGTGTCAAAAATTGTATGAACAAAAAAATCTATGATATTTTCTAGGCAAAAGGAAGGAAATATTTGGATAGAGGATAATTTCGCGTTTTGGACCTGTGAGTTGGCTTCCAAAATCGTGTGATTTCGACTAGACTATTTTCTGTGGGGGCATGTGAAGTGTACACCGATAAGCCAAAGACGATTGACAATTTCGAAAATAATATTCACCGCGTTATTGCCGACATTCGACTCCAAATGTTGCAAAAAGTGATCGACAATTGGACACCGACACAGCCCCAGCCAAAATAGTAAAAGTCCAACGTCTCTGATGGCTGGGTCATATAGAGTGAATGCACACCAATACTCGCAGCAAGGAACAACTGTAATCTAGAAAATTATAGTTCCAACAGAAAGAACAAAGGAGCGAGAGTCAATCAGTCTCAGTTTCAGTTGGATTTCTTTCTGGTAACGTCGAATTTAATTAACATTGACTCTGAACTACGGTAATATAATTGTGTTGCATACGATAGTGATTTCGACCATCTGGCAGTAGAAGTCAGGGTGAGACTTAATCAAAGGATATTCCGCGAATAACCCAGAACAAAAGCTCCACATCAGGTATGACAGGGTGAACTGGAGAATATTCCGTCCGTACTGAAATTGAAAGAGATCTCCCGGAAGTCCCAACCAACAGTAAGTTCTCTAACAGCGAAATAGAAAGCGCCATATTGCAATTCGAGATTATAGTCAACAGCGCCTTGGAAAGGTTAAAAACTGTAAGAGCCAGCAGGGACCGTTATGTGAATATGCCGGAGTGTATCTAGGCCATCAACACTCACAGACATAGACTCCGCAAAAAGCTTCGGCGGATATATCACAGCCTACAGGTTATTCAACAGAGAGAACAACGAGTAAAGACGCGTATACTCCGAACTCCAATGCACGAACAGGCAACCAGTGATACATCACCAGAAGGAAGAATTCAGGAAGAGGCTTGAGAACATCAAACCGAGACCCGATATCTTCAAGGAAATTAACCAGCTCGTTAAGAAAAAGAGCTCGATGCCAGAAACCATAATGCACTGGCAACATTCCACAAGAAACCACTACCGATAAAGCAGAAGCTTTCGCTAAGCATTTTTAGCAAACCTTTAAGGATCGCCCGTCCAATTACCTTTCTGAATTCATTCAAGAAGTTGAAAACCAATATTTAAAAGATACAGACTCTATACTAGAACCACTAACTAGAGATGCTTTTACTTTTTTCTGGGAATTGACTGACATAATCCATTGAAGAAATTCTAAGAACTCAACAGGATATGATGGGATTTCTAACTTTGTTCTAAACAGCTACCAAATCTAACCATTCTCTTGCTTACGATCATCTTCCACAACTGCCTGAACCAACAGCTACTTTCCTGAATCATGGAAAACGAAAAAGTAGTGCCCGTTCCGAAGAAGACCAACCGGACTAGTGTCGACGGATATTGGCCGATTTCGCGGAAATGCTGTATCAGCAACATACTGGAGAGGCTTATCCTGAGAAAGCTTCAGTATTTCACAATGCCCGGTTTAGTGTTGGCCTACCTAATCGGGTCAATGAACAAATGGGGTATCAAATGAAAGACCATCTATATCAAGAATCTGCTGGTGGAACAAACTTAACATGGGCCAAACATGCGTGCGAACGCTTCTCTTCAATATTAAATTGTCTAAAAACAATTTTGGTTTCGACTTAAGAAAATTTGAAGAAATGTACAGTAAAAAAGGTCTGACGCTTGTTTGACCCATGTTAAGTTTTTAGGATCAGCAGATTCTAAATGTAGACGGACTATGCTTTCATTTAATACCCCGTTTGTTCTTTGACTCCATCCCAATAGGGTAGACCAGCACCAAAAACGCAATCGAAAATGGCCGGTTTACCGCCAAAGAGACAAGAAAAAGTCTGTCCGAACAGCGGTTTTGTACATTTTATGTGTAGGAGTCTAAAACCCAAACGCCCGTTATTTTAAATATCCAAATTAAAATTCATTTAAATAATACCGAGCTTCAAAGATTGACCGCAAGGAAGCGCACGTAACTAATCAATCATCCAAACAATCAACCCACCATTTTACATATTTTTCATACATGCATTAACATTCACTCTTTGTTCTGCCTTCAGCGAGTCAAGTTCACACTACTTTTGTAAATTCATTCTTTTTAATTAAACTTAATTAAAGTAACTTTTCAATAATTAAAGTATTTTTACAAATTAATTAAGTATCAGAGTTTTAATTTAATTTATCGACTCTCGTCCTAAATATGTAATTTGCCATTTATTTATGACCTGATGAGGTAGGTGTTCCTACGGCCGCCTCCCCTATAATAGTATTCAAACTGTCAAGTCTAAGACTGCCTGAACACTTGGTAAGATTAACCAACAAATTTCAAAAGCATAGATCTTTTCATGTGCAGGTTAACAAGTAATATTCATCAATAAAGAAATTCAGAGCCGAAGTTCCACAAGGTTCCAAGTTGGGTCCCATACTTTTCAACATATATACTGCTGACCAGCCTACGAACATCCCCGGAATGAAAACGAAAGTGTATTCCGATGATATATTGACATACGCCAAATCCCTTTCCAAGAGAGTACAGGATCACATAAGAAACTCCTACCTCAAATGGGGACTGAAGATAAATAGCGATAAAGGGCGAGCTAATCTGCTTCAGAACGCCAAAAACACAGGAACGAGGAATTGCAGAGGTTTCGCATCACGCTGTGATAACATCAGTATCAAACTACCAGGCAACACGGTGATAAGGACAAGGACTGGTCGAACCGCTTCTAAGAATAGATAAGGATAAAGAAGCTTAAGAAGCTTTTTTTATCTCGAAAATGGCTTATAAGGTTTTGATGAAACTTTCTGAAAGTATTGTGTTACGTATGGTTCACAATTTAATCAATTTTACCAGAAACGTCGACCGCAGCGCTGGTTCAATTAAAAATCGCATCTAACAAAATTCATCTTCCTCAAGGTTTTACCCAACTATACCCTGAAAATCAAATCCTCCTAAAAAAATGTCAGTCTATTTCCCCCCAAAAAAAACTGTAGTGCAGTAAATATTTATGTACGAAATTGAGAAAATAAAGCTTTCATCAAATATCATCAACTGTGCAGCAGTCAATATATATAATGTGTAACTACATACACATACAAATCAGAACATCAACTTACCACAACATCTACAGCAGCAGGATACCAAAAGGATAATAAATTTTTGTGTGGACATCGCAAAAGTGTAGTCTGATTTACTACGGACAACTTTGTCCTCGAGTGCCATACAATTTATACGCTCGCATGTATAAAAGGACACCTCATACCTCATCCTCCAACTCCCAGCCCCGTCTTCGTCCATTCCTATCACCATTAAAACGAGGAAAAAATAACAGCCGTTCTAAGTCAAGGACGAACCATGTTCCGTGTGACTCCCCAGTAAGCTATCTCCTTAGGCGTTTTTCCGTTAAGGATATTTCCAGCACTTACTCCTGTACAACGCTTCCTCTTCCTCACCTCAATGGCGTACCACTTGACACAATTTATTCTATGCCCCCGCCGCCGCCGCATCTGTACAAAAGTGTACAGGTAGGTGGCATACATTCACCGGAATGGCGGAATGCTTGTTGCACTAAGACATTTTAATGGAATATCCGTTCAAACGGTGCTTGTTGTCGTTTTGATGCCTTTCATATTCCTGCGCGCATCCTGCACACATGTTTCCGAAGGTTGTTAGCATAGTTAAAGTATGTGTGGGGAGCATAGTATAGCTATTGTATTATGTGGCTACCACCGCACAAGATCAAGGAGCATCAGAGCGTACAAACAAAAGTAATGCTGTAATGGACCTTTGTTGGTGACATAAAGCCAAGGATAAAGTTGTTATAAAAGGTGGGATATCCTTGACAGGAAAAATCGTACTTAGTTTTGTATAGAGCTGACAGGTACCTAGGTACATATAGTTGTGACTAAAAAGCGAACAAATTAAAGCGTTTTTGTTAGACAATAGCGATGCAAATGGAATGACTGAAAGAGTCAACCGGAAAAAGGAAGCTATTCATCAAGACTCCGGATAAAAGTGATGAAAAGGTTGCGCTGTCGACGCATTAAAATGTTTTGGAGTGTTTACCAACGACTGACCTACCTCTCTAGTTCACTTAATGGGTGAATTGTGGAATGAGAGTGAGAGAGTTGCGAGTGGATGTTATTTGTGATGGCTTGTGCGCAATGGGTGGTGAATTGTGGAATTATTTTGGGGAAGTTTCAGGAGAAAAAGGGATATTGTTGCGAAAGGACAAAGGAGTAAATGTGAAACATTTTGGCGATGAATTTGTATCTCAATGGGGTTTTGAGGCTTTGTTTTAGGTTCCACACTGCAACAAGTTTAAGAAATTACATTAAATATAGATAAAATTACATTTTTGGTTGTTACATAAAACAAGTCAGTCACAAAGAATAGCTTTTTGAACATATGTATAATAAATAAGTTAAAATTCATTTCAGGGGCTCGATTCAAACGTCTTCGGATTGCAAAAAGTGCGGATATACTATTAAGTAGTTAATACAAGGTGAGCAAGAGGCACCTGGTCAAGGCAGGATAATTTTTCATGTAAGTAATGGAACTATAGCTTTATTACTTCGACCGAAATAAATTATGCTTTTGGAATAGAACAAGCTAGTATTAATAAATTCTTTCTTTTATTTGAAAGGCCCATATGGATGCCATTATATTTTTTGTATGACATCGTTCAAATGTCTTCCTCGGTTTCTTATGATAGCCGAATTCAAGTGGTCGAACTTTCAAAGGCTGTTTTCCATATAATGTTAATCGTGGCATCTGCTGTATGGCTCGTTGCGCTATTCTACTGGAGCTGCGTCGTCTATGTTCATATGATTCAATTTGGGCCATTAATTTTTGATCCTGGTTCTGTAAAGTGATTATTTCACGAACTTTGTTTTCGAAAAAGTACGGACTAATGTCGCCACCGGCCCAAAATGCACCATGAATTTTGAGCTCTTGGGTCAGTTGGGTTTTATATAGGCGCAAGTTTCGACGGGAAATTCTGCGAAGGGCAGAGTTGTTTTAAACGACATTTTTAAAGTCAAACTGAAGCAAATGAAGTTTGAGACCAACAAAATAAAATGGCAGTTCTGCAAGCAAACAATAAAGCAAGCAAGCCATGGAGTGTTGATACCGAAAAGTTCTGTCGCGTACAAAACATAGGCAAGATCTTTGACAGAAACTAGTAATATTTACATAGTCCGAACTTATAAAAAGTGTCAAAACAACAACAATTTACCGTTTTTAGTAAAAATGGAGTACCTCATCACACGTCTTATATATAATAATGAATTTATGAACAAAATATTTTGAAAACTGTACAAACGATTTTGATAATATTCAGTTTTTTATTTTTAGTGTTTTGAAAAAAAAAATATATATTTATACAGTTTTTTAAAGTTTAATAAATTTCAATAATTTAGAACTAAATAATAAATTTTATTTTATTTTTAAGATCAGATGTATATTATCTGATCTTAAAATAAAAATAACATTTATTTATTAAACATTAAAAACTGCATACAAAAATATTGAATTGTCAAAAAAAAAACTAATCAAAATTTAATAATAAGTAGAAAAAAAAAAATTATTTAAAATTTGGGTACGCAGAGTTAATAAGGCTATCTTTTCAAGATTTAAATTTAAAAAAAATCCAATTTGTCGTTACCGAGAAATTAAAAAATTAAAAAAGCTGTTATATGAGAGGTAAATATTCTTTTTTAAATGAAAGCCAAACAAATAAATTCCACGACTGGATCGCACTTACTTGCTCATATGCGCGGTCACATTGTAGAATAAAATTTAAGAAAATTACAGTGACATACATCAAAGCATTTATTCGATTTTTATGACTTTTGATTGTTCGAATAAAATACATACGTTAAATTGTATTGGGTAAGATAGTTTAAACGCCATTTTATTTCTTTAAGAAATGTAAAAAAGTGTAATTTTTTTTCAAAATTGTAGGAGCGGTTTTTAAATAAAGCGTTTTTTAAGAACTTTTTTTAAAAAATTAAAAAAGTAATTCAAGAATACAAACTTAAGCACAAATTTAACATTCATTTAAAAAAAAAAAAAAAAAATCACGTACCCGTTTTCAAAATATTGATTTTTCAAAAAATATTTTTATATATGTTATTCCTATGGGAGGTACCGTTTTTAGCCCACCATATTACATTTTTTTCTTCATCAAATATAATGCTTATATACAGTAGTACACTGATTTTTTTTCATAAAAATTCTTAGAGCCATTTTCGAGAAATATAAGCTTTTACATAACGGTTATAAGACAGGTACCAATAATATTTTAGCTAAAAAAAAATTGAAAAAAACTCCTCTGTAGAATGTCAGAATAACCTCAAAATTAAGCTTTTTCTTAATGCTTGTATGGAAGGTCTCGTTATTTTTAGCCCCAAAAAATTTTATTTCAAAAATCCTCCTGAGGAATGCCAAAACAACCACATATACCAATTTGAAGGTAATCGCTTTAGCCGTTTAGGCTGCAGATATATTATATATACAGACAAACGGACTGACCGACTGACAGACTGGCAGACTAACAGACTGACAGACTGACGGACTGACATACTGACAGACTGACAGACTGACAGACTGACAGACTGACAGACTGACAGACTGACAGACTGACAGACTGACAGACTGACAGACTGACAGACTGACAGACTGACAGACTGACAGACTGACAGACTGACAGACTGACAGACTGACAGACTGACAGACTGACAGACTGACAGACTGACAGACTGACAGACTGACAGACTGACAGACTGACAGACTGACAGACTGACAGACTGACAGACTGACAGACTGACAGACTGACAGACTGACAGACTGACAGACTGACAGACTGACATACTGACAGACTGACAGACTGACAGACTGACAGACTGACAGACTGACAGACTGACAGACTGACAGACTGACAGACTGACAGACTGACAGACTGACAGACTGACAGACTGACAGACTGACAGACTGACAGACTGACAGACTGACAGACTGACAGACTGACAGACTGACAGACTGACAGACTGACAGACTGACAGACTGACAGACTGACAGACTGACAGACTGACAGACTGACAGACTGACGGACTGACAGACTTACAGCCTGACAGACTGACATACTGACAGACGGAAGACTGACAGACTGAAAGACTGACATACTGACAGACTGACAGACTGACAGACTGACAGACTGACAGACTGACAGACTGACAGACTGACAGACTGACGGACTGACAGACTGACAGACTGACAGACTGACAGACTGACAGATTGACAGACTGACAGACTGACAGACTGACAGACTGACAGACTGACAGACTGACAGACTGACAGACTGACAGACTGACAGACTGACAGACTGACATACTGACAGACTGACAGACTGACAGACTGCTAAGACAACCACATATACCAATTTGAAGGTAATCGCTTTAGCCGTTTAGGCTGCAGATATATTATATATACAGACTGACAGACTAACAGACTGACAGACTGACAGACTGACAGACTGACAGACTGACAGACTAACAGACTGACAGACTGATTCCTAAACTTGCCCTCTAGTACCTAAAATCGCAATTAAAAACAACATTGCCGTAAATATCTTCAGCCAAGCAATACCTATCGGGTTTAAATTTAACAGGATCACCCGCTGAGCTAACGTGAATATTACCTCAACATTTCAACAAAATCGGTCACGCTGTTTTGGAGTCCATACACACATTAAATTTTATATAAAAGAAGAAGAAGAAAAGATAATTTCCAATATTGAAGAAAAACACCGGTAAAGCGGTCATTGAAAAATTGTGCTTACAACTTTTTAAAGCGAAACAATTTACTCTGATAATAAAAAGTGCTTGACTACGAATCAAATTTATTCTCGTCTTTTTATTTAGATCAAGAACAATATGAGTTAAAATATTAAAAACTTATTCATCTGTTCCATGGAATTTGGCTGACTTTACGTTAAAACCCAAACAATAATTTTTAATTTTACTTTACACTAGCTAGTGCCCCGTGGCTTAGTGGTTAGTGTGTCGGAGCCTAAGCAAATGAGCCTGGGTTCGAATTCCGCTCAAAGCCACCTTCTTTTCCGGAGTACTGCCTCTTGCGAGGAACCGACAAATCCTCCAAGAGTATAATTTTTCTCATGTAGCCGTTGGGACTCGGCGGTAAACTGTAGGTCCCTTCCATTCTTGTAGATTAACAACACACATACAGGAATGGTTGAGAGTATTAGTCACTAGGCCTTGGTTTCTTATTTATTTTGGAATAAAAGTAGCTTGTGTAGTAGGGTGGCGAATTTTGTAACTCTTCCATCTACCAAATTTCCCAAACTCATGCAGTCGTTGGAATGGAAACAGCTAAAGCTATAAGCTATTTTAAACCTAAGCCTCTCCCACAGGAACCGTTATTTTTTTTGGGATAAAAAGTAGCTTATTTTTCAATCCAGCACCTTATCCATCTACATACCAAATTTCATCCAAATCCGTCGAGCCGTTGAAGCGTGATTGCGGAACAAACATCAAAACATACAAACGATTTCATTTGGATTCCTTTTCAATGAATATATTTATTGAGAATAAAGAAATCTGCTTAAAAAATCTCATCTCAACTGGAAAAACCGATTCTATTTACAGATTGATGCCTAATAATTAATTAATTTTTAAGCCTTTTAATGAACCAGAGAGACTTAAGGGACGTTTTCTCTCGAACCGAAATTTTTGAACAACCGCAAATAAAAAACAATTGCACAACTGGATCGAACGTACTTGGTCATATGTGCGGTCACATCGTCGAATAAAATTTAAAAAAATAAGTAACATTAACGTAGAAAAACAACACTATGTGAACTTATAAAAAGTGTCAAAACACAACATTTAACGGCTTTTAATAAAAATAGAGTACTCCATCACACGTCTAGTATAATAACGAATTTATGAAAAAAATATTTCGAAAATTGTAGGATGGATTTTGATAAAATCCTGTTTTTTATTTTTAGTGTTTTGAATTTTTTTTTTATTTTGACATGCAGTTTTTTAGAGTTATTTTTAATATACATGTGATTATGATTTAAAATAATTTTTTTGATCAATTTAAAAATATTGATTTATCAAAAAAAAACTTCAAAAATTAGTTTTAACTAGAAAAAAAGTTATACAAAATTTTGATATGCAGAATTAATTTGCCTACCTAGATCTTCCCAAATATGTATAAAATTTTAAAATTTGACATAAATCCAGAAAGCCGTTACCGAGAAAGCCAAAAATTAAAAAAAAAGTTATATAAACGCTACCGCTAATAGATTTTGTGTAGACCGTAAATTTGGTTCTGACCAAATAATAACTAGCACCAAAAAAAAATTATCAAAAAATTTCATCAAAATCGGTGGAGCCGTTTTCGAGAAAAATAAGTTTTTTGATTCGAAATTATATTTTGGACCCTTTTTGACACTAATATTAACAATATATATACTGATGTGCCTCAAGGTTCCGGATTTGAAAATAAAGGCGAACGGTTTTAATTCAAGTCGACTCTATTTCTGACATCTTTGATCACAATTTCGGCGTTATTAACAAATCAGTGTGCAAGGAAACTTCTGAAAAACAGTTTTACCCGTGGGACTCTTTTTTTCTAAATCAAAAACTTCGATTCTATTTTTTGATTATGTTTATTTGAACCTTTATTGTATTGGTCAAGTCGAGAAGATGATATCGACCAAATGGGCGCCGTCACAATTGATTGCCATACGGGCTCGTTTTATGGCATTTTTCATCACTTCAGTGAGAACTTCGGGCGACAGATTCTCGCACTCGTGTCGAATGTTGTCCTTGAGGGCTTCCAGTGTCTCGGGCTTGTTCACGTAAACACGGGACTTAAAAAACCCAAAAAAAAAGTCTGAAACGGTTAAATCGGGCGATCTTGCGGGCCAGTGCAAATCGCCAAAACGAGAGATGATGATGATGATATGATTTGCAAAAATGAAAACATATTCCAATAGGGTGATTTCTTTTTGCCCACCTTATATCGGGTTTTTCAACAGGGACGCTACAAAAGTAGAGCGACAGGGACAGCCAACGACGCCATATTTCTTGCCGCTCTTTTGACATTTCTCTTCAGTAAGGTTTGCCATTTTATGATGGAAAGATATACGAGCCAACAACGAGTCAAAATTATTAAAATTTACTACCGAAATTCGGAGTCAGTGGCCTCAACGTTAAGAGCGCTACGTCCAATTTATGGTCGTCATAATCGTCCTAGCAGATCAACAATTGAGCGTCTAGTGGATTTTCATCGAAAAATCATCTTCAGCTCATTTCTGGCTGAATGGCTTCGTCAATAACCAAAATATGCGGTATTGGTCAGGCAGCAATCTACACGTACTCCATGAGTCATCATTGCATCCCGAAAAAATTACGGTTTGGTGTGGTTTATGGGCGGGCGGCGTCATTGGGCCGTAATACTTCTTACGTGATGATCAAGACCGGCACGTTACTGTGAATGGGGATCGCTACCGTTCAATGATAACCGAATATTTTTGGCCCCAATTGGATGATATGGACTTGGAGGACATGAGGTTTTAACAGGACGGCGCCACAAGCCACACAGCAAATGTCACAATCAATTCATTGGAAACCAAGTTTAGAGAACGTGTTATCTCACGAAATGGTCCAGTCGCTTGGCCGCCTCGGTCGTCCGATTTGACGCCGTTAGACTATTTCCTGTGAGGCTAAGTCAAGTCTATGGTCTATGCCAACAAGCCAGCGACGATTGATGAACTTCGTACGAATATCGAACGTGAAATTGCAGCAGTATCGGCCGATTTATGCTTGAATACCGATGAAAATTGGGTTCAGCGTCTGGACTTCTGCAACCGTGCCTGTGGTGGCCATGCAAAAGCAATCGAGTTCCATACATAATGGCATCGAACGTACTTTCACAGTGATTTCTTAATAGAATCCATTAAAGGGAGGCAAAAATGAAAGGTGAAAGGAAGATTTTTGTTATTCTTTTTCTATAAGCATTACTCCAGCGTAATAGTCAGATGAATTTCTTCCTTTTAAACATTTACCTGTAATAGTACCATCGCTTGGAATGCCTATCAATTTTCCTTGGATCAATATTTTCGACGGACTCTTAAGGATAGAAACCCATTCTTTAGCCGCACTTCATGAATGTGGAACGCTTTAATAGGCTTGATTTTTCCCTTCCATTATGATTTACAAACAATCTTCAAAAAAATGTCCATCAGTACATCCTTTGCCTTCTATTCAACTCCTACACGCCCGTACTGCTGTACTTCATAATAAGGGTTTGATAATCCTTGAAATCTTGCCTTGAATGCTTGACGATAACAATAAAAAAAACCAGGGCATAACCTGGCTCTGTCTTAGCTTTATTCATTAACATTTATAAGAGAAGGCGTCCTTATTAAAAGACCCCTTAAATTAAAATAATTAAAAATATCCTTGTTTATGTTTTCAATGGTTTCCAATAGTTGCAGTTTCAGATATTTTTGCCATTAAAAGTCGACTTCTTGGGGAAAACTTCAATTCAATTGAGATGGAATCAATTAGAGCACATTTTTTTTTTATTAATAAACACATTGATTTGCCCATAATTATACAAATTGGAATAGTGTGGAACAGTTCTTATTTGAGGCATCATTTCTTGGCTTCCCAATTAAAAAAGTTTTAAAAAAGGAATGAGAAATGTTTCCAATTGAAAACTTCAGATCAGACAAACAGAAGTTAAAAATGAGAGCGGTAATTAGTTTACAACAATCTTATTAATTATTAATTAGAGAAGGGCAACACAATTATATTAATATCATTTTGACATTTGTCAAACATTCAGAAGTGGGAAAATCTAGATCAAGTTCGAAACTTCTTATTTTCATTTAAATTAACCGCGTTATTGTCACAACAAACTTTTCGTTTCATTTCATTTTTAATTAAACAACAACTAACCACGCTGTATATCTGCGAAGCGTGGTCATGTTTGCCTAGAGCTAACAGCTGTCAACTTTAATTGCAGTGCACAACAGTCCGACTTGTCTAACGGAAAGTCATCATTTGGCCAGCCCAAATACATTGAACATGCATTTAAGCCAAACTGTCATTAGTCTTCTTCGTCCTTGGAGCCATCAGTCCGTCACCATGGCCACCAAACGCAATATCCAATAGAAATAGATACATTTTATAGCGACACAGATACTCTCACTCTTAAAATAATCGCAGATTTACATTGCCAAAAGAGTGCACGTTACATACATACATAGATACAAACTAAACTCATAGATACTTGAAACTTTATGTGTGACCCAGGGTTTCCTATGGCCAGCCAGAGAGAGAGATATGATTACAATTTCAAACCAAACGCTTTCAACTCTCAAGCCGGGACGCAGCCCACATTTGAGTGTCCTTTGTTATTACAATGGGCCCGTTCCGTATTTGTATCTACAATCTACATGTTGAATTTGCAGCAAAGTGATGGGGAATATTTTGGCCATGTTTGTGTTTATACAAAAGTGCTGTGTTCAATTTCGTTAAGTGGATGGAATGCTCTCTCAGCCATGCATCCAACTAAATTTGTTGCCATCGATTTTGAAATTGAATAGCATTGTGATGGGTATTGAAGCATTTGAGGATTGGTGGATTGGAGGTGTGTGAGCTGCGAATGCGGATGCCATTTCTGTTCGCATATTTGTAGATATTCCAGGACATTTGTATCTACATCATTCGAGGCACAATCGATGCGAGTAATATCAATAACTTGATGAATCTTTGGTGCGGTATAAATTACATAATCTGGAGAATTTGTGTGGCAGGTTGGAGGCAATTGTTAATGAGGTCAACGCGTGTGAAGCGGGGTGGACGAAGCTTTGATGTCGACAGGTGCCCGGCGGATATATCACGTGGAACAATTGCGATTTAAGGATAGAATTGAATTTTAATGGCAGCCACCCGGCTGGGGGCATTATTCCCAAATTGAAGGTATATTGCAGTTGGTGGCAGTTATTTGAATACAATAGGTGAATTGGAGAACAAACCTGAATAATTATGTGCCAGTGCCAGTGCCAAGGTGCTATTTGATATGGTTAAATGGAATGTACATTCAATTCCAAATATATGTAGAACTCGGAGAATATGGCCGAGTGTTGGTTGAATAGTTTGAATTAGTCAGATCGAAATTGTATTTATAGTAGACGAAGTGGCACTGAATATGATGTATTGTTCTCGGAAAGATCTTGGCTATTTTGGGAATTTAATGTTAATTAAGTACTTCAAAGCAGTAACTTAATGAATCCCAAAGAATTGGAATAGCAATTGCAATTGTATTTGTATTTGTATTTTTTATTTTAAAAATCATTTCCAAAGAAGGACAAATGTACGTCTAATAAATTATTATAAGTCTTTAAAAGACGGGAAGAACACCGGCTACTCCAAAAGAAAACTCCAGGAACAACGTGCGGAAGTTTTACCAACAGGTAAAAAGAACATGCCAAGGAAAAAAATCCCGCACAGAAATTTGTACAGATAGGAATGGAAACCTCGTAGTAGAGTCACAGTCGGTGCTGAGTACATGGAAGGACCATTTCTTGCAGACTGTTAAACGGCGATGAAGGCCAAAATCCCGCTGTCAGGCAGAATGAACCATTCAACATGGATGATGACAGACAAAACTTCCGTCCACCTGACCAAAATGAAGTAAGGATAGCAATATCTAAACTCAAAAACAACAAAGCTGCTGGACCCACGGACTACCCGCCGAACTTTTTAAAGCGGCCGGAGATGACCTGGTGGAGTGCATACACCAACTCATCTCTAAAGTTTGGTCAGAAGAAAGTATGCCTGATGAATGGAACCTCAGCATCGTTTGCCCGATCCACAAGAAAGGAGACCCTCTAAACTGCGCCAACTATAGAGGAATAAGTCTCCTGAATATCGCCTACAAGATCCTCTCTGCCGTACTATGTGAACGCCTGAAACCTTTCGTCAGCAACCTGATTGGCCCCTATCAGTGTGGTTTCAGACCAGAAAACTCCACAATTGATCAAATGTTCACTCTACGGCGGATCCTGGAAACCACCCAAGAATTCCAAATCGATACCCACCACCTCTTTATCGATTTTAAGGCCGCGTACGATAGCATTTGTAGAGACGAGCTATACAGAACCATGTCAGGTTTTGGCATTCCCACAAAACTCGTCCGACTGTGCAGGATGACGATGGAGAACTCTCGCTGCTCCGTCAAGGTTGGTTCTGACCTCACAGAAGCTTTTGACGTCCAAAAAGGATTCCGACAAAGTGATGCGCTATCGTGCGATTTCTTCAACTTAATACTTGAAAAAATTATAAGAAACTCGCAAGTCAATTGTAGTGGGACAATTTTTTTCAAGTCTGTGCAATTGCTAGCATACGCTGACGACAGAACTCGGCGAGCTGTCAGTGGAACGTTTGCTAGCATTGAAGCTGAAGCGGCAAAGATGGGACTAGCAGTCAATGAGGCCAAAACGAAGTACCTGCTGTCCACAAAAAGGGACAAACAACATCGGCGGATTGGACAAAACATCACAATAGACAGGTACAACTTTGAGGTAGTTAGGGACTTTGTGTACCTCGGATCCGCTATAACATCTGACAACAACATCTCGTCAGAAATAAAGCGAAGAATTACTCTTGCCAATCGCTGTTTCTATGGGCTAGGAAGGCAATTGAGTAGCAAAGCCCTCTCTCGAAAGACAAAGGAGACTCTGTATCAGACCCTAATCATCCCAGTCCTGCTCTATGGCGCCGAGGCATGGACTCTATCTAAAGCGGATGAAGATATCATTAGTCGTTTCGAGCGTAAGATTCTTCGGAAGATTTTTGACCCTATCTGCGTTAAAGGGCTTTGGAGGAGAAGGTTCAACCAAGAACTATACGAGCTGTACAGCGACATTGACCTGGTCAAAAAAATACGCATATCACGTTTAAGATGGCTAGGTCATGTAGAGCGAATGGACAACAATGCTCCGGCTCGCAGGATCTTCGATTCTATCCCAGAGGGTAAACGCAGTCAAGGAAGACCTCGCCTTAGGTGCCGCGCTCAAGTGAACGACGACGTCAATCAACTTGGAGTGCGAAACTAGAGGCAGCTAGCCAAAGACCGAGCTGGCTGGAGAGGCATGTTGGTTGAGGCCCAGGTTCGTCCCGAACTGTAGCGCCACCTAAGTAAGTAAGTAAGTCTTTAAATCGATTCAACAACGTGCAATTAAAAAATTAATGCATCTATTAACTTATTCTGAACTCACTAAACACTTTTAATGAATTGCCAAAATAAGTGAGAAGTGAACCCCTAAATCTTCTTGTGTTTCCTATTCCCGTGTCCGTGGGCATCACCTGTGGTACTAGTGAAAAAGAAGGACCGCAGCTCGATTCTGCGTGGATTACCGGAGCCTCAACAATGTCACCAAGAGGACAGTTACCCCTTGCCTCGAATAGATGACATCTTGGATACCCTTTCTGGAGCGAAATGGTTTTCTGGCCTCAATTTGAAAAGTGGCTATTGGCAGGTACAGATCCATCCAGAAGACAAAGACCGCTTTCACAACGGGAAATGGACTATGGCAGTTTACCGTTATGCCATTTGGCTTGTGTAACGCTCCAGCCACCTTTGAGCGTTTAATGGAACGTGTGTTGCAGGGTCTGACATGAAAAACCTGCCTGGTGTACTTGGATGACGTCATCGTTGTGGGTAAGACGCGTCCGCTGAACATTGCGACAACTTGAGCGAGGTGTTTACACGACTTCGAACAGCACATTTGAAACTAAATCCAAAGAAATGTGCTCTGTTCAAAGCTGAGGTGAAGTACTTGGGTCATGTGATATCGTCAAATGGAGTAAAAACTAACCCGGAGAAAATCGAAGCCGTGAAAAATTGGCCAGATCCCGCCGACAAACACCAGCTGAGGAGCTTTCTCGCCACATATTACAGGAGGTTCTTGAAGGATTTTGCGGGATTGCAAAGTGTCTGTACCAGCTGACTGAGAAGAGAAGACAATTTAAACGGTCAGGTGAGTGCGAAAGAAGCTTTCAACATTTAAAACAGCAACCCCTGGCAAGACATTTATTGTGGACGCGGATGCTAGTAACGTTGGAGCAGTTCTGTCGCAGATACACGATGGGCAGGAAAAAGTGGTAGCCAATGTCAGTAAAGTTCTGTCGCAACCAGAGAGAAACTACTGTGTAACCAGACGGGAACTCCTTGCTCTGATATTAGCGACAAAACATTTCCATAAATACCTCTATAGACAAAGATTCATCCTGCGTGCAGATCACGCAGCTCTAAAATGATTGCTACAGTTCAAAAATTCTGAGGGACAAGTAGCAAGATGGATCGAAAGATTACAGAATTAGGACTTCGAAGTACAGCTTCGCAAAAGAAGACTGCACACTTTGGAGACCATGTGAGCCCAATTGCAAACATTGTGCGCGAAAAGAGGAAAAGGATGAAGGTATTTCTGTTCAGAGATTAAGAGCCGAACCTTTAGAGGGTTGGAGTGCCGAAGAACTTCCTTGCATGGAAGGAATCTATGGAGAAGCCAAACGCAAGAGACATCTCCGACAGAAATCCTACCTTAAAGGTATACTGGGCACAGTGGGGCTCTCCATGTCCAAGAAGGTGTTTTGCGTAGAAAATGGGAAAAATCCTTTAAGATGCAGCTTGTGGTTCCAAGATCGAAAGTGCGGGAGATTTTACGGCAAATGCACGATGGAGTATCCGGTGGGCACTTGGGAATGAACAAGACACTGGACAAGGTACGGGAACGTTTTTTTATTGGTTAAGTGCATGAAACGATGTAGAGAGCTGGTGTCGAAAGTGCACTACATGCGTGGCTAGCAAGGGACCCAAAGTCAAAACACGAGGTAAAATGCACCAGTACAATGTGAGCACCCCGTTTGAAAGAAGGCCCGTTCCCGGAAACTGAAAACGGTAGCCGTTACATCCTTGTTGTCATGGACTATTTCAGCAAGTGGCGCGAGGCGTTTACGATACCCAATCAAGAAGACCGTTGTCGAGCAGATAGTGGACCACTAGATCTACAGGCTTCAAGTGCCTATGAAATTGCATTCCGACCAAGGGTGAAACTTTGAGTAGAAGGTATTCCAGGAAGTATGCGCATCACTTGGACTAAAGAAAACACGGACAACACCTCTTCATCCACAATCACATGGACTAGTAGAACGATTTAACAAGACCTTAAGGGAACATCTGTCCAAAGTCGTGAACGAAAACAAATGGGATTAGGATCGAAGAATTCCTTTATTCCTTATGGCCTACTGGAATGTGGTTCATAATACAACTGGATACACTCCCTCCGAAATTCTATTTGGACGAACAACTCACATCGCAGAAGGAGAAATTAAGCCACCAGGTCATCAGAGTACCTTCGATGAGTTCGAGGCTAATATGAGAAACGCTATTGTTGAAATAACGCCACATATCTGGAAGCAATCAATCATTGTGTAATGTCTGCTCGTTGCTCATGCCAAAATATTCTAGTTAGAAAATAGCTTCTAAGAGAAACATTTGGCTAACTGGGGCGGTTTAAATAATTTTTTCAAAAGTTTTAACTGATCGTGACGTAGATTCCACCGCAAATATATCACAAGCCCTATTTTTTCAGGAATCAGGACTCTTATCCCAAGAATCAGAATAAATGTTTTATTCGAGCTGCAAAGAGGTTGGGTTGTTATAAAACCAACCATAATGAGATTAATCGGATGAAGTTTATAAAAGCCAGAAAGAAATATAACACTAATTAACAACAGACCACATTTTTACATGACTACAAATTAAGGCAAACAAAAAAACTAAAGTGTCCCAGATGTTGACGCGATCCAAAGGAAGACGCAAGTAAGAAAAGTGCATTTATAATTAAAAACTAATCTAACTGATCTACTATAAAATAAAATAATAATAAAACTAATAATAATACAAATAAAATCTCTACAGTTTAGAGTCTACACCATCTACACATCTGTGAAGCTGTTATTTTTTAACGGCACCAAAATTTCAATGCAAAAAGTCAAACTTTATAATATAAATAACAACATTAGAAAATAGAAACGCATCAGCAGTGCTGCCACCCTATAGTTGATTATGCGCAGTATATATGACGCAGTAGATTGCAAAATATCGCAGTAGATCTTTCAATATAAATTAAACATATATATAAATACTAGCTGACCCACCCTGCGTTGTTTGAGCTTACGTAATCAGCGCTACAATACCAGTGACAGTAACTAAACGCCACCAACGTAATCGTGTTATTGTTGATATGAAAATATAAAAAAATAAAAGATATGAAAATATATACAGAGAAAACTACATTTTCAGTAATATTTCCACCTCGGCGACACCTATCGGGTCAAAGTTTTGCAAAAGACTTTCATTTTGTTATATTTATTTGATTATTATAAATATTATAACATGTTGTGATTTTGAGTCAAACCGTGCCATAAATAAAAAAAGATCGAATAAAGCCACCTAGCGCCACCAAAGAGTATTTAAAATAGCCTAAGTTACTTCTTAAAAAATCAATTATCTATGTATGTAGTTGTGAAAGTTCCGTCAAAAACGGTTAAAAATTTTATATAATTTATATTTATTAATTAATTTATAATAATAATTAAACTGAACAACGAAATGTGCACCTACCGCTTGTGTAGAACTTTCCGACTTTTATTTTTTCCTAAACTTTGGCGTAGCAAACAACCTACCTACCGCGTTCAATTATGTTTTCAAACCAACCAGGAACCCATTGAAACATACACACAAAATTTTATCCATATCGGTCCCGTCGTTTTGGACTTTTTTAATTGAACCCGCTCATGAAAACTTGTTTCTTGATGTTACTTGCTGCGCAGTAGATTGTCATAAATGGGTTAAGCGCAGTAGATCTACTGCTAAAGTAGTAGGGTGGCAGCACTGCGCATCAGAGCAGCGTTGTAAATGCCAATTAAAAATCTAAGCTTTTCCAAGGTTTTTTTTTTAACATTCAAAGAGAGCTTAACAGCTTTAAGCTTTTAAATTTGTTTAGAATTATATTGAAAGTTTAAAACATTCTTTATGACCTACACACCTAGATGGGTCTGTTTTTTTCTAACTGGCATTTAAGAAGTCGGTTGGAAAATTTCCCACTGTTTTCGGAAAAAAGGAAATCTCTATACTAAACATATCGTATAACTAAACTGTTATACGATATGTATACATACAATGACATAACCAAACAAAATGTATCTTATTGAAAGCAGTTAATTAAAGAAGAAAGAAAATATCCTAAATATGAAAAACCATTTTCTAAATCAGAAGGTTTTATGAGTGTATGTAGATACAAATATATTTTACTTTTTTTTATAGAAACAAAAAGTTTTCCTTATTTTAAATGCTTTTTATTAAAAAAAAAGTATAAGAAAGCTGAAGGGCTTAAAGCTTGTTGCTTCTGCAAATGTTCAAAGAAAATTGCTTTCTCACGAATAAAATGTTTTTTTTTTCAAGTTTCTTTATATGCACTGAAATCAAAAGATTTATTTTCAAATAAAAACTGGATGAATAAAAAAAATATTTCTCATTAAAAAAAAGTTTAACAGAGCTTAAGAAAAAAGCTTACAGAGCTTATGGATTGAAAACTTTTGAGCTTAATTCAATTAATAATAAAAGCAATTTTATAAGTGTGCATGCTAAACTTAATACAGTCGGAACTCCTCTAAGAACTTAAATATACAAAAAGGAGTTAAGAAATGTACCCAAAGCTCTTCTTCAAAGATATTTTAATAATCAATAATATTCCAAGTATATGTATAAGATATTAAGCATACTCTACTTGGTTAAACTATTTTATGAGAAACACCAAGAACAAAAATATATCTTCTGTTTCAATGATTAGAAGAAGTGTTGAAATGTTGGTGTACCGAATCATGAGAATCAACATAATTCAAAAAAATTATATGTTTTTTCTATAAGATATACAAAATGCTGAGAATCAACAAGATTTCAGAATTTTTTTTTATTTCTCGTAAATCTGCATTTCTGGTGGAATTCAAATTCATCATCGCATTAAATTTTCTTTTGTGTTGCTATACGAAAGTGCTTTCCAGATTCCAGTATTCTCATAAAGGAGGAATAAAGCTGAATTTTTTCCAAACACATATTTAAACGGTAATTGCATTCGTTCAACATTTGCTGCAAAGTTACTGAGGCAATATCAGAACCTTTCTTTCTTAAATGCAAAATATGGTTGTAATTTTTAATGTCTGTATATGTATAAAGCTTATCTGTATATAAGACATTGAAACTTGGTATTGTAAGCTCTATTGAAAATTAAAAAAAGTTGTTTTTATATATAAAGCTAAATATAAGCAAGGCCACCACATTAGTTCATCCACGTGAAGACAGGTGAAAACAATTTCCATTTCCGTAAAAACCTTTATTATTGTACTTATTCAATGTCTTTTTGAACTTATAAAATTATATGAAGACAAATCTTTTCAAGCTTAGGTTCAAGTTTATAATAAAAGAAAGCTAAAAAAAAGACTTATGTCTTCTGGTTAGTTTTTTATAGACTAAGAAAATTATGAAAGCTTTAAAGAGATTTTATTAGATGGAAAAGCTCTCAAATAAATAATTAATAAAAAAAAATCTGAAAGTTTTTCGTCCTCACTCTTTATATACATTAAACATAAGCTTTAAGCTTTAAAGGAAGGTAAAACAGAGTATGGTTGTTGTATAAGTAACATAAAATAACTAATAGCTTTTAAAAAAATTAACTTATATTGGAATAATTTTATGTTTCGTGTAAAATCCGCCAGAGGTCTCACAACCAAAACAGAATATGTCATTAAATTCTTATTTGGTATTTACATATTTTTATAATTCCGAAATAATTGAGTGAACCGAAATTTGGGAAATAAGGGAGAGTGGGACATTGGTTTCGAATGCTTTTAAATTGAAATTCCATGGGAAAATGTAGTAAATACAATGATAGTACTATCATGAAGCATCATTTTTTAGTTGCGAATCAAGTCGTAATAGGGCGTGCTGAAATCGCCAATTGGTGTGGATATAGAATAAGAACAAACAACAAAAGTGTATTAAATACTGGTAAAATATCGGTAAATGTTCTCGTCTCTACTATTTAGAGTTAGTTCCGAATCAACCAGGAAGATGGCCAGACGAAAAATGACACATACTTTCAAAATTGAGCTCAACCGTGAACTGATGACCATTCCAAACAAGATGAGTATTGTGAGTGAAACTTTCAAGTGGAGACACGCAGCTGCAGCTGGCTACCTCAGTTGAGCCTTTTGTTATTAAAGCAGAAGCGTTGAAATAAGCAGATGGGGAGACATGAAACATGAAAGCTCATAAACAATGCAGTAAATCTAAACTTCAATCAAATTATTTGAAGTTTACTAAGTTACGTTAAAATTTTGTGATTCTGAGTAAGTTTGTTTATCATAAATTCTGCTCTTGTAAATCATAAATCGAATGTAAATTCTGATCCAGATGGCATACTTGCCATAGTTTGCCTTTCCTCTCCATATTTATTAAATTTCTTTTTGAAGGAAACTTCCTAGACAACTGGAAACTCTCTTGTGTTTGCAATAAATAAGTCGGGTAATAATAGCTATATTGAGAACTATAAAGGAATTACTAAATTATCTGCAATTCCTAAAGTATTTGAGAGCCTATAGTTAAAAATAGACTCGACTTTGTTACAAAGGAATGTATATCAGAAGCTCCGCACAGCTTTGCTTCCGGAAAGTCTACTGCTACTAATCTTGCTTGCTTCACATCGTACGTTATTAATGCAATCGAGGATACGTTCCAAGTTGACACAGTAAACACTGATTTCGGCAATGCTTTAGACTCTGTAAACCATGAAACTTTGATAAGAAAGCTCGAAATTTTCTCGGTTTTCATTCTCAGCCGCTCAGTTGGCTATCATCATATCTGATTGGTAGATCACAAAAGGTCCAGGCAGCACTATTTCGAAAGAATTCATGTACTCATTGGGTGTTCCACAAGGCAGCCATTTAGGCCCTCTTTCTTTTGTAATATTTATTGATGATATCATTGTATATACATTTTCTATAGTACTCTCATGGTGGTCATTTTTAGTCTGGCCATCTTCCTGGTTGATTCAGAACTAACTCTTAATAGTGGATACGAGAACCTTTACCGATATTTTACCAGTATTTAATAAACTTTTGTTGTCTTTACTTATTCTATATTCACACCAATTGGCAATTTCAGCACTCCTCATTGCGACTTGATTCAGAACTAAAAAATGATGCTCCATGATAGTACTATATGCAGTGTATATCCAAAGATGATATCCATTTCTGTTTTTAAATATTTCAAATGTCTATTTGATTACCATATATTTAGATTCAAAGTCAATTTGTAGAGTCACTAATATTAAAGACTAAGGCATAATACTTGATCGCTCTCTATCGTTCTATGGTTTAAAAACCATTTCGATTACTTGGTTCCGAAGCAAACTCGATATTTTTATTATCAAAAGAAATGCAAAAGATTTCAGAGGATCCTTCGTCCTTCTCTTGTGAGATCGATTTTGGAGTATGCTGATCTTATTTGGAGTCCTGCTTTCATTACACATTCTGATCGACTGGAAAGGATACAAAGACAATTTACTAAATTTATATTTTTCCAAATGCGTTGGTACCCTAGTCCAGATTATAAGGCTATATGTCAATAACTAGGAATAAAATCCTTACAGCCAAGGCGAACTATTTATGGCGTAACATTAGTGAGAGACTTGTAATGCAACCATATAAAATGTCCTAGGCCTCATGCTTTAGTACCTAATTATATACCATCTAGATCTCTGAAATCAAGAATTTCATTAAAGGAACATTTACACAGGTCCAAATATGGAAGTAGAAGCTGAAGAGTTTAGTGAATGAGAAGCAACAGACAGAAGATCATTGTGTTCAAAGAACAACAGATAACAGAGACGTACTCTTGTCAGCACAAATAGATCCAGAGGAAGCCGTCTTGGATGATGACTTCTTTATAATCGAAGATCCGCAGGAGAAATTGGAGACAGTGGGAGCTGCTTTCCAGCAAGTGTACAAGGTGAATGCTAGCATTCGCCCAAACTACGACCTGGAGAACAGTGCCTTACTTCATCACTTCCACCTTCGGAATGACATTGTGCAATGGTGATTCGAGAATTGTGGTTTCACCCGGTTCAATGACGACTTTTTGGCAAACGCTATAATCGCCGAGCAAACAGAGCCAAGTTCCTTGTTAATTGCGAAGATGGATCTCCAGCTCATATTCGATTCATTAAAGAATAAGAAGTCTGCAGGTATCGATGGTATTTCCAGCTTTGTACTAAGATATTTACCGATAGGAGCCATTGACATTTATGCCACACTGTTCAACAATGCACTGAATAATGCATATTACCCTGAGCGTTGGAAAACAGCAATCCAATCCGTCGAATCTTCGGTCGATAAGTCTGCTTCCAAGCATAAGTAAGATATTCGAAAAAATAATCAATAGGGCTCTGGCTAAGTGGGCTGCGCATAACAAAATCATTCCGGATAATCAGTTTGGGTTCAAGGCGGGACATGACACAATTCATGCCGCGTCTAAGCTCGTTTCTGATATTCAATGGAACAAATCAAAAAAACAATGCACGGGTGCCGTTCTGGTTGACTTGGAAAAGGCTTTCGATACCGTATGGTTAGAGGGTCTTTATCTTAAGCTATCCAGACTTGGTATAAGCAAACCATTATTGTATGTGCTTCATGATAGGCTCAACGGTAGAAAGTTTGTTGTCAAAAGTGGCAATGTAACTTCTACCTCAACATTTGAAATAAAGAGTGGTCTACAACAGGGAGCAGTGAACTCTCCGATTCTTTTCAGTATTTACACCAGCGATTTGATAGGTAGTCTTACTCAGGCAATTGAGTATGCCGACGATCTTATTGTGTACAGAACGGCCCAAACGCCATTGGCTGGGGCCTCAAGGGACACTCGCATGAATTGGCGTAAGATGGTCATTGTTGGACCGGGTGGACAGCAACTAACGAGCAAGACTGTAGTAAAGTACCTAGGTATCTGGTTGGATCAGTATTTGTATTTCGACAGACATATAAGTGCTGCGCTGACCAGAGCCAGAGGAGCCTTCGCACAGACAAAACGACTGTTTTATAGTAGTCGTCTTGACAAAAGAGTAAAGGTAATTTGCTATATGGCCCTCATACGGCCGATGATCGTTTATGGTTGTCCTGTTTGGTTCAATATTGCTCCATCTCAAATGGAAAAGATTCGGGTTTTCGAGAGGCAGTGTCTTCGGCGCTGTCTCGGTTTGTACCGAACGCCCGAATCCGAATATACTTACTACTATTCCAACGAGGTCCTGTATAATGGGGCCCTGATTAACAGAATTGATAACTTCATTATAAAACTTGCTCGTGGTCACATTGTAAGAGCAATGAATTCGACCAATAGTTTGATTTTTGGAGCGTTTTATCCGAATGCTGAATATTTTGAAAGTGTGCGCTTGAACGGTTTCATTCCGCCGGAGGCATTCCTTCATTTTGATATGTGCGGGCTTGTTCAAGATAGACTGGCGGTTCCGCTTATCTACCACGTCAGACGAAGAACCGTAGACCGGCGGCTCCTTTATGATCGGTACATCCTCACACAAGGCGGAGGAGAGCGCCTTCGGTTTAGTAGGGCTGTGTCCGAACGGGACAGAAAAGATCGAATGAAGCAGGAGAGCCAGTTTTGGTGGCTTCAATCTGCACGATAATAACTTTTCGGGTTGGGTGTTTAATTGAGCCTGGCCGGCCTAAATACCTGTTTGGTATTATTAGTCTTAGATAAAATAGGTACAGTGGCAAAAAAAAATAACACGTATATGTCATAAATACATATATACACATAAGTTAATTTTTGTATATATTTATCTAATGTTTTAGTTTCACAAAATAAAACATAAAACAATAAAAAAAAAGTAAAAAAAAAGTATAGATAAGTCTTATTATAAAATTATATTTGATTGCTGCTGTGGCTGTTGTAGTTTGTAAGTAATTCATATTTAGCGTAGGTAGTTTTAAGTTTTATTTGAAGACTTAATTTTAAGTAGGTTGTAAGAAAAAAATTATTGACAATTAGTTTTTTTAAATTTTCTAATTAAATAAATAATAATACAAAAAAAATATATACTTAGTTCATACGCTGAAAGGCATTAGCTTTAAGAAAATTAATACAGAATAACTTAGAGCGCCCGTCTGGGGCCAGTAAGTTAGATTTAAGATTAAGTTAAATATGCTAGTTTTTTTATGATTTTTGTCTAGCTTTAAGTTAAGTTATAAGAGTGAATTCAATAAAAATTATAAAAAAAAAAAAAAAAAAAAAAGAAGATCATTTACAAAAATGAAAGAGAGAGTCAGAGACAGAACGCAGCCCTGGGGCACACCAGCATTTATATGTCAGAAATCTGACTTGAGACTGTCAATTATAAAGTTGTGTTGAACAGTCAAGAACATAGCTTCTAATCAATTGAATAAGAATAGAGCAGAGATGCTGCATCGATGACGATTAGTAATGGACTGCGTTTTGCTCCCACACAGTAGAGCCTTTTATACATGCGTTCTGCATAGAAAAATACTGTTGTTGTTCTTGGTCTCAAATGATGATAAACAAAATATTTATATGTCAAGAGCAGCCGATACAAGTTTACGTAGATTTCGGTCCCAATCCCAACCACCAATATTCGGGAGCGAGAGCGATCGATGTTGATGTGTAAAATGCATTGGCTAGCCTTGGCCTATGTTTGGTGGCACATTGACATCGAGTTTGCTATTTTGGTGCTATAAAGAAAAACTTAATAAAACATAGGGTGATGTTTTGTGTGTTTGGCAAGGAACAGCAAAATTAATTTATTGCGAGTAGCAACAATGACCTTATAAAAAAATGGGCACGACTGGGTCGCATGTACCTGCTCGTATGTGCCTAATAACATTGGAAAGCAAGATCTTTGACAGAAACAAGTAACATTTACGTTGAAAATAACACAGTTTGAACTTATAAAAAGTATCAAAACCACAAAATTTAACGGGTTTTTAGTTAACATTAAGTATGCCATCACACGTCTTAAATAACAAAGAATTTAAGAAAAAACTATTTCGAAAATTGTAAGACCGGTTTTGATAAAATCCTGTTTTTTATTTTTAGTTTTTTGAAATTTTTTTTTTGCAGTTTTGGTATGCAGTTTTGAAGAGTTTATTAATAAACATGTGATTATAAAATTTAAAATATTTTTTTTTGATTAGTTTAAAAATATTGATTTTTCAAAAAAAAATTAAAAAATTTATTTTAATTAGAAAAAAAAAGTTATTCAAATTTTTTTAATGCAGAATTTATTAAACTACTTAGATATACAATTTGACAGAAATCCAAAGAGCCCTTATCGCGAAATCCCAAAATTAAAAAAACCGTTACATGAAAGGTACCGTTAATAGACTTTTCCCGTATATGTGGTTCTAATCAAATGATAGCCAATACCAATACAAAAAATCTCAAAAAATTTCATTAAAATCGTTGGAGCCGTTTTCGAGAAAAATAAGATTTTCCTAAACGGTCATATGGCAGGTACCGTTATTTTTAGGGCTAAAAATAAAATTTCAATTTCCCCTCTGGGGAATGCCAAAATAATCACACACACCAAGTTTGAAGATAATCGCTTAAGCCGTTAGGCTGCAACTTGTTATACATACTGACAGACAGACAGACAGACTGACAAATTTTTTCTCGATCACTTTTTTAGACTTCTATATGATCGTAATGTCATGTTTGATTGTTATCTCATTTTTTTTAATATTCACGAATCCTAAACTTGCCTTATAGTCCCTATAATCGCTAGTAAAAAGGTCGTTAGTGTTCTAGGGTGGTAGGAGAAGGAGGGGGGGAGGGATAACCATTTTTAGGGACTGAACAAATGATATTTTTTGTCTTCTAGGAATGATTGAAAATGAGTAGTAATGGTGGAAAAGCTGAGCTTACGCAGTCGTTTTGCTAGTGAGGATGAACACCTGTTCAGAAGATTGGGGGGCATACCATTCAGACCACCGGATTTGTGTGTATCGAAAAACGTAGCTGTGGGGTAACGAAGAGCTAGCAGACAAATGTGCTGCGAGCAAGTTAGCTTTCTTTGAAGAGTAAACAATCGGTTAGTCATTGACGATGAGCGTTGGAACCGAAGATAATGAAGAGTAAAAGTAATACATTTTTTTTACAAGTGACCAAGAATTTTGAATGCCTTTGGAACATCGCAAAATTTGTTGCTGTAATTTCTGGTCATGTTAGGGTTGCCAGATAGTTTTTGGTAAAGATAGTAAAAGAGACTTGAAATTCCGGACATTATTCGGATAAATTAACTTACAAAAAGAGTACACAACTAGGACAAAAACACTGGTGCAAACACTTCAGGTTTTTTTTCTGTTTTTGTTCTTGATAATTCAATTTTGTTGAAATATTTTTTTTTAATTTTTCGGGTACCAACGAAATATTCAGGACCAGGATTCAAAAATCAAAAATGGACTGCGATCAAAAACTAAGAACATGACTCCGTACTACAGACGCTCAACGCATTAAAGTGCATTTCCATAACCAGTAAAAACAAACGCATTACTGATTTCTAAGTCATTCGACAGAAGAGATATAAGTAGATCTTTTTTTCTTTTGCATCTAAATGAAGGAAAGGGAAAAAAGAAAAAAAAAGAAGATATGTTTAACAAGTTTCTTGAGCACATTCGGGTGCTATTGCAATTAACTCTACCCGATTTAGTAAATCAGAAATCCATTTTTCATTTCTAAATAAAAAACAAAAAATACTACAGTTATATACAACTACACAAAATAAAACAAACAATTTATTACCGCAGACGCAAACATTAAATGAAATTAAAAATAGGAACAATAATTAGAAAATCAGAATTTACCGAATAAACCAAAAACCGAGTCACCTGAACCACTCAATCTATTATCCAGACGAAATGCTTTAATCAAAATGAAATTGTTCGTCTTTACCATAATCTTCTTCTTGTTCTATAAATTTGATTTACCAAGGTGCTCTGCATTTTTATTCCCCTCTCTGACGTCAACAGTTTGGAGCAACAATTTTGAACACGATTAAAAAAGTGAATTTATGAAGTTAAATTCGAATGAATATATTTTTATTTAGTGAAAATACAATAGAAAGGTGTTATTTTGTTTTATGTATTATTTTGTTATTTTCTTTAGAAAAACAGCAAAATTTTTATCAAAACCAAAAAGGCGAATAAGATTGTGAACGAACTGTGTAATCAAAACGTTACGTACCTGTAAAAAAAAAAAACAAAAATATATTAACCGAAGAAGATGAATCGAGTAATCAGATTCAAACACTAAGTAATAGTGGAAAACTAGAAGGCAAATAGTGTAATGTGTTGAAAAAAGAGTACAATCCCGGACAATTAATAAAAAAAAAACTATCTCCGGGATAGGCAAAAAAGAGAACATGTACGGAAAAACCCAGACGGATCAATAATGGCGTTGCAGAAGTTCCTGAACTAGAAAGAAATACTTTTTTTTGGCTAAAGTCCCAAATTTGGCCAGCTTATTCTGCTCCCAATTAGTGAACTTAGGAATTTACGTGTTTTTTATGGTTATCTGGGGTCAATTATTGCTTCAGCAAAATTGTACACGGATGTAGACCTCAATCTAATAAAAAAAGCAATCAATCCTTATATTTGGATTTTAGCTTCTTTAAGCCACCTTTTTAGAATTTGGCAATTATTAGCTTGTAGAAAGCTTATATAAGGCAAGCCACTTACTTCTAAATTTAACAATAAAAAAAAAATAGCTGCTTTTAGGAAATGTAAGTTTGACAGGTTCTATATAAGACTTGTAGATTGATATAGTCTCCAAACGGCCTGTATAATGCCTCCCGAAGTTAAATAAATAAATAATAATATGTTTTAACCACGTGTCGGGTGGTTGGGTGCTGTATGAATAGGGTAGGCACTGAAAGGTATCAAACTGGTGATGCACAGTCGCTGCAACTATATCGTACACATCAATTGTGCTTATTTTACCTCCCCGCGGTAACCACCGGGTACTGGTCTGTCCATCCGGACATTCCTGCTTAACTTATAAGCGCGAGTGTTGAACACAGAAAAAATAGCAACACTATAATGCTCTGCTTTAATGACTGTTCTGATCGATTCGCAGAAGTCTTGCACGAGCCCCTCAGAAAGAGGACGTACGGCGGATGAGCCCAACCAATTGGACCAACGGTGGCGTCAACAGTCAACGAAGCAGACGCCCTAATGAGCTACTTCGACGTATTTGGAGATAAGGTCATTAGGACAATTCAATGCAAGTCAGGGCATTGAAATAGAGATGTTGGCGGATGAACCCTTAATGGGCCAACGGCAGCGCTCATATCCCCGAAGTGGGTTACTGACTCCGGATTCTCCGGTTCCTTTTGTCCAAGGAATCCAACAAAGGACCTGGCCCTCCAGGTTGGGGGTTGTGCGTGGGGTTAACAACCCTGCCACGGAAAAAAGAAAAAGTTGCGAAGTGACCAATAGCCTCGGAAAAGGACGGATTTATTGTTGACGACCCGGAAAAACGAATCAAGGACAACGACTTTCGGATCTGCACGTGGAATGTTAGAACTCTTAACAGACCACGTGCATCCAAACAACTAGCGGAGGCCCTAGACTGCTACAGAGCAGGAATTACTGCCATCCAGGAAGTGCGATGGAATGGGCCGGCAAAAGAGGATGAAAAACTGTGACGTGTACTACGGTGATTGCGCAAGAAGACCACAGCGTTTATTTGGGTGCGGATTCGTCATAAGCGGTAGACTAAGGCAAGAAGTCTTGGGCTTTCGACACGTAAGTGAGCGACTTTTGACAATCCGTATCAAGGCTAAATTCGCCAACATTAGCCTAATATGCGCTCATGCCCCCACAGAGGACAAAGATGACGCCACCAAGGATGACTTTTATGAGCTCCTCGACAAAACCTATGAGCAATGCCCTAAATACGACGTTAAGATCGTACTAGGCGATTTTAATGCCAAAATAGGTAAAGAGGAAATCTTTGGTAGGACTGTCGGAAAACATAGCCTACACGACACAACGTCTGAAAACGGACTTAGGCTAATTGACTTCGCAGCGGCACATAACGTCACCATTGCAAGCACACGGTTTCCTCATCTTGATATACACAAAGGGACTTGGCGACACCCAGATCAAAGAACCGTCAATCAGATTGATCACGCTGCGATCGATGCAAGACACGCCTCCAGTATCTTGGATGTTCGCACCTTCCGAGAAGCTAACATCGACTCGGATCACTACCTTGTTGCAGCAAAGGTAAGAATGCGAATAACCCGAACTCCACAACAACGGAGTAATACTGTGAGGAAGTATGACGTCGGAAAGCTGCAATCGCAAGAAACCGCCAGAACCTATGCCGATCGAATATCCCGTAACCTCTCAAGAAATCCAGTTCCGCCAGCATCAAGTGCCGAAGATCAGTGGCAACACTGCCAACAAGCCATCAGAGATGCCGCAACTGATGTGCTAGGTTTCACCAGACCACCACCACGAAACCTCTGGTTCGATGACGAATGCAGGCAGGCCCATGCAGCCAAACAAGATGCATATTAAGCGACGCTGCAAAGAAAGACGAGAGCTGCTCGCGAGCTTTACGAGCAGAAAAGACGGGAAGAACACCGGCTTCTCCAAAAGAAAAAAAGAGAGCATGAGAAGCGCGCGATCGAGGATATTGAGAGATGCTACTCCAGGAACAACGTGCGGAAGTTTTACCAACAGGTAAAAAGAACATGCCTTTCGTCAGCAACCTGATTGGCCCCTATCAGTGTGGTTTCAGACCAGGATAGTCCACAATCGATCAAATGTTCACGCTACGGCAGATCCTGGAAACTACCCAAGATTTTCAAATCGATACCCACCACCTCTTTATCGATTTTAAGGCCGCGTACGTAGCATTTATAGAGACGAGCTATACAGAGCCATGTCTGGTTTTGGCATCACCACAAAACTCGTCCGAATGTGTAGGATGACGATGAAGAAGTCTCGCTGCTCCGTCAAAAAACTCGCAAGTCAATTGTAGTGGGACAATTTTTTTCAAGTCTGTGCAATTGCTAGCATACGCTGACGACATAGACATCATTGGCAGAACTCGGCGAGCTGTCACTGGAACGTTTGCTAGCATTGAAGCTGAAGCGGCTAAGATGGGACTAGCAGTCAATGAGGCCAAAACGAAGTACCTGCTGTCCACAAAAAGGGACACACAACACCGGCGGATTGGACAAAACATCACAATAGACAGGTACAACTTTGAGGTAGTTAGGGACTTTGTGTACCTCGGATCCGCTATAACATCTGACAACAACATCTCGTCAGAAATAAAGCGAAGAATTACTCTTGCCAATCGCTGTTTCTATGGGCTAGGAAGGCAATTGAGTAGCAAAGCCCTCTCTCGAAAGACAAAGGAGACTCTGTATCAGACCCTAATCATCCCAGTCCTGCTCTATGGCGCCGAGGCATGGACTCTATCTAAAGCGGATGAAGATATCATTAGTCGTTTCGAGCGTAAGATTCTTCGGAAGATTTTTGACCCTATCTGCGTTAAAGGGCTTTGGAGGAGAAGGTTCAACCAAGAACTATACGAGCTGTACAGCGACATTGACCTGGTCAAAAAAATACGCATATCACGTTTAAGATGGCTAGGTCATGTAGAGCGAATGGACAACAATGCTCCGGCTCGCAGGATCTTCGATTCCATCCCAGAGGGTAGATGCAGTCAAGGAAGACCTCGCCTTAGGTGGCGTGCTCAAGTGGAGGAAGACCTGAACCAACTTTGAGTGCAAAACTGGAGGCAGCTAGCCAAAGACCGAGTTGGCTGGAGAGGCATGTTGGTTGAGGCCCAGGTTCGTCCCGAATTGTAGCGCCACCTAAGTAAGTAAGTAAGTAACTACATGTCAGTTAGACACATTGCCTTTAAGAATACAATATGACGTTGTACGACACTAGTTAGAAGAATTAGAAAGATAGAAAAGAATTTTTTTCCGGCAAAGTAGATCGAGAAATAGGTGACTATTTTCTCACTTAAAACTCACGGATGGCTCTAGCTTGCACTAGGAGTTATAAAAATTTCTTCTCAAGCTGAGTATCAAACAAAAGCGACTTCCGGGTCATACTGCACCAATGTCGCCTGCATTCTATACTGAAAATAAAAAAACAATATCTGTTCTAAGGTTCTCTACAAAAAAATCAATGCAAACAACTTGTGTAAGCCTTATAAAAACGAAATTAGTATTCGCTTGTCGAAAGAAGTGTACCTACTCTTTTAACAGAAAAACAAAAATAAGGTTTATCTGTGCTTCAAAATAATTTTCGTTCAAATAATCTATGGAAGGCCAGCAAGTACTTTGTGGCAATGCAAACTAAGTTTTAAAAGGCTTTTATATAAACATTTACGGCAGGCCATATGCAAAAGTAGTCATCGAAAGGCTTGGGTAAGCGGAGAGGGTAACCTATAGAGGCGTCAGCGAAAATAGCTAATCTACCAGAGAATCCGGTAAAAAACATCCTTAAAACTCCTTCGAACCCTTGAAGTTAAAAGCATATATTTGAAAAGAAATCAATTAAAAAGAAAATTAAGATAAAGAGAGCCATTTGGCCGAATATGTTGTATCTATTTGGCAGAAAAGACATGAATGAGAAACATAACTTATTTGACCTAAAATAAAAACACAACAATATATATGCAAGGAATCTCCGACATCGTATCATGCCATGAATACAACATTATTTATACACTTCCTAGTAGAACCACAACTCAAGTATAGATTTCAAAAGGAAATTGATTCGAATCTCTTTTTACCAAGAACACAGCAGAAGGAATTTGATCCGATTCAATACACAAAAACACACACACACATATACACTAAATCCAGGATATCGTTGCGTTAACCTATGCACATTCAATACACATATGCATGTGTAGCTTATAAAACTTTCACATAATACTTTGTAAACTTCCAACACTTGAACCCTATAGAATCCCTAACATTCGCCTGTCACACATCATAAAGTGAACCCCACACCCCTGCATTCAGAACACAAATTCCACATGTGTAGGTACTTGACTATAGAGTCGACCAACTTAATCCATAATAAAGTTGAGATTTCAACTTCAGCCATCCATACAGATAGATACAAGGATCAGCGTTCACACACATGACCAAACATTCATTCGATTCATTTTAAGAGGAATCATTTCTCGACTGCCTTGGGCCATTCATTATTACATCCGATACAATAAAGACGTGACCTCAATAAACAATATTTTCCAGCAGCTCCACAAAACTAATCCTTCAACGCAAATCCCACTGAGATGTCCTTTTCCTCCATATCTTCCGCATCGATATATACATTTTCTTCGATCATTATCAGCAAAAGAAGAACTCTATTAGAAGCTCTAGAGCTCGGAATATGACAGGAGTGCCTGGAGCATTAGGATAAAATTGAAATAAAAAAGAAACCAAAAAAATCCCAACCTCAGGACGAGTTGGTATTACGAATGCATCGAGTTCATCTATTATCCTAGTAACACATTACATCCACATCAGGAATTGCAATACGTTTGTTTAAGATTCCACAGGAAACATTCGGTATCAGGATGCTCTATGAGCTGGAATTATTTTGTGGCTCGATTCTGTTTGCCACATCATCCTGGGGATTATGTTGCTTCGCCTCTTTGCGATTCATATCCATGCTCAGCATCCATACTTATTCATCTTTAATTATTAAGGATTCTTGTGATAGTATAGGATTATTTCGATGTAGTCAATTCCCATTAACACTGCCCTAATGATTGTTTAACAGGAGCATTTTCCAGGTGATTTAACTGTAAGTTTTGAGTAAACTGTTGAGCAGTTGCTTGCATAATTGAGAGTTTGGTGTGGCATGGGTTGGACAACGGATTGACATGTGTAATGAGTTTGTAAGACTGTGTGTTGGACCTTTTATGTGGGCTGTTGTGGTTGACTTTCATTTGTCAAAATGTTCTTAAGGATTATTTGAAATTCAATAGAGGTTTGGGGTGCGTAAGGATGGATGGCCTAGTCCCCTAGACATATTCTAGCAAGGGTATCTAAATAAAAGTGACTGAAAGCATTATTTATTGGTATTTGTAATCAGATGCAATTTTCTGGTTCGTTAGGTTGGGTTATGAGTCTTGAAATTCAAGTAATCAAAGAAACACCATCTACATTTGAGTGATCCTGAAGTTTGGTCTTTTCATTCTATTAATTATAGAAAAAGAGATTGATTTTGTGTGTGCAAGTGAGGGTTTGTTGGGTTTGTTGCATGGGAATGTTGATACATCAGTTATTACTGCAAAACGATTGCTACATTTCACTTAAGCATAACAAAAGAATGATGGCAAAGGGCTTTTAGCAATTAAAGAAGAGGGAAGTTTCACACGGGTTGATTGAGCTTCCAATTAAGGAACAACTTTTAGGCTAAGGATTTCACTTCAGTTTATATAATTCAAGAGCTCTTATGATATGTCTTATATTATAATTCTAAAAGAAGACGCTAGCTTGGCTCTGAGATAACAGAATCCACTAAATTCAATCAAAGAACACTGGATATTAAACTTACAACGAGATAGCTTTTGATACTGAATTCAAAATGAGCGTTGCATATAAAATTTTGAAAAAGAAAAATGTTCAACCATGACCGTTTGGCAATACGAGAAAGCCAACTGGGACGGCCTGAATATTTTTTTCCGAAACTTTAACTGGTCACTATGCTTCCTCGATAGTGACATTGATGCCAGTGCTGAAATGATTTTTCTAGGGATGCGTGCTTTTATTCCTAACAGAGTAAAAAGCTTCAAACCTAAAGAAAAGTCTTGGTTTACAAAGCCAACCCTACAGAGGAAAATCGGAAAAAGCACAAACAAGCAAGGAACTCATGCAACTCCGTTATTGAAAGAATCAAATTTTTCCATGAACAAAAATTACGGCAAAAAATTCTGCAGTGTCCCAAAGGTAGTAAAAATGTTTGGTCATTTGTAAAAAAATATTAAAAACTCCTCGACATTTTCGGTTTCAACGCTCATCGACATTAACAAAACAATTTTTTGCTCTTCAGAGAAGGCAAACTTGCTCGCCGCCCATTTCGCTGCCAGCTCCACGCTGCCTCACAGCAACGTTGCCCTTCCTGTACTTGAGAATGTACATTTTTCCATGGGACAGATTTTTTCCCGCACTCGTACAGTAGCAAGAGTTCTTAAAGATCTCGATATACAAAAATCCGCTGGCCCGTATGGTATACCCCCGATTCTTCTGAAGAGGTGTTCTTCCACACTGGCAAGGCCACTGCGTAAGCTTTTCCATCGCTCCTACTATTCTGGAATATTTCCTAGAAGATGGAAAACAGCATTTGTCCCTAAGAAAGGTGCCCCATTCTCCCCTTCCTCCTACCGACCCATAGCACTGACATCCCTTCTTTCTAAAGTCATGAAAACGCTGATTAACCGTCAGCTTAAGGAATATCTCGAAGCTTCTCCATGACCGTCAGTATGGCGTCCGCAGCAACCGTTCCACTGGTGATCTGATGGCATATCTCACCGAAGAGTGGAACAAATCTTTACACCGCTTTGGTGAAAGTAAGATTATTGCTCTTGATATCTCCGAAGCATTTGATAGAGTTTGGCATGAAGCTCTCTTATCGAAAATGCGTGTTTTTGGGATCGATAATACTCTTGTTTGTTGGATTAGAAGCTATCTTCTGGACCGCTCAATACAAGTTGTATAGGACGGATTCAAGTCTGATTCCCACAAAATAAATGCTGGTGTGCCCCAGAGCTCTGTTCTGTCTCCGACTCTTTTCCTCATTTTTATAAATGATCTTCTGTCTGTTATTTCTAATCCACTTAACTGTTTTGCTGACGACTCTACCCTCAGCTTTTCATATTCGTTCGATAATTCACGTCCTTCGCCTTAGGACGTACAATTGCAACGGTGCCGTTTGTCAAGCTCATTAAACTCCGATTTATACAGCATTGTCAAATGGGTTAATAGGAATCGTGTGGAGTTTAATTCTTCGAAAACTCAATGCTGTCTTCTGTCGTTAAAGCTAAACATACCTCCAATGCCATTGTCCATGAATGGCACTTACATCGAAGAAACCGAAAAGCTCTCAGTACTCGGTATGTGTGTCAACGACGACCTCCGTTGGAACGACCATATATTTGAAATCGCTAAGAATGCTGCTAAGTGCTTAGGGTATCGGTGTAAGAAGTATTTTTCCCCATCTGATCTGGCTACAATTTATAGAGCGTTTATACGCCCTTAACTCGAGTATTACTCCCACCTCTGGGCAGGTGCTTCACAAACATCGCTTCACCTGCTTGATAGAATACAAAATCGAGCGTTAAGATTGATAGGAAATAGAACTGCCGCTGAATCAATTGCCCCTCTCGAACACCGACGCAATGTTTCATGTCTTTCCTTATTTTATCGTTTCTTTTATAAAAAATGTGCACTCGAAGTAGCCAGTTGCATTCCTCAACTTAAAAGTTTCTCCCGTAATACTCGTCTCGCAAGGAATGCTCATCAGTTCACCCTTGAGCCCAATTTCGGACGTACCGTGAAATATGGGGATTCTTTTTTTAGCCGAACAACACGAATTTGGAATACTTTACCCGGCGAGATTTTCCATTGCCATTTCAATTTGCAAACATTCAAAACCAATGTTAATCGACACCTCCTATCTCTCCCCTCGCTATTTAACTAATGCCTACGCAGTGTGCTCTACATTAAAAGGGAAGCAAATAGCCCATTGTGCGCGCGTTAATTATAAAAAAAAAAACACTAAAAGAAGTTTAGATAATATTTTTTTCTATAACTGTGCTTTGGAGTTAAGTCTTACGTCCAATTCATATTGGAATCCTGATTGGAAGATCTATAGTCATGTCCACTAAAAATTGTGAGTAGGTATAGGGAAGATATGGATGTTTGTCTTTATTCGCACTCTTTAATTTTTCATAAGATAGTACTATACCATTGTATATACATTTTCTATAGTGCTCTCATGGTGGTCATTTTCCGTCTGGCCATCTTCCTGGTTGATTCAGAACTAACTCTAAATAGTAGAGACGAGAACATTTACCGATATTTTACCAGTATTTAATACACTTTTGTTGTCTGTACTTATTTTATATTCATACCAATTGGCAATTTCACCACGCCTCATTGCGACTTGATTCAGAACTAAAAAAATGATGCTTCATGATAGTACTATGGGCAGTGTATATACAATGGCTATACTAACAAAAGCTCTCACAGAGTTACCATAGTAAGCATTTGAACATGTAGAGTTACCTATCCTCTTTTTAAGATTAAAATGTTATCTTTATTTTTATTCAAAAATTGAATAAAATTTGACTTTCTCCAAAACCATCAAGAGGTAAGATAATAGGTGTGGTTTTGAAGGTTATGCCCAATAGGCTTAATTCCTTAAAAAAAATTTTTTTTTTTCTTCTGGAGCCATCTCGATTTTCTTTTTTGATTACAATTTATGGCCTTTGGTGATATTTTCGTTGAGAACGCGGTAAACTGTTCATTCAGACACCGACAAAATGCCTGCTGCTTGCTTCACAGTTTCGGTTTAATTTTGAAGGCATCTTTTGTCTTTTGATGTTTTTAAAGCCACTTAAAACTAGACGAAAAAGCACAACAATCACAAAGTTCTTAAAAATACACAGGTCTTAAAAATAGATTTATTTTAATTTCGCGTTAGAAATCCTAAAAATACACCAAATATACGGGAATAACTTAGAAACTGCATTTTAACGGATTTTCCACACATTTAAAAATGCTTAATACCAAAACAAACACTCTACGATAACAGCCATCATATTAAAAGCTCTAAAATCAAAAGTTCCTCAACAGAAATCCAAGGAAAAAAAAAACGAAACGAGTTACCAAATTGACAAAGGTAACTCTGATTGCATGTTATTTCTTAATGAGGGTTGAAAATCCAATCCATTTAGTGCGTCGTTGTGGGAATTCTGTCGATTGCAATCGGAAATTTGTCAGTGGGTAAAATTTTTTTACAGGAGATTTCTTTTAATTCAGTATGATACAAAAATATGCCACGCGCTACAGATTTTTAAAAAAGCTTTCCCATAGGACCTGTACTAAGCTATGCACCCTTCATGTGCGAGGCAAATTTAATAACATCATCCTCATAAACGTTCACACTTCAGTAAGGACAGGAGCCCAAAGAAAAGAAAAATAGTCTTACTACGAACGTGTAGAGAAAACCGTCAATGCCAACCCGAGGTAATTCTGGGCGATTTCAACGGCAAATAAGGTAGGGAGCCGGTTTTCAGGCATAACTTAGGCTTCTATAATTTGCATAAGAAGACTAATGGCAATGGACTACGAGTCATAGAAAAATAGCAGCATCTACAAAATTTGTCGTAGCGAGCATCAGGCTCCCGTGTAAAGATATCTACAAAGCCACTTGGGTATCACCTGATGAAGTCAATAATAACCAAATTTACCCCTGAGTTGATAGATCGTCGCCACTACTCGAACCTGATGACGATGCAAACGGATCGTGGTACCAACATTGACTTGAATGACTCTCTTCGAACACTTGTTCTGTTAATTCATCAGAAACATGTCGCAATATACATACACTACCAGGTGCATACCGCAAGGATGGAGAGGGAAATCTAATCACCTGATCCTGTAGGCATTAGAAGAAAAGTAAACTTTAACAAATTGCTACACGGTCTGCTCATAGAATAAATGGAGCCTGCATCATTTCAATAGGAAGACCTCATTCTTTAGCCACCGGCATCGGCAAAACAAAATAAGACCTCGAGAGCCGATCGCACACCTACCGAGTACCGAGCTGATACAACATGGAGAGCCAACTCTAGATCAAACAATCCATTAAATCATTGTACAAGTATGGGAACACGAAGAAATAACAGAAGGTTGACGAAAAGGCATCATATTATGTCCCATACATAAGAAGGAAGATATCGTATCACAATATGAAGCAGTTATGTGGGTATAACATTGTTGCTGCATCCTATACGATAATTTACCTCTGTCCTATAAGAAGTTATATCCCCATACGCGAAAACCATCAATGTAGTTTCATACCGGGCAAATCAACAATCAATCAGTTCTTTTCTTTAGGCACGTGATGGGACAAAATCTAACATTCCAACAGACTTACCATGAACAACATTACAAGCCAAGTAAAAGTAAACGGTTTGCTATCCGGACCAATCAACATCTTTAATAGACTCCGACAAGGAGAGGGTCTGGCTTGCATCCTCTTCAACCTGGGGGACTATCGTCAACAAGTCCAGCCAGATGATACATAGCTTATGCAGGCGACATCGACATTGTCATTAAAATTCAACAATTTGTACATGACTTTTTCATCCAGATCGAGCAGGTGCAAAAAACCTGGGGCTGCTAATTAATGAAGGGCATACCAAGTACCAATACTCACATACGGATCGCAGACTTAGGAACTCACTAAAATGTTGTATGATTTCTTAACCACTCTTGCAAGGAAAGTCTTATGGAGAATTGTTGGCCCCGTATGAAAGGGGCTTTGAAGCAAATATTGTGTGTTGTGGACAAAATAAAGCTCATTAGTGTAGTCAGGGACAAAAAACAATAAAAAAAAAACTATTTTTGGTAAGAGCGAAATAAGATTACAACCACTTCGTTCGGCGTCTGGTAATCAACTGCTTTATTTTATTGTTTGTTTGCTTAACAAATACATATGTGATACATAAAGGGAAAGAGAAAACTGGGATTTGCAATTCTTTTTATAGGGTAGAAGGCGACTCACGTGCCAGACCTTGCTTATGTTAGAAGGATGGCATAGATCAGGAAGCCTTAGGGTGCGAAACTTGGCGTAGGCAAGCAATCGGTTTTATTGACAAACTTGTTGGATCTCTGTACCGGCTTTTTATGGCATGATTTGATTTATTAGATTTTGGTGCAGATCTCCTAAATTTATTTTATTAGTATCGACAGTTTAATAATATCGATTATGCCGCCATAGATCTTTTGTAGGGACAAAATTCGTCTTCACCGGTTATTTTAACCTAATTGAGATTAATTAAAATAAAATCCAATAACGCCCATATGAATTAAATCTAATTTGCGATCCTTTCTTCAAATTATTGTTTCAATTGCAACAAACTGCAATTTAATTTAATTAAAACATCAAGAAGAATCCATTCTAATGCACTTTCCATTTGAATTGATAATAATTGAATCGTTACACGCCCCAAAGGAGTAGTGTCAAGGATGCCAAAGTAATAGCACTCATTTAAAACAGCTCCTTTTGATCCCGTCTTCTTGGTGCTGTCAAATAAAATGCAAATTTCCTCCGATAAACAACACACTATTAAAGTAGAATCACAGCGAAATAAAACACAGTCTTTGACCTAAGAACTTCTCAGACTGTCAGGATGCATATAACAGCTTTTTACGTCCTTTTTTCGAATATCCTTTCCAAAATAACTATTTTTCTCTCAAATGCATTTCTTGTGACAAATTCATTTCGCCTTTGTCCTTTGCTTATTTCCTCTGTCTTTGCCAATCCAAGTCGTGAAAATGGAAAAAAATATAGAGAATAACGATCAAAGTTAAAGAAGAAAAACTGAATTGCTAAACCGATTGAAATTGAATATTCCCGTCCCGTTAATTCCGGGCTAAGGACAAACACTAAAAAGTAATCCATTTGAATTCCCAAAGGGGGCCCAATGGAATTGCAAAAGTTTTATTAGGTTTTGCACTTCCTTTAGCATCCTTCAACAGCGCGATGCGATGGCTCCGGATATGGATTTCTTTGTATTTTCCTCCCGCCGGGCTGCCATCCACCACCCGGTTCGTACCGTCCCATATTCAACTCCACTGACTTTGATGTTAAGAGGGTGAAATAATGATTATTCAATTTCATTGCTCCTTTGCAGAAAAAAAACAAACCAGAACTCCAACTCTCTGAAGGAATCAAACAAAAACACTCACTCACATTGAGAAGTGAGAAAATTCGAAATTATAATGTGTCACTCAAATGGGCACAAGTTATAAGGAACTGGGACTTCCTTTAGTTTTACCAGTTTTACAGAACATCAAAGGATTCGTTTGAGAATCGGAAATAGCTTTGCCTGCTGCAGAAGCCATCGTTTTTGGATTTAATCATTAAATATTGCAAAAGCCATTTGCAAGGAGAAAGCAATGCTGATGTTTCTATATTGTTTTGTCACATTTCTCTTGTAATTTTTCTTACAAATAGAAGATTCACTGGAGTGACCAGCTTTATTTTGCGTGCGATTGAAATTAAAATTATTTCGTTTTAGTGAATGAAGATTCTTATCATCATAAAACCATAAAGATGTTTATATAAACACGAAGAACAAAATGGTCAAATAAATTCGATGACAGGCTCTTGATTATTTTGCTACAGGACAGGAATTTTGTGTAAAAGTTGTAAATAATTCTAATAAAAACGAAATTTTAAAAGGTTATTTACAAGAGTATTTTAGGAAAAAAACCCACCTCTTAGAGTTGAGCAAACCTTGCAATTAGGGTTGGAATATCCAATTTTAGGTGTTCAGAAAAATGAAAATAATTTCCGAACGGTACACAGCAAAAAATATAAATATGTATGTATATACAATATAACAATGACAAGGATTAAGCCCTGAGCTTTTGAAAAAAAATAGTTTAGTTTTTTCACTAATGATCAACTTATGTACAAAAAAACCGAGTCCCTTAAACTTCAAGATCATTTTCTATACTTATGATGGAGTCTAATTCAGATTTATCGATTCATCGATATGTAAAAGAGATATCGTCAGCAAAAGCAGTTGATAAACCATTTAGCAGAAGTGTGAAGATTGAGTTGATGTAAATTAAGAAAAACATGGGTCCAAGCACTGAACCTTGTGGTACCCCTGTTTTAAGGGCACACGCTTATTTTTCCGTTGATAGTTACCCTTTCCATTCAGGCTTTCAAATATGACTTAAGCCATTGAAAAATGAAGCCTCTGAAATATGCTATACAATTTATTTAAAAGCAACCATATCGAAGGGGTTTGTCATGTCAATACAAAGAGCAAAAGTGGTTTTGTTGCTATTCAAACTTTTATAAGGCTGACATCGTAGCCTAAGAATCGCATCTTCTGTAGGTTTGCCTGAATGGAAGCCAAATTGTTTATCATTAAAATATTTGTTTTATTCAAGAACGAACATATTCGACTGCTGATTTGACACTTTTATAAAATTTATCATAATATTTTTTAAATTTTGAATTCATTGGGTGTTTTTTTTTTAACTTTAAACACACATTGTTCTTTTTTATTGATTAAACTAAGGAGGCTTAAATTCATCATTTGAGGATTTATCGCATCTGGTAAAAGCGTGAAGAACTAAAAGCATGTCGCTTGATGAAGACAGCCATGTCATCTCTGCTGCTATATCATACACAGTCTTCGTTTGGGGTAAATAAGTCAACTTGTTTCATTTGCTAAACACACAAGTAGCATGAGGATGTCCGAATCTACAAAAATATAGGCGTGTGAAGGCTTGGGTAAAAAAAAACATTTTCTGACACGAGACCTCTCAATCCGCACAGTTCTTTTTCCAAGAGATTATTGGTGTATGGATCAAGTAGCTGGACTGAATACCTATTCAACAATGCAAAGTATACTTAGCTAGGACCTCTACATAACGAGATATAGGCGTGTGAAAGCTTGAATGAAAAATTTATTTTCTGACACATCCTGTAGGCGCAACTGGGTACCTGGATTCAATAACTATCTGACAGTATCAGAACTACTCACTAGGTCCTCTAAATAACGAGATATAGGTATGTGAAGGCGTGAGCGAAAAAAAAAAATTCCGACTCGAGACCCTTCTATCCGCTCCTGAAGACGTAATTTCGGGAGATTTTTGAGGCACGAAACTATACATTGACTTTTTTTTTAAATATCTCACTTCGAGCGGGTTTTTAAGGAGTTTGTTGTAAAGGCATATAATATTTTATATTTTATTATTAAATAACCTCAAACTCTCTGATTATTTCCCATACAAAGCTGTTTTCTAAATCTTTTACATCTAAAGTTATAGCCATTTTAAGAATCTTAAAAAATAAAAAAAAAACATAATAAACCTTAAATCTAAAGTACGGTTTTTTTTATTTGCTCAACACCATAGAGGTGGGGATTTTTCTGAAAAGTTGTGCCGAAGTATAAGGAACAACATTATATTAGTTAAAAGTCTATTAGAATTATTTACAATTTTATGTGGAGCCCTGTTTTTGTTTCATGGACTATTAAACTAAATATCTGTCAGATCGACTAAGTAATGAACAAAAAAATTTTGGTTGTCTTTTAAAGTCGGTTTACGGACGATAATTTCACGAAAACATTGATGACACCAACACAAAAACATACAGCTCGTTAACTCACACCATATAAATTTTTTCTGAGTGAAAAATAAAACCCGCTAGTTTTAATTTATATATAAGTTAGTTTAAAGCCTAGTGCTAGTAGTAGTACAATAGTACAAAATTGAAATAATTATGCCGTCAGCTCAATATTTTCAAGTAATAGTAATATTTTATCATATAATGTGTCAGGCCTTAGTAATAAGCTATTGTTTGTGGATTTTTTTGAATATGTAAAAAGTTTTGATGTATTTTTTTTGTACGAAACTCATATAACGTTAGAAAATTTTAACAAGTTTACTAAATATTTTAATGGTTTCAAATTAACTTGGAAAGCTGCAGTGAGAACATACTCCAGAGGACGGGCTAGTGGTGGGACTCTCTATGGAATTAAAATATCACTTTTAAAAACTTACGACTTTGAGGAACATGAAGGAATCACGATTGTTAAACTATTACGAAAGCCAAATCTTATCATTATTCCTTGTTATATTAACTACAGCATATGGAACGAAGACTTCGAACGACTCAACAACATCATGATGAATATGGCGAATAAGAGTATTTTATTGATTGGAGATCTTAACGCCAGAATAGCTAATTTACAAGTAACAGCAAGCCGCAGTACAAATAACACAGTTTTAAATCTCAGTCATAGAGTATCAATGGACGATGTATGTAATCAAAAGGGAACACATTTATTGGAACTTATGCAGATGTTTGATTGTACAGTTTTAAATGGATGTATAAATGGTGATACCAAAGGTCAGTTTACATTTCTTGGAGGGCAAGGAAAATCAGTCATCGATTACTGTATGGTTAATAATGACTGGAATGATCTAGTGAAGAAGTTTGAAGTGCAAAGCAAAATCTTCTCCGACCACATGCCAATTACAGTGGAATGGGTTAATGAATATGCTACAAATGGAAAAAATCTCGATCTACTGCCGCGGTTGAAATGGAATCAAGACATTTGTAATGTTTTTCAGCAGAAATTGGATGAAAATCTGGCTTCTGTAGATATTTCTACAGAATCAACGGAAATAAGTGCAAACAAACTCATTGCTTGCATTAAGAGTTCCACAAACAACACTCTCTCACACAAATCTTTAAAATTCAAACAAAAATGGTTTGACAAAGAGTGTATGCTTGCTCGGAAAAAAACGTTTATTCTGTTAAATGCACTGAGAAACTCTTATAGCCAAACACTTAAAAAGTGGTATTTAGAAGCGAATGCAGCATTCAAGAAGCTTTGTCTCCAAAAGAAATCTACTTTTGAAAATAATCAGGCTCGTACACTGGGCCAAATTAAGAACTCAAAGGAATTCTGGAAGACTGTCAGAGAGATAAATGGTACAAAACATACAATTGGATTAGGAATGTGCGCTGATGAGCTATCTACTCATTTTAAATCTCTTTTATACGGCCAATATGACGTAAGATTCTCGTATGCTGAACCATGCTTCTCCGATGACATTTTGGATTCTGAACTCACTATTGAGGAATTGAAATCTGCAATTTTCAAAGGAAAAAACGGAAAAGCCCCTGGTGAAGATGGAGTTCCGTACGAATTCTTTAAGAATGCCACCGAAACTTTCCACAGACAACTTCAATCCCTTTTTAATAAAATATTTTCGACAAAAGAAGTGCCATCATCATTCAAAAGGTCAGTAATTTTCCCAATATACAAAAAAGGTGACTTGAACAATGCTGAAAACTACCGTGGCATCTCCTTCATGAATGTTCTTGCAAAATTATTTTGTGGTATTCTTGTAAATAGATTAGAGACATGGGTAGAGGTTAACAGTGCCCTGTCAGATTTTCAAGCTGGATTTCGGAGAAATTACTCGACAATTGACCACATTTTCACGCTTACCTCAATTGTTAAATCATTTCAAGCAAGAAATAAAAAAGTGTATGCTTTCTTCGTGGATTTTAAGTCTGCATTTGACCTTATAAATCGAAATGCTCTCTTTTATAAGCTCTCAAGGCTAAGATTATCTACTAAAATTCATTAATGTTTTAAAAGCACTATATTCAGAGTCAAAAGCAGCTGTATGGGACGGTTCCACTTACTCAGATTGGTTTGAAACAGATAACGGAGTAAAACAAGGCTGCCTTCTGAGTGCGCTATTGTTTTCGCTTTTTATTAATGATGTGGTTGAATACCTGCCTGGAGGGATTCGAATAGCCGATACAAACATAAATGTTCTAATGTATGCTGATGATCTGGTGTTGCTTTCAGAATCTCCAGAAAACCTTCAACTGAGGATCAATAGACTCGCGGAATACTGTCAGCAGTGGGGTCTTGTAATCAACACAAACAAATCGAAAGTAATGATATTTAGCCGTTCAACGAGAAAACAAACCACATACAATTGGTTCTATAATGGTACTAGTTTGGAGATTGTAAACGAGTATAAGTATTTGGGTGTAAAACTAAGCCGAACGTTAGATTTTAACGTGCATCTTGCAGAAAAATCAAATTCATCACTTAGCCTACTCAACATGTCTTGGAGAAGCATATTCCTAAATAATAGAATCAATCTTTCAACGAAGTACAAAATATATGATGCTGTCGTTAAGTCTACTCTTTGTTATGCTGGACAAGTCTGGGGTATTGACGAATACGAGTCCGTCGAAAAGTTTCAAAGAAACTTTTTAAAAAAGCTCTTTAACCTACCACTGAATACGCCAAATTATACAATTTATGTTGAAACAGGACTTCCTAAACTTTTCACATATACTCTGAAATTGCAGGCCGACTACATAACCAAAGTACTCTTTTATTCAGATACCCGTCTGGCCAAGAAAATGCTGTTATACGAGCTAAGGAACGAGGATTGGTGGTGGTCTAAATGGAAACGTTTAGGAATAGATTGTGAAGAAGTCGTCTCAATGGACTCAAACAATATAAATTTGGTCAAAGACCAACTATATCGAATTATTCAGAATCATGAAAATTCTGTTCATGATGAGTTTGCAGCGAAAGTTCGAAAATCAGAGAGCAGAATTTTATACTCGCAGCTTAATATTAATTTACTTGAGAAGAATTACTTTAATGATGTATATAGTTATAAAGAAATATCCCTAATTTTCAAAGCACGATGCGAACTACTCTATCTAAATGGAAGCCCTTACAACGGAAGTTTTAACCAGTTCTGTTCATTGTGCAACCTTAAAGCAAAAGAAGACTGTTTTCACTTTTTAAGTATTTGTCCAATTTTTTCTCCCCAACGTCTTGTATACTTCGGAAAGAAAACTTTAACTATGCAAGAAACAATTGTAATCTTGAACGAGTTCAACTGGAAAAACCTTTGCAAGTTTATATTAGAACTGTGTAGATATAGAATGCTATTGATAAACGAATATATATAAAAACTATTAAAAAAAAAAAAAAAAAACATTTATATTAATATGTTTAATGTAATAAACAAAATTTGTTAACCGAGCTGACGGCAATGCCATAGCTTTAAATTCATTAAAATTCATTAAATTATAATAATTATAATACAATAGTTTAAAGCCGAAAGGCAATTAAAATTAAGATATACATAGATTAATATAGAGCGCCCGCATTGGGCCAGTAAGTTAATTAAGTTGATAGTGTTAGCTAGTTTTTAGGATTTTTTTCTAGACTTAATTAGTTATTTAAGATTTAAGTTAAGATTTAATGCAATAAAAAATAAAAAAAAAAAAAAAAAAAACAATAACGCAAAATTTTAGTTTTAAGTACTTAAAAATCTAGTACACAAAATACTACTGTACTAACACGTTGTGGCCCACTAGCAGAAGGGGGACGGGGGTGGTAACAAACAAACAAAAGTAAACAACACACAGTTTGGGTCACTTTTATTTTTATTTTTTTTTATTCACTTAAATAGGAACTTGAATTAAAATAACACAAAAATAACAAAAAAATAACAATAATAAAAAAACCCCCGCGTCGGAGCTGGGGAAACGGAGGTGAAACTGAGCCAGAGCGGATACTTCATACGCACACGCGATTTTTTTTTGTTTTTTTTTTATTAGAAAGAACAAATTATGATTATATCCCATAAAATATACACGAAAATGATTAAAATATAAGAAAAGACGCCCACAAAAAAACAAAAATGATAAAAGCGAAGCAGACATCTTTATTTTTTTTTTTGACAATTGAACTTAAGGACGCTGCACAGCATGTGACAGATAAGGAAATTCCCTTTCCGAAACCACCAGATTCGTATCTGAGAATAAGGAAAAACTTTTGCAGACCGAAGGGCACAATTTTCGGAAAGGGAATTGACCTACATATATATCAAACAGCTGTTACAGTGGCTGATATATAGGTAAGTCAACGAACCCAAAACGAGTGCTGATAAGTTAGAACATTTCATATACCTAGTCAAAAGAAGGAAAGGAAAAACGGCGGGTCGAACGGTTTGTCAGTTGAAAAAAAGGCACGACTGGGTCGCACGTACTTGCTCCCGTGTGCTAATCCTTTTTAGGTAAAGTCGTCTTTTTAACAACGATTTAATTTTTCAGTTTAATTTTCATTTTGGTATGGAAAAATTTGAACAACTGGCATAAAGATTCGTGGGAATCAGCAGTAGGGCAATAATGTTAGGTATAGGTCCCAATAACAATAATTTACTTTTTGAAATCAGATTAATTAAAATAGTTTAATTATGTTTGATGGATCGATAAACGTATGGTGTGGGTAGGTATTAATGGAATTTATTAAGGACATTAGTTACCTATAATAAGGTTGGAAGGAAGGTAGGTACTAAAATTAAGATACACGTTCCAACTACTGTTAAGCGAGTAGGTATAGAGACAATATTAAAAGTTAACTCAGTGGTTTTGTTTATTTATAGGCAGGTGTAAACTTTTGTTTTCTCGATTGAAATTTTTGCATTCAGTAGTAATCGAATAGTTTTTTTTATTTGTTAGTTGTTTTTGTGTGTTTTTCAAAGGCTCCTTATTTATTCTGTGTGCTTTTATGATGATGAAATGCTTTAAAATACGTAGGTATGTATGTAGGTTGTCACCTTCTTTTATTTGACTTATGGCTAGGGCTTAGCCGAGCAATATGAAATAAAATTTTGGGGACAAATTTTTATGAAATCAAAAAAACACTATTCATAACGTTTTTTGGAAAAAATGTTGTAAGCCTTCTTACTTCATTTGCTGTTTTCTATTTTATGAATTTTTCATTTCAAAATCGTTTGACCAGTTTTTTCAAAAAAATTTTTTTTTTGAAAAACTTTTCGAAAACATATTTTAAATTTTTTTTGAGTATGTCAATTTTAAGAAATCTATAGCTTATACTAGGAAAAAAATAAAAAAAAAATCTATAGATTCATTTTCAAAATATTTAAAACACAAAATATTTTTTTTTTAAATTATTAAAAATTAAAAAAAATGGTTTTGAAAAGTTTAATAAGCAATATTATTTAAATCATAAAACACTACTTATTTTGAAAATTTCATCAAAATCCGTCAATAAGTTAACGAGAAAGTTTAATATAAAAAAACGGTCATATGGGAGGTACCGTTATAAAACTTTTTCTGAAAAATTCATTAAAACTTAAAGATAGATTTTGCATAGAAAACATCATTCTGAAAGTTTTATCAAAATCGTAGGAGCCGTTTTCGAGAAAAATAAGTTTTTCATTAAAAGTTATATGGCGGGTACCATATAACTTTTAGTTTTGGAGCTTGAATGCCAATTCCAAAAACTGTAGGGTAGAGCTCTCTAAAAATACTATATTCCAAGTTTGAATCAAATCGGCCCAACCGATTAGGCTGTAGATATCGATACGGACAGACAGACAGACAGACAGACAGACAGACAGACAGACAGACAGACAGACAGACGGACGGAATTTCCGGCCGCACTTTTTTTGACTTCTCTATCATAGTAATGTCATGTTTGATTGTTAGAATTTTTTTTTACGAATCCATAACTTGCATTATAGTCCCTATAAATCGCAAGTAAAAAGAGTTTAATTTAAAATCGAACCACCGCCATTTAAAGTTGTTCCTTTTTGTGAAAAGCGAAAATAGCTAATAACTAAGAATACAAGTGTAGGTACTAGAAAAAAAGCGATTCTAAAAATATAGTTAAGTTTCTTTATTGTTTTTTTTTTTTTGTATATTAAGGACTTTGGGCGACGAGAAAACATTTTCAGTAGCAGTCAGCATAAAAAAAAAAATAAAAAAAAAAACATATAAAAAGAGGTAAGTGATAGCGTTAGGCCAATTAATAATGTCATTTATTAAAAAAAAAAACATTTATATTGATAGGTGAATTCCACAAAATTCGAAAATAGAAGGGCAAGTCCAGGAAGTATAGCCTTTTTTTGCAGTTCTGTGCAACAGAGGACTCAATTGCGGTGCTGATCGGGTACATAAGGAAACCCTCCAGGGAAAAGCGAAAACCCGTGACCGACCCGGGTTCCCAAGTAACGGGGATTACCAAGTATCTAGTTTATAGAGAATTTATTGAAAAAAAAATGATAAAAAAAATTTAAGGTGGAATTCACCCCATACATATATCCATATATATATAATTTTTTTATAAAAAAAGTCAAAATTTGCATTGTGGTCCATAAACTTTAAGTCAAATAAAGGAAAAAAAGGGAATCCACAATATTCTTGGACCGATGGATTCCAGGCGGGCGGGAACAGGTCCCCCTGCAACGACACCCGCAGGGTATCGCGGGTGTGGTCCTACTCTACTTGGTGGTGGAAGCTAGGTACGATTTATGTAATTTTGAAATAGGTGAGGTCCTTTCGTAGGGGGCAAGATCCCCCCCATTTCCGTCGAGCATAGCCGCGCGTGCCTACGCCCTCGCGGTGGGCGTTCTTTCCCCTCTTTTCCTATCCTAACCTAACCCTCCATCTCCCCCTATCCTCCCCAATGCCCACTCGTTCAGTTCCTCTTTCCTATGGCCAGTCCCAAGTCCGTCCTATATAGCTACCTCACAGCGAAACCAACCCTCTCCGCTTTCCTTTCACGACTCCCATTCCTCTCCCCTCTTCTTCCATTTCATCCCTCCCTCTATTACTCTACATTACTCATCCCACTGCTTCATACATTGTCCGCTTTTCCTTTCCTCCCTGATGTCCTTTCTTAGCCCGATCCCTTCTTTCTCATACCTTCTCATCCCTTCCCCATACTTTACCTTATCCCAACCAAGGCCTACCCTCCTTCCTATCCTATTCTATCCTATCTTAATTATCCTAATCCTCTTCCCAATTTGCTTATTTCAAACAATCTAGTACCAATCGGCACCAGTAGGATGTTTTAGAAAAAAGTCTTCTTTACTTGCGATTATAGGGACTATTGGCTAAAACACAATCACGCTTTAGCTTGGGTTTCGCCTGAAGTTTACAATTATTTCAACCACAGGAAATCAATAAATCTTATCACAATGTCGCTTTGGCTTTGATGTTACGTTTGGTTCGTGTACAAGATAAGGTGACTCAAACTCAAAGCTGAAGTAAAAACTGGTTGAACTTTTGCTCGCTTTGACAGAAAAAAGCAAAAACAACAACCGAAATTTGGAAAATGTCATTTAAAGCGAACACAAAGCGTGTGAAATGTAACGTGACGAAGCCAAAGCTGAAACGTGATTGTGTTTTAGCCATATAAGGCAAGTTATGCATTCGTAAAAAAAATCTAACAATCAAATATGAAATTACGATCATAGAGAACCCTAAAAAAGTGATCGACAAAAAATGTCAGTCTGACTTTCTGTATGAATAATGAGCTGCAGCCTAAGCGGCTTAAGTGATTACCCTCGAATTTTTAGGGCTAAAAATAACGGTACCTACCTGTCATAAAACCGTTAAGGAAAATAATATTTTTCTCGAAAACGGATCTAACAATTTTGATGATAGTTTTTATTTTATTTTTATAATTAACGCGCGCACAAGGGGTTATTTGTTTCCCTTTTAATGTAGAGCACACTGCGTGGGCATTAGGAAGATAGACAGAGGAGAGAGGAGAGGAGGTGTCGATCAACATTGGTTTTGTATGTTTGCAGATCAAAAATAGCAAGGGAAAACTATTCCAAATTCGTGTTGTTCGGCTAAAAAAGAATCCCTATATTTCACGGTACGTCAGAAATTGGGCTCAAGGGTGAACTGATGAGCATTCCTTGCGAGACGGGTATTGTGGGAGTAATTTTTAAGGGGAGGAATGCAACTGGCTACTTCGAGTGAATTTTTATGTAAGTATGTTTAGCTTTAACGACAGAAGACAGCATACGATTCCTATTACCCCATTTGATAATGCTGTATAAATCGGAGTATAATGAGCTTGACATACAGTACCGTTGCAATTTTACGTCCTAAGGCGAAGGACGTGATTTATCGAACGAGTTAAGTGAATTAGAAGTGAAGTGAAGAAGTGAATAAGAAGATCATTTATAAAAATAAGGAAAAGAGTCATAAACAGAACGGAGCCCTGGTACTAGTTATCATTTGATCAGAACCACATTTACGGGAAAAGGTTATTAACGGTAGCTTTCACATAATAGTTTTTCTATTTTTTGGCTTTCTCGAAATAAAAAATAAAAAACAGAATTTTATCAAAATCCGTCTTTCAATTTTCGAAATACTTTTTTCACAAATTCGTTATTATACAGGACGTGTGATGGCGTATTCCATTTTTACTAAAAACCGTTAAGTGTTGTGGTTTTACCACTTTTTATAAGTTCCCATAATGTTATTTTTCTACCTTAATCTTTTTTATTCTTTAAATGTGAATTTTGACGGACTTGCGATCCAGTCGTGCAATTGATTTTATATAAAAGTGGAAGAGTTTTAAAATGTGGGTTTCTCTTTTTTAGCGCTAGGGTTAGAAACATTATGATGAGCTGTATGTAAACGAGTCGTCGGCAAAGAGAAAGTACTTGTATTCAATGGTAACGGGTTGGTTTGCTGTAGAGGAATAGTCCAAGTTTTGACCCTTGAGTGACTCCAGCTCTGATGCTTTTCTTTTTTTTTGTGGTTCTCCAGTTGCACGAAGAAGTTTCTGGAAGAAAGAAAAGAAACAATTATTTTTGGTTAGTGCAAATGGGATAATGGACTAGAGTTTCAATTCATCTGGTCCAAATGTTTTTTAGGTTTCGCATTGTGAATTATCGAGGCAGTTTCATCTGAGGTGCATAAATGACGGGCTAGCGTCGTTGAATTCGATTTTTTCCAGACTTAGCTGCTGAATAGATGTTGTTGTGATGTTGAATTGATATTTTGAACATTATATTCACACATTCTAGCGTATTTCAGATATTTGGGTAGCAATTGTGAAATGTGTTTAGTCCTCTCTGCTGGATCTTTTGAAGTGTTGTGATTATTTTTCGTGTAGAAGGATAGGTTGATTGAGTCGGACTTTGGTTGGGAAATCGCTACCAATGAATATTGTTATTGTAGTCCAACCGGTCATATATCGCTTGTCCTTTAATATTATTCGTAGCCTCTAGCCATAGAAAATGCCGTGCATTAAAATCACCACCACTTAGTCCATAGATACTTCCTTCAAAGATGTGGCTGAGTGTTTGCAGGTCTTTTTTAATATTTCAAGCGCTGGAACTACCCTTGCTGATTGTTTTGAGGAGTTCGTGTATCTCTAGCTTTATCGTGATTACCATTGCTTCACTTATCACTAAGTTAGTAATGTTGGTTTCGTATTCGTTAGCGTTGGGAGCAATTTTCTGCTCTTTGGTCCTCGTTTTTGTCTTCTTTTTTATATCCTGTGAAATCAATGTTGGTACGTCTAGAACGGTAAAGAGTCTATGTCTCGGGTATGGGAGTGTAACGGGAGCCCGTATTTCAAAATCCCGTTTTTTTAAAACCCCGAAAAAAAAATGTTTATAATCCCGTTTCGAAAATACAGTTTTTTGAAAATTCCGCTTTCCATAATCCCGCTTAAAAACAATTCCGTGTCTTCAAAGCCCGCCTTTTAAAATACCGTTTAATCCCCCTTAGCCCGTTTCGTAATTAGATAAATATAACTTAAAATATGTATTGTACGCAAAAGTGCAGGTTTATTATAAACTCATCGAAAATTTAAGCAAACAAATTTTGTTGTTAAATCTCAATTAGAAAAAAATTAAAATAGAGAACAAACATTTTTTCAAAAAAACTGTTTTGAAATCAAGAGCAATATCAAAAACTATGACGCCCATGAATATTATGTCCTTTAGACATTATGTCACCCACCATCCCGTGCACTGGACCGCAGAATTATATTCAATCCCGCTTATCGAATCAACAAAAGCTGTTTTATTTTAAAAATCGCGCGATTTTAGGTTATAACAACGGGAATTTAAGCACCAGAATTAAAAAAAAAACGGGATTTTAAAAAACGGTATAAAAAAACGGATTTTTAAGGCGGGCTTTTAAAAAACTGGATTCTCAAAAACGGGCTCCCGTACCCAACCCCTCGGGTATTTCTGTTTTAAAAAAAAGGCAAATGACGTAATCTTCTCTAGGCTGTATATCAAAATCACCATTATACGTCAATTCGCGTAATTTTATGAACTGCATAGTTTAAAAATAAAGGTGGACTAACCTTCTTCGCCTAGCTTCGCTTAGCTTCGCTTAGCTTCGCTTAGAGCATTGTGAGCTTTCTGTATTGCAAAAAGGTTTGGTCCAAAGGTGCATTGGAGTTGGGTGTTGAGATCCAATTGTGCATTGGAGGACTGTGCTGCGATGAGTGAGGCAAAAGCTTGTTGTGTGGTTGCCTTTTAGATTTGAGCTATATTTGTGGGCTTATGACCTCTACTATTCTTAACCATAGCGATAAAAATGTCGATAAAACACATATTATGCTGATTTGGCTCCAAATTCCAAAAGATGTCCTTTCAAAAGATTTGAAATTTCAGCAAAATTTTTAGGGAAAAAGAATTGGGGGCATTTCTTTCTTGGTTACAGTGTTCCGTTGGCCACTGGAAATGGGGGTGTGTTGGTGCTTGTTTTTTTGGAATTGCTAACCAACCTCCAGTTTTGGCTGAATTCTTTGTCAGTGGCTGGATTCTTGTTTTTTCTTGTGGATTTTCCAGAATTTCCCCTTTGCCATTATACTGGAGAAAGATGTGTCAGCTGGCGGTGCATTCTTTCTATTCAGGTGTTTTGTGGATAGTTATTAATTATAACACACAACTATTGGAAAAAGTGCAAATATGACAAACCATATTCTGGTCACCCTTCCCCAACTGCAACCACAAAATACCAATCCATGCGGTGCCCTCGATTCTCAATTCGCCGCAAGTCATTGAAAAACACCGACAAAATTTCGACTGCACTAAACAAGACATTCTCACGACCAAACAGAATGCAAAATGCTACTTAAACTCCCAACGAAAAGGAGGCAACTTCTTTTAAAGAAAATAGATATTTTACATCTTAACGGTTGCTTTGGGAGTGCAGAAGGAGCAGAATGCTTAAAGTTGCAGTCAAAACTTTTCTAATGAAAAACTTCAGCTTGTGATTATTTTTGTTGGTTTTTTTTTCTCCCTGGAATTTTTTTTTTCTGGAACAAAAATTGATAAAGGACACCCAAGAGCCAAGGAACAAATAACCGCAAGTACGGACACTAAAATTCAAAAACCATCTGAACACGGTGTCCAAAACTGAAAGTACACTGCCATCAATGTCTATCAGAAGTAACAGAGTTTAAAAATGGCGAGGTCCTGGCAGGGCACACAGAAGCTCTTGCATGTCTAGCTTCTGATGCTGCGGTAGCTTGACGTACTCCATGTCCTCGACATTGTTAAAGTACTTCTTGTGTGCGGCACACCACTTAAGGATGCTTCATTTAAGTTTCACAGTAAGAATTCTTATTTTGTTGTTTCTGCTTCCAGGTGTATCAGGGTTTTCTTTTTAGTTGAACATTTTTTTTTTTTTTTTTTTTTTGGTTTAATGTCCTTCGGTTTGACAATGATGGCGGTGATGAAAGGTATTTCTGGGAATTTTTTAAGTTTGTTTCCTTACTTCGGCTACCCACTTGAGAGTTGTTATTAAATTTTGTGTGACAAAAAGTATCCGCACTCAAGCGAACTATGTCGAGGATGTCTGGTCGTTCGTCCTGAGGAGTCAGTCATCGCCATCGCCATCGTGTCGTGGTCGTCTCTTTTCATTATGGTTTTTGTGCGGGGTAATTGCGATGAGGTGATTTATTAAATGCAAAGACAATATTTCCAAAGTAATGAAGTGGCATGTTAAAGTGCTCTGCTGCGGGTAAACTTCAAGTTAAGGGAAAATTATAAAAAAATATTTTAGCAACCGTAGTTTTTTCTTTTCTATTTATACCTTTCAGGGTAAACTTTTCAAATTAACGGTGGCAGTTGTGGCAAAAGTTTGTACCGTATAGCGACGAGAGAGTATGAAAAAGTTTTATTTGAAAACCTCAAGGACCAAAAGTTGTTTTTGAAAAAGTAGTTTATACGGGGATAACTGTTTGAATTCAATACTGAAGTAATCTTTGCATCAAGAAGAAAGCTAATTTGTTGGCAGTTTAAATGAATTATGTTTCCAATGGCAATGAAGTATTTATTTTTTTAATTATCGGATGTTTTTGTTGGAGTACTCAAAGATTGTTTTAAGGATTTACTTATATATTCAATGAAGGAATTCACATTATTTACATGTCCAGGCATAGAAAGGTGCATTGGCTGTACAAACCACGTAACATTGTAGAAAATGCCGAAACTGAAAATACCACTGTCTTCCCAGAGGCTACTATCTCAGGCAGGGATTAACAGCCAAAGTTGCCCCATCATCAATAACCATTATGTTATAGATGTTGGAGCAGACAAGCTCAATCTTATTGGATCTCATTTTGAAGAGGTACACGCCTACCTCAAAGACTGACGAAGTACGTGATGAACTGTTGTGGTTTGGTAATAGCGAAACTCCAACTCTTCTGAGATTTTCTGAGTGGTTAAAAGCTGACGAACTAACTGTTGAAAACACCGACAATTACTTTACAACACTTGACGAACTGACCGAAATATTTAGGAAACTAAATACCAAAAGATCAAGCGGTTTGGATAACATTCCAAAAGTTGTAACGATCAAAATCATACGGCAGTACTGTGTTATCTTTAACAATCTCCTTAATAACTTTTACTTCCCAAATTGCTGGAAAATATCAAAGGTATTTCCAATAATCAAGAAAAAAAAGAAGGATCCTTCTGATCCTTCAAATTATAGGCCCATAAGTCTGCTGCCTAATATCGGGAAGATTTTTGAAATTGTTATTAGCAAGTCAATTTTATTCGTCTGTAAAGAAAAGGAGATCATACCGCAGAACCAATTCGGGTTTAGAAGAAATCACTCAGCAGTGCACGCTGTCACAAAACTGGTTTCAGACATTAACTGGAATCTAAATGCCAAAAGGTGTACAGCTGCCTGTCTAGTAGATATCGAAAAAGCCTTTGACACGGTCTGGATTGACGGATTAGTATTTTAACTTATTCGATACGAATTTCCACCTCATCTCATAAAGATGATAATATCTATGATATACGGGAAGAAATTTGTCGTAACAGATAGAGAATACATGACAGCTGAAGTTTTTAATGTCACTAACGGTCTTCTGCAGGCACAGTAACTGCACCGCCTCTTTTCAATATATATATTTCTGAAATACTCAGGGAACTTGAAGATTCGCTGGCATTTGCCGACGATACAACTTTATATGCTAGTGCATTCAAGAGGAAGACATTCAAACTCAACTGCAAGCAAAGTTTAATAAATTTCAAGCATTCTGCTCGGAATGGAAGCTAAATATAAATTATGGAAAGTGTAAAACCATTCTGTTCCTCACCCTAATAAGACGTGGCAATTCGGATTTGAGACGCAACTGGAAAAATCTAAGAATAACGAGTTCAAATGGTATTCACATCGATTCTAAAATGGTTGTGAGGTATTTAGGTGTTTATTTGTAAAAATTTTTGTACTAAAATGAGCATATAAATGCTCAATTAGAGAAAACAAGAGCAACATTCATGTCTCTCAAAAGCCTTTTTTATTCCAACTATCTGAGATCCGATGTGAAGATCATTTGTTATCAAGCTTTCATTCGTCCAATTCTGACATATGCGAGTCCAGTATGGTTGAACATTAACCCATCTTATATGGAAAAGCTTCGTGTTTTCGAGCGGAAATGTCTTAGAGCATGTATGCAAATGTATAGAAGTGCAAGTGGTGTATCTAGAATTGACAATGTTATCCTAGACCTCGGGAGGAATCACTTTGCACGATCGGCTGGTGTCATTGAGAATGAGCTTGTTTCAGGTTTATTTTACCCGAATCCTGGGTATTTCAGAAATGTATTGGAAACTGGATATATCCCACCAGAGACATTCTTGTTTCTGGATGCATATGGTTATCTATCTGACTCAACGAACGTACCGATAATATATGATGCTGCTAGAAGAGCAACTGATAAAAGATTACTTTACGAGCCTTTTGAGTCGGGGGATGGAAATACTAATCTAAGATACTGCATTAACATACCTCAAAGAGATAGAAATAACTCTAGTCGGTTAAATGGAGGAAAATACTGGTGGTTTGACTAGGCTGAAGCCAATGCTTAGGTTTAGTTTAACTAGGCCCCAATGTGATCTATGATCTGACGATGACTTAAGGAAATTTTTTTCTGTTAATCAGCGGAATCTGGATCACATGGTGGGGCGTGAATTTTTTAGTTTATATTTTTTTATTTATTCAGTTAAATCAAATCTCTTACAAATAGACTTTACAATCTTTTTAGTTGCTCGAGTTAAGTTAATGAAATACGTATGTATAAGTATCTAATACAGAAAATTATTTTTAATTAAATTTATAAAAAAAAAGAAATTAGTTTTCATGTGTAGCCATATACTTAAACAAAACGGTCTCAAAGTTACGTGTGTCAACTAGTCTTCTGATGCTCTGTGGTAGTGAGTTAAACAATCTTATAGCATGGATGAAAAATTGCATTTCGGTTATGCGGCATGTGAAACGAGGTTGCATCAATGTAATAGAACGCGGTGATCTTGCAAAGGACAAGAGGTTGTATAAATATAAGGGCTCTTTAGTTGTTATAAGCTTGTACAGGAAAATAAGTGTTCGGTAATTAATGTACGTGTGGATTGTACATCCCAATATTGTTTTGGAGTATCTACTGACGTGAGCATACCGTTTAAGGCTATACACATACCTTATAACGTTGTTGTAAGCAACTATTAGTTTACGCTTAGTTTCAGCACTGTGATGGAAAAAAATCTCACAACCATAGGTTATTATAGGAACGATTAGTGATTTTGCCAGCAATAATTTAGTACCAAGAGGTGTAAAGTGTTTCGAGAGTGAAAGATTTCTAAGAATTCCATATATTCTTCCGATAATTTGTTGAATATGGTAATCCTATCTTAGAGTTCTGATAAAATACACACCCAGATTTTTAATTCTTTCAACGTAGTTTATCTGACTATTACCAAAGAGAATTGGAGGAAAATAGCTTAGGTCAAGTTCGTTTTTATAGATTACAAGACAGCATGATTTTGAAGGATTTATTTTGAGTTCGTTTTTCATAGACCACTTGGTAACATTTCAAGATCATCGTTCATTTTATCTACACCATCATCGATCAGTCCCAGTTTGCAACTTAAATAAAGCTGATAATCAACAGCGTATAAATGTTTGGACGAATTATTTGTGCAAGTAGGTAGATCATTAATAAAAAGGGAAAACAACAGGGGGCCCACAATAGATCCCTGTGGAACACCTCTTTGTATAGGCAAGTAATTTGAAGTCATGTTGTTTACGAAAACAGCTTGAACTCTTCCAGTAAGATATGAGAATATAAGCTTGCATGCAGATGAGGAAAAACTAAACATGTGTTTCAGCTTATTTAACAAGAGCTGGTGGTTGATTGTATCAAATGCTTTTGAAAAATCTATTAAAGTTAGAACCTGGTCCTTATCAATTGCATTCCTTATATCCTCTGTTACCTTAATCAATGCGGTAACACAACTATGTTTTGCCTGAAAACCAGATTGAATAATGTTTATTAAATTGTTTCTCTGAAGATATGCTGAAATTTGTTGATGCAACAGTTTTTCCATTACTTTGGACAAAAAAGGTAATATCGAGATAGGCCTATAATCAGCTGGTGAACTAGTAGTAGCTTTTTTTTCTTAACAAGTGGCAGTACTTTTGCTTCTTTCCATAACATAGGAAAAGAAGAAGTAGTTAAGACAGTGTTAAAAAGATGCGTTAGAAAGGGTAGGATGTACGGTACGGTGAATCTCGTCAAAGCTGGTTGACTTAGACTTGATTTTTAAGAGAGCACTTAAGACATCACAATCATCGACCCTTAAGAAACAAAAAGACCCGTAATCCTCGTAAGAATCGAACTGGTGATAATTAAAATTGGTTGATGCATTTGAAGTTACCATCGATTGTATTATTGTAAATTCACTATTTAGTTTATCAGGGTCAACATTCTCAGGCACTTCAGATTTTTTTCGTCCACAGCCGAGCTCGCGAATGTTTTTCCAGATTTCATTTCCGGGAAGTTTCATGTCAAGGCGTTTGGAATAGTATAACCACTTCGATTCTTTTATTTTGGAATTTACCTTATTCCTAACAGTGCGATAAAAGTCATAAAATTCTGGAAGTTTGTATGTCTTCCACCTTTTATATGTCAAGTCCCTAATTCTAATTAAGTTTTTTATTTCGATAGTGAACCAAGGAACAGACTTGTTTGATATTCGCTTTGTCCTGACTTGAACATGAGTATTATAGAGTTGGCGAATGTTTTCTTGAAAGAAAGCTACTTGGGAATCAGCAGTTGGGATATAATAAATCGATTGCCAGTCAGTACTAGCTACATCGCTTTCAAGCTGTGCTAAATCAATGTTTTTAAAGTCTCTATAGCGCATATTAACGTTTTCATTTTCCAAAGAGTCTGCTTTTAACGTAGCGAATATTAAATCATGGTGAGAAAAGCATGGCGCTGATACTTGATTGAAAAAAAGTACATTTTCCAACTTATTTACAAGTAATAAATCAAGAAGAGTACTGCTGGTGCTCGTAAAATGGGTTGGTTGTGTTTTGTTTACTGGTTCTAGTAGTAAATTTTCAATGAATGATTATGACGTCTGACTGCATAACAAATTGCAGTTAAAGTCGGCAAACACAAAAATATCCCCATAAAGTGATGAGTACTCTTCTAAAAGATTATAAAAACTAGATAAATTCATATAGACACAACCTAGTAACTTCTTAATCGTGCCGTCGAACATTTCAACAAGACAAAATTCTATGGGATTATTTCCAGGTGATTCAGCCACAATTGGACAATTGATACATTTTTTGACATATCCTTGGATTTTCTGTCAACACGAAAAAGTTTATAACCGTTTAAGCCATACATTTCGTCGCTAACACCCTCTCTAAACCATGTTTCAGAAACACAAATAGCATCCACATTGGAGTTTACAAAAATTTTACGGAATTCATCTACTTTCCTGTACAAGCTTTGTGCGTTGAAATGGCAGACATGTAATCCCTTTTCTTGCTTACAAAAAATATTTAAAATTAAACGAAGGTTTAAATCCATACCATCAGATTGCGAAACTGTATTAATTGCGTTCATTAATGCTTAATGACCGCAAGAACATACCACACAGCATACAGATACAAGACGTTGAAACCCTATTAAGAAGTATGACCATGACGAATAAGGGACTAAGTATTTGGCTATATGAAAAGAAAAAAAGAGAAGAATAATTAAAAAACATACAAATTAATAAATTTATAAAAAAAATAAAATAATATCGAGCATTACAATAAACAATAATTTTATTTCGAAAATATCGCAAGCAAAAGTATTAATATACAGGGTGGCGTACGAATCGTGCTACAAAAATAAAACGTAATAATTTTTTTTCTGTGTGAGTAATCGGCTAATTTTTTTTTATTTTGTAGGTTACTATTTAGATTTATAAAAATGGATGCTTGGGATACGGAGAAAAGAATTTGGATAGTGCAACGGTACCATGCTTTGCAGTCCGTCATTTCCGTCCAAAGGGAATTTAGGCGGGAGTTTGGCGGTAATCCCCCGAGTAGATGGACGATTATGAGGTTTGTAAACATGTTTGCCGAATCTGGAAGCATCGCACGAAGGCCGTACCATCGAGATGCCAATGTTCGGGTTCAGGATACAATCGCAGCAGTAGCATCTGCAATACAGGCCAATCCGAGCGTTTCGACCCGAAACTTATCGGGGCAAATTGGAATTAGTAGACGGTCATTACAACGGATACTTCATGACGATTTAAACTTGTTTCCGTACAAAGTCTAAATTACTAGCAAGTTAAACCCTCAGGATTTGCCTGTTCGCCTGGTATTTTGCCAAAAAATGATATCAATGGCCGAAGAAGACAACACATTGATCAATTGTTTGTTCATGTCTGATGAGGCCCATTTTAATCTTAACGGCAATGTAAACAAGCAAAATTGCCGTATATGGAATGAGTCTAGTCCAGAAATGCTCCATGAGACGGAACTGCACCCAGAACGAGTCACTGTGTGGTGCGCAGTTTCATCAAGGTGTATTGTCGGGCCGTACTTCTTTAAAGAAAACGGTGTAACCGTTACTGTCAATGGGGACCGTTATTTAAAGATGTTGAAGGAGTTTTTTTACCCAGAACTGCGCCGAAGACGTATACCATTCAACAGCGTTTGGTTTCAGCAAGATGGAGCAACTGCACATATAGCCAGACCAGTTATGGCGGAGCTAAACAAAAAATTCGCAAACAAATTAATTTCTAGGAACTCCACTCTTCGCTGGCCCCCAAGGTCACCTGACCTGACTGCACCAGACTTCTTTTTATGGGGTTATGTCAAGCAAGAGGTGTATAAAACGAAGCCCAGGAATTTAACTGAATTAAAGCAGTCCATAACTACAATAATTGAGGCGATCCCAACTTCAACTCTTCAGGCCGCAATGAATAATTTTTTGACCAGGTGCCGCATATGCGTGGGAGAGCGTGGAGGTCATTTGCGATCTATAATCTTTAAAAACAACTAACTATTTAAAATAAAATTTAATTTTCTAACCAATAAAAAAAAAATGAAATACATCGATTAAAAAAAAAAGTTATTTGAATTTCTTATTGTAGCACAATTGGTGCGCCACCCTGTATTTGGTTGTTTAAAATGTAAATAACATCATCAGTGCTGGTGAAATTCGGCTGCATTTGATAAAAATAAGTTATTATGTATGCATACGAGTACCTTCAGCGTGAGGCCGAACCTCAACATGTTGCAATTTGGTAATTGAATCCAGATCTTGACAAGAATTAATGAGGTGAGTTTTTGTTGGATTGTTTACTGTGTGAACATAAACTTTTCCGTTTCGAGTAAATACCGCTGTTAGTTGTTTCCCACGTTTAAGGTGAAAAGCTTTGCGCAGAACCATATGGTTCAATGATGTTAAACTTTCGTTGACGTGTATTGGGCTGTCAGAATCAAGATTTACATCATGTAAGGAAAGAGCTTTCTTTGACGTTTTAAAGCGTTGACTAATTAAAAACAATAACTTGTTTTTATCAGCTGCAGTGTTGAATTTTATGATAATTGCTCCTTTTGGTTTTACCCTAAAAATATCTTTGAGCACAGGTGTTGGAGAAAATTTAACTGAAGTGCATAGTGTATTAAACATTTCCTTTAAATTTTAATTGGCTTTTCTTGGAACTCCTCGTAGAACAGCATCGGCACAAATCTTTTCGCGTTGCAGTGAATCAATTTGCTGGTGTAGGTCGCTGAGTTGATTGATGAGCTGGTTGTCGGGCGGGGGTTGGTGATGTTTGTTTTCAACAGAATCGACGCGAGTAACATATGCAAGTGCAACGACCAACCAACCAACAACAGCAACATCAGCAATATCAACCATAAACAATCAACTGATGACAACACCTAAAGTAGGTCAGGTAATCGAACCACAATTGACAACATTAGCAGAAAGACACTATATTAGGAAGAACTCATTGGTGAATCGAGGCTTATTATACGGTATTAAAAGGTGATCGCAGCGACGCTATAGACGGCGGGTCCCTTTCGATTAGCTTTGTAAAAATTAGAAGTGAAAGTATTAATGGCCTGTGGCCCAAATTAAAAAAGACTTTGTTTTTTTTTAAACCAAGCGGGACACGTAAAACATAAGTCGCGCGCAACGAGAGCTGTCACTTCTTCACTGATTTTGTGCAATCGAATATTAAAATCTGTAACAAAATCATCCAATTTAGTTGATAGTTTTAAATTTACTTCCACGATCAGGGTCTTAAGTTTTTCAAATTGTAGATTCATTTCACTGTTTGTGAAACTGAAAGAAAACTGAAGATTTTCAATATCATCGTTGCTGAGCCTTTTGGCTGTCGATGATGTCGCCATAATTTCTTTGTTCACTTTGTTTTCTCGTGGAGAAAGTAAAAAGGCAAATAAAAACTACAAGTTATGTATTTATTTTCTTGACTTTAGAGAAACTATGAACAACAAACGTTTGCACTGTGTTAACTCGAGTTTTTTAAGCACTTTTGTCAAATTTTGTAGTTTTTTTAAGGGAAATTATTAAAATTTAAGCTGCGATATTATAAGCACACGTCTAACTTTTCAGATTCATGACATGATATCTTGGTAGGTTAAGGTAGTATGTAAGTTTTAGTTTTATATAAAATCATAAATAAAATTGCGACTGTCCTCACTTAGGTTTTTCTCACATTTTCCTAATATGAAGAAAACTAACAAAACATAATTTTTTAAATCTATTTAATATATAAATAAAATTTAAAAGAAAAAATTTTTTTCAAAAGAACAAAAAAATAAAAGGCACGACTGGGTCGCACGTACTTGCTCTTATGTGCTAATCCTTTTTAAGTGCAGGCGTTTTTTTTATTTGTTAGTTGTTTTTGTGTGTTTATCAAAGGCTTCCTTATTTATTCTGTGCTTTTATGATGATGAAAAATACTTTAAAGTACGTAAGTATGTATGTAATGTAGGTTGTCACTTTCTTTTATTTGACTAATGGCTTGGCTAGGGCTTAGCCGAGCAATATGAAATAAAATGTTGTGGAAAAAAATTTATGAATTCAAAAAAACACTACTCATAACGTTTTTTGGAAAAAATGTTGTAAGCCATCTTATTTCTTTTGCTGTTTTCTATTTTATGAATTTTTCATTTCAAAATCGTTCGACCAGTTTTTTCAAAAAAATGTTTTTTTTTTGAAAAACTTTTCGAAAACATATTTTAAATTTTTTTCGAATATTTTTTTTTTTTTTTTTTTTTTTATAATTAACGCGCGCACAAGGGACTATTTGTTTCCCTTTTAATGTAACACACTGCGCGGGCATTAGGAAGATAGGGAGGGGAGAGATAGGAGGTGTCGATTAACATTGGTTTTGAATGTTTGCATATTGAAATGGCAAGGGAAAATCTCGCCGGGTAAACCATTCCAAAGTCGTGTTGTACGGCTAAAAAAAGAATCTCTATATTTCACGGTACGTCCGAAATTGGGCTCAGGGGGGAACTGATGGGCATTCCTAGCAAGACGAGTATTACGGGCGAAACTTTTAAGGGGAGGAATGCAGCTGGCTACCTCGAGTGAACATTTTTTATAAAAGAACCGATAAAATAAGGAAAGACATGAAACATTGCGTCGGTGTTCGAGAGGGGCAATTGTTTCAGCGGCAGTACTATTTCCTATCAATCTTAACGCTCTATTTTGTATTCTATCAAGCAGGTGAAGCGATGTTTGTGAAGCACCTGCCCACAGGTGGGAGTTATACTCGAGTTTAGGGCGTATAAACGCTTTATAAATTGTAGCCAGATCAGATGGGGAAAAATACTTCTTACACCGATACAGAAAACCTAAGCACTTTGCAGCATTCTTAGCGATCTCAAATATATGGTCGATCCAACGGAGGTCGTCGTTGACACACATACCGAGTACTGAGAGCTTTTCGGTTTCTTCGATGTAAGTGCCATTCATGGACAATGGCATTGGGGGTATGTTTAGCTTTAACGACAGAAGACAGCATTGAGTTTTCGAAGCATTAAACTCCACACGATTCCTATTACCCCATTTAACAATGCTGTATAAATCGGAGTTTAATGATCTTGACATACGGCACCGTTGCAATTGTACGTCCGAAGGCGAAGGACGTGAATTATCGAACGAATATGAAAAGCTGAGGGTAGAGTCGTCAGCAAAACAGTTAAGTGGATTAGAAGTAACAGACAGAAGATCATTTATAAAAATGAGGAAAAGAGTCGGAGACAGAACAGAGCCCTTATTTTATGGGAATCAGACTTGAATCCGTCCAATACGACTTGTATTGAACGGTCCAGAAGATAGCTTCTAATCCAACGAACAAGAGTATCATCGATCCCAAAAGCACGCATTTTCGATAAGAGAGCTTCATGCCAGACTCTATCAAATGCCTTGGAGATATCAAGAGCAATAATCTTACTTTCACCAAAGCGATGTAAAGATTTGTTCCACTGTTCGGTGAGATATGCCATCAGATCACCAGTGGAACGGTTGCTGCGGAAGCCATACTGACGGTCATGGAGAAGCTTACGATCTTCGAGATATTCCTTAAGCTGACGGTTAATCAGTGTTTCCATGACCTTAGAAAGAAGGGATGTCAGTGCTATGGGTCGGTAGGAGGAGGGGGAGGATGGGTCACCTTTCTTAGGGACAGGCTGGACAAATGCTGTTTTCCATCTTCTAGGTAAGATTCCAGAAGAGTAGGAGCGATGGAAAAGCTTACGCAGTGGCTTTGCCAGTGTGGAAGAACACCTCTTCAGAAGAATCGGGGGTATACCATCCGGGCCAGCGGATTTGTGTATATCGAGATCTTTGAGAACTCTTGCTACTGTACGAGTGCGGAAAAAAATCTGTCCCATGGAAAAATTTACATTCTCAAGTACAGGAGGGGCAACGTTGCTATGCGGCAGCGTGGAGCTGGCAGCGAAATGGGCGGCGAGCAAGTTTGCCTTCTATGAAGAGTAAACAATTGGTTTGTTATTGTCGATGAGCGTTGGAACCGAAGATGTTGAGGAGTTTTTAATATTTTTTACAAATGACCAAAAATTTTTACTGCCTTTGGGACACTGCAGAATTTTTTGCCGTAATTTTTGGTCATGCAAAAATTTGGTTCTTTCAATAACGGAGTTGCATGAGTTTCTTGCTTGTTTGTGCTTTTTACGATTTTCCTCTGTAGGGTTGGCTTTGTAAGAACGGAAACTTACTTCTTTGAGCCTGATAGCTTCTTTACACTCAGAATTAAACCAATACTTTTCTTTAGGTTTGATGCTTTTTACTCTGTTAGGAAGAAAAGCACGCATCCCTAGAAGAATCACATTTGTGATCATTTCAGCACTGGCATCAATGTCACTATCGAGGAAGCATAGTGACCAGTTAAAGTTTCGGAAAAAAATATTCAGGCCGTCCCAGTTGGCTTTCTCGTATTGCCAAACGGTCCTGGTGGGAAGTTTTTCTTTAACTGGATGGGTGGAGGATGAGAAATTAGCTGAAATGATATAATGGTCTGAAGTGCCAAATGGAGAAGTTACACTAATGGTATATTTATCAGGGTGAGAAGTAAGAAACAAGTCAAGAGTATGGGCGGCTTGCCCAGCAACATCCGGTATACGCGTTGGCACATCGATCAGTTGGGTAAGGTGATGTAACCCGGCAAAGAGCTCGATATACCTTCCTTCGGGTGTTGTCTGACCAGAATAGCGGAGCCAATTGGAATTGTGTACATTGAAATCGCCCGCAATAACGATTTCAGTGCGAGGACAAAGGGAAACAATTTTCGAGATAGAATCAGACAGCGCATCAAACTCGTTACAAGTCGAATTGCTGTCGAGATTTGGACTCCTGTAAATAAAACATTAATGAATAACATGCTTGCGGACAGTGAATTTGAGCCACAAGAAGTTAAAGTCCGTGTTGGAACATTGCCCATATTGGGGAAGGCTCTGGCAAGCAATATCATTTCTAACATAGACCACGAGACCATGATGGGAAAAGAGTAATGGCACCAAGCTATACCCATGTAGAGCAAACTCTGATAAATCAGTATTTACTCCAACCTGGGTTTCACTTAATGCCAAAACAGCTGGCCTGTATTGAACAGTGTAGACGTACAGGTGAAAGAAATTCTTTCTAATACCACGAACATTGGAATACACGACACAAAAATCACTTATGTGAGTATGAGTATGTTAATTTAAAGAAATCTATAGTTTATAGTAGGAGAAAAATTAAAAAAAAAACTACAGATCCGTTTCCAAAATATTAAAAAAACAAAATAAGTTTTTAAAAAAATTATTAAAAATTAAAAAAAAATGTTTATGAAAATTTTAATAAGCAATATTATTTTAATTATAAAACACTACATGTCTTGAAAATTTCATCAAAATCCGTTATAAAACTTTTTCTGAAAAATCCATTAAACCTAAAAGATAGATTTTGCATAGAAAACATTATTCTGAAAGTTTTATTAAAATCGTAGGAGCCGTTTTCGAGAAAAATAGGTTTTTCGTTAAAAGTTATATGGCAGGTACCGTTAGTTTTGGAGCTAGAATGCCAATTCGAAAAACTGTCGGGTAGAGCACTCTAAAAATACTATAAACCAAGTTTGAATCAAATCGGCCCAACCGTTTAGGCTGTAGATATCGATACGGACAGACAGACAGACAGACAGACAGACAGACAGACAGACAGACAGACAGACGGACGGAATTTCCGGCCGCACTTTTTTTGACTTCTCTATCATCGTAATGTCATGTTTGATTGTTAGAATTTTTTTTTTTTTTTTTTTACGAATGCATAACTTGCCTTATAGTCCCTATAAATCGCAAGTAAAAATAGAAATCATATGTAATGAGAACCACAAAGGTCATTTACTTAAAAATATATACAAAGATGTAATAGCCTTTAAGTTTATTTAGGTTTATCCAATGAACTGTTATTTGCAGGTAAATAAATAAACATAAAAAAAAAAAAAATTGCATTGGCAGGGGAATAAAAGAGGGCTCAGATGATATCCCTGACGAACTCCGTTTTTGGAGACAAATCTTTTCTCTATTTCGATAAAGATTTTGAAAAGGTATACAGACAAAAATGTATAAAAATATAATGCTTTTCAACACAAATATGTGATACAATCGTAGGGCTGCCAGATGGTTATTGCTGAAAGTAGTAAATGAGTTTTGAAATCCCGGACACTCTTTGAATAAATTAGGATACAACAAAATGTACAAAATTATGACAAAGACAAAACACTTCATGTTTTTTTAAGTTTGAATTTTACTAAGGTACTTCACTTGACCGAAATAAAATAAGTAATTAAAAATTAGTTTCTAAGGTAAATTCCATATTTAAACTCTATGTTTGCACCAAACTTAACACAGACATACAAAACTTAAAAAACTATAAAAGTATGTACTGAAGTATCAACAATCTTGAATTTGTTCCATAATTGAAGAAAAAAATTATTTCATAAGGTCTTATATTCTCAAGAACGTCATTTTTTCAGGATCATGATTCAAAAGTCCAAAATGTAAGACTGCGATCAAAAAGTAAGAACATGACAAACTACAGATGTTCAACTTATTAAAAAGCCTTTCAATAACCAGTAAGATTGAACGCATTCCTGATTTCTACGTCACTCGACAGAAGCGTTATTAGTAAATCTTTTTTCCTTTATTAAATGAAAGAAAGCGTACCCTCCAAAAAATTCCATTTAAGTTGCTATAAATGTTTGACAAGTATCTTGAGCACATTCGGGTGCTTTAACAATTCTCTACCCCATTTAGTAAATCAGAAATCCGTTTTGCATTTCTGAGAGGAAAAACATACTTGTTATGTACAACTACAAAAAAAAAATCAATTAGTTTCCGTGAACACAAACATTAAATAAAATTAAAAATGTTTTTAGTATTTTATAGAAACAATAATCAGAAATTCAGAACTGACTGAATGACCAAAAAAACGAGTCAGTTATGCAGACGAAATGATTTAATCAAAATGAACTTGTTCATCTTCAGCATAATCTTCTTCATTTTTTTCCCTTCTTTGACGTCAACAGTTTGGAACAAAAATTTTGAACGCGATTAAAGAAGTTAAAAATGAATGGATATATTTTTGTTTGTGGTGCACCGTGGCTTAGTGGTTAGTGTGTCGGACTGCTAAGCGAAAGAACCTGGGTTCAAATCCAGCTCATAGCCACCTTTTTTTCTGGGGTACTGCCTCTTGTGAGGAACTGACAAAACCTCCAAGTGTAAAATTTGTCTCGAAAAAGTGCATCTCATGTAGCCGTTCGGACTCGGCGGTAAACTGTAGGTCCCTTCTATTCTTGCAGAGTAACAAGACACACACAGGAATGGTTGAGAGTATAAGTCACTAGGCCTAGATAATAAGATACACCTGATTTTAAAATTTTAAATATTTTTTTTGATTACTTTTAAAAATATTGAATTTTCAAAATTAAATAAAAAAAAAATTATTATAAATAGAAAAAAACAATAATTCAAAATTTTGGTATTCAAAATTAATTTGGTCTTTTTGAATCTAAAATTTTATTGAAATCCATTGAGCCGTTACCGAGAAAGTCGAAAATTAAAAACAAAACCTTATACACAAATAATGAATGCAACCTTAATAGCATAAAATACAAGAACTTTTTCTGCAATCTGACCTCGTAAAGAGTGAGGAAGGCAACGATTTTCTCTCTTAGTATTGATTGATTACCTTTTTCATAGAACATTTTTTATGGAAAAGTCGATACAATTATATCCAATTTGATACAATTGAGTTGGCTCGAGCAAAAAAGTACAATTTGTCTAAATTCAAAACAATTTGTAAATCTAAACTTATATGAATTTTCAGAGGATAGGAAATTATACGCGTTCTTTGTAGATTTCAAGGCCGCTTTCGATACAGTAGATCGGAAGTCCTTGATGTACAAATAATATTGCAAGGCCATGTCCTACAAGTTCAGAAGAGTTAGTGAAAATCTTCTAGAAGACACATGGGCCGCAGTGTGGAATGGAAAAGTAATCCCGAGTGGTACCAAACGAGGACGGGAGTGAGACAAGGATGCACTTTGGTTTTTTTATTATTTAATGACGATATAACTGATTGCTTATAGTTACATGGAGGCATTAAATTCGCTAATACTATGATAAAGGCGCTGCTGTTTGCAGACGATATAGTAATCCCATTCTACTCTCCAGAAACTCTCCAGCTTATGATCAACCGATTGTTCGATTACTGTGCCACATGTAATTTAATAGTGAACTTAGATAAGTCAAAAGTCATGATTTTTAAAGGAGGCGGAGGACGACTTCGAACAAATGAAAAATGGTTCTACCTATACAATAAGGAAAAAAATTGAAGTGGTCAGCGAATACAAATATTAAGGTGTGACCTTTACAAGTAACGTTAAATTGGAAAAACATCTGAAGATGAAACTTGCAACTGCAAAAACAGTAATCAACGCAACGTGGAAGATCTGTTTCCCCAGCAAGTACCTTAATCACAGTACCTGCGTAAGCTTTTCTATCAGTCCTATTCATCTGGGCTCTTCCCGAGTGGATGGAAAACAGCATCTGTCCAGCCCATCGCTAAGAAATGCGAATTTTCTTCACCCTCAAACTATCGACCCATTGCACTTACGTCCCTTCTCTCTAAGGTCATGAAAACGCTGATTAATTTTCAGCTTAAGAAATATCTCGAGGAACGAAAGCTTCTTAATGACCAGCAGTACGGCTTTCCTAGCAACAGGTCCACTGGTGATTTGATTGTATATCTCACCGAAAAGTGGAACCAATCTCTTCACCGTTTTGGTGAAAGCAAAATTATCGCACTTGATATTTCTAAGGCATTTGATAGAGTTTGGCATTAAGCTCTTTTATCGAAAATGCGTGCATTTGGACTCGATGAATCTCTTCCTCGTTGGATTAGTAATTACCTTTCGAACCGCTCAATACAAGTTGTGTTGGACGGATTCAAGTCTGATATTCAAAACATAAATGTTGGTGTGCCCCAGGGCTCTGTGTTGTCTCCGACTCTATTCCTTACATACTCGATTCCAGATTTACATCCATGTTCTTCGGATGTGGAACTGCAACGGCAGCGTGTGATAAGTTCATTGAATTCTGACCTTGTTTGTACATTGTAATTGTACAATGGGGAATAAAAAATCGCGTAGAATTTAATGCTTCAAAAACTCAATGCTGTCTTTTGTCGTTAAAGCGGAATATACCCCCAATGCCACTATCCATGAGTGGCACTTGCATCGAAGAAACCGACCACCTCTCAGTTCTCCTCGGTATGTGCATTACAGACCACCTTTACTACTGTTAAGTATAGAGATTCTTTAGTCGGACCACACGAATTTGGAACGCTCTACCTGGTTTCAAAACTAATATCCATCGACATCTCCTTTTACATCCTTCCCTTCTTCCCTAATGCTCGAACGGGTTTTAAACATTATAAGGGTAGAAAAATAACCCCTTTCGCGCGTGCCTATTATAAAAAAAAACAGGATCTTTGAGGCCACCGCGGAATCAACTTTGCTCTACGCAGCACAAGCAAGGGGGGAGGGGGAAGAAAGCAATACGATGCAGAAGAAAAATTTGCGTTTTTATATAAAACGGGCATTCAGATGACCACCGAACACACCCAAATATGCGATTAATCTCGAGCAAGATTTTCTCTGTTGTTTATGAAAACACTCAAGTTGCAAGCCAAATATTTAAATATTTATTAAATTAATCCAGAAAACAGTAAGATGAAAAAAGGGTTGGTAGAACTAGCAAGATGGTGCAACTTTGACCTTAATTTAGAAGAGGAGTTTCATAGCAACTGAAAACAAAAACTCTATGAACTCATAGCGGAAACAGATGTTCACACAAGGAACGAATACACAAAAGAAGCAATTGGTTCACCTTTTAGATCGGTCTGCAGTAGATTAAACTAAAACCTGCAGCAGGAAAGCTACTTCCAAGATGAAAAAAGGACATAAGCTGAGATTGAAAGGAACTATTAATCCTAATTATGTACCTCACCGCCATGACCTACCTATCTTTTGCAACATCTGCAACACAGGAAAGAGAGAGGACATTTATTAGGCGATATTTTCTTGAAAGTGATGTACTATCAGTGGAGCAAGTATTAAGCAGCCTAAATGACATAAACGTACCATCATTGTTACAGTTCTGTAAAACAGCTTTAGTCTATCCAAACAGAATCTTAAATGAGAGCTTTTAAACGGATAAACAACTTTATTTACATGTTCCTCTGTATAATTCTATTATTATTATTTTTACTTGCGATTAAAGGTACTATAATACAAGTTATGCATTCGTGCAGATTAAAAATTTTGAGATAACAATCAAACATGACATTACGATGATAGAGAAACATATTTGAGTTACTGGCAAAATTCTGTCTGTCTGTCTGTCTGTACGGATGTATTTTGGACTGCAGCCTAAACGGTTGGGCCAATCGTCTTCAAATTTTGAACTTAAGATTCTTTTGACATTCTACAGAAGACTTTTTTAAAATATTTTTTAGCTCAAAAATTAACGGTACCTGTCATATAACCGTTATGTAAAGCTTATTTTTCTCGAAAACGGCTCCAAGAATTTTTATAAAAAAAATCAGTGTACTACCGTAGGTATGCATTATATTCTAGTGAAAAAAAAAATTAATATGGTGGACTAAAAACGGTACCTCCCATAGGACCGGTTTTTTTTTCTTCGACTTTCTCGAAAACTGGTAATCCGATTACAATCAAAATTGATATTCAAGAAGATGTAGGCAGCCTGAGTAATTTTGCATAAATTTTTTTTCGAAAACTTTTTTTTTTGTATTTTTGATAATTTTTTTTAATTTTTTTTTTTTGAAAATCAATATTTTGAAAACGGGTAGGTAAATTTTTTTTTTAAATTTTGTTTTTAAATGTACGCTATTTTTGTACTTAAGTTTGTATTCTTACATTAATTTTTTTAATTTCTTATATAAAGTTGTTAAAAAAACGTTTTATTTAAAAACAGTTCCTATGATTTTGAAAAAAATCACACTTTTTAACATTTCTCAAAGAAATAAAATGGTGTTTAAATTATTTCACTAAAATCACAAAACTCGAATAAATGCTAAATAAATTTATTTAATTTTCTTAATTTTTAATTTTAATTTAATTTTTTAATTTTAATTAAATTTTATTCTACAATGTGACCGCACATATGAGCAAGTACGTGCGATCAAGTCGTGCAATTTATTATATTCATAATCAGGACCAATCGGCAGACGGCATAGCCAAGTCTCATTGGTTTTGTAAAATTAAAATTTATGATTTAAAAATTATGATGTTAAATAAATAAATCTTATTTAATCTAAAAAAAAAATCACTTAAATGAATTGAGTTAAAGATGGTTGATAAAAGCACATCAAACAAAATGGAGCGAAACCAAAACCATCTGAAGAATATCTTGATAAATAAGTACATATTTTCCTGTGCCGGTTGAATAAGACGGGATTTCTATAAATTTTAAGAATATTTTGGAAAAGAGCTCTACGTTATTATTATTATTATTACTTTTTTTTCTAAGATTCACCATTTCTGATAAAAAGCGATTCTAAAATTTAATAAAGTATATGGTAGTGCACTAGGCGCGGTTTTTCGCAGTAGGCCTACGCCACGATCTAGTCTAGTAAATAATACAAAAGATCGTAAAGTTGTTTTTGATATGATGTTTGTGATACCCGGTAGATACCAAAATAATAATCCACAATTAACCCCCATCAGTCCCCTCCACATACAAATTATTGATGAAAAACCTAAGAAAAGTTGCAAAGTTGCATTAATTAAATTTTGGAATATTATTTTGGTATCCACCGGTTATCACAAACCTCATATTTAAAATTCATAACTTCACGATTTTTGTAGGGTAAAAACTGTTTATTTACAGGACTGGCACCTATTGCACTACCCCATACTTATGTAAGTAAATTTTAGAATCGCTTTTTCTTAGAAATGATGAATCTTAAGAAAAAAATGGGCATGACTGGGTCGCACGTACTTGCTCTTATTTGCCTAGTTACATTGGAAAGCAAGATCTTTGACAGAAACAAGTAACATTTACGTTAAAAATAACACAGTTTGAACTTATAAAAAGTATCAAAACCACAATACTTAACGGTTTTTAGTAAAAATGAAGTAAGCCAAGAGGGCGAGACAAATAAATTTGCACATCATCAGCGTACAAGTGAATTGAAACATTTGAACAAACTTAAGGTAAATCATTAATAAAAAGACAAAATAAAATTGACCCTAAAACGGAGCCCTGTGGAACCCCCATTTGCAGATTCATAAATTGAGATATCCCCTGATCAACCTTAACTCTCTGGCTTCTATTAGATAAATAATCTTTTATTAATTGTATCTCTTTAATTTCAAACAAAGTATTTGATGATTTATTCTGTTAAAGGCTTTCGAAAAATCAAGCAAACATAGGACAGTCACATTGTCAAGATCATACTGAATCCGAATATCATCAAGCACCTTTATCATTGCAGTTTGACAACTGTGATGAGCTCGGAAGCCTGATTGATATAAAGACAACAAATTAAACCGATCAATGTTACTAGTAATCTGTGCTGCCAGAATCTTTTCAAAAACCTTTGACAGACAAGGCAAGATACATATTGGACGGAAATCAGAGCACGAAGTAGGATTATTGTTCTTAGCTTTCGGGATGATCTTAGCTAGCTTCCAGCAATCAGGAAATGATGATGATGTTATGCAATAGTTTATCACTTATGGCACTTTTTATTGATAATTACATGATCTACATTTTTGTATCAGCTATTTTTTGCTGAAAAATCAAGAAAAAAAAATTTGTGACCTTTGACCTTAAATAATTTTCTGAGAAGACTCGGGATCGATAGGGACTTTTCTCAATTTTCAGCTCAATGCAAATTATTGTAACCTCACCCCAATTTGTCGGGCTAAACTGATCGGGCTATTTAGGATTTCCGGTTTTTATTCATTCTGATTTTTATACTCTGGATTGTATCTGTGGTTGCTGAATCTGATATAAGATTAATGATGTTACTCTGACAGCCCGTTCTTTAATTTCTATGACGAGATGAGAAGATCCTATACATCCCTAATAAGCTATGATCTTTGAATATATTCAGACGAATTTTCCAATTTAAAAAGGCCTTACTTTTTATATTTAATCGATTTCAATTCCAGGAAGTTCATAGTATGCACTCCATGGAGTGTGATGTATGAGTAACATTGACTTAGCCTAAAAACAATAGATTTATCGTATAGCACGTATGTAAGTTAGACAAAAAATACTCTTTGCAATAAAGTTAACTTGAATGTGCACTTGATCCAAAAACAATACCCACTACAATAGTTACTAAAGCAAAAAACAAAAAAATTGCAAAACTAAGGGCTCTCAATGCAAAGCAAAAAGGTCGATTGCATAGTCCCTCAAAATTACTCCCAATTATCTGGAGAAGCAACTTTCTACCAGAGTACGTATACTTAAGTAGTCCTAGACCTTTCACATTTATTCCGGGAACGATACGATTGCCTCTTTACTTTTTACTGAAACTCAAACTAATCAACCCAAAACCCCGAAAACATTCACAGCCTTAACTAGAAACCTCAAAAAAACAACCAACATAAGTACAAAAGCAATAACTCGCACAACCAAAAAAACTTATGAACAAAAAATGGGCAAAAAAGACAAAAAAAAAACTAAAACCCAAAACACTGTTATCCAACCCTTTCTTTTGGATAGATTTCGATTAAATAGTAAATTGTATTTATTCCAACGATTGTTCGGTAACATTTTTTTTTTGTATTGGGCTCGCTCAATTGAGTTTCGATATTTTCCCTTTTTGCCGGGCTTTTGTGTACCGTAAGCAATTCCCATGGAAATGGGGCACAAGTTTCACATTGATTAGTTCCTAGTCCATCGTTTTCTTTTCCAAATAATCGAAATGGAAAATTACAATTAAAACACAAAAACGGTAAAAGCCCGATCACAACTGTATTGCTTTGTATACACTGATGACGGGAAGAGGGGGCGGGTGAATGGCACTGTGCAGGTTCCAGGTTGGGGTATACTCCCTGATATACTCATAGCATATATGTTATATGCAAAACTGCAAACTGTTTCCAATCATTTCATCCTCGGTGATTAGAATGTAGGAGGAATGTAGTATGCAGGACTCAAGGATGCAGGACGTAAAAATATACTCGAACAGGGCAACAAAAAAATCGAACTAAATTGGCAGTGGTTCGTTAGGCTTGATGGTTGTATCCAGTTCTTAGCTGATATTTTTTTGTTGTCAATAACAAAAAAAAAAAAAAAAATCAAGCTTACATAATATCTGTACATCCGGGATGTTCTGATTGGCATTCATCTTCTAAAGATGGATGGCAAATTTTTTGTCAGTCAATTTTGAAAGAAGATACAATATACATCTGAAAATTGATTGTCATTTGGAAATGAGCAATTTGGATGGTTCTTGTGTTAAAATAGTTCTTTGGATGGAAGAAAAGAAGAAAATGCAAACAAATATCGGGTTGAGTTGGAGGTATGCCAGTCAAAAGTTGAAATAAAAGTCTATACGAATATAGATTTGTTTGGTATAAGGAAATCCATGAATTTTTCGCCGTTATGGTAAAATTGATATCCACTGGTTGCTAAGTGGGATGTGATAGAATGGACCTGAAATTAGGACAGTTTTGCTGTTTACTTCATCTCGTGGATTACTTATTATTTCAAACACATCATGGTACTTTTGTTTGCTTTTGTTAAAAGATATAAAACTTAAATATTTGAGTGGAAAAAGTTATAAAAAACATTACATTACGTAGATAAATCTACGCAGTAGAGATACTTACAAACACTGTCTACTGATGCCATCGGCTCAGACAATACAAGACAAATAATACGACATGATACAAGGCAGAACAGAAGTCTCTTATTATTCAACCTTCTCCGTCGGATTCTTTCGTGAGACTGAGAAATGATCATCGTCGTTCTATATCTTGTACTTTCGTTTAAAAGCTGAGCATTGAACACCAAGAGAGACAAAAGCTTAAAACTCTTGCCGTTCGAAACAACTTTTTTCTATTTATTTAAAATGAGGGCTTAAATGTTCGAAAACCACACTAACGTATTTCAGTTGTTTTTCCAAGCTACTAGCATCTAAGTACCGTTGAGTTAAAGTAATTTAATTAACTCAACAGCCACTTCCTCTATTTTTTGTGACAATACAAAGTCATATACAGGACATATGTTTGTTTTGTATCTTCAGCACGCTTTTACTTTAATAATGCTTCATTGGATTACAATTTAATATCCAGAGTTCACCACGTTAGTGGACTGGACATATATATGTGGCAAATAAAAGTGGGTGTTGCAGACAGATTTTTTTGTGTGGATTATCTACATGCGTGTTATTTTTTGTTGTATTAGTGTTAAACACAAAATTTGTTAGATAATCATGCGGTAATATTTCATTTAATTGCGTGCGGAAACGATTGCATTATGTTTTTGTGATTAATTAATGAAGTATCTTTTGGGTGGACACGATTTGTTTATGGACAAGTTGTTAGGTATTATTTTTGTGTTGAATTTCGTAACATGTAATTAGTGAATGATTTGATTGTAGGAAAACATTTAGGATATTTTAAACTAATCTTTAAAAGTATACCAAACATATAATTTACTGTTGACATTTTGTTTTAGGAATTTTTAAGAATAAATTTTAAAATTTATATTGATTTTTCTTCAAGAATAACATTTAAAAAAAAATTAATTTTGACTAGAGGTATAATTATTCCAGCCACAAGTATGTCACACTTTTTAAACTACCCCACCAACTACAGGACAGAGAAATGTTGGGTGACCACATGCAATCTCAAGTTTTGCGTCATCTTAAAAGTCTTGTGGATAATTTCCTTATAAATTTTCTTTGTACAAAAAGGTGACGCGTTAAACAGTGAAAAGCTTATTGCCGGCGATGATCTCCTTGCAAATTTTAGTCTGTTTCCCGATTTAAAAAAATCAATCACCTTTCGGATTTAAGAACACGGTTGCGATACTTTTTATCGCAGGTATTTTATCAGTTAGGGTGCTTCGTTGTAATCTTCTTTTATAAGCCAGTTAAGCATGCAATTCAGTTTTGTCTTTTTTAATATGGATGTTAGTAAAGCAACTGATACTTTCTATGAAATATTGTACAACAGTTTTTTGAAAACAATACCTTGTCGCCGCATCAAAATTGTTGATAATTGTGTTCCTTGGCTCACACCTTTCGTTAAAAGGCTTAAAAACAAAAAAAAAAACAAACTCCACAACAAGCTCAAATTCAAGTTTACAGTTTCCACTGCTCAAGAGTTCAGCAGAATAAGAAGAGAATTCCAAGTCAAATCAAGGGCTGCATATAAAAACTACATAATATCTATGAAAGCTAACCTATTACGGAATCCTTCATCTTTTTGGAAATTTGTTAAAAATAAGAGAAAAATAGCTCTTCCGTCCTATATGAATTTGGATCAAATTTCTTCAAATGATGAGGTAATGATCTGTGATATGTTTGCAGAAAAAACTTGCCATTTATTCAAGAAAACGATGTGACAAGTGCAATAAAGAAGTTAACATATTCATTTTCTACTGGACCTGATAATGTTCCTTCCTGTGCTGTCATTCCTTGACAAGTGCTTTATGTTATTTGTTTAACCTATCTTTGTCGTCTTCCGTTTTCCCGCGTGACTACCGAGGTATAGCAAAACTCAGCGTTATTCCCAAGATGATGGAATCTATAATAGTCCATGAGTTGATACATGGTGTAAAATCGCATCTATCGGACAGACAGCATGGATTCGTCAAGGGCAAATCTACCATTACAAATCTGTTGGAAATTACATCATGCATAACAAAAGGATTCATGAATGGTAATCAAACGGATGTAATATACACTGACTTCTCCAAAGCCTTCGATCAACTTAATCATCAGCTGCTTGTTAGAAAACTTTCACTTTTCGGCTGGTCCCCAAAACTTGTGCAATGGATTGCAAGTTATTTATCATCTCGTACTCAATATGTTAAGTTCAAGTCTCATTTATCCAACGCAATATATGTCAAGTCTGGCGTGCCTCAAGGAAGCCACCTGGGACCACTGTTATTCGTAATTTTTATAAATGATTTACCCTCTGTGATAAAATACTGTGATATACATCTCTATGCTGACGATGCGAAAATTTCATATTCATATAAAAATAATGCTGATTACCTTCAACTGCAATCTGATATTGATCATTTGCAGGAATGGTGTAATAAGAATGATCTCACACTGAACTCTAAGAAATGCAAAGTAATGACCTTCGCTAGAGTTAAAAATATTTTCTTTAATGAATACTCTATAAATAATTTAAAACTTGAAAGAGTTAATTATTTTATAGACTTGGGAGTAATATTTGATTCCAAATTAGACTTCAGAGTGCACATCGACTCTATAACTGCAAAAGCTTCTGTTCGTCTAGGAATGATTAAACGATGGTCAAAAGAATTCAACGACCCTTATGTGACAAAGAGCCTGTTTGTTGGACTGGTTCGTTCGATCTTGGAATATGGTTGCCAAGTTTGGTGCCCATATTACTCCTGTCACATTGCCCGCATTGAATCAATTCAAAAACAGTTTCTATTATTTGCTCTCCGTCATCTTAACTGGGATAATCATCACCATCTTCCACCATATCGTTCGCGACTTTTACTGATTGGTCTTAATACGCTCGAGGATAGGAGGTCATCACTCAATGCTGCATTCATATTTAAACTTTTAAACGGTGATATAAATTCTCCTTATTTGCTTTCCTTAATAAAATTAAATGTGCCATTCCGTCCAAGTCGAAATTATAAAATTTTGCGAACACATGAAACTACTTTAAACTACTTTAAACTACTTAAATAATGAACCGTTCTCTCTCTTATGTAAACAGTTCAATAATTATAATTCCTTCGTAGATTTTAATCTTACTTCATTGAAATTTAAACAAATTATACTTTTATTCAATATAAATCGTCACTAATTATGTAAATGTAATATTATTTGTATAATTCAAATAACTGTGATCAATTATGTATCTGTAGTTATAGGCAAATAAATAAATAAATAAATAAATACATAAGGACTCCATCTGGATGTCCTGTTTATAACAGAGCGAGCACGTTGAACTGCTCCAGAATCAACTTGCAACTGCCAAGTAGGACTTCAAAAAGAGAGTAAAGCTGGTCAAATTAAGTCATGATTGCCATTTTTTTCTTTTTTTAAATTGCTCTATGTTTTTTTGACTCTCTTTGATGGATGAGCTTGGCTTCTGATGATTTTATTATCTTTATCAGCTTATGTATCTTCTCAATGCTTAGTGGCTGCAGCCTGAGGTCTTTCTCTTGAAATTACGTAGTCTCCTTTGCTTCCATGTTGTCTATATGCTTTGCGGTAAATAGGTTTTCTTCTCGGTGGATACAGTATGTGCATCGTGTTGTACATGGCGACACGTTTCGCTAGTATTAGTAGAACTTCAGTGCCTTGTGCGGTGTTTTTCTTCCAGGCAGCTTTTTTTCTGTGAAGTCTTTTCTTTGTTCTTCTAGGCTCTTTATATAATTCTTTTCATGCCCGGGTTTTATAAGACTGCTGCCTAGATCGGTATGCAGCATTCTAACGTTGAGACGCTAGTTTACATTTATCATCGAACCAGTAACTCCGACCTCTGCGACAGCTGCCTATGGTGGTCTAAGCAGTACTAATGACTTTGATCTCAAAGCGCGACTATTTTTCATTTACATCCGGCACTTTGTCCTCACGACTTACTATTTCCTTCTTGAAATCTTCGATGGAGTGTCCCAGCGCGGGAATGTAGATGTTGTTTTGTTTTCATCGCGTGGGTCAGTCGTGTTGATTCGAACCTAAGCGGCGGATGCAATACTTCTTCGCAAATCAATCCGCCCTAGGAAGAGTATACGAACTAGATATAGTGATCTGAATCAATGTTGGTACCTCTATTATAAGTTCATATAGGCTTCCAACTGAAGTAGTGGTGACGAACTATCAACACTTGTTTTTTTTTTTTTTATAATTAACGCGCGACAAGGGATTATTTGTTTCCCTTTTAATGTAGAACACACTGCGCATTAGGAAGATAGGGAGGGGAGAGATAGGAGGTGCCGATTAACATTGGTTTTGAATGTTTGCAGATCAAAATGCAAGGGAAAATCTCGCCGGGTAAACTATTCCAAATTCGTGTTGTTCGGCTAAAAAAAGAATCCCTATATTTCACGGTACGTCCGAAATTGGGCTCAAAGGTGAACTGATGAGCATTCCTTGCGAGACGAGTATTACGGAAGAACATTTTAAGGGGAGGAATGCAACTGGCTACTTCGAGTGAACATTTTTTGTAAAAGAAACGATAAAATAAGGAAAGACATGAAACATTGCGTCGGTGTTCGAGAGGGGCATTTGATTTAGCGGCAGTTCTATTTCCTATCAATCTTAACGCTCTATTTTGTATTCTATCAAGCAGGTGAAGCGATGTTTGTGAAGCACCTGCCCAGAGGTGGGAGTAGTAGTAGTGTAGCCAGATCAGATGGGAAAAAATACTTCTTACACCGATACAGAAAACCTAAGTACTTAGCAGCATTCTTAGCTATCTCAAGTATATGGTCCTTACAACGGACGTCGTCGTTGACACATATACCAAGTACTGAAAGTTTTTCGGTTTCTTCAATGTAAGTGACATTCATGGACAATGACATTGGGGTTATGTTTAGCTTTAACGACAGACATTGAGTTTTCGAAGCATTAAACTCCACACGATTCCTATTACCCCATTTGATAATGCTGTATAAATCGGAGTTTAATGAGCTAGACATACGGCACCGTTGCAATTGTACGTCCGAAGGCGAAGGACGTGAATTATCGAACGAATATGAAAAGCTGAGGGTAGAGTCGTCAGCAAAACAGTTAAGTGGATTAGAAGTAACAGACAGAAGATCATTTATAAAAAAATGAGGAAAAGAGTCGGAGACAGAACAGAGCCCTGGGGCACACCAGCATTTATTTTGTAGGAATTAGACTTGAATCCGTCCAATACAAATTTTATTGAACGGTCCAGAAGATAGCTTCTAATCCAACGAATAATAGTATTATCGATTCCAAAAGCACGCATTTTCGATAAGAGAGCTTCATGCCAAACTCTATCAAATGCCTTGGAGATATTAATAATCAATAATCTTACTTTCACCAAAGCGATGTAAATATTTGTTCCGCAGATAACCAGTGGAACGGTTGCTGGGGAAGCCATACTGACGGTCATGGAGAAGCTTTCGATTTCCAAGATATTCCTTAAGCTGACGGTTAATCAGTGTTTCCATGACCTACGAAAGAAGGGATTTCAGTGCTATGGGTCGGTAGGAGGAGGGAGAGGATGGGTCACCTTTCTTAGGGACAGGCTGGACAAATGCTGTTTTTCATCTTCTAGGAAAGATTCCAGAAGAGTAGGAGCGATGGAAAAGCTTACGCAGTGGCTTTGCCAGTGTGGAAGAACACCTCTTTAGAAGAATCGGGGGTATACAATCCGGTCCAGCGGGTTTGTGTATATCGAGATCTTTGAGAACTTTTGCTACTGTACGAGTGCGGAAAAAATCTGTCCCATGGAAAAATTTACATTCTCAAGTACAGGAGGGGCAACGTTGCTGTGAGGCAGCGTGTAACTGGCAGCGAAATGGGCGACGAGCAAGTTTGCCTTCTCTGAAGAGTAAACAATTGGTTTGTTTATTGTCGATGAGCGTTGGAACCGAAGATGTCGAGGAGTTTTTAATATTTTTTACAAATGACCAAAAATTTTTACTGCCTTTGGGACATTGCAGAATTTTTTGCCGTAATTTTTGGTCATGCAAAAACTTGGTTCGTTCAATGACGGAGTTGCAGGAGTTCCTTGCTTGTTTGTGCTTTTTCCGATTTTCCTCTAAAGGGTTGGCTTTGTGTTGAATTTGATTCTGATTCACTCCACTATGTGATACCCAGGTGGCTTTCTAAATACTATAATACTTTTACATGGGGTTCGTTGAATAAAACTCAATTTCACTTGTCCAGCTCTTCACAAAATTTGGCGTTTAAATCACCAAGTATGAATTTAACATTATACCTTGGGCAGGCATTCATTGTCCTCTATAAAAGTTCGTAGTAAGAATATTTCTTTGTCTTTTTTGTACTCGTCAGCAGGGGCTTGGACGGTAATTAAGCTGATTTTGTTGAATTTGCCTGTATTAAATCCGATAATAGAAAGCTTTAAATCCAGAACATCATCTACATCATGGCCATCTCATTTCTTATAGTAACGTTATGTATAAAATGTAAGCCTTATATGTATGTGGTCAGGGCACCATTTCTCTTTCTATTTACAATCTTCAGCTTATCCATTACTCTAGAAGAATTTCTTTAGATATTAATAGCTTCTTTACTTCTTCTTCTTCTTTTTCTTCCTTCGTCTTCTTCTTCTTTTATCAAAAATTAAAATGATCTCGACTAAGAACAGAACTTTCCACTTCTCTGTTTCTCTCTTCCCTGCACAGGTAATTGAAATTTGAAAGCCTCTTTCTTCTTAAACCGTGATATACAAAAGCTGTCGGAAAAGCGATGTGCACCATATTTTTGTCTACCTTTGGGGTTCCACAAGGTAGCCATATAGGGCCACATCTTTTCATTTGTTTTTTTAATGATATTAAACATATGACTTAACATTCCCTTATCAATTTACACAGATGGTATTTACTTTTTCAAGACCAAAACAACAATTTAAACCAAAATATCTATTTATCTATAATATGGACTACAGTGAATTTTCCACGAATTTTCTTTTTGTATTAAGTAAAAATAAATTCTTATACTTATTATGGCTTCTTTAAAAATTGTTCATTTCAAGAAGTCAACACATTCCATGACTGAGAATACAAAATTAAAAACATTTCAACCTCATCAGCCGGAACACAAAATTTCTTCAATCTCTCTCCAGCCGTCACTCAGAAAGCCTGCCACCCGGATAAGACGTAAATCGGGAAACATCTTTGCCTGGCTAAATTTATTATCAAATATGTATTCCGACTACATTAAAACTATACACATAGCTATACCCAAAACCTTATCCGCGTTCATCCACAAGCTGCTGGAAACCAAAATGCGTATACATAATTCCATTCCCCATAAATCATCAGGACATCATCGCCGAACTGTTATATTCATCTCAGAGTCTTCCTTGCAAGGATGTTTCAGGCATTCAAAACGAACAGTATTACAACGTCCAATCAGCAGCTCTGGAATTATAAATTTTCATTCTAAGGAAGCAACCGAAACTCGGTGGTGAATCTTTGAGAAAAGGATCAAAATTTCAGCTTAATAGAGTTCACTGTTCGCTATATAACACCATTAAGCCCTACCCCGACCGACGCGACCTCTGCCTCCGATTAATTTAACCACAGGGATTGTTTCGTCATTCCTCGTCACTAATGTACGTCACATTAAACAACAAGCCCCAGGGATGTGTTTATTTAATGTTACTTCTATGATTCAAATTACGCGCACAGCCTTCGTCCTTGCCACCAAAAATAGGTCTCGTTATGAATAATTAGCTTTGACACATGTGAAAGCGAAGTAACGGGGACAAATTCGTCAAAAATCCCAACTTGTAAACAGAACAAAAGAAAAGTTTTGAATTTTCCAAGTTTCGTCCTTGTTTGGATAAAGCCGAACGGCTAAAACTTTTCGCCGCTTTGCACTCTCTCGAGAACCTGCTGCAAAGCCTAATGGCATAGCAATTTGTCTCCATCTCGCGCTGCTATCTGAGGATGAAAATAATTTTCAGTCCCAAAAAGAATGTCTGTCTGTCATGTCATCATTAGATTTTGTGTCATGTAATCGCTTTTGCAAAACAATACACTTGGAGCGATGACAGCGTGTCGGCCGCCTTAATGTGCCGAGGAAGAGAATCCTTTTGACTGCTGCTGACAGTGAAGGAGTTAAGCCCCACACCCACTCACACGGGTATGTCACTCGTGAATATATTAATATTTTTCGTCTTTCACATTTAATTAAACATCCTTGGGGGGGATGTGTCAAAGCGCCTTAGCAAAAGACGCAGTCTTTAATTACTGCGATTACTTTTGTTATGGCGTGCAAATTTGAAACTTTGCCCAAATTGGAGAAGGCTGAAGGATCGTCTTTGGTTGACAAACAGAAAACATAATTTCCACGGGTTGGTGAGGGGAAGAAAGAGGGTTTTTTTTTCTTGTATACATAGAAAGTGGAGCATGTAATTTATTTAGAAATAAAAAATTCAGGAGCAATTAAAAGTGAACGTCAGCTTGATTCCTGGATCGGTTCCAATTTAAGCATCCTGGCTGTATAACAAACTGAACGGACGTCCGGTGCAATTTTAATTTCTCCCAAGTCTCCAATGCCCTGGCTCCTTGGGAATGAGGTTAAGTTTTATGGGAATGTAATTTGAACTCGTAGCAGATAGTTGTTCCTTGGGGATAGTTTTGGCCTTTTCGTTCGGTCCGGTGATTTAATTGATGGTTATTCTCGGTTGTGTCTGGTGAAATGGTCTTTGGAGAGTTGTCATATACATATGTCACGAAACGATGGGAAACACTTTATGCCGAGGATATAACGAAGGCTAAATTCAGGTCAATTCGAAGAGTGTTTCTGGAAGTCATTAGTCTTTTTGAGGAAGGTTTTCGGTAAAAGGTGTTCAGTGTGTGTATATTGGTTTGATAATTAGGAACTTTGGTATTTTGGTTAAAAAAATGCTTTTTTTATTAAAGCTATGTATTGGAGTACAAAACCTGAGAATATCTCAAGAATCTCGTTTTGTTTACAGTCTTTAATTAAAAAACAAAGATTAAACCAATGTAATTTTAAAGACTTTTGATAACTTGCTGGGAAAAATTGATTTTTTTTGAAAAAGATGGGGTTTTAACAAAATGTGCTTTCAAAAAAGAATGACAAAAAAATTCGAAAGCAAAACGATACAACGGCGACATATATATAAAGGCGTACGTGACTAGACACTGGCTGAACACAATGACGACGGAACTGGAATACGCATACGGAACTGCAAACATTGAATACACGCGAACTGTATTTTGCGAACACAATGGTACGTTACTGCATACGGAACTGCAATACGCATACGGAAAGGTTGGTTAACTTTTAACTTTTACGTACAGTAAATTTGACATTTTATCTGATGCAGAGAGAAATCATGAAAGAGAGAACAATCTTTCGTACGTCTGTCCCTCCCAAACCCTTTTATTTAGTATACCTGAAATAACACCAGATGATTCCATTCTTCTTAATGATATTTCAATTCGTTGTATAAGAGTTTGTTCTCTTTTTTATCAATTGTTTTTGGTATTCCATCCATTTTTTAATTTAAATGTCAAAGTTACTGTACGTGCATTGTCTTCCGGATGAAATTGGTACGTACGACAAATTTGACAGCTGTTCCGTACTCCGTCTCCGTAATGCAGTTCCGTTTTTGCATTGTGTTCAGCCAGACAAACGAACGCCACTACGGAACGAACACAATGAGATACATAGAAAACGATCGGAGTATACACACACGAACGCATGAGACAGAATTAAACCTGCCTAATATGGAGTCAGTTCGCTCAGTTGTAAACTAGCCGTCAAAGCAACAACAACCAAGTTGAAAATGTTTATTATTTGTGATTCAGTGGCAGTGATATTTTTTTTAAAGAAAAATCTAAGATATAAAGTGAACAAAATTAATCAATGAAGCCTACATCCGAGTTTTATTTTATATTCCGCCTTTTGTAAATCATTAAAATCCCACATCAATTTTTAAAAACTTCCATCCTTCTGCCTGCAATATATATGCATGGCGTAAAATCTAGAAGTCTTATATTATAAAGCCCTAGGCAGGATTTTGATACTCTTAGCGCAAAAAGCAAGAGTTATTTTTAATTGAATCTCAACTTTTTCCAGTGTTTAAGTTGATTTATATAATATAAACATATAATGATAGTTTAATCTATGTTGACAAAACCCATAACTATGTATATCAAACTTGTCGTTGTCTGCGGAAACGTTTTGGCGAAAACATCGATTTTAGACAGTCTTGATTGACTTTTAAGCTTATCCTTCCAACTGCATTGTCAATACTCACAAAAATGCAACCTTATCTCTGGTGTAAGCTCAAGAGTTCTGCTGCGCCGGAACACAAGCGTTTTCATTGTTATTTCGCACAGGCTGATGAGCTTGGCCGGGAAGCCAAGAAATAGTATTGCTCTTCAAACCTTGTTTATAAAGGGTCCGCCATCTAAGGTTTTTTTTTTCACCTAGAGCTTGTTTCGTAAATGGTAACACTTAGCTCATGTCTGATTTGACATATAATTAGTTTTATCCTTCCGCTAAATGAATATGGTTGTGTATACGCTTGAACAACGCTGGAAAATATTGTCTGCGATCGACTTAGAGAAGATGCCGATTTTGCCAAAAAAATCATCTTTTCAGATGAAGCTCATTTTGATCTTGGCGGGTATGTAAACAAGCAAAATTGTCGCATTTGGGGCACAGAAAACCCGCACGCATACATTGAAAAGCCGATACACCCAAAACGAGTCACTGTTTGGTGCGGATTTTGGTCCAGAGGCATAATTGAGCCATTTTTCGAAAATAATCAAGGAGTGGCCGTTACAGTCAATGGCGATCGTTATCGGGCTATGTTGAACGAATTTTTGTTCACAAAAATTGAAGAGGAGTATATTGGCAACATTTGATTTCAACAGGACCGAAGCTACAATCGATGTTGATGAAGCATTTTCAAAAAAAAAAGTTATTTGGCGGACCCGTTATATATGCTGTTATATGCGTAAAACATCCTGTGCAGAAACGGGGTAAAATATTCCAGCAGCGCCAACCAGGCAATGAACGTCAAGGTGAGCCAGCGACACTTCAAGGACACATAAGTTTGCATGCAAATCCCTGGGATGATATTACTGGATATCGATAGTGTCGTTAAAGAAAGATTAAACAGGAACAAAATATGGAGCATGCATACCGTTTGCGAACACTATTGCGGAGAAGTAATAACTCTTGGATTGAACTAATGCAGTGACACCTGCATTTAGTTAGCTTCAGACATGAAACAATCAAAAACCAGTAGGCCTGCTGACGTTTTACCTGAAATCAGTCCAGTGAACCCCATAGGCAGAGCCTACAATTGAAACAGAGAAGTGGGATGGTTGGGATTATTATAATCGTCGGTTAAGGAAGAAGAATGCGGGTCAATTAGTAAATTTGAAGTTCCTTGGTTGGATTTTAGTACTCACCCCGTTAAACATCACGAGGTTTATTTTCTCAAAAGCCTAGTTCCATTCGTTTAATCTGTTTTCCTCCTTGTTTGGCATATGATTTGGTGCATACTCCTTACCAACCCATAGCCTGCAGCTTGGCATTTAAATCTAATAAATATATTAAACTTAAGCTTAAAAAGAGCTAGCTTATATCTATATAGCTATAGCAGTCCGACATTGATATACGGCCTATAAAAGAGCAGTAAAGACCAAACAAAATGGTTGCCATGGACTGTCTAATTATCTGTATATTCATTCTTAATAGAAAGAAAAGCTTCCTTAACAAAACAACAACATTTCAGGCACAGAAGCAATTAATATCCTTTTTTTAGTATGTTGGGTAAAATAGAGAGTAGTGCCCCGTGGCTTAGTGGTTAGTGTGTCGGACTGCTAAGCGAATGAGCTTGAGTTCGTATCTAGCTCATAGTCACCTTCTTTTCCGGGGTACTGCCTCTTGCGAGGAACTGACAAAAGCTCCCAGAGTAAAATTTGTCTCGAAAAAGTGCATCACATGTAGCCGTTCGGACTCGGCGGTAAACTGTATGTCCCTTCTATTCTTGCAGACTAACAACACACACACAGCAAGTCACTAGGCTTCGGCTCCTTAAGCTGGATTCCCCTGTGGGTGTGGGGATGAAAGAATAGGCCCACGGTATGGATATGCCTGCAGTAATAGTCTGCTAAAATATCCTCCCCTATAGGTTTGGGGGCAGAATTAGCCTATGGTTGTGCGTGCCTGAGGTAAGAGCCCTCTAATCTCACCGCCCTACAGAATGGGTGTAAGAATTATTCTATGGCCGGGCTGTCGGAAGTAAAAGTCTTCCAATACCATGTCTAGTTAAGCAACTACTTCTCGATTCCGCATGGAACGGTTGTAGTAACCTTGCTTCTAGGCGGGCAGCAGGGAGTGTCCAAGTCTTCACCTTGGTTGATAGGATTTCTGAACTGTTGTCTTACTGGATGGTGGGCTAGCGACATTATGGTGTCGAACCACAAGTGCGTCTCGTAAGAGACGGGCGATGCCTCCCCTATGGTCTAAAATTAGATACCATGGGTTACAGGAGCCACGGCTGATTACACGAGCCTTGCTCGGTAGCAGCTGCCTGTTAAAATTGAGGTAAACTCCCTTGTGGGAGTTTAATGGGGGCTGTGGTTATTCCATATGTGGAAGCGAAAAGGAATCTTTGGTTTCTGGGAGGATGGCACGGCTTCGAAAGAAGTGTGTGTTCATTGTCTTATTTAACCTTGATACCAGAATGAATTTACCATAATAAATTCATTATTTGCTACTAGAGTGGTTTGGCAGCCCCAAGGGAACTCCATAAGTGGGTAGGCTCACCGTGAGATTAAGCCTTAATAGGCAGGTGCTCACGTAAAGCCTTTTCACGATTCTTAAGCTGGATCCAATATTGGAGCTGTTGCGCCAGCAAATTTATTTATTTTTAAAATAGAGATAGGGCAAGAAGATTGTATAATATCTACAGCATGATACATGAACATACCCTTGGCTTTCTTTAATTAAATAAAATATTTAAAGAGCACTGAATGCATGTACAAATAAATACGCAACAAACCCTTTACCTGAATCACTTGAGGTTTACCTGGAGTTCCGGCACTGACCTATATCAATTATACCCCGACTAAAACCCGCAATAAAATTTAACAGCTTCTCGCAGCAAATTGTTTCCAACCCTCCTCTCTGATGCCAAAAGGCAATCCTTTCCCAGAACAAATTATCGCCAAGCGTTAAATTGATGGGTACTCCATCCCGATAACAAATAGGTAAATAAATTTAATAAATCGATAGTTAACTGCTAGGATGTGCATTCCGCCCTCCAACTTATGCCAACATTGCAACAACCCTGCACGTTGTTCATAATTAAAACGCAATGCACCACCGCCCATTTTGTGATGCAATATTTACGCGAATGTTATTATTTTTCGTAGCTGCAGCTCCATTGCAAATCAACCCTTACGCCAAAAACCAAATTAAAAACCCATCATCCGTGGGCACACAAGAATAAGCCGCACCAACAAAAAAAAAAAAAAAAAGACAACGAGGCTCATATAAATAAATAAAAAGTCCACCGGATCGGCCGATTAAATAAACAATCAGCGCGTTGCCACCCCAACTCGTGTCACCGCCATATTGTTGACCCACGACCCGCACCATGACCCACCGAACAGGCCAAACAATTGACTTTGTGTTTGGGCATTCCATTCCAATTAACTTGTTATTGTTAAATTTTAAAATAATTATTTTTTATGATCCGATTATCCTCGGTGCAAGGACTCCATAAACTATGAACTGCAGCGGCCGGGATAGCTAGCTGCCGAAAGGCGTCAGCGGCACGTTGAACTACTGTTGCAGTTCCACTCTGTAAGAGTCACCTGATGGCACGCGTCGTTGTCGTCTCTCTCCAGCGGCAGGCCTATTGTGTATACATTGGACCGCCCCGTGCCACACCGTGGCGTATTAATTTTCAATTTCATTTGCAATCCACGCGCATATCGGCGGGAAATTAATGTTTACTATTTAATTAAGTAATGAAAATCAATGGTTAGCGAGGAAAGTGTGTTTGATTTATGCGGAGCGGATACGGCATGTGCGTGCAACCATCACCGTCAATGGTGGGGAAGATCCGATGGTGGTTTGTGTTTTTATATGGATGATGCAGATTTAATTGGGATAAGTAAACGTTTAACTTGATATGTTGCGGAAAAGTCCTTTGAAGGAAGTCAAGTTTATAGGTCCTTTGAATTGGACGAATATTTACCGTTTAAACATATTTTAATTTAAATGTAATTTAAATATATGGTGAATGAGAAGCCAAGTGTGAGTTGTTATTGTGAATCGAAATGCAAACTGATATGTTTAACAATATTTTTTTTAATTAATGTGTTGAAAAGTTAATATAACATCATTGCTCTGATTGTAGGAATATTAATGTTTGTCGAGTTGTTCTGTCAAAAGTCAACGGAAAGTGTTAATTAAAGTTCGAATTTAAAACAGCAATTAACTTGAAATATAATACAGTATCAAATTTTATTGTTGAGAAAATATTATGAAAAACCCAACATTTATTTTTACTCGCATGACTTAGCTCTCTCGCATTCGGTGGTTCGGTCAAAGACTGACTCGATTTTTATGCAATTAGAAAGAGAAATACATTGGGAAGAGATGAATACAAAGTATGATTGTGACGGCAATACGGCATACTGCATATAATACAAACTTAGTTACAAGATATTCGAGGCCATTTACCATGATGATATGATGACTCTTAAAGCCCCTTTATAAGATGGCCCAATCACCGTGCGATGGTTGCATCGCATCTATAAGAACGTGAGAAGTGATTAAATATACATAATTCACTTCACAGTTCATACACAAAACCAAACACATTTTACTAAGCCAAAAGCACGACGAGCAGACTTATATTAACACAGAGAGCACGCACCTCTCTTACTTAACCTTGATTACTTCTTTGTTCTTTCCATTCTGTTCTGTCTTTAATATGTACTGAGAATTCAGTTCAAGTCGTTGCGTCTTAGATATCGCTTCGTTCATTATAACGCGGCTACCATTGAATATTTTTTTTTAATAAATGAATAAATTTTCTTCATACAGCTAATTGACCATTAAAATCTTTGTAACATTTAAATACAGTTTTATTTTTTCGCAAGAAGAAATTAAGCCATTGGGTAGAAATCCAAAGCCAGGGATTTACATTTGCGCGACAGCTCCTTAAGGAGCCAAGGCTAGACTTGACTTATACTCTCAACCATTTCTATGTGTGCGTTGTTAATCTGCAAGAATGGAAGGGACCTACAGTTTACCGCCAAGTCCGAACGGCTGGATGAAATGCACTTTTTCGAGACAAATTTTACACTTGGAGGTTGTGTTAGTTACCCGCAAGAGGCAGTACCCCGGAAAAGAAGGTGGCTATGAGCGGGATTCGAACCCAGGCGCATTCAGTGTCGATCTTAAGGTCGCCAAGGTCGGATGTCGAGGCGCGCGCAGAAATAATTAAAAAAAAAATATTTACGCTTTGTTGTCGCGAGTGCTTTAAAAAACAATATGTAGGGCATCTGAGTTTGTCTTATTGTGCTGGATGTTTAGATTAATTTTTTGTATGCAAGCTGTGTTATGAGCATAACACCTAAGACAATTTGCTTATTACAGAAATCAATTTGGATTTTCACTGCAAACTTCGACTTAGTCAGAGTTGTGTTTTATATGTAAGTATTTTTAAAATGGTAAGTGATTTTTGTGTCGTGTATTCTAATGTTCGTGGTTTAAGAAAGAATTTCTTTCACGTGTACGTCTACACTGTTTAATACAGGCCAGCTGTTTTGGTATTAAGTGTCACTCAGGTTGGAGTAAATACTGATTTATCAGAATTTGCTCTACATGGCTTGGTGGTATTACTCTGTTTCCACCATGGTCTCGAGATATATATTAGGAATGATATTGCCTGCCAGAGCCTTCCCCAATATGGGCAATTTTTCAACACGGTCTTTAACTTCTTGTGGCTCAAATTCACTGTCAGCAAGCATGTCATTCATTATTGTTTTATTTACAGGAGCCCAAATCTCGACAGTAATTCGACTTGTAACGAGTTTGATGTACTGTTTCGAAAATAGTTTCCCTTTGTCCTCGCACTGAAATCGTTATTGCGGGTTATATCAACTTACCCAACTGATCGATGTGCCAACGCGTATACCGGATTTTGCTGGGCAAGCCGCCCATACTCTTGACTTGTTTCTTACTTCTCACCCTGATAAATATACCATTAGTGTAACTTCTCCATTTGGCACTTTAGACCATTGTATCATTTCAGTTAATTTCCCATCCTCCACCCATTCAGTTAAAGAAAAACTTCCCACCAGGACCGTTTGGCAATACGAGAAAGCCAAGTGGGACGGCCTGAATATTTTTTTCCGAAACTTTAACTGGTCACTATGCTTCCTCGATAGTGACATTGATGCCAGTGCTGAAATGATCACAAATGTGATTCTTCTAGGGATGCGTGCTTTTATTCCTAACAGAGTAAAAAGCATCAAGCCTAAAGAAAATTCTTGGTTTAATTCTGAGTGTAAAGAAGCTATCAGGCTCAAAGAAGTAAGTTTCCGATCCTACAAAGCCAACCCTACAGAGGAAAATCAGAAAAAGCACAAACAAGCAAGGAACTCATGCAACTCCGTTATTGAAAGAACCAAATTTTTGCATGACCAAAAATTACGGCAAAAAATTCTGCAATGTCCAAAAGGCAGTACAAATTTTTGGTCATTTTTAAAAAAATATTAAAAACTCCTCAACATCTTCGGTTCCAACGCTCATCGACAATAACAAACCAATTGTTTACTCTTTAGAGAAGGAAAACTTGTTCGCCACCCATTTCGCTGCCAGCTCCACGCTGCCGCATAGCAACGTTGCCCCTCCTGTACTTGAGAATATTAATTTTTCCATGGGACAGATTTTTTCCGCACTCGTACAGAAGCAAGAGTTCTCAAAGATCTCGATATACACAAATCTGCTGGCCCAGATGGTAAACCTCCGATTCTTCTGAAGAGGTGCCACTGCGTAAGCTTTTCCACCACTCCTACTCTTCTGGAATCTTTCCTAGAAGATGGAAAACAGCATTTGTCCAGTCTGTCCCTAAGAAAGGTGACCCATCCTCCCCCTCCTCCTACCGACCCACAGCACTGACATCCCTTCTTTCTAAGGTCATGGAAACATTGATTAACCGTCAGATTAAGGAATATCTCGAAGATCGTAAGCTTCTCCATGACCGTCAGTATGGCTTCCGCAGCAACCGTTCCACTGGTGATCTGATGGCATAGCTCACCGAACAGTGGCACAAATCTTTACATCGCTTTGGTGAAGGTTAGATTATAGCTCTTGATATCTCCAAGGCATTTGATAGTGTTTGGCATGAAAATCTCTTTTCGAAAATGCGTGCTTTTGGGATCGATAATACTCTTGTTCGTTGGATTAGAAGCTATCTTCTGGACCATTCAATACAAGTTGTATTGGACGGATTCAAGTCTGATTCTTATAAAATAAATGCTGGTGTGCCCCAGGGCTCTGTTCTGTCTCCGGCTCTTTTCCTCATTTTTATAAATGATCTTCTGTCTGTTACTTCTAATCCACTTAATTGTTTTGCTGACTACTCAACCCTGTGCTTTTCATATTCGTTCAATAATTCACGTCCTTCGCCTTCGGACGTACAATTGCAACGGTGCCGTATGTCAAGCTCATTAAACTCCGATTTACACGTCAAATAGGGTATTAGGAATCGTGTGGAGTTTAACGCTTCCCACCTCTGGGCAGGTGCTTCACAAAAATCGCTTCATCTGCATGATAGATGTGTTTTATGTCTTTCCTTATTTTATCGTTTCTTTTATAAAAAAAAATGTTCACTTGAAGTAGCCAGTTGCATTCCTCCCCTTAAAAGTTTCTCCCGTAATACTCTTCTCGCAAGGAATGCTCATCAGTTCACCCATAAGCCCAATTTCGGACGTACCGTGAAATGAGCATGAGTATTGAGTATTGCAATCCTTTAACAATAAAAAGGCAAAAGTAGCAGCCTATAGTACTATGAAGGGAGGATGAAATACGTGGGTGGCTGTTTATATCCAATAGAACGTCCTCTATTTTTTCGGTGTCTTACAAATGAAGAAATAATAATTCTATTAGCGAAGCGGAACCAGCCCGGAAAGCCAGTTGTGGTTCTTTTTATGGTAGATGGCGTAGACCATCAGGACCCCGGAAACCTTGGGGTGTAATTCACCATCTTCGGTCTTCCTAGCCTAAATGTCGTTTGTTGTTTAGGCATACATAGATGCTTGTTTGTTTTCCACGTCAGATAACTTTTCTCTATATTTTTTTCTGCCGTAACGGACTCTACCACAGTCTTAAATCTCTTGAACTATCTAATTATATCAATCGAAATCAAGCAATATTTGCATATCTACATGATTTCAAAAGAAACCAATGCATTCATTTAACTTAATAATCCGTTTTCGAACTCAAAAAAGTGCCATCGAAATAACGGGTGATTTCTTAAGAGCTTGAGAACTTTTTTTTTTTAAAAAACGCATAAAATTTGCAAAATCTCATCGGTTCTTTATTTGAAACGTTAGATTGGTCCATGACATTTACTTTTTGAATGTAATTTCATTTAAATGTTGACCGCGGCTGCGTCTTAGGTGGTCCATTCGGAAAGTCCAATTTTGGGCAACTTTTTCGAGCATTTCGGCCAGAATAGCCCGAATTTTTTCGGAAATGTTGTCTTCCAAAGCTGGAATAGTTGCTGGCTTATTTCTGTAGACTTTAGACTTGACGTAGCCCCACAAAAAATAATCTAAAGGCGTCAAATCGCATGATCTTGGTGGCCAACTTACCGGTCCATTTCTTGAGATGAATTGTTCTCCGAAGTTTTCCCTCAAAATGGCCATAGAATCGCGAGCTGTGTGGCATGTAGCGCCATCTTGTTGAAACCACATGTCAACCAAGTTCAGTTATTCCATTTTTGGCAACAAAAAGTTTGTTAGCATCGAACGATAGCGATCGCCATTCACCGTAACGTTGCGTCCAACAGCATCTTTGAAAAAATACGGTCCAATGATTCCACCAGCGTACAAACCACACCAAACAGTGCATTTTTCGGGATACATGGGCAGTTGTTGAACGGCTTCTGGTTGCTCTTCACTCCAAATGCGGCAATTTTGCTTATTTACGTAGCCATTCAACCAGAAATGAGCCTCATCGCTGAACAAAATTTGTCGATAAAAAAGCGGATTTTCTGCCAACTTTTCTAGGGCCCATTCACTGAAAATTCGACGTTGTGGCAGATCGTTCGGCTTCAGTTCTTGCACGAGATGTATTTTATACGGTTTTACACCAAGATCTTTGCGTAAAATCTTCCATGTGGTCGAATAACACAAACCCAATTGCTGCGAACGGCGACGAATCGACATTTCACGGGCTTCAGCAACACTCTCAGAAACAGACGCAATATTCTCTTCTGTACGCACTGTACGCATTCGTTTGGTTGGTTTAATGTCCAATAAAGTAAACTGAGTGCGAAACTTGGTCACAATCGCATTAATTGTTTGCTCACTTGGTCGATTATGTAGACCATAAATCGGACGTAAAGCGCGAAACACATTTCGAACCGAACACTGATTTTGGTAATAAAATTCAATGATTTGCAAGCGTTGCTCGTTAGTATGTCTATTCATGATGAAATGTCAAAGCATACCGAGCATCTTTTTCTTTGACACCATGTCTGAAATCCCGCGTGATCTGTCAAATACTAATGCATGAAAATCCTAACCTCAAAAAAATCACCCGTTACGTTTCCTTTTCTGAATAAATACCCTAACTCTCGACGGGTAGTTTTTAACTCCACTTTTTACCTTTAAATATTAACTTCTACAATCCCTCCCACAACACAACTACTTCCTCAACTCACGGATATCCTTATCATTAAATTATTCACAAAATTTTCCAATTGTATTGTTTCGCTCTAATTTCATCGAGAGAAAATTACCCCTGATTAAAAATGGCTCAGAATCCTTGAGGAAGGTCCTTATTTCCTTTATCCAACCCCTTTTCACCAACATCTTTACACTCACTGTGTATACATTGGTTCATGCATTTTAAATTCTCGTGAAAGTAAATTGATTCCTGTTGACACGCAAGTTGTTTTTTGTCCATTTTTTTTATTAAAAAAAAAAGGAAACAAATCCCTGTAAAGCCAACATGCGAAACAATAAACTTCCCACTTAAAGACTCAAATCAGGAATGCTATTGTATTATTTATTTCACCTGCAAACAGATGATTTGCTTCAATATCGTCGCGTTAGTCCCAGGATTCGTAGGATTACTTGTAGGCGGGAGTCGGCGCCCAGGATAGATTGATTCGGTGGAAAGTGTTTGAATCGGGAAATTGCGACTCACTTTCCATTGAAAGATCACAATCCTGGTTCACATCAAGCTGAGGGTATTTGAATGAAATTTGTTATAATTGAATATCAAAGCTTGTGGAACTGCAATTTGGCCAGTTTTGGAGAGGTTTTCTATTTCTTAAAAATCCTGAAATAATAACATTTACTCAATTCACACAGTAATCTCTCAAAACTTTAATTACACTCTCAGCTGCAATCTGACAAAATAGCTTAAAGTTCTAGATATTTTGCAGATTTAATACCTTTAACTGGGTTAAAGAAAGAGTAAAGCTTGTCACATGGCATTCTCTCCATAGCACCTGCTTCCAATTAATCTCAATTAAAACACAACCACGTTAGTATCCTTGCAGTTCTTGGCAAAGTTGCTCCTCTTAAGTAGGTAATCTAAGATAATTTAACATTTCATGTTTGGCACGAATGCATATCGAAGGAAGTTGCGTGCATGTTTTCCTGTACCCAGGATGTAAGGATGAGGTTGCTTAAGTTTTGTTTGAGGGTAGTTCTTACCGCCAACCCTGGGAAGATTTGTTTAATGGGTAAAAATAACAGTTTTGGGTTGAAATTGTATCATTAAATATACATTTTTAGGCATTCTAGTATGCAATATGGTTAAAACATAATTATTAAATCAGTCTTCCATCAAATTTTTGGTTTACTAAAGAACTCTCATCAATTCTTAAACTTACAATAGCGAAATTCTTGCTTCAAGTACTTCTGTGTTGAACTCCAACTAAATGTTGCCTCAAAGACATAGAACTCTGAGGTTTTCTTCTGCACAAATTGAAACTGCTTCATGCAAACTAGTTTTAAGTACAATTTGTTTGTGTTGTGAATAACAGACTAAACTTTTTGAAATATTTGACAGTTTTGCAAACGAAAATGAGTGTCCGATAGCATAGGGGTTAGTTTGGTAGAATTTGTGGTCTGTGCGAAACTATAAGTTTGTCTTGGAAAAATGCAATCATGTTAGCTGTTTGGATTCAGCTAAAAGCTGTTGGTCCCCTTCATCTCAAGAGAATCACGAACCCTCTTCAAAACCTGAAAACGTTTGGTAACACTCATTTTCAAAAATGTATTACATCTTCTAACCGGATGTTTATTTTTCTGAAATATTTGTCAGGTAAGGATCTAAGTGTCGTACTTCTATTTTCAGATTGAGTCGAAGTGTACAGGAGATCCTAAATCGATTCCGCACGCTCTTGTGTCAATAAGCGTAAATATTGAAGAGCGCAATCAACTAGTAACACGTAGCTTAGTGGTTACGTGGTTAGTGTGTTGGACTGCTAAGCGAATGAGCCTGGGTTCGAGTCCCGCTCATAGCCGCCTTCTTTTCCGGTTAATTGCCTTTGCGAGGAACTGACAAAATCGGATTCGGCGGTAAATTGTAGGTTCCTTCCATTTTTGCAGATTAACAACATACAGACAGGAACGGTTGAGAGTCAGTATAAGTCAAGGCCTCCTTAAGAAATAAAATCAAAAATCTGAAAGTGATCTTAACAATCATTAAAAATCGACGATGCTTTGGCGTAATTTTGGCCCTGTAGTCCGGGACATTTGGACTTTTGCTTGGAAATAATTCGCAGACGATATTTGACTTCGATGTTCTGTCTGTCTGTTCGTGCCTCTACAGCCTAAATGGATGGGCCGATTTGCTTCAAACTTGGCATTTAGTATTTATTAGGTAGTATCTCGGGGGGTAATTTTCATTTTTTCTCTAAGTCGAAAAATAACGTTACCTGCCATACAATTTTTTACAAAAAGTTTGATTTTCTCAAAAACTTTTTTTTTCGATCTTTTAAATTTAGAAAAAAATGGTTTTCGAATTGTTTTGAATTTTTTGATTGAATTTTTTTTAAATAATTTTCCCAGATGAAAGCTACAGATTGCCTTATAATGACATACTAGAAAAAAATTGAAAATATTTTTCGAAAAGTTTTTCAAAAAAAAGACATTTTAAAAAAACTGGTCGAACGATTTTCAATATTTTTTTTCCTCGATATGCATTTAGTTTTCAAATTTTATTGCATACTTATTTTTTCCGAGGAAACTCTTAAACTAATTATAAAAATGAAAGAATTATCTAAAAAAAATTTTAATAGACGTGTGGTTTTCAATCTGGCAATACTTCTTTCGCAGTTGGTGTTTTTGACAGCTGTCACTTGATATATGCTCAATTTGGTTTGCCATTTCATAATGAATGGACTTACTCCTGAACAAGTTTGCAAATTGTGCAAATTTATTACCAAAATAATGGTTCGTTTCGATGGAGCAAAGTATCGAAGAAGACCCGAATGAGTCCATCCGCCATTGCGCGTAACAATTGGAGATGTTCTCATCCACTTTATGGAAGATTTTGCGGAAGGATCTTGATTTGCAGACTTACAAAATCCAACTCGTTCAAGAATTGAAGCCGAACGCCCATCAAGCGCGTCACACGTTCTGTGAATAGGCCGAAAACGAGATGGCCATATCCACCGACCACGATTTTCACAAAATTGGAAAAATTGGGTCTCGGCTGGAATTTATTCGAGCCAGCCGCGGCGGCCACTTCCCCGAAATCATTTTTAAAACATAATGCAAACCATTATCTTTATAATAAAGCTAAATTCTTGGCCATAACATTAAGCGTTTTATTTCTTCTTGAAAACCACACGTCTAAAAAACCACCCATATGCAGCCACTAAGCAATTATCCAACATAAGAACAAGTTCGTGCGACCCAATCGTGCAATTTTTTTAAATTTATTCGACGATGTCACCGCACATATGAGCAAGTACGTGCGATTCAGTCGTGTAATTTATTTTATTTAAGTAACTTGTAGCAAATTAAATTTTCTTCAAAATATATGTTTTGTAACTTTTTTTGCTAATTGCTTTTGTTTAAAAGTTCTAACACATTTTCTTAAAAAAAGCAGGCCCATCAACTTTTTTACTTGCGATTATAGAGACTATAAGGTTAGTTGAGGATTCAAGTATATAAAAAAAATTCAGATAACAATCAAACATGACATTACGATGATTTAAAATTTTTTTTTTGAAAGATCGAAATTTTGAAAACGTTAGCTACGAAGGTTATTTTTGTGCTAAGGTTTGCATTCCTTAATTATTTTTCTTAAATTTTTTTAACAAAAGTTGTTAAATAAAAACCTTTCCTACTATTTTGAAAAAAAAAATCACACTGTTTTACATTTTTTTTATTAAAATTAAATGGCGTTTAAATTTTTCCACTGAAAACTCTTTTACGTACTTTTTTCAAACAATCAAAAGTCACAAAAATCCAATAAAAATTTTGAAGTTCTTATATTTATAAAATTTTATTCGACGCTGTGACCGCAAATAAGAGCAAGTACGTGCGATTCAGACGTGCAATTTATTTTTGTCTGTCTGTCATTCTGTGTTTGTTCGGGCTAGTTTCGGGAACGGCTGTACCGATTTTGACGAGACTTTTACTGGCAGATAGCTGATGTTCTAGGAAGTAACATTGGCTATTTGAATTATCCACTAGATGGCGATGGGGTCGTTTTTTTAATGGACTTTCACAAGCAGATAGCTGATGTTCTAGATGGAGTAAATTAGGCTATTTAAACTACCCACTAAGTGACACTGGGGTGTGTTTTGTTTAAAAAACTTTATTTATGGACCGATTTTGATGGGACTTTCAATAGCAGATAGCTGATGTTGTAAGAGTAACTAAAGCTAAATTTTAGTTAGTTAGTTAACATTAAATGAGTTTTACTGTACACATTCTTATTCAGAAGATTTTTATTATTAATATAAATGACAATATATTATTTTTTTATATGATTTTTGGTTTCAACTTGTAACCGATTTCTTAAGTTAGTTCTTATTATATTTTGATATAAAAACTTCTTTGGTAACTACACACTTTCGAGGTTAGTGTTTTTTGCTGTAAAAAAATCAAAACTGGACCGATTTTCATGATTTTTTTAAAATGTTCATTTTGACAGCGGATTTATTAGGAACATATAAAAATTTAATAAAAAAATGTCATTAATACTTATTTGTGATGCTAGCACTGGTTTTATTTCGAGGTGGATAAGTTTAAAAAAAAAATTGTTTGCTCTTTTTTGCTAATTTGTTTGTTTTTGTTCATCATCCTTCATAAAGATTGTTCATACAAATTGAATTTTGTATAGCCAAAAACCAGGTGACCAATTCTTTCAACGTTTGCTGAAGAATGAGGAATACACAAGAGTGCAGCTCCTCACTCTGCCTAGGTTTTATCCTTGCTCCTTGCTCGAGCTCTTTGCTCTTTGATCTAATGAATTTCGCAGACGACATACATATATGTATATGCTTTCGATATTTGAAACAACCATATTTTTAACACATGCAAGTTGTCATTATCCATCTCGTTTTTTATGTTTATTTCTATTTTCACACGTAACTCTCGTTATTATTTATTTAAAAAAAAAAGTCATATGGCAGACTTGTAGCAAATTAAATTTTCTACAAATTGTATTTTGTAACTTTTTTTTTCCAAATTTCTTTTGATTAAAAGTTATAAGGTTATAACACATTTTGTTAAAAAAGATATTTTTTTCTTGTATCACAAAAGAAATCAACAATCACTAATTTATTGCAATTTTTCACATTTTGTATAGATGCTTTTGAAAAACACTTGCAAGTAGATTGCATCTTTACAGCTTTTGACAAATTGAGTAATGAAATACTTTTACACAAATTAAAAAAAATTGGACTTAACGACGGCTTTGTCTAATGGATTGCTTCATACTTTAAGGATAGGTACTACAGCGTTGTATTTAAGAATAACCGCTCACATCAATTTAATGTTCATTCTGGTGTCCCTCAGGGGAGTCATCTTGGACATCTGTTCTTTGTTTTATTTATTAATGATCTCCCTTCGGTTTTTAAACTTTCAATGACATTAATTTATACCGATGACGTACAAATATTTCGAGCAATTGACAACAGCGCAGACTGTGAACTACTGCAGCACGATTTAATAAAATTTTCGGAATGGTGCAATAATAATCGTTTGTTTTTAAATATTGACAGGTGTAAGACAATGTGTTTCACACGCAAACGTAATTTACTTATTTATAACTATGTGTTGAATTCGTCTAATTTGTGTAAATTTTCGATCTTGGAATCCTATTACACCCAAAACTATCTTTAGTTGATCACACTGGGTCGCACGTACTTGCTCTTGTGTGCCTAATTACATTGGTAAGCAAGATCTTTGGCAGAAACAAGTAACATTTGCGTTGAAAATAACACAGTTTGAACTTATAACAAGTATTAAAAACCAGAATACTTAAAGGTTTGTAGTAAAAATGAAGTATGCCATCACACGTCTTAAATAACAAGGAATTTATAAAAAATATGTTTCGAAAATTGTAGGACCGGTTTTGATAAAATTCTGTTTTTTATTTTTAGTTTTTTGAAAAAAAAATGTTTTTTAAATTTTGTTTTTTAGGATTTATTAAAATGCATGTGATTATAAAATTTAAAATAATTTTTTTTGATTAGTTTTCAAAATATTGATTTTTCAAAAAAAAAATTCAAAAATTTATTTTAATAAGAAAAAAAAAGTTATTCAAAATTTTGATATGCAGAATTAATTTGACTACCGATATCTTCTTGAATATAAAATTTGAAAGAAATCCATAGAGCCGTTACCGAGAAAGCCAAAATATTAAAAAAACCGTTATATGAAAGGTCCCGTTAATAGACTTTTCCCGTAAACGTGGCTTCGATCAAATAATAGCCAATACCAACCGAAAAATTCTCAAACATTTTCATTAACATCGTTCGAGCCGTTTTTGAGAAAAATAAGATTTTCCTAAACGCTCATATGGCAGGTACCATTATTTTTAGGGCTAAAAATAAAATTTCAAATTCCCCTCTGGGGAATGCCAAAATAATCACACACACCAAGTTTGAAGATAATCGCTTAAGCCGTTTAGGCTGAAGCTCGTTGTACATACTGAAAGACAGACAGGCAGACAGACAGACAGACAGACAGACAGACAGACAGACAGACAGGCAGACAGACAGAAATTTTTCTCGATCACTTTTTTAGACTTATCTATGATTGTAGTGTCATGTTTGATTGTTATCTCATTTTTTTATATTCACGAATCCTAAGCTTGCCTTATAGTACCTATGATATAAATATTGGAAAATGAGGTTTTCCCTGTACCTCTAAAATGTTTGTATCAAAAATAATGAATTAAAATGATTATAAATGACTTTAACAAACTTTTAAAAAATTCATTCTGTTTATTAACAAAAATTAACATGGTTAGCTGGTGGTTTCTAGGTATACTTGAATGTTACACCCGAGCAACGCCAGGTGAGGTTGCTAGTTGATTAAAGTTATTTGTTTGTTGGCACAAAGGGGCCTAACGATATATGTACAATGGATTTGATTATAATAGCAAAATATTATATTAATGGCTAAAGTATTATATAAATTAAATTAAAAGCCGGTTGACTTTGATCTACTTAGGTTGTTCAGTTGGGTTTTTTTGGGGAGTTGGCGGTTGAGGTTGACTTGACGGGTAACCAGGGTGGAAAGCTGACCCCGTGTCAGCGTAGAAGAAAACTGCATCTTCGTCTATAAGATACCTAGATTCAGGATATCGTTCCAGGGTGGTTAGCTTATCATGAGAGGGTTAGGATGGTTGGGAGGCCCAATTTTTTTGAAGCCAAATTTTTTAATTACACCTTCTATTTTGTATCTTCAGGATAGAGATTTTTGCATTTAAAGACGGATTTATCGCTGAGAAAAGGATTTTGAATCCCTTCAGTGTTGAAAACAACCCACATTCTTGCACAAGACCAGAGGAGGTAACCAAATCCTTGTTAACAAGACCGAGAATCGTTGTCTTCATTTGAGCTTAGTGGTATATGGTTAGCCGCCTTTTGGAGCTCCCTGAAGCCGCTCAATTTCCACGTCCACCAGCCTGCCGGCAAAGTGCCGTCTTTAATTTTTGTTGGTGAATGACAGTGGAGGAGTCGAGTCATGTGCATAGCTCTCTTTTGCAACTTCATACGGTTTTTTGATCTTTGTCTTAGGTTTAACGAATGCAGTTTGCTTGTTGAAGAAGATATGTGAATCCTGTGTCAATGTTTGCCTAATTTGGATTTGACTACCAATAGCAAGTCATCCTTGATAGCTGCTTTTGCAAGAAGCTTGCAATTCCAGCTCAAGAGCCGGTTCATCCTTGATCTGGTTTTATGTCAGCAGAACTGGATATTATAAAGGGACATCTGTTTTTTAATATTTTTTTTTATTTTTTTTTATTTTTTTTTTTTTAGTATGAAAAGTGTCCGTGTTTGGTGGAAAGGTTCTGTAAACTCCCATCAAATGTAAGATCAAAAATTGTTTCTACGTTTTGTGAAGTCAACCCAGCGAACCTTATCATCAAAATGAGCAAAGGTGTTAAGGATTTAAAATACAAGGACCCAGAAGGACATCATTATTGAATTAAATAAATCCCTCCAAGGCTAAGCAACATTTAAAAATATTCAAAGCGTATACAATTTCAATAGATAAGATTTGTTATTACATTTGTTTAGGTAAATGCCGGGCTTTTGTGAAAAAAGATACAACCCAAAGCCTTAAAATTATTATAAATTAAATCTTATCGTCGAAACTCATGCTCCTCATAAAAGCAAAAATCACCTTAAAACTCAACATTTTAAACGGGATTATTGCTCAGGATATCTATTTTGTGAGCAAAAAAAGAGCACAAAACTGGGAATCCTTCCACCCTGTCCATGTAGGTATTCCGAACCTTAAACAGCAAATCTGACAAGTAAATCGCATTAAAAACTACCCTATAAGCACAAAACAAATAAAGAACAACACTATGGAAAAACAAACACAAAAAGGACTCGGCTATCCAAGTTTTATGTTTTTTTTTTTATCCCATACGTGCAAATGTTATCCACCGTCGTCGTCGACGTCCGTAAAAGAGGATCCCATTAAACCGCGCCAATACAACCCCTTCCTCCAAACAAACAAAAGTCATCTAGTCCGGCAGATAGGCTACAATTCCCTCATAATCACTCTTGGAAACCCAAACCTAGGTCTCTCCTTCCCTATCCCGTAATCCCTGTCTCAAAAACACCCAATCTCACAAGACCCAGCCCCAACATATCTACTCCTCTTTCAGGACATAAGCATTCACCGTTTATTATCACAGTAATGGCGGGTCCTGGTTATGACATTCAGGTCAGGCATTTAATGGCATTCAAATGCCTCATTTTGTATTCTTCCATAGACAATTATGAGCGCCGCACTCGCACACACAACCCCAAAAGAGTTACCCGGGCTGACGGAACAGGATAAGGGGCGGGCGCGCCACCATGGAGTCGGCCGGAAGTCGTGCGCTTCTTCATATGAAATGAAAACATAAAAGTAAATTATGCTACTTACACTCTCACTTAAGTAGGTAGTGTGTTGTTATTATTTTTTTTTTTATTTTATACTAACCATATCTACTATTCTAACTATGTACATCTACATCGACAAGCGGGCTTTACGGGGCTCATTTGTATGCCCAGTTTAATGGGGGCATCTGGGGAATAAGGTATTATGGAGTTTTGGTCTCCCCTTTCACGTTGAGTGATGTTCTAAAGATGTTGTTAATTCAAAGAGTTTTGCTAGTGCGGCACCGGAAACAGTTCGCTAACCTGCATGACGGAAGTTTATGCAGCCATCATGAATGTGGAAAGACGGTTTTTGTTTTTTTTTTTTTTGCTGCTATTTACCTCGCTGTGGTCATTGTTTATGCTCATGCAAGTCGAGTGTATTATTGATGGCTTTCGGGAGCAATATGATGTTTTTTTTGGTGTGCAAAAGTTGGAATAATACATGGATTAAGGACGCAGGTTGTTTTGTTCTTTAAGGAGTTAACAAACTTTTGTTATGACTAAGGGAATTGAAAGAAGTCAGTAAAAAGCAGTTGACACATGCATTAGAAGCATTCATTGTATCAGCTAACATTAGTATTCCAGAACTGAAACCCAATTTATAAACAGGATATATGCGATGATATAGTATAGCGTTTAATATTTTAATGTAAAAAAATGATTTGTGTTTGTGTTTGTTCTCTAATTGCTTAAACGATTTTGATGAAATTTTTGTTAGTACCTGGAATTTTTTTTAAAGTTTAAGTTAAAGTTTTTACAACAACACTTGACATTGTCAACGGACTTCCATATATTCCACTAGAGCCAAGTTCAAGAAAATTCACTTTCTTCATTGTAACGGGTGATTTTTTTGAGGTTAGGATTTTCATGCATTAGTATTTGACAGATCACGCGGGATTTCAGACATAGTGTCAAAGAGAAAGATGCTCAGTATGCTTTGACATTTCATCATGAATAGACTTATTAACGAGCAACGCTTGCAAATCATTGAATTTTATTACCAAAATCAGTGTTCGGTTCATTCACCGTAACGTTGCGTCCAACAGCATCTTTGAAAAAATACGGTCCAATGATTCCACCAGCGTACAAACCACACCAAACAGTGCATTTTTCGGGATGCATGGGCAGTTCTTGAACGGCTTCTGGTTGCTCTTCACTCCAAATGCCGCAATTTTGCTTATTTACATAGCCATTCAACCAGAAATGAGCCTCATCGCTGAACAAAATTTGTCGATAAAAAAGCGGATTTTCTGCCAACTTTTCTAGGGCCCATTCACTGAAAATTTGACGTTGTAAGTCTATTCATGATGAAATGTCAAAGCATACTGAGCATCTTTCTCTTTAACACCATGTCTGAAATCCCGCGTGATCTGTCAAATACTAATGCATAAAAATCCTAACCTCAAAAAAATCACCCGTTACATTTGGTATTTGTATTAAGATTCTTTTCCCTACTTCTTCTGCGTGGACTTCGAATTCAATTATTTTGTATTATTTAAATCAAAACCCGTTAAAGAAAATTATATAGATTTTTTCCCTCAGAAAACGTCTATTTTTTTTTTTTGGAATAAAGTAGTATTATAGTGATTTCAGTAACTCTTTCATCTATACGAAACCTTACAAATTCGTGTGGTGATTGAGGCATGGAAGCTTTCAAACGTGAGTCATTTCATATTTAACTCTCTCCCACAGAAACCGTGCCTTTTCCCCGAAAAAATAGTAGCCTATTTTTTAATCCAGTAGATTATTTTTTTTATTTCGTTTGCAGGGTTCGTCATCAGTGAATCCGTCCGTATCCGAGGCTTGTTGTTGCTTCGCAACTTGTTGTTTTTGGTGTGGCCGCGACGTAACCCTGACAGCACAACCCTCAACCTGGAGGACCAGGTCCTTATTTTGACTCTAAGAACGAAGAGCTGGATAAACCGCCTCTTATAGGTCTGAGCTCCGAAAACGTCGTAGTAGCCCATATAAGGTGTTCACTTAGTAGTTCAACCTGACTGGAACTGTAGACGCCACCGTTGATTCCATCTAGAGAATTCTCCCGCTGCCACCTGGATGCAAGGAGTAGTGCCTTAGTGTTAACACTCCTCCCCCCCTCTCTTGTTTGCTGCAACCAACAACCTTCCAAGGGGGTTGGAACCCAATCTCCAGTTGAGGTACTAGGCACCCGATGTTCACCAAGTTGTGGTGAGAGTAGGAGTTGATAGACAGGGGTGATTTGCGGGTGCTTGTACCCACACACATATCTACCCTTTGAACATCAAAAATATGGACAACGAATTTTGGGTATGTACGTGGGTCCCTTAACAGACCACATGCAGCCGAACAACTAGCGGAGGCCCTTGACTGCTGTAAGGCAGACATAACCGCCATTCAAGAAATGCGATGACAACAAAAACAGCGCTTATTTGGATGTGAATTCGTCATTGGAGGCAGGCTCCGGCAAGAGGTTTTGAGTTACAAATGTGTGAACGAGCGCCTGATGACAATCGGCATCAAGGCTAAATTTGCCAATATTAGCCTTATATGCGCGCATGCCCCCACAGAGGAAAAAGATGATGACACCAAAGAAATGTTTTTTGAGCTCCTGGACAAAACATATGGGCAATGCCCTAGCTATGACATTAAAATTGTCCTAGGCGACTTTAACGCCAAGCTGGGGAGAGAAGATGTTTTTGGTGGTACAATCGGAAAACACAGCTTGCATGACACCACCTCCGATAACGGATTCAAGCTAATTGAGTTGCGGGGCGAAATATTGTAATAGCTAGTACCAAGTTCCCACACACATATTCACGAAGGGACATGGAGATCCCTTGATCAATCCACTGTCAACCAAATCGACCACATTGCGATCGATGCAAGGCACTACTCAGTATGATGGATGTCCGAACTTTCCGAGGGGCAATCATTGACTCGGACCACTACCTCGTTGTAGCCAAGGTACGACTTAGGATATCACGACCCACGCCAAGAAGAGGTAATACTGTGAGGAAGTTTAACGTCGGACGGCTGCAATCGCAAGAAATCTCCAAAACCTTCTCCGATGGAGTCTCAAATAACCTCCAAAGAAATCCTTTACCGCCAGCATCAAGTAATGCCATCAGGGAAGCCGCGACTGAAGTGCTGGGTTACACGGCCACCACAATGAAACCCCTGGTTTGATGATGAGTGTCGGCAAGCACACGCAGCTAAACAAGAAGCATGCCAGGCGGCGCTGCAAAGAAGGACCAGAACTACCCGTGCACACTAAGAGAAGAAGAGGAAAGAGGAACACCGCCTTCTCAGAAAGAAAAAAAGGGAACAGGAGTAGCGCGCGATCGATGAAATGGAGAGAGAAATGAAGCTTGCAAAGACGATCAAGGGAACATCGTAGTGGAATCGCAGTCGATGCTAAGAATATGGAAAAACCATTTCTGCGGACTGTATAATGGCGATGACGAAACGAGTTCCGCTGTCAGGCAGAATGATCCACATTATCTGGGCGAAGTAGACCAACAATTCCGCCCACCACATCTGGATGAAATAACGCTAGCTATATCTAAGCCTAAGAGCAACAAAGCCGCAATGATGACTCATGGAGTACGTATGGATTGCTGCCTGACCAATACCGCATATTTTTTTTATTGACGAAGCTATTCAGCCAGAAATGAGCCTCATCGCTGAACATGATTTTTCGATGAAAATCCGAATCATTTTCACGTTGTTGCTCAGCCCAATTCACGAACATACGACGCTTCTGGTGGTCAAGCGGCTTCAGTTCTTGCTTCGATTTAATCTTGTAAGGATGTAGGCCAAGATCATTTCGCAAAATTCGCCACAACGACGTCACAGAGATGCCCAACGCTTGAGAACGACGTGTGAGAGACACATTTGGGCTTTCTGCAACTGAAGCCTCAACGGCAGCAATATTCTCGTAACTACGGGCACTTCTTTGTCCCACTGGCACTGGAACATTTTGTACTGTGCCTGTGGATTAAAATTTTTCCACTAGACGCTCAATTGTTGATCCGCTGGGATGATTATGAGGACCATAAATTGGACGTAGCGCTCTTAACGTTGAGGCCACTGACTCCGAATTTTGGTGATAAATTTTAATAATTTCGACTCGTTGTTGGCTCGTATATCTTTTCATTATGAAATGGCAAACTTTACTGAAGAGCGGCAAGAAATATGACGTCGTTTGCTGTCCCTGTCGCTCTACTTTTGTAGCGTCCCTGTTGAAAAACCCGATATTTGGGACGTTTCGTTTCCTTGCAATCAAAACTAATTCGGCCTAAAGCGGATTTACATACATCCAGTCCACAGCTATTGGCCCATAAAGGGTTTATTTTTCTACCCTTATAATGTTTATACACCGTGCGAGCATTAGGGAAGAAGTGGAGGATGTAAAAGGAGATGTCGATGGACATTAGTTTTGAAATTCTGCATATCAAAATGGGAGGGAAAAACCGAACCAGGTAGAGTTTCCACATTCGTGTGGTTCGACTAAAGAAAGAATCTCTATACTTAACTGTACGTCCGAAGTTGGGCTCAAGGGTAAACTGGTGGGCATTCCTAGCAGAGCGAGTATTACAGTTGAATTGTTTAAGGGGAGGAATGCAACTGGCTATTTCAATTGAGCACTGTTTGTAAAAATAACGATAGAATAGTGAAAGACACGTTACATTACGACGGTGTTTAAGAGATGTAATTGAATCTGTAATATTTCTATCACCAATTAATTTTAAAGCTCTTTTTTGGATACGATCCAGAAAACTCAAGTGCGTTATTGGAGCACCAGCCCAAATATATGCTTTATATATTGTAGCCAGATCAGACGGGGTGAAGAACTTCTTGCATCTACGATGGAAACCTCCTAAACACCTCGCATATTGAGCTTATCAAGGGCAGCTTGCAGAAGTTCGCACAAGGTGGGAATACATTTTAAATTTACCTGATGACATTAAGACAATATCTTTCGCGTAAGCCACTACTTTGACGCCGGTAAGACTTACTTTGACTAAAACTCCAACATATTTGGCCCTCATTTAAGCATGTTGGGCTTGCTAGAGAACATTGTCCCCTAAATTAAAGCGGATGTGGGTTTAAATTATTCTTTCTAAAGTTTTTACAAGAAAGGATGATAGGGTTATTGGGCTAAACTCTTTTGGTCCAGTGTGACTTGCCAGCTTTCGGAATGAAAATGACATTGACTTTTCTCCAACTAATTGGAATTCAGGTGATGTCTAAGCAACCTCTGATTTTTTCCAACAGAATAGGTAAAATAATTTCTTTAGGGCATTGGAGCACAATCGCAATTATTCCATCACCATCAGGCCCTGCAGATTTATGTGCTGAGAAGGAGTCTATGACCCAAGCCAGTTACTATTTTCACCTTGATGTTCATTGCTCAGGTGTGATTTCTCCTTTATTCGAAACTATGTAAGAAACTAATGCAACAATACTTCCAAGCTTATGTATTCCTATCTAGCGAACAGACACCAAGCAAATCTAAATTTAAAAACAATGTATCAAGTTTTCACCAAATGTTTGTGGGGTGCCACAAGGTTCTATTCATGACACGCTATTATTTTCAATGCTTATGAATGAAATACAAATCGTGACTGAGAACTGCTCATCTCACATGCATGCAAGTGACATCCAACTATTACCGAGCTGCACTCATTTGAATCGGAGATAGAATAAGTTCAAGCACCAAGTGTGATTGGCTTCATTCTTTTGTATTTGTAAGCTTAATGGAGGCGGTAGTGCTAACTCTAAGTGGTAAATTAGCAAAATTGTTTGTTTTGGAACCAAATGCAAGTAGATTGAAAGAACTCATACCATAACTTCGAATGGTCAATGTTTCTGAATATTTTAGAAACCCGATGTGAGTAAGCTCACATCAAGATTACGATCTAACTGGTTATATTTTTGATTGTAACTAACACCTGAATTGCCTTCTTTGGTTAATTGAGGTTAGGTTTTAACAAAAGCATGGAAAGAATTGACTTTTAGTCTTGTTCTAATGGTCATGTTTTAAGCCCCAAAATATTTGAATCACCCACCTGAGGCCAAGACTAAAAGTTTTAATTAACAAACAAAGAAAAATTAATTGCACGACTGGATCGCATGTACTTGCTCATATGTGCGGTCACATCGTCGAATAAATTTAAAAAAATGCACGACTGGGTCGCACGAACTTGTTGTTATGTTAGATAATTGCTTAGTGGCTACATATGTATGTAACGGGTGATTTTTTTGAGGTTAGGATTTTCATGCATTAGTATTTGACAGATCACGCGGGATTTCAGACATGGTGTCAAAGAGAAAGACTTACTAACGAGCAACGCTTGCAAATCATTGAATTTTATTACCAAAATCAGTGTTCGGTTCATTCACCGTAACGTTGCGTCCAACAGCATCTTTGAAAAAATACGGTCCAATGATTCCACCAGCGTACAAACCACACCAAACAGTGCATTTTTCGGGATGCATGGGCAGTTCTTGAACGGCTTCTGGTTGCTCTTCACTCCAAATGCGGCAATTTTGCTTATTTACGTAGCCATTCAACCAGAAATGAGCCTCATCGCTGAACAAAAAAAGCGGATTTTCTGCCAACTTTTCTAGGGCACTGATTTTGGTAATAAAATTCAATGATTTGCAAGCGTTGCTCGTTAGTAAGTCTATTCATGATGAAATGTCAAAGCATATTGAGCATCTTTCTCTTTGACACCATGTCTGAAATCCCGCGTGATCTGTCAAATACTAATGCATGAAAATCCTAACCTCAAAAAAATCACCCGTTATATAAAGGGTGTTTTTTTAGACGTGTGGTTTTCAAGAAGAAATAAAACGCATATAGTTTAATGTTATGGCCTAGAATTTAGCTTGATTATAAAGATAAGGGCTTGCATTATGTTTTAAAAATTAATAAATTCAAGGGGAGGCCCAATTTTGTGAAAATCGGGATCGGTGGCCATCTCGTTTTGGGCCCATTCACCGAACGTGTGACGCGCTTGATGGTCGTTCGGCTTCAATTCTTGCATGAGTTGGATTTTCTAAGCCTGCAAACCAGGATTCTTCCGCAAAATCTTCCATAAAGTGGACGGTCACATCTCCAATTGTTGCGTGCGATGGCGGATGGACTCATTCGGGTCTTCTTCGATGCTCTGCTCTACCGAAACGAACCATTATTTTGGTAATAAATTTGCACAATTTGCAAACTTGTTCAGAAGTATGTCTATTCATTATGAAATGGCAAACCAAACTGAGCATAAATCAAGTGACAGCTGTGAAAAAGACCAACAAAAGAAGTATTGCCAGATTGAAAACCACACGTCTATTAAAAAAAATATTTTTTTTTAGAAAATTCTTTAATTTTTTTAATTAGCTTAAAAGTTCTCTCGGAAAAACTAAGTACGCACAAAAAATTGAAAACTAAATGTCTATCGAGGAAAAAAATATTGAAAATCGTTCGACCAGTTTATTAAAAAAGTTGTTTTTTTTGAAAATTTTTTTCGAAAACATATTTTAAATTTTTTCCTAGTATGTCAATATAAGGAAATCTGCAGTATTAATCTGGGAAAATTATTTAAAAAAAATTCAATCAAGCCATTTTCAAAATATTTCGAAAAACAAATTTTTTTTTAGAAAATTTAAAAAAATCGAAAAAAAAAGTTTTTGAAAATTTTGATATGCAATATTAATTAAATTATAATTGACTTTTTGTGTGCAAAATTTTATTGAAATCGGGATAATAGTTTACGATAAAACCGCATTTGAAAAAACCGGTTATATGAGAGATACCGTTATAGAATAAATTTCGAAAAATTTATTCTTACTGAAAGATTATTGTAAAAAATTATCACTCTGAAAGTTTTATCAAAATCTTTAGAGCCGTTTTTCAGAAAATCAAACTTTTTGTTAAAAAATTGTATCGCAGGTACCGTTATTTTTCGACTTAGAGAAAAAATGAAAATTACTCCCCGAGATACTACCTAATAAATACTAAATACCAAGTTTGAAGCAAATCGGCCCATCCGCTTAGGCTGTAGAGGCGCGAACAGACAGACAGACAGGCAGACGGACGGAATTTCCGGACCCGTTTTTTTCAACTTCTCTTTTATCGTTATGTCATGTTTGATTGTTAGATTTTTTTTTTGCACGAATCCATAACTTGCATTTAGTACCTAAATCGCAAGTAAAAACTGTGCAACCTTAAGACAAATAAAAGGCGCCATTAAGCACCTTCTTCCAATTTAAATGCAACTGGTCAACCTACTCTTGGGATGAACTAGCGGACATGCATTTCGGCTAATGTTTAGCTGATACCGAGTACAAGTCAAAGTCAAATCACTTTTTTCAAGAATTCACAGACTTTTTCGAGATCACGAAGTACTAGAAACTATAGAGTATCGAAAGAGAGAGAGAGAGAGAGATTATTTTCTGGATCAGCAAACTAAGATGAAAGAAAATTCCAAAATTTCTGATGATTTTCAAAAATGCTCCAACACGTCAACACACGTCAGACATGTGATTCCAAAAGTTAACTGGGAAACCAAAACTCCTACTTTCCTGCTTCTCCTGAAAGATGCCAAACCTAGAAACCTTTGACAAAATATTTCCTTACCCAAACTTTGGAAAATTCTAAGATGGCTGCATATTTTCCTAACCAGATCTAAAAACAATCTCCACTACCTATAATTGTAAAGATGTTGGAGCCGATAAGGTAGTTTTGGCCGTTACGAGCATTGATTAAACTCTGTCAATCGGGGAACAAAGATCATATCCGCCTAAAGCCTAATGACTGGACCAAAATGGTCATCATTTATTACCCTTACAAGCTCAAGCTAGTTTTATTAATATTAAACCCTCTTTATATTCAAATAAGTCGACCATTTTTTAAGTCTTAATGACAAGTACGTTTTCAAAACAAGATTGCAGATCTCATATCACGAATAGACTTTTGAAAATTGTTTTTTTTTTTTTTTTCTAATTCTTACACAGCCCCCATGATTCCTCGGAACAACGCAACACATTTATTTTAAAGTCAAGCCCATGTCGGGATTTAAAATGAGTTTCGATTACACTGGCAAAGTCTGGTCATGATTAAAGCTTAGGTCAAACTCCCCCGGCACACAAACGGTTACATTTTAATTTATCCTTACGACTTGGATCCTGAGACGCCGTCAGCATTTTCAAAAACTCTTGAAGATAAAATTAATTTCCCAACTCAATACGAAAAGGGTCTGGGAGCAGATTGGTAGAACAAGCAAAAAGCGTTTCTTAACCCCTCCCCCGCAAAAACGGCCGTTTCAATTCAATTAATGTGCATACGTGACGGAATAACCCGTATGCCTCATCTGCGCATTATTCATCTTAAGTGGCTCGTCCGTCCCGCATACTGGAAGAAGCGTGCAGCCCTAGCTGTGCACATGCCAGACGATTATTTGAGGTTATGCGTATTTAAGGAAAAATAAATAAGAAAAAAGAAAATAATCATTATAACGGCTGGTTGTACGGGACAAGTTCTTCCATTAAAAGAAAGTCGACTGTTATAGGTACAGACTACAACAGTAAGCTGGCAAAATGAGATCCAGTCCGCCTTGAAAAAAAAAAACAGAATCTAACACCCGACATTCATCTTGGCAGGAGAGCATAGACCAAATGATATTTCAGAGCACCAAACACCCCCTCTCTGTAGTTACAAACAAGGACTAACTACGCCAATGAGGCGGGAGGAATCTAAAGCACTTTATTATGCAGTATTTACGACTAGCAAGGATATTATGGAAATTAAGTCAGACATTAATAATTTCCTACTCTTTGTTTAGCTATTCTATTAAAGTTATTATTGTTTTAGCTTATGCCGTTCCCAAATGCCACTCTGGGAGTGCGGCTCATAGTCGTATAGGCTTTGCGATGTCGCGGGGGGTCTTTGCTTATGACCTGGCACATTGATAGCGGATAATCAGGATCATTATTATGGGAATCATCATTTCGGACAGGGAGTCGTTTGGTTTTTTTTTTGTTTTTGTTTTTTCTTTTCTTCTTCCTGATGGTTCTGCGCTCGGTGTGATGGTATCTAATGGCTGGAGTCCTGGACGTGACCATACTGGAGTTAGTTTTCCATTTCGGCTGGTTTTGTTGATGCGATCAATATGTTTACCGTGGGGCACTGTTGCCTGAATTGCGTAGAAGTACGAATGGCCTAGTCGGGAAGCTTTGGTAAATTTAATTTGGAAAACAATTTCCAATTTTGATTTATTTATAAATTCAGTTTAGTTTTGGTATTATTGTGGGATGATGATGTTGGTGCGGGATTAGGAAAAACAATTATACGCACCCCAGGGCAGAAGAATGTTCTCTCCAGTCGGGGATTTTGATTAACTATAGTGATGGTTGGTATTTCCGGCAGGGAGTTTGGGAAGCTGTTTCAAAATTTCAAAATTTTAGCTTCAATTAGCGTTTAGTTCAATAATGTATGCCGAAAATAGCTAAAGATACATGAATTCGTAATACGATTATTAAATTTTGTATTTTTACTTGCGATTATAGGTACTATAATACAAGTTATGCATTCGTGCAGATTAAAAATTTCGAGATAACAATCAAACATGACATTACGAAGATAGAGAAACAGTTTTAGTTTTGAGTTACTGGCAAAATTCTGTCCGTCTGTCTGTCTGTTTGTCTGCTGTCATATAACCGTTATGTAAAAGCTTATTTTTCTCGAAAACGGCTCCAAGAATTTTTATAAAAAAAAAATCAGTGTACTACTGTAGGTATGCATTATATTATGGTGAAAAAAAATTTAATATGGTGGGCTAAAAACGGTACCTTCCATAGTACCGTTTATTTTTTCTTCCACTTTCTCGAAAACTGGTAATCCGATTTAAATCAAAATTGATATTCAAGAAGATGTAGGTAGCGTGAGTAATTTTGCATAAATTTTTTTTCGAAAACTTTTTTTTTGTATTTTTAATAATTAAAAAAAAAATTTTTTTTTGAAAAATCAAAAGTTGTTAAAAAAACCGTTTTATTTAAAAACTCACAAAAAGTCACAAAATCGAATAAATGCTGTTAACTTTAATTTTCTTAAATTTTATTTTACAATATGACCGCACATATGAGCAAGTACGTGTGATTCAGTCGTGCAATTTATTTTGATTAGGTATAGGTCTATAAGGCAAGTTTAGGATTCGTGAATATAAAAAAATTGAGATAACAATCAAACATGGCATTACGATCATAGAGGAGGTTAAAAAATTTATTAAGACAAAATTTCTGTCTGTTTGTCTGTCTCTCTGTCTGGGTGTATAACGACCTGTAGCCTAAACGGATTAACATTTTGTATGTGTGTATCTTTTGACATTTCTCAAAGAAGAAATTAAAAATTTATTTTTAGGGCTAAATATAATGGTACCTGCCATATAACCGTTAAGGAAAATACTATTTTATTGAAACTGTTTGACAATAGTTATGCAAGTATTGGCTATCATTTGGTCAAAACCGACTTTACTGGAAAAGTCTAATACCGGTACCTTTAATATAACGGACTTTCTCGGTGACAGCTCATTGGATTTCTGTCAAATTTTATACTTGAGAAGAATAAGGTAGTCGAATTAATTCTGCAAGCTAAAATATTGAATAATTATTTTTTCAATTTTAAATTAATATTTGAAATAATTTTGTTTTGAAAATTCAATATTTTTAAAATTAATGAAAAAAAAATTATAATCAACTGTATATTAATAAACTGTTAGAAACCGCATACCAAAACCTAGTAGTAGTAGTAGTAGTAGTAGTAGTAGTAGTAGTAGTAGTAGTAGTAGTAGTAGTAGTAGTAGTAGTAGTAGTATAATTTATTTTTCATTAATTTTAAAAATATTGAATATAATATATAGTAGTAGTAGTAGTAGTAGTAGTAGTAGTAGTAGCAATAGTAGTAGTAGTAGTAGTAGTATTAGTAGTAGTAGTAGTAGTAGTAGTAGTAGTAGTAGTAGTAGTAGTAGTAGTAGTAGTAGCAATAGTAGTAGTAGTAATAGTAGTAGCAGTAGTAGTAGTAGTAGTAGTAGTAGTAGTAGTAGTAGTAGTAGTAGTAGTATAATTTATTTTTCATTAATTTTAAAAATATTGAATATAATATATAGTAGTAGTAGTAGTAGTAGTAGTAGTAGTAGTAGCAATAGTAGTAGTAGTAGTAGTAGTATTAGTAGTAGTAGTAGTAGTAGTAGTAGTAGTAGTAGTAGTAGTAGTAGTAGTAGTAGTAGCAATAGTAGTAGTAGTAATAGTAGTAGCAGTAGTAGTAGTAGTAGTAGTAGTAGTAGTAGTAGTAGTAGTAGTAGTAGTAGTAGTAGTAGTAGTGGTGGTAGTAGTAGTAGTAGTAGTAGTAGTAGTAGTAGTAGTAGTAGTAGTAGTAGTAGTATAATTTATTTTTCATTAATTTTAAAAATATTGAATATAATATATAGTAGTAGTAGTAGTAGTAGTAGTAGTAGTAGTAGCAATAGTAGTAGTAGTAGTAGTAGTATTAGTAGTAGTAGTAGTAGTAGTAGTAGTAGTAGTAGTAGTAGTAGTAGTAGTAGTAGTAGTAGCAATAGTAGTAGTAGTAATAGTAGTAGCAGTAGTAGTAGTAGTAGTAGTAGTAGTAGTAGTAGTAGTAGTAGTAGTAGTAGTAGTAGTAGTGGTGGTAGTAGTAGTAGTAGTAGTAGTAGTAGTAGTAGTAGTAGTAGTAGTAGAAGTAGTAGTAGAAGTATGTATATAACTAATAAGACGAGAATTACACGACTATAGGCGATTTCTCCAACTGTAGCATGCCTATAGCTGAATTGCTGGATAAACAAATTCTTGTGATGTACGCGCTTTTTCTTTTAGGAATTTCGCCATAAGAAACAAAAATCATCCATTTTGGTTTCGACTGCAGCTCTATCTGCACGTGTTCCAAAAAATTTGGAGCAGATTTGGCCACAGTCCCTGCTTGAAGTCCATTTATTTTGAATTATTGGATGAAATGTTTAATGTCTTCTCTAACCGACAAATTGCAAAGAACACACATTATTGGGAGATCTTCTCGGTGTGGCATGAAGTTCAATCTTACCAACTCGCCCCTAATCTTTAAAAAACAGCAATAGTTTCTTTCACAAAGATTATAATATTGAAGAATCCTGTACATGGCTCTGTGTACAGAAGAATACGTCTGAAAGACACATTCGAGTCTGTATTTATTATCAGTTTTAGCGATGAGATTATAAAGCGAATCTTCGACTCCATCATGTCGAGTAGTTCCCAATCATTTTGGCCAAATCAGATTTGGTCATATTACCCACAAATTTGCGACCTTGCAGTTATTCTACTAGCTGACAGATGTCATTATTGAAAAATATACTGGCGCTAGTATAAAATCTTTTGGAATGTCAATTCCTATTTCAAAAAATGGACACGACTGGGTCGCACGTTCTTGCTCTTGTGTGCCTAATTACATTGGAAAGCTAGATTTTTGACAGAAATTAGTAACATTTACGTTGAAAAAAACACAGTTTGAACTTATAAAAAAGTATCAAAACGGCAATACTTAACGGTTTTTAGTTTAAATGAAGTATGCCATCACACGTCCTAAATACCAAGGAATTAATGAAAAATGTATTTCGAAAATTGTAGGACCGGTTTTGACAAAATTCTGTTTTTTATTTTTTTGAAAATGTTTTTTTTTGAAAATTTGGGTATACAGTTTTGTAGCGTTTATTAATATACATGTGATTACAAAATTTAAAATAATTTTTTTTGATTAGTTTTAAAAATATTGATTTTTCAAAAAAAAAAAATGGATTTCAAAAATTAATTTTAATTAGAAAAAAAAGTTATTTAAAATGTTGATATGCATAATTAATTGAACTATTTAGATCTTCTCAAATATAAAATCTGACAGAAATCCTAAGAGCCGTTTCCGAGAAATCCCAAAATTAAAGCCGTTATATGAAAGGTACCGTTAATAGACTTTTCCCGTAAAGTTGGCCCTAATCAAATGATAACCAATACCAAAAAAAAAATTCAAAAATTTCATTAAAATCCTTGGAGCCGTTTTCGAGAAAAATAAGCTTTTCCTAAATAGTCATATGGCAGGTACTGTTGTTTTTAGGCCTAAAAATAAAATTTCAATTTTCCTTCTGGGGTACGCTAAAATAATTACACACACCAAGTTTAAAGATAATCGCTGACAGACAGACAGACAGTCAGACAGACAGACATTTTTTCTCTATCACTTTTTTAGACTTCTCTATTATCGTAATGTCATGTTTCATTGTTATCTCAATTTTTTTTATATTCACGAATCCTAAACTTGCCTTATAGTCCCTATAATCGCAAGTAAACAGATAGGAACGACATGAGTAAAGTTAACCTAAATTTCTTACTCAATATAGTCCCTTAACCATGTTTAACTTATTTTCTACTAAATAGTTAACATCAATATCATCTCAACCACTCAAAGGTCAATGTGCCTACAGCTCCAATCTTCCATTGAAACAACCAGCATTTTGTCAACATACAAAAAAAAAAAACTTTTCTTCTTAAACTTTAACTGGTCCACTACTTCTCTAAATTCCATATCTACATCCAGGATAAATATTTAAATTGCCTCAAGAAGAGTCAATATCCTTTGGAGAAACAACAAACTTCTCCAATAACAGTTCCCAAAATGAAAAGCCAAAACTTTAGTTTTAGCTTCAAATTAGTCAAACATTTTATATTTTTATCCTTCATCTATCTCATGCAATAGATCTACATCCTTACAATGTCCTTTGAATTTGTCTTTTATTATATTAAAGCAGAAAAAAAGGCCAAAAAAAAGTCAAACAAGTTTTAACACAAAGCCAAATAATCAAACTAATTAAATCGTTATTTGGGGAATTATTTCCCTAGAACGGAGACACAAACAAAGCCCTCTTTCCCAAAAGTCCTTACAATGAAAGACGAAAATTTTCTTAATTTTGTATCTTACATCCAAAAACTGCCAGAAAAAAAAACAAACGAGAGTAGAACAAGCAAATAGACAATGTTTGCTGGGCACTCAGTCTGCAAAGGACGACTGTTCTGTCTCGCTTAGGAATGGAATTGGTGCTAAAAAAAGGGCTGACTTCCGGGAGATATAGCAGCAACCATCAAGGCACACAGAGGAATGGTTCGGGCGGGGTAACAAGGAAGAAACAAATTTAGTCGCAGAAGTTGGAAATAATTTCTATGTTCAAATATTTGTCGCTAACTTAGTGCCAAGATGGAAGCTCTTTCATGTGTCGAGGACCAGGGTTCTGTGCTTCTGCTGCTGCTACTGTTGCAAGGCACAAAACAGAAAACACGCTCGCAGCTATGACGATAATAATCATTCGTTGGCATCCTTGCTCAAGGGAAATAAGAGAAACACAGAATATACAGAGATACACCAACCCGTCCGTCCATTCCCCTCGCCCCTGCCACTCTATGTGTAATCGCTCAAAAAGAATAGAATGTAAAGTGTCTGAAAGAACACATTTTAATGCAATTTACATCCTTTGACAAGGACTCGGGGGTATCTTCTCCAGCGATTTCAATTGACGCAACACAGAAATGAAAATGAAAAAAAAAAAAATGGAGGAAGAAGGTGGAAGGAGCTGTGTGTAATAATTTATTTTAGCAAATATTGTTGTACTTTTCTGTCGTTTCTGCTTCAAGGATGAGCTTTTGGGAAAGGATGCTGTTTTTGCTCTTAATATGTTCAAGAAGCTTAAGGACAACCAAATACAAATACATTTCAATTTAATCAAAGCGTTTACTTACTTAGATGAACACGAAGATGTGTTGAATGGAATTGCTGAGATTGCCTCTTCCTGCGGTATTGACTTTGCATTCAAAAGAATGATTTGAAGTCCTTGAATTGCAGTTCCATCTTTCCTAAACACATTTGAATGCCCTCCATGCCCCACACCAAATCCTCTATGTATTTATCAAAAATAAAATGTTCTTCATATTTGCTTCCAAAAATCTTTGAAGCAATATATCGAACAACAAAAAATCAGTATTTACCAAGTCCAATATTGTCTTTCATCAATGGATTCCCTTCGACATTCTTTATCCTTGGATGCCAAGTATGAAAAACCTCAATATCTTTTCCCTACACTCCCTTGGGGCAATCCAATCCACATTGTACCGCAGGGATGCTTAATAATAAAGAACGTGACCTCAATAAACAAAACAATAGACAATAACTATTTTAAGATATGTATTGCTAAAGCAAAATAAAAAGGAACACAACGTTGAAGAAACCTCAATATCCTTGTATTGATACAGCATCCAGTTACTCGAACATCTTTGAGTGTCTAAAATGTATATTAAAAAAAAAAAAAAAAAAGAACTCAGTTTTGGTAATAAGGATCATGTGGGACATGGAAACACAATTTTGGCTTAAATCATTCAATAAGTCGAAGAGTTGCTCGACAGGATTAAGCAAATAAGGGGAGGAGCACATCATCACCCTGGTGTTTGTACCGAACGGTAAGGAAATTTTTGGGACAAAGCATTTTGAAGATAAATTTCTTCACATGAATGTGTGAAGTTCATATATCCTGGATGTGAGTTGGGGAGAGGTGTGTAGGTTGAATAAGAGGAAACCAAAAGCCTAGATGGTAATAATTCAAGGATAACGATGAATTTGTGAATTTATTAAAATTGTTTTTGTATCAATATTCCGAATCCTTCCGACCTATATCAACTGCAATCAATGGAACAACGATTTTGAAAAATTAGAAGGAATAATGACACATGGCAGAACATCTACGATACGAATGCGAGAACGGGAAGATGTTGGGAATTGAACGAAATTCGAAAGACAAGAGGGCTAAAGCTTATCTGATACGAACGGCGAGTTTACTTTTGTTGGAGGACAGGGTAGCTCTGTGATAGATTATAGTCTGATACTACCTATCAGACTGTGGAATGAACACATGCTAGACTTGAAAATCCAAAACGTGCCATATTCAGACCATTTTCCGATCACCATGAACTTCTGGCTTATTTCCAGAGTAGTTCAAGAAACAAGGGTGTTAAATACATAATTGCCACTATTTTGCAAAATAAAATTCCCTGTCTTTTCCCTGACTTTCCCTGACCAATTTTCGAATTTTCCCTGACCAAATGAAAAAAAAATAATTAAATATGCATTTAATTTTTTTATGCTTAAAATAAATTACATGCAATCGACGTACATTAAGGAAAGGTTTCCATACAAAAAATAGTTTAGAGCTTCGCGTTGAGTTATTTAACTTCCAAATTTTCAAAACAACAAATAAAAAGTTTTCGATTGTAAATTAGCTAAACAAAATATTTTAACTTCAAAAATAAAAAAAAAAAAAAATGGACCTGAAATTCTCAAGAGAAAATTAAAAAATCCAAAATTTTAATTTTACGTAACCGTTTGCAAACTCACTGGGACTTAATTCAAATAACGTAACATAACAACACAATAAGTATTAAAAATCATTACAATCTTTTTTTTAATTTAATTCTGTAAAGTAATCTAAAAAAATCAAACTACCTTTATTACCTTTATTACATAAGTCGAATTTACTAGATGGTATTGTTGCGCCGTTTGACAAAAGTTCTAAACTTTGAATAATAACGATCCAAAATTAGGTTTATTTTGGTCTTTAATAAAGCCTAAATAAAAAAAAAATGTATAATCACTTCTTAGAGAGATGGGGTCCTAGCCCAAAAACCATTCATTGGATGTACACTGCCATGGTCAGACCAATTCTGACCTACGCATGTTTGGTTTGGTGGCCTACCCTTGACAAGGCAACCAATTTCAAATCTATGACAAAAATTCAATGACTAGAGTGCATTTGCATTGGTACCACAAGTACTTTAAGAACTACTCCAACCGCAGCCCTAGAACCTTTCTTTTCATTAGCCCCAATAGACCTTTTCATAAAGGAGCTGGCGGCCAAAATTACCTTAAGATTAAGGCATTTAAGCATTTGGAACAAAGGCCAGTATGGTCATAAAATTATAGAAAATTATATAAGCACTTAACACGGTGGCACTAACAGACTTTCCTACAAAAGAATGCTGGAGGGAAAAGCGGGTCATAAGTAAATCAGTGAAACAAACCTGGTTACCCTCCGATGGGTTCGGATGGAACGAAAAGGCTGACGAACAGGCAAAAAAACGGTTCATCAATGGAACCAAGAAAGAACCATTGGAAAATAGCAAAAAAAAAAATTCACGAATAATTGCCTCACAGCCGAAAACGAGAGATGGTCAAAACTTGATAACTGTCAGGTCTCAAGAAGTCTTTGGACAAACATCTCAAAGAAAAATATAGAATACAATCAAAAGCTAGGTAGACCTCAACTGTCCCTTTTGGTTGGTGTCCTGATGGGTCACAACTCAATGGGGCCCACATGAGTAGAATGGGTTTGATGTGCCAAACTTATGCAGAGGGTTTCAAGACGTTGATGCAGAAGAGGGCTCATATCACTTGCCTTGTGAATGCCCCAGCATTTTTTTTCAACGATTTGGGCGACGATGTTTCAAAAAAGCCCCTTAAAAACATACTCAAATTCATTAACATCTCAGGATGGTTTAAGGAGGCATTCCACAACCAACTCTCCCCAAATTGCTCACCTATTCCTCCTATTCCTGGGGACCGCAATGGATCCTTCAGATCCGAGTGAGATGATTTGACTATCGAATTATTACCCCGCTTTGGGAGATATTTTAATCCTGATCAAGGGACGGACAATGCTTTATTTTGTTTTAATTAATTTTAATAAAAATGTAATTTAATATGAAGTTATAGGTAGAATTTTTGTGAGGTAAATACACCCAATACAATTCTTTCTTTTTTTTTTTGGTATTCTGTTTAACAAATTTAAAAAGCAAAGTAGTTTTTTTCACTCAGGGTTTTTTAAATTTTAATTTTGGAAAAGTTATCAATTTTGCATTTTTTAACAATAAATTTCCTTGTAAGCTTGCAGTTCCCATGAGTTTTCGCTCATGCCTTCATACGCCTCTATCTCGTTATTAAGAAGTTCTAGATGAGTGGTTCTTGCACTGTCAAGTAGACCAGAAATCTTATAGGCAAGCTAGGCAATGAGCTTATCCTATAAGTTTGCGGTTGGAGCATTACGAGGAATACTATCATTTCCCACAAAAAAAAATGCTGCACCGGATGACATCCACCAGATTCTTGGGTCTAGGAAGGTGGGGGTAGGGTTGGATTTTGAGGGTGTCAAAAGTTGGCGATTTTAATCAAAATTCTTAATTAAAACAACATTTCATTATATTTCAGGTATAACAGAAGAAATAAGGTGAAATTCTGCATTTTTGGCTGTTTTTTACATTTCTTGCGAAATTTAAGAAAAAATTATATGTTTTTTTCGGGAATAACGAATTGACACACAAAAATGAATGAATAGTCAAAATGTAGGAAATTTGAGTCTCGAATTAGTACTTCAAGTTCGATTTAGTACTCAGTCAAAACATATTGCAAATTTGTAGCATACTTTTAGGGGCATGGTTGTTGTACATAATAAATGTTGGTTGTTGTACACAATGTATCCAACAGATGTCGTTAATTTACAAAATGTATCCTCCGAATATCTAAACATGTTGCCACATCACAGTATGAACAGAGTCTAACGAAGGATAAAACTGTTTTAATATGAAAAAGATCAATTTTGAAAATATTTTCCCTGACCGGTTTTGAAATTTTTCCCTGACCAAATTTTTGTTCCCTGACTTTCCAGTCGAGTGGCAACTATGAAATACCTTACCGAAACTAAAATGGAAACCGAAAATCAAAACAGAGTATCAATCAAGGTTGGATAATGCACAGCTTGGTCTCGTAAATTGTGATCTACCTCTGACGGAAGAGATAATCAAAGCCTCTTGCCCAATTGACAACAATAACGCTCGGCAGAACTTTATTGCACTGTGGTATGATATTGACTATAGAAAACACAGAGAATTATCGTTTGGATGGTTAAGAGCATATAGATCCTCAAATGAGAACTATTTCAGGAACCAGTACTTGATCGCTAATAGGGCTTACAAGGCAATATGTAAAGAAAATAAATTGCACGACTGGATCGCACGTATTTGCTCTTATGTGCGGTCACAGCTGGGAATAAAATTTGAAAAAATATTAAGGGAACTTCAAAGGTTATATTTGAATTTTCTGACTTTTGATTGTTTGAAAAAAGTACGTAATAATAGTTTTCAGCGGAAAAATTTAAACGCCATTTTATTTATTTCAAAAATGTGAAAAAAAAAAAAATTATTAAAAATACAAAAAAAAGTTTTCGAAAAAAATTAGTGCAAAACTACTCAGGCTACCTACATCTTCTTGAATGTCAATTTTGATTGTAATCGGATCACCAATTTTCGAAAAAGTCGAAAAAAAAACCGGTCATATGGGAGGTACCGTTTTAGCCCACCACCAGACAGACAGACGGACAGAATTTTGGCAGTAACTCAAATATGTTTCTCTATCATCGTAATGTCATGTTTGATTGTTATCTCAAAATTTTTAACCTGCACGAATGCATAACTTATATTATAGTACCTATAATCGCAAGTAAAAAAGAAAGCGTTTTTTGAAGCGGAATCAAGAAGATTAAATCTATGCAGAAACTCAAAAGAATTCTGGCACTTGGCAAAACTTTTAAATCGCAAACGGTTTTCCATCCACCCGAACTTGAGTCCAAATTTTCTAGCAGCTCACTTTCAGAAATTGTTGAATCCTGTCCAAGAGACACCTTCGGTACAATATGCGACACCAGCCTTTGTCAATGAAATTCTGGATGCTTCAATAAGTTATCAAGAAGTGATCTCAGCTTTAACGAAGCTTAGAGATGGAAAAGCAGCAGGATCAAATGGCATTACAGCTGAATTTTATAAGTATGGCACTTCGGAACTAATCACCAAGCTGACAATGTCATGGAAACCGGGGATATACCACAAGAATTTAAGGAATCAGTTATTTTTCCGATTCCCAAGAAAGGAAATTTGAACGAGCCTGCGAATTACAGAGGTATACCCATTCTAAATGCTTCATACAAGATATTTACGTTAATATTGCAAAAACGTTTTAATAAATGGATCGATAACAACAAACTACTGAAGGAGTTCCAGGCAGGATTTAGAAGTGGATATTCAACGATTGACCACATTTTTACTCTCAAAAGTATTGCAGAAACATTCCTTGGAAAAGAAAAGAAGTTGTATGCTTTTTCGTAGATTTTAGATCTGCATTCGATATGATCGATAGAATGGGGCTAATTTTCAAGCTCTACCGTAATGGTATGTCATAAGAGAGCTTCATGCCAAACTCTATCAAATGCCTTGGAGATATTAATAATCAATAATCTTACTTTCACCAAAGCGATGTAAAGATTTGTTCCACTGTTCGGTGAGATATGCCATCAGATCACCAGTGGAACGGTTGCTGCGGAAGCCATACTGACGGTCATGGAGAAGCTTTCGATTTTCGAGATATTCCTTAAGCTGACGGTTAATCAGTGTTTCCATGACCTTAGAAAGAAGGGATGTCAGTGATATGGGTCGGTAGTTGAAGGGGGAGGATGGGTCACCTTTCTTAGGGACAGACTGGACAAATGCTGTTTTCCATCTTTTAGGAAAGATTCCAGAAGATTAGGAGCGATGGAAAAGCTTACGCAGTGGCACCTCTTCAGAAGAATCGGGAGTATACCATCCGAGTCAGCGGATTTGTGTATATCGAGATCTTTGAGAACTCTTGCTACTGTACGAGTGCGGAAAAAAATCTGTCCCATGGAAAAATTTACATTCTCAAGTACAGGAGGGGCAACGTTGCTATGCGGCAGCGTGGAGCTGGTAGCAAAATGGGCGGCGAGCAAGTTTGCCTTCTCTGAAGAGTAAACAATTAGTTTGTTATTGTCGATGAGCGTTGGAACCGAAGATGTTGAGGAGTTTTTAATATTTTTTACAAATAACCAAACATTTTTACTGCCTTTGGGACACTGCAGAATTTTTTGCCGTAATTTTTGGTCATGCAAAAATGTGGTTCTTTCAATAACGGAGTTGCATGAGTTCCTTGCTTGTTTGTGCTTTTTCCGATTTTCCTCTGTAGGGTTGGCTTTGTAGGATCGGAAACTTACTTTTTTGAGTCTGATAGCTTCTTTACACTCAGAATTAAACCAACACTTTTTTTTAGGTTTGATGTTTTTTACTCTGTTAGGAATAAAAGCACGCATCCCTAGAAGAATCACATTTGTGATCATTTCAGCACTGGCATCAATGGCACTATCGAGGAAGCATAGTGACCAGTTAAAGTTTCGGAAAAAAATATTCAGGCCGTCCCAGTTGGCTTTCTCGTATTGCTAAATGGTCCTGGTGAGAAGTTTTTCTTTAACTGGATGGGTTGAGGATGAGAAATTAGCTGAAATGACAAAATGGTCTGAAGTGCCAAATGGAGAAGTTACACTAATGGTATATTTATCAGGGTGAGAAGTAAGAAACAAGTCAAGAGTATGGGCGGCTTGCCTAGCAACATCCGGTATACGCGTTGGCACATCGATCAGTTGGGTAAGGTGATGTAACCCGGCAAAGAGCTCGACATACCTTCCTTCGGGTGTTGTCTGACCAGAATAGCGGAGCCAATTGGAATTGTGTACATTGAAATCGCCCGCAATAACGATTTCATTGCGAAAACAGAGGGAAACAATTTTCGAGATGGAATCAGACAGCGCATCAAACTCGTTACAAATCGAATTGCTGTCGATATTTGGACTCCTGTAAATAAAACAATAATGAATGACATGCTTGCGGACAGTGAATTTGAGCCACAAGAAGTTAAAGTCCGTGTTGGAACATTGCCCATATTGGGGAAGGCTCTGGCAAGCAATATCATTCCTAACATAGACCACGAGACTATGATGTGAAAAAAGAAGTGCCACCATGTAGAGCAAATTCTGATAAATCAGTATTTACTCCAATCTGGGTTTCACAGCCAAACAGCTGGCCTGTATTGGACAGTGTAGACGTACACGTGAAAGAAATTCTTTCTTATACCACGAACATTAGAATACACGACACGAAAATCACTTACCATTTAAAAATACTTACACACAAAACACAATTCTGACTAAGTCGAACCATACAGTGAAAATCCAAATTAATCTCTGTAATAAACAAACTGTCTTAGGTGTTATGCCCATAAGACAGCTTGCATACAAAAAATCAATTTAAATATTTAGCACAATAGGACAAACTCAGATGCCCTTATCCATTTACCGCAAGCTTTAGATGGTCATACGATGCCTACAATAGATAAGAAAGAGGCAGTTAAGCACAAAGGTCTTGGGACAGATAAGAGGATAATTTGCTATGCGAATGCGTTTTATTTATTTTTTTTCCACAGCGCGAGTGGGCATCTTTTTCTTTCTTCCAACGACGTGAGTGGATATTATTTTATTCCTTACAGCACACGCGAGGGGTTTTTTTCTCGGTTTCTCTTACGAGTGTGTATTAATATTTTTTTAAAACACTCGCGATAACAATGCGCAATAATTTTTTTTTTCACTTTTGCTTAATTATTTGTGCGCGCACCTCGACGTCCGGCATCTACGAGCTTAAGATCGACAGGCCGTATCACAGTATCAAGATCTTTGAAGACTCTTGCTGCTGTACGATTGCGATACAAAAATCTGTTCATGGATAAATGTATATTCTTAAGTTTAGGTTGCTCACTGTCTTTGGGAACAAATTTCAGAATTTGTTGCCGTAATTTTTGGGATTGCAAAAATTTGGTTCAATCAATAAATAACAGAGTTGCATGAGTTCCTGACTTGTTTATGTTTTTTTTTTTATTTTCATCTGTAGAATTGGCTTTGTAGGCTCCGAAACTTACTCCTTGAGCCTTATAGCTTCTGTACAATCCAAATTTGATATACTCCGTTATTAAATGAAAATAAAAAAAAATAGCTACTTTGTTGTATGATAACGGGTGATTTTCTTGAGGTTAGGATTTTCATGCATTAGTATTTGACAGATCACGTGAGATTTCTGACATGGTGTCAAAGAGAAAGATGCTTAGTATGCTTTGACATTTCATCATGAATAGACTTACTAACGAGCAACGCTTGGAAATCATTGAATTTTATTACCAAATTCAGTGCCCTAGAAAAGTTGGCAGAAAATCCGCTTTTATATCGACAGCGATGAGGCTCATTTCTGGTTGAATGGCTACGTAAATAAGCAAAATTGCCGCATTTGGAGTGAAGAGCAACCAGAAGCCGTTCAAGAACTGCCCATGTATCCCGAAAAATGCACTGTTTGGTGTGGTTTGTACGTTGGTGGAATCATTGGACCGAATTTTTTCAAAGATGCTGTTGGACGCAACGTTACGGTGAATGAACCGAACACTGATTTTGGTAATAAAATTCAATGATTTGCAAGCGTTGCTCGTTAGTAAGTCTATTCATGATGAAATGTCAAAGCATACTGAGCATCTTTCTCTTTGACACCATGTCTGAAATCCCGCGTGATCTGTCAAATACTAATGCATGAAAATCCTAACCTCAAAAAAATCACCCGTTAGTAAGTTCATCCCAGACATTATCCATAATTTTTTTTGTTAATTTCCTAAAAAGGATACACCATGTTACCATATCCGTAAAATTCATATTCCCATCTCCTTAAAAGAAAAACGAAAGTCATGCGTTGCGCTTCGATTGGTAATACAGACTTAACTCCATGTCCATAGTATGTCCCTTTGTATTAAAACTTTTCGCCTGATTTTGGTTATGCTGCACGTTAAATCCTTCTCCTAATCCTCTAATGATACACTAATGTTGTGGTGAATCCTTGTAATTATAGTAATAGTCAATTTGTGTCTAATAGCTACAATCCAACCAGAGATCGACAAGATGAGCAAGAGAGCGAGAAAAAAACACCAGGCCAGTACAAAGCTATATTGGCCAACACCACCGATAGCTAACGATTAGTGCCTGCTAAAAGTTCATGTTGAAAGCTACGCGGACGTAAGGATTAGCTGTCGTTGTCGTCGGTCGTCCTCCCAAAACATAAATGCGCCTATTTCACCGTTATTGGTGTCGGGGCATCAAAATGGCCCGGATGTGGTTGCTGTGTGTGCGTAGGTGATGATATTCAGCATCAGCAGCCAGCGTGGTATGAAAGATGGCAGCATCATCCAGGCACAAATGAACACAAACACCACCTCAAACACATTAAGTGGGATTTATTTTTAGAGGGAGAATGGAAGCGATTTCCATAGGATCAGACAAAATAATGAAATGATTTATGTCCTTGTTGTGTTCGGTGGACAATAATGGTGTGTGTTGGTGTCGTCGTCGGGGTGTAGGTGAACAATTGAAACTCGCATCCTTGCTTGGTCTTTTGTAATAGAGCATTAGTTTGCAATTAGGCAAAGGATATCGCTGCTATTTGCGCAAGGTGTTTCCAATGGCCGCCGATGCCGGTGGGCTTAAAGTTTGTTTAGCCTGGCCTTGAATGAGGAGGTTGAAGATAATACTGGTGTTAGCAGCTGAAAGGTGTGGAATGTAATATTCATTCTTTAAGGATGTCTTAAATGGTAATTAGAAATGAACTTTTTCTTAGAAAGCAGTGAGCGGGATGGTTGAAAAGCTCCATTAAGGACTTTAAGATTAAAGTTTGGAATATAATTTATATTTATTTTTTTTAACTTATATTTACTTGTGCTCCTTGTTACCATTTTCATTTGCATCTGTAGTTTTTATAATTTCTTACTTCTTTCATACTAAATTCTTTTGTGTTGTTTTGATGAATTCCTTTTCATTTTTGAGCCACAATTAAATTCAAGAAATTTCTATTCAGTTGAGTTGATTTACTTTTGATTTGGCTGGTGTTTGTGGTTACAAAGGGAACAGACGGAATTTTTCGTGGAAAAGGTCAAGTCCTTTTTTCGAGTGCGTGGCCCTGAATATATTTTCTTGTTAATTTTTTTTTGGTTTTGTCTTGTATCTTAATTTAATTTCTTTTACCTTTTTTTCTAGCATTTAATTAAATATTTAAAATATTTAAATTACTAGAATTTCAGTTAAAACATAGAGATTTTGTTTGACAAATAGTCAAATAACACTTTGTTTTTAAATTACAACTGGTGGCTTCAGGTGGGGGAAGAAGTTGTAAAAAAAAGTTGCAGTGCAGACCAGCTGTTTTGGCATTAAGGTTGGAGCGAATTCTGATTTATCAGATTTTAAGGAAAAATCTAAAACATTTGGAAATACGAACAAGGCAACTGGGACGGCCTGAATAATTTCTTCCGTGAGTTTAACTGGTCACTATGCTTCCTCGATAGTAATATTGATATTGATTGATGATATATGCTGAAATGATCACAAATAAAATTTTTCTAGGGATGCGGGTTCTTATTTCCAACAGAGTAAAAAGTATTAAACCCAAAGAAATTGCCCGAATTATAAAGAAGCAATCATATCATATCATTCACGTGTACGTCTATGCTATTCAATACAGGCCAGCTGTTTTGGCATTAAGTAAAACCCAGGTTGGAGTAAATACTGATTTAACAGAATTTACTCTACATGGGTATAGCTTGGTGCCATTGCTCTTTTCCCATTATGGTCTCGTGGTCTAAGGAATGATATTACTTGCCAGAGCCTTCCCCAATATGGGCAATGTTCCAAAATGGACTTTAACTTCTTGTGGCTCAAATTCACTGTCCGCAAGCATGTCATTCATTATTGTTTTATTTACAGGAGTCCAAATCTTGACAGTAATTCGACTTGTAACGAGTTTGATGCACTGTCTGATTCCATCTCGAAAATTGTTTCCCTTTGTCCTCGCACTGAAATCGTTATTGCGGGCGATTTCAATGTACACAATTCCAATTGGCTCCGCTATTCTGGTCAGACAACACCCGAAGGAAGGTATGTCGAGCTCTTTGCCGGGTTACATCACCTTACCCAACTGATCGATGTGCCAACGCGTATACCGGATATTGCTGGGCAAGCCGCCCATACTCTTGACTTGTTTCTTTCTTCTCACCCTGATAAATATACCATTAGTGTAACTTCTCCATTTGGCACTTCAGACCATTGTATCATTTCAGCTAATTTCTCATCCTCCACCCATCCAGTTAAAGAAAAACTTCCCACCAGGACCGTTTGGCAAAACGAGAAAGCCATTTGGCACTTCAGACCATTGTATCATTTCAGCTAATTTCTCATCCTCCACCCATCCAGTTAAAGAAAAACTTCCCACCAGGACCGTTTGGCAATACGAGAAAGCCAACTGGGACGGCCTGAATATCTTTTTCCGAAACTTGAACTGGTCACTATGCTTCCTCGATAGTGACATTGATGCCAGTGCTTAAATAATCACAAATGTGATTCTTCTAGGGATGCGTGCTTTTATTCCTAACAGAGTAAAAAGCATCAAACCTAAAGAAAAGTCTTGGTTTAATTCTGAGTGTAAAGAAGCAATCAGGCTCAAAGAAGTAAATTTCCGATCTTACAAAGCCAACCCTACAGAGGAAAATCGGAAAAAGCACAAACAAGCAAGGAACTCATGCAACTCCGTTATTGAAAGAACCAAATTTTTGCATGACCAAAAATTACGGCAAAAAATTCTGCAGTGTCCCAAAGGCAGTAAAAATGTTTGGTTATTTGTAAAAAATATTAAAAACTCCTCAACATCTTCGGTTCCAACGCTCATCGACAATAACAAACTAATTGTTTACTCTTCAGAGAAGGCAAACTTGCTCGCCGCCCATTTCGCTACCAGCTCCACGCTGCCGCATAGCAACGTTGCCCCTCCTGTACTTGAGAATTTAATTTTTTCCATGGGACAGATTTTTTTCCGCGATCGTACAGTAGCAAGATTTCTCAAAGATCTCGATATACACAAATCCGCTGGTCCGGATGGCATATCTCACCGAACAGTGGAACAAATCTTTTCATCGCTTTGGTGAAAGTAAGATTATTGCTCTTGATATCTCCAAGGCATTTGATAGAGTTTGGCATGAAGCTCTCTAATTGAAAATGCGTGCTTTTGGGATCGATAATACTCTTGTTCGTTGGATTAGAAGCTATCTTCTGGACCGTTCAATACAAGTTGTATTGGACGGATTCAAGTCTGATTCCCATAAAATAAATTCTGGTGTGCCCCAGGGCTCTGTTTTGTCTCCGACTCTTTTCCTCATTTTTATAAATGATTTTCTGTCTGTTACTTCTAACCCACTTAACTGTTTTGCTGACGACCGTACCCTCAGCTTTTCATATTCGTTCGATAATTCACGTCCTTCGCCTTCGAAAGTACAATTGCAACGATACCGTATGTCAAGCTCATTTAACTCTGATTTATACAGCATTGTCAAATAGGGTAATAGGAATCGTGTGGAGTTTAATGCTTCGAAAACTCAATGCTGTCTTCTGTCGTTAAAGCTAAACATACCCCCAATGCCATTGTCCATGAATGGCATTTACATCGAAGAAACCGAAAAGCTCTCAGTACTCGGTATGTGTGTCAACGACGACCTCCGTTGGAACGACCATATATTTGAGATCGCTAAGAATGCTGCTAAGTGCTTAGGTTTTCTGTATCGGTGTAAGAAGTACTTTTCCCTATCTGATCTGGCTACAATTTATAAAGCGTTTGTACGCCCTAAACTCGAGTATAACTCCCACCTGTGGGCAGGTGCTTCACAAAGATCGCTTCACCTGCTTGATAGAATACAAAATCGGACGTTAAGATTGATAGGAAATAGAACTGCCGCTGAAACAATTGCCCCTCTCGAACACCGACGCAATGTTTCATGTCTTTCCTTATTTTATCGTTTCTTTTATAAAAAATGTTCACTCGAGGTAGCCAGCTGCATTCCTCCCCTTAAAAGTTTCGCCCGTAATACTCGTCTTGCTCACCCCAATTTCGGACGTACTGTGAAATATAGGGATTCTTTTTTAGCCGTACAACACGAATTTGGAATAGTTTACCCGGCGAGATTTTCCCTTGCCATTTTGATCTACAAACATTCAAAATTAATGTTATTCGAAACCTCCTATCTCTCACCTCCCTATCATCCTAATGCCCGCGCAGTTGTGTTCTACATTAAAAGGGAAACAAATTGTCCCTTGTGCGGGCGTTAATTATATAAAAAAAAAAAAAAAGATCCGAGTGTATACAGAGAAAACTAAAGTTATTGTTATTAATATATAATAATAATAATAATAATAAAATTATATAAATATAAATAAATAAATTTATTGGCCCGACAATATACTTATACTCTCAACCATTCATGTGTGTGTGTTGTTAATCTGCAAGAATGGAAGGGACCAACAGTTCATATCAAAGACCATCGATTTGAAATCATTAAACAAGAAACGTTACTAGAACCAACTTTACAAAAACTTACGAAAATTGTTAGCCATGTATGGCCACCTGAGAAACACGGCATGGACGATGACATAATTTGTTACTGGAACTATAAAGAAGATATTACTCTTCAAGACGGAATACTTTTGAAAGGTGATCCCATAATCGATCCAAGTAGGTTAAGGAAATCCATATTACATAAAATACATTATGGTCATCAGGGAATTGGTGCATTTTTAAGATTCTATTTTTTGGCCGAATATTAATAATCATATAAAAGAAATATGTATGAATTGTCTGACAAATAGACCACATCAACAAAAGCTGCGGTTTCAGTGCCCTGTTTTGTCTGACTTCCTATCCCAATGGGTCGGATTAGATATTTTTGAATTTTGTATTAATTCCAAAAAGAAGCTTTTTTTAGTAACAGTCGATTATTGACAAATCTGACCGCCTCTTGTGTAATAAGAATCTGCAAAAAGAATTTCAGTCGTCATGGCATTCAACAAATGGTCGTTTCGGATGGAGGCACCGCTTTCATTAATAAAGAATTTAAACAATTTGCAGACGATTGGGAATTTCAACATTCAAGGAGCTCACCCCATCATCAAGAAGGAAATGGAAAAGCAGAGTCAGCTGTAAAAATAGCAAAATCTCTATTAAAAAAATCTGTGCAATCAGGAAACTGTTTTTGGAAAATGCTTATGGAGTACCGCAACACTGAAAATAAAATAGAGTCAAGTCATAACCAACGCCTTATGTCTAGGTGAACTAGAGGTGCTATTCCGGCTATATATGAGAAACTTATACCAAGGGTACAATCAGACGTAAGAAATAAAATAATTCGTCATAAAGAACAAACCAAGAAATATCACGATCGTTCAAGTCAAAAATTACCGCCATTAGAATATGGTCAAGAACTTAAACGGAAACCTGTTGACAATTCTTGGACTAAAGGCAGTATAAGCGATATCAATTCTGATCGGACAGCGACTGTAGATGTAAATGGTGAGCAATATCTTCGTAATCGCAAGCATATTTTGCAGGTTCTAGAAAACTCTATTCGAATAGAAACAGACTGCAATGAGCTTACAGCAGAAAACAAAAACAGCGAGCAAGAAAAGATTTGTGAAGAAGAAAGATTTAATGGTGAAGATGAAGAGAATCCTATTTAAGAAAATTATGGCCGGTCTTTTTGTGAAGAGCAACAGAAAGTTCTAGATACACAACTCCCAGAGAAAGGAAAGCCGCCATCAGACAAAAAAGGACCTCGAAGACCAGTTTTTTCAACCAGTTCGATTCGGCTTAGATAAATGGTAGTAACATTTATAAATTATTCCAAAACGGATCAAATTGGAAAATATTTGTAACTATATTTGATAACTATATATATACTAGTTATATTCAATTAAGCGTTTAATTATCTAAATGAAGTTTGATTCTTATTTTTTCTATTTTTTTTTACTTCTTTCATTTTAATTTTGTTTAAAACTTAACAAGAGAGGATGTTATGGTATGAATATGAAGCACACACATACGTTTATAATAATATATATAATCCAGTTATGTACCAATGGAGTTCAATAAAGACCTCAGTCCATAATATTCATCTCTAAAAGGCTAGCCGTTTTACTCAGACAATAACAAAAATTTTGATCAACGGCACTCTTGTTTTGGGCCCATTCACCGAATCCACGTCTTGCTAGGAGATTCTGTGGCTTCAATTCTTGCACGAGTTGGATTTTTTAAGCACGCTGTTAGCAAACCTGGCAGCACCCTCAAAAACCCTGACAAAAACCTGGCATCACCATTATAGAAGCTGTCAGAAAAAAAAACACCACGAGGAAAGATACGAGTGTTGACGTTAAAAACCAACCCAACCTAAAAACAAAAATTTTAGTTTTTTTCTTTTAAATTAATATTTCAAAAATTGAATTTAAATTAGTAATAAACCTTTTGAACTCTAAAATTTTGGTATTTTATTGACGGAAAATTACTCCGCCAACATCCTAAAATTTTCTTTACTGGTGAAATAGTCAACTACTAACTAAGCCCATTAGCCCATCGTTGTCGCAAAGAAAAGAACATAAGGTAAGCCATATATTATGTCTGAACATTCTCAATCTCCGTTCAAAAAATCCAAAGCAAAAGCTCGCTCCCCCTCGCAAAATAAAGAATATACCGAACAATACAACTGCGTGCTGAAGATAACTTTGACGAATGACGAATGGTATCATTTTGTTTGTGCCGGCATCTATGGTGACATGGAGGAAAAAGAGTGGATCTGTCCAAAATGCTCTACATCCTCAACTTCACCTCCGACAAAACCAGGTACTCCACCACCGGTCACCACAAAATTGCCAACAGTTCTAGCCTGCGAAATAATAACCGCAAATCAGACACATGCAAAAGAACCAGCAAAAACACCATCAAAAGTCGCACCTTCGGAAGGCTCGAGAAAATCAAGATCATCCGTCTAATCAGTACACTTACAGCTAAAGAAACTGGAAGAACAACGATTGCTTCAGGAGAAACGAGATAGAGAATATCTTCAAAAAAAAATATGACATTCTCGAACAACTGGAATCGGACATCGAAGAGGTGGAAGATAATGATCGTGAAAATGCTGACGACGTACACGAACCACGGAATGGGTGGAAGCAGTAAAAGCCACACCTGATAATGTTGTTTTCAGAAAGTCGGTTAAATGCATAGCTCCTCAGCCGTCAGTCGTTCGGACTATTCGACAACCAATTAATAGAAAATCCAGCGTAACAAATAAATCAGAAGACACCCATAAAGCTCAACCGCTCTCATGCGCTAATGAATTAGGTAAAATGCCTGGCCATACAAACGATTCGCCAAAAATAAATTCTTTACAGTTAGCGACACGGCATGCAATGCCTCGAGAACTACCTAGCTTTAGTGATAATCCAGAAGATTGGCCGCTCTTTGTAAGTTGTCTCGAAAACTCTACGCGTTCATGTGGCTACACAAATGACGAGAACCTGATTCGTCTTCAACGCAGCTTGAAAGGTAAAGCTTTAGAAGCCGTACGTTATAAACTCTTATATCCCGAAAATGTCCCGTCAATCATTTCTACTCTACGGATGCTCTATGGTAGGCCTGAAGTTATAATTAACTCACTTCTGGCTAAAATTCGCAACGAGCCCTCCCCTCGAGCTGATAAGCTCGTAACATTTGTGACGTTCTCATTCGCTGTAGAAAATATTCATGCAATAATGGAATCTAAACATTTGGAATCTTATATCGCAAACCCTTCTCTTCTTCAAGAATTAACTGAAAAGCTTCCCGCAGCAATTAGACTCAACTGGGGTATGCACAAGCAAAATCTGGATATTGTCAACTTATCAACATTCTCGACATGGTTAAGTTCAATGGCCAGAGCAGCGGCTGATGTTTCACCAACGATTGCATTTAGAATCAATCCTAAGCTCGTAGAGGGCGGATGTCGAGGTGCGCGCACAAATAATTAAACAAAAGCCAAACAAATAATTATTGCGCGTTGTTATCGCGATTGCTTTAAAAAAAAAAATAATACACACTCGTTAGAAAAATTGGAAAAAAAACCCCTCGCGTGTGCTGTAAAAAAAATAATAATATTAACTCGCGTCGTAGGATGAATGATAAAGATGCCCACTCGCGCTGAGGAAGAAAAAAAATAAATAAAACGCATTCGCATAACAAATTATCCTCTAATCTGTCCCAAGACCTCTGTGCTTAACTGCCTCTTTCTTATGTACTGTAGGCATCGTATGACCATACAATGCTTGCTGTAAATAGATAAGGGCAGCATCTGAATTTGTCTTATTGTGCTGAATGTTTAGATTGCTTTTTTGTAAACAGGCTGTCTTATGGGCATAACACCTAGGACAGTTTGATTATTACAGAAGTTAATTTGGATTTTCACTGCGCAGTTCGACTTAATCAGAGTTGTGTTTTGTATGTAAGTATTTTTAAATGGTAAGTGATTTTCGTGTCGTGTATTCAAATGTTCGTGGTTTAAGAAAGAATTTCTTTCACGTGTACGTCTACACTGTTCAACACAGGCCAGCTGTTTTGGCATTAAGTGAAACTCAGGTTGGAGTAAATACTGATTTATCAGAATTTGCTCTACATGGGTATAGCTTGGTGCCATTACTCTTTTCTCATCATGGTCTCGTGGTCTATGTTAGGAATGATATTGCTTGCCAGAGCCTTCCCCAATATGGGCAATGTTCCAACACGGACTTTAACTTCTTATGGCTCAAATTCACTGTCCGCAAGCATGTCATTCATTATTGTTTTATTTACATGAGTCCAAATCTTGACAGTAATTCGACTTGTAACGAGTTTGATGCACTGTCTGATTCCATTTCAAAAATTGTTTCCCTTTGTCCTCGCACTGAAATCGTTATTGCGGGCGATTTCAATGTACACAATTCCAACTGGCTCCGCTATTCTGGTCAGACAACACCCGAAGGAAGGTATGTCGAGCTCTTTGCCGGGTTACATCACCTTACCCAACTGATCGATGTGCCAACGCGTATACCGGATGTTACTAGGCAAGCCGCCCATACTCTTGACTTGTTTCTTACTTCTCACCCTGATAAATATACCATTAGTGTAACTTCTCCATTTGGCACTTCAGACCATTGTATCATTTCAGCTAATTTCTCATCCCCCACCCATCCAGTTAGAAAAACTTCTCACCAGGACCGTTTGGCAATACGAGAAAGCCAACTGGGACGGCCTGAATATTTTTTTCCGAAACTTTAACTGGGCACTATGCTTCCTCGATAGTGACATTGATGCCAGTGCTGAAATGATCACAAATGTGATTCTTCTAGGGATGCGTGCTTTTATTCCTAACAGAGTAAAAAGCATCAAACCTAAAGAAAAGTCTTGGTTTAATTCTGAGTGTAAAGAAGCTATCAGGCTCAAAGAAGTAAGTTTCCGATCTTACAAAGCCAACCCTACAGAGGAAAATCGGAAAAAGCACAAACAAGCAAGAAACTCATGCAACTCCGTTATTGAAAGAACCAAATTTTTGCATGACCAAAAATTACGGCAAAAAATTCTGCAGTGTCCCAAAGGCAGTAAAAATTTTTGGTTATTTGTAAAAAATATTAAAAACTCCTCGACATCTTCGGTTCCAACGCTCATCGACAATAACAAACCAATTGTTTACTCTTCAGAGAAGGCAAACTTGCTCGCCGCCCATTTCGCTGCCAGCTCCACTCTGCCTCAAAGCAACGTTGCCCCTCCTGTACTTGAGAATTTAAATTTTTCCATGGGACAAATTTTTTTCCGCACTCGTACAGTAGCAAGAGTTCTCAAAGATCTCGATATACACAAATCCGCTGGCCCGGATGGTATACCCCCGATTCTTCTGAAGAGGTGTTCTTCCACACTGGCAAAGCCACTGCGTAAGCTTTTCCATCGCTCCTACTCTTCTGGAATCTTTCCTAGAAGATGGAAAACAGCATTTGTCCAGCCTGTCCCTAAGAAAGGTGACCCATCCTCCCCCTCCTCCTGCCGACCCATAGCACTGACATCCCTTCTTTCTAAGGTCATGGAAACACTGATTAACCGTCAGCTTAGGGATATCTCGAAGATCGTAAGCTTCTCCATGACCGTCAGTATGGCTTCCGCAGCAACCGTTCCACTGGTGATCTGATGGCATATCTCACCGAACAGTGGAACAAATCTTTACATCGCTTTGGTGAAAGTAAGATTATTGCTCTTGATATCTCCAAGGCATTTGATAGAGTTTGGCATGAAGCTCTCTTATCGAAAATGCGTGCTTTTGGGATCGATAATACTCTTGTTCGTTGGATTAGAAGCTATCTCCTGGACCGTTCAATACAAGTTGTATTGGACGGATTCAAGTCTGATTCCCATAAAATAAATGCTGGTGTGCCCCAGGGCTCTGTTCTATCTCCGACTCTTTTCCTCATTTTTATAAATGATCTTCTGTATGTTACTTCTAATCCACTTAACTGTTTTGCTGACGACTCTACCCTCAACTTTTCATATTCGTTCGATAATTCACGTCCTTCGCCTTCGGACGTACAATTGCAACGGTGCCGTATGTCAAGCTCATTAAACTCCGATTTATACAGCATTGTTAAATGGTATATAATGCTGTTAACGAAAACGAACTCCATCTTTGTCGGACATGCCTGCGGCCCCAAGGCAAGAGTCGCTGTACTTCAACAAAAAAATGCGGACAAAATGGTTGTATATTTAAGCATCACAATCTATTGCATAAATTTGATACTATTGAGAATACACCCTCAACTTCAAATAGCAACACTCAAAATCAAAATGTTGCACCTGCGGGCAAAAACCAATTTAATTGTCATATTTAAAAATCAGGAAATTGCTCAACAATATTTAGAATAGTTCCAGTCACACTATACAGCTACACTGCTCGAGTCGAAACCTTTGCCTTCCTTGATGATTGTTCATCCATTACCCTCATGGATGAAGCCTCGATTCTAGGCCTTAATGGTGAGGCTGAGCCTTTATGCTTAAGATTGACATCGGATACCTACCGCGTGGAAGAAAAGTCACAAAAAGTAAGTGTGACAATATCTGGCTCTAAAAATAGAAACAAATATGAGCTCTCGAACGTGCGATCTGTTAAGTCATTGCACTTACCCTCACAATCAATCGACGTCGATGAACTGAAAAAAAGCTACAACCACCTTAAGGACATTCCCATATCCTCTTATTCGGATGCAAAGCCAAGAATCTTAATCGGGTTAGATCACTGGAACTTGGCAGTCTCCTTGCGTACACGTGAGGGCAGAACAAATGAACCAGTCGTAACAAAAACAAGGCTCGGATGGGTGGTACATGGTATTTGCGAGCGAGAGAAGGCCAAGGAAAATACATATTATAACTGCCACGTCTGCGAATGCCAACTGCACTTAGCCAACGAACTTCATCAACTTGTCAAAAAACATTTTATGATAGAGAACATTGACGCAAAATCTGTTAAAAAAATATTGTCAACAGATGGCTTTGTATATAAAATCTATAGTACTATCATGAAGACGATTTTTTTAATTTGAACTCAGCTCATGTGAGGGCGCTACAGTAGCCTAAGTGGATTGTAGTGGAAATGAGTAGAGAAGCAAAAAAGTAAGAGCAAGAAATATATATTGGGTAAGAAAGTGAACTCTTTACTTCTTTGGAGGATGTGGCTTGTAGATCAAGTTCAGTAAGTTACATACATAGTTGTTTTGGTTTTGTTTTTTTTTAGGAATATGCAGTAAGATACAATTCTACCGATATAGGTAAACAAATGTGTGTTTACTACTGAAAGTATTCTTACGTTGCTATGTTAATATGAATCCTTTATTTTGGATTCAATAAAGGGATCGCAGACAGAAAATTCAGAGGGAGAAACATACTTTACATACATATCCGTAGTTAAATCCTTATAAGCGATATTGATGTTGTTGACCTTGTTTTGTGTACCTTTTTTACCTCACTATTCACTTGCCTACATCTTAAATGTTGAATTTTTTGTGTTGACGTTGATTTAACACACACATTCTTATAATAAACTAGGTACATAGTTTTATGTTTGCTGTGAGAAAAAATATTTGTTGGTATTTTTGTTGGAATTTGGTAACTTGTGAATGAGTTCAAATTTATGTACCTATCTAGCAATTTAATTAAAAGTCAACCTAAGGTATTTGAATAGTATATGTTAAGGTACTTATGTTTAAGTATTAAGGTTTATTTTTTTTCCAAAGGCGCTTAAATAGGTAAAATAATTTTGTGGACTTTTTAATTTTTTTTTCAGATTTTGGAATGCAGTCTTATAATATGCATATAAGATGTTAAATAAAATTAATTGATAAGTTTTACAAAAAAATACTTAAAATTAAAAAAAAAATCAATAATTAGTTAGGTAGGTGTAGGTATACCAAGATATAAGTTAGAAGAAAAAAATATTCAACATGTTGGTAAAACTTATTAGAAATTCAAAGAGTCGTTACAGAGAAAGGGGGAAAGACGAGTTATATTCGTAGTCGGAAACATACAAACAAAAATCCATCATTAAGGGCAATATTTAGGAGAATTATGAAAATCGATAACTTTGGCACCGCAAAATAATAACGGAATCTTTTCAATCTTTTATAATAAAGGAAAAGGGGTCTATCTCCTCGCGTTTATGCAGGAGGTGCAATTTTCTAAAAAAGCACTTGCATTAGAACAAAATATATCCAAAAATAACTGCATTACATACAATTATGTGCTAAGTCTTTTTTAAAGCTCAAAGTCTGTTCTATCATAAAGGTTTTCTAAATCTTTAAATATCTATAAGAACTTTTGTAAAAAACTTATTTCAAACTCAAAATTTCAGAAAAAAATTAAAAATAAATATTTCATATTGATTTTTTTTCAAAATTGAAAAAAATGTACCAAATTTGCTTTTAATATTTAATATTACTCCTATTAATTCTTAATTGAACACTGAAAACGAGATGATATTATGTATTCTAGTGTTCGAGAAAGTTGAAATTTAGCAAACCCACTATTTTATAATTTGTTTGGTATTTAAGTGGTCTTCCCTCTACACATTTCGGGTGGAGTAGGTACAATAACTTTGGCGCTGCAAAATATTAAAAGATTCTAGTAGAGGGACTAAATACAAGTATTTTTTGCTATGAGAGGCGGGTCTATAACCCACCTTTTAGGCGGCAGGTACAATTTTATTAAAAATTACTTTTAATGAAATTTTTTTTTTCATTAAAGGTAATTTTTAATAAAATTGTAAAAGAACGATAAGACTTAAAATTAAAAGTTATACTTTTTCTGAGAGATAGAAATTTGCACTTAATTTTAGTTTTTAAATTAATTAACAGTTTTTTGAAAAAAAAAAATAACTTCAAAATCAAAAAAAAAAACACAAAAATGATAAGTTCTCCTAAGCATACGAACCTACCCCTAATCCAATAGTGAAAACATTTCTTTTATTTTCTTCTTTACAATTTTCATACACTTTAGTGTATTTTTTACTTAACAATTCTTTTGCTTTAAAATTATTTTTTTAATTTAATAAAATCTTAATTTTTTTCTTCTTTACAATTTTTTCAAACTGCATAAACAATATATGTAATCTTTTTTTTATCTTTTCCTTTACAATTAAATCAAATAACACTATGTATTTACAAACACTTCACAAACTCTTACATTTTTACCTTATACTTCACAATGACAGTAGTAAGTAAAAATTTCTAAAAGCATTTAACGACATTATTTTACTACCATCATTTGAAAAAGTGACAACGTCTTGTTTTACTCAAGGTCCCTTTATAATTTTCTTACATTACACTATACATGTTTCAAGATTTTATTCTTCTTATACAATATCCGAAAATACACCTTATCGTACAATACTACCATCATTTCAAAAAGTGGCAACGTATTATTTTACTCGTCGTCTCGATAATTTCCTTACCTTACTCAATACATGTTCAAAGAATGTATATGTACACCTATGTGTATTCAAGCAATATCACCGAATACCATTTTTCCTCCCCTACCTTATTTTTCTACCATCACTTTAAAACGTGGCAGCAAAACATGTACCAAGGATGTATTCATATATTACCTACCAAACAATAAAAGCATATACCATATTTCCACCCCTAACCTAATTAAATTAAACGCCTTCTTCACCCTCTTAATATGATATTCACTTATATTTTCTCTTGGTACAACATCCCTCTTCATTCTCTTACATTCCACAAGTTGTGGAAATTAGTTCTGCTTCAGCTCTATAGAGGGACTACACAAAAAATCTCCCCATGATAGTACTATAGATTTTATATACAAAGCAGATGGTATGAAGGCAAAACAAATTTTGGAAAGTAAATGTTTTCGTGAAGCTAACCGGTTTATTGTCCCACTGCTATGGAGAAATGACGATGATGTACTACCTGATAGCCGTCGTATGGCCGAGCGACGATTAAAATGCCTAGAGGCTCGAATGTCTAAAGAGCCCACATTAGCATCAAAGCTTCAGCAAGAGATAACAAAATACATAGAAAAAGGCTATGCAAGGAAACTCTCAAGAGATGAATATGAAAAGAAAGCGTCACGTATATGGTACTTGCCGATCTTTCCAGTGGTTAACCCAAATAAGCCCGACAAAGTCCGCATGGTATGGGATGCTGCAGCTCACGTCGATGGTGTTTCCTTAAACTCTGTTCTACTAAGTGGACCCGACACTCTTCCATCATTAGCTGCCGTTCTCTATCGTTTTAGAGAAAGGAAGATAGCAATATGCGCCGATATACGAGAAATGTTCCACCAGATCTTAATTCACAAAGACGATCAAAACGCACAGAGATTCCTATGGCGAAATCCTACAACAAAGCAAATCGAGGAATGAGTACTTATTTGAGCACCCGAGAGCTGTCAAATCTATAATTGATAACCACTACGTTGACGATTATCTTGACAGTGTTGACTGTGAGGAAGAAGCGGTTGAGTTGGCGAGAACTGTAAAAAATATTCACTCAAAAGCCGGGTTTGAAATTCATAATTTTATTTCGAATTCTCAAAAAGTTTTATACGCTCTTAATGCTGAAGTCACTGACAACCCACCAAAAAGTTTTATTGGGGCAAGCTTTCCTAATAAACATGAAAAAATACTAGGAATGTGGTGGTCGCAAAAAAGTGATACATTTTCGTTTTTGTTCGAATGTCACAAGCTGAAACCAGGTGTTTTTTCAGGACAGATATGTCCAACAAAAAGAGAAGTTCTGAGATCATTAATGAGCATATTTGACCCTCTCGGACTAATTACGCATTTTTTTAGTAAAGCTAAAAATACTGTTGAGAGAAATTTGGCAATCGCCAGTACAGTGGGATGAACAAATTAAGGAACAACATTTCGTAGAATGGCGTAACTGGGTTGAACATCTCCCTATGGTACAAACGCTAACTATCAATCGTCCTTATTTGGAAAAGATAAATTATACAATTAAAAATAATATTCAACTGCATGTTTTTGTGGATGCCAGTGAGAACGCATATGCAGCAGTTGCATACCTCCGGTTCTCATCCAACAACCTTTTCGAATGTGCACTCGTAGGTGGAAAGGCTAAAGTCGCACCACTCAAGGAAACTTCTATACATTGGCTGGAGCTTGATGCAGCAGTTTTGGGTGTTCGGCTTTCTAAACAGACTGGAGGTGGATTCCAACGAAAGAAAACGTCGCAGACGAGGCCACAAAATGGAAACGTAATATAAAGTTTGTGTCCAAATGTAGATGGTTCAACGGACCCTTATTTCTTTACGAACAAGAGAATCCGTGGCCAAAAGATGAATCTCTTCAATTTATTACGGTAGAAGGAGCTCGAGTGAGTTTCATACAACATGTAGAGACTAACTTAAGAATAATAGACTATACACGTTTTTCGAAATGGAAGAGGCTATTACGATCACTTGCTTATGTTTATAAATTCATCGACGTAAATGACGATGATTTAAAACGTTCGCGAAATTGCCTATACCGTATATGTCAATATGAGGCATATCCAAAAGAAGTCGCTTATATACGAAGTAAACCCGTATGTTCCATATTAGACGAATCAAGTCCTAATTTGTCTCCATATATGGATTCCAATGAAGTTATGCGAATGAAGGGTCGAATTGACGCCGCTGAGGATATAGGTATAGCAAAACTCAGCGTTATTCCCAAGATGATGGAATCTATAATAGTCCATGAGTTGATACATGGTGTAAAATCGCATCTATCGGACAGACAGCATGGATTCGTCAAGGGCAAATCTACCATTACAAATCTGTTGGAAATTACATCATGCATAACAAAAGGATTCATGAATGGTAATCAAACGGATGTAATATACACTGACTTCTCCAAAGCCTTCGATCAACTTAATCATCAGCTGCTTGTTAGAAAACTTTCACTTTTCGGCTGGTCCCCAAAACTTGTGCAATGGATTGCAAGTTATTTATCATCTCGTACTCAATATGTTAAGTTCAAGTCTCATTTATCCAACGCAATATATGTCAAGTCTGGCGTGCCTCAAGGAAGCCACCTGGGACCACTGTTATTCGTAATTTTTATAAATGATTTACCCTCTGTGATAAAATACTGTGATATACATCTCTATGCTGACGATGCGAAAATTTCATATTCATATAAAAATAATGCTGATTACCTTCAACTGCAATCTGATATTGATCATTTGCAGGAATGGTGTAATAAGAATGATCTCACACTGAACTCTAAGAAATGCAAAGTAATGACCTTCGCTAGAGTTAAAAATATTTTCTTTAATGAATACTCTATAAATAATTTAAAACTTGAAAGAGTTAATTATTTTATAGACTTGGGAGTAATATTTGATTCCAAATTAGACTTCAGAGTGCACATCGACTCTATAACTGCAAAAGCTTCTGTTCGTCTAGGAATGATTAAACGATGGTCAAAAGAATTCAACGACCCTTATGTGACAAAGAGCCTGTTTGTTGGACTGGTTCGTTCGATCTTGGAATATGGTTGCCAAGTTTGGTGCCCATATTACTCCTGTCACATTGCCCGCATTGAATCAATTCAAAAACAGTTTCTATTATTTGCTCTCCGTCATCTTAACTGGGATAATCATCACCATCTTCCACCATATCGTTCGCGACTTTTACTGATTGGTCTTAATACGCTCGAGGATAGGAGGTCATCACTCAATGCTGCATTCATATTTAAACTTTTAAACGGTGATATAAATTCTCCTTATTTGCTTTCCTTAATAAAATTAAATGTGCCATTCCGTCCAAGTCGAAATTATAAAATTTTGCGAACACATGAAACTACTTTAAACTACTTTAAACTACTTAAATAATGAACCGTTCTCTCTCTTATGTAAACAGTTCAATAATTATAATTCCTTCGTAGATTTTAATCTTACTTCATTGAAATTTAAACAAATTATACTTTTATTCAATATAAATCGTCACTAATTATGTAAATGTAATATTATTTGTATAATTCAAATAACTGTGATCAATTATGTATCTGTAGTTATAGGCAAATAAATAAATAAATAAATAAATACATAAGGACTCCATCTGGATGTCCTGTTTATAACAGAGCGAGCGCGCTCCAGAATCAACTTGCAACTGCCAAGTAGGACTTCAAAAAGAGAGTAAAGCTGGTCAAATTAAGTCATGATTGCCATTTTTTTCTTTTTTTAAATTGCTCTATGTTTTTTGACTCTCTTTGATGGATGACCTTGGCTCCTGAGGTTTTATTATCTTTATCAGCTTATGTATCTTCTCAATGCTTAGTGGCTGCAGTCTGAGGTCTTTCTCTTGAAATTACGTAGTCTCCTTTGCTTCCATGTTGTCTATATGCTTTGCGGTAATCAGGTTTTCTTCTCGGTGGATACAGTATGTGCATCGTGTTGTACATGGCGACACGTTTCGCTAGTATTAGTAGAACTTCAGTGCCTTGTGCGGTGTTTTTCTTCCAGGCAGCTTTTTTTCTGCGAAGTCTTTTCTTTGTTCTTCTAGGCTCTTTATATAATTCTTTTCATGCCCGGGTTTTATAAGACTGCTGCCTTGATCGGTATGCAGCATTCTAACGTTGAGACGCTAGTTTACATTTATCATCGAACCAGTAACTCCTACCTCTGCGACAACTGCCTATGGTGGTCTAAGCAGTACTAATGAATTTGATCTCAAAGCGCGACTATTTTTCATTTACATTCGGCACTTTGTCCTCACGACTTACTATTTCCTTCTTGAAATCTTCGATGGAGTGTCCCAGCGCGGGACTGTAGATGTTGTTTTGTTTTCATCGCGTGGGTCAATCAATCAATCCGCCCTAGGAAGAGTATACCAACTAGATATAGTGATCTGAATCAATGTTGGTACCTCTATTAAAAGTTCATATAGGCTTCCAACTGAAGTAGTGGTGACGAACTATCAACATTTGTTTTTTTTTTTATAATTAACGCGCGCACAAGGGATTATTTGTTTCCCTTTTAATGTAGAACACACTGCGCATAAGGAAGATAGGGAGGGGAGAGATAGGAGGTGCCGATTAACATTGGTTTTGAATGTTTGCAGATCAAAATGCAAGGGAAAATCTCGCCGGGTAAACTATTCCAAATTCGTGTTGTTCGGCTAAAAAAAGAATCCCTATATTTCACGGTACGTCCGAAATTGGGCTCAAAGGTGAACTGATGAGCATTCCTTGCGAGACGAGTATTACGGAAGAACATTTTAAGGGGAGGAATGCAGCTACTTAGATTGAATATTTTTTGTAAAAGAAACGATAAAATAAGAAAAGACATGAAACATTGCGTCGCTGTTCGAGAGGGGCAATTGATTCAGTGGCAGTTCTATTTCCTATCAATCTTAACGCTCGATTTTGTACTCTATCAAGCAGGTGAAGCGATGTTTGTGAAGCACCTGCCCAGAGGTGGGAGTAGTAGTAGTGTAGCCAGATCAGATGGGGAAAAATACTTCTTACACCGATACAGAAAACCTAAGTACTTAGCAGCATTCTTAGCTATCTCAAGTATATGGTCCTTACAACGGACGTCGTCGTTGACACATATACCAAGTACTGAAAGTTTTTCGGTTTCTTCAATGTAAGTGACATTCATGGACAATGACATTGGGGTTATGTTTAGCTTTAACGACAGACATTGAGTTTTCGAGGCATTAAACTCCACACGATTCCTATTACCCCATTTGATAATGCTGTATAAATCGGAGTTTAATGAGCTAGACATACGGCACCGTTGCAATTGTACGTCCGAAGGCGAAGGACGTGAATTATCGAACGAATATGAAAAGCTGAGGGTAGAGTCGTCAGCAAAACAGTTAAGCGGATTAGAAGTAACAGACACAGAAGATCATTTATAAAAAAAAGGAAAAGAGTCGGAGACAGAACAGAGCCCTGGGGCACACCAACCAGCATTTATTTTGTGGGAATAAAATACATGGTTACTTACTTTGCTTCTTAATATTATTAAAATTTCGAATGCCTTGATTTAGATCCTTTTACGCAACCTATTTGGTTCATATGTCGCTCAGTGTTTTTCACTTGTAATTTTTTACTTGCGATTATAGCTTTATATAATGCTATGTATATGCTATAATTCAAGTTATGCATTTGTGCAGATTAAAAAGTTTGAGATAACAATCAAACATGACATTACGATGATAGAGAAACATATTTGAGTTAATGGCAAAATTCTGTCCGTCTGTCAGATGTATTTTGAGACTGTAGCCTAAACGGTTGGGCAAATCGTCTTCAAATTTGGAACTTTAGGTTATTTGGACATTCTACAGACGAATTTTTTGATTTTTTTTTAGCTCAAAAATGAACGGTACCTGTCAGATAAACGTTATGTAAAAGCTTATTTTTCTTGAAAACGGCTTCAAGAATTCTTATGATAAAAAATCAGTGTACTATGGTAGGTAAGCATTACATTTTGGTGAAAAAACAATTTAATATGGTGGGATAAAAACGGTACCTCCCATAGAACCGGTTTTTTCTTCTTCGACTTTCTGGAAAACTGTTGATCCGATTACTACTAAAATTGATATTAAAGAAGATGTAGGTAGCTTCAGTAATTGTGCATTAATTTTTTTTTTGTTATTTTTAATAGTTAAAAAAATTCACACTTTTGAACATTTCTTTAAGAAATAAAATGGCGTTTTAATTATTTCACTCAATACAATTTAACGTACTTTATTCAAAAAATCAAAAGTCCCAAAAATCGAATAAATGCTTTGATTTTAATTTTAATTTTCTTAAATTTTATTCTACAATGTGACCGCACATATGAGCAAGTACGTGCGATCCAGTCGTGCAATTTATTTAAATAAAATGTTTCTTTTGTGTTCTCGAACATTCTTTTGAGGAAACCGACATTTTTCTATATTGATTAATCAGTCAACTATCCACTGCTCTTCGTCTTCTTCGTCGTTTAATACCTTTAGAACTACTGATGATTTTTCTTAAAGTGGCTGCTAATGAAGCTTTGTCGTATTTTTGATTCGTAGGATTAATTTTTAGCTACACATGATGTGGTCTGTTTTTATTCTAATTGTTATTAAAAATAATTTTTAAAAGCCTTAAACGGTTTTCAATTGACAAAAGTTTGTTAAAGTAAACTCAAATATCTATAATTAACATCTTTTTCAATCGCAGTTACATTTCCTTGAAATAATTAGCAAACGTTAGTCGTATCTTATATACTTTATAACACTTAACTATTTTCTAGAATGAACCAAATAACCAAAATACTTTCTGATATTTTAAGTGAAATGCTTTTCATTTCGCTGGTAGGTTTTAATCCTCATTTGAGAACCTTCTGCAGCCACCAAACCTTTTACTCAGTGTAACGACGCCAATCCCTCCATAACGACCTCCTCGAGCCGATTTACATACCAAGTTAGAACAAATGAACAAGCAACTTGTCTGTTTGCCAAGTTTGTAAAAAGTTTTTCCCGCCCGGCCGTTGAATTTTCCATATTTCCTTAGCCCTGCTGCGTTTCTTTTGTTCGTTGCAGTTGCAGTAGTTAAAGAAGGCGAGAAGATGCAAAGGACTTTCTTGTTCAGGAGTCTGGCAAAAACTTTCACCAAGTGAATACCTTATCAGCTCCATGGCAGGCTCAGAGCTCGGAGGTACCAAGAAGCATAATAAAACGGTCTTCAGAGCAAAAAAAAAACAAGGAAAGAAAAAAATCCGAAGAGGACGGGAACAAAAAAAATTGCAATTTATTTAAAAAAGGACGAATCTTGGGCACAGATTTATAGCTGCTAAATGCATCTCTGGGGTAGATCCTTCCGGAGATGGTTTTCTATTTCTTCAGAGCCTATTCTGCACTCATTTTCTTGCAAGTGCACACAATTCCTTATCGAAGATTTTTATTTTTTTAATTAAAAACTTCTTCTTTCACCATCCGGTCCGGTCGCGGTGCGGAGGACGGGGACGTGGACGCGGGCATTGAGCGGGCAAGGTTTGCCGGCAAAATTTATGGAATTTAATTTTCACTTTTTTTCCTATGCTAATGGTCGACCAACGAGGCCTCCTTTTTTCCAACTATCTCTCCCACCCTCCCAGAAAAACAGGGTGTGTGTGATGTTTATCTGCAAGCGCCATCACAAGATGCTCTTTTTGTGGTGCACTAGCTGGAGGAGGATGCAACCCGAAGCAGCCTCTCTGTTGATCCTAACTTATGCAAAGATAAATGTTGCAAATGATGGAGATAAGCCTTCCTGTTACCAACTTTTTTTGCGAAAATCTTTTCTTCATTTTTTTCGTTCGCAATTTTCTAGGGCACAGACCTAATTTAAGAATGCCCAAGTATGTGTGCACGCCGCCGTTGGTAGTTAAAATTTATGATATGCAAATTTTACTTTTTTAAAGCCATTTACAATGGGGTAAGAAGGCTTTCATTCTTTTCTTACGGTTGAGATGAATTTTGTTTTTTCTTTTTGGTTCTGAAGTTCGGTCTTTACATCTTCAAGCGGCTACTTTCTATTTAAGCCAGAGAGAGAGAGAGCGGGCTCTTCAAAAGTTTAATTGACATGTTTTATAGCCGGAGGGGGTAGAGTTAAATAACTTTGGGGAGTATTTTTTTTTTAATATGGCATTCTGTGTGAGTTGTAGGGAGCAGCAAGGCACTCGACAATAAATATGTCATTCTAAGGAAAATGAATGGGAGACCTTTTCTTTTTGACGATTTATACACTCGTGAGTCCTGAGTTGATAATTGCAGAAGAAATTGTAATAAACCATTTAGAATGTAATGTGTGTTTAGAAAATAAAATTTTCTAATATTATGTACCTGAGAGATGCCGGAACAATGTTTAGTGCCACTCTACTCTAATATTTATTAAGGACGTTCTTAGTAGTAAGCATTTTTGTGTAAAATCATCAAAATTGTAAGTTATCTCCGGATTCGATACATTTTTAAGACATACAAAATGAAATACATAAAATGGCTATAAATAGAGAAAAGGCATATATTTCTGTTGTTTTTTGAGTTTTCAGCGTATCGAACTCAAGGTTGGATGCTTGGAAAATTCATTAGATCAATTATCAGACCAACATCTTTCACAACTCAAGATACAACTTGACAACTGACAACGCAATCATTCTTTCAATGTTAGTTCTGAACTCACTCCTCTAACGACGTCGACGTATACATAAAACTACCAAAACCACACATCCAAACATACGAGAAAGACAAACATAGGAGAAAACACGATTAACCCGTTACCAGTCAGTCTGCAAATAGTCATCAAACTGAAAAGACCAAGAGAGTGAGTAACAAAAGAAAACGAAATGTTATAGCTTGTAATAATTTAAGAAAATAATAAAGAAAATATTTAATAATTAGAATGGCAATAAACACAATTATTTTGGCTACCAAAAAAGAGAAAAGAATCACACATTTATGTTACACCAAATACTAAATTTAAATGTGAAAGTATAGGCTTTGTTGAAGCAAATTAGACCGATTGATTCTTGCTTTTAAGAAGATATTCTTGCTCAATATTCCGCCATTTTTAAACAACTACTCTGATTCCTCCGTAAAAACTTGGAATGGCATTTATGAATCGCTCCATTCACAACTTTTGGGGTCTTTGTGAATCATGTCTAGTTCATTGAAATTGATGTCCACTTTTTTGCAGCTTCTGGATGCATTATATATATATTGTCATTGCTAAAACCGCCTTTTTGGCAGCGTTGAGTCTGCGCTCGTTGAGCCTGTTATTTCTTTTATTTCTTTCGAAAGTAAATGGATTTCAATAAGGTTGACAAGTCTTAAAAGATTCCTCTAATATCGTGACCACCAAGGGTTTTAAATTTTTTTTTACTAACAAAATTTTATGAAATTATAAATTGAGCTAAGAATTTTAGAATTTAAACTGAAACTTTGGGCTAAACAAGGTATATGGTTTGTTTTTGATTTCTTTTAAAGCTGATCTTTCTGAGGTTGGTCAAGTTTAAAGTCAGGCTGTCAAAAATGTTCAATTGGGTTATTTCCGGAAGTGGAATTGAATTTTCTTCCCAAAACTGTTGAATTACATATTTGTCAAAACAATCTAATCGATCAACTCCAGTAATCTCCGTTCAATGCCGAATCGAATGGCGCTGCTGAGCGTATGCATAGTCGTTTTTATCGAACTATTCTTACCGCTAAGTGTCCTGAACAAACCATTTTTTGCAAAGCAATGTCTTCATAAGCCAAAACTGAGTAAATGCGTCTGTCTCGTCATAGGTATAGCTGTGAAATAATCATAATCATATTAGACGCGGGGAACTGAAGCAAGTAATATGAACTTCTTTACTAATGCAGGATTATTGAAGTTATATACATAGCTTCTTCAATTCTATTATCTAAATTGTACCGTAGCGTGAGATATCAGCAGCCGTAATTTTTGGCTATTTTGTAGTATTCCAGCGAGTTTATGTTGATCAACGTTTGAGCTTTCTTTACACATAAACCTGGGCCTGGCTTAATATCCCAATCAACAATTTAACTTGTAAAAGGTTCTAAACAAGCTATTTTTGGACTGCTATAGTAACATTAAAAAGCCTTACATCTATATATAAGTTATTTCAACGCACAAAAGGTATTATTTGCTTGTATGAGCAAGCCATTTTATGACAGCCTAATGCTAAAAGCTTGCTTTAAAAAGCCTTAACCAAACCATTCAATGGCAGCTTCTGCTAATAGCCTGCTCTGGATGTTTCAAAAGGCCTTACCTACGCCGTTTAATGACAGCTTTTTCTAATATCGTGCTTTATGTTTATAAAGGCTATCTTGTATTGCCGTGAACAAAAAGTACTTTCTAGTCTACATTTATTTATTTTTATTGGAAAAATGTTAATTTTTAGAACAAAAATAAATTTTGAATTTGCTTGAAAAAATACATTTTTTTTTGTATAGTGTTGAATTTTTATTGCATTATTTGTATTTTATTTGAATTATAATAGTGAACAGTTTTCATTTATTTGAGTTTTGCACTCGACTCCTTCTCGTTCCTTCTCTACCACCACATCGCCGTTGAGAAAATTTAAATCAAACATCAACAAAACAAATCAATTATTTAATTTGTATAAGGCCTTTATAGGCAAGCCTAACACAAGTTGTTTACATTTTGATTTTCAGTAAACATACTGGCCATTTTTAACCTTTATTTAAAAGCTTTTCAAACTTACTTTTAAAGGCCTTATAGCAGCAATTTTTATTTTCAATGTTTGAATTGTATGGCTTTCTAAAGTTTGCATCACATTAGATCATTACAATCTAATACTAAAAAAGAAAAAAACGTTAAACTTGGGCCTTATACGTCAAGCTAAATCAGAAGTTAATTCATTGAAACGTATTAATATAATTAGCATATTAATAAAGTTTGTATAAGGCCTTCATAGGCAAGCCTTACGAAAGCTGTTCGCATTGACTTGTCGTAGAAAGCTTTATAGCAATGTTTATATGTTAAATTTTCAGTAAACATCTTCGGAACGCCTTATACAGGCCACTTTGAACCTTTATCTGCAAGCCTGTTTTTAATTGTCAAAGTTTGAAATGTGTGGCTTGCAAAATGTTGCCTTATACAAGCTATCGTAATGCTTCTGCACCATATAGCATGAAAGGGATGATGGATGATTTTGTAGATAGTCCTGATGTACTGGCCTGGGTATTCTGTACTTAATTCTTATGCTGTTCGACAGCGCGTCACCTTATCTTAACCATCTGGTCGTGTTAAACGTCTCAGTATAATCTCTACTAATTTTGACGGAGCAGCTTTTATTCTCCAAAGTCATTGTATATTTCGGACTGTAAATTGTTAAAAAACAAATAAATAAAACGCACGAAACTGTAAAACCCGACTATTACCAACATTTTTATTTTCATTCTATTGTTGTTCTGTACCGGCATTTCTATACAATATTTTAATTTCTATTTTTCTTTTATTGAATTTTTCTGTACAATCTTTTGTTCTCTACGTTTTATACTCGACCGACTTAACTCGACCGACATGCGCTTACCTACGTCTTGACTGTACGGATTCGTGAATGGAACTAACTAACTAACTCTCTCAAAGGAAAAAGAGTACCTTTACTATTACAATCACAAACAAAAATGGAAGACATTTAATGCAGATACAAACACAAATACGTTAACATTCTTCCACTACAGTTCGTCTCTATTTACACAGTCAAAGGCTGCCTTAAAATCAATGAACAGGTGGGGGCCACGATGTAAAATGTTTTGGGTTTTCTCCAGAATATGGAGTAATGTAAAGATTTACTCGAGCGTCGATTTCCCAGGTCTAAAACTACCTTAGTAGGGACTTATCATTTCCTTAGATAACGGCCTGAAAGACTACAGGATTTTATCGAGGATTTTTAAAAGGCTAATTCCTCTAGAGTTAATGCAAAATGGTGGATTTTTGTGGATCGTGCCGATAGTACTGAGACTCAAACCATCGGTCATACTTTCCTCCGACAATATTTTGCAGATGCGTTAGTATATGCGTCACCCAACTAACAATTTAACTTGTATAAGGTTCTAAACAAGCTATTTTCTGACTGCTATAGTATAGTATATAGTATATAGGCCTTTTAATGTCCTTATACAAGTTATTTTGGCGCACATTACACAAGCTATTTAACTGCTATAAGACTTTTGTTGAATGGCCTTATAACAGAAAATAGCTTTTCATGAAATGTTATTAGCTTGTCTAAACAAGCAATTTTGTGACAGTTAAATGCTAATAGCCTGCTCTGGATGTTATAAAAAGGCCTTACCCAAGCCATTTAATGACAGGTTTTTCTAATATCATGCCTTATGTTAATGTAAAGGCTATTTTGTATTGCCACGAACAAAAAGTAAATACTTGCTAGGCTACAATATTTTGTGTTTGAGGGAAAAAAGTAATTTTTTAACACAAAAAAGAATTTGTTTAAACAAAAATTGCATTATTATTTTTTTTTTTTTAAAGTGTTGACTTTTTATCGCATTATTTGTACTGCGTTTTTTAGATATATTTCTCCTTAAGCAGTTCCCAAACTGACTTTTCTACTGCATACTATAACGACTGAAATTTGACTTTAATTATAAAATTGAAAAGTTTTTATTTACCTGAGTTTTGAACTCGAGTCCTTCTCGTAACACTCCAGTACTCTTTTTTACTTTTTACTTTTACTTTTAAATGATTTTTATTTTCCTTTTACTTATATCTACTTAAATGCTAGACAAAAATCTTAAAACTAGCTAAAACTATCATCTTAATTAACTTACTGGCCCTACGCGGGCGCTCTAAATTAATCTCTAACTTAATTTTAATTGCCTTTCGGCTTAAAAATAACTTAATTATATTTTATCTATATTAAGGTTTTATTTTTTACCCAGAAAAATTTAAAAACTAGGTCATCATTATCGATCGTATTATCTTAAACTACTTAAAAACTAACTTAAAATAATCTAGAAATAAGCTTAAACTTACTTAAAATAAACCTAAATACTTAAAATTACAACAGCCACAGCAGCCTTTTTTTTTTTTTTTTTTTTTTTTTTTTTGGTGCCGCCGCAACTGCCCTACCTAACTTAAAGCTACAATAGATATATGTAAGTCGGCCATAGGCGATATTTCGTCTATGTCGACTGACAATTGGCGGGATTTAGCTAAGCCACCAAAATTGGTGGACCTGATCACGGGCTTCCTTCCGATCCCGGTCGGGCACGGCCCTACTGAAACGGAGGCGCTCTGCTTCGCTCCCAGCGACTATGTCTCGGTCGTAGAGGAGCCGCCTATCGACTGTTCTGCGGCCGAAGTGGTAGATCAACGGAATCGCCGATCTATCCTGAATCAGCCCTCGACTATCAAGGTATAGGAAAGCTTCGGGCGGGATAAAACCACTCGAACGTGTGCTTTCAAAATATTCATCTTGGGGGTAGTAAGCCCCGAAGATTTGTCCATTAGTTGAGGTCATCGCCCTTGCAATGTGTCCGCGAATGAGCTTAATTAAAAAGTTATCTATCCTGTTTGTATTGGCCCCGTTGTATAGGACCTCGTTGGAATAATAATGTTTGTACTCCGACTCTGGTGTTCTATAAAGACCGAGACAAGCGCGAAGGCACTGTCTCTCGAACACCCGAATCTTTTCCATTAGAGATGGTGCAACGTTGAACCACACAGGGCATCCATAGGCAATCATCGGCCTGATTAGGGCCATGTAGCAAATCACTTTCACCCTGCTATCAAGGCGGCTGCTATAAAACAACCGTCTTGTCAGGGCAAAAGCTCCCCTAGCCCTGGCCAGAGCAGCCTCTACATGTCGATTGAAATATAGATACTGATCCAACCAGATGCCAAGGTACTTTACTACACTTTTACTCGCCAGTGGATGTCCATGTGGCCCAGCGATCACTAGCTTGCGCCAGTTCTTTCTCGTATCCCTAGAGGCCCCAGACAAAGGGGTTCTAAACAGGATAGTTTCACATTTCTGGAAGTTGATTTTGAGCTTCCAATCATTACAATATTGTTGAATTTTATCGAAATCACGTTGCAAGAGAATTCTGATGACTTCAACTTTTGGACCTGTTCTGTACGCAACTAAATCATCGGCATACGCAATTGCATGAGGTAGACTCCCAATGAGATCGCTGGTGTAAATACTAAAGAGAATCGGCGAGTTCACCGCTCCCTGTTGCAGACCGTTTTTAATATCAAACGTTGTGGTAGATGTTACATTGCCACTCTTGACAACAAACTTTCTACCATTAAGCATGTCGTAAAGCATATATAACAGTGGTTTACTTATGCCCCATCTGGTAAACTTCAGATAAAGACCTTCTAACCATACGGTGTCAAAAGCCTTCTCCAAATCAACCAGACAGGCACCCGTGCATTGATTTTTAGCATTGTTCCATTGGACAGCAGATACTAACTTAGACGCGGCATGAATTGTGTCATGTCCCGCCTTAAAGCCGAACTGTGTGTCTGGAATTATATTTTTGTCCTCGGCCCACTTGGACAGAGCTCTATTGATAACTTTTTCGAATACCTTACTGATACTCGGAAGAAGACTTATCGACCGGAGATTTGCCGGATTGGAATTGTCCTTTCCCTTTTTGGGGAGAGGATGTACTACAGCTGTCTTCCAACTCACTGGATAATATGCATTATTCAGCGCGTTGTTGAACAGTGTTGTGTATATGTTAATTGCATCCTCAGGGAGATGTCGCAGTACAACATTGGGTATACCATCGACTCCTGCTGACTTCTTTTTCTTTAATGATGCGAAGATCATTTGTAGTTCGACCTTCGAGATGAGCAGGGAACTTGGCCCATTTCGCTCGGCGACGGTGGCATTTGCCAGATTGTCTTCATTGAATCCGGTAAAACCAAGATTCTCAGATCGCCATTGCGTGATGCTATTTCGCAGGTAGAAGTGATTCAGCAGAGCTCTGTTCTCCAGGTCGTGATTTGGATGAATGGACTCATTCACCTTATACACTTGCTGAAAAGCAGAACCCACTGTCTCAACCTTCTCCAATGGATCTTCGATCACAAAGAATTCGTCGTCCAAGACGGCGTCCCCCAGATCTACTCCTGCGGTCAGAAGTATGTTTTCGTTGTCTGTCGTTCTTTGGAGTTTAAGACACGGAAGATCATTTTGAGTGTTCTTTCTAAAGATTTTATTAATCTCGGGAAACATGCTCGGGTCGCTAGAATTAACGGCTCGAATTCTGTTATCCCAGTAAGAGTTAATAGACAATCGATAGTTTTGTTTAATGAGCGAGTTGATATTTTTGATTGAAGACTTCAGTGTCCTAATCTCCAGATCGTTTCTGTCAGTAAACCGCCTGTACAAGAGTTTTAATCTTGTCAGGAGGCCACTTTTTTGTCTATGTAGTGCGTCTATTGTCGCGTTCTTGTACATTTCAGTTGCGTTATGTTCTTTGTATCGTGGGATCGTTCTGTCCATCGTTTGTTTTATGACACCATCCATCTGAAGCAGGTATCCATCGATCTCTACGTTCGATAGATTCCTGTCGTTTGGAGGCACAATGTCGTTAGAGAGGAGTTCTCTTGTCAAAGTGTTGGAGAAACGTGGCCAGCGTGTCTTACTAAAATTGTAAGAGCGCGCAGGCACAAATTCATCCAAGACCACAAGTTCATTTGGTAGCTGTATGACGGCGGAAAGTCCGCAGTGGTCACTGTCGTATTCTACCGTCTGTAAACAGTTTCTTGTCTGTTGGCCCACAGAGTCAGTTACTGTCAGTCTTGAGTCTAACAGTAGTAGATCTAGAAAAGCACCGCTCCTTGGGAACGATGGTCTATCTGTAGCAAGAAGGTCGATTTTATACTCAATATGGTGTCGACCCATCCAATCAAAAAGATGGTATCCCCTTGGATTTTGGATTTGATTTCCCCAATCTTCGTGTTTGGCATTAAAATCTCCAGCGATAATGTAGTAGTTTTCATCCGAGTGCAAACTAAGGCACTCGAAAAGTTTTTCGAGCTCTGCAATAAAGTTTGCAGGTTGAGGTGCTTCTTGTGCGTACACTGCAATCACATACATTCGCTTCCCATGTTGGAGAGGAATGCATATGATGCAAGCTTCTAACAACTCGAATCTTCGCACTTCACTGTTATATATGACCTTATGATCAATACCTTTTCGTAAAAAGATAGCGACGCCGCCCCCACGAGTGGAGTTGGGCCGGTCCCTTCTTACGATATTGTATTTGTTATGAGTCAGTTTGTGTTTCTGGTTAAGCTTGGTTTCGCTAGCCAAAAAGACATCTGGACTGTGATCATGCAACAATTGAAACAAATTTGCTCTACGTTCGGTCCTGATTAGTGAATTTACATTCACAGCCAGGATTTTAAAGGGGTTCTCGTACAGCGCGCCCATTATGGTCTAAATTGCCCTAAGCTGGGAAGGTAAGCGTAGACACGGTCTAGTCTTTCCTCCTGCTTTCCGAGCTGTTGTTGTAGGCTGGTTAACTGGGCCTGCATGGCCAGCAACACAGTCATTATATCGGCCTGTCCCGCAGGTGCCGTAGGCACGGGGGCCTGTTTGGCAACCTTTGGTTGTGGCTGTACCGTTGTTGTTGCCCTCCCTGCCGCCATTTGGGCGTAAGAGATTTGGGGCACAACGGCTGTCGGTGCAGGAGCAAAAATAGGTCGCCTCTCCACCACCTTCGGAGCTTTTGTTTGCTTTATCTGCTGAAACTTAGGACAGCCCCGATAACTAGCAGGGTGCCCCTCGCCTCCGCAAAGCACACATTTAAGTAGAGTCTTATCTTCGACCCTTTCCTGTCCGAGTTTACACTCACCTATATTGTGGTTCTCACTGCATTTCACGCAGCGAGACTGCATACCGCAGTTCGCCGCGGCATGCCCGAACCTTTGGCAGCGCATGCATTGAAGCATGTCGCCGCGTCTCTTTAGTTTATCCCATGTTACAACCTGGTAGTCTACGTTGGTAATTTTCCGTAGGCTATCCAGTTTGCTTTTGGGCGACAGCTGAACCAGGAAGAACGGTAATTTCCGTTGCTCCCGTCTGGCTCTGACAGTCGTGAAAGGCTTGACCCCCACGAACTCGAGATCGTTCGTCGCTACCCGACGGAGTTCGCTTAAAAGCGCCACCGTGTCAGTGGAGCTATCAAGGCCCTTTAAGAGGACCGTCTGAATTTTTTCCTCTTTCGGCGTGAAACTGTAGTGTTCAGTGGCCGTTTTTTGGAGAATATCTTTAACCTTCTTATGCTGATCCACTGAGAAGCAGTGGATAGCATGTCTATCATTGCTAAGTCTTTTAATTAAAAAGGTATCGCCTATGGCGTCCTTACATATATCTATTATATCTGTAATGTTCATTTTAAAAGTGTTAATGGGCGGCACCTTACCTTTTTTTTGTGTTGGCTGCGATGGCTGTTGTGTCTGCTGCTGTTGACTCTGCTGCTGTTGTATCAGCTGCTGTTGTCTCTGCTGCTGTTGGTTTTGCTGCTGCTGTTGGTTCTGCTGCTGCTGTTGGATCTGCTGCTGCTGTTGGTTCTGCTGCTGCTGTTGTGCCTTTTTAGATGTAGATGGTTGATCCATCTTTGTTTGCTGTTCTTTTTGCTGTTGTTGCTTAGCAGACTGTTGTTTTTGCTTCTGCTGTGGCTGTTGTTTCTGCAGCTGTGCTTGCTGCTGTTGTTGTTGTAGTTGCTGCTTCTCCTGCTCAGCCGTCTGGAGGGCCTTTAGTTTGGCTGCCTCCTTTTGCTCTTTGGCGAGCCTTTCATCCCTCCTTCTTTTTTCTTGTTTGGCTCTGACCGCCAGGATCTTGCGCTCAAAGTCACTGATTATTTCCTCCTCATCGTCGGATTCTGATGAGGAAGGAATTTTTTTTGTATTGTTGTTGTTGTTGCCTTCGGCAACTGTTGTGTCGTCAGGGGTGCTTGTGTAGTGCCCCTCTCCTTCGTCGGACACATACGACACAGATATGTCCGACGTCACGCCAGCAACTTCCAGCTGCTGACGTATCTTTTCTGCGGCACTGGACTTGGCTGGCCGCTCTTTTTCCAGCTCCCCTACGGTTTGCACTATTGCCGGAGTTGCCCTGGTTTGCCTTTTCACCAGATTAGGCTTAAATTGTTTTTTTCGCCTTTTCACTGACGTCATTGCGACATCAGCCGATGTTCTTGGTAGCCCATCATCCGATGGCACCACCTTTTCATAATCTCCTTCCATTGGTTGGGAAATTTTTTCGCCTTCTAGGCTTTGTCTGCTTTCTAATACTTTTTCCCAAAAAGTATTTGTAAAGTCACCCAGGCCGGATTCGAACCTGGGTTCCTCTACGCCGCGATCGGCCACTCTACCACTGAGCTACTTGCTTATATATCGAACAATGGTATTTTGGGTAGATATACCTTTGGGCTGGCTTGCCCAAAGAACTACAAAAGGAGCTTTTAAAAAAGCTTTTTTTCAATGAATTATGAAAGCCAAATTGAATTTGGCTATATTTATAGCAAAAAAACAAATTTAATTATTCGCCTTTTGGCAAATAAACTAACTATTTACTTTAATTACTTTATTTAATTAAGTAAACACTTGAAAAAATACTATACACTGTGAAAGTCGTCAACGCAGTCTCCACTCTTCCACAGTTGCTGAACGACTGACTCCAGTACTCTACCTCTATACCAATTCACGGTTGGAAAAATTAACATCAAACATCGACAAAACAAATATTATTTTAGTTTATATAAGGCCTTTTTAGGCAAACCTAACACAAGTTGTTTGCATTTTAATTTTTAGAAAACATCTTTGGCAGGCCTTATACAGGCCATTTTTAACCTTTATCTACAAGCCTTGTATAGAACTTTCCAAACTTACTATTAAAGGCCTTATAGCAGCAAATTTTTTTAAAGTCAAAGTTTGAATTGCGTGGCGTTCTGAGGTTTGAAGCATAGTAGCTCATTATACAATTTAATACCTTAAAAAACGAAACAATTGGATTTTATAAATCAGGCTAAATTGTTATTTGAGAAAAATAAATTCAAAGGTAAATTTTTTGAAACCATCATTTAACTTCTTTGAACTTAAGAAATAATTTCTGTAAGCATTTCTTTTCTGTTTTACAGTATTCAGATTTAACTCTCTTATTTTATTTACAACTGATTTTATTTATAAGAATCTTAATATTAGCAAATTAATTCAGCTTGTATAAGGCCTTTATAGGCAAGCCTTACAAAAGCCGTTTGCATTGACTTGTCGTGGAAAGCCTTATAGCAGCAATTATTTGTTTAATTTTTAGGAAGGTTTCTTCGGAAGGTTTTATACAGGCCACTTTTTAACCTTTATCTAAAAGCCTTGTATAGAGCTCACCAAACTCCTAAGGCCTTATAACAGCTATTTTTTTAATTTTCAAAGTTTGAAATGTGTGGTTTGCGAAAGTTTGCCTTATACAAGCTCTATGCAAGCAATTGCTTGTCAAATTCAAAAAAATTGAACCTTATACAAGCTAAGTTGTTAGTTGGGCAGGCCAGGTCGTCTTCAATTTTCTTAGAAGATCCACTTGTAGCTCATCGGTAGTAGCTACTTTATTTTTAGCTGGTAAAAACTATTGGGATCACATTTTGGTAGGGTAGATGTAGTTCTTTGTTGTTACTGGTTCACGTTGAGCATTGGAGGGGCTTTGGACGTCATCCCCATTCTATAACTGATGGTTAACACCGACCGCCGACAGTGCCCATTCCCATCTTTGCAGAGCCCAGCACGGATAGTTGTTCTTTCTTACATACTTCCAAATAAATATTAACAAATAAGTTCAATTTATTTCTGACAATCTGTGCATGATCTACGTGTTTCATAATAATTCCAAGGACAAAAATAATTTCCCTGTTCCATATTGAGCTAAAAAAATCCCAGCTCCCAGCGACTATGTCTCGGTCGTAGAGGAGCCGCCTATCGACTGTTCTGCGGCCGACGTGGTAGATCAACGGAATCGCCGATCTATCCTGAATCAGCCCTCGACTATCAAGGTATAGGAAAGCTTCGGGCGGGATAAAACCACTCGAACGTGTGCTTTCAAAATATTCATCTTGGGGGTAGTAAGCCCCGAAGATTTGTCCATTAGTTGAGGTCATCGCCCTTGCAATGTGTCCGCGAATGAGCTTAATTAAAAAGTTATCTATCCTGTTTGTATTGGCCCCGTTGTATAGGACCTCGTTGGAATAATAATGTTTGTACTCCGACTCTGGTGTTCTATAAAGACCGAGACAAGCGCGAAGGCACTGTCTCTCGAACACCCGAATCTTTTCCATTAGAGATGGTGCAACGTTGAACCACACAGGGCATCCATAGGCAATCATCGGCCTGATTAGGGCCATGTAGCAAATCACTTTCACCCTGCTATCAAGGCGGCTGCTATAAAACAACCGTCTTGTCAGGGCAAAAGCTCCCCTAGCCCTGGCCAGAGCAGCCTCTACATGTCGATTGAAATATAGATACTGATCCAACCAGATGCCAAGGTACTTTACTACACTTTTACTCGCCAGTGGATGTCCATGTGGCCCAGCGATCACTAGCTTGCGCCAGTTCTTTCTCGTATCCCTAGAGGCCCCAGACAAAGGGGTTCTAAACAGGATAGTTTCACATTTCTGGAAGTTGATTTTGAGCTTCCAATCATTACAATATTGTTGAATTTTATCGAAATCACGTTGCAAGAGAATTCTGATGACTTCAACTTTTGGACCTGTTCTGTACGCAACTAAATCATCGGCATACGCAATTGCATGAGGTAGACTCCCAATGAGATCGCTGGTGTAAATACTAAAGAGAATCGGCGAGTTCACCGCTCCCTGTTGCAGACCGTTTTTAATATCAAACGTTGTGGTAGATGTTACATTGCCACTCTTGACAACAAACTTTCTACCATTAAGCATGTCGTAAAGCATATATAACAGTGGTTTACTTATGCCCCATCTGGTAAACTTCAGATAAAGACCTTCTAACCATACGGTGTCAAAAGCCTTCTCCAAATCAACCAGACAGGCACCCGTGCATTGATGTTTAGCATTGTTCCATTGGACAGCAGATACTAACTTAGACGCGGCATGAATTGTGTCATGTCCCGCCTTAAAGCCGAACTGTGTGTCTGGAATTATATTTTTGTCCTCGGCCCACTTGGACAGAGCTCTATTGATAACTTTTTCGAATACCTTACTGATACTCGGAAGAAGACTTATCGACCGGAGATTTGCCGGATTGGAATTGTCCTTTCCCTTTTTGGGGAGAGGATGTACTACAGCTGTCTTCCAACTCACTGGATAATATGCATTATTCAGCGCGTTGTTGAACAGTGTTGTGTATATGTTAATTGCATCCTCAGGGAGATGTCGCAGTACAACATTGGGTATACCATCGACTCCTGCTGACTTCTTTTTCTTTAATGATGCGAAGATCATTTGTAGTTCGACCTTCGAGATGAGCAGGGAACTTGGCCCATTTCGCTCGGCGACGGTGGCATTTGCCAGATTGTCTTCATTGAATCCGGTAAAACCAAGATTCTCAGATCGCCATTGCGTGATGCTATTTCGCAGGTAGAAGTGATTCAGCAGAGCTCTGTTCTCCAGGTCGTGATTTGGATGAATGGACTCATTCACCTTATACACTTGCTGAAAAGCAGAACCCACTGTCTCAACCTTCTCCAATGGATCTTCGATCACAAAGAATTCGTCGTCCAAGACGGCGTCCCCCAGATCTACTCCTGCGGTCAGAAGTATGTTTTCGTTGTCTGTCGTTCTTTGGAGTTTAAGACACGGAAGATCATTTTGAGTGTTCTTTCTAAAGATTTTATTAATCTCGGGAAACATGCTCGGGTCGCTAGAATTAACGGCTCGAATTCTGTTATCCCAGTAAGAGTTAATAGACAATCGATAGTTTTGTTTAATGAGCGAGTTGATATTTTTGATTGAAGACTTCAGTGTCCTAATCTCCAGATCGTTTCTGTCAGTAAACCGCCTGTACAAGAGTTTTAATCTTGTCAGGAGGCCACTTTTTTGTCTATGTAGTGCGTCTATTGTCGCGTTCTTGTACATTTCAGTTGCGTTATGTTCTTTGTATCGTGGGATCGTTCTGTCCATCGTTTGTTTTATGACACCATCCATCTGAAGCAGGTATCCATCGATCTCTACGTTCGATAGATTCCTGTCGTTTGGAGGCACAATGTCGTTAGAGAGGAGTTCTCTTGTCAAAGTGTTGGAGAAACGTGGCCAGCGTGTCTTACTAAAATTGTAAGAGCGCGCAGGCACAAATTCATCCAAGACCACAAGTTCATTTGGTAGCTGTATGACGGCGGAAAGTCCGCAGTGGTCACTGTCGTATTCTACCGTCTGTAAACAGTTTCTTGTCTGTTGGCCCACAGAGTCAGTTACTGTCAGTCTTGAGTCTAACAGTAGTAGATCTAGAAAAGCACCGCTCCTTGGGAACGATGGTCTATCTGTAGCAAGAAGGTCGATTTTATACTCAATATGGTGTCGACCCATCCAATCAAAAAGATGGTATCCCCTTGGATTTTGGATTTGATTTCCCCAATCTTCGTGTTTGGCATTAAAATCTCCAGCGATAATGTAGTAGTTTTCATCCGAGTGCAAACTAAGGCACTCGAAAAGTTTTTCGAGCTCTGCAATAAAGTTTGCAGGTTGAGGTGCTTCTTGTGCGTACACTGCAATCACATACATTCGCTTCCCATGTTGGAGAGGAATGCATATGATGCAAGCTTCTAACAACTCGAATCTTCGCACTTCACTGTTATATATGACCTTATGATCAATACCTTTTCGTAAAAAGATAGCGACGCCGCCCCCACGAGTGGAGTTGGGCCGGTCCCTTCTTACGATATTGTATTTGTTATGAGTCAGTTTGTGTTTCTGGTTAAGCTTGGTTTCGCTAGCCAAAAAGACATCTGGACTGTGATCATGCAACAATTGAAACAAATTTGCTCTACGTTCGGTCCTGATTAGTGAATTTACATTCACAGCCAGGATTTTAAAGGGGTTCTCGTACAGCGCGCCCATTATGGTCTAAATTGCCCTAAGCTGGGAAGGTAAGCGTAGACACGGTCTAGTCTTTCCTCCTGCTTTCCGAGCTGTTGTTGTAGGCTGGTTAACTGGGCCTGCATGGCCAGCAACACAGTCATTATATCGGCCTGTCCCGCAGGTGCCGTAGGCACGGGGGCCTGTTTGGCAACCTTTGGTTGTGGCTGTACCGTTGTTGTTGCCCTCCCTGCCGCCATTTGGGCGTAAGAGATTTGGGGCACAACGGCTGTCGGTGCAGGAGCAAAAATAGGTCGCCTCTCCACCACCTTCGGAGCTTTTGTTTGCTTTATCTGCTGAAACTTAGGACAGCCCCGATAACTAGCAGGGTGCCCCTCGCCTCCGCAAAGCACACATTTAAGTAGAGTCTTATCTTCGACCCTTTCCTGTCCGAGTTTACACTCACCTATATTGTGGTTCTCACTGCATTTCACGCAGCGAGACTGCATACCGCAGTTCGCCGCGGCATGCCCGAACCTTTGGCAGCGCATGCATTGAAGCATGTCGCCGCGTCTCTTTAGTTTATCCCATGTTACAACCTGGTAGTCTACGTTGGTAATTTTCCGTAGGCTATCCAGTTTGCTTTTGGGCGACAGCTGAACCAGGAAGAACGGTAATTTCCGTTGCTCCCGTCTGGCTCTGACAGTCGTGAAAGGCTTGACCCCCACGAACTCGAGATCGTTCGTCGCTACCCGACGGAGTTCGCTTAAAAGCGCCACCGTGTCAGTGGAGCTATCAAGGCCCTTTAAGAGGACCGTCTGAATTTTTTCCTCTTTCGGCGTGAAACTGTAGTGTTCAGTGGCCGTTTTTTGGAGAATATCTTTAACCTTCTTATGCTGATCCACTGAGAAGCAGTGGATAGCATGTCTATCATTGCTAAGTCTTTTAATTAAAAAGGTATCGCCTATGGCGTCCTTACATATATCTATTATATCTGTAATGTTCATTTTAAAAGTGTTAATGGGCGGCACCTTACCTTTTTTTTGTGTTGGCTGCGATGGCTGTTGTGTCTGCTGCTGTTGACTCTGCTGCTGTTGTATCAGCTGCTGTTGTCTCTGCTGCTGTTGGTTTTGCTGCTGCTGTTGGTTCTGCTGCTGCTGTTGGATCTGCTGCTGCTGTTGGTTCTGCTGCTGCTGTTGTGCCTTTTTAGATGTAGATGGTTGATCCATCTTTGTTTGCTGTTCTTTTTGCTGTTGTTGCTTAGCAGACTGTTGTTTTTGCTTCTGCTGTGGCTGTTGTTTCTGCAGCTGTGCTTGCTGCTGTTGTTGTTGTAGTTGCTGCTTCTCCTGCTCAGCCGTCTGGAGGGCCTTTAGTTTGGCTGCCTCCTTTTGCTCTTTGGCGAGCCTTTCATCCCTCCTTCTTTTTTCTTGTTTGGCTCTGACCGCCAGGATCTTGCGCTCAAAGTCACTGATTATTTCCTCCTCATCGTCGGATTCTGATGAGGAAGGAATTTTTTTTGTATTGTTGTTGTTGTTGCCTTCGGCAACTGTTGTGTCGTCAGGGGTGCTTGTGTAGTGCCCCTCTCCTTCGTCGGACACATACGACACAGATATGTCCGACGTCACGCCAGCAACTTCCAGCTGCTGACGTATCTTTTCTGCGGCACTGGACTTGGCTGGCCGCTCTTTTTCCAGCTCCCCTACGGTTTGCACTATTGCCGGAGTTGCCCTGGTTTGCCTTTTCACCAGATTAGGCTTAAATTGTTTTTTTCGCCTTTTCACTGACGTCATTGCGACATCAGCCGATGTTCTTGGTAGCCCATCATCCGATGGCACCACCTTTTCATAATCTCCTTCCATTGGTTGGGAAATTTTTTCGCCTTCTAGGCTTTGTCTGCTTTCTAATACTTTTTCCCAAAAAGTATTTGTAAAGTCACCCAGGCCGGATTCGAACCTGGGTTCCTCTACGCCGCGATCGGCCACTCTACCACTGAGCTACTTGCTTATATATCGAACAATGGTATTTTGGGTAGATATACCTTTGGGCTGGCTTGCCCAAAGAACTACAAAAGGAGCTTTTAAAAAAGCTTTTTTTCAATGAATTATGAAAGCCAAATTGAATTTGGCTATATTTATAGCAAAAAAACAAATTTAATTATTCGCCTTTTGGCAAATAAACTAACTATTTACTTTAATTACTTTATTTAATTAAGTAAACACTTGAAAAAATACTATACACTGTGAAAGTCGTCAACGCAGTCTCCACTCTTCCACAGTTGCTGAACGACTGACTCCAGTACTCTACCTCTATACCAATTCACGGTTGGAAAAATTAACATCAAACATCGACAAAACAAATATTATTTTAGTTTATATAAGGCCTTTTTAGGCAAACCTAACACAAGTTGTTTGCATTTTAATTTTTAGAAAACATCTTTGGCAGGCCTTATACAGGCCATTTTTAACCTTTATCTACAAGCCTTGTATAGAACTTTCCAAACTTACTATTAAAGGCCTTATAGCAGCAAATTTTTTTAAAGTCAAAGTTTGAATTGCGTGGCGTTCTGAGGTTTGAAGCATAGTAGCTCATTATACAATTTAATACCTTAAAAAACGAAACAATTGGATTTTATAAATCAGGCTAAATTGTTATTTGAGAAAAATAAATTCAAAGGTAAATTTTTTGAAACCATCATTTAACTTCTTTGAACTTAAGAAATAATTTCTGTAAGCATTTCTTTTCTGTTTTACAGTATTCAGATTTAACTCTCTTATTTTATTTACAACTGATTTTATTTATAAGAATCTTAATATTAGCAAATTAATTCAGCTTGTATAAGGCCTTTATAGGCAAGCCTTACAAAAGCCGTTTGCATTGACTTGTCGTGGAAAGCCTTATAGCAGCAATTATTTGTTTAATTTTTAGGAAGGTTTCTTCGGAAGGTTTTATACAGGCCACTTTTTAACCTTTATCTAAAAGCCTTGTATAGAGCTCACCAAACTCCTAAGGCCTTATAACAGCTATTTTTTTAATTTTCAAAGTTTGAAATGTGTGGTTTGCGAAAGTTTGCCTTATACAAGCTCTATGCAAGCAATTGCTTGTCAAATTCAAAAAAATTGAACCTTATACAAGCTAAGTTGTTAGTTGGGCAGGCCAGGTCGTCTTCAATTTTCTTAGAAGATCCACTTGTAGCTCATCGGTAGTAGCTACTTTATTTTTAGCTGGTAAAAACTATTGGGATCACATTTTGGTAGGGTAGATGTAGTTCTTTGTTGTTACTGGTTCACGTTGAGCATTGGAGGGGCTTTGGACGTCATCCCCATTCTATAACTGATGGTTAACACCGACCGCCGACAGTGCCCATTCCCATCTTTGCAGAGCCCAGCACGGATAGTTGTTCTTTCTTACATACTTCCAAATAAATATTAACAAATAAGTTCAATTTATTTCTGACAATCTGTGCATGATCTACGTGTTTCATAATAATTCCAAGGACAAAAATAATTTCCCTGTTCCATATTGAGCTAAATCGTTTGTTTTAGTTGAAATTAATGACACACACGCACATATTTCACAAAAACCCATAAAACATTTTCAACTCAATAACTTAGAGCACAACTTGTTGTAATTTATAAACATTCCTTCAAAAACAACATAATGTATAAACACATTTTTCAAAATCTCATTCTTACACATAACTGGGTCACCATTAGCAAAGTACTATACTACAACAAATTGATTCACTCCTCAACACAGACAAACCCTTGTACTTTAAATAAGAATAACGATGACGATGATGTTTTAAACTTAAACTAATTCCTTAAAAAAAAAGATTGAATTACCAGCGATGACAGTCAGAAGAAAACACATCATAATGGGTGTCTGCTTCATAATTAATAACGAGGAGAACATTTTATCGCTGAGGTTTGGGTGAACCACAATAACCACCAGCATAACCACCCTGTACCAGGTTTCATTATTGCAGTGGCTAAGCTTTAGCTAAGTGAAACAAAACCCTTTTCATCCTGTCATCTTCAGTTGTAATTATTAAAGATGTCAACAAAGTGGAAGACCATTGATTGATTGATGTTCAACACGTTCAACCCAACAACAGGGTGACTCTGTTGATGGGACGGAAAATATGACCTTCAGATATGATATCGGAGTATCTGGATGATTCTTTCAAACTGCCAAATGAGGACAAAAGAGAGATCTAAAGATTCCTTATATCGACTTAACATTGAAGTTGAGAGTGCCCATCGGTCAAGGAATCTATATCGGGCTCTCATACAATTGCCAAAACCAAGTAATGGTAAAGTATCTTCTGGGCAGTATCCTTCTACAAATGAGTTTGATGGTGTGAACTTGTAAAATGGACGAGATGAGGAAGAGCTGATATTGTGTTATTGGGTGGGAAATCGATTTGAAGAGATTTCATTTATTCCGTGTTTGATTGACGTGGAAGGAAACACGATGGGGAATAAATACAGAAGGCTTGTCGTTCAGATGCTATCTAGAAATCTTATTAGCTTTGTGATTCTTTTCAATTTGCAGGACAGGGTTTTCTTTAAGGCAAAGGATTAAAGGATTCGAAGGTAAATTGCCAAATGTGTGCTTCAAAAACTTTTAAAAGGAAAAAGATTAGGATTTGATTTTTTGGTCAGCAAAATGAATACCAGTAGTTCTTGATTTTATTTGGAGCTGGAAAGGAGGAGGAGTTTGTAAGATGATGTGCATTTATTTTTGTTTCTATAAAAAAAAACAACTAAAAACGTATTCAATTTCAATTTCAATTTCAATTTTATTTTTCCTTATCAATTTTTAAGCTTTACAAATACATACAGCAATAACATTTATAACATACTAACAATTAATAAGGAGCTGCAATCTGTAGAACCTACGGAACTAGTGTCGAAAGCAGCCGGAAGAATAGGAGTTTTAACAATAAATAATTAGATTCTGTAAAATTAAGTACCAATTTACCAATATACCAATTTTTTTTTTTTTTTAATATATAAAATAAATATAAATACATAAGAATAATATTGTAAAATAATTGGACAATTAAATCATAATACATAAGAGATTATTAATATCTTGATAATTAAGGTCCAAAAGCCAGAGTTTCACTTTATTGAGAAAAATGGATTGAATTCTTATTTCTCTGATGTTATGAGGAAGACTTTTGAAGAGTCTTGGAGCAATGGTCGTAAAAAAATTCAAATAAATTTGGAGATTGTGTTGTGGTATGAAAACAAGATTCTGATTGTTTATTCTCAGGTTGTAGCTGGGAGAATATCTGTTTAGAAGATATCCAGATCTGGCAAAAAATATCTTTAGAACTTTATAAAAATATAAGTGTTTAAGAGGCAATATTTTAATCGTTTTGAAAAGAACAAATCTATTACTAACGTGTGATTTTTTAAGAGCTTGAAAACTTTTTTTTAAGAAAAATGCATAAAATTTGCAAATCTCATCGGTTCTTTATTTGAAACGTTAGACTGGTCTATGACATTTACTTTTTGAAGATAATTTCATTTAAATGTTGACCGCGGCTGCGTCTTAGGTGGTTCATTCGGAAAGTCCAATTTTGGGCAACTTTTTCGAGCATTTCGGCCGGAATAGCCGGAAAGCTGGAATAGTTGCTGGCTTATTTCTGTAGACTTTAGACTTGACGTAGCCCCACAAAAAATAATCTAAAGGCGTCAAATCGCATGATCTTGGTGGCCAACTTACCGGTCCATTTCGTGAGATGAATTGTTCTCCGAAGTTTTCCCTCAAAATGGCCATAGAATCGCGATCTGTGTGGCATGTAGCGCCATCTTGTTGAAACCACATGTCTACCAAGTTCAGTTCTTCCATTTTTGGCAACAAAAAGTTTGTTAGCATCGAACGATAGCGATCGCCATTCACCGTAACGTTGCGTCCAACAGCATCTTTGAAAAAATACGGTCCAATGATTCCACCAGCGTACAAACCACACCAAACAGTGCATTTTTCGGGATGCATGGGCAGTTCTTGAACGTCTTCTGGTTGCTCTTCACTCCAAATGCGGCAATTTTGCTTATTTACGTAGCCATTCAACTAGAAATGAGCCTCATCGCTGAACAAAATTTGTCGATAAAAAAGCGGATTTTCTGCCAACTTTTCTAGCACCCATTCACTGAAAATTCGACGTTGTGGCAGATCGTTCGGCTTCAGTTCTTGCACGAGATGTATTTTATACGGTTTTACACCAAGATCTTTGCGTAAAATCTTCCATGTGGTCGAATAACACAAACCCAATTGCTGCGAACGGCGACGAATCGACATTTCACGGTCTTCAGCAACACTCTCAGAAACAGACACAATATTCTCTTCTGTACGCGCTGTACGCATTCGTGTGGTTGGTTTAATGTCCAATAAAGTAAACTGAGTGCGAAACTTGGTCACAATCGCATTAATTGTTTGCTCACTTGGTCGATTATGTAGACCATAAATCGGACGTAAAGCGCGAAACACATTTCGAACCGAACACTGATTTTGGTAATAAAATTCAATGATTTGCAAGCGTTGCTCGTTAGTAAGTCTATTCATGATGAAATGTCAAAGCATACTGAGCATCTTTCTCTTTGACACCATGTCTGAAATCCCGCGTGATCTGTCAAATACTAATGCATAGAAATCCTAACCTCAAAAAAATCACCCGTTATTACGACGTTTGTCACATATTAAACGAATGATGTGTTTTTGAGAAACTAGAAGCGTGTTAGTTTTGTAATTGTGTGTACCACCCCAAGATACTATACCATATTCAAACTTAGAGTGAACTAAGCCATAATAAATACACTTAAGAAGAACTAGTGAGCAATATTTTATTAAAAAGTATATTTGCCTTGTAGCAGCCAAAAGATACTTTTTAAGTGCACCAGTATGAACAGACCAACTCATCTTCCAACATGCCATATCATCCGCGAACGCATTTACTTTGCTACGATATTTTTGTAAAAAGAGTGAGTTGATGAAAATTAAAAAGAGGATCGGACCAAGTACTGAACCTTGAGGAACTCCTACAGGTATGGTACTAGTGGAACTAAATTCATCATTGATTTTGACCTTTTGTCCTCTATCAGACAAATACGAACTGAACCAGTTATGGATATCACCCTTAAAACCACATCTGTAAAGTTTATTCAAAAGTATTTTATGATTAACAGTATCAAAAGCCTTAGTTGTGCATATAAAGAGAGCAGCAGTGAGATTCTTGTTATTAAAACCTTCATACATGTTTGAACAGAAGTTTAAAAGGGCTCCTTCAGTAGATAAACCACTACGAAAGCCAAATTGAGGCTTACTAAAGAAATTAATTTTGTCTAAATAATCGATCATTCTGTTTTTTACTGCTTTTTCAAAAATTTTCGAGAAAGTCGAGAGTAAGGAAATCGGCCTATAACTATTCAATGACGTTTTATCCCATTTCTTGAATAAAGGTATAACTTCAGCTTGTTTTAAATCATTTGGAAAAACACCTTTGAGAATGCTATTGTTAAAAATATAACATAAAACATCACAAATGTTCAAAGCTATCTTTTTAATAGAATTATTAAAAAAACAGTTTGAAGTTTCAGAATTAGAATTTTTTAGGGAAATAATAACTTTATACAGCTCAAAAGACGTTATGGGATTAAAAAAGAAGCTTTGAGAGGATGACGATTCATGAGCTAAACACTCGCAATTCGTAAGGGCAGTATAACTATCTGACACTACTTTTGTACCGATAGATGCAAAATATTCATTAAAAATATCAGCCAAATCCTTGGGATTGGTTATAATATTTCCATTTATGTTTAATTTTTTTATTTGTTCGCCGGTTTTGTTTGATCTGTTAAGCATATTATTTACCAATTTCCATTCCTTTCTCGAATAGCCCTTGAATTCATGAAATTTGTTAATATAAAAATTATTTTTACAATATTCAACATCTTTAGAAAGCTCTTTACAGAAGTCTTTATAAGCAGTACAAATTTGACTACTTAGAGGATGCTTTAATTTGTTCTTATAAAGATTATTTTTAACTTTTATTTTGTTAATTAAATCGAAACTTATCCAAGGTTTCAGTTTTTATTTTTATTATTCATTTTAGATATTTTTTTAGAACATTGCTTGACATGTTTATTCAGAATATCAATAAATTTGAAGTAAGAGCGAGATCAGGATCACTTTCACTGTAAACATTTTCCCAGGATTCAAAACGAAGTAAATTGTTGAGTGTCACGAAATCGGTTTAAAAAATGAGGAACAAGGTGGATTATTTTCTGAGCCGGGAACTGAAGCAAAATCCAAGCTCAAACAAGTCATACAATGATCTGTTATTCGTAAATCAAGAACAGAGCTGCTGAAGAGAATTTTATGGGAATTGATCAAGACAAGATACTGAAGAGTCAGAAATACGAGTAGGTCTGTTCACACATGATTCTAAGCCATAAGAAGACAGTAAATAGAAATAATTATCTACTTGAATAGATTTTTGTAAGATGTCAATATTAATGTCTCCCAATAAAACAATATCATTTGGTGACTCACTTGATAACAGATTTTCCAGTTCCTTATAAATCACATCATTCGCTGATTTATGAAATTTATAAACACAGAATAAACTCAACTTTTCATCTTTAACTTTCACTCTTAAAACATCACAGCTTGGCAAATTATAACAGATATTTTCCACAACAGACCCAATTTTTACAAAAGCCTGCAGCATATTCATTATTGCAACAAGATATGAAATCAAACCCATCTATATTAAATCCAGGTTTCTGATAAAAAAATTAACTCCGGCTTATTGACAAAAGCATTGAAATTAGCAAGAAAGCAATCAAAGTTTTTTCTCATGCTTCTAATATTTTGGTGAATGATAAGAAAATTATTTAAAAAAAATTATAAAATATTTAAATATAGAGTCAACGTCTGCACAGTTTAAAGAAGGAATACATGAAAAATTAAATTGTGGATCTTGCATATTAAGTAAGTGTTAGGAGGTCTTCCTCCGAGTTAATAATAATGTATTTATCGTTTTCCTTCTTGCGCATGAGTACTCTCCCGTTTTTAACCCAAACATATTTATATAAATATATGTGTTTTATTTAAATCAAAATAAAAAAACATTTTTTTTGTTGTTGGTTTCAAAATCGTTTATTTTAAAAATTCATAAATCATAAATTTTAATTAATTTTCTGTTCATAGTTAATTAAGTAACTTTTAACTTAACATTACTTTAACTTAATAAGACCGAGTAACAACACTAGACGGGAGTACAGCAAAGAAACAACTAACTAACTTAACAAACATTCGGTTAACAACTTACAACAAACGCATATAGCTGAATAACTAACTGAAACCAAAGCTTCGCTTAATTGTTGGCGTCGTTTTTGTTGCTAGGCAAGATAAGGATTATGATCTCTAACTTTATCTTCGCAGAAGATGAAGCTAGAGAAAAGCAAAAAACTTAATAAGTTCACACTTGGTTTTTGCTGCGCAAAAATAAGTGTGGTGAAAAGCTATATTCTTGGCGTATACACTTAGAGAAATTTCGTTATGTAACATCTCCCCCACCAACTTGTTTTTGGTCCCCAAAAACATGATTCAAAAAAGAGTAATTTATCCAATAGTTATCTTATTATTGTTACTTTTACAAACTGAAACTTCATAAAGATTTTTTTTTCGTTACATGATTCAGGTTGTTTTTTCTTGCTTAAATAATAACATATTTAAAGTTTATTTCTATCTGATAGATTGTTTACAGTTACATAACTTTATAAGATTTTCCCGTATTAATAAACATAAACAAGACAATTTATTTTAATGGAAATATAAGTAAATAATAACTATTATTACTATGATATAATTCTTTCAACTGTTCATTATATTATAAGTATCTAACGAGTAAATTTTTTTTATTATTGTTTTATCTATTTGTATGTATTTTGTATTCAATTTGTTGTTTATTTTTCTGAAATTCATTTTCTTTAGTAATTAAATTAACAATTTTGAATAGAATTATTATAATTATAATTTTTAATACTTTGTCTTATAAGTTTTTTTTGTTTTTTTTTGTTTTTTTTTTTTTTTTTTGTAATAAATTTCCTGGCCAGGGTCATCTTTTAAAATATCTAACTAATCTTTTAATTTCACTTAACATAAATCGTATTTATAATTATTCAAAGGGTGAATGCTACCCTTATACTTAATGAACAAAGTAACAAGTAGATTACTGAACGCATTCATTGTCCTAAAATGATCTTGAACGCGCACACAAATGTCAAAATGTAGAGATGGAGAGGAAATGATTAATTTTTTGTTTCGTTTCTATTCTAACGTTCTGATTGGGATTTCAAAATGAAGTTCGAATGGCGTGTCTGATGTTTTGTGTATAAATTGTTTTTAAATTGATGGTTCTATAATTAAATACATTTTCTAATGTGGTACAAGAACAAAAAAAGGTATTTCAAGGAAAAAAAAAATTAAATATAGCGAAATTCTGATGGAACAAGGAAAACAACAACGGATTGCAGTATCAAGATAATGAAATGTGTAAATTTTTCTTGAAGGATTCAATTAAATAAAGGTGCATCAATTAATTACACATATAAAGTGAATTATAATTTTAAATTCTAGAAGAGTAAATCATAAAAATCAGTGTGCAAATATATTTATATTTATTGGATGAAGGATAAATCATTTATTGCAAAAAAATAAAATGGTGTGTTAGTTTCAAAATAACTGTTGTCCTATCTAAGATTCTGTGGGTATGTGTGTTGTCTCAGATACAAAATACACAAGGTACTACCTACCTACATTAAGATGTAAAACTGCGAATGTGAAAATGTAGGTCACAGTGATATTTTGAAATCTAATTAATGATTGTTTTGATATTTGTATTTACGTTTGAGTTGCTTCTTGTAATATCTTGTACTCCTTTTTGTTGACGTATCTGTGACATAATTCCCAGCGGCTGTAAAATGGGTAAGTCTTTTGTATTTTGGTTTACATTTTATAACGGTTCTATTCTGAACTATGTTTTGACATTGTTGAGACATTGGGGTTTGTAAAATGTTTTTATTCCTTTTTTCTATTGCTATTTCCTTGTTTTGTTTAAAGATCTGTGCTAACTTTTCGATTTCTTCTTTACTGATATTTTTACAAATAAAATCAATTGGTTTCAATTTTGTGGTGGTATGTATGGTGTTGTTATAAACATTCAAAATCTTAAAAATTTTATCATTTAGGTCAGAGTTATCTTTGCTGGCATTAAGTATACGAAGATGTTCGTTTAAGGTCCCGTGTAGTCTTTCAATGTCAGCATTGCCAGTTTTGATTGAGGCTGTAGTTTTATGGAAATTTATATTATTTTCCTTCAAAAATTGTTCTACTGCCGAATGAAGGATACATGTTTCCCCATCCGAGACAATCTTATAAGGTTTGCCTAAAAATTGTATTCTTTGTTTTATTGCATCTAAAATAGCTATCCAATTCCTATCTTCTAAGGGATGAAGAGTAGCATATTTTGAAAACTTATCTATTGTAGAAAAGTACATTTTGCCTCGCTCTGGAAACCAGATGTCAGCATGAACAATGTCATTAATTTGCATAGGACTTTCTGACACTTGTAATGGAGTTTGAATTGGATGTCGATCATGTTTGGCCAAATTACAAATATCGCAGTTATTAAGGAATTTTTGAATTTCAATTTGAAGTTTTGGAAAAAAGTATTTATTTTTTAATTCAGAAAACATCTCGTTAATCCCTCTGTGGTTTTTGTTTAAGTGTTCCACTTTTATTATATTTAACATTTCGTTTTTATCTGTTATATCTTTAAGTCTTGAAGTTGACCTTAGAATTCTAAGGTTTTTGTTTAATGAAAAATACTTAACGTATAAATTTTGAAAATCGAGAAAAAGTGTCAAATCATCACAGAAAATACAAATGATTCCCTTCCTAATTAAGAAACGTTGCATGATTTCTAGTAAATTATTTTTTTGTTTTTCAATTTGAATGTTATTTTGTATCTTTTTATGTATAATTTTCATTGTAATTTTTTCTTTGGTACCGTAAGATAAGTATATTTGGTTTTTAAACAAGTTTATAGGTTTTTCAGTAATGAAAATATGCAGTGACTCGTCTTCTCTTGCACTGTGCATAGTTGCACCATTTGAAATAACATCTTCGTTATTTTCATTGATCGTACCAGCGATAATAATATCTTCAGCATTGTCAGCTAGTTCCGCATCAGAGATATTGTTAAAAATGTCTGCAAAATTGACTTCTTCGTCAGAATCTAAGACATTTTTAACATTTTCAATTTCAGAATTGTTTCCTGAAGGAACTTCTTCGTCAGCCTTGGAATTGAAATTCTCAATTTCATTGATAAACCTGCTTAGACCGTCTGCTACACAATTTTCTTTCCCCTTAAGGTACTCGATACGAAAGTCGTACTCATTTAAGGCAATTTTCCAACGTTGCAGTTTCATATTGGGCGCTTTGATTCCACTCAACCATACAAGTGGTTTATGGTCCGTTTTAACAGTAAACTTCCTACCATATAAGTACGTTCTAAAGTATTTTACTGCCCATACTACTCCAAGGAGCTCCTTCTCGATTGTTGAGTAACGGAGTTCGTGTTTATTGAGGGTGCGTGAAGCAAAGCAGATGGGATGGTTGTTTTGAGTCAAAACTGCTCCAAGGGCGTAATTGGACGCGTCTGTTGTCAACACAAATGGTTTATCGAAATCTGGACTTTTTAGAATTGGTTCGGAAGTTAGTAGTGATTTTAAATTTTCAAACGATTTTATGTATTTTGGGTCAGATATATTTAATTTTTCGGATTTTTTCAGAAACTTAATCATTGGGTGGGCTACCTTTGCATAGTCTTTAATAAACTTCCGGTAGTACCCAGTGATTCCCAAAAATTGTTTAATACCTTTAATACTAGTTGGTATTCGCATATCCACAATTGCCTTAACTTTGTTTGGATCTGGTTTTATACCGTTATTGACAACAATGTGTCCCAAGTAAGGCGTTGACAACTCCGCAAAACGACATTTATTAACCTGAACTTTCAAGTTGTATTTCTTCAAAACTTCAAAAATTTTTGTAAGAGATTGTAGATGTTCTTCAAAACTCGTAGAAAAAACCAAAATGTCGTCTAGATAAACAACACAAAATAAGTTTATGAAATCCTTAAGGATGAAGTTCATTAAACGTTGAAACGTTTTTGGAGCATTTTTGAGCCCAAACGGCATTCTTAAGAATTCATAGTGGCCCCTTTTTGTGGAAAATGCTGTCTTTGCCCTGTCGCTTGCGTCAACTTCAATTTGATGAAAACCTTTTGCGAGATCTAAGACGGAAAAATAATTGCACTTTCCAAGTTTATCAAAGATGTCGTCGGAACCAATCATAGGAAAACCATCATCGATCGTTTGGTCGTTAAGTTTCCTATAATCAATTACAATTCGCCATTGCTTGTTTCCTTCGCGATCGTCCTTTTTAGGAACTACCCAAATTGGCGAATTGTATGGACTGTGGCTTGGTATAATTATTTTCTGTCTAAGCATCTCATTAATTTGGCGATCAACTTCTTTTGTGTGAATTTCGGGGTATCGATATATTTTAGTATAAATCGGAACTTCGGTTTTTGTTTTGATCCGGTGCCTTATTTCGCTGGTAAAGGAAAGGTAATCACCTTCCTTATAAAAAATTGATCTGAAAGATCGAAGGAGCGATTTTAATTTAGAAGTATCTTTCGGACTTAAATGCTTTGCTATTATTTTATCATTAATTTCAGAATCAAAAGTTTCATTACAAAAAACATTAAATGAATCATCTCTATAACTATTTTTAGCATAAACTTCTTCTTCTTCATTGAAAAAAATAGGGATTCTTGCGTTGTTAGTTTTTAGAACACGATTTTTATAATCAATCAAAGGATTAAGATTAACGAGTATATTATTTCCTATTAAGCCATCGAAATAATCATGGAATGGATATTCAATAAAATTTGCAAACCTATTTAATTCATTAAACTCCTTGAAAAGAGGGATTCGTCATTCCTTATTTGTTATAACATTGCGATTGAGTACTTTAAGATTGTGTATTTTAGGGTGGACTTCCCACTTTGGGTCACAAAGGTTTTCGTTAATTATGCTATATTCTGCTCCACAATCGATTATAAATCTTAAAGGTTTAATGCTGTTGTCAAAAACTAAATAGGGTAGTTGCTTCTTGGAGCAACGGAAAAATTTTGACGGTTTCTGGAGTTGTCATTATGGATATCTTCATTTAGCGAGATGTCCATAGGTTCCTGACTGTTTAATTGCCTGTTACCGTTAGAGTTTCCCCAATTACCCCTAAATCTATTGCTTACCCGAGATTGATCGCTGTTATGGTTATTTTGGCGTGAGTGCCCACTGTTATTTTGACGTGATGCGCCGCTGTTATTATAAGTGTTATTCTGTCGTGATTGGCCACTTTGATTATCATAATAGTTTTGGCGTGATAGTCTCGAATCAGTAGAGGAATTTGAATTACCGTAAAAACCGCGCTGGGTAAAATTATTACTAGATTGTCTGCTTTGACTAATGTTCTGAACGTAGTTTCGATTTGGATGGCTTTGAGACGTACCCACATGACTATATTAACTGTTTGAGTTTGAACCTAAACGTTGATGATTTATCTCAATAATTATTTTAAATGCATCAATTAAAGACTTAGGATTTCGACTTAGAATAATCGACTTTGTGGGTTCCGGTAGGTTATTTTTAAAAGCTTGAAGAGCAATCCTGTTGTTTGATTCGATCATTGCACTCATGTCAGACGAATCGTTTTTTAACATGTATACACCATTTATTCTACTTAATAAATTTTGTATCCTATTATAAAAATCTTCTATGTTAGTTGAAACTCTCGCCGTTCGTATATTGTCTAGTAATTTTTCAACAGACAACTTCTCACCAAAATTATTTATTAAAATAGTTCTAATTTCAGACCAATCATTTACTCTACCATGGCTCTGTAGGTGACATCTTGCTTTCCCTACTATTTTTTCTTTTATGTAGCCCTTAAGAAGAGTCTTTGCGGATTCATCTTCGAAAGATTCTATGGTTACAATAATAGGATCTACCCTGTCCAGGAAAGCTAACAATTTTTTGTTGGTACCGTCAAATTCAGATATCTTACTTATTAAATCTAATGTAATTCTAAATTTATCTACAGGATTTATTTGTGCCATCTTTTTGAATCCAAGTTTATATTGAGGTTACTCACTTGCAGATTTCCAACACCTGTTGTTCCGTTTAGCTGGGTCCAATTTATTCTTGCAATGTTGCAATGTTTAGAGGTTTAAATGTCTTTTTTTTATGTTTTTAATTTATTTAACAATGATTTGTAACTCTTTAATGTTTTTTTTTTTTTTTTTTTTGTTACCCTTTTTTATTTGTGTAGGAATTTTTCTCACTGATTTGTTTCTTAATAGTTTGCAATAGATTTATTTTTGTTTTAGGTTTAGAATTTTTTCTGGTTTACTTATAGGATTTTCAGTTCCACGTTTTTGTTCTTAATTTTTTTTTTTTTTTTTACTCAAATAGAAAATAAATTGATTTTTTTATTTATTTGTTTTATATTTTTCCGTGAGCGATAGAAGCGTTGTTTTATGAAGGCTGGTGATGGAATTTTATTTTTAGAACATTGTAAATGTAGTTTTTTTTCCACGTGTAGAATGCACGTTTTGTTTTTTCTTTTAATTCCACAGACCGAACTTTCTTTTTCCGACTGCGCCAAATATATGTGTTTTATTTAAATCAAAATAAAAAAACATTTTTTTTGTTGTTGGTTTCAAAATCGTTTATTTTAAAAATTCATAAATCATAAATTTTAATTAATTTTCTGTTCATAGTTAATTAAGTAACTTTTAACTTAACATTACTTTAACTTAATAAGACCGAGTAACAACACTAGACGGGAGTACAGCAAAGAAACAACTAACTAACTTAACAAACATTCGGTTAACAACTTACAACAAACGCATATAGCTGAATAACTAACTGAAACCAAAGCTTCGCTTAATTGTTGGCGTCGTTTTTGTTGCTAGGCAAGATAAGGATTATGATCTCTAACTTTATCTTCACAGAAGATAAGTTTTTTTTAAGCAAAAAACTTAATAAGTTCACACTTGGTTTTTGCTGCGCAAAAATAAGTGTGGTGAAAAGCTATATTCTTGGCGTATACACTTAGAGAAATTTCGTTATGTAACAATATAATTTTTCTTTTTTAAATTTCTGTGCAGCTTTTAAAAGAAATCTTGTCTGACTGTTAAGAGGTTCATTAATATAAATTTTACTATTATTTTCATGACCAAAGATCTTTAAAGTTAAATTATTTTTATTGCTATATTTATTCTTAATAATAAAATTCTTTTTTAATTTTGAAACCGGTTTTACTACTACTATAAATAAATAAATAAATTTATTGGCGCGACAGCTCCTTAAGGAGCCAAGGCCTAGTGACTTATACTCTCAACCATTCCTGTGTGTGTGTTGTTACTCTGCAAGAATGGAAGGGACCTACAGTTTACCGCCGAGTCCGAACGGCTACATGAGATGCACTTTTTCGAGACAAATTTTACTCTTGGAGGTTTTGTCAGTTCCTCGCAAGAGGCAGTACCCCAGAAAAAAAGGTGGCTATGAGCTGGATTTGAACCCAGGTTCTTTCGCTTAGCAGTCCGACACACTAACCACTAAGCCACGGGCCACTACGGTTTTACTACTAATATATTATTTAAATCAGTGCTATTTGAATTAATGGAACATTTTTAACCAAACAATTATCAATATCAGATTCAGATATTTTTGCGGAGACACCCTTTGAGAAAATCTTTAGAGCACAATCAAGAGCATTACTATTGTTTACATTTGGCACACCTACTATCTCAACATAGTTTTCTCTTCTTTCTTGATGCAAAAAATGTAATTGACTTTGAAGATCACTGACTTTTTTTGAAAATATGTTTTTCTCTTCTTGCAAAGAAGAGACTCAATGTTCTCAGGTTTAACATTTACGCAGTTGCAATGAAAATACTGAGCACAACCACTACATTGAATTTTAGGTTGATTATTGCGAATCGCTTTTTTACATAAACAAGGCATTTTTGCTAATTAATTATTGACTTTTAGTATAAGACTCATACAAAATAGACTGAAAGCACAGTACGTGTTGACCCCACGACACCACAAAACTGAACTGCTATAGTAAAATCAATAACAGATATGAGCATTAATTTATACAAAAAAGGTTGTTAAATGGCAAATTTAGAAATTTCAGGCGAATCATCTTGTATTAGGTAATTATTAAATGAATACATCGTAAAGTGTGCATATTTGTGGTAAGCGATCTCCTTGGGAGTTCTTCTAACCTATTAAAACATATTTCCCGAGCTGCTGACCGATGAAAATCCAACGCGGAGTAGAAATTTGTATGAAGTGACGATTCCTCTATACTCGCTGGATGAGTTTCGAGAACATTTCCGAATGAGTCGAAGTTCTTTCTCGGTAATTGAAATTGAAAACATCAATATACATCTATGAATATTTGACCTTTTTTATACCTTAGGATCTCATGGAAAAGGTTGGAAACCGTAAACCTATTATTGGCCTTGATTTAAAACTTTTGTTTACTCTCTGGTTTCTGAGTAAACAAGAAAGCTTTTTGTCAGCAGGGGATCGTTTTAATATGGCAAAAATTTAGCTCATAAGGGGTTATGTAAAATGCTTGATGTCTTATGTTCACTGATAGCGATAGGCGTATATATCAAATGACCCTCTTTTAACCAATACGATTCCATTTGACAGGTATTTATTTATTTTTAAAAATGAAAATACATTATATAAACATCTACCTCCATTAGACATTTCGCGAGATATCGGGAGTTTATATTCCGGGGATAATTGGAGCCATAGATGGTTGCCATATTTAAATAAAACAACCCCTCAGGAACCCAATCGACTACTTCTTCTTCTTCTTCTTAGGTGGCGCTACAGTCCGGGGTGGACCTGGGCCTCATCCAACAAGCTTCTCCAGCTAGCTCGGTCCCTAGCTAGCTGTCTCCAGTTTCGCACGTGGAGGCGGTTGAGGTTCTCTTCCACTTGTGTGTGCCACCTGAGTCTCGGTCTTCCTCTACTGCGCCGTCCCTGGGCCGAAGCATTGATGTCCATCTGCTCTATATGACCCAGCCATCTGAGACGTTGAATTTTTACTCTTTTGGCTAGATCTGGGTCACTATACAGCCGGTAAAGTTCTTCATTGTATCTTCTTCTCCACTCTCCGTTTATGCATATGGGACCAAAAATCACCCGGAAAATATTTCTCTCGAAACAGCCTAAAGTGTCCTCATCCGCTTTTGACAGCGTCCATCCGTCCGGGACAGGGATGATGAGGGTCTTATAAAGGGAGAGGGTTTTGCCTTCTAAGCCCGGAGAAGCAGCGATTGGCAAGAGTTATTCTTCGTTTGATTTCAGCGCTGGTTTTGTTGTCTGAGTTTATAGCAGAGCCCAGGTAGACAAAGTCCCTAACTACCTCCAAGTTATAGCTGTCTATGGTGATGTTTTGTCCAAGACGTCGATGTTGGGTGTCTCTTCTTGATGACAGCATATACTTGGTTTTGCCCTCATTGACTGCTAAACCCATCTTCGCCGCTTCCGTCTCAATACTCACAAAAGCGCTACTGACATCACGCTGCGTTCTACCGATTATGTCAATATCGTCGGCGTATGCGAGTAATTCGACGGACTTTTGAAAAATCATGCCTCTGGTGTTGGTGTGAGAGTTCTGCACTATTCTTTCAAGTATGATGTTGAAAAAGTCGCATGACATCGCATCGGCTTGTCTAAATCCTTTTTTGACTTCAAAGTTGCCGGTGAGGTCTTTACCGACATCCATCGTCATTTTACACAGGCGGACGAATTTGGCAGGGATGTTAAAACTGCACATTGCTCTATATAACTCGTCTCTATAAATGCTGTCGTATGCGGCTTTGAAATCGATGAAAAGGTGGTGGGTATCGATTTGAAGTTCTTGAGTTTTTTCCAAGATCTACCGTAATGTGAATATTTGATCGATAGTGGACTTTCCTGGCCTAAAACCGCACTGATATGGACCTATCAGGTTGTTGACGAATGGCTTTAGGCGTTCACACAATACAGCAGAAAAGATCTTGTAGGCGATGTTGAGGAGACTGATACCTCTATAGTTTGTGCAGCTCAGAGAGTCTCCTTTTTTAAGGATCGGGCAAATTATGCTGAGATTCCATTCATCGGCGGCTTTGTTGCTCTTAAGTTTAGATATAGCTAGTTTTATTTCATCCAGATGTGGTGGTCGGAATTGTTGGTCTACGCCGCCCAGATAAAGTTTTCTGCCTGACAGCGGAATTCGTTTCGTCATCGCCGTTGTACAGTGATTTTGCAAATTAGGTCTTTGGCAGATGTTGTATTACCTATACCAAACTTTTTCTTTTAGCTGTTTGTGGCTACCGTACAATTTTGACGGATATTTATGTAGGAGCTCTGGGACGGTTGCACGATGCGAGAGTCTTTAGAAATAGCCCACTGTCTAATGAAATGGACCACTTAATCACTGGAGATTATCACCTCGTGGGTGACAAGGCGAAAAGGAATCTAGTAACTCCGTTTCGTGACAATGGCCATTTAAGTGAAAATAAATCACATTTTAATACTCGTCTCAGCAGCACTAGGGTCACGATAGAACGAGCATTTGGATTTTTAAAATGCAGATTCTGCCATTTGAAGTATTTGGAGGTGTCGGAGCCAACAATGGCAAATAAAATAGTGAGTCCTCAATGTCAAAAGAGGAACTTACTATTGTCACTCTTTTCAAATGAATATAAAAGTTAAATTAAAAAAATAAAATAAAATTGTTTCTTTTCCTGGTTAAGGTTTAAGATTTGCAAATCAGATACCCACAGTTCTTTCATTGATTTCAGCTGTAGAATGAACACGACGCTAAAGTTAGTTCAATCAACTTAGAATCATTCGTTTTATATGACAGTATTTTATTTTTTTAAGAACTTCGAAAAGCATAACTTAAGCTCTACATACAGTTTTGTTTTTGAAAAAAAGCTTATAATCAGAACGCAATAATGCAATGCCCACAGAATCTAGAAATGCATAAAACATTTCTGGCAGTCAAACAGTTCAAATGAAACATCAGAAATTGTGGACAGCTTTCATCAATTTTTCGATTTTTTTATGGAAATATGATGAAAGTATTTCACATTTCTTGATATAACATTCTAGCTGCTTGACCGACACAAATGTTTTATGCATTTCTAGATTCAATTTAATTCAAATTTTTTTTTCAAAATTAAAAAGATACAAAATTTTGTCCTTAAAGAGTAACAAAGCATGGCTTAGTAAGCCGTCTGCCGGATAAAAATCAAATAAAAATTACAAAAAAGAGAGAGAAAAATAAGTTATATTATAATACATAAGAGAAATAAAATACTTTGTTATTAAAATTTAGTGTATAAAAACATAATACATAATATTAAAGTATTTAAAAAAAAAGAAAACAATATTCAAATTCAATTTTTAAAATTGATTTAACAAAAGGGACTTTTAGTTTAGTCAAAACAAAAATAAATTAATGAGCTTTTACTTTAGCGAAAACAAAAATTATTGAGCTTAAATTTTATAAATTGTTAAAAGAACTGCATATAATGTATATTATTTTAGATTTGAACCATTATTTATGTTCCATTGGGTCTCAAAACATACTCAAATAATCATTTCGAAAATTGTGTGCATGTGAAAAATAGCGTATAAGAGTCTTCCAACCACGATCTCCGTTTAGAATGCTGACACATTCCTCCAACGAAAGAAAACTTGAGCAAAAATAAAGTCTTCGGATTTCCTGTAAAATTGGACAAAGCGCTAAAAAAAATCAAAACATCTTCGTTTTGATCAAGATTACAAAGTGAGCAAATTGGGTTAAGATCTGTTCTGTGTGGCTTATAGTTCAAGTCAAGCAATTCAGCTCTAACCTTGAAAATCGTACTCATTTCTGACATTGTAAACTCTTGCCTAAAATAGTTGTTTTCACCTAGATTTTGGTTGAGTTGCCTATATGTACTCCTGGAGGCAAAAAACTGTGACCACATAGTATTTATTGCAGCTTTAATATGAGCGTGAATATTCATGTTGTATGTCATTAAATACCCAAGATATTTGAATTCCCTAACAACTTCAACGATTTCACCATCCAGACACCAATTACGCTCATAACCAATAGATCTGTTAGTGGACCTTAACACCATTATTTTAGACTTTGAAGTATTTATTTTAAGATCCCATAAATCACAATATTGTTTAAGCTTATTGATCTGAAGTTGAAGTGTAAACGGATTATCACTTAAGATTATTAGATCATCTGCATAGAGCAACATTTTAATCATCTCATCATCTCCAAAGAGAACACCACCACCAGGGATATGGTTTTCGACATCGTTAAGAAACAATGCAAAAATAAGCGGACTTAAAACGCATCCTTGAGGAACGCCTGTTGCGCATTTAAAAACTCTTGATTTCTTTGTACCATTCTGGACAACTGCGGTCATATTTTCAAGGAAGTTCTAGAAAAATGAAAATTTTCAGGGGTCTCCTCGTAGAATATTCTATTTAGAAGTTCTAGGATATACTCCAAGAACTCAGGGGTAGGATGTTTATAAAATTCTACAGGGATTCCATCAGAACCTGAAGCTTTGTTGTTTTTCATTTTATGCAGGGCTGATAAAAGTTCAACCATAGTTAAAATGGAATCCAAATCCGGAATAATGACGTTTGGGTTAGCAAAACTTATTGTGTTAAGGTTAGGGTCAGGAAGAAGCTTCAAAATAGGTCGCGAGTAATTTATCATCGATTGCATACGAAATTCTATAACTTTGACCATTTAAAAAACGCACCACTTTCCAAAACGATTTTGAATCCCTAGATTCCACAAGTTTAGAAGCAGAATTTTTTAAAATGCAATTCTTTCTTTAGTTTACATAGCCTTTTATAGTTTTGGTTGGACTGCACGTATAATGATTTGAAAAAGTCACGATTTGTTTTTCGAAAAAGTTTTATATATGAGACAGATTTTTGTCTATCTTTTCTGCACTCATCATCATACCACTCTGATTGAAAAGAAGCTAAATGATTTCGGGAAGATACAGTCGCAGATTTTCTCACCGCTGATAGAACTGAGTTTGTTACGTTTTCGATACTATCGGACGTCAGATTTGACATTGTAACTAGCTCTTGATTAAGTTTTGTCTTGTAACTCCATTTGAGAGTTATAACGCTATCAATGTCTTGAAGTCTATTAAATAGGTTATCTGACTTGCAAGCAACTATTATGGGAAGATGAGGTGAAAAATTAGCCGGATAAATGAAGAAATCTTCAATTAAACTAAGCCATTCGCCTTTAATAAGACAGTAGTCAATCACTGAGCAACCCTGACTCGAGACAAATGTATAGTTACCATTTATGTCATTATTAGAAGTCCCATTTAAAACAAAAAATCCAAAATCTTGAACAAGTTCTAATAAAGATTTTCCATTTTGATTAAGACAATTGTCTAAAGTTTTTCTTTCGCAGGAGAAGTGGTCATTTTTTAAGAGGTCTGAATTTTGGAAGTCACTAATACGGCCATTTAAATCTCCAATAATTATTATGTTTTCATTGTTATAGTTGATTAAAAAGTTATATAGTTCAATATATTTTAAGCTCCAATCATTAAAATTTAGATTAATAGGAAAAATTTGATATCTATAACTATGTTATGTTATAACAACCCAACAATTACGTTGGCAACGTAAACTTATATTTTCATTTCACCTCTTTCATTATATTTTTCATTCATATTAATAATTAAGTTTGTTTCATCAAATTATGTTTTGTAATCAAAAAACCTTTAAAGCTTTATAAAATATTTGTTATTACTGTACAGAATAATATGAAAGCTTTAATGTATAAGTTAAACTCAAAATATTTCCACTCAAATTATTGTTCTAAGTAAAACTGAAAGCTTTATATTATGAAAAGCTCTTGTATCTAACTTAAATTACACTCAAGCAAATGGGTATAAATAGTCCTGCACTGATCATTGTTCGATCACTTCCTCTTCATCAACCAGGAGTTTGACTTGCTTCTAAGTGCGACCGTTTACACCGTCCTCTAAGAGAAGTAAGCCACACTCCTTGCGCGGTATACAGTAGTTTCTTTTGCTTTGCCTGGCTATTTTGCCCTTTGCTAGTATACCCTTTTAGGAATTGGTACTTCAACAGGTACAGCAGTTTCCGAACAGCTTATCTGTGGGTAAGGATTTCTCAAAGGCTTTTTTTCAGTCTTTCTTCACTTTTTTCAATTGCTTTATTCCCGTAAGAGTTAATAAATAAAGATTAAAAAATACACAAAATCGACAGTCTTTCATTGCGTCAACAGAGACGTATATAATTGAAGTTGGATCAAACGCCCCTGCGCCTTAATTGCTCTACCGACACCCATAGCCCAAACATCCCCGCTACAATATTTAATATTTTTAAACTTAATTTTCTGAATCATACCAGAGTGTTTTATACCACACATTTTCCCACCACTAGCCCTACCAACGCTAGATTTAGTATGCATTGCTTAGGATTATTGCATTCTGATTATAAGCTTTTTTTCAAAAATTTGTGGAACAAAAATAAGGGAAAACTGCAAAGGGAATTACTTTTGTTCTACAAAATAAAATAATAATATAATATAATAAAATATTAAATAAAAGAAATTCGTTATCATTATTGAACACAAAAATAGGAACTGGTAGTAACAAAAAATATATGAAACTTATTCTACAACAAAAACAAAACAACAAACAAAATTGTACTTGACAAAGTATACAAAAAATAAATAAAAAAAAACTTGTTTTATACAAATATTCAGAAAGAAAATCCAAGTATCTCTATATGAAAAAAAGAGTTCAGTCTTCTGTTTGAACTTATTATAGGGGCGTCCTTCACTCTTACCTCAGGTTCGAATATTTCGCCAACCAGGTCGAAATATGGCCACGACATACGCCCACGCCCAGCAAAGGTTTTTTTTGTTGTTGTCTATTATTTTGTTGTACCTCATCTTCATATTCTTCAGCTTCGTGTTGAGAGATGCAATTTTGAAGGACACCCCAAGCAAGCAAGCAATTTGCTAACCTTTTTCTACAGCAACTTCATGTTCAGGTTCTACTTCTTGGAGCTCAACAAGATTCGCGGATAACTCCACTCCACTTGCTGATGTTGTTGTTTCAGCACTTTAAAGAGCCTTTAATTCAAGTAACTACATTTTCATATGTCTTCATCATCATCATCATCGGCGCAACAACCGGGATCCGGTCCGGGCCTCCTTCAACAAATTCTTCCATACATCCCGATTGCTGGCCGACGCCATCCAATTGCGCACCCCAAGGCTTCGGGCGTCCTGGTCTACGCCATCCTTTCAACGTAATCAAGGTCTGCCACGTTGTCTTCTACCATAAAAAGTACCGCAAAAGACTTTTCGAGTTGGTTCGCTCATGCGAGCTAGGTGTCCAGCCCACCGGAGTCTACCGAGCTTTATTTTTTCAACAACATCTGCTTCGAGATAGATTTCATACAATTCATGATTGTATCTTCTCCGGAATCGTCCTTCCTCACACACGGGGCCAACAATTCTCCGTAAGACTTTTCTCTCGAACGCGGATAAGAGATCAGAGTGCCTTTTTGTAAGCACCCAAGTCTCGGATCCATGTGTGAGTACTGGTAAGACCATAGTCTTGTACAGCAGCAGTTCGGTTTTTATGGTAAGGTTTCTGGAGTTAAAGAGCCTTGACAGACTATAGTAGGTTTTGTTGGATTTCAGCGGCCGCCCGAGTATTTCTTCCTCCATATTGTTATCGGCTGCTACTTTTGACCCAAGATAGTTAAAGGACTGCACTACTTCAAGTTCGTGCTCCGCTACCCTGATGGTTGAACCGACATTTCTCGCAGACGTTGCCGCCATGTACTTAGTCTTCCCTTTATTTATGTGCAGCCCCAGGTATTTTGCCGCTTGCTCGACCTGGGTAAAGGAGTCTTGTACAGCTTGTTGGCTTCTGCCGATGATGTCGATGTCGTCTGCGTAAGCTAGTATCTGGCTGGACTTGGTGACGATAGTCCCTCTTGTTGACGTGCCAGAGTCACGGATTGCTTTCTCCAACGCCAGGTTGAAGAGGATGCAAGCCAGACCATCCCCTTGTCGGAGTCCATTAAAGATGTTGATTGGTCTGGATAGCAAACCGGCTACTTTTACTTTGCTTATGATGGTCATGGTCAGCCTACATAGTCGTGTCAATTTATTTGGGATGCCAAAAAAGATGGTATGTTGGGATATTAAATTCCAGACTTTTTCCATCACCTGCCTAAGGGTACAGATCTGATTAATTGTTGATTTGCCTGGTATAAAACCACATTGATATTTGCCGATTATGGTATTAGCGTATGGGGCTATCCGTTCTTGCAGGATAGAGGAGAATATCTTATAGGATGTACTCAACAATGTTATTCCCCTATAGTTGCTGCATTTTGTGATATCTCCCTTCTTATGTATGGGACATATGATGCCTTTTTTCATATGTCTGCCTATCTGTTAAATCTGCCTGTTGATCCTGACACATTAAAACATATTGTTCCGCGTATTGGCCAACTATAATAAAAGTATTGAAATTAATTTTGTTATTAAATAAAGGATGTGCTGTTACTTACTGCAAAGTATTTGTTGACATACTTCTTCTGTGTCATATATCTCGTATTGAGTTCCTTTTATGACAACGGTGATGTGCATTTTTAATATAATTTAATTTCTTAAGCTCGAAAAAACCATTCAACAACAATTCGCAACGGCAAAACAAAACACAAGCAAAATGACAGTACGAGAGTCAGCTGTTCATCGAATGTTCCATCAGAGAGAAAAGAATCCAGGAAATTTTAGGATACCTTTGGATTTTCTCTCTGTTTCCATATGTTCTTCAATCAGCTGGAAAACAGCTGTTTTTTTAACCATGCTAATTACAACAAAAGCGGTTACCAATCCAAAAATTATGTCCGTCAAGGTACCGATTGAACCAACTTCTTTATGACTTTAGAAAAAATAAATGAAGCCCAACTTTGCTGAAATTTTAGTGACAATGTTCTTTCTTTGCCCAAGAAGCGTTTATAAAGTGAAAATCTATTGAGACAGTACTTCATGAGATGATCGAAATTATTGAAAACTCAATTCAATTCAAAGGATTTATGTAAGGTGCATTTTTTGACATGAAAGGACCAGTAATAATGTCGAGAACAACGTGATTCGGCAAGCCTTATAATCAGTCAACATCAATCTAATACTGTCCAACTGGTCAGTGATCTTCATAGACATTAAAACTCAAACCGTCTTTACTATATCACACTTAGATTTTCACAATGTGGCACTAACCCACACCTAAGTAATTTATGTTTTACTTAGGTGTGGGTTAGTCTTGCAGAGTTCTTTATTAAAATTCATTAACTGTTAATAAGCTTCTGATTGCGTGTTCTCAAAAGCTATCCCACTTATTGATCGGTAAGTTGTTTGTTTTGAACTCTTTCAAGTTTTTTTCTTAAAATACTTTTAAAATAAATCTGACAAATATTTTACAAAGTTCTTTAAAGTGCGATATATTCTTTTAACATTCGAGAGTAGATAAATGTGTATCTAAACTTATAAATGACACAAGATAATTTATTGATGTTAATGTGGCACACGCGGTGTTTGTCATTCGACTAAATGAAATCATAAAACAGCAGAAACAACAGAAACAAAGAGGTATAACTTCAAGGATGTGTGAGGTTATTTCTGGTCGCGTTCGGAAACTACTCAAATGTAGTTTAATTGTTGCAGTTTTGTTACATAATTACATGTCCTGATTTTAAAGTGAATATTTTAGACTGCAATTTATCTTTCGAAACCATTAGAATTCGGAATTGAATTATTAGAATAAATTTGATAATCATTTTTGAAAAACGTTGGAATTTGTTGTTTTGTGATAAAGAATATCCGCAATATAATCAAGTTCTAGTTCGTCAGTTCAGAGTGTTGTTTTCCTTGTTTGCCTATTCTATTCTAATATTCAAACAGTGTTACCCCGTCTAGAAAAAAAATCTTATGAAGTACAATTCGCTGGTAATTCAGTATTATATTGGCCTCCAACGCCTAACTTGTGAGAAAAAATGGCTTGAGTTTACAGAAAATTAAAAATAAATTAATTAAATTTATTGGCGCGACAGCTTCTTATAAGGAGCCAAGGCCTAGTGACTTATACTCTCAACCATTCCTGTGTGTGTGTTGTTAATATGCAAGAATGTTCTACAGTTTACCACTGAGTCGGAGCGGCTACATGAGATGCACTTTTTCCGAGACAAATTTCACTCCTGGAGGTTTAGTCAGCTCCTCGCAAGAGACAGTACCTCGGAAAAGAAGGTAGCTATGAGCGGGATTCAAACCCAGACTCATTCGCTTAGCAGTCCAACACACTCACCACTAAGCCACGGTGCACTATTTTTGCAGAAAATACCAAACAAATTCGCAAGAAGAGGAAAAAAAGAGGTATGAAAATCACACTGATTAATCAGTATAGATTGGGCACTTAATCTTGAATATTAATAAGATCAGAACTAAAGAAGCCAAAAAGACTTTTAATTTACAGCTGAATCCAAAAATTGCATGAGATGCACATTTATTTTGGTAAATTTGGCTTTAGGACATATCATAGAATCTCGTCCTTGAAAATAAGCAGTAGTTTACAAATTAAGCCAGGTGGACGATTGATATATTTCAGAAAGAAGCTCACAAAAGATTAATTGGCCGCCCTTAACAATCTAGTTGTAGACTCTGAAAAAGAAAGACATTTTCCAAACCTCATACCTCACCCAATAATGGCTATGATGATAATGACACGCGATAAAATTGCAAATAAATATCGGTTTTACTTTGAATACATTACAGAGGTGAAGTTTGTAAATTTTAATGAAAGTACATTAACCGAATAGTCATACAAATTCTTGAAATATTAAAATGGAAAAATAAATTGTGTGACCAGGAGCAGTCTTCCATCGGTAGTGGACAATTTAAAATTTTTCTTATTCACTACGATAAAGTTTAATATTTTTGTCGAGAGATTTCCTAGTAGTAAGATATATACAAATTTCTTGATATTTTAAATTATGTTATACAATTTATTTTATAAATATTTGCTTATTCATTTTTTGTCGAAATTTCCTAATTAAAAAGACACATCTTTTAAACACGTATATATAATTTGCAAGCTGTTTTAACCTTATTTCTTAAAAAAAAAAAAAAAAAAATACTCATACGGCACAGTGACTTAAGAAATATGAAAACATTCATCAAATAATAAAAATAAATAAGAAAAGGTCTTGTGATTTTTTTTTTCAAAAATCATTTTGTTCTACAAATTGTTCTCACTTATTTTAAAATACATTCTAGATACATTTACTCTCCAAGAAAAATTCATTCAACCCCCCCGTAGTCGTAGAAAACCTATTAATCTTCATAAACATATGGTTGCCCCATTCTTGATGTATTGAAAAAGTTTCATATCTCTTTTTGTTCCTTTTTTTGAAATATATTTGTCAGATTCAATCAACTTCACATGTAACCCCACGTTGTTTGTGATTTTATTGAAAAAAAAAGATAAGTCATTTTGTATCTTTTAACAGAATCTGTCATTCCCATCTGTTCATCAGGTGCAATTTAATACTAAGAAAAAAACAAAAAAAAAATAACCCAGACACATAGCATGACCCTTGAAATTTTCCATTCGATACAATACCCGTTGTCAATCGCAAACTTTCCAATGAGAATTAATTGGTTTTGCGGTAATTTCTCTATATGGACTTTAAAAAAACAACATTTTAAAATAAATAGAATTTTTTTTTACTCTGGAATACAAAAAAAAAAAAAAACATCACTGTCATTTTTATAAGAAAATCGTTAAGTTTAAATATCAAGGGAAACGAATTTTAGGATTTTAATACCATTTTATTAAGAACTGATACGACCTTGAAAAAATTCATCATGACAAAGCTTTGAAACAATATACACCGACATGAAAAAAAGTGTACACATAGAGCGATCAAAACCAACCTCACACATTCGAACATATGAGATATACGAACATACGTGAAACATGATCAACCTTAACCAATCAGTTTACAGATAGTCATCAAACTAGAAAGACCAACCTCAGTGAGCAACTAGAAAGAAAACGAAATATTATTATCAAACATAAATAATAAACAAAACATTAACAGTTAAAACGTTGTCGTGTTTTAATATTTTTGGCTAAAGAAAGAAAAAAAGAATCCCCTATGCTTTTATTTAATGTTTTTCGGTTGTGAACTTCTGGACATGAAAAGTATTGTTTTTGCATTGACCGTTTGGTGATTGGCCTAATGTCCCGATCACAGTTAAAGCTTATAGTTGTCAAGTCCTAATTGGAGGACTAATACTCAATTATTTAATCATTTTTTTTGTTATTTTAATTTCATTGAATTTATATATATATGTATGACAAAATAAACGTATCTACTCAGCCAATATTTTTTTATCGAAAAAATAAACATGCATTATATTAATTATTTACTGGAGTCCAAATCTTGACAGTAATTCAACTTGTAACGAGTTTCATGTCTGATTCCATCTCGAAAATTGTTTCACTTTGCTCTCGCACTGAAGTCGTTATTGCGGGCGATTTCACTGTACACAATTCCAATTGGCTTCGCTATTTTGGTCAGATAACACCCGAAGGAAGGTATGTCGAGCTCTTTGCGAGGTTACATCACCTTACCCAACTGATCGGAGTGCCAACGCGTATACCGGATGTTTTTGGGCAAGCCGCCCTTACTTTTGACTTGTTTCTCACTTCTCACCCTGATAAATATACCATTAGTGTAACTTCTCTATTTGGCACTTTAGATGATTGTGTCATTCAGCTATTTTCTCATCCTCCACCAGTTATAGAAAAACCAGTTAAAGAAAAACTTCCCACCAGGACCGTTTGGCAATACGAGAAAGCTAACTGAGACGGCCTGAATATATTTTCCTAAACTTTAACGGGTCACTATGCTTCCTCGATAGTGACATTGATGCCAGTGCTGAAATGATCACAAATGTGATTCTTCTAGGGATGCGTGCTTTTATTCCTAACAGAGTTAAAAGCATCAAGCCTAAAGAAAATTCTAGGTTTAATTCTGAGTTTAAAGAAGCTATCAGTCTCAAAGAAGTAAGTTTCCGATCCTACAAAGCAGATCCTACAGAGGAAAATCGGAAAAAGCACAAACAAGCAAGGGGCTCATGCAACTCTGTTATTGAAAGTACCAAATTTTTACATGACCAAAAAATTGCGGCGAAAAATTCTGCAGTGTCCCAAAGGCATTAAAAATGTTTGGTCATTTGTAAAAAAATATTAAAAACTCCTCAACACCTTCGGTTCTAATGCTCATCGACAATCACAAACTAATTGTTTACTCTTCAGAGAAGGCAAACTTGCTCGCCGCCCATTTCGCTGCCAGCTCCATGCTGCCTCATAGCAACGTTGCCCATCCTGTACTTGAGAATATAAATTTTTGCATGGTAGTAAGAGTTCTCAAAGATCTCGATATACACAAATACGCTGGCCCGGATGGTATACCCCCGATTCTTCTGAAGAGGTGTTCTTCCATACTGGCAAAGCCACTGCGTAAGCTTTTCCATCGCTCCTACTCTTCTGAAATCTTTCCTAGAAGATGGAAAACAGCATTTGTCCAGCCTGTCCCTAAGAAAGGGTACCCATCCTCCTCCTACCAACCCATAGCAATAACATCCCTTCTCCATGACCGTCAGTATGGCTTTCGCAACAACCGTTACACTCGTAATCTGATAGGATATCTCACCGAACAGTGGAACAAATCTTTGCATCACTTTGGGGAAAGTAAGATTCTTGCTTCTGATATCTCCAAGGCATTTGATAGAGTTTGGCATGAAGCTCTCTTATCGGAAATGCGTGCTTTTGGGAACGATGATACTCTTGTTGGTTAGATTAGAAAACAACTTCATTGACGGATTCAAATCTTACTCCCACAAAATAAATACTGGTGTGCCCCAGGGCTCTGTTTTGTCTCCGACTCTTTTCCTCATTTTTATTAATGATCTTCTGTTTGTTACTTCTAATCCACTTAACTGTTTTGCTGACGATCGATGATCGAACAAATATGAAAAGCTACTTTACCCTCAGCTTTTCATATTTGTTCGATAACTTACGTCCTTCACCTTGGGACGTACAATTGCAACCGTACCGTATGTCAAGCTCATTAAACTCAGATTTATACAGCATTGTCAAATGGGGTAATAGGAATCAATGCTGTCTTCTGTCGTTAAAGCTAAACATACCCCCAGTGCCATTGTCCATGAATGGCACTTACATCGAAGAAACCGAAAAGTTCTCAGTACTCGACACGACCATATATTTGAGATCGCTAAGAATGCTGCTAAGTGCTTAGGTTTTCTGTATCGGTTTAAGAAGTATATTTCCCCATCTGATCTGGCTACAATCTATAAAACGTTTATACGACCTAAACTCGAATATTACTTCCACCTCTGGGCAGGTGTTTCACAAACATCGCTCCACCTGCTTGATAGAATACAAAATCGAGCGTTGAGATTGATAGGAAATAGAACTGCCGCTGAAACAATTGCCCCTCTCGAACACCGACGCAATGTTTCATGTCTTTCCTTATTTTATCGTTTCTTTTATAAAAAATGTTCACTCGAGGTAGCCAGCTGCATTCCTCCCCTTAAAAGTTTCTCCCGTAATACTCGTCTCGCAAGGAATGCCCATCAGTTCACACTTGAGCCCAATTTAGGACGTACCGTGAAATATAGAGATTCTTTTTTTAGCCGAACAACACGAATTTGGAATAGTTTACCCAGCGATATTTTCCCTTGCCATTTTGATCTGCTAACATTCAAAAACAAAATAGTCGCGAGTTAATTATAAAAAAAAAATTATATTTTCAAATAACTAAAGTTCTTTCAACAACACAAAACAAATTTTTCCCTTTCAATATGACTAAGTCTGAAGCGTTCTTTCTTACTTCTTATTTCTTACCACACGTAGAATGAAACAAAAAGCTTAACAATGGCCTAAATAACAAATTAAAAGAATCAGTTCAAAACTCTATGAAGGACAGTATGAACTAATTCAAACTCTTCTTAAGAAAACTGCGGGAACATTCATCGTGTATTAAAATCTTATTTTAAAAGTTCAAAGTTCTTAAAACAAGCAACGTGTATTGAACACCTAAAGACAAGATATATGTTCAATTCATAATGATACACATCGTAGTCCTTGATTTGCGAGGAGTTGTTAGTTTCGACATTTCCTTCAGGAGCAAGAAACGAAGAGAATTCTCTGTCCCAAAATAAAACTTAACGAAGATTCGTCAATTTTCTTTCTCATACACAAATTTCTGTTATGCAATCACATTTACGGAACATTTCGCTTAAGCAACATTTTCATTTGGGCAACTTTTCGAAGTTTCAACTGCGCAAGGACTCGAAAAAAAAACCAGCCATTGATACTGGATGTGATGCAGCAAATTCTACCCAAGTCAAGGGTGTTTTCAGTTAGTGTTGGGTTTGATTTCATAAGGAGCACTTCTTTAGCAGTTAAAATGGTATTTGGCAAGCCGAGTTTTTAATGGATTCTTTTTTTTTTTTTGAAAAGAAGAAAAATCTAAATAAGAAGGGAGCAGGGGACACTGAACACAATGAAACACATTCATGTGACCTTGAAGTTAAGACAATTAATAAGTCATGTTCCTATACATATATTTCGAATGTATTTTTGGTATTATTTCGGAAAATATTATGCTTTGACCTTTCTTTTTTTTGATTTTAACCTTTCGATAAAAGTATATATGTATGAGTTCAGAGGATGCTAAGACTTTCTTTAAAATCATACAGAAACGACTATGGAATATTGACTGACAGCTGCTAATTATAGTTAATGGTTTAAAAATATGATTTATATTGCTTCTTCAAGTATTTTAATGACGTTGAAGGGTTAGGTACCATTATTCAATGCTGAAGATTTTCATATAATACCAAATGAGTTAACTCATTGTTTAACTCATTGCACTTCGATTAAGGATATTCATAAGTCTACAACTATGCAGCAAATAATGAAATTATGGAAGAGTGTTATAAGGAGGGTTAATGGAAAGAAACTTCTATATTTTCTGGAATTGACTTTTAATTTGATTGACATAGGGAGTGGGTTTCTGTGTCTGCAACCATTCATGGAAATTATTCGGAAGAGGTTTATGTAACTGCAAATATGTGGGAAGATTTTGATGATTTGCAGAGTGATTTATTATTTTATACAAACTCAATTTTGCAATTCGGATATTAATACTGTTCTCATGTTAAGAAACAATGTGAAACAGGTAATTAAGGAAGAATTTAGATACTATAAAGTACCAATGCACACTAATTTTAAGGTTTATTGATACGGAATAAAAGGCACGACTGGGTCGCACGTACTTGCTCCCGTGTGCTAATCCTTTTTAGGTACAGCCATCTTTTTGACACAGATTAAATTTTAATGTTTTTTTGACGTGCAACTTCCTTAGAATCGTTGTGGTTTGGAGCTCGAAAACATGCGTCACGATAGAGGGATACACACATAAATATATAGGATTGTTAGCTTTTGCAGTTTTTTAGTGAATTACCTTTCCTCAGGTCAAGCCATTTAAAGACTTATGATATATAATTTATACAAGGAAAATTGTGAATCGTATTAAATTTTTTTTTTTTGAAGTCAATAAACTAACTAAAGGACTTTTTTCAGTTTAATTTTCATTTTGGTATGGAAAAATTTGAACAACTGGCATAAAGATTCGTGGGAATCAGCAGTAGGGCAATAATGCTAGATATAGATACCTATACGGGTCCCAATAACAACAATTTACTTTTTGAAATCAAATTAATTAAAATAGCTGAATTATGTTTGATGGATCGATAAACGTATGATGTGGGTAGGTATTAATGGAATTTATTAAGGATATCAGGTACCTATAATAAGGTTGGAAGGAAGGTAGGTACTTAAATTAAGATACACATTCGAACTACTGTTAAGTGAGAGGGTATAGACAATATTAAACGTTAGAACAGTGGTTTTGTTTATTTATAGGCAGGGGTAAACTTTTATTTTCTCGATTGAAATTTTTGCATTCAGTAGTAATCGAATAGTTTTTTTTATTTGTTAGTTGTTTTTGTGTGTTTATCATAGGCTCCTTATTTATTACGTGCTTTTATGATGATGAAATGCTTTAAAATACGTAGGTATGTATGTAGGTTGTCACCTTCTTTTATTTGACTAATGGCTAGGGCTTAGCCGAGCAATATGAATTAAAACTTGGGGAAAAAATTGTATGAAATCAAAAAAACACTATTCATAACGTTTTTTGGAAAAAATGTTGTAAGCCATCTTATTTCTTTTGATGTTTTCTATTTTATGAATTTTTCATTTCAAAATCGTTCGACCAGTTTGTTTTTTTGAAAAACTTTTCGAAAACATATTTTCAAATCTTTTTTGAGTATGTCAATTTCAAGAAATCTATAGTATATACTAGGAGAAAAATTAAAAAAAAATATCTACTGATCCGTTTTCAAAATATTCAAAAAACAAAATATTTTTTTTTTAATTATTAGAAATAAAAAAAATGTTTTTGATAATTTTAATAAACAATATTATTTAAATCATAAAATTTCATCAAAATCCGTCAATTAGTTAACGAGAAAGTCTGATTTTAAAAAACCGGTCACATGGAAGGTACCGTTATAAAACTTTTTCTGAAAAATCCATTAAAACTAAAAGATAGATTTTGCATAGAAAATACCATTCAGAAAGTTTTATCAAAATCGTAGGAGCTGTTTTCGAGAAAAATAAGTTTTTCATTGAAAGTTATATGGCAGGTACCGTTAGTTTTGGAGCTAGAACGCCAATTCCAAAAATTATCGGGTACAGCACTCTAAAAATACTATATACCAAGTTTGAATCAAATCGGCTTAACCGTTCAGGCTGTAGATATCGATACGGACAGACAGACAGACAGACGAACGTAATTTGCGGACCTACTTTTTTTGACTTCTCTATCATCGTAATGTCAAGTTTGATTGTTAGATTTTTTTTTACGAATGCATAACTTGCCTTATAGTCCCTATAAATCGCAAGTAAAATGAGATAAAAATGAAACATGACATTACGATCATAGAAGTCTAAGAAAGTGATCGACAAAAAATGTCTTTCTGTCTGTCTGTCTGTCAGTATGTATAACGAGCTACAGCCTAAACGGCTTAAGCAACTATCTTCAAATTTGGTGAGTGTGATTCTATAGGTCTTAAAATAACGGTACCTGCAACATGACCGTTTAGGAAAAGCTTAATTTTATCGAAAACGTCTACAACGATTTTGATGAAAATTTTTGAGAATTTTTTGTTAGTATTGGCTATTATTTGATTAGAACCAAATTTACGGGAAAAGTCAATTGACGCTACTTTTCATTTCACGGTTTTTTAATGTTTTGCCTTCTAAATAAATTTTGCATATCAAAGTTTTGAATAACTTTTTTTTTGTAATTAAAATTAATTTTTGGCTTTTTTGCTCGTGCTTACCATAGGTTTTCTGAATACCGATGAAAGCGCCACATATTGGGTCCAATTATAGCTAAAAACCACGAAAGTAATCATTTTAGCATGCAAACGAAATGTTTTCAAAATCGGTTAATCCTTTAAAATTAAATGTTGTTGATAAGAAAATATATACCTTTAGGGAAAACTTTATTTTCGTTAATACTCCACCCGAGCGTCGTCGCTTATCGGGTCTTAAATCTTAAAGGATCACAAAGGGCTTTAGACGGGAAGCACATATTATTTGTATCTAATGATTCTTGATTCTTATGGCCAAGAGTCTAGCTTTATTATAAAGATAAGAGTTTGCATTATGTTCTAAAAATGATATCGGGGAAGTGGCCGCCGTGGTTGGCTCGAATAAATTCCAGCCAAGGCCCAATTTTCTCAATTTTGTGAAAATCGGAATCGGTGGCCATTTCGTTTTGGGCTTATTCACAGAATGTGTGACGCCCTTGATGGGCGTTCTACTTCAATTCTTGAACGAGTTGGATTTTGTAAGCCTGCAAACCAAGATCCTTCCGCGTGCGATGGCGGATGGACTCATTTGGGTTTTCTTCGATACTCTGCTCCACCGAAACGAACCATTATTTTGGTAATAAATTTGCACAATTTGTAAACTTCGTTCAGGAGTAAGTCTATTCATTATGAAATCGCAAACCAAACTGAGCATAAATCAAGAGACAGCTGTCAAAAAGACCAACTCCGAAAAAAGTATTGCCAGATTGAAAACCACGTCTATTAAAATAAAAAAATGTTTTTTTTAGAAAATTCTTTATTTTTTTTAAATTAGTTTCAGAGTTTTCTTGGAAAAACTAAGTATGCACAAACATTTGAAAACTAAATGTCTATCGAAGAAAAAAAAAATTGAAAATCGTTCGACAAGTTTTTTTAAAAAGTCGTTTTTTTTGAAAAACTTTTCGAAAAAATATTTGAAATTTTTTTCTAGTAGGTCATTATAAGGCAATCTGTAGTTTTCATCTGGGAAAATTATTTAAAAAAAATTCAATCCACTCATTTTCAAAATATTTCGAAAACCAAATTTTTTTTTAAATTTTTAAAATATCGAAAAAAAGAAAATCTAACTTTTTATTCAAAATTCTATGGCAGGTACCGTTATTTTTCGAACTAGAGCAGAAATAAAAAACATCCCCCGAGATACTACCTAATAAATACTAAATACCAAGTTTGAAGCAAATCGGCCCATCCGGTTAGGCTGTAGAGGCGCGAACAGACAGACAGACAGACGGAATTTCCGGACCCACTTTTTTCAACTTCTCTATTATCGTAATGTCATGTTTGATTGTTAGATTTTTTTTGCACGAATCCATAACTTGCATTTTAGTACCTAAATCGCAAGTAAAAATAGTTTTGTTGATCGCTGCCGAATTACACAGAATCACTCAACAACTAAAAATCTCAGCAAAATCAAGAATATAATGAGTGCCCCCAGCCTTGCTTGAAACATAACATATTTTCTGGATCCCGACAACAGCTTCACTTATCGGGTCTTTAAATGCCTTAAAACAACCAACAGCGCCATTTTCATACTTCATAGAGGGAAAACTAAATTTTCGAAAATATCTGCACTCCAACGCTATCTATCGGGGCCAATTCAAAAATTTCAGAATATTTCAACAAAATCGGTCTCGGCGTTTGGTCTATTGTTTGAGAAGCACAAATAACACTTTCGCGATTTTCGAAAATGATTTCTACTAAAAAGTCAGTCAACGTGCCTCTGATTGGTCGACTGGCTTTTAAAGTTAAATGACTTTTAGTTGACATTTAGTCAAAAAGTTATTCAAAAAACTTTCAACTCGCAGTTGACCTTAACAATAATTTCAATTTGACAAAAAGTTAGTTTACTAAAAGTCAGTGTACGCATTGAACTTGCCCATTGAGATAAATCGATTTGACAGTTGTTGTCATTTGTTTTCTATATTTTTGTTTACATTTCAAATCGAGTATTATGTCACGTCACACGGGAACGCAATCGAACGGGATAAAAATTAGCCTATGTCCGTCTCCGAATTTTCAGCCAAATCGGTTCAGCCGTTCTTGAGTTATAAATAGTCTAACTAACACGACTTTCTTTTATATACATATATACATAGATTAAAATAAAAAAATACGTTATTCGAAAACAGCTTAGCGCATCATTGTTCGGGCTACGTGTTGGCACAGATAACCTTAGAAAATATCTATTTTAGGTATAAATATGTAATATATAATTTAATTACTAGTTTTATGCATACAAGAGTGTTTATTTTTTTCTTGCTTTTGAAGTATTAATGCCTTATTATCTTTATTTTCGTCTCGTACTTGAGTTTTAATGGCGTCTCTCTCGTATTGTTTGTCCAAAAAGGAAACAAAATGGCGAACAATGAGCATACTTCTAAGTAGTTCATCAGACGGATTTCAAATTGGCATTATTTTGTATAAGGAGACAGACCTTACGAGTCTTTCCCAGCTTCCCCTTAAGTGTGGTGATCCAGGACGGATTTTGTATCTATACACGGACAGAGATTTTGAAGTTTACTGGACGTGCGTATTTTACCTACGGGTATCTTGGCTTCTATAGATTTTATTAGATCAATCTCCCTATGCTAAAAACATAAATTATAATGATTCTTTCTTTAATTGCACCACACGAATGTGGAATACCTTGCCAGCCTCTGTTCTTCCTCCCATTTTTAAATGCAGAACTTTAAAAAGAATGTACATCGGTACCTCATCTTACATACTTCCCTATATTTAACTTATGCTCCCACTGTGTTTAATCAACATTAAAAGGGTATTTATAATTCCTTTAGTGCGGGCTAATTATTAAAAAAAACTATTCAGTTTGCAGTCTTAAATATATAAAAGGAAGAAAGATTATTTTAAAGAGAATTTTTTTTATGAATAGTTAAAAAATTAAAATAAAATAAAAAAAAGAAATAAAAGGAAGTGAAAATAATAGACAAAATGAAAGAAGGGTTGAAAGAAAAGAAATAAAGTGAGAAAAAAGGAAAAGAAAAGTAAAGAGAATAAGAAAGAAGAAGAAATTTTTTTTTTAATTTTAAATTTAAAAAAAAAGTTAAATTTTTTATTAATTATAATTGTTTCTGACTAAATCATTTAAAAATACATATACACAAAAGTGAAGTGTTAAAAAAAAACAAAAATTAATAAGTATAACTACAAAACAAAATGATACATATCTACATTTCAACAAAGTGCTGCAACAAAGGTCCTTTATTTGATCTTTGATAATTTAACACTTGTTTTTTGTTATTACTTTTTTATAATTTTTTTTCATGGATTTAAGTTTTTTTTTTATTTTTTCTTATTTTTTTTATTAATATTTTTTTTTTTTAGTAGTGCCCCGTGGCTTAGTGGTTAGTGTGTCGGACTGCTAAGCGAAAGAGCCTGGGTTCAAATCCCGCTCATAGCTACCTTTTTTTCTGCGGTACTGCCTCTTGCGAGGAATTGAAAATAACCTCCAAGAGTAAAATTTGTCTCGAAAAAGTGCATCTCATGTAGCCGTTCGGACTCGGCGGTAAACTGTAGGTCCCTTCCATTCTTGCAAATTAACAACACACACACAGGAATGGTTGAGAGTATAAGTCACTAGGCCTTGGCTCCTTAAGGAGCTGTCGCGCCAATAAATTTATTTATTTATTTTATTTTTTTTTTAATGATGTTAATAAATTTTTTTAAATGTGTGACGTAAAGTGATTTTTCTTATGGATTACTAAACTAGTAGCTTAATTGTGTGACTGGTAGGTCATTGTAGGGGCTGTCTCTTTCGTAAAATCGGACAAGAAGACATGGATGATATTGGATAGTATGTTAAAGGAAGTGGGAATGATAACCGTTGTTGTGGTGGAATAATTAAGAAGGGTTAAATGAAACCCGTTTAGCAGGAGGCTCATTAAGGAACTTAAACTTAAAAATCCAGTAGTACTGGAAACTGAATTTTGAAACATCTGGGGAAGATCCCAGTACACTCAGAGATAGAGATGAATTATCTTTGCCCAAAACAATAATTAGTCCAGATTTTATTGGCAAATTTGATAGTTACCGTATTCTGCAACTCGTTTTTATTACTCATACTCGAGTACAGTTGTATATACATACATACATACATATCTATGTGTTCCAAAAGTAGAACATTCGACTTCTCTTTTAGTAATTTATTATGGAGAGTATAATTTAAATCGCTTACCTTTTTTAATGGACGGTCTACCCGAAATCGCAACACAACAATCGGCAAAGAAAAGGTACAAACATCACCATATTTTTGAAAGAGCTTGAGGTTAGCAAATAATAGCCAAAACAAAAAATCTGGAGCTTCATGTTAAATCACAATGTTCATGTATGTATGTACATATATGTATGTATTCTTCTTAAAATCGATACGGCATTTTGTAAAAAATACTGAAAGAATATTAGCTTAATTTTCTATCCCAATTTGTGAAATACTAACACCTACACTACATACATATGTATGTACATATGTATGTAGTATTTATCTAAATCTTACCAAATTTCTAATTCCATTGAAATATAGTCTTATTACGATTTTTTTGTCGACTTTGAGGTAAAAATAACATTTATGTACATAACTAAATGTGCTTAATAAAGCACTAATAATAGTTTTATTTGAATTTTAAACTGTTTTGACAATTTTCTACAGGCAACGTAATAAGTATTATTGTTGAGTTTCTCATATTTAGGGCTGTGCGTACAGTAGTGCGACAAACCGATGCGATGCGAGAAATGTTTGCATGCGAGAAAATTATTTGCATATGTATATTCATATAAAGCGTGTTTTTTTAGACGTGTGGTTTTCAATCTGGCAGTACTTTTTTTCGGAGTTGGTCTTTTTGACAGCTGTCACGTGGCTTATGCTTAGTTCTGTTTGCCATTTCCTGACTGGTAACATTCGCCTCGTTATTGCCGATATACGGCCACAAATGGTGGACAAAGTCATCGAAATTTGGACTTTTCTTTAGTGTTTTTTTGGGTGTTTTTTTTTTACAAGTATAGTATAGTTGGCAACGCTATTTAAAGTGGCGGTCCTCTCGACAGCTATCACTTGATTTATGCTCTATTCAGTTTGGCACATAAAAATGAATAGACTGACAACATTCGCCGCGTTATTGATGATATACGGCGCCAATTGCTGCAAAAAGGGGTCGAAAAATTGGCCTCTCGACTGGAATTTATTCGAGCCAGACGGCGAGGCCATTTGCCCAAAATTATTTTTTAAACATAACGGCAAACGCTTTTCTTTATAAAAATGTTAAATTCTTGGCCTTTATATTAAATTATATGCGTTTTATTTCTTCTTGAAAACCACACGTCTAAGAAAAACACCCTTTATACGCGCGCACAGTAAAGCGATATTTGATGTGAGTGTTGTGAGTTTCTCGCATACCTATCGCTCGCAAAACTATTCTGACCACTTTTGATGTGTATAGTGGCCAAACCAAAGAAACATTCATTAAAAAAAACGTTTCTGAAATGTTTCCCATTGCATTTGTTTAAAAAATATATTTCAGAAACATTTCAGAAACTTTTCAGAAATTTTTCCTAAATGTTTTTTGGTGTGGACGTACCCAAAAACATTTCTGAAATGTTCTTTTGTTACCCATTTTATGTTCCCAAATTTGTACTTGAAGACGGGTTGTTAAAATTAAACAACCCGTCCCAAGAAAGTGGCAAAAATATATCATAAAAGATTCCCAGAAAACTTTTTTCGCTTCGTAATTTTTTATTATTTGGAAAAGTTTTTGAAATGCTTTAAAAAATATTTTTTTTGTGTGGACACACCTTAACGCATATGAAGAATACCGATTTTGAAAGGAAACGGGTTCGAAATTGCGAATAGCTGATGTTCTAGTCTAGTGAGTAACGTTAGCAATTTTAATTGCCCACTTGGTGGCACTGGGGTCGTTTTTTTTCGAAAATTCGTATTTATGGACTGATTTTGACGGAGCTTCTGCATGCAGATAGCTGATGTTGCAAGGAGTAACTTAAGCAATTTTTACTATCCTTGTGCAGGTGGCGTCAGGGTCGTTTTCTTACGATAAGATGTTGATGTTGTAAGAAGTAACTTGGGATATTTTTTTTTTTTAAATCTTATTTATTAACGACAGGTGGCGCTGGAAATATTTAATTTAACTAACCATATTATTATCTAAAACACATAAATAAAATACGTATTGGAAAGAGCATTAAAGTCGAGAGAAGCTTGAATGAAAATGAAAGAAACGCCACATCTAGTTTTTGTCTATACATCTATCAAAAATAACAGCTTTTTACTAGATGCATATGAAAGTATATACACACAGTACATATACCGAAAAAACAATTTTAATTTTTTTTGTCTGTCTGTCTATCTTTTTGTATTTCTGCCTGTTTGTTCCGGGTAATCGCGGGAACGGCTGCACCGATTTCGACGGGAGTTTTAATGGCAGATTGCTAATATTCTAGGAAGTAACTTAGGCTATTTAAATTGTCCATTTAGTGGCGTTCGTTGGGGTCGTTTTTTCAAAAATTCTTATTTGTGGACCGATTTTTATGGGACTTTCACAGGCATATAGCTTATTTTATAAGGAGTATGTAAGACTGTTTTAAGAACACTTAGGTGGCGCTGGAATCGATTTCTTTGGATATTCTTTTTTATGCCCCAATTTTGACGAGACTCACATGCATATAACTGCATGATGTTGTAGAGAGTAAATAAGGCTATTTTAATCATCAAGCCTTCAAACCAAGATCCTTCCGCGCGCGATGGCAGATGGACTCATTTGGGTCTTCTTCGATACTCTGCTCCACCGAAACGAACCATTATTTTGGTAATAAATTTGCACAATTTGCAAACTTGGTTCAGGAGTATGTAAGTCTATTCATTATGAAATCGCAAACCAAACTGAGCATAAATCAAGAGACAGCTGTCGAAAATACCAACTCCGAAAAAGTATTGCCAGATTGAAAACCACATGTCTGTTAAAATAAAAAAATATTTTTGTTTAGAAAATTCTTTGTTTTTTTTTATTACTTTCAGAATTTTCTTGAAAAAACTAAGTATGCAATCAAATTTGAAAACTAAATGCCTATCGAAGAAAAAAAAATTTTAAAATCGTTCGACCAGTTTTTTTTAAAAAAGTCGATTTTTTTAAAAAAAACTTTTCGAAAAAATATTAGAAAATTTTTTCTGGTATGTCATTATAAGGCAATGTGTAGTTTTCATCTGGGAAAATTATTTAAAAAAATTCAATCCACCCATTTTCAAAATATTTCGAAAACCAAATTTAAATAAAAAAAAAAAATTAAAAAAATCGAAAAAAAAAGTTTTTGAAAATTTTGAAATGCGATATTAATTGAATTATAAATGACTTCCTGTGTGCAAAATTTTATTGATATCGGGATAATGGTTTACGATAAAACCGCATTTGAAAAAAACCGTTATATGAGAGGTACCGTTATAGAACAAATTTCGAAAAATTTATTCTAACTGAAACCTAAGTTTTATCAAAATTGTTAGAGCCGTTTTCGAGAAAATCTAACTTTTTGTTCAAAATTGTGTCGCAGGTACCGTTATTTTTCGACCTAGAGAAAAAATAAAAAAACAGCCACCGAGATACTACCTAATAAGTACTAACTACCAAGTTTGAAGCAAATCGGCCAATCCGTTTATGCTGTAGAGGCGCGAACAAACAGACAGACATACAGACAGACGGACGGAATTTCCGGACCCACTTTTTTCAACTTCTCTACTATCGTAATGTCATGTTTAATTGTTAGAAAAAAAATTTTTTTTGCAGAAATCCATAACCTGCATTTTAGTGCCTAAATCGCAAGTAAAAAGGCTACTTACTATTGAAAGTTGAAATTTATATTTAAATTTCAAAATTTAATATGGATGATTTTAAATATTCCGAAATCGTCAAATACACCCAAAATATGGTTGTTTTTATCAATTTCACATATTATAATTAATTATTGGATTTTTAATAAATATCTACATATTTTACAAATTTTTATTAACCTTAATTATTTCTTTAAAGCTCAATTGTCTGCGGGTAATTCAGCCATTGCCGTTCAAGCAATGTCGAATATGAAATCACAAGCGTTTTTTCGTGTAAACAACGATAAAAGTTGATAGTAATTTGCATGGCTCAAGAGACTAGGTGATGTTCGAGGTTAGAATTTTAATGCCTATATTCTTCCATCCACAGAATTCCTGCACAAGCCAGAAAAAAATTACCCAAATTTTGACATCCTGCCAAATTGAGGGAAATTTCTGGAAGCTTAATGTAAAGACAAAGACACTGCTTATAAAAGCCACCAAAACCCCAACTCTCAAGCATCCCAAGTTGTCCTCTCACCAGAGAAAACAAAAAGACAACTTCGTCCCCTTAGCAATCAAATTCAAATGGATAATCCTTCTTTTGTCCAACTCCAAATACTTACAGCCCCTATTCTGGCCCTTTGAATAACCCAGAAGCGTCCAGAAGTCTGTTTGCAACTTGAAGCCTTATTAACTGACTGTCAATTGTATATCCTCGACACGACAAATAAATTAAATACAAGTAAATTCAATTTGTCCACAAAAGTAGACACCGCACAGTTCCATTTCCGATGCAAGATCCCCGTTTTAGCTTCCCTTAAATAATCCCTCCATTGTGTCGATTGCTTTTTTTTTCTTTGTTGTTGTCAAATTTGGTTCCCTGATTTGGTTGTTGTTTTCCAAAAGGCATATCAAATTGATTAAAAGCTTTTCGGATAATAACTGAACGAACAACACGCCAAAAGGGGGCAAAGGGGAAAGAACAGGAACAAAAAACACAGTTCAAAGCCGTCGGAGCCGTCGTCGTCCGCTCCAGCGTCAGCCAATGTTCGTTTGACATAAAATATAAAAGGTTTTGGGCCGAGTTTCGGGGGTTCCTGGGGTAAAGCATTGTGATTTTTTTTTGTTAGTCTTCCCCTTTTTGGAGGAATGAATCAAACCATCCAAAGCCTGTAGATATTTGCCATCCCTGAAATGCCAGAAATTATTCATAAATAAGATTTATTTATTAATGTCCTTACATTTTGTGACTCGAATGGGACTTTGACAAGCGACACGGTTAGGTATGAAATATGAAATACAAATCATTGTCACCCAGAAACGGGAGTTACGGCACTCGAGTTGCAGGAGGTATAGGCTTCCTGCCAGCCGTCGATAAGTTGAACGGGAAGGGGGAGAGGAGCTATTTTTTTTTGTCGCGCAATAGGTATACATACATTCAAGTCCTCGTTCCTCTATCAAAGCTTAGTGGAGTATCTGGTCTCCATCCCCCGCATCGAGTCATCCTGCACGCAGGTAAATCGAAGAAGCTGCCTTTAGCGTTGATTTGGAATTATTTATTTTTTTTGTCGAAATCCTATTTGGGTTCTCGAATTTCCTTATTGGGTGATTTGGGTTATATTTCTCGAGGTTTTTTTTCCAGGACTGTATGGCTCCTGAAGGGAAGAAAAAGGAACAGAGTGTTATTATTTTATTTGCTGCAATAAGTTGGTTGTTGACAAATATTTTGTTGCTGCTTGATGGGGGGGGGGGGGGGGGTTGTAAGTGCGTAGGTGTCAACTGCTGTCACCGTTGGATGGGTGACACGAAAATTTGGAAATACGTTTGGGCAAAGCAATTGAAGGAAGCAAAGGGACGATTAGGCGTGATATTCTTTGGTTTGCAAAATTTGTAAATATTTTTAACCATTGTACCGTTTTTAAGGTTTAATAAGCTTATGGCCGAAAATAGAATATTATGATAGTAAGTAGGCTAAATAAGGATTACAAAAAAAAGGCAAATGTAAAAATTTTGCCAAGAAAAAATAAATTAGTATTAAAAAAGGACACTAATGTGGGAGGGTTTTACTTAAGCGTCGGAGGATATGTTTTGCAAACAAGCTTTACCTTTGAATGCCTGATGTTTTTTTAAGGTTTTTTTTTATCCTTCTAATAATAAATAAATATTTTTTCAAGTGCTTATGAATCTCAAAAAGGATCCCTGAGATATGGAGGTTTAGGTAAGTAAAGAATTCCAGGATTTATGTATTTTTTTTTATTTTCTGGAAATAAATTTTAATTGGACTTTGTTTAATAATCATGGAAGAAGCTTAAAAAAGAGCATGTTTGATCGTCCTCTACTAAATTTGTCAGTATTCAATAAATTGTAATGATGTTAAATAGCCGAACAAGATTTTGAAGTTTGAACAAAGTTGCCATAGGAGATCCAATCCAAGAATCCCTATATTTCACGGTACGTTTGAAATTGGGCTCAAGGGTTAACTGATGAGTATTTCTTGCGAGACGAGTATTACGGGAGAAATTTTTAAGGAGGGCGGGGGGGGGGGAATGCAACTGGGGTGTTCGAGAGGGGCAATTGTTTCAGCGGCAGTTCTCTTTCCTATCAATGCTAAAGCTGGATTTTGTATTCTATCAAGCAGGCGAAGCGATGTTTGTGAAGCACCTGCCCAGAGGTGGGAGTTATACTCGAGTTTAGGGCGTATACACGCTTTATAAATTGTAGCCAAATCAGAAGGGGAAAAAATACTTCTTAAACCGATACAGAAAACCTAAGCACCTAGCAGCATTCTTACCGATCTCAAATATATGGTCGTTGTAATGGAGGTCGTCGTTGACATACATACCGAGTACTGAGAACTTTTCGGTTTCTTCGATGTAAGCTCCATTCATGGACAATGGCATTGGGGGTATGTTTAGCTTTAACGACAGAAGACAGCATTGAGTTTTCGAAGCATTAAACTCCACACGATTCCTATTACCCCATTTGACAATGCTGTATAAATCGGAGTTTAATGAGCTTGACATATGGTACCGTTGCAATTGTACGTCCGAATTATCGAACGAATATGAAAGGCTTAATAATTTTTTTAAAAAATTATTTTGTTTTTTTAATATTTAGAAAACGGATCTGTAGATTTTTTTTTTAAATTTTTCTCCTACTAACGGGTGATTTTTTTGGGGTTAGGATTTTCATGCATTAGTATTTGACAGATCCCGCGGGATTTCAGACATGGTGTCAAAGAAAAAGATGCTCAGTATACTTTGACATTTCATCATGAATAGACTTACTAACGAGCAACGCTTGCAAATCATTGAATTTTATTACCAAAATCAGTGCCCTAGAAAAGTTGGCAGAAAATCCGCTTTTTTATCGACAGCGATGAGGCTCATTTCTGGTTGAATGGCTACGTAAATAAGCAAAATTGCCGCATTTGGAGTGAAGAGCAACCAGAAGCCGTTCAAGAACTGCCCATGCATCCCGAAAAATGCACTGTTTGGTGTGGTTTGTACGCTGGTGGTATCATTGGACCGTTTTTTTTCAAAGATGCTGTTGGACGCAACGTTACGGTGAATGAACCGAACACTGATTTTGGTAATAAAATTCAATGATTTGCAAGCGTTGCTCGTTAGTAAGTCTATTCATGATGAAATGTCAAAGCATACTGAGCATCTTTCTCTTTGACACCATGTGTAAAATCCCGCGTGATCTGTCAAAAACTAATGCATTAAAATCCTAACCTCAAAAAAATCACCCGTTATAAACTATAAATTTCTTAAAATTGACATACTCGAAAAAAATTTTAAAATATGTTTTCGAAAAGTTTTTCAAAAAAAACTTTTTTTTGAAAAAACTGGTCGAACGATTTTGAAATGAAAAATTCATAAAATAGAAAACAGCGAAAGAAATAAGATGGCTTACAATATTTTTTCCAAAAAACGTTATGAATAGTGTTTTTTTGATTTCATAAGAAATTTTCCCCAAAATTGTATTTCATATTGCTCGGCTAAGCCCTAGCCTTTAGTCAAATAAAAGAAGGTGACAACCTACATACATACCTACGTATTTTAAAGCTTTTTATCATCATAAAGGAACACAGAATAAATAAGGAGCCTATGATAAACACACAAAAACAACTAACAAATAAAAAAAACTATTCGATTACTACTGAATACAAAAATTTCAATCGAAAAAACAAAAGTTTACACCTTCCTATAAATAAACAAAACCACTGTGTTACCTTTAATATTGTCTCTATACCCACTCGCTTAACAGTAGTTGGAATGTGTATCTTAATTTTAGTACCCACCTTCCTTCCAACCTTATTATAGGTACCTAATATCCTTAATAAATTCATAAGTACCTACCCACACCATACGTTTATCGATGCATTAAACATAATTCAGCTATTTTAATTAATTTGATTTCAAAAAGTAAATTATTGTTATTGAGACCTATATAGGTCCCTATACCTAGCATTATTGCCCTACTGCTGATTCCCACGACTCTTTATGCCAGTTGTTCAAATTTTCCATACCAAAATGAAAATTAAACTGAAAAAAGTCCTTTATATCTTTCTATTAGCAAATTATTTATTATAAACAGTAAACAACAAGTGGAAAGATAATGCACTAAAAAACTGCAAAAGCTAACAATCCTACATATTTATGTGTTTATCCCTTTGTCGTGACGCATGTTCGTTCGAGCTTCAAACCACAACGATTCTAAAGAAAATGCAACTCAAAAAAAAAACATTAAAATAAAATCTTTGTCAAAAGGACGCCTGCACTTAAAAAGGATTAGCACATATGAGCAAGTACGTGCGACCCAGTCGTGCCTTTTATTTTGTTAAGCTGATGATCCTCTTTTTCTGCTTGTAGGAAACATGAGAACATCCTTCTATGTAGTTCCGTTTTGTCTGGTTCTGGCACTCATCTTTAAACCAGGTGTTTAATCGTTGTGAGTGTGTAAGACCCAGTACGCAGAGGAAACTTTTTTGATAATGTTGCTACTCGGAACAACAACCAAACATAACCTTATATACCTATTCACTTATCTTTTAGTTTCCATAGCATAGTGCAACCGAAAAAAAAGCATTATTTGTATCAGCGGCATATGTTGCCGGCCTTTTTAACATCGCCATCAATCCCGCTTTTGGACCGAAAACGAGCTGCATATCCTGATGCCCTAATAAATAAAAACAGTTAAAATATTATATACATCTGTACGAAACAACATAGTCTACTTTCAATCGTAATTGTGACAATGTGTAGCAAATAAAGATTAAATAGTTTCCTTCTATACTCGTTTCGGTTCGCTGCACAATTGGCTTAACATTCTGTTAAAAAGTTAGCCACCTCAGATAGCATTTTGGCCATGCTGCCATACAGGTTCCCATTACTTTATGCTGAAATAAAGTTTCCAGGATTGTCTTGCGTTAATTATGATATGTTCCTCCTGTTTCACAGTTGATTAATCAAAAGACTTCCATGCCCCTTTGTCAATGTTTACAGGTTAAAACTGCGTACTGGCTACAATAATATTTTGTTTCGCATCAATGTCGATCACCCCGAATCTGTTATCAAAGATGCTGTCATAAAGTCTGAATTTTCCAATTGCAAATGACAAACATCGTAGCTTACTTTTTTTTGTAATCCTTACAAATTTACTTCGGGCAATACGAATGAAGGATTAGTCTCATAAGGCAGCACCCTGCATGAAATCAAATATCCTTTTCTTCTTAACTTGAAACTGATTTCAATATAAAGACGACCATTTGCCGTCTGCTATCCTCCCAGTCCCTTCCTCAGGATGCGCGCCTGATGTAATAGCAATAACAAACGTGTGGCTTATTGCCCACAAACACATATGTGCCACTGTTTGGATAGCAAAAGAAAACAACAATAAAACCAACGAACGATTAGGACAGAACACAAAAGCTACTCCTAAATTCCCAATGCCAGGCAGTAGATATCCTATTGTCATCCTGGTTGTCTTCGATGCCATTCGCACTTTGTACCGCATGTGCGTTTTTCTTTTTCGTCCTTATGGCAGTGACAAATCACTTTTCACGATTTAACGACAAAAATCTTCGGGAAAATGGATTTTTCCTTCCATTTTGGTTGTCCTATTTATCCAAACAACACACAGTCCAGTGTCAAATGTCTTTGACAAGGAGTGGAATGATTGTGTGGAGGTGTGTTTGTTTGTGTTTGGAGGGAAAGAGATGGCAAAGGTTTTAGTTAAAGTGTGTTGGACTTTAATATTATTGTTGATTGTCAGTGATTTGTGTTCCTTTAGCAGCACGCACACAGTCTCACTTATTATTAATATAGAAAAGTCCTGATTGTCTATGCTCATGTATCTTCAGATAGCTTTTTAGTGGACATTGTGAAATTAATATGTTGACACAGTGAATGTTAAGATAAGCTGGCAGGATTTTTGGGCGGGTAAATGAAAATATATATTTTTCTTGGTCACTAAAATGAATTGTGATTAATTTTCTATTTAGGTATGACTTGGTTTTCAAGTTTCGTGTGATATTATCTTGAAAATTACTTTTGATACAATAAAGATTACTTTTGGATTTGTTGTATAATATATCATATACAAAAATCAAGCCTGCCCGGATAGAACAAGAAGGTCAAAATACATATAATTCATCTATATATGTATATAATATGTATACGCCTATGATTAACTTAAATTAGACGTATTTTGAATGGATATTGTAGTTCTATTTAATTAATAATAGTAAAAGAATTTTATATACCTACGATTTCGATTCTCAGATCTGAAGTTACTCAATGAACGTATAATATACATGTAGGATCTCGTTTTGATACAAACGAGTAAACTAACGAACGAAGACGAGACCATACTATACTTACACACCGACAATAAAACCAATATACGAATAGGGGACTAAAACGAACGACGACGACAATGACAGACAAGAACGTATGAACACGAGAGTTAGTTGAAGTTGAATAGACGACGCGAGAAGTAAAAATCGGAAGACGCGAAAAGTTAACTAGCATCTATTTCTTATATTCCCAATTTATAAAACCGATCTTGTGAAAATTAAAGTAGAACAAATCAAATGTCCATTAAGACAGTATAAAAGTGTTCAAAATAATCAATTAAATAAACTATTGTTCATTAAAGTTTGTGTGCGTATTTTTATTTTCTTTCTTTGATTGACTGCAATCGCCCAAAAGAAGTAGAAGTAATTTGTAGCATTTTTTCGTACGGAACCATAAATATGAATACAACTGCATTGCTGTCAACATAACGTATTTATATACGTATATTGAACGTGTTTTTGTCTACATATCTCGGTGGAATATTGTTCATCTCATATACATATAATATTTTTAAATTATCTTTCGATTCTCAGATCTCAAGTTATTCAGTGAAAGTATAATATATACGTATATTAAACATCAGAGATTCCAAGTATTAGATGAAAGTGATACCGATTTACTGCTACGAATTCCACAACGAGAATGGCCGATCGGTTAGTGATCCAGACTATTGGTACCTACGGACCCCGGTTCGATTCCAACATGAGGTAAGTACTTTTATTTAATATATATATAAATAATAAATAATCAACAACAATAATAAATAACAAATCAATTATAGAATGCAGAAACAACAAGAAAATATATATAAAAAAATATATTTGTTATTTTTCACCTATATACTAATATATATTATATTATATATAAGTATACAATATAATATATAGTATAATATGTCCAATATACGTTAATACGTTTTGGCCGTTGACGTATGATTTATAGCTTAAAATTTGCGCCATCTTATTGATTTTATGAAACAATCATCATCTTTGAAACAATTGTTCATCTTTGTGAAATATAAAACAGGTGAAAAGATATAAGTAATTGTGTAAGACAACAAAAATGGGCAATTAAAAAAATAAAAAAAATACTTTTATTCATCTTTTAAAAACAAATTATTCAAAAAAAGTAGCCGTAAATAATCTTATAACAATAAAGAATATTACAAAATTTGTTTCAAATTAATCAGTTGAGTACTTTCTGAGATCCTGCGTGATAAACAGCATAATTGTTACGTCGTTATGTAATAGTATAGATTATAATTATTTGTTTATTGAAAGTTGGTTTTTATTCAGATTCCTTAAAATTTATTCTAGAAATATCGGGTTTTCAAATAGGGACTTGACAACTTTGAACTCGATTTGTGAACGCACCCTTTCACTAATCATCGAACTGTCATTGACAATTTATTCAGTAAATTCTACTTTTTCATCGTTGTAAAGTACACATTATGGCGTATTTTGCGTAATGATCTTGGCTTACATCTATACAAGATCAAGCTGACCCAAGAATTGAAGCCGATGGACCATTTGAAGCGACGTACGTTCTCCGATTGGGCTCTGAGGAATGTGCGCCAAGACGATGAATTTCATCGCAAAATCATCTTCAGTAACGAAGCTCATTTTTTGCTCAATGGGTTCGTCAATAAGCAAAATATGCGTTATTTATTGGTCGGGTGAAAATCCACATTTGCTTCATGAAGCACCAAATCTACTAAAACTAAATGTTTGGTGCGATCGTCACGTTAATGTGAATGGCCAGCATTATTATTATTTTGGTCCCGAATTTTAAGATATAGATTTGGACGACATGCGGCTTCAACAGCATGGTGCCACAAGCCACACAGTACATCTTACAATCGCTTTATTGAAGAGTAAGTTCGATGAGCGTGTTATCCCAAGAAATGGGCCAGTCGATTGGCCGCCTCGTTCGTGCGATTGAACGCCTCTAGACTATTTTCTTTGAGGCTACGTTAAGTCATTGGCTTATGCCAAAAAGCCGATGACGTTTGAAGAGCCAACATTGAACACGAAGTAGTGGCCGTTTCGGCCGAATCATCGAAAATTGGGTCAAACGAATCGACCACTGCAAACGTGCCCGCTGGGGCCATATGAACGAAGTCGAGTTCCATTCATTTTGATTGTACTTCAATCCGATAATAAAGTTTTTGAAATATCTCAAATGGTTTGCGTTTTATTTAAAAAAAAGTTATCAAGTCCTTATTGAAAAACCCTTTAATTATAAATTTCTATTATAATTCAAATATTTTGGTGAACTATCAAAAGAATAAGAAGTTCTTCAATGAAGGCGTATAAATGTTGAAATGACCAAAGGTCTGAGGTGAAGACAATCAACCAAAATTTAGAGAGACGAGGTATAAAGATCAAATTTTAGTTTTCTGGCAAAAGCATCTACTTGTGCACGATGGCTGTAAAAAAGTACGATGTTCTGTCAGGGTCAGTAAGGACCTCATCAAAACATTTTACAACACCAAATATAAGCAACGTTTAGGATGTCATTTGGTTATGCTTTGCCCAAAAAAATATTCAAATCCAGCCCAGAGAGACCACGAGCGCAATGGAATAACACCGGAAATAATGTGGCACAAGAAAGTGAAAGGACAGCTTTGGTAACTAACTTCATCAAGAAGTTACTAATTCTAAAAAAACTTCTAACTATTCCACTCCGTTTAGCTCTTCGAAAAACAATAAATGTAAAACCATAATATGGATGTGTGTAAGAAATTACTACTGCCCCACCCATAACATCTATACAATATAATCCTGCCTCCCAATTCTCAGCCAAAATGCTTCATGTTGACAGCCCAATGAATCCAGAAAGGGTTCATAGGCTCGATATCCAAAAAACACCCCCCACCCCAGCTAAACCATCTCAACCCATCCACCCCAACACGCATAGGTACCAATGTTGAACACAAAATTACATTTGCTTTGATCATGTAATTTAGCCATCATTCGCAAATGTATATTGGAAGCAGCTACACAGGAGCAACATTTGCATGGACGGATTTTCTGTTCACGCGAATAATCCTGGGGTCGATAGCCCGGCAAAATACGACGAGGTTATGGCAACGCTAACGTTGTCGTCTCGTTTGCCTCCTTTTAGGCGTTTCGTCAGGTCTTTTTTACGTTCACACACAAAACATGGAAATGTATCTCTAAACTCCCTTCGGGGGAGTGGGAGTGAGAATATTCGTCTGACTTGGCTATATTCCCTGTCGACGACTACGTGCTAGTGCTTACCTTCGGCAAAGGGTGACATACAGGATTAGAAGCTTTGCTTTTGTTCGTTAGGCTTTACTTGGTTTGGAAGGCAAATCACTAGCATTTCCCTTAGAGATTTAAGGCAAAACAAAAACGCATAAAAATCCTAGACACAGTATCTACGATGGAGCTGGTTGGAGAGGGTAAAAAGTGATTTGGGGTTAGGTTGCTATTAAATGTGTTTTAAGCTGGAAATCGATTGGTTTTTTTTTTTTTTTTTTTTTTTGTAAGTTGATATCACATTTAAAGTAGGTGGATGATTGGCTTTAGCTGGTCTATGAATATATCTGTTTCCTTTATTGTCTGTATTATTACTGATAAACTGATTTAATTGTCTAAAGTTACTCAGGCTGCAGGGAAGACAAGCGTGTAAGGGATGTAAGAAGGGATGACAACGTGTGTTGCTAATCTGATTTTCTGTGAATCAAGGAGAAGTCGATATCTACACCAAGCTCTTCTAGGAGTGGATGGATTTTAATTTTAGTTATTGGATGTAGTTATACAACAATTGAGTTGATGAGCCTTTTCAGGATTCATTGGGCGGACAACATAAAGCATTTTGCTTAATATTCGGATTAGACCTTAGATGTTATAGGTAGGTGGTGGTAATTCTTCCTTACACAACTAAATGAATATTGCTTAATAATTTCACATTTATTGCCCGTAACCTCGTAAGAAATCCAGTACCGCCAGCATCAAGTGCCGAAGATTAGAAGAAGACAAGACTGCCAACAAGCCAGTTTCACCAGACCACCACCACGAAACTTCTGGTTCGATGACGAATGCAGGTAGGCCCATGCAGCCAAACAAGAGGCATATAAAGCGGCGCTGCAAAGAAAGACGAGAGCTGCTCGCGAGCTCTACGAGCAGAAAAGACGGGAAGAAGACCGGCTTCTTCAAAAGAAAAAGAGAGAGAGCATGAGAGGCGGGCGATCGAAGATATTGAGAGATGCTACTCCAGGAACAACTTTCGGAAGTTTTACCAACAGGTTAAAAGAACGTGCCAAGGAAAAAAAACTCGCACAGAAGCCTGTAGAGATAGGAATGGAAACCTCGTAGTAGAGTCACAGTCGGTGCTGAGTACATGGAAGGACCATTTCTGCAGACTGTTAAACGGCGATGTAGACCAAAATACCGCGGTCAGACAGAATGAACCATTCAACATGGACGATGACAGACAAAACTTCCGTCCACCTGACCAAAATGAAGTGAGGATAGAAATATCTAAACTAAAAAACACCAAAACTGCTGGACCGGACGGACTACCCGCCGAACTTTATAAAGCGGCCGGAGATGACCTGGTGGAGTGCATACCAACTCATTTCTAAAGTTTGGTCAGATAAATGGAACCCCAGGAATAAGTCTCCTGAATATCGCCTACAAGATTCTCTCTGCCGTACTATGTGGTCACCGTTTAATTTTGAAGATACTAGACAGATAGCCACAAGTTTAAAAAGCAGGGTTTCCTGGGACATAATACTTTTTTTTTAAAGTAAGGCCTATTCTTATCAAAATAAGAGATCATCAGCTTCTTCTGATTCTAAAGGAGGAATTCGTCAGCAACCTGATTGGCCCCTTTTCAAGTCAACGGCCTTGGCTCCGATAAAGCATCGCTATAACTTCACAGAACACAGACAGAAAGCCGAAGCACTTGGCAGCATTTTTTGCATTTTGGTTTTTCCAAACGCTTATCGTCGTCGTTGGCAAAGAAGTAGAATTTTTATTTAGAACAGTTTCTTTGGCTTTATTTTTAAATAAAAAAAAAAAAAACAATTCAATAAAACGTTATAATGATTAAACTTTATTAACTGTTTGACTGCAAGTTTTTTACTCTGCACTCTACCGTAACGGAGCTGTGGCGGTACCTTTGCGATTGCACATCCGAAAGCAAAAACATGAATCACCGAGCGAATATGAATGGAATCAGAGTTGAAACCTTCTAGTAAAAATTGTACTGAACGGTCAAGAAGATAGCTTCTTTTTCAACGAACAAGCTTGATGCCAAACTATATCAAATACCTTGGAAACAAATCACCAGAGGAACAATTGTTGCGACGGAAAGGATGGATGTATGTATGTTTTTTTTTTTAAACAAGGCAAAAAGAAATCACCCTATTGGAAGATGCTCTCAAGTTCGCCCGATTTAACCGCTTCAGTCTTTTTTTGGGGTTTTTTTGAAGTCCCGTGTTCACGTGAACAAGCCCGACAGCCCGAGACTCTGGAAGCCCTCAAGGAGAACATTCGACACGAGTGTGAGAATCTGTCGCCCGAAGTTCTCGCTGAAGTGATGAAAAATGCCATAAAACGAGCCCCTATGGCAATCAATTGTGACGGCGCCCATTTGGCCGATATCATCTTCTCGACTTGACCAACATAATTCTAAAGGTTCAAATAAACATAATCAAAAAACAGAACCAATTTTTTTCATTTAGAAAGAAAATAGAGCCTAACAACATCGGATGGATGACTTCTTTTGGCCCAACCTGTATTAACATGCGCACGCAAAAGGGATTTGTGTGTTGCCCTTATAGTGTAAAAACGCACTGGGCGAGCAAAGGAAGATTAGGAAGGTAGGGAAAGAAGGTGTCGATTAACTTTGGTTTTGAATGCTTGCAAATCGAAATGGCAAGGGGAAATCTCGCCGGGTAAACCATTTCAAATTCGTGTTGTTCGGCTAAAAAAAGAATCTCTATATTGTACGGTTCTTCTGAAATGTATAAATCGGAGTTTAATGAGCTTGACATACGGTATCGTTGCAATTGTTTGTTCGAAGGCGAAGGACGTGAATTATCGAACGAATATGAAAAGTTGAGGGTAGAGTCGTCAGCAAAACAGTTAGGTGAGATCATTTATAAAAATGAGGAAAAGAGTCGGAGACAGAACAGAGCCCTGGGGCATACCAGCATTTATTTTGTGGGAATCAGACTTTTGTCCGTCCAATACAACTTGTATTGAACAGTCCAGAAGATAACTTCTAATCCAACGAACAAGAGTATCATCGATCCCAAAAGCATGCATTTTCGATAAAAGAGATTCATGTCAATGCCTTGGAGATAGCAAGAGCAATAATCCTACTTTCACCAAAGCGATGTAAAGATTTGTTCCACTGTTCGGTGAGATATGCCATCAGATCACCAGTGGAACGGTTGCCGCGGAAGCCATACTGACGGTCATGGAGAAGCTTTCGATCTTCGGATATTCCTTAAGCTGACGGTTAAACAGCGATTCCATGACCTTAGAATGAAGTGATGTTAGTGCTATGGGTCGGTAGGAGGAGGGGAAGGATGGGTCACCTTTCATAGAAACAGTCCAGGGATGGTTCCCGTAAAGGTTTGGTGCCGATCGGGTGGAGGATAAAACAAATTTCAGGTTTTTTGGCAATTTTATTTTTTCAATTTTTGTATACAATGTTTTTTTTCGTATAAATAAATAAATATATAATTATATATTTTTGCAACGACGAATTTTTCTAAAACAATTGAAATTCGGAAAATTCTCAACAGGTGGCGCTGTAGGATTCACATTTCGCTTTTCACTTATATTCTAAATTCTTATTTATGGTCCGATTTTGAGGGGACAGTCACTGGTAGATAGCTGATGTTCTAAGGAGTAATTAATGCTACTTTTATTACCCCTAGGTGGCGCTGGGGTCCTTTTTTTAATTCTTATTAATGGACCCATTTTGTCGGGACTTTTACAGGCATAAAGCTAATGTTGTAAGGAGTAACTAGGGCTATTTTATGCATATCTATATATTTTCATATCAACAATATATAATTTTGTTTGTGTACTAACACAATTAAGTTGCTGGTGTTAAGTTACTGTTTAACTCGATATGTAGTGCTGTTTTCGGGATACAGAAAATGTATGGTATACTCGAGTAACGCCGAGTGGGTCAGCTAGTGCACTCTATCCACTAATATGGAAACGTAGATTTCCTCTCGTAAAGGTATGCAACACTCATAACTCGACATTTTTCATTTCCTGTGCTGCATTTGCAAAGCGATTTAAAACGCGGTAAATTTTTTTCGTTAATGAATGATGTTATACTGTTTATATAAACGTATATGTCAAATCCATGTCCTCTTAAAATTAATATAACAAAAATAAACTCAACCAACAAAAATACCATCATGTAACCTAATTACTGTCTAAACTCAGAACGTTTATTAAGAAAACAACCACAAAAAGAGCAGAATTGCCCGTCAAAAAACTTATATTCAAATCACATCTTCCATTTAAATATTGCTTTAACCTCAAAATATATCTCTGCTGACATAGATTCCGAACATTTTTTATTCTGGTTTTCCCACGAACTAAGATTATTTATTATCCTTAACCTGTAACATGTAACCAGTAAGGATACCCCCCCTCCCCCCTACACAGACGAAAGCAGAACAACGCAAATCCGAATCCCTCACATTTTGCAAACAGAATAACTAACTATCCTTCCCAGAGTGTCCTTTCTCTTATTCCAAAGAGTAAAATAAGAAAAAATAAAAAAATAAAACAAAAATCCCAATCCGAATAGCCGACATTAATTTCCTTTCCAATTTTTTTTTCAACTACACGCCTCGTAAGCACTTCCTAACCGACTAGGAGCGTTTTATTTTTGTCTCAATTTTTTCCCAGGACCTTCATTTAGCGTCCATATCGCCCTCAGACGCCAATCTCTACTTAAAAAGAGAACGTGATGTGAATCCTTTATTAGAAAACTAAGACACACAGGAAAATGCAAAAAAAAAAGAAAATTCTTATCCAGCCCATTCCTCCCCCCTTAAGTTTGCAGCTAACTACCCAGTTTTCTGGTTGGATAAATTTATTATGCTTTGCAATGATTCATCATTTTTTTCCTTAGGTTTAACCTTGGCCGCATACCTACCTATGTAGATCCTACAGGAAAAAGTCTGTCCTTGATTTGAATAAAATATTGACTGAGGAAAATAAATTGATTATATATTTAACCTTTCTTGCTTCCTGAGTAGCATACCCTTATCCTTCCCGTGTCATCGTCGCGTCATGAATTATGAAATATAAATTCTTAGAAACTTTAGGTCTTTTGTCTGGAGTGCCGCAGTGAAATCCAGTTTTTTGTTCCCTTTTTTGCTGTCACAGCTTGTTATCCTTAAAATAGGATTAAACTCATAAATACCTGACGTGTATTTTTCCTGATTACCTCCATTTTTTTTTCCTTTTTGTGTGGTTCGGTTGTGTTTTAGTGCATTCGGTTATGGTAGATCCCATTCCCCTTGCTTGTTTCGAAAAAGCTTACAACATGTACTCTAAAGGAATTACGAAGGATCAGGAAGAAAATATGAGATAAATTTAGAGGGTGTTTCCGTAACAAGAGCCCCAAGCTCAAACAAAAGTTTAGTTGTCTTGAGACGACAACCATTATCTCTTTTAACGGATGATGGTTGTCTGTATTTAATATCGGCGTACGCTCCACTAAAATCCGGAAATTAATTTAATTGCAAAATCGAAAATGAATGTTAAAAACTATGACTTGGTAGTTTAAATAACTGTTTCATCTTAGCCGCTGTCTTAACGCAAAATATCCGGTTTGGTTGGACATGGCGGCGAACGGAAAGGGCAGATTGGTCCACAGAAATACAATTCTTTTGCTATCGTTTGAGAACAATCCTCATGCAATTAAAATGATAATAAAATTTGGTGACGACTCTTAATTGAATTTTAGAAAGACTGATTGATGCCGTTTCCAGCATCCGAATATATGGACATTGCATTTCCTCGGTTGAGGTCATCTTCTGCTTGTGTGCGTCATCTGAGTCTCGGTCTTCCTCAACTGCGCGATCCCTCTAGGGTGGAATCAAAGACTTTTCTATATGACCGAGCCATCTGAGGTGTTGAATTTTTACTCTTTGAGCTTGGTCTGTGCCGCTGTACAACCGGTACAGTTCTTCATTGTATCTTCTTCTCCACTCTCTGTTAATACGGGACCAAAAATCATCGGGAGAATCTTTCTTTTGAATCGGCCTAAAGTGTCCTCATCCGTGCCTCTGCACCATAGAGTAGGACTGGCATGCTGAGGGTATTATAAAGGGAAAATTTAGTTGCCCGAGAGAGGGCTTCGCTACTCAATTACCTTCTAAGTCCGACGAAGCAGCGATTGCCAAGAGTTATTCTTCGCTTGATTTCAGCGCTGGTATTGTTGTCTGAGTTAATAGCGGAGCCCAGGTAGACAAAGTCCCTAATTACCTCAAAGTTATAGCTGTCTATCGTGACATCGATGTTGGGTGTCTCTTCTTGATGCACCATATACTTGGTTTCGCCCTCAAAACTGCTAAGCCCATCTTCGCTGCTTCCGTCTCAATACTCACAAAAGCGCTACCGACATCACGCTGCGTTCTTCCGATAATGTCAATATCGTCGGCATATGCGAGTAATTAGACCGACTTTTGAAAGATCGTGCCTCTGGTGTTGGCGTGAGAGTTCTGGACTATTTTTTTAAGTATGATGTTGAAAAAGTCGAATGACAGCGCATCGCCTTGTTTATAACCTTTTTTGCTTCAAAGGTGTTGGTGAGGTCTTCACCGACCTTGACGGAACAGCGTGCGTTTTCCATCGTCATTTTACACAGGCGGACGTGTTTGACAGGGATGTTAAAACTTCACTTTGCTCCATATAACTCGTCTCTATAAATGCTGTGGCACGCGGCTTTGAAATCTATGAAAAGGTGGTGGGCATCGATTTGGTTTTTGGTTTTTTTCTAAGATCGGACGTAATGTGAATATTTGGTCGATAGTGGACTTCCCTGGCCTAAATTTGCACTGATATGGACCTATCAGGTTGCTGACGAATAGCTTTAGGCGTTCACACAATACAGCCGTTCTAGCTGTTCTTGTTCTTGTAGCTTTTGACTTCATTCCTGCAATAACAGCTCTCCATTTCCTCGATCGCGCGCTTCTCATGATCCCTTTTTTTCTTTCTGAGAAGCCGCTGTTCCTATTTCCTCTTCTGCTCGTAGAATGCACGGGCAGTTCTGATCCTTCTTTGCAGCGCCGCCTTGTATGCTTTTTGTTTAGCTGTGTGTGCTTTTCAACACTCAACATCAAACCAGGGGTTTCATTGTGGTGGCCGTGTAAGATCCAACACTTCAAAGGCGTCTTCTCTGATGGCATTTGAGCAATGTTGTCACTGGTTCTCAATACTTGATGCTGGCTGTAAAGGATTCCTTTGGAGGTTATTTGAGACTCGATCGGAAAAGGACCTGGAGATTTCTTGCGATAGCATCCATCCCACGTTAAACTTCCTTACAGTATTACCTCTTCTTGGCCTTGGTCGGGATATCCTCAGTCGTACCTTCGCTACAACGAGGTAGTGGTCCGAGTCAATGTTTGCCCCATTAGAAACTGCATTCATACCTTCTGAAGCATTCCAACTGATGAAACAATCAAACACGGCTGTGACTAGCTTGGAGGCTGTTGATGCAATCCCAAGATATTGATTGTGCTTAAGCTGACATATACATAATAAGGCAAAATCAGGCCCAACCATATGATTGAAAGGAACATAAAACATCGAAAAAGGATTTTATTCACACTTTTCCTTAAATCATATAAAAAACATGGAATTTTTGCCTATGTGTTATGGCTTTTTTAGTAGGAGAGGAGCAAACATTCCCATTAATTATGGACCACAACGTCCTTCAAGTGGTTGCCTCGGCGGGCTTCGTAGTAGCGTATTCCGTCACTTCAATTTTCCAAGATCTTGTTGATGGTTTCAGGCTGTAGCTTACCGATTGCTTGGATGATATTGGCCTTAAGTTCTTGAATGGTTTCCGAATTGTTGACATTACATCGGTTCTTCATGGTTCCTCACAAAAAAGTGCAAAGGAGTAAGATCGCATATCCGAGGCGGCCAATTGACATCGCCAAGACGGCTGATAACACGATTTGGGAATTTGCTGCGCAAAAGATCGATTGTGGCATCGGCTGTGTGGCATGGCGCGCCATCCTGCGTAAACCATGGGTCGTCCAAATCCATGTCTTCAATTTTAGTATAAAAACAAATCGGTGAACATGTAACGCCCCCCGTTAACCGAAGCGTTGATCCCAGCGTCAATTTCGAAGAAAAATGGTCCAATGATGTCCACTCCACAATGCGCACCAAACTGTCACTCTCTGTGGAAGCATTGTCTTTTTGACAATAACGTGCGGGTTTTCCGAGCCCTAGATGCGACAATTTTGTTTGTTAACGTAGCCGACGAGATGAAATTGCGCTTCGTCAGAAAAGATAATTTTTGGCCCAATAACGTTGCCCAATTCAAGCTGTCTAAGTCCCAAACTGGCATTAACGAAGCGGATTGTCGTGCGCCTTTAATTGATGAGTCAATTGGACCTTGTAAGCGAATAATCCGAGATATTTGTGCAGAATTCTTCTCAGTCAGCCTAGTGCGTAAAACGTTGAGATCGTTGGCGAGTTGATGTTCGTGAATTGGCTACAGCAACCAAATTTTCGTCTGTGCGCGTTGTTCAAGTATAAAGTGACTCATTTCGTTCCGCGGAAGTATGATACTGACTTTTTTTTAAATAGCCTATGGTTTAAAAAGAAACTACTAGATGGTCAACCCGGCCACCCATTATACAAAGTCAAAATACATTAGTTTTGCAATAGTAGTTGTAATTTGTATTTGATTTTTGTTCACAAAAACACGGATAATCATTTTAATTTGTCGTATATATTTATAGCCCGACTACGTTTGTGCTAACCTCAATATTCCGTTTGTATATCCTTAAAATGCTGAAAACCGTAAGAATTGGAGATATAAGGACGGGCAAAGAAAAAGCTTTCCACAATTATTTGGTCCGACAAAACGAAATATTTCTACACTAAACAGTGCGCCCAAAGTTCAACGGTAATCTGATGGGCATTTCTAACAGTGCAATTATTACGGTGGAGTTCTTTTAGGGAAGGTATGCAAATGGCTTTTTTCCTGGAGCACTTTTTTTCAAACAAAAAGGCTTGAAGCCAAATCCTATCAAATTCTTTTGAAATGCCAAATGCAAAAATATTACCTTCACCAATGAAGAAATTGGCTTCACTTTTTGGTGTAATATACCATCAAATTCAATTTTTCGATTTGTTGATTGTGAGGAAGATTCGCAATTTCATAGATATACTGGAATGCTCGAAAAGAGTCCACATAAATAGGAAAGCTGAAAAATCTTACTTGAGCCAGCGTTAAGGAAAATCTCTTCAAAATAATAGTGGTTCAGCGAATTAGTTAATAGGAGTTTTTCTTTTTTTCGTTCAAACCAGAGTCTGAGTTATCAAAAAAAAAAATTTGTATTTCTTTTTTCGCTCAAAGCTTTAAGATCTTTAAAGCTGCATTTCTTTTTTCGTTCAGAGAATGATCAGAGCGTGCTCTGAGAACCCTGTATATGCTCAGGAAGAGTTCATTGAGCATTCTAAAATAAAAGGCACGACTGGGTCGCACGTACTTGCTCCTGTGTGCTAATCCTTTTTAGGTACAGGCGTCTTTTTGACAAAGATTTAATTTTAATGTTTTTTTTTGAGTTGCATTTTCTTTAGAATCGTTGTGGTTTGAAGCTCGAACGAACATGCGTCACGATAAAGGGATAAACACATAAATATATAGGATTGTTAGCTTTTGCAGTTTTTTTAGTGTATTATCTTTCCACTTGTTGTTTAGTGCTTATAATATAATTTGCTAATAGATAGATATAAAGGACTTTTTTCAGTTAAATTTTCATTTTGGTATGGACAAATTTTAACAACTGGCTTAAAGATTCGTGCGAATCAGCAGTAGGACAAAAATGCTAGGTATAGGGACCTATATAGGTCCCAATAACAATAATTTACTTTTTGAAATCAAATTAATTAAAATAGCTTAATTATGTTTGATGGATCGATAAACGTATGATGTGGGTAGGTATTAATGGAATTTATTAAGGATATTATTTACCTATAATAAGGTTGGAAGGAAGGTAGGTACTAAATATAAGATACACGTTCCAACTACTGTTAAGCGAGTAGGTATAGCGACAATTTTAAAAGTTAACACAGTGGTTTTGTTTATTTATAGGAAGGTGTAAACTTTTGTTTTCTCGATTGAAATTTTTGCATTCAGTACTAATCGAATAATTCTTTTTATTTGTTAGTTGTTTTTGTGTGTTTATCATAGGGTCATTATTTATTCTGTGTGCTTTTATGATGATGAAATGCTTTAGCAATATGAAATAAAATTTGGGGGAAATTTTTTTATGAAATCAAAAAAACACTATTCATAACGTTTTTTGGAAAAAATGTTGTAAGCCATCTTATGTCTTTTGCTGTTTTATATTTTATGAATTTTTCATTTCAAAATCGTTCGACCAGTTTTTTCAAAAAAATGTTTTGTTTGAAAAATTTTTCGAAAACATATTTTAAATTTTTTTTGAGTATGTCAATTTAAAGAAATCTAAAGCTTATACTAGGAGAAAAATTTAAAAAAAAATCTATAGATTCATTTTCAAAATATTTAAAACACAAAATATTTTTTTTTAAATTATTAAAAATTAAAAAAAATGGTTTTGAAAATTTTAAAAAGCAATATTATTTAAATCATAAAGTTCTACATATTTTGAAAATTTCATCAAAATCCGTTAATTAATTAACGAGAAAGTCTGATTTTAAAAAACCGGTCATATGGGAGGTACCGTTATAAAACTTTTTCTGAAAAATCCATTAAAATTAAAAGATAGATTTTGCACAGAAAACATCATTCTGAAAGTTTTATCAAAATCGTAGGAGCCGTTTTCGAGAAAAATAAGTTTTTCATTAAAAGTTATATGGCAGGTACCGTTAGTTTTAGAGCTAGAATGCCAATTCCAAAAACTGTCGGGTAGAGCACTCTAAAAATACTATATACCAAGTTTGAATCAAATCGGCCCAACCGTTTGGGCTGTAGAAGAACTGTAGCGGATACTCTTTATCACAAATTAACATTTTCCACCGTTTTCCAAAAATGATTTTTAAATTTATTCTAATAATTCAATTCCGAATTATACTGGTTTTAGATGATAAATTGCAGTCTCAAATATTCATTTTAAAACCACGACACCTAAACAGGTAATAAAACCGCAACATAAAAACATAATTTGAGTAGTTTCCGAACGCGACCAGAAATAACCTCACACATCCCTGAAGTTATACCTTCTTGTTTCTGTAATTTTATGTTTTTACATCATTTCAACTTACAACCACTGCGTGTGTCACATTAACATAAATAAATTTTCTTCTCTCAACTTTAAGTTTGTGAATAAAAAAAGATTAAAATAAATGTTTTAATAAAACGTTTAAATAGAAGAATCGGGTTTTTCAATAAGAGCGCTACAAAAGTTTTTTTTTATATAAAACAAAAACGGTTTCGGATATCAATTAAATTCTTTATTTCTGTGAAAGTACGTTTGATTCCATTATGTATGGAACTCAATTTCTTTTGCATGGCCACCACAGGCACGCTTGCAGAAGTCCAGACCCTGAACCCAATTTTCAACGGTTTTCAAGCATAAATCGGCCGATACTATTGCAATTTCACGTTCGATATTCGTACGAAGTTCATCAATCGTCACTGGCTTGTTGGCATAGACTATAGACTTGACGTAGCCTCACAGGAAATAGTCTAACGGCGTCAAATCGCACGACCGAGGCGGCCAAGCGACAGGACCATTTCGTGAGATAACACGTTCTCCAAACTTGGTTTCCAATAAATTGATTGTGACATTCACTGTGTGGCTTGTGGCGCCGTCCTGTTGGAACCACATGTCCTTCAAGTCCATATCATCCAATTTGGACCAAATATAGTCGGTTATCATTGAACGGCAGCGATCCCCATTCACAGTAACGTGCCGGTCTTGATCATCACGGAAGAAGTACGGCCCAATGACGCCGCCGGCCCATAAACAACACCAAACCGTAATTTTTTCGGGATGCAATGATGATTCATGGAGTACGTGTGGATTGCTGCCTGACCAATACCGCATATTTTGTTTATTGACGAAGCCATTCAGCCAGAAATGAGCCTCATCGCTGAAGATGATTTTTCGATGAAAATCCGAATCATTTTCAAGTTGTTGCTCAGCCCAATTCAAAAACATACGACGCTTCTGGTGATCAAGCGGCTTCAGTTCTTGCGTCAATTTAATCTTGTAACGATGTAGGCCAAGATCTTTTCGCAAAATTCGCCACACAGAGATGCCCAACGCTTGAGGACGACGTGCGAGAGACACATTTGGTCTTTCTGCTACTGAAGCCTCAGCGGCAGCAATATTCTCGACACTACGGGCACTTCTTTATCTCACTGGCACGGGAACATTTTGTACAGTGCCTGTGGATTCAAATTTTTCCACTAGACGCTCAATTGTTGATATGCTAGGACGATCCATAAATTGGACGTAGCGCTCTTAACGTTAAGGCCACTGACTCCGAATTTCGGTAGTAAATTTTAATATTTCGACTAGTTGTTGGCTCGTATATCTTTCCGCCATGAAATGGCAAACCTTACTGAAGAGAAATGTCAAAAGAGCGGCAAGAAATATAGAGTCGTTTGCTGTCGCTGTCGCTCTTCTTTTGTAGCGTCCCTGTTGAAAAACCCTTTACTATAGAACTACAACTTGTTGTGTACTACCAAATTCGCTGGACGGTGGAGTTATGGCTATTTTACAGGGCTAAGGCCAACAAGATCTTCAGACTCTTTTAGTGGTTCTTTATCGCTTAATGTTCAATTTGTTGAAAAACCTTTTTTTTGCGATTGAGAACTGCAAAGCTCATCTACTAAACGTCACACCGCAGCAGCCATATGAAAATTTTAATAATAAGCCAAACCCAGAGCAGGTTTTATTGGCTTATAAAATTCCATTAATCCGTTTGTTGTTATTAGATTTTTCTTTCTTTTTTCAAATAACTAAAAAAATCAAAATAAATCAAAAAGGTAAACAATAAAAAGGTCTAGCTTATCTTTTTTTTTTAGTCTCCCAGTTTTGTGTATGTTCTACAAATTTTTTTAACACCCTTTGCGTTAAAAAAAAAAAACAAATGCAATGCTCCTATGTCCTCCTCACTTTTATCTTAAGTTTGAGGATAATCCTTTTTTCCTGCTTCACAATCATGCGGTTGTTGCAGTGTTTGCCTGTTTCTATGACACATTGTCATCACTAAGGATCACCAACACTTAACGGTGATTCGTTGTGAGTACCGTTTTAAATTTGATAAAATGTCTCAATACAACAAAAGCTTGATCCTGAAACGCAGCAAAAAGCAGAAGAAGCAAAGTACAGTACAGTACAGTACATAATGTATGTCAACAAATACCTAGCGACGACCAGAGTTGGCTGGAGCGGACCCACACAGTCCCACCACACTCTAAGGATAGATATTCGGATATAATAATACGAAGGACAATGCGCGAAGAACGACGAATGAAATGAAAATAAATAAATAACGAAGGTATGTCATGTCATAAGTTGCGTCGTTCTCCATAAATCATGGACTTTGCCAGGGCTTGTGTCGAGCTGCACGGTTGGGGCTGTGCTGTATTACAAGTGCTGTTCTACAACAGGATTTCGTTATGGATACCTTTGGTTTGGCGGTGTGGTGCACGCTAAGGACTATGAACGGTTCCCACAACGTTCCTGATACGATGGTGGTCCTCATGGTGTGCGGTGTGTTCTTGCTCTTTCATTTCTTACCACGAGTTTAGCTTGCACCCGCACGCTGCCACTTAAACGCGACGATTGACGGAATGCTCCCTCACAATATGCAATACGGATGAACAACAATTGCACCGGGAAAAGTGCAAGGCTTCGTGCTAAAGAGATATGGAATGGAAGGTAAATGTAGATGAAAGGATGTTGAAATCCTTTTGGAGGATTTACCTGTGTGTTGTTTTCTTGGTGTTTTTTTTTTCGTGTTCGTGTTGCTTTAGTTTGGTTTTTCATCCGATGGTGCTTGTAGCTGTTTGGAAGATGCAAGATTGGAATGGGAAAAATGGTGCAAACAAGCTCTGCACACGTGTGGAAACAATGTTTAATATTTTAAAGGTTCAAATTATTTCCATTGTCCCTTGATTTGTTTGCAAGTTTTGTTATTCTATCCCGTTTATGTTCCGTGTAAATGGAGTGTTCATAATGGATGAGGAATAAAGAGATAAAAGTTTGTAAGCATTTTTTTTTATTTTCAAAGGTCATGCCAGGTGGATAATAATTTGGAATTCTTTTCAAAGGATTTTGCATAGTAGTAGGACTTAAATTGTCGATTTTTATTTATATATCTTTTTATTTTTTTTTTTGAAAGAGATTATAGAGTATTTACATTATTGGAGATGAACTGTTCGTTATGTAACATACACATTTGAGTTAAAAAAAAAATATTTAGTTTATAAATCAATAAATTTCGGAAATATGAAAATAAGATGACCGACGAGGCTGTTTTATTAATAGGAGTCCAGTTATTCGACTTTTAACGAGTTTTCTGCGCTGTATGATTCCATGTCGGAAATTGTTTCACTTTATTATCGCACGCGATTTCAATGTACACAATTCCAATTGACTCCGCTATTCTGGTCAGACAACACCCGAAGGAAGGTATGTCGAGCTCTTTGCCGGGTTACATCACCTTACCCAACTGATCGATGTGCCAACGCGTATACAAGATGTTGCTGGGCAAGCCACCCATACTCTTGACTTGTTTCTTACTGATAAATATACCAAAAAGTGTAACTTCTCCATTTAGCACTTCAGACCATTGTGTCATTTCAGCTAATTTCTCATTCTCCACCCATCCAGTTAAAGAAAAACTTCCCACCAGGACCGTTTGGCAATACGAGAAAGCCAACTGGGACGGCCTGAATATTTTTTTCCGAAACTTTAACTGCGCACTATGCTTCCTCGATAGTGACATTGATGCCAGTACTGAAATGATCACAAATGTGATTCTTCTAGGGATGCGTGCTTTTATTCCTAAATAAATAAATAAATTTATTGGCGCGACAGCTCCTTAAGGAGCCAAGGCCTAGTGACTTATACTCTCAACCATTCCTGTGTGTGTGTTGTTACTCTGCAAGAATGGAAGGGACCTACAGTTTACCGCCGAGTCCGAACGGCTACATGAGATGCACTTTTTCGAGACAAATTTTACTCTTGGAGGTTTTGTCAGTTCCTCGCAAGAGGCAGTAACCCAGAAAAAAAAGGTGGCTAGGAGCTGGATTTGAACCCAGGTTCTTTCGCTTAGCAGTCCGACACACTAACCACTAAGCCACGGGGCTTTTATTCCTAATAGAGTTAAAAGCATCAAGCCTAAAGAAAAGTCTTGGTTTAATGCTGAGTGTAAAGAAGCTATCAGGCTCAAAGAAGTATGTTTCCGATCCTACAAAGCCAACCCTACAGAGGAAAACCAGAAAAAGCACAAACAAGAAAGGAACTCATGCAACTCCGTTATTGAAAGAACCAAATATTTGCATGACCAAAAATTACGGTAAAAAATTCTGCAATGCCCCAAAGGCAGTACAAATTTTTGGTCATTTGTAAAAAATATTAAAAACTCCTCAACATCTTCGGTTCCAACGGTCATCGACAGTAACAAACCAATTGTTTATTCTTCAGGGAAGGCAAACTTGCTCGCTCATTTCGCTGCCAGCTCTTCGCTGCCTCATAGCAACGTTGCCCCTCCTGTACTTAAGAATGTACCTTTTTCCATGGGACAGATTTTTTTTCTGCACTTGCACAGAAGCCAGAGTTCTTAAAGATCTCGATATACAAAAATCTGCTGGCCCGGACGGTAAACCCCCCATTCTTTTCTTCCTACTCTTCTGGAATCTTTCCTAGAAGATGAAAAACAGCATTTGTCCAGCCTATCCCTAAGAAAGGTGACCTACCGACCTATAGCACTAACATTCCTTCTTTCAAAGGTCATGGAAACACTGATTATCCGTCAGCTTAAGGAATATTTCGAAGATCGTAAAGCTTCTCCATGACCGTCAGTATTGCTTCCGCGGTAACCGTTCCACTGGTGATCTGATGGCATATCTCACCGATTAGTGGAACAAATCTTTACATCGCTTTGGTGAAAGTAAGATTATTGCTCTTGATATCTCCAATGCATTTGAAAGAGTTTGGCATGAAACTGTCTTATGGAAAATGCGTGCTTTTGGGATCAATGATACTCTTGTTCGTTGGATTAGAAGCTATCTTCTGGGCGTTTCAATACAAGTTGTATTGGATGGTTTCAAAGCTGATTCCCACAAAATTAAAGCTGGTGTGGCCCAGGGCTCTGTTCTGTCTCCGACTCTTTTCCTCATTTGTTTATATGATCTGCTGTCTGTACCTTCTAATCCACTTAACTATTTTGTTTACAACTCTACCCTCAGCTTCTCAAATTCGTTCGAAATTCACACCACGACCTATGCTTTTGGACGTAAAATCGCAACGGTACCGTATGATAAGCTCATTAAACTCCGATATATACAACATTGTGAAATAGAGTATTAGCAATCGTGTGGAGTTTAATGCTTCGAAAACTCAATTCTGTCTTCTCTCGTAAAAGTTAAACATACCGCCAATGCTTCGCAAACATCATTACATCATCAAACAAAAAAGAACGTTAAGGTTAGTAGGAAATAAAAATGTCTGAAACAATTGCCTCTCTCGATCCCCGACGCACTGTTTCATGTCTTTCCTTATTTTATGTTCACTCGAAGTAGCCAGCTGCATTTCTTACTCTCGTAATACTCATCATATCATCCTTGAGCCTAATTTCGGACGTACCGTGAAATATAGGGATTCTTTTTTTAGCCGAACAACACGAATTTGGAATATGTCGCGATGGCGATATTTTTCGTTGCCATTTTGATTTGCAAGCATTCAAAACCAATGTTAATCGACACCTTCTGTTCTTCCCTCTCTAACTTCCTAATACTCTCGCAGTGTGCTCTACATGAAAAGGGAAAGAACAGTCCCTTGTGGGCGCGCTTATTATAAAAAAAAATTAATTATGAAAAAAAGATCTGATTTGGTTTCAGCAAGATGGAGCTTAATCGCATTACCCAACCAAGTGGTGAATTTGAATGGCTACCGCGATCACTCCATACTTCTTTTTATGGGGTTACCTGAAGGAAAAGGTTTATTATAACCAACCAAAGGTAACACTAATCAGAGACAAGATTTTAAATAGTTTGTTTAAAGTCTTAATGTGGGTCCACACTAAAGAAACATTTGTTTAAAAAAAAATTCAGAAACATTTCTGAAATGTTTCAGAAACAAAGAAACATTTCTGAAATGTTTTGTAAATGTTTCTTAAATGTTTAACAAAAATGTGTCTTTGGTGTGGACACACCTTTACAGAAACACATACAGTATCTTCTAGGGCTAAATAAGCTTAAACATTAATATATTAAAACAATATTATAAAAGTTAATGTTATTCTAATTAAAACTTATTTTATAAAAACAATTCAAAATAAAAAAACAAAAAAGAAAGATATGAAATACATTTTTATTACCAAAACATTTTTATTACCAAAGTAAGCCATATTGCAATAATTCTGATTACATAAAAAAAAATGTTTGCATAAACATGATAATTTCGTTGTAAAATCCGCATTAAATTCAATTATCCGCAAATCCAACCACAATTCATGGCCACAATAAGCTTAAACGCACTTTGTCCCTATTGCAACACAACAATACCACTCCCACTCATGCAACTATAAAGTTTAACAAATCCCCTTCGACCACTTCCGGATTTTTCGATTAACAAAGATTAATAACCCAAAACTGTAGCTACCGATCCGGATTCAAAGGTACAAACAACACAAAATTACACAAATCAATACGTCACTAGAAAACCACAGCATCGACAATGCGACGTCAATGAAACTTAACTCCCTAAACAAGCTTTATAGAGTTTGAGTTTCCACCGATTGCAGAGGACAGTCATCTGATGGTTGAACAACAAACAAATCAAAAATGGTGGTCAAAGCAATAATAATTGTTTAACCGCAAATGCAATATGTCAATTCAAGAGTATAGAACAATTTTAAATAAAAAAAAAAATTATTTATTTATACAACCGACATCTATGAGATGCAAAAGTTGCTGTTGACAGCACACAACTTGTTGATGGAGGTTTTGACATTTCTGGTATTTATTTTTGTGTAGTTAAAAGTTGATGAGAGTTTTTCGTTTGTGCGCACTGAAATTATAAATATGTGTACCTATATCAATCAATTAGAAAATAAATACCTTTTGATTTAGCATAGTTTTGATGGCAGGCAGCCCCGGATCTAAGGGAGGGGCAAACTGGGACACGTATAAAGGTGCATCTGCTTGGCAGCACTCATCGTCACAACTGGGGTTTCTTTGGTAAAGCCATGTGAGACGGGGCACTTCAGAAGAGGTCTCTTGAGTCTCATTTTTGTAATTTTGCAATTGATTCTCAATGCTTGATATTTTCAAATACGGTATAGAGACTACATCTGCGATGACTTGCGATTGTATCCGTTCGATTTCAAACTTCTACCACAGCGTGGTGGTCTAAAGATGATGGAGATGGAGAAAATAAGGCTCCTCCTCGGCAGCGTAATCTCCTTCGTACTACAGCTCAGTCACAACAGTTAATATACATATCTGGGCCCAGATAGTATCCCTGCTTTGTTCCAAAGAGTGTATTTTCACTGCGTAAACTTTCTCATCATCGTCTTATTCTTCTGGTCTTTTTCTGAATAGATGCCTCTTTTATCCAAATTAAGTGCATTTGCACTCGCTGAAACTCTCGTTTCTTGGATACGTAATTATAATCATCTTTTGAACCGATCCATACAAGAAATTTTGAACGGATTCAAGTCGTATTTTTACAAAACAAATATTGGTGCTCCTAAGGCTCTGTTTTTTGTGCGACTATTTGTCTTATAAAGGGTGTTTTTTTTTTTTAGACGTGTGGTTTTCAATCTGGCAGTACTTTTTTCGGAAATGGTCTTTTTGACAGCTATTACTTGATTTATGCTCAGTTTGGTTTGCCATTTCATAGTACTCCTGAACAACGTTTGCAAATTGTTCAAATTTATTACCAAAATAAGCGCGAAGCATAGCGCGCTGCATCCTAAATTTGGCCGACTTAATCACCCAGCAGAGTCGGTAATTAGAGCAACTATGGATCGGTTTCGCACCACGTTTACTCTAGTGGATAATGGGCATCCTCAGAGACGCCATACAGTGGGCACCGAAGACGCTATTGCTGATATAGCAGAGTATCGAAGAAGACCCTGTAGGCTTTAATCCATGCGACCGGAGTGTTATTTGCACAATTCTATGTACAATTAATGTTCTTTTCACATCGAAGGCCTTGTAAATGATATGTATGTACTATGTTTATATCGTATATTGTAAGCATATTCTTAATCTCCAAACTGTTAAATCGTATGATTTCTTAAATGTAAAACCTATGTATAATGTATATGACTTATCCGTTAATCTTTATCTCATGCACATGCAACTCGAAGTCTATGTAAATTATGTTCGTATAATAAAGAATCACTTGTTAATTGTCGTTTGAAGAAAGAGGGTGTTTTAATTTCGTCGCATCCTACATATCAGAAGTGGAATCTGTATACCCTGATTTTTTTTAGTCTTAGTTTTGTGTTACAAAAAAATAACTTAAATTTATGTTTTATGTTTGAAATAACGATCGGTCGTTTTTAATAAAGTAAAGCTTACTTATTTTATTATGGCTAGAGTGCAAGCTGAAAAATTTTTGCATGAAGCAACAGTAGCTTCTTTAAAAGAAAAATTGAGTAGTTTTGGGCTAAGTACTGAGGGTAACAAACCCTCGTTGAAGATGAGGTTACAAGAATACCTGGATGATTTAGGTGATCGAGAAATTTCCCTCCGTTTCCCAATTGCTCAAGACGGAAACGATGATGCATCTACTGTTGAGGAAGACTACTTTCAGCTTGAAATAAACGCGCTTCAGGACAAAGTAAGAAAGCAACAAGAAATTGTAAGGCTAAGAGAACAACTTGCATCCCTATGCAGAACAAATGACAGTGCCAGCGCCACATGTTCTATATCATATAAGAACATCGAAGACTCTGTTCCTTATTTTTCTGGAGATGATAACTTTCCATTAAGCAGAGGGTTAGGACTTTTGAAGAGGCGAAGACATTACACAAATGGGAAGAGCAGCAGTCATTCGTTTATGCGAGACGCAGTCTTAAAGGAACCGCGAAACTATTCCTGCGCTCTTCTAGTTACACAACTTGGTTGGACCTTAAGTCAAGCTTACTTCAAGAATTTCACCGTACAGTGACATCCGCCGACGTTCATGATGCTCTAAAATGTCGAAGAAAGAGAAGGGACGAAAGTATTCATCAATACACTTTCGCGATGCAGGAAACTGCGTTTCATGCCGATATTGAAGACGAGGATTTGGTCAATTACATTATAAGAGGGATTCCAGATGCTTTTTGCAACAAACAATTACTCTTAACTGCAAGAAGTATGGACGACTTGAAACAAATGCTGAAAAAGTACCAGAAAATGAAATCCTATACATCAGATAACGGACCAACATCTTCAACATCGATGACACCTTCATCAGCAAGCACAACCAAGCTAACAAATCGCTTGGTTGTGCTTTAATTGCAATGATTCTGGACACATTGCAAGCAGCTGCCCAAAGCCGCGTCGTGAGAAAGGTAGTTGTTTCAAGTGTGGTAAGCAAGGCCACTTAGCACACGCTTGCAAGACCACCTCCATCAAGTCAACCGCAAATCCATCTGCAGTTTTTTTGGTACAGGAGCCTGAACATGGAGATGAACCTAACGAAGATGAAGTAATAAACAAAATATTTAGCGACGACTTTAATCTTCATGTTAAGTACTCATTTTTAAATAGTCTTACTAATGATATTTTCGAATTTCAAGCAAATACTGTGGTAGATACAGGAAGTCCCATTAGCTTCATAAAGGAACAATGCATACCACCTCTTGTAATCCTGCCAATGAAAAATGACAACATCCAATACTTTGGAATTAACGAAGCAAAATTGACAATACTTGAACAAGTTAAATGTATAATTTATGTAAGTGATAGTTCCGTAAGTTGCATGTTGCATATAGTCAAAAATAATACAATGACAAATTCTGTTGTTCTCGGAAGAGATTTTTTAAAAACCAGTAATATTAAATTATATTATGATAATTCTATGATTAATTCAATAAATTTTGCCAAAGATAATGAAAATGAGAAAATTAAAAGTAATGATGCCTGCTGAACAAAAGTTGATAGAAATTTTGACAAAAATTATTTCAAAAATAATTATTTCAATTTTAACGAAACAAAATCAAATGAACCAAATTGTAATGGTAATTACGCATTTTAAAGCATTTCATCATCATAAAAGCACACAGAATAAATAAGGAGCCTATGATAAACACACAAAAACAACTAACAAATAAAAAAAACTATTCGATTACTACTGAATGCAAACATTTTAATCGAGAAAACAAAAGTTTACACCTTCCTATAAATAAACAAAACCACTGTGTTAACTTTTAATATTGTCTCTATACCCACTCGCTTAACAATAGTTGGAATGTGTATCTTAATTTTAGTACCCACCTTCCTTCCAACCTTATTATAGGTACCTAATATCCTTAATAAATTCATAAGTACCTACCCACACCATACGTTTATCGATGCATTAAACATAATTCAGCTATTTTAATTAATTTGATTTCAAAAAGTAAATTATTGTTATTGAGACCTATATAGGTCCCTATACCTAGCATTATTGCCTTACTGCCGATTCCCACGAATCTTTATCCCAGTTGTTCAAATTTTTCCATACCAAAATAAAATTTGAACTGAAAAAAGTATTTTATATCTTTCTATTAGCAAATTATGTTATAAACAGTAAACAACAAGTGGAAAGATATTACACCAAAAAACTGCAAAAGCTAACAATCCTATATATTTATGTGTTTATCCCTTTATCGTGACGCAAGTTCAATCGAGCTTTAAACCACAACGATTCTAAAGAAGTTGCACACCAAAAAAACATTAAAATTAAATCTTTGTCAAAAAGACGCCTGTACCTAAAAAGGATTAGCACACGGGAGCAAGTATGTGCGACCCAGTCGTGCCTTTTATTTTTTTATATTCACGAATCCTTAACTTGCCTTATAGTTCTTATAATCGCAAATAAAAATAAGAAAGGTGAGAGTAAAGGTTGAAAGCAAGAAGAAATAAAAAAAAGAAATAAAAGTAAAGATATTTCTTTCTTTACTTTTATTTCTTTTTTTTATTTAATATAAAAAAAAAAAAATTGAAAATTAAAAAGCCACAAGTAAAAAAAGGTTATGAAAGTAAGCATAAGTAAGTATCTTCAAGCGCGGTAAATTAGATAGCGGCTCAAGAAGAGGTCGAGACAAATTTACATATTTACCCAAACCGAAGAATCTTTCACAGCGATCGTCGATGGTGCACAATTTCCACAGCGTAAGTTTTCTTTTACATAAGCTGCTTCTTATAATATTGACCTACGTAAAAAACTTACAATACCTGGCTTATTTTAAGAAATTATTAAAATATTATAGAAACAATTAAAATTCATTAATAGGGCACTAAGCATTGCCCCGTGTGGCTTAGTGGTTAGTGTGTCGGACTGCTAAGCGAAAGAACCTGGGTTCAAATCCAGCTCATAGCCACCTTATTTTCTGGGGTACTGCCTCTTGCGAGGAACTGACAAAACCTCCAAGACTAAAATTTGTCTCGAAAAAGTGCATCTCATGTAGCCGTTCGGACTCGGCGGTAAACTGTAGGTCCCTTCCATTCTTGCAGAGTAACAACACACACACAGGAATGGTTGAGAGTTTTTTTATGGCTGAAATTTCTTTTTCCCTTTTCTTTCGAAGAATTATTCTACTTAACTTTAATCTTTTTTATTCTACCTTATCCCTACTAAAAATCTAAATTAAAAATGCATAGAAATTACATATAACTAAGATAAAAAAAAAAAATTTTTTACTTGCGATTATAGGGACTATAAGGCAAGTTATGCATTCGTAAAAAAAAAAAAAAAAATTCTAACAATCAAACATGATATTACGATGATAGAGAAGTCAAAAAAAGTGGGTCCGGAAATTCCGTCCGTCTGTCTGTCTGTCTGTCTGTCTGTCTGTCTGTCTGTCTGTCTCTCTGTCCGTATCGATATCTACAGCCTAAACGGTTGAGCCGATTTGATTCAAACTTGGTATATAGTATTTTTAGAGTGCTCTACCCGACGGTTTTTGGAATTGGCATTCATTTCTCCAAAACTAACGGTACCTGCCATATAACTTTTATTAAAAAACTTATTTTTCTCGAAAACGGCTCCTACGATTTTGATTAAACTTTCAGAATGATGTTTTCTGTGCAAAATCTATCTTTTAATTTTAATGGATTTTTCAGAAAAAGTTTTATAACGGTACCTCCCATATGACCGGTTTTTTAAAATCAGACTTTCTCGTTAACTAATTGACGGATTTTGATGAAATTTTCAAAATATGTAGTGTTTTAAAACATTTTTAAAACATTTTTTTTTAAATTTTAATAATTTTTTTAAAAAAATATTTTGTTTTTTGAATATTTTGAAACGGATCTATAGATTTTTTTTTTTGATTTTTCTACTATAGATTTCTTAAAATTGACATACTAAAAAAAAATTTAAAATATGTTTTCGAAAAGTTTTTCAAAAAAAACATTTTTTTGAAAAAACTGGTCGAACGATTTTGAAATGAAAAATTCATAAAATAGAAAACAGCAAAAGAAATAAGATGGCTTACAACATTTTTTCCAAAAAACGTTATGAGTAGTGTTTTTTTTAATTCATAAATTTTTTTCCCCAACATTTTATTTCATATTGCTCGGCTAAGCCCTAGCCAAGCCATTAGTCAAATAAAAGAAAGTGACAACCTACATTACATACATACTTACGTATTTTAAAGTATTTTTCATCATCATAAAAGCACAGAATAAATAAGGAAGCCTTTGATAAACACACAAAAACAACTAACAAATAAAAAAAACTATTCGATTACTACTGAATGCAAAAATTTCAATCGAGAAAACAAAAGTTTACACCTTCCTATAAATAAACAAAACCACTGTGTTAACTTTTAATATTGTCTCTATACCTACTGGCTTAGCAGTAGTTGGAACACGTATCTTAATTTTAGTACCTACCTTCCTTCCAACCTTATTATAGGTACCTAAATCCTTTATAAATTCCATTGGTCCCATATTGGGACGTATAAAGGTCCCTTTACCTAGCATTATTGCCATACTGCTGATTCCGACGAATCTATATGCCAGTTGTTCAAATTTTTCCATACCAAAATGAAAATTTAACTGAAAAAAGTCCTTTGTATCTTTCTATTAGCAAATTATATTATAAACAGTAAGCAGCAAGTGGAAAGATAATACTACACTAAAAAACTGCAAAAGCTAACAATCCTATATATTTATGTGTTTATCTCTTTGTCGTGACGCATGTTCGTTCGAGCTTCACCCCAAAACGATTCTAAGGAAGTTGCACGTCATACAAAAAATATTAAAATAAAATCTTTGTCAAAAAGACGCCTGCACTTAAAAAGGATTAGCACATAAGAGCAAGTACGTGCGACCCAGTCGTGCCTTTTATTTTGTTTTGAATTATGATCCATGCTATCGTCTAACATTGACCAATGTACTTCAATTTGTTATGAATTGAAGTACAGTAGTTTTTTTAGTGGGGTTGTGTGTGTTTTTGTTGAGGAGGATGTCAGATGTCAGTGAACCAGAGTAGGTTTCCTGACCGCCGCAATAAAGGGGCAGCTTTGTCAAAATCTGAGTACGAGCTGCCAAGGTCGACACGCAGTGTCAGAGTGTGGGATCTTCATAAACAACGGGGAGAGTACGATAACTCCGGCATTAAGATTTAATAACGGTTTCTCGTTGGTAAGGGGGAGGGGGGTATATCTCCCCCCGTTTAGGAGGTTGGGCAATTTTCGAAAAAAATGTCTAATGGAAAAATAAATATTTAAAAACAACGGCAACACTTAAAATACCTTACTATAACGGTTTCAAAAGCCAGAAATTTGTGCTTTAATCCTACATTTAAATTATAAATATTATTTGTGCCAATTCAAAATATTTGCATTCAAACTCTGCATTACATTTTAAATGCATTTAAATGTTAAATTTACCGTTTTGGGCTAGAAAACAGCAGTTGACATCCAATAAAAAGTTTATTTGAATCTAGATCCGATTTTTTAAACGCCACCGTAATACGCAAATAAAAAAAAAATCTGAAAAAGTACTTTAAGTTACTTTCAATTTTCTCAAAAACTAGTATACATAAAAGCTTTCGGTTTTTTTGCGTTTCATTTGAAATTGATATGAGCATTGACCACAGAAAGAAAATTTTTTTCCATTTTACAATTTTGAAAAAAATTGGTTAAATTTTTTTTTTTATCAAAATTTCGAGTTTGAATACGAATGTTTTGAAAACTATTGACGCCAATAATTTTATTTAAATGTAGAATTAAAGAGCAGATTACTAGCTGCTAAAACCGTTATAGTAATGGTTTAAAAGTGTTGGTTTTTAATATTTAGTTTTCCATTAAAGAATTTTTTTCGAAAATCGCTCCTACCTCCTAAATGGGGGGAGATAGAGCCCCCACCTCCCGAAGTAAAAAATACTTGTATTTAACCCCTCTATAAGAAACCGTTATTAAATCTTGGCGCCGGAGTTATCGTACTCGTGCCTTAATAACGTACTCAAGGCAACAACATCTTTTGCTTATTGAACAAGGTCTGGTAAGTGTGTGAGAGTGTCCGTCCGATGTCCTTTCAGTCAAAATCTTGGCATGAACGTCTGACCACATGCGGATCAACAATGTCGCCTACCGACGCACCTAGCCGTGCCATATGCACGCATGCCAAGTGTGATCACGACAAGTACCTAGTATTTTCAGAAGACGCAGCTACAGACGTCAGAAAATTTGTGTAGGCATTATACCAGCATACCTGGTATTTCTGTGTATCATTGTATTTCTCCTTAAAATACAGCTCTTGGAGACCTGGTGTTAACGTAGCTTAAAATAAAAAGTTTCAATATACGCCATCTTCTACTCTAAGTACCCAACAACCCAAATAAAAAAAAAGTTTTGGTTAATTTATTTAAAAAAAGGTCCTATATGTTGCTCGAGTAAATTACCTATTAATTAAAAAAAGATTTGTTCAATTTCGTTTTGCCGTTCTTGCGTTATGCGCGGTCAGGAGTTTCGGCTTCAATTTTATTATATATAGTGATGTTGGATTAATTTATCGTACATATGCAAAACATCCTATTTCGAAAATTGGTAACAAATAAAGACTTCCATTTTACACATTAAATATCATCAACATTATTTTTGAAACGGAATAAAAATGAATGAAACAAACAAACTACTACTTCTTCTACTCGGCGTCAATTTGACAGGATTAGAGCTTAGGATTTGTGTGACGAAATCACTTGGTACCAATTTGAGTACTAACTTTAGGACTAGGACCGGTCCTAGCGTTAGAACTCTGTGAAACTCTTATTGGTTACTACTATGGCTAGGATTTTCATGCAAATGTATATTTTTGATAAGCTTTAGGAGCAAGGGAACAACAAAATTTAAAAAAAATATAGAGAAAAAGAACGTTAAATTTATTTTAAAATTTTTTTTTGTATAAATCACGTTAAATAAAAAAATAAATAGCCAAATCGATTTTTTTCGATTAAATTTAATTTTTATTTTTAAACAAAGTTATATTATTCATTTATATAATGCTATTGATGTTTACTACAAAAACCCATATCATTTTATAAATCTGCCACAAAAATTACGTAATTTAAATAATAAATCTATATCTATCCTGCACATATGTGTGTTTACATATCTCTTCATATAAAATTGAAATGCATCTGATAATTATTCATAAATACATACACATATACACAAATAAAAAAGTAAACTTTTCCGAATAGACTCCATTTGTAATTGGAACAACAATTTGTGTTAATCCCATTTTATAATCGATTTTCATAGAAATGAACAAAATAAATAAACTGCATTGCTTGGTATTTGATTGCAGGATACTCCAAACGGATGCGGATACGGGCTGGCAAAACAGGAAGTACAGCTGTTGGATGTCGACATGAACAAGAACACGAACATCATAGACCTTGGCAAACACTAATTTTCTCTATTTCCTGGTTTTTGTGTCCTTCGGTGCGGTTTTGTTTTTCACTTGATTTCCTTCAATTCTAAAAAAATAGTCTGACAAAAATAGTCCTTTTTTTATAAATTTTTTGTTTGATTCTTAATAAAAAAAAAAAAACTTAACAGGATTTTTGAATACGTTAAGTATATAGAAGTTTGTGGGTTCTTGGCCTTATCCTTGAGTGGGGACATAATATGTATATTATAGAAAAATAAAAAAGAAAATATTTTTCAAGTTGTACTTTTGCCAAAGGCTCAGACTGTCCCCTGAAAAAAACCCAAACCACCACACAACAAAGCTCCATCCATGGCCATGCCAAGTATGCTTCTACCTTCCCACAAGAAACTCCATACAAGAAAGTATTGCATAAACATATATGTATGAGGAAATCGTTAATTCAATATTTTCAGCTCTTTCAGGGATACCATAAATCAGTCTTTCACTCAATTTGATTTACCACCCCTAAAACCAGCCAGGAAGGTCGTTGCTGCCAGACTCAAAAATAGCTCAAAAGCCCTTTCGAAAAACGCGCTCGCAAGCCCGACCAAAAATCCTAGACCGCACTTTAAGGCAATGGCCAATTAATAACGTTTCCTGAAGGATATTTACGTCTTCCATTCATTCAAAGGGGCACACATACCCCGCTATGGCATGTCGTTGTCGTATTGAAAAATAACAGCCAAAATGGAAGTAGCTGAATAAACACGCCATCTTGTGTGCGCTCAACGCAAACTATACACAATGACAGCTGCACAAAGGATTCAATCCGAAAATAAATAAATATTCCGCAAACTAAGTTCCTTAATCAACGGAAATGTAATTGAAGACATTTCTCAGTGTGAAGCCGTACGTTTTATATCCAGAGTCGTCAGAATTCTTTTTCGTCCTTTTATCCCTTTATTTGCCTTACTTTCTCTCCACCTTTATAGCGTTTCAATCAAATGCGGTGGCTAATAAAAATTGTTTGGCAGTGGCAGGAGCCAGGACACCCCAAAGCTTCTTATGAAACTCCGGCTCCTGGTGTATTCGAATGAATGACATGAATTTTTGATTTGCCATCGAGTGGCGTGCAACAATTTGAACAGAAATAATACAAAATCAAATGTAACTAAATGAGGTATGAGGTATGAGCTGTGAGGCATGAGGTTAAGTATCTAGATGTGTCCTTGGTATTGTGCAAACATTTGTAAACGCGCACATCACAATGCAAGGACATTTTTTGGTGAGGCGGTGCCGAGGGAGGGGCTAAGGAGCCAGGACAATGATGAAGGACTAGCTAGAGCTAACGATCGCATCATTCGGGGCATTTAACGTTTTGTTCTGGAATTCCCGAGCGCGTACGAGTTGGAAATAATAATTGCGAATTACCATAAAATATTCAAAAATTACAAAACAGCCAGGCATGAAGGATACACGTACACACGTACAAATACACACAAATCCATAAAGACTAGGACACGAGCGCAACATGACAGTTGTGTGGGCCGTGTATGAGGAGGGGGGTACATTGAACAAAGAGAGAAACGAACAAGAAAAATATGGAAAATTGATTGTGCAAATATTTGAGGACTTAACGAGAAAAATGGAAATATCGTTTTTTTTTCTCCTGTGTTAACCTCCCCATACCTTGACATGCTGGAAGGTGCCCGGGCCCCCCTTCACTCGTCAGCGTCACACATTAATTCAGCAACGGAATGGAGTCTGAGTTTTTTTTTCCGCGCTGACAGCATCATTTGAAATGTAAACACTGGAAATGCTTACACATGTTTCAAACACGCGCAACTGCTTCAACGTGGATTGGAAGGTAAGTGTACTAACACTTTTGAAAAAACCAGTGTTTTGTCACCCATTCTTTCAAACGGACAAAACTATTGAATCAACAAGGTTGCATTGCATAGGTTTTGTTTAAATATGCCTATGAGCGTTTAATTGATTCAACGATTTTATATGAACTTTTCAAATGTAGGTTGCGATTTTCATCTGTTTAACCATCTGGGTAAAACTTATCTTGTTTAATGAAATTCAACAAAATTCGTTGGATTTTTTAATTTTAATTGAAGGATTTCCAAGAAATTACACAAACTTTTTAAGGAGGAATAAACATCTGTTTTGATCCTTATTTTGTGTGGTTGTTCTCGGAAATAAATACTGAAAACAGTGGTAATGGTAACCCACGAAATATTTGACAAATTTATTTATTTTATAAATTTCTAATGAATCGATTCTTAAAAAGAATAATTAGAAAGAGAAATGTAAGGTTGTCACTACAAACATTTTTCTTAGAAAAGCTTCTTTTTGTTTTTATTTCTACCTGGAACGCATTCTTGTGTAAATGTGAAATTTCAAACATACATATTGAATAAGAAAATAAATTAACTTTAGTTGTTTAGTTGCTCGATTAATAAATCTTGCAATTCGGCTACTTTAACATAGCTTGCAATGTGAGTCTCCTGACATTTTTCATTTTCTCATCTATTTCATTAAATACTTTAGTCTTGCCCCTTCATATTTGATCAGCTCGGTAGGTATCCCATTGCCTTTAATTCTTTTCTATCTCTTCAAAGTTAGTGGCTGCAGCATTAGGTGTTTTTAAGTAAGTTGATCAGATTTCCTTTCGGTTTTTGGTATATTTTCCAAATGTTTCGGAAATGATCCGAATCTTGTGAAAAAGTTTTCATGAACTAGTCACACACTCAAATATTTTTTCTGAAAGCATTTTCAAGAAATCAAATCGCTTTCAGAGACGTTTTCAGGAAAGGGATTTTCAGGTCGTCACACTATGAAAGTTTTGCTTTCAGAAAACTTTTTGCTTTCTGAAAGTACTTTCCTTTCATAGTGGGTCTTGTGAATAAAAAAAAAGTAAAAGCTCTTTGTAGAGGAAGCTAAAGCTAACTAGTCATAGCTTTTGCTAGTAGCTTAAGCGAGACTGTTCTAGCTTTAGCTTTGTTTTATGTGAATAAAAAAAAAAAGATTTTACTAAATAGCTTATGCTGCAAAATTCTTTTGTTTGTTTATACACATTTCTTGGATTAGGTAGCTTTAGCTAACACTGATCGTACTCATACTATAAATGTGAATCTTTGTATGTTTGTTTACCAATCACACCTCAACTGCTTAACGGATTTGAATGAAATTTAGTACGTATATAGATAATGTGCTGGAAAGAAACATAAGCTACTTTTTATCCAGGAAAAATTAAGACCTGGTTAAGAACCGTCCAAAATATTGAGTAAAATGTATTAGTATGTATTGTATATTTGTATTAGTATATAATATATATATATATAAATTACAGGATTCATTATACAGGATACTTTTATTCTGAAAAATTCCCCTTTCCTGCGGGAGAAATCTGAATAATTATTTTTAGCGAGTTTTGATTTAAATAATACCAATAACCTAATCTGAAGTCCACACAGACGAACTCGCTGGTAGAAGCAAGTATTTTATAAATCGGAGACCCAAGGAAAAGGGTAAACTCTTGTAAACTTTCAGCTGCATTGCATTGAATGTTGCTTCTACATTAGTGCTGTGGAAGCCTTTCCCATTAACATATACACATATGAACTCTGCCATGTTCGCACTATTACTAAAGAGAATTCTAAAACTAAATACTAGTCAAAGGTTTCTAGACAGGGGTGTAGGAATCTTGATATTTTTGTATTTTTAATCACACAAATTGAAGCTTAAGCTGGTTAAGTTCCAATGCCATTATTTTTATTTTTTTAATTATTTAAGAAGTATAAGCATAAAGTTCAAAATAAAGAAATACAAAATGCTATGCTAAAAAATTGTATTTTTCTTCTGACACATTAAGAATGACATTTGAGCTCTAACTTGATCTGACATTTATCAGCTTCTTTGGTCTGCTATGTTCTGACCTATAGGCTGGTACTACAGGAAATTACTTAAAGTTCTTGGATAGCATTCAAAGATAAGCTTTTAAATGAATGGAGGCAGGAACTTCATAGATACATTTTCTTCACTTTACCATCGACGTATTGTCTCTTGTGTCTCCTATTTAAGAGTTACTTTTGTGGTCAGTGCTCTATCGAAATAGCCAGATCCATTCTTCCGCTTAAACATTTCAACCGTAATTCTCACACTTCGAAGAATCTTCATCAGTTTACCCTTAAGACCGATCATACTGTCAAGAAGAGAGATTCGTTCTTTAGCCGTACTAAACGAATGTGGAATGCTTTAAGCGGGGATCACATGGGACAATGCAGATGCCAAGACAATGGGACAAGACAATCATTGTTCCATGCGAACAATTGTTTCCAGGACAAGACAATTGTCATTATATTGTCCTGCCAAGCTATCTCTGATAACAATATCGACATCATCCAACCCCGTTCAAGAAGCTCGGACAAAACAATTGATTATTACCCCATTGTCTTGTCTTCGTGTGAACGCTACTTTTCCCGGCTCTGCTATTATCTCCGCTTTTCCTAATGCTCGCAAAGTATCATTGGCATATTTAGAGAATCTTAAGGCCCTTGAGTGCTTTCTTCTTCATAAGAGATTATAAAGCTCAAAATTGCTTGGATTAACCATGAATTTTCTTCTATCTTAAAAGTTCATATTCGCAAAGAAATTAGATTTGTGACTAACGGGTGATTTTTTTGAGGTTAGGATTTTCATGCATTAGTATTTGACCTCAAAAAAATCACCCGTTATATCTGCTTTAGAGTCTATGTTATTATCGAGGAATCACAATTACCAGTTAAAGATCCTAAAGAAATTATTGAAATAGTCCCAGTTGCCTTTCTCATACCACCAAACGGATCTCTAAGGAACTATTTTATTCATTTATTTATTCATCAATTAGAGTACAATGCTCTTACAGACTACTTAACAAAACTTAAAATGTAATAAAATTATTAAAACTAAATTTGTATCTAGGTTCCAGAGCTCAAAACGGATAACAAGTGAGTTTTAAAAACATCTCTTTTGCAAAATTTGAAAAAATCAATGGATTCATTATTTGATACTGCATTTGCCTGTCTTAAGCAGTGCGTGATAGGCTCATTCAATCCATAATTTACTCTGTGATATGGTATACGAAATGTATCAAAGGCTCTAAAAGCATACGACGGACAGTTTAATCCTACCATACTCTGTAAATGCGGACAATTTATTTTATAAGCTATAATATCTCTCACAAACATTATATCAAAGTATTGTCGTCGTATTTCAAGAGTTTCAAGCCCAAAAAGCAAGCATCGACTTTGATATGAAGGACGAGGTATATTCCACCGTAAAATATAAAATAATTTTCTGGAAAGCCGTATTTGAATTCTTTCTATTCTATTTGAATGAACATAGTAGAACGGATTCCATATTATACAGGCGTATTCCAGAATTGTTCTTACGTAGGAGAAAAATGAACATTTTAAAGTAAAAGGATCCTTAAATTCTTTCGAGTTTCTCATGATAAATCCTAACAAAGAGCTTGATTTAGAGACAATATATTCAATGTGACTATTAAAGCAAAAGTCTTAAGTCTTAAGTCTTTAATTTCATATATTTTAGCAAGTTTAGTATCTCCTAAGGAATAAGCAAAATGAATAGGGCATGGACGGCGACAGAACGATAGACTTTGACACTTGGATACATTCAGATGTAAGTTGTTATTTGAACACCAGACAGAAAGATTAAACAAATCGTTTTGCAGCTTTAAGGAGTCAGATGGTTTTTTCACGGTACTATATAGCTTAACGTCATCAGCAAAAATAAGACATTGAGAATGAATCAATGTATCAGGAATGTCGTTAACAAATAACAGAAACAGTAAAGGTCCCAGGTGACTACCTTGTGGGACACCTGATGTAACTTGTATGGTATCTGAAATGCTATCGTTAATTCTAACAAACTGTGTTCGTTTACATAGATACGATTCAATCCATTTTAGTAAATTAGAATGAAAACCATATCCAAAGCTTCGAATTTTTATGTAAGATATGGTGGTCGTCCCTATCGAAGGCCTTGGCAAAATCTGTATATATTACGTCGCACTGGGATCCTTTTTCAAGTGCATTCAGCACACAATTGGAAAAAATGGCGAGATTTGTGCTGGTAGATCTACCGCTTACAAAACTGTGTTGTATTGGAGATATTTCTTTTTTCAGTGAATGCATAAGCTTTTTATTCACCAATTTTTCGAAAAGTTTTGGTATAGTTGATAACTTGCATATAGGGCGATAGTTACTTATATAATTTTTGGAACCTGCTTTGTGAATCGGAGTAATAAAAGAACTTTTCCAACAATCGAGAAATATGCCTGACTCAATAGAACGATTAAATACAATGCTAAGTGGGAGAGCAATTGCTTTTGCAGAATTTTTGAGGACTATAGGAGGAAAACCATCAAATCCAATGATTTTTATCTGAGGTCAACAATAGTAACTCATCGAATACTTCTTCAACAGATATAATAGGACTTTTTATATCTAATGATTTTGAGAACTCATTTGCAACAAATGTTGTATTGTTAGAAGAAATGACTTACACCGATTGGAAAAATTGGGCGAAAAGATTGCAAATGGTTGATAGGTCAGATGATGTAACATCTAAATACCGCATTGTCTTAGGAATACCTGTCGATTTTTTCTTGCTTTTTATAAAACTCCAGAAATATTTGGGATTGCTTTTCAGACTAGATTCTACTTTGAATATACAATGCTTGCAAAGGAACTGATTAAGATGGGCTTTTGAAGCCAGAAATACTTTCCATATAATTCAGAGTCCCTATTAGAATTACGATATAATTTGTATGCCTTGTTTTTACGATTATTTAAATTAATCAATTCTTTGTTAAACCACGGGGGTTTAATAAGATTTCTCATTCTTTTTTTAGGGATAAATAAATTTACTGCTTCTCTTAGTTTGCTTGTGAAAAATTCATAGGCATTTGTAAGTTCCAAATCGCTTAAAACAGACATCCAGTCAACAGAATTACAAAAATTGGACAATGACACATCATTTCCATTAGCATAATCATAAAAATAGCTTGAGCTCAAGCCGTAAGAATTTTTAAAATATTCATAAAATGTTATTGATTGTTATGTTAAATGCAAAGTGATGAGGAGATTTGGAAAGTGGAGTTGATGAGATCAAATCTATTTCACCACGAAGTTCCTTGTCAATAAAAAAAAGGATGCGATTTAAATAATTAGGGAAACTATTAATCTGCTTTAAATTAAACTCAGTTAATCTATCAACAACCTCACTTTCCACATCATATCTTACTGATTATATTGCTGATTATTAAATAGTTCGGCACTATGATGACTCTCATTCAACCATGTCTCAGAGAGGGCAATAACGTCATATTGCTGTGATGCTGAGAACAGAAGCATTTCCTTAAATTTAGTTCGAAGCCCACCAGTGTTTAAGTAAAAGAAATGAATTGAATTTTCATGCATTGGCAAGACAGCTGGATTATCTTGAGTTGAGAAATGAAGGAAAGCATCAACATCATTCTTGTTATCATTTAAGTGGTTTGAGCTTGAGGCGAAAGTCTGGTTGTAGAGTTTTTTGAAGTATGTATGAACTCTCTTACTTGCAAGACCCATAGGCCAGATTGAGGAATCAAGAGCAATATTGGAGAGATTCTCTGGAATCGCGACTTTGAAATTGATAAATGATACGTCTTTAATATGAGTGTCTTTCTTTAAGATTCTCTTGCATCTGATAAGAGTTGGTTGAATGTTTAGTTTATTGGCCACATATGTAGTTACTGCATCTTCCGATGTGTTTTTGTCAAAGCGATACAAGTGTAACCATTTAGAGCCGGGTATGATATGTAATGATGTGCAATTTAATTTTAATTTTAAAATTTATTTAACCCATTTACTACCACTGTACCCGTTTGGGTACAAAAAATTGAACAACTTTATGGTTTTACCGTTGTCTTTCTTCAAATTTGTTTTGATGAAATTTGATTGTATTTTGTTCGCTGAGATGTTTTCAACAAGTAGGCGTGCAGTTCATTGTAAAAAAAATAAAACGGTAGTTTTTTTATTACTCCACATCAGGTGCGATTGCAATTTTCTTGGTTTTTCGGAGGTTGGCCTATATTTTGCAATAGACCAAATATTTGTTTTATCAATTTTCTTTTTATTTTTTTTGAAATAGTTTAAAAACTTATAACAAAATCTGATAAACGTGAAAAATCAAGTGCTCATATATTTTTACGCTAGGTAAGTAGTCGTAAAGTTAGGTGTACCCGCTTGGGTACAATGGGAAAAACTGATTTTTTTTTTAGAATGGATTTCAAAGCATTATCCACATCATCATTTTATGGAAGGAGATTCGATAATCTTCCAAATGCAATAAATGCAATCGAAGAAAATTATCGAAACGCTGTGTTTGATATTGCATTTATACCACCAGATGCAGATTACAATACAGACGAGGATGAAATAGACACAGAAAATTTGGATAACGATCAGTTAACCAATGATGTTCCAGGTAACATTGAACTTTTCATTAGGGATGAGGATTTCGATAGCGAGGGCGATGTACCAGATGATCAGTGATAAGAGCCTCAAAACCTGGGCAATCTCAAACTCAACCACGCTGGTCTAAAAGAGGTACTGATATGACGATGCACCGTTCTAAGAACTTTGAGGTAAATAAGATGAATATGAAATGTGCTTTAGACAAAAAGTCTCCAGTCGAAATATTTGAAACACTTTTTGATAATGAGGTAATAGAATTGATCTTAAATCAAACTAGTCTTTATGCTTCTCAACATAATTATCACAACCTCAATTTCCAAAAAGAAGACTTAGAAATTTTCATAGACATTATGTTCTACAGTGGTTATCACTCAATGTATCATTCATGTATTGGAAATTAGATGAGGATACAAGAATCGCATTGGTAGCAAACAACATGTCGCGAAATCGTTTTTATGACATAAAAAAATGCATTCATTTCGCAGATAATAATCATTTAGATTCTCGAGACAAAATGGCAAAGCTTAGACCGATTATGAATTTTTTGTGCCAAAAATATCAACAATGGGGCTTCATGCACGAAAAATTATCCATTGATGAAGCCATGATCAAGTATTTTGGCCACCATTCTTCGAAACAGTTCATAAGAGGAAAAGCTGTACGTTTCGGTTTCAAGAACTGGATGCTGACGAGTAGTTGTGGCTACCTATAAAACTTTGATACTTATTGTGGTGCAAAAAATGTAAACGCTGATGTGTTACAAATGCCACTAGGATCTCGAGTTGTACTTGAGCTTCTAGAAAAAGTTCCATTTCCTTCTGACCACATGATATATTTTGACAACTATTTTACTTCTCATGAGCTTTTGCGATTGTTGAGAGAAAAGGACTTCAGAGCTACAGGGACAGCAAGAGAAAACCGAACAAAAAAATGCCCATTGAACCTGAAAAAGAATTCAAGAAGGAAAAAAGAGGGCATCTTGAGCACGTATACGATGTAAACAATAATATACTTTTTGTAAAATGGAGTGATAATAGTGTTGTCACTATGGGCACAAACTTCGATACTATCCAGCCCATGCATTATGTCAAACGTTGGTCATCAGTAGATAAAAGAAAAGTTTTCATTCAGCAGCCGAACCTTATTGCGGATTATAATAATGGTATGGGTGGCGTTGTCTTACACGCTCAATGCCTATAAAATCCAAATTCGAGGCAAAAAGTGGTGGTGGCCGCTTTTTACATCAATGCTAAGCTCTACATTGGTAAACACTTGTAAACTATATAAATTCGCAGCTGATTCCGGAGATGACTTGCTTTCGTTTCAAAGAGATATTACCCGATATTATCTTAGAAGATATACAATTCTCCAACCTTCGACATCAAAATGCTCCATATCTGCAAACGTTGCTTTATCTGAAGGTCACCATTTTCCAAAGAGAATTGAAAAACCTCTTAGATGCAAAGTATGCAACATGCGAGTAAGATGGGTTTGTGAGTTCTGCGACATAGTTCTCTGTGTTAAAAAAGAATGCTTTAAAAAATTTCATGTACAGAATTAGCAACCATATTTTCCCATTGTACCTGCTTAGGTACAGTTTAAAAACCATACTTCCTTCTTTTTTTAAAAATTTAAAAAAATATTTTTGTATTCGTTTGACACTATTTAATAAAGTTATGTTACCAAAAAAATTAAATTTTAGTTTTAAATGTCTTTGGTAATAAATGGGTTAACACGAGAATTTATCAGATACGACACAATGGTCAGAAATGCCATAGAGACGATAGGTCATACATTAACATAGTGCACCTATCAAGTTCAGGATGTGAAACAAGTCAAGATGATGGCTAAGCCATCAATGACTGATATGCGATTTGGCTTGTCTATACTAGTTGAGTAAGATGATAAGACTCAGCAAATATCTAAGACTTTGAAATCCCCCGTAATAATTGTTTGAATAAAGTAAGACAGACCATCAAATTTGCCAAAATTTTAAACTTAGTTTTCTAAAAAGGAAAAAGGTAAACAAAAGTCACTACAAGGACTATATTGTGATTGGAAATAGTATGCACCATAATTCTTAATATAAACACCAAGACCGTAATTGCAAAAGAATATTGGAACTTAGTTATACCCATGAAGTATGAATTCTGACTTCTTTCCTACTCGAGTTTCACCAAAACACAAAAAAAAAAAAAAAAGAACTACCCCTTACTCATCATAAGAACAAAAGCATCGGTTCCATTCGGTTCTATTCGGTTCCAAAAAGACAACTCTATACTGCTTAGTGCCACACAAGCTAAGCAATCCTCGAAGTTGTGAAGCAGAAACTTGGCGATTGGATCATTCCACGATGACCGTCCAGCAATTGCTCACCGATATCATGCGACTTGAAACAAATCGATTATTTTTCTCCAGTCTTCATTAAGATCAAGTCAAAAAGTTAAAAAAAAAAAAACAAAAGAGCTGGACCTTTAAAAGGAAATTACTAAGATAAAAAAATCGTTATTGGAAAAATTAAATTGAAATATATTTTACTCACTCAAGAATTTTCAACATTATCATTTCTATTAAAAAATATATAAAAGCACTTCTAGCATCTCACCACCTCTCGACAAGAAGCTTATTTAACACTCAGTAGGATCTGCTGTTTTCGATGGCTTGTTAATTACGTTTTACTGCAAAAGTCTCACCAAAGTGTCACCTTAGAGGTGTCTTACACACACTTAAGAGCTTTTAGTACCTAAGAAGCTCCTTAAAACATTTTACGCTTAAAATAATCCTTTCCCTAAAAGTAAACAGTTTAATGAAACATTTTGAGTTATAAAATTTAAACATGTGTGTAAAAGCTTTTGACTTTTAGTCATGGAAAGTGAAAACTGTCAATCAGAGTTCCACCAGTTAAAACCAAAAAATTAGGTTCTCTTACTTTCTGAATTCTGAACTTCTATCACAGAGCATGGAAAACACATTAATTGTCATCATTCTAGTTAATATTAAAGGCAATCGCTTAGTTTAAATAAACTAACTCCAAGCGACAATATTTATTGCATCAATATGTCACTAAAGACACCCCCACCACGCCCGCCTTATCTGGATTTTGACTTTGCCATCGCACAATCTCTAAAGCTAAACTGACAGGAAATAAGGACAAACCGGATATTAATTGTCAATTGACTAACTTCACTCAATGTACATACAAAACCCCATTCCGCCCACAAAAAAACAGTCCAGCCTCTTGTCTCTATTTTCTATGCCACACACCGTGCACCGTGAGGTGCCACCTCTAATTGATATTAAGTCCGCAGTTGGTAAGTGTCCCTGTGGGAGTGACCCTTTCGAAAGTTGTTGTTTATAGCGGAAACGTTTTGGTTTTATAGTCGTCCTCATCGTCGCGTCGTGGGGAGTTAAATACCTGCGATAATTTATAAAGTAATTAAGAAATAATTTGAGGTAATGCACCTTCGTAATTATCTGGATAGTTATTCGCACACACGCATGTTGCATGGTTTGTTGCAGATAAATGCAGCGTTGTTGTATTTTTTTTTTTTTAATGACGTTATTTAAGATGTTGACATGAAAAGATAAAAAAAACCCTCATTCTTTAAGCCAAAAGACAATTAAATATTAATTGAGTTTACATTAATTCTTATACAGTTCTTTGGAAAAACAGTTAATTGTAATGACAATTTTGAATTGCATGTATAAGAATACAACTTGCAGGTGGGGTATGCTTTATTTCCATATTTTTTTTTAGTTTTTTTAAATATTTAAAAAATAAGTACAACTAAGGAGTATTGCTATACTTGTTATTACAAAATATATTGCAACAACAAAAACTATTGCTAGTTGTTTGTTGTTGTTTTTTTGTGGAGTTTTTGTTGAATTAAATTCATAAAAAAGTTTTGTGTCCTCTACTCCAAAAAGTGTGCGTTTCGCCCAAGCTTTTTATTAAAATTTAAATCTTTGTATGTTTAACGTCTTTTTTCGGATTAACGACTCAACGGATTTGGATTTAATAAGTTAGGTAGGTAAGCACAAGGACATAAGTGCCGAGACATTGTTAGGTCTCCAAATATCTTATGTATGTAGGATTGGGCAAATCCACAAACCCCCTACAGTACCCCTAGACTATTAACGACGAAGACACCCCCAGACACACACACACTACGACTTACTTCCAAAAAACGAACCATCCGAGAATGAAAGAAAGTGCGATCATCCTATTTCAGCCACGAACATCAGTTCTTTTTTGAAAGTGAGCAGTCGCGTTTTTGATTTAAAGCATAGAGGTGCATAAAAGTGAATTTGGCCGTGCGTCCGTTTTGCCTTCCTTTCTTCTTACAAAATTGAACTTTAATAACTATTTTTTTGTGAAATTGATATAATAAATTAACCTTTATAACGTTAATGAGAGTCGGAGTACTTATTGTAAAGAGAAGTTGAGCCAGGGATATAAGAATCCCACATGTATTATATGAAGATAAAATGGAGCTGAAAGTTCAGTTCATTTTCAATTTTTATTAAGATACAAATTTTCAAGTAAGTCATAAGTCTTTTATAGTACCTAACATTGGGTATAATAAATATTTATATTTTGACTTAACTAATAATTATTAAAAATAGCTAACAAATTACATTATTTGACAATTTTTACATAAAATAAATTAGAAAATAGAAATAGAAAACGAAATATAAGAAAAACATGAAATAGAAAGCATTTTATGATTGCTGTTTGAAGTGAGAAGCAATTGCATTTTTAAAATTTGAAGCATTTATTATACTTTTAATAGCTACTGGTAAAGAGTTCCATAGATTCGTTACGTAGACTAAGAAAAAGCCGCGAAGAGTTCAAGTAGCAATATGTTGGCACCAAAAGCATTAATGATCTAGAGGATTGAGCAAATCTAAGTTTTTCAAACCGGTAAACAGGTATTTTACTCCGCATAATTTTGTGAAGAAAAATTAAGCATCTAGCATCAAGATATTCCTGAAGGGAACATCCCAGGACAAGCCGATAGTCGTGTTCGTATCTTCGAATACCATACACGTATTTAACCATGTCATTAAAAGCAACGAGAATTTTACATTGGGAATGGGAATCTGGTTTACAATACACGGTATTGCCATATGTTATTAAAGGCAAAAGTAGTGTTTTTATTAGCCGTAGTTTAGTGTTAGTTTAGTGGAGTTATGGCAGAAAATAACCAAAGCTAGGCTATTATGAAGCGACCAATTGGAAATTGCAATGAGATCCTCATTAAGTCTACACGTCAAATTTTCTGGCAAACCAATTAAGCGAGATATATACAATTGTACATCATCCGCATAAAGATGCAAGAGCACAAGAGACTAGGAAGGTCGGTAATATAAAGGCAAAACAGTATCGATCCAAGAATGGAACCTTGAGGTACACCCATTTGCAAATTCAAAGACCGAGATTGAATCTGACCAATATTTACTCTTTGACTACGGCTACAAAGATAATTCCTAATAAGTTGCACTGCTCTAATCCGGATTAAGGACTAAGCAGTGCAGTGGATTAAGCAGTGCAATAGATTGCCTAAATCCGTTTAGCAAGTTGCACTTGCTCAACGGATTTAGGCAATCTCGAATAGCAATGATGTTAAGGATTTTGGGGGATTTTTTTTTGTAAATTGATCATTGATAAAAATCGTCATTAGTCTTATATTCCAGCATTGCGGGCTACTTTGTTTGGCGAATGGGTGATTCGGTCAGGGAGAACAAAATCGCTAAGGAACTGTGATTTCATATTTCCCGAACACGCATTTGGACAGATTGATGATCAAGCAATTGTCTAAAAGTCTTTTAAATATGACCGCAAATGATTTTCGTGCTCTTTCAACGTCTCAAAAGTCACTAGTATGTCGGCTATATAGACCAATCCTCGCATTACTTCATCGATCAGTCTTTGGAACGCCTGTGCTTCACCCCGAAGGCCATAATGTAATAAACATAAATTCACATAAGGCATTGGGACAGCTGGGACTTATTTTACCCAAGACCTTTGTACCAAAAACACCTTCGGCCGTGCACTATATGGAAGAAGTCCTGAATATGAGAATGAGGTATTTGTCTGCTTTGAGGCCTGTAATCGCAAACTGGCGTCCAGGTGCAATCTGGTTTTTGGTACCATATAGTGAGCTGAAGCTCATTTGCCTAAGGCTTCCAAGTGCCATAAAGCTCTTCAAATTCAAAGATGGCTGGAGCTATTTACGTGGTGGTGGTTAAGATGTCTTTAAAATTTAAGACAGATGAAAAAAGATTATTTTGGTCTATAATTTAAAAGAATTCAGGGACTCAAGCTTAAAGAATTCTGTTAAATTGTCGACTAGTTTTCGACGATGAAATTTAACTGATAAGTTGTAAAAACTGAGGAAGTCCGCGCTAATTATTGAAACTTTAACATCTGCTATGCCAAAATGTCAAGACAACTTTCGTTGAAGATCAAGCGATAAGGCGAGTCGTTCTTGTCCTTTGTTGTAGATCGGTGATCCGTTAGAGGCGTAGAAATTTTGTTGGTTCTGTTCGATGGAGTTATGGACACGCCTGCGGCAGTTTCAGTTAAAAGGCAAGCTGAAGTAGCGTCGAGCTCATTTGCTCATGCTGCGTGGTGACTTTTTATGATACCAACATATCTGATTTTAATTATTGTATTGTTGTTGGATTCTGGAACGGTGGAATTCTGGAAATGGCCATGGAGGTTGGCCACTTTCTAGACACGTTTTTATGAGGCTTTGTACGTTAAATCATTTGTCTATGCCAACAAGAGCCCGTTTACGTCAAAATAATATAACCGACTTACCTATTGCAAATAACGTGTTGTATTTATTTAAGTTCATCTTATTTAAATAATTTATTTAAATTTTGTTGATTTTCTACTAAACAATGCTGCAAACTCTACGTGCTCCTAACGTTAAAAACCTCTAAATTCCAAAATCATTGCCATGATTACGACACTACTTAAGCCCTGTGTAGATGAAACAAAGGAACGTTCCAAGAATACTCAAGTACTTTTATACCTTTCACACTTCCTTGTTCCTTTATTTTTGCCAAAATTCAACTTTATTTTTCCTTCGAGTCCGTGGAAAAGTCTTCATAATCAATTGCTCAATAAAAAGATGAGCTTGGTAGCGTTTATGGTCCTTTATTGTTAAGAGCCAGCGTCTATCGTGCCACACCGTAACATCTGCTGCGAAATGGGGTGTAATTTTACAACACCATTTCCTTTCTGGTAAATCAAATTTTCTAGGCAATTTTCTATCCGTTAACCCAACTTCTCTCGTCTTCAATGTTAAAAATCAATTTCACCTAAGCAATTTATGGTTTATTCGAACATATTTCGTGCTTCGTGATGCTTTGCGCCGAACATGAAAACGGTTGTCATGAATTCTTCTGGACCACAAAACAGCTGGATATTGCACTGTTTGATGGAGTTAACGACACGTTTAGTTCATCTTTTTCCTGCCACTGGGCCTTATACATCAATAGGCACTTCTACCTTGGCTGGAATGGAGTTGGTAAAGTTGATGGACTTTTTTCAAAAACAAAAAATTCCAAAAAAAAACTCAAAACTTCAGCTTAATCTGCCTGCATTCTTCTTGAAGTTTTCCACCATGAACAAGGAGTTATAAGGTTCCCCCTTTTTTTGTGATTAATGAACTGAAATATCTCTTTCCAGTTAGTCATACTTTCTGTAAAAATTTAAAGTGAAAAGAAACAAAATGAAGATATAAAAATATCCCGCAATCTTCTTCACTTAAACTCAATCTTTTAACAATCTTCTTTTACTGTTATGTTATGGGATGGAGCATGAGCCGCAAAATGCCATTGGGGGTGTCTTGAAGGCTGGTAACTGGTGATGGCAGGAATTCCAGAGTACAAAGTCAAAGTCAAAGCAATTTTGTGCGCTGCTCTCTAAAGTCCTGTAAATCTAAACATTTGCAAATCCGCTACCATTTCCGTTGATCTAATTTACGCGCGCTCCATCATCCGTCATCTGTGTATAAGTTGATTAAAACTCCATGGATTAGGGATGTGATCCTGGAGGAAGGGTAAGTGCTATGCGCGCCTTAAAACTGCGTTGATGAAGTGGATAAAGTTTTGCTTCCATATTGTCATTGTCGCTGTGCGATAGATTCTCTTTTTTTTCCATACAGCTACCAAAAAGGGGTCCATAAGGAACACAGAAAGAGTGGAAGCAGATTCCTTAAGGAAGAACATACATTAATTTGCTTTGGCGAAAGTTTAAGCCTGCATTAGATAGGGTTTGGGGGTTTTGGGGGTTTGTATAAAGGAATCGGGATAATTTACGCATCGTACTGTCATTAGCGACTCTTGAGTGTCACAGCAGTAATAGTTGGGTGTAATTTTAATCTCTGTAGAGTGACAGGGATACCGAGGAATAAATAAGGCAAAGTCTTGAAGTCAAATAAACTGGGAGAAAAAGTTTGCTTGTACGGGCGTCTTATTAAAATATCCTTAAGGATATTAAACTGAATATTTAATCGGAACTTGTACAGTGTGCTTAAAGATTTTTTTTATTAAAAATGAAGGCTTAAAATGTGTGGGTTTTGAGGACCCAAGGAAGAAGAGCTATTGGGTTTTATGGGAACAGTGAGGGTTTTGAGTCCATTGTATTTAGTTAAGAGCAGCTTAATGATAGCTAGATCGGACAGACAAATTATTGGCACAAGTGGTCCCTAAAAAGTCAATCCCTAATTACAATACATTACAATATAATATTTTATATAGGATACCCTAAAAGTCGTAATTTTGGAACGTTAAAAAAATATTTCAGAATTTTTTGAAAAATTTAAATGATTCTGAGTTATATTGAGTTTTAAGCATTGCATAAATGATGGGTATGGGAACGTGGCCTTAAATAAAATGTAACAATACGCCCTCTATTGCAGAGTATAAGTACGCAACTACACAATATATGACTTGGATTTAAGAAAAAATAATATTTTTTCTATCGCTTTATATTATTGTGTCGTATATGTTTTTTGGGATAATATTCTATTAATTTAAAAAAGATTTGTTCAAATCAACTTATTGGTTCTTGCGTGATGCGCACACAACATGTGAGCTAATTTTATTGTATTAAAGGTTGAAGGAGTGGATTTTCCCGAATCACGACCTAGAAAACAGAGTTCTGTTCAATCATTTTGAATAATAATTCTGTCTAGGACACTCAACTGGGTAATCGGAGCACTTGCTTATATCGGAATTATACTTAAGTTTTGGACGGTCATCAGATAAGACGGGATGAATAAATTCTTGCACCTCCAGGGTGGAATTTCGAAGCATTCTTACCAACGTCGAACACGTTGTCATTCCATTGATAGTTGAAGGATTGCAATATTTCAAATTCATGCTTCAATTCCCTGATTTTCGGACCAACAGCTATGCTCTAATAGAACAAAGTCAAAAATAATGACATAGATTCATAATTAAGCTTACTGGGGGTCAGATTGCTATAGAAGATGACGATTACTTCGAATCCTCGTTTTTACTTGCGATTATAGGGACTATAAGGCAAGTTATGCATTCGTAAAAAAAAAAAAATTCTAACAATCAAACATGATATTACGATGATAGAGAAGTCAAAAAAAGTGGGTCCGGAAATTCCGTTCGTCTGTCTGTCTGTCTGTCTGTCTGTCTGTCTGTCTGTCTGTCTGTCTGTCTGTCTGTCTGTCTGTCTGTCCGTATCGATATCTACAGCCTAAACGGTTGGGCCGATTTGATTCAAACTTGGTATATAGTATTTTTAGAGTGCTCTACCCGACATTTTTTGGAATTAGCATTATAGCTCCAAAACTAACGGTACCTGCCATATAACTTTTATTAAAAAACTTATTTTTCTCGAAAACGGCTCCTTCGATTTTGATTTAACTTTCAGAATGATGTTTTCTGTGCAAAATCTATCTTTTAATTTTAATGGATTTTTCAGAAAAAGTTTTATAACGGTACCTCCCATATGACCGGTTTTTTAAAATCAGACTTTCTCGTTAACTAATTGACGGATTTTGATGAAATTTTTTTTTTAATTTTAATAATTTTTTTAAAAAAATATTTTGTTTTTTGCATACTTTGAAAACGGATATATAGATTTTTTTTTTAAATTTTTCTCCTAGTATAAACTATAGATTTCTTAAAATTGACATACTAAAAAAAATTTTAAAATATGTTTTCGAAAAGTTTTTCAAAAAAAACATTTTTTTGAAAAAACTGGTCGAACGATTTTGAAATGAAAAATTCATAAAATAGAAAACAGCAAAAGAAATAAGATGGCTTACAACATTTTTTCCAAAAAACGTTATAAATAGTGTTTTTTTGAATTCATACATTTTTTTCCCCAACATTTTATTTCATATTGCTCGGCTAAGCCCTAGCCAAGCCATTAGTCAAATAAAAGAAAGTGACAACCTACATTACATACATACTTACGTATTTTAAAGTATTTTTCATCATCATAAAAGCACAGAATAAATAAGAAAGCCTTTGATAAACACACAAAAACAACTAACAAATAAAAAAAACTATTCGATTACTACCAAAATGAAAATTTAACTGAAAAAAGTCCTTTGTATCTTCCTATTACACTAAAAATCTGCAAAAGCTAACAATCCTATATATTTATGTGTTTATCCCTTTGTCGTGACGCATGTTCGTTCGAGCTTCACCCCAAAACGATTCTAAGGAAGTTGCACGTCATACAAAAAATATTAAAATAAAATCTTTGTCAAAAAGACGCCTGCACTTAAAAAGGATTAGCACATAAGAGCAAGTACGTGCGACCCAGTCGTGCCTTTTATTCTACTTGCGATTATAATTAAGATTAAAAATTTTGAGATAACAACCAAACATGGCATTATAATGATAGAGAAACATATTTGAGTTGCAGGAAAAATTCTGTCTGTCTGTCTGACTATCTTTATTTTTGTTCGTATGTGTTTTGGACTACAAAAAGTACGTAAAAGAGTTTTCAGCGTTAAGATGTATACGCCATTTTATTTCTATTTAAATTTAAATACATTTTTTTTCTCACCTTATCACCGCTTATCTACCGATTTATTTTCATAAAAATTCTTGTAGCCGTTTTTTGAGAAAAATAAGCTTTTACAAAACGGTTATATGACAGGTACCATTAATTTTTGAGCTAAACAAAATTGAAAAAAGCCCTCTGTAGGATGTCAAAATAACTTTATAAGGTACGGGGGCCAAATAAGGCCCGGTCCGTAATAGGGCCCACTACACCAAAAACACCGAAACGAACAAATAACGGGACTTTGCATCGGGTTTTTCAACAGGGACGCTATAAAAATAGAGCAACAGCGACAGCAAACGACGCCATATTTCTTGCCGTTTTTTTGACATTTCTCTTCAGTAAGGTTTGCCATTTTATGATGGAAAGATATACGAGCCAACAACGAGTCGAAATTATTAAAATTTACTCCCAAAATTCGGAATCAGTGGCCTCAACGTTAAGAGCGCTACGTCCAATTTATGGTCGTTATAATCGTCCTAGCAGATCAACAATTGAGCGTCTAGTGGAAAAATTTGAATCTACAGGCACAGTACAAAATGTTCCCGTGCCAGTGAGATAAAGAAGTGCCCGTAGTGTCGAGAATATTGCTGCCGCTGAGGCTTCAGTAGCAGAAAGACCAAATGTGTCTCTCACACGTCGTTCTCAAGCGTTGGGCATCTCTGTGACGTCGTTGTGGCGAATTTAGCGAAAAGATTTTGGCCTACATCCTCACAAGATTAAATTGACGCAAGAACTGAAGCCGCTTTACCACCAGAAGCGTCGTATGTTCGTAAATTGGGCTGAGCAACAACTTGAAAATGATTCGGATTTTCATCGAAAAATCATCTTCAGCGATGAGGCTCACTTCTGGCTGAATGGCTTCGTCAATAAACAAAATATGCGGTATTGGTCAGGCAGCAATCCACACGTACTCCATGAATCATCATTGCATCCCGAAAAAATTACGGTTTGGCGTGGTTTATGGGCCGGCGGCGTCATTGGGCCGTACTTCTTCCGTGATGATCAGGACCGGCACGTTACTGTGAATGGGGATCGTTACCGTTCAATGATAACCGAATATTTTTGGCCCCAATTGGATGATATGGACTTGGAGGACATGTGGTTCCAACAGGACACACTGCGAATGTCACAATCAATTTATTGGAAACCAAGTTTGGAGAACGTGTTATCTCACCAAATGGTCCAGTCGCTTGGCCGCCTCGGTCGTGCGATTTGACGCCGTTAGACTATTTCCTGTGGGGCTATGTCAAGTCTATGGTCTATGCCAACAAGCCAGTGACGATTGATGAACTTCGTACGAATATCGAACGTGAAATTGCAGCAGTATCGGCCGATTTATGCTTGAAGTAAGTACATTTTGACTTTTTTTATCATAAAATAAATTCAATTTAGATTAGATTGAATTTTTTTTTATTAAAACCGTTTTATTGTTTATTTTTTATAATTTTTTTAAAAAGTTTCTTCCATTTCAAGTTTTTTAATGATACTTATTAGGCACATGACAAAATTTCTTTAAATATATTCTGTTTTTCATTAAATTTTTGTTGGTTTCAGCCAGAATGTCAACTACAAACGAAAAAAGAGCAAACTGGTCAGAAGAGCAATTGGCAAATGCCTTGAAGGGTGTGGAAAGTGTTTTGCCACAACGCCAAACTTCCAGGAGATTCCAAGAAAAACGCTCAAGAATCACATTAGGAGTGGTTCAACAAAAAAGAAAATTGGGCGTTCATCTACTTTAACAGAAGAACAAGAGGCAGATTTGTGCCAAAAATTGTGAGGTGAGACAGCCTTTGGAATGCCAATTGCCCCAAAGATGCTCCGATACCATGCTGCCATTTTTTGCAATTTGAATACCATCCGGAACAACTGCAGTAGTTCTGATAACGGCGCTGGAAGAAAGTGATTGCGGTTGTTTATGAATCGATACCCGGAAATCTCGGTTCGCAGGGCTCAAATGATGAACTTAGCAAGAGCCCAGAAACTCAATAGTCATATTGTCTCTGATCATTTTGATAAGGTAAGGGCCCTAATGGAAAGATTAAATATCCGAAACAGACCAGAATGCATTTACAACATGGACGAGAAAGGCTAAAAGATTTAGTTCCTCCACCAGCAGAATGTCTTGGCCCAAATAGGATCGAAACGGGTTCATCAAATTTCCAACGATTATGCCGAAAGTGTGACGGTTGTCCGATGTGTGAGCGCTATGGGGATGGCCATTCCAATAGTAATACTTTTTAAAGAAAGCCTGAATTCATGGATAACCTTACAACTGGTTCCTTAGTAAAAATGACTCCGAAAGGATACATAAACCACTCTACTTTTGTAGAGTTCATATCCCATTTGGGCAAGTTTAAGTCTCCAGGACCATGTCTGCTTATTTTTGACGGTGCAGCCTTTGACTTAGACTATTCCATCGTAGACGAGACAGAACGCCACCAAACACTGTATTGTCTTCCATCAAATACGACACATGAACTCCAACCTCTGAACAAAGCCATATATCGGTCATTTGAGCACCATTGGGCCAAAGAATTGTTAAGATTCACTTCGAAGAATCCTGAAAGAAAATTGGACAAAACAATGTATGACCCACGATAATATCACTTCAGGATTTCGTGCAACTGGTTTGTATTCCTTCGACTCAGATTTGATATCGTAACTAGCATTTGCTCCATAGGCTGAATGCTGAATCAGATGACATGCCCCTTAAGACTTTAATTGAAAATGAGAATGTTGACTAGCTGCAATGCAACAAGCTGTGGAGCGAATGAAGAATGAGGAACGTAGCCTGTTGCGGGCCGCTGCCACAAGCTAAGCTCAAAACAAAAAAAAATGATTTTTTTTTCCAAACAAGCAAGTCGTACGTGCGGCTCCGACTGTATCGTAGGTCAGGGACAAGGCGCAGACTTGAACATATTGGGAATGGGCAAAGAGCAATGGGCATTTAAAATCTAAAGGCAACGAAATACCGATAAACATGAACAAACACTAAAACATCAAACACCCAGTTTAATTGCTTTTTTTTTGGTGCACTTTTATTTTTCTGTTATTACTTTGTAATAATAATAGAATAAACATACACTGCACATAAACACAAACGCGTCCGAGGCTGGTTGCCATTGCACTACCACGGTTTCCTTCGGGAAAGGAGGCGAGACCTACTTGATAGGCAGAGTGGATTTCGGCTATAATTTGTGTTTGAATTAAGTTTCCTTTCTTAGTAAGTTCGTTGAAAGTGTCGAAATAAAGTATATATGTAATTATTATTTTTTGTTCCTTTTGATTAGTTTTTTTTTATGTGCGATTTTTAAAGTGGATCCTTAATTTAATTTAAATATTAGAAAAATAAAAAAAGGAGGGTAAGAAATAAAAATTATTCAAAAAAAAATAGTAGCTAATAAAGATTATCGTAAAGGTGAATTTCGACGAGCGGCAGGCGGGTGATTCATGTCGGCCCTCGGAGCAATTTTTAAGCAAGACAGGAGAAAGAAAAGTCCCTGGTTGGAAGAACTAGCCCGTGACGACAAACCAACCCGGGCTACCAAGTAAACTTTAAATATTTTTAGAAGCGGGGCAGATAGCCTCATATAAAAGTGTTTTTTTTTTATATAAACCAAGAAAAGTGCGAAAGCAAAAATTAATGAGTGTCGAAATTCACCCATCAAAAACTTAGGTCCTCAAAATACATAAAAAAAGGGTTCTATATAAAAAAAAAAGGAAGAAAGTCGCGAAACATATCTTCCGGAGCGAAGAGAATCGAGGGGCTCCTCAGGACGAGAGCCGCCGCAAGAGTTTTTTTTGTTGCTGATTTTTTTTTTGTTAATATTAATCACATACATATCTATCTTATATCTTTTGTTTAAACATATATATATTTTTTTTGTTTTTTTTGGCGTGATCATCGAAAGACAATCAATCGTATATTTTTTGGTGTAATTTTAGTGTAAAAATCGATAACCAAAAGTTAAGTTTTTTTTTGTTCTGTGTTTCGAAGGAAACGAAGTGTTGCCACCGGCAAGTTTCCTCGCGACTCCCCGGCTTACGAATGTGTGATTTTTTTTGTAAATAAAATCTCGTCAGACACCTTAAAGAGCTCTGGAAGGTAGGATCTGGGGGGACACTAGTTAGAATAAGTAAGGGAACAGATAACTAGTATCCCACTTGTACTTGCCGAGGGGTTTTGGGAGGAAGCTGGGCCACATAAGCCTTTTTTTTTTGGTTCGTCTATATTTCTAGGATTTATTAATTTTAAAAAATTATTTACTTAGGGTAAAACTATACAATACGCCCCAATTTCAAAGAATACTTAAAAAAAGTTATTTTTTGATAAGATTAAAAGGTTTTATTTAATTAAATCTAACATACAGTATTTCTATATGACTTTCGAATTCATTTTATCATATTCAAATTGATAAAAAATGTTTTTTTTAATTCTAATAAAAAAGTCTCTACTGGGGCGTTTTGATACCACCCTCATGGGTAAATTGACCCACCTTAGAGACAAAACGCCCCAGAAACAAAAAGTACAAAATTAATTTTTATCTCTTATAGCTTTACGGCCACAAGTGTTGCATCTGGGCATGTACATCGTACAAGTCTCAGTAACTATCCTGAGCAAGCAATGCGTTGGACCCAGTCATCCTTTGAGAAGGTCTGAAAATAATTTTCGGTCCACTCAATGCACTTGTTTTCCTCATCCAAAAAATTCTTCCTCGGCGTCAGGTCTTGTGAATCGTTTTCAGATGACGAAGATTCAGTTTTCCGCACCCTTTTCTTCTTGTTTCCAGCATTGAAATTGAAATGCTATTTCCTTGACGCCTTCGCGATCAGGTGCAAATCCTACCTTTTCCAATTTTTGAATGTGCCTTACCAATTTTTTCTCCAGTTCCTCTCCGAAAACAGGTGATCGACCAAGAGGCATTTTAATTTTTCCCGTTGTTATATGCCTTCGTAATGTTCGAGACGGTATCTTGGAAGCCCTACTCGCTTCATTCACTCCCATTTCCTTGTCAGTCACTCTTTTTATGGCTTCTTTAAGGTCTTTTTCGGAGCACCTTGCGCGTAATGTAGTTCTTATGTAATTTCTTGGCATGACTGTGGACATAAAACAATAACTGTATACATTTGTTCAGTAAAACTTGATTTTTTTTCGTGGGGCTAATTGCCCTAGCCTGACCGGGGCGTTTTGTAAATTCGTTGATACAAAACGCCCCATGGGCATACCGCTAGTAGCATAAAAGCTAGAGCTATGACAATTTCATATTCTAGTAGTCTTACAATTATTTTATTTTGTTAATAAACATTAAAAGCTACTTCACAAAAATTTAACAAAATAAAATTTTTTTCTTTGTACTCACCTCAATATCTTTTTCACTGAAAAATAAACAAAAACTAATATCTTTTCGTAGACACAAGTGACAGGTGGCCAACATTCAAAACAGGGAGGCTACTAGATTATAATTATTCTCGCATCAATTCCACTTGTTAGTTACAATTGGTATAGGTGCTATAGAGGTGGGGCGTTTTGCGAACTGGGCCGTATTGTATAGTTTTACCCTACCAAAATTTTATCAATTTTGCTTTGTACGTACTGCTCGTCGTTAAAATAAGGTTAAAAAATTCTATAATTTGTAAAAAGAAAAATAGTTTTTGGATTCGCTTAAAATAAAAGTGCTATTGTAAATTACGCCTAAATTTACAATACCGCACCCCCTTATCAAGGGGGTGCGGTAAGGTGGCATACATAGCCTAGTAAAAGATGGCTTAACAGCGTCCAGGAAATCCTATACTTTGGGGAATTCACTTAAAATTTGGACCGTCGAATTCCAGCCTCCTCAGCAGACATTCTTTCATTTCCTTCCATCCACTACCCCCTTCTCCTTTTCCTATCCTTCCCATGAATACCCCTATCTTTAGTTTTCTGTGCCAGCCCCATGTTTGTCCTATCTACCCCAATACTTCCCAGTTTTAACCCCCCTGCTTTTATATTCCCCACACCATTCCTCTCCTTTCTTCCATTTCATCCCCTCCTTCCTATCCTACTCTTCCCACCCGACTTATTGCTCTTTAATTCCTTTTCTACCCGAATTCCTGTGCCTTCCCATTGTACTCCCTTGATCCTACCCCTTCCTTCCCTACCTACACATCCACTTCCCATCCTCTAAACTAATAAAACGCTACGAAAAAAGGCTCTGAATTTTAGGGGTCAGTAAGTGACAAAACATTTGTTCATTGACAACAATGAATCACCGAAGCCTTCAACATAATCGCAAGTAAAAAGCTACCAACTTAAAATTATTGTTGGCAAGATCAAAACCCCAAATCCACAAAGGGACACTAAAATTTGTAAATAAAATTTCTTGTAGCTCCGGCTTTAAGCTAAAATGTAACGACACCTCGATTTTGTTGGTTTCAGACAGACTTCGAACAATGTATTGCCTCTCGACGTTTTCTGAGCGCAACTGAAGCGAAGCCTAGAAGTGGGAAAGTTATGGTCCCAGTCGAGATCATAACAAACGCCAGTTAAAGAAGAACAAGAACGAAGGAACTTAAAATATAGAATTCAATAGGTTATCAAAAGGGTGGCCTTTCCTCACCTCTCCGTTAATAACATCGATAAAGACTGCGGTTATGTTAAGCTTGTTCCTATCAAGTCCTCAACATTGTATTTGAGCCTCCGCCAGCTTTCCCTTTGACAAAATTATCCCTTTCATTCAAAAATACCAAAGGTCATAATTTTTATTTCCGGCCATAGTGTTTTCCATTTGAGTGTTCCCTCAATTCAACGTCCGCCATTATCCCTTTCCTGTTTGACGACTATTTTTTGTCGTCTTTATCGGTCGTTTCTAAAACCTCACCTATACCTATCCTATACACTTCCTTTCATACCCAACCAATTTACATAACCATAATATTAGTTTATGAGTCCGGGCCGGGGTCGTTGTGAGTGAATTATCCTTTTCGAGTTGCGGTTGAGCTGCAAAATGCACTATAGCATAGAAACCGTTAGCAAATAATATTTATATCCTTTGAATAAACGTCGGCTCAATTTTCTATAAAAACCTCTATGAGTGTGGGAATGTGGATGGGTTTGTGGGTCCCTGTGTCTCTGTCAATGGAGAAATAATCTTTATTGACTGCGGATGGTTGTTAATCGTATGCCTGCTCCTAGCTTTTTTTTTCATTTCTCTGAACATTTTGCCTTAGATTATTATTAGATATGGTTATGCCTTTGTGTTGTACAAATGGAAGCACATTATGGAAAAAATGTCGTTCGGCAGTCTGTGGTCCTTTTGTGTGCTGCACAGAATGGTGTGTCTTTGAGGTTGGTTTCCTCTGTATAAATGGACAAGAGCAATCATTAATCAGAAATGACTCTATTAATGCAGTGTAGATTTGGTTCGGTTTTTTTTTTTTTTATTGCAGGACTTTTGGTGCACTTCCTGTTTATGCCATGTTGGGGTGAGGATAAGGAAAGCATTAGCTTGGACATGGAGAATGTATGAGAAATTATGGACTTGGAAGATGTATGCAGCAGTAATGGGATTTAAATAGCTTTGGTTAGTTTGAACTGATTTAATGCGACTGCATTTGATGATTTAATGACTTCGTTGTTGGGAAACAATAGCTTTTGGTGTTTCTTGTGGTTCGGACAGTAAGGAAAGTTAGTTTAGTACATTTGGCAGAAGGCTTTTAAAGTTCTCATGACATTATGATCTATTTGAGGAAACTAAACGAGACTTATTATATTCGAGAAATATAATGAGAAGTTAGAACAAATCCATTAAGATTGAGATGTATATAAGGTTTTAAAAGAAGTTAATTAAGAGCAAAGTTGAGCGTTTTACATTGTTTTGATCCTGTTTAGAATGAAGCAAAGAAAAGCAGTTTTTTTAGATTTAGATTAGATTAGATTAGATTTATTCATTATATATACATTTTCTTATTTTACCATTTAAATTCATGAATAGGTTAGGGCATGACAAAATTATTTCGTCTGCCCGAATGGCATTAAATTATACTTTGCTTATATATTAGTTTTTTTTTTTTTTAATCATAACAGAGAAAAGATTTTGTAATAAGAAAAAAATAAAAAACAAAAAACAAATTTACAATATTAAAAAAAGCGAAGTAAACTTTTAGTTTAGTTAAAACAAAAACAAATGTGTGAAACGTTTAATTAACTTTTAGTTTTTAAGTTTAGTAAAAAACAAAAACAAACACATAGGTATTTTTAGAAGTTTTCGCTAATTATTCTGCTTCCGTATGATATCGCCTCTTTACTGTTCGCCACAAGCTGCATCCATTTTTCACCTTTAAGAATTCTTAGAACTTCATTTTCTGGCAAGGTATTTCTACCAAATACACCTCTTCTTATTTCCCTCAAAACTGGACACACACCCAGGAAATGCCCCGTATCTTCGTTTTTGTTCATATTGCACAAACTACAAATTATTTCCAGATCACTGCAATGTTGAACAAAATTCAGCCGCAGCATCTGGGGGGTGAAGTAGTTCAGCTCATTTAGGTTGTACGAGAGTTTTGAGTAAAATGACCTTTCTGTTGATGGACGCGCTCTTTCCTTAAAACAAAACCTTTCATTCTCATCAGTTAGTTTTATAACTTTGTAAAGCAAATTCTTCAATCCTGATTGACTTATATGTCATGAATCTGACAAGTTAGACGTGTGCTTATAATATCGCAGCTTAAATTTTAATATTTTCCTTTAAAAAAAACTACAAAATTTGACAAAAGTGCTTAAAAAACTCTTTTTTTCTCTAAAGTCAAGAAAAACATAACTTGTAGTTTTTATTTGCCTTTTTACTTTCTCCACGAGAAAACAAAGTGAACAAAGAAATTATGGCTCCATCATCGACAGCCAAAAGGCTCAGCAACGATGACATTGAAAACCTTCTAGACAGTAAAATGAATCTACAATTTGAAAAACTTAAGACCCTGATCGTGGAAGTAAATTTAAAACTATCAACTAAATTGGATGATTTTGTTACAGATTTTAATATTCGATTGCACAAAATGAGTGAAGAAGTGACAGCTCTCGTTGCGCGCGTCGATTCTGTTGAAAACAAACATCACCAACCCCCGCCCGACAACCAGCTCATCAATCAACTCAGGGACCTACACCGGCAAATTGATTCACTGCAACGCGAAAAGATTTGTGCCGATGCTGTTCTACAAGGAGTTCCAAGAAACGCCAATTAAAATTTAAAGGAAATGTTTAATACACTATGCACTTCAGTTAAATTTTCTCCAACACCTGTGCTCAAAGATATTTTTCGGGTAAAACCAAAAGGAGCATATGAAGATACAGCAATTATCATAAAATTCAACACTGCAGCTGATAAAAACAAGTTATTGGCCCCGTTCGGTATCTCATAGAAGCGCTACCAAAGTATTGCATTGTTGTTGTAATACGTGTAAAAAGACAGCTGATCAACAGCTGCTTATGGTCATCAGCTGTTGATCAGCTGTCTTTTTACACGTATTACAACAACAATGCAATACTTTGGTAGCGCTTCTATGAGATACCGAACGGGGCCATTGTTTTTAATTAGTCAACGCTTTAAAACGTCAAAGAAAGCTCTTTCCTTACATGATGTAAATCTTGATTCTGACAGCCCAATACACGTCAACGAAAGTTTAACATCATTGAACCATATGGTTCTGCGCAAAGCTTTTCACCTTAAACGTGGGAAACAACTAACAGCGGTGTTTACTCGAAACGGAAAAGTTTATGTTCACACAGTCCACACACACACACAACAATCCAACAAAAACTCACCTCATTAATTCTTGTCAAGATCTGGATTCAATTACCCAATTGCAAGATGTTGAGGTTCGGCCTCACGCTGAAGGTACTCGTATGCATACATAATAACTTATTTTTATCAAATGCAGCCGAATTTCACCAGCACTGATGATGTTATTTACATTTCAAACAACCAAATATATTAATACTTTTGCTTGCGATATTTTCGAAATGAAATTATTGTTTATTGTAATGCTCGATATTATTTTATTTTTTTCTGAAATTATTTTTTTTTATAAATTTATTAATTTGTATGTTTTTTAATTATTCTTCTTTTTTTTACTTGCGATTATAGGGACTATAAAGCAAGTTATGCATTCGTAAAAAAAAAAAAAATTCTAACAATCAAACATGATATTACGATGATAGAGAAGTCAAAAAAAGTGGGTCCGGAAATTCCGTCCGTCTGTCTGTCTGTCTGTCCGTATCGATATCTACAGCCTAAACGGTTGGGCCGATTTGATTCAAACTTGGTATATAGTATTTTTAGAGTGCTCTACCCGACGATTTTTGGAATTGGCATTCTAGCTCCAAAACTAACGGTACCTGCCATATAACTTTTATTAAAAAACTTATTTTTCTCGAAAACGGCTCCTACGATTTTGATTAAACTTTCAAAATGATGTTTTCTGTGCAAAATCTATCTTTTGCTTTTAATGGATTTTTCAGAAAAAGTTTTATAACGGTACCTCCCATACGACCGGTTTTTTAAAATCAGACTTTCTCGTTAACTAATTGACGGATTTTGATAAAATTTTCAAAATATGTAGTGTTTTATGATTAAAATAATATTGCGTATCAAAATTTTCAAAAACATTTTTTTTTAAATTTTAATAATTTTTTTAAAAAAATATTTTGTTTTTTGAATATTTTGAAAACGGATCTATAGATATTTTTTAAAATTTTTCTCCTAGTATAAACTATAGATTTCTTAAAATTGACATACTAAAAAAAATTTTAAAATATGTTTTCGAAAAGTTTTTCAAAAAAAACATTTTTTTGAAAAAACTGGTCGAACGATTTTGAAATGAAAAATTCATAAAATAGAAAACAGCAAAAGAAATAAGATGGCTTACAACATTTTTTCCAAAAAACGTTATGAGTAGTGTTTTTTTGAATTCATAAATTTTTTCCTCCAACATTTTATTTCATATTGCTATGCTAAGCCCTAGCCAAGCCATTAGTCAAATAAAAGAAAGTGACAACCTACATTACATACATACTTACGTATTTTAAAATATTTTTCATCATCATAAAAGCACAGAATAAATAAGGAAGCCTTTGCACACAAAAACAACTAACAAATAAAAAAAACTATTCGATTACTACTGAATGCAAAAATTTCAATCGAGAAAACAAAAGTTTACACCTTCCTATAAATAAACAAAACCACTGTGTTAACTTTTTATATTGTCTCTATACCTACTGGCTTAACAGTAGTTGGAACACGTATCTTAATTTTAGTACCTATCTTCCTTCCAACCTTATTATAGGTACCTAAATCCTTTATAAATTCCATTGGTCCCATATTGGGACGTATAAAGGTCCCTTTACCTAGCATTATTGCCATACTGCTGATTCCGACGAATCTTTATGCCAGTTGTTCAAATTTTTCCATACCAAAATGAAAATTTAACTGAAAAAAGTCCTTTGTATCTTTCTATTAGCAAATTATATTATAAACAGTAAGCAGCAAGTGGAAAGATAATACTACACTAAAAAACTGCAAAAGCTAACAATCCTATATATTTATGTGTTTATCCCTTTGTCGTGACGCATGTTCGTTCGAGCTTCACCCCAAAACGATTCTAAGGAAGTTGCACGTCATACAAAAAATATTAAAATAAAATCTTTGTTAAAAAGACGCCTGCACTTAAAAAGGATTAGCACATAAGAGCAAGTACGTGCGACTCAGTCGTGCCTTTTATTATTAATGATCTACCTACTTGCACAAATAATTCGTCGAAACATTTATACGCTGATGATTATCAGCTTTATTTAAGTTGCAAACTGGGACTGATCGATGATGGTGTAGATAAAATGAACGATGATCTTGAAAGTGTTACCAAGTGGTCTATGAAAAACGAACTCAAAATAAATCCTTCAAAATCATGCTGTCTTGTAATCTATAAAAACGAACTTGACCTAAGCTATTTTCCTCCAATTCTCTTTGGTAATAGTCAGATAAACTACGTTGAAAGAATTAAAAATCTGGGTGTGTATTTTATCAGAACTTTAAGATGGGATTACCACATTCAACAAATTATCGGAAGAATATATGGAATTCTTAGAAATCTTTCACTCTCGAGACACTTTACACCACTTGGTACTAAATTATTGCTGGCAAAATCACTAATCGTTCCTATAATAACCTATGGTTGTGAGATTTTTTGCCATCACAGTGCTGAAACTAAGCGTAAACTAATAGTTGCTTACAACAACGTTATAAGGTATGTGTATAGCCTTAAACGGTATGCTCACGTCAGTAGATACTCCAAAACAATATTGGGATGTACAATCCACACGTACATTATAACATCTGAAGAGCCCTTATATTTATACAACCTCTTGTCCTTTGCAAGATCACCGCGTTCTATTACATTGATACAACCTCGTTTCACATGCCGCATAACTGAAATGCAATTTTTCATCCATGCTATAAGATTGTTTAACTCACTACCACAGAGCATCAGAAGACTAGTTGACACACGTAACTTTGAGACCGTTTTGTTTAAGTATATGGCTACAAATGAAAACTAATTTCTTTTTTTTTTATAAATTTAATTAAAAATAATTTTCTGTATTAGATACTTAATTTCTAAAATCATTGCCAGATTCAATTTTAAATTTCTGTAACTTTTTTCACTCGAGCAACTAAAAAGATTGTAAAGTCTATTTGTAGGAGATTTGATTTAACTGAATAGATATGAAATATAAATATAAAATATGACTTGAAGGGGATACAATAGTCCGCAGCCAGTTTTTCCCAATCTTCATACCAGCTTTTCTGAAACTGATCAGCATAGTTCCAAAATAACTTTGGAAGCCTTGTCTCTTTCATATTAGTTACCCTATCCAGGTAGTCCGCATTCAGCTTAAGTGTTGAGATGAAAAGAGTTACCAGACCACTTTCTAGGTAGTACATGTACTTTGGTGTACCGACTGGAAGCGAGAAGATTTTTTTAAAGAAAAAAACGCAGTATGTTTTCCACAGCATCGAATTTGTAAGTCCTCCAAACTTGTGCTCCATAAAACAAGATAGATTGCGCTGTTGCATTGAAAACCCTGTATTTTGAGCTAAGAGTGATATTTTTATTATGAAAAACTTTGCCAATTTGCACTAATAGCTGTTTTAGCTTTTTCCGCATTCAATCTGAGGTGCTTTTCCATATTCAAATTATACGTTAGCTCAATTCCTAAAAAGGTATATTGTTTTACTACTTCCAAGTCTCTTGCAACAAATGTCCGCTGCTCTTCTTTCGACTTGTCTATGTTTACTTCCAAGCTCCATGTTTTACAATATTCTGCAAGCCTATTAGTCATCAGTTGAAGTGAAGTTGCAGACTCAGCTAAAATGACAATATCATCCACGTACATAATAACTTTAATTGTATGGGCTCCAATCCTGACTCCACAAAGTAAGCAATGTACCAAGTCATCAATGTACAGAGCAAATAGTAGTGGGCTAAGATTACATCCTTGTTTAAGGCCACGGGTCATTTCCAGTTTTTAAATTTATCCTTTCCATCAACCACTTGCGCAAAAGATTGTCGATAAAGCTTTTCCAATGCATTTATAAATTTACTTGAGACACCTAAATTTTACAGTTTGAAGAACAAAGCTTTCTTGTCAATTGTGTCAAAGGCAGCCCGAAAATCATACAGCTTTTTATTGTTGCTGAGTTCCATTTTGCCAGCCCAGTCAGAACGAAAATATTGTCTACCGTTGAATAACCTCGATGAAACCCTGCTTGATACTCGTTTAACCCTTGGTTACTTTCTACCCATTTGGTGAGCCTTTCGCACAAGAGGGAGGTAAATATTTTCAGCGAAGAATTTAGGAATGATATGCCTCTGTAGTTTCTGGGGTCGGTGGGGTCTCCCTTTTTTAATATGGGCCAAATTAGAGCTTCATAAAAATGATCTGGGGGAATGCTGAAGTTAAATATTATATTTAAAGCTTCCGCTAATTTTTCCTTAAAACCAGGTGTATTGTATTTGTAATACTCTACGGAAATACCATTTGATCCAGCCGCTTAACCATCTTTCATGGAATTCAAGACTACTCCCAGTTCCTCCTTCTTAATATCCCCGCCTAGGAGATTGTCTTGAAGATAGGGACGAGCGACTTTAGTGCTTCTCGGAAATTGGTGCATATAAAAGTTTACTGAAGTGTGCTCTCAAATCGTCCAAGTTTATCAACGCTTCTTGTTTCTTTTTCTCGTTGCGATTAATTTTTTGTATGCGGGACCAAAACTCCTTCGAATCTTTAAATTCCCAAAGGTTTTCTTCATACATTTTTTTTTGTCTTTGCAGTGACGCTTATAATTTCTATTTATATTTTCATATTTTCATATTTATTCAGTTATATCAAATCTCTTACAAATAGACTTTACAATCTTTTTAGTTGCTCGAGTGAAAAAAGTTACAGAAATTTAAAATTGAATCTGGCAATGATTTTAGAAATTAAGTTAATGAAATACGTATGTATAAGTATCTAATACAGAAAATTATTTTTAATTAAATTTATAAAAAAAAAAGAAATTAGTTTTCATTTGTAGCCATATACTTAAACAAAACGGTCTCAAAGTTACGTGTGTCAACTAGTCTTCTGATGCTCTGTGGTAGTGAGTTAAACAATCTTATAGCATGGATGAAAAATTGCATTTCAGTTATGCGGCATGTGAAACGAGGTTGTATCAATGTAATAGAACGCGGTGATCTTGCAAAGGACAAGAGGTTGTATAAATATAAGGGCTCTTCAGATGTTATAATGTACGTGTGGATTGTACATCCCAATATTGTTTTGGAGTATCTACTGACGTGAGCATACCGTTTAAGGCTATACACATACCTTATAACGTTGTTGTAAGCAACTATTAGTTTACGCTTAGTTTCAGCACTGTGATGGCAAAAAATCTCACAACCATAGGTTATTATAGGAACGATTAGTGATTTTGCCAGCAATAATTTAGTACCAAGTGGTGTAAAGTGTCTCGAGAGTGAAAGATTTCTAAGAATTCCATATATTCTTCCGATAATTTGTTGAATGTGGTAATCCCATCTTAAAGTTCTGATAAAATACACACCCAGATTTTTAATTCTTTCAACGTAGTTTATCTGACTATTACCAAAGAGAATTGGAGGAAAATAGCTTAGGTCAAGTTCGTTTTTATAGATTACAAGACAGCATGATTTTGAAGGATTTATTTTGAGTTCGTTTTTCATAGACCACTTGGTAACACTTTCAAGATCATCGTTCATTTTATCTACACCATCATCGATCAGTCCCAGTTTGCAACTTAAATAAAGCTGATAATCAACAGCGTATAAATGTTTGGACGAATTATTTGTGCAAGTAGGTAGATCATTAATAAAAAGGGAAAACAACAGGGGGCCCAAAATAGATCCCTGTGGAACACCTCTTTGTATAGGCAAGTAATTTGAAGTCATGTTGTTTACGAAAACAGCTTGAACTCTTCCAGTAAGATATGAGAATATAAGCTTGCATGCAGATGAGGAAAAACTAAACATGTGTTTCAGCTTATTTAACAAGAGCTGGTGGTTGATTGTATCAAATGCTTTTGAAAAATCTAGTAAAGTTAGGAGAGTAACCTAGTCCTTATCAATTGCATTCCTTATATCCTCTGTTACCTTAATCAATGAGGTAACACAACTATGTTTTGCCCGAAAACCAGATTGAATACTATTTATTAAATTGTTTCTCTGAAGATATGCTGAAATTTGTTGATGCAACAGTTTTTCCATTACTTTGGACAAAAAAGGTAATATCGAGATAGGCCTATAATCAGCTAGTGAACTAGTAGTAGCTTTTTTCTTAACAAGTGGCAGTACTTTTGCTTCTTTCCATAACATAGGAAAAGAAGAAGTAGTTAAGACAGTGTTAAAAAGATGTGTTAGAAAGGGTAGGATGTACGGTACGGTGAATCTCGTCAAAGCTTGTTGACTTAGACTTGATTTTTAAATGAGCACTTAAGACATCACAATCATCGACCCTTAAGAAATAAAAAGACCCGTAATCCTCGTAAGAATCGAACTGGTGATAATTAAAATTGGTTGATGCATTTGAAGTTAACATCGATTGTATTATTGTAAATTCACTATTTAGTTTATCAGGGTCAACATTCTCAGGCACTTCAGATTTTTTTCGTCCACAGCCGAGTTCGCGAATGTTTTTCCAGATTTCATTTCCGGGAAGTTTTATGTCAAGGCGTTTGGAATAGTATAACCACTTCGATTCTTTTATTTTGGAATTTACCTTATTCCTAACAGTGCGATAAAAGTCATAAAATTTTGGAAGTTTGTATCTCTTCCACCTTTTATATGTCAAGTCCGTAGTTCTAATTAAGTTTTTTATTTCCATACCGAACTTGTTTGATATTCGCTTTGTCCTAACTTGAACATGAGTAATATAGAGTTGGCGAATGTTTTCTTGAAAGAAAGCTACTTGGGAATCAGCAGTTGGGATATAATAAATCGATTGCCAGTCAGTACTAGCTACATCGCTTTCAAGCTTAAAGTCTCTATAGCGCATATTAACGTTTTCATTTTCCAAAGAGTCTGCTTTTAACGTAGCGAAAATTAAATCATGGTGAGAAAAGCATGGCGCTGATACTTGATTGAAAAAAAGTACATTTTCCAACTTATTTATAAGTAATAAATCAAGAAGAGTACTGCTGGTGCTCGTAAAATGGGTTGGTTGTGTTTTGTTTACTGGTTCTAGTAGTAAGCTTTGAAGATTTTCAATGAATGATTTTGACTGCATAACAAATTGCAGTTAAAGTCGCCAAACACACACACCAGATACGCTGTTCTAAAGCTCAAAGAATTTTATTTTCGCAGTAATCTCAAAAATGCTAAAGATTTCTTTCTAAGTTTTTCGCAGGAAATGTCATACCACTCATTTCTTTTTTTAACATGCTGCTCTTTTTCTAACAATAGTTCGTTTGTTCTTGTCCTGATTACCTCGGCATGTTGATTATACAATTTTAAAATTTTGTTGTTGCTAAAATATGAGCAAAGGGGAATATTTTCTCACTTCTAATTCAATTTCGATTGATCGGATAGGTTAAGGTCCCCCACTCTAAAATTCCTTATTGGGAATACCAGTCTCCACCAGCAAGACAGTAGTCTATTGTAGAACCACCTTGCCTTGCAATAAACCTAAGTTCACCATCCAGATCTCCAAATCCACATCCATTTAACATACTAAGACCAAAATCATTGCAAAGTTCCAATACAATTTTTCCTTCCGAGTTGACAGTTTGGTCTTTTGACTTTCTTTCTTGAATTGCCTTGTTAGAAGATGGCTCTAAAGCACCGGTCCTAGCGTTCCAGTTACCGATTATAATTAGGCTATGTGTTTGTGATGCATTTAACATATCATTAAAATTATTATAATCCGCAATCCACTTAGAGGAATTTATTTAATTTCAATATAAAAATAATAACTATCGTATTGATGGATTTCATATTTCCAAGATAAGTTCCTTTTAATGGCATTCATTGTTCCTCCACATCCTCTTCCAAATGTTGAAGTTTTTTTTGCAGATATCCAAGCAGATTACAAGCTTGTTTTCAACAATATGTGTTTCAAAAAGCAGTATTATATCATAATTCAACAAAAAGTTAAAAAAGTAGGAAAAATCAATTTATTACTACCCAAGCAACAAATAAACTCTAGCAGAGGTCTGCAACCAAATTTATCGAAAAAAAAAATACTGGCGCGACAGCTCCTGAAGGAGCCAAGCCCTAGTGACTTATACTCTCAACCATTCCTGTGTGTGTGTTGATAATCTGCAAGAATGGAATTTATCAACTCTTAGTAAAGTTTTAAATGTATCTTCGTAATACTATTGCACTTTGTGTCCTCGAAATTCACTCATATAAAGTGTTGTTTGCTTTAACTCTACCAAAAATCCTTTTTAAAACATCTTTTTGAAGTAACTGACAAATATTTGTTTATTGCTTTCTTACGAGTCCTTTTTAAACCCTCTTAAAAAAGAATTTGTTCAAGGGCCTTAAGAGTATTTCTTTTTAATCTCTCAAATTATTTTTTTAAGAAGTTTTATTGCAACCTCTTAAAGAATTCTCAAAATTTTATCTTAAAGAAGTCTTTATGTCATCTACTGTCACTTTGACGTTCCTCTTTTTTATCTGGCACGTTTTTTTTTTCAAAATGAAGAAACATTTTATGAAAATGTGGAAAAAAAATCGAACAATTATGAAACGAAAAACTGTTTGTCCAGAGAATGTGATGCAATATTCATCACCTCAAAAAAACTACTAAGTAAACATGTGTAACGCAGCGCTGCGTTGAAGCAAAGCGCTAGCGCAGCAGCTGCGTTAAATGGGCTGATACACTCAGCTGCGTTAAATGGGCTGATACACAGCTGCGTTAAATGGGCTGATACACTCAGCTGCGTTAAATGGGCTGATACACAGCTGCGTTAAATGGGCTGATACACTCAGCTGCGTTAAATGGGCTGATACACAGCTGCGTTAAATGGGCTGATACACTCTCTCGAATAAGAAGCGCTGCGCGGATACACAATACACTTGATGTATCTACAACGCTTTTTCGTATAGGATGTAAGAAATTAAAAAAAAATGAGCTATATATAAATGTAGTCGTGGTGTGGTTGCTCGTATCTGGTAGGGTTTTTTGTATTAATTAAGGTATTGAATGTAAATCTTACGTTAAGTGTGAGTGTCAGGTAAGACAAATAATATAGAAAATGGTAGAGTGTGATTGTATTTTTTTTTGATATTAGTGATATTTTTATTAGTTCAACATTTTGAAAAAGAATACAGGGTGTTTCGAATTATCATTATTTTAATTATATTATGACATGATTATTATAAATGACATTGGAACTCAAAATCGCAAAAATGTTAAAATGGTAGATATTTAGTTTAGAGGAATAGGTATTATAGATGAAATTGAATAAAACAAAAGTGTGTTTCTATGGAAAAAACTAAGTTCACATAGTTTTATAATTTTTTCATATTAGATGTTTGTTCATAAATTTAACAAAACTTGCAGGGTTATGGTAAAATAACCATAAGTAAATCTTTGCGGTACAGGGTGTATAGAAAAGGCAATTGATTTTTTATTTCGATTAAAGTTGATATCTAGGGTGTTTGGTGATAGATTTCTATGAAACTCCAAATATTTGTTTTCTAGTGAAAAATGAAAGCAAAAGTTAGTCTTTTAACGCAGGGTGCACCGAAAAAAGTGCTTTTCTTTTGTTATAACTTGGACAGTAAAAATAAAATCTGGGATGTTTGTTCATCAGATTATATAAAACTTGCAGAGTACATACTAAAATAGCCAGACATTATTGTTTGCGCTACAGGTTGTGCAAGAAATGCAACTTCTTTTAATTGCTGATTTAGATTCCAAAGATGATATTTTTGGTATTTGGTGATAGATTTCAATTAAATTCCAAATACTTATTTATATTTGAGTCAAAAATGTAAGTAAAAGTAATATTTTAATGCAGGGTGCATCGACTAAACTAATTTCACTTTTGTTATGATTTTGACAAATCAGGGTCGTGTGTTCATCAAATTAAATAAAACTTTCATAGCATATACTAAAATAGCTAAAAGTAATTATTTGCGACACAGGGTGTGCAGAAAATGCAACTGCTTTTGATTTTTTATTTGGATTTAAGTTATAATATCTAGGGTGTTTGGTGATAGATTTTTTTGAAAGTCCAAACATTTATTTGTTTTCTAGTGAACAAATGTAAGCAAAAGTTAATATTTTAACGCAGGGTGCATCGAAAGAACTACTTCACTTTTGTTATAATTTGGACAAGTAAAATAAAATCTGGGATGCTGGTTAATCAGAATATAAAAAAACTATAAGAATTAAATTGCCAAATATTATTGTTTGCGCTACAGGGTATGCAAGAAATGCAACTTCTTTGTATTACTTATTTCGATTTAAATGATGATATGTATCTTTGGTATTTGGTGAGGGAGTTTAATAAAATTCCAAATATTTGTATTTTAGTCAAAAATGTAAGTTAAAATTAAATTATAATTTCACTTTTTTTATAATTTTGAAAAATAAAATGAAACCTGGGATGTTTGTTGATAAATTAAACAAAACTTGAAAAGTTTCAGGTAATAAAATAACCAAAAGTAGTTATTTGTGCCACAGGATGTGCAAGAAATGACATTTTTTCATTTCTAATTTCAATTAAAGTAATGATACTTTCAGTGTTTGGTTATAGATTTCCATGAAAATCCAAATACTTGTTTTTCAGTCAAAAATGGAAGCAAAAATAATTATTTGAATGCAGGGTGCATCGAAAAATCTAACTTCACTTATGTTATAATTTTGACAATAAAATAAAATCTGGGATGTTTCTTAATTATATTAATAAAAACATACGGCAAACATGTGTTTTATATTTAAAACACTCTTGTAAAACAGGACGATCTTAAGTATATAATAATAAGAACAAATTGAAAAATAGGTATTATAATAAGACCTGCCTGGTTATTTCAGTATCTAATTCTCAATTCTAAAACCTAAAGCAACTCTAGGAAGCAGATTTAAAATATACAGCATAACGTACTTGCTCTTATGTGCGGTCACAACTTGGAATAAAATTTGAAAAATATTAAGGAAACTTCAAAGATTATAATCAATTTTTCTGACTTTTGAAAAATTTAAACGCCATTTTATTTCTTTAAAATGTGAAAAAGTGTGATTTTTTTCAAAATTGTCAGAGCCGTTTTTAAATAAAACGGTTATTTTTTAACAACTTTTTTTAAAAAATTAAAAAAAATAATTCAAAAATACAAACTTAAGCACAAAGTAAGTAAAAAAAATTCACTTACCCGTTTTCAAAATATTGATTTTTCAAAAAAAAAAAAATTATTAAAAATACAAAAAAAAAGTTTTCGAAAAAAAAATGTATGCAAAATTACTCAGACTAGCTACATCTTCTTGAATATCAATTTTGATTGTAATCGGATCACCAGTTTACAAAAAAGTTTCAATTTTTTTTTTGAGTATGCCAACATCTAGCAGCTGGTAGTTTTTATCAGAAAACAAAAATTAAAAAAAATTTAACAAACTCTTTTTGAAAAAACTCAAAAACAATTATTTAATTTTTTTAATTAGCTTACGAGTTTTCTCTGAAAAAAAACTAAATTTTTAATAAAATTTGAAAAACCAATTTAATTTTTTTGGAAAATTTTAAAAAATTGAAAAAAAAAGTTTTTCAAAATTTGTAAATGCAATATTAATTAAATTATAAATGACTTTCTGTGTGCAAAATATTATTGAAATCGGAATAATGGTTAACGATAAAACCGAAAACCGTTCTATGAGAGGTAACGTTATAGAACAAATCTCGAAAAAAATATTCTAACTGAAACATATATGGTTTTTTTTAATAAAATAGCGCCCCGGCAGTTGTATAAAAATCGCCGTTTTCGAGAAAATCAAACTTTTTGTGAAAGATTGTATGGCAGGTAATGTTATTTTTTGACCTAGAGCAAAAATGAAAAACACCCCCGAGATACTACAAAATAAATACTAAATACCAAGTTTGAAGCAAATCGGCCCATCCGTTTAGGCTGTAGAGGAGCGAACAGACAGACAGACGGACGGACGGACGGACGGAATTTCCGGAACCACTTTTTTTAACTTCTCTATTATCGTAACGTCATGTTTGAATGTTAGAATTATTTTTGCACGAATCCATAACTTGCACTATAGTACCTATAATCACATGCAGCACAGACTGCCCAACAAAAATATTTTTTCTCCAAATACCCATAGTGCGCACCATGCGCAGTTGCGTTGAAGCAATGCGCTGATACACTTAACTGCGTTTGCGCTAGAGTATCAGCGCAGCAATTTTCGTTGCGTTACCCATGTCTACTACTAAGCCAATAAGTTTAGTAATGCTGACAAGGAAATGAAAGGGAAGAAAGAGATAGAATTTTGAAATAGACAATCTTCAAAAGAAAATTTCCTTTTTTTCTCAATGTTACATGCAACCAGACAAGAAGCCAACAATTTATTCTAACAAATTGGCGGATACAGAATATTTTTATTGCAGTTTCTTGGTTAGTACAGATTCCAAATAAGAGGTTTTAAAAACTTCTTAATTTGTGCTGTAAAACGTTTGGTAAAATATGAACATTTTTGTAAAGGGTGTTGCTTTTTAATTTTGTATTCTAATAAAATTTTATCAAGTCAACGGCCTTGGCTCCGATAAAGCATCGCTTCCCGTGAGATCAGCGAAATTAAGCATCGTTGCGCGTGGTTAGTGGAAAGATGGAGGACCGTCTGAAAACCAACTGCGTGCTGTTGACATGTGTTATGTGTTTTCTGTTTTCCGTTCTCCTTCTGTCTTCTCTTCTGTCCTGTAACAATGTCGTCTTGTGTGTTGTCTTTGTAATTGTCTGAGCCGATGGCCTCAGTAGCCAGTGCTCGTAAATGTGTCTACTTCGTAGATTTATCTACGGAGTAGATTAAAAATGTAATGTAATGTAATGTAAATTTATCAATTCGAGTTCCATTTTTTTTATTATTTTTTGTGAATTATATTATTATTTAATTATCAGTTAATTTTAGCACTATTGAAAATAGGCAATAATTTTAATTTTTGTAATTATTTTAATTTTTTTTTTAAATAAAAAAAGTGACTTCAATTTTGCTCAAATGTTAAATGGAAAATGTTTTTTGGATATATTCAATCGCAATTCGCATCCAAACCGCACTCTAATGCATGGACTCATTTAATCTGTCTAAAAGTTACATCAAATTAATGCGAAGTTTTGTTTTAAAAAACATTTGCCACATTTGTTAGGTGAGGCACCCTGTAGGAATATTTGTGATGGCGTCGCCATATTGCTTGCAATTAATTTCAGTACAAATTAATATTTATGTGATTTAAATTATGATTATATGTGCTCTTATAGTAATAACCACACTAATTTACTACACAATGAACTCTTGAAGATAATTTAAAGGGTTGAAAGCTCTTATGAAAGTAGACTTCAAGATATTAAAGAGAGCCGATTGTGTTGCTTAGGTAAGACCTCCCACGTTATAAGCGACAATACAACACATAAACAGCCCCAAAAAAAAAGCAGTTTTAACGGTTAAGGGGCATCAATTTCTAGAACCAAAATTCAAGTCGTGGCTTCTTCAAATGCGCAACAAAGTATTTTAATCAAAAGCCACAGAAACGGAAGAAAAACTAGAATCAAGTCTTCAACAAAAGTTGGATAAACCTTTCACGTCAAGAACACTGCGGGTGGCAATGGTGCAGTAGATAAATAGTTTGTTTGCTAATCCAGAGATCGTAAGTTCGGTACTCAGATTGGGAAGCAATTTTTCTAAGTCCTAAGTGATTCAACGCTCTATCTTTCGAATTCAAAGCTCCAGTTGTCCTTTCATCATGCCTTTGCTTTTACCGTCAAACCCAACTAACAATTTAACTTGTATAAGGTTTTAAACAAGCTATTTTTTGACTGCTATAGTAACATTAAAAGGCCTTATACAAGTTATTTTGTCACACATTAAACAAGCTATTTAACTGCTATAAGACTTTATTGAATTGTCTAATAGCAGCAAATAGCTTATTATGAAATGTTCAGTGTTTTCCAATTGATTTGTGCACCGAAATACACAACACAGCATTTTTTCAGGAGTGGGGGTAATAATCTCTCAGAGAAAGAAAAACTGTGGAACGACTTTGGACAGAAATACACAGATATACAGGCAGAACTGACATAGTGAAATGTAAAATATTATTTTTTTGTTGTATAGTTTGACAGTCTTCAATTTTCTATGCACACAAATTTTTGTAGTGGAAAATCACAGGGTGGGGAAATTTTTGACACTCTCGTGAGTTCTCTCTTCAGAGAAAAAATACTAAAAAATCACAAGATGGAACGTCTTTGGACAGTTTTTCGGTGATTTTCGGTGAATTTCGCAGTTTTGCACAGCAATTGGAACAAACTTGTTATTAGCTTGTCTGAGCAAGCCTTTTGTGACAGCTTAATGCTAATTGCCTGCTCTGGATGTTTTAAAAAGGCCTTACCCAAGCCATTTAACGATAGCTTTGCTAATGGCATGCCTTATGTTAATATAAAGGCTATTTTATATTGTCACGTACAAAAAGTACTTGTGGACTAGCAATATTTTGTTTTTAAGGGAAAAAAGTAATTTTTTAGCACAAAAAAGCAGATTTAGGATTTGTTTAAACAAAAATTGCAATTGAACTCGAGTCCTTCTCGTAACACTCCAGTACTCCAGTACCAATTCATGGTTGGGAAAATTAACATCAAACATCGACAAAACAAATATTATTTTAGTTTATATAAGGCCTTTTTAGGTAAGCCTTACACAAGTTTTTTGCATTTTAATTTTCAGTAAACATCTTCGGAAGGCCTTATGCAGGCCATTTTGAACCTTTATCTACAACCCTTGTATAGAGCTTTCCAAGCTAACTTTTATGGGCCTTATATCAGCTATTGGTGTAACTGTCAAAGTTTGCATCTAATACTTAAAAAAACGAAACAATTGGGTTTTATATATCAAGCTAAACAGTCATGTGAGAAAAAAATTCAAAATTTAATTCTTGAAACCATATATTTCACGTTAGTATTTGATTTCATTTCTATTATTAATTCTATTAGCACTTCTTTTCTGTTTTACAATATTCAGTTGTAACTCTCTTATTTTATTTACATTACAACTGATTTTATTTATAAAAAACTTATTTATAAGACTCTTGATATTAGCAAATTAATTCAGCTTGTATAAAGCTTTTGTAGGCAAGCCTTACAGAAACTGTTTGCATTGACTTGCCGTGGAAAGCCTTATAAATATTAGCAATTATTTGTTTAATTTTCAGTAAACATCTTCGGAAGACCTTATACAGGCCATTTTGAATCTTTATTTACAAGCCTTGTACAGAGCTCATCGAACTCTCTTTATAAGGCCTTATAACAGCTATTTTTTAATTGTAAAAGTTTGAAATGTAAGCGAAAGTTTGCCTTATATAAGCTGTATGCAAGCGGTTGCTTGCCAAATTCAAAAAAATTGAACCTTATACAAGCTAAATTGTTAGTTGGGAAGTAGGCCAATTATTGACTACAACCTTACCTTACTTTAAGTGGTCTTTATTCCGGGCTAAAATTTAGCTTTAATTAACCAACTTCTCCCGTTAGCTCGGTGCTTAATTTATCATTTTTTTCTTCTGCCCGGTCCATCTCATCGGAATTCTTGAATCTAGGTAGAAAATTATATTTCAAGAAAAGATCCAAAGTTCGTTGTCTTTATTTTGTTAACAGGGTTCGTCATTAATGAATCCGTCTGTATCCAAGGCTTGTTGTTGTTTCGCAATGAAATTTTCTATTCACGGTCGGAAAGTTATCCGGACAGTACGAACCCTATTCTAGAGGACAAGGTGCTTTATATAACCCCTTATAGTTCTGTGGTCCGAAAAAATTGTAGTAACCCATATGACTCCTAAACGCAAGGTGAAGTGGTAAGACTCCTCCTGGTTCTACCATATCTGCCTAATATCGAGAAAGCATAGATCATCCGCTATGCAACCAAAACCCTAACATTCCAGTTCAAGTTAATTTTTTTCGAAATATTGTATAAGAGCTGGAACAGAACATAGATAGGTTATACCCCCCTTCCACCCCCCCCCCCCAAAAAAATGCTATAAAACCTCTGTGTGTGAAAAACTTATACCAAGTCAACAAAAAGTCCTTAGCTACTTTTGTAAAAGTATGGTTTACCATAGCAAATGTTGCGCAAAGTGCACCAAAATATACCCCCTAGGAGATATCCTCCTTTACAGTATAAAACATGTAGCTATACCCTCTATTCTTCTTATACTTTCAGCAGGAAAACTTTTTCCAAATAAGGAGGGTGACTTTTGTATGCAATGCTTCAAGGAGCACACAAAATTGGCGTACAGAAGAATCTCCAGCTTCAGCTTAAAGTACTGCAAAAGCCAAAGCTAAATCCGTATCCGGAATGCAAATTGTTCTACTCAAGAGAACCAACCATCTCAGCGGAGGGTTCCACCATTACCGACGACCCATCAGCATCCCAGAGAGTGCGGCAGTAGTAGCGCAAAGCAAAATCAACCAAAGCAATTAAAAAAAGTTGCATTATTATTTTCTCATAATTATAATAACGGTAATTATCCCATGGGTGTACTCTGGAATACTTGGTAAACTGAGAGAGAAAAAAAAAATAACAAAAATTCAAAAATAAACTGGTGCTGGTTTTGACGCAGAAAGAGTGATCATTTGTGTGCTCCCTGCTGCGTTTTTATTTCCTTTTGTTTTGGAATAAGTAATTTTCTCAAGAACCTACAAGGACAAAGGAGTCCTCCCATCACTCTATTCATTCGTCCTTTTCATACTTTTTTTGTCATTTTCTTATATTTTTTTTTTTAGTTTTTTTGGTTTTTTGTATTTGAGTAGTTTTTCTTGTGCCACCAACAAGTTTTTGGGGGCAATTTTCGTGGCAGTTGTGAGAGGATTCTCAAAGTAAGAGAACATTTAGAAATAAATGAAAACTTCTTCAGCAACTGCAATTTGTTCAAAAACGATGTTGTTGTTGAATTTTTTTTTTTTGTTGGACAAAACATGAGAGTTGGAGAGTTGAAAAGTTGGACTGATGACGGCTAGGACGAAGACGACGACTATGATTGTAGTGTTTTTTTTATTTGTTGTACCATAAGGATGGAAACTTTCTGATTTTGACAATAAAATTGGCTTGATTGTACTTCGCACATAAAAAACAGTTTATACAGAGCCGTATTATACAGTGAGCGAAGATTTGTAAAAAGGGTTTTTGAAAAACGATAAGAAGGAAAGTTTAAAAAGTCCTTAAAACGTTTTATTTTCGACAAAATATGAATGGCAAGTGGATACAGTTTTCGAGGGTATATGAAAACTGACAACAACAAAACAAACAGCAACATTTAGAGTCCTCCACCCCTTCCATTGCAATATTGCGAAAGAATCTTAATAGAATAAGAAATTCCAGACGACAGTGTAAAGGGAATATTTAGGCGACCGAGATGCTTGGTCACGTCACTTCTTCTGTTCCAGTCTAAAAAGATTTATAACTGAGCGAATCTAATCCTGGCCATGGATCCGGTGCCACAGTTTAAAAAAGCTTTAGCTACTTTCAGTAAGCTTACGCGGTAGTAGTTATTACAATTGTATTTGGTGTAGCAATAATATAAATTGCAACAATAGATGCTTTTCGCTCTAGGACCATGGTCTGTGTCTCCGATGGGCTAAGGCTCGGTGTGGAATTAAGCCTTAATAGACAGGTAATCCCCTAAACCTAAGACATAGTCTGACCTCTTTTATTTTAAAGCCGATTAAAATTATTTCGAAAGTTTAATTTAGTCCAAAAAAAAACATTAATTTCATCACCAGAATTTCGATTGCTTCATTCAAGCCTTAAGTATCCTTATCATAAATGTTTTGGCAACTTTAACATAAATGTAGTGATTTACAAAATATAGATACATGAAACATTCTGACTAATAATTACTTTCTACAATACTCCCATTACAGCGCTTCCGTATAGCCCCCACTAAGCCCCCCAAAACACCCTTTTCCAAACTATTACCATTAAAGATTAATATAGGTAGGTAGGTAAACACCCTCAATATATATGATCGCAACTAATATCCCGTTATTAGTCCAACATAATCGAAAAAAGAGCCTAAATCATAATCTATTGTCGTGTCCTTAACATAACGGATAGGAAAATGTATTTAATTTTCCATCATAAAGCCAACTACAGGCACTGCCGACTATGTCGTCGTCGTCGTCGGTCTCGGTCGCCATCATTTCATCATAATGACTTTAACAGTACCAGGACAAGCACAAAACAAAAACCGTTTTGACTTGATGCCATATTGGCTCCCACGCGCCTTTACATACATATATGTTTGTATATATATAATCCCTTAGGTGGCATAATGACACAAACAACGGTAAATTTTCTTTATGCTTTTTAGTTAACGAAAAGTGTCAGAGGCATACACATACACATATTAACATGGGAAAGGTAATCCTGTCAGAAAAGCGACATAACAGCAACAGTGAGACACAGTAACAGTACTAGGAGTCATTTTGACACATATTTTAATTTTGGCCATCCAACACATATACAGCGAACTGAACCACTTCCTATGAGAAAAAGGATGTGGATGTTTGGAAGGGAAGGAAGTATTGTGTGCAGTCCTTTTGACAGCATTCGGGAAAACCACTAAATCAAGTTTCTAGTAATTTAGTAAAAGACTTAAAATAAGCGTCATTTAAGTCGTCCTTTACAGTTTAGAAAAAAAGTTTTAAAAAAGTGCTGAATTTGCTGAATAAAGAGACGGCTGTTTAGGTAGTGACTAGGGATACATTTTTAAGTAAAGCATTCAGTGTACAATCTCCAAAAGAAGCATACGTCTTTCACTTATTTGGATTAAAACGAGAGTATAAATAAATGTTTTATTTTACAAGAAAACGTCTTATAAATCGATGACAGGATGCACGTACGAAATAAGATGACTTATGCTGATAAGACTCATGACTGATGCTAACCGCGATACTGTGATTCATTGAACCAAAATCGATCTCAAGCACCAGGCGAACATGAAAAAGAACAGGCGCAATTTCCCAAAACAATTCCACTCAAATTCAAAAAGTACAAGAAGATAAAAAGAAAAACAAAATAGGCGGAGTTTTGTTAAAGAAGAAAGTAGATAAAGATATTGGGGTGTGTGTGTGGATTTAACGAGAGGGTTTGTGGGTGTGAGTTAACGGTCTGTATGTTCGTGTTGCTGCCATCAATGTTTTCTTATGACGTTATCACTTAAATTTATCGTCCGTAAGCCGACGTTACAGACAACCATTATTGTTTTATTGTTTTATTTACAGGAGTCCAAATCTCGACAGTTATTCGACTTGTAACGAGTTTAATGCGCTGTCTGATTCCATCTGGGAAATTGTTTCCCTTTGTTCTCACACTGAAATCGTTATTGCGGGCGATTTCAATGTACACCATTCCAATTGGTTCCGCTATTCTGGTCAGACAACACCCGAAGGAAGGTATGTCAAGCTTTTTGCCGGTTTCCATCACCTTACCCAACTGATCGATATGCAAGCGTATACCGGATGTTGCTTGCAAGCTTCAGTTCGAGCTCTGTACTTTTGACAGTTTCTTTGTACCTTTTGCTAAAACTTTCGAACTTCATTCCTGCAATAACAGATCTTCATTTCCTCGAAATGAAATCTTTGAAATCCTGCTTTTCAAAATTCTGCAAATAATAAAGAAAACAAAACATTAACATTTTCCGAACATTTTTGTTTTCTTTCACATTTTCAGAGTTTTTATAATCAAAACATAATTTTACTTTCTTAGCACACGTGGGATCGATTGGAACTGTTAAAACTTTATATTGTAAGCACCCAAGTCTCGGATCCGTATGTGAGTACTGGTAAGACCATAGTCTTGTACAGCAGCAGTTTGGTTTTTATGGTGAGGTTTCTGGATTTAAAGAGCCTTGACAGACTATAGTAGGTTTTGTTGGATTTCAGCAGCCGCCCGCGTATTTCTCCCTCCATATTTTTATCGGCTGCTACTTTTGACCCAAGATAGTTAAAGGACTGCACTACTTCAAGTTCGTGCTCCGCTACCCTGATGGTTGTACCAACATTTCTCGCAGACGTTGCCACCATGTCTTCCTTAGTCTTCCCTTCATTTATGTGCAGCCCCAGGTATTTTGCCGCTTGCTCGACCTGGGTAAAGGAGTCTTGTACAGCTTGTTGGCTTCTGCCGATGATATCGATGTCGTCTGCGTAAGCTAGTATCTGGCTGGACTTGGTGACGATAGTCCCTCTTGTTGACGTGCCAGAGTCACGGATTGCTTTCTCCAACGCCAGGTTGAAGAGGATGCAAGCCAGACCATCCCCTTGTCGGAGTCCATTAAAGATGTTGATTGGTCTGGATAGCAAACCGGCTACTTTTACTTGGCTTGTGATGTTGGTCATGGTCAGCCTACATAGTCGTGTCAATTTATTTGGGATGCCGAATTCTCTCATGGCCTTATAAAGTTCTACCCTGGCTATGCTATCGTAGGCGGCTTTAAAGTCTATAAAAAGATGGTATGTTGGGATATTAAATTCCAGACTTTTTTCCATCACCTGCCTAAGGGTAAAGATCTGATCAATTGTTGATTTGCCTGGTATAAAACCACATTGATATTTGCCGATTATGGTATTAGCGTATGGGGCTATCCGTTCTTGCAGGATAGAGGAGAATATATTATAGGATGTACTCAACAATGTTATACCTCTATAGTTGCTGCATTTTGTGATATCTCCCTTCTTATGTATGGCATCTCTTCGTGTTCCCATATGTGTACTATGATTTCTTGAGTTGCTTGATGTTTTGGCCCTCCATGTTTGATCAGGTCGGCAGTTATACCATCGGCTCCTGAGGCCTTATTATTTTTGAGCCGATTAATCGCCTGTTTTATCTCCTCAATGCTTGGTGGCTGCAGCATGAGATCTTCTTCTTGAAATTGGAGTCTCCATTTCTTCCGTGAGCTGACCGTTCAGCAGTTCATTAAAGTACACTTCCCATCGCTCCAGAATGCCTTCAGGATCCGTGATCAGATTACCCTCTCCGTCTTTACAATATGTACAGCGTGGTGTGTATTGCGACATGTTTCTGACGGATTGGTAGAACTTCCGCGCCTGGTGCGGACCTCGCTCTCTATTTCTTTCCATTTCACAGACAATGTTTTTTTTCCCAGGCTGCCTTTTTTCGTCTGTGAAGTCTTTTTTCTATTCTTCTGAGCTCTTTATATTCATCTTCGCGTGCCCGCGTTCTATGAGACTGTTGCATTGCTCGGTATGCAGCATTCTTACTTTCAGACGCTAGTTTGCATTCATCATCAAACCAGTCGCTCCGATCTTTGCGACTACTGCCTAAGATGGTATCAGCAGTACTAATGACTTTGTTCTTAAGGCGTGACCATTTTTCCTCTACGCCCAGCATTCTGTCCTCAGGACTTACTCTTCCCTCATCGAGCTCTCCGTGGGCGAGCCTTAGTGCGCGACTGTATTGGTTGCTTTTGCATTCATCGCTTAGGGCAGCCGTGTTGATTCGAGCCTGACCAGCGGATGCAATACTTCTTCGCATAGCAATCCGCCCTCGGAACACCATACCAACGAGATAGTGGTCCGAGTCGATGTTGGCACCTCGATACGTTCGTATCGTCCTCAGGCTCTTGTAGTGGCGGCGATCTATCAACACGTGGTCAATTTGGTTACGAGTGACTCCATCAGCCGATACCCAAGTGACTTTGTGGATATCCTTACGCGGGAGGCTGGTACTCGCAACGACCAATTTTGTTGATGCTGATATTTCTATGACTCGTAGTCCGTTGTCATTAGTGTTCTCATGCAAACTATGGGATCCTATTTACTGCCTGAATACTGGCTCCCTACCTAATTTTGCGTTGAAGTCACCAAGGATGATTTTAACGTTATACCTTGGGCAGGCATTGAGGGACCTCTCTACAAGTTCGTAGTAGGAATCTTTATATTCTTCTTCGGACTCCTCAGTAGGTGCGTGAACGTTAATGAGGCTGATGTTATTGAATTTGCCTCGCACGCAAAGGGTGCATAGCCTTTAATTTATTGCCGATAACGGTAGGCTTCATTTTTTGGCTGACTAGGAAGCATACCCCGAGCACATGGTGTTTTGAGTGACCGCTAAAATATATGTCGTATTCTTTTTCTGCAAAACACCATTCCCTGGCCACCTCACTTCCTGAAGTGCTGTTATGTCAGCTTTATACATGGCCAGGACATCAGCTAGCTGTTGTGCAGCTCGAGCTCTATAGAGCGTTCTGACGTTCCATGAGAAAATTCTTAAATCGTTTAGCCGTTGTCGTTGCTTGGTTCGTCGTTGAGAAATCAGTATATTTCCGAGGCTTGTTGTCGGGTTCTGAGTAATATTTTTTTACGGGAGAGGTTAATAGCCCCTCGCCAACCCTTAGGAAGTGCTTGCAATTTTTGCTAATTTGTGTACAAAAATATACACAAATCATTGCCCGGGGACCACCACGTGGAGGTAAAGCAAGCCGCAGGTCTATTGCTTGATTGTTAGTCTAACATGTCATCTCGAACTAGGCCAACAAACATTAATAATAATTGTAACAGTAACAGTAGTATGTAAATATAAAATACTTGTGTATCAATCTATAAGGAATATAAGAATTTTGAAGAAAAAAAAAATTGAGAAAATCAAATATTTAACATCAAATTTAATAAAAAAAAGAAGTGAAGTTTATAGTTTATATTAAATAAACTATTAAACTATTCAGTTACCTATAGTTTTCTATTAAAAATGCAAAGAAATGAAATGACTGAATTAATGAAATATTAGAAATGATACTAATTTCCACAAAATTTTACTTTGGATTAAGCAAAAAGAAGTGCTGTTACGTAAACTTTTATTTTATTTTCGAAATTAAATTCTCAAAATTCTAAAAAATTCATCTCATAAACTTAGCTATGCTAAGCTTTCCTTTAGCACGCACAAATCTCAAAAAGTGGTGCAAACTGTTATAATCTATGGATCATGTGGGGATTTTCATCCTCCCCAAGATTCCAACAAATACTAACCCCATAACTAAGTAATACATAGAAAATTATATACATTCATCTACATACACCGATACACAGATCCTTTAGGTTTAGGAGTACACACACGAGCAATGGTCACTTTTGCTTCTATTAGCTTCGTGTTCCGTGCACACCATGCGAATGAAAGTAATCCCAGCTAATCTTTTGTAATTATCTGAAAAATGGTCATTAGAAGATAAGTTGCTGCTTGTAATTGGATTTCGCAACTCACCAATATCGTTGGACAACAGCGCCACGCTGGACCAAGCCGTATATGGCTATGGCTAGTATAGAGTCCTTGCCAGTCAAGTGTCTGCAGTATTGTTGTCTCATGTGTCCACCAAAATGCTTTTCGTTAATTTCGGATACATATATACTTTTTCTTTCGCAAGATATTCTCTTAATGCCGTCGTTGTCGTCCTAATGCCTTGTTACATCCCCAATTGTCTGAATGTAACTTCATTTTCAATATAAAAATACAATGTGAGAGAAAAAGAAAACGACAATTGATTAAATCTTATCCCTTCCCAGCTCATTGGTGTTCTTCGGGAGCTATGGAGGGGGAATTTCAATTTGGAGTCCTGTCCTCCGTATCTGCTTTTGTATGAAGGACATTGCAGCAAAATGTGAGGACCACAGGAAAGAATGAGTTAAACGCTAATTAAATGATTCAATGGTTTTCTTTGGAGACATTGGGACGAAGATGAAAATAGCATTGTTTTTATGTGATTACCCTTGCTATTGGTTTCCTTTCGAGTGCAGTTTGTTGGAAATATTGCCAGGTCTTTTGATGTCCTATAAAGGAAGAAATGAGGATTGCCAAATTTTTTTATTGGTGGATTGGGGTATCTATGATGAATTTATTAATGAAAACAAGTGTTGCGAATAATTTGTTTTGATTAAGGACAGAGCTTTGGAATATTATTTTTGTCCATTCGACTTGTAAGAGGAGAGAATTCACACTTGTTAAGAGTTTTAAAGGGAAGCTGTTTCATTAAGTTTATCTGCGATTTTTTTTTTTTTTTTTTTAATAATTAACGCTCGCACAAGGGACTATTTGTTTCTTTTTAATGTAACACAATGCGTGGGCATTACGAAGATAGGGAGGGGAGAGGTAGGAGGTGTCGATTAACATTGGTTTTGAATGTTTGCAGATCAAAATGGCAAGGGGAAATCCCGTCGGGTAAACCATTCCAAATTCGTGTTGTTCGGCTAAAAAAAGAATTCCTATATTTCACGGTACGTCCGAAATTGGGCTCAAGGGTGAACTGATGGTTATTCTTAGCAAGACGAGTATTACCGGCGAAACTTTTAAGGGGAGGAATGGAGCTGGCTACGTCGACTGAACATTTTTTATAAAAGTAAAAGATAAAATAAGGAGGTGGGAGTTATACTCGAGTTTAGGGCGTATAAACGCTTTATAGATTGTAGCCAAATCAGATGAGGAAAAATACTTCTTACACCCATACAGAAAACCTAAGCACTTAGCAGCATTCTTAGTGATTTCAAATATATGGTCGTTCCAACGGAGGTCGTCGTTGACACACATACCGAGTATTGACAGCTTTTCGGTTTCTTTGATTTAAGTGCCATTCATGGACAATGGCATTGGGGGTATGTTTAGCTTTAACGACAGAAGACAGCATTGAGTTTTCGAAGCATTAAACTCCACACGATTCCTATTACCCCATTTGACAATGCTGTATAAATCGGAGTTTAATGAGCTTGACATACGGTACCGTTGCAATTGTACGTCCGAAGGCGAAGGACGTGAATTATCGAACGAATATGAAAATATAAGGATAGAGTCGTCACCAAAACAGCTAAGTGGATTAGAAGTAACAGACAAAAGATCATTTATAAAAAATGAGGATAAGAGTCGGATACAGAACAGAGCCCTTGGGCACACCAGCATTTATTTTGTGAGAATCAGACTTGAATCCGTCCAATACAACTTGTACTGAACGGTCCGGAGATAGCTTCTAATCCAACGAACAAGAGTATTATCGATCCCAAAAGCACGCATTTTCGATTAGAGAGCTTCATGCCAAACTCTATCAAATGCTTTGGAGATATCAAGAGCAATAATCTTACTTTCACCAAAGCGATGTAAAGATTTGTTCCACTGTTCGGTGAGATATGCCATCAGATAACCAGTGGAACGGTTGCTGCGGAAGCCATACTGACGGTCATGGAGAAGCTTTCGAATTTCGAGATATTCCTTAAGCTGACGGTTAATCAGTGTTTCCATGACCTAAGAAAGTAGGGATGTCAGTGCTATGGGTCGGTAGAAGGAGGGGGACGATGGGTCACCTTTCTTAAGGACAGGCTGGACAAAGGCTGTAAGGTGATGTAACCCGGCAAAGAGATTGACCTACCTTCCTTTGGGTGTTGTTTGACCAGAATAGCGGAGCCAATTGGAATGGAGGACAAAGGGAAACAATTTTCGAGATGGAATCAGATAGCGCATCAAACTCGTTACAAGTCAAATTACTGTCGAGATTTGGACTTCTGTAAATAAAACAATAATGAATGACATGCTTGCGGACAGTTAATTTGAGCCACTAGAAATAAAAGTCCGTGTTGGAACATTGCCCATATTGGGGAAGGCTCTGGCAAGCAATATCATTCCTAACATATATTACGAGACCATATTGGGAAAAAATTAATATCACCAAGCTATACCCATGTAGAAAAAATTCTGATAAATCAGTATTTACTCCAACCTGAGGTTCACTTAATGCCAAAACAGCTGGCCTGTATTGAACAGTGTAGACGTACACGTGAAAGAAATTCTTTCTCAAACCACGAACATTGGAATACACGACACAAAAATCACTTACCATTTAAAAATACTAACATACAAAACACAATTCTGACTAAGTCGAACTGCGCAGTGAAAATCCGAATTAACTTCTGTACCTAATAAACAAACTGTCTTAGGTGTTGTACCCATAAGACAGCTTGCATACAAAAAATCAATTAAAACATTCAGCACAATAGGACAAATCCAGATGCCCTTATCCATTTACCGCAAGCATTAGCTGGTCATACGATGCCTACAGTAGATAAGAAAGAGGCAGTTAAGCACAAAGGTCTTGGGACAGATAAGAGGATATTTGCTACGCGAGTATGTTTTATTTATTTGTTTTTTTTTCTCTACAGCGCGAATGGGCATCTTTTTCTTTCCTCCAACGACGCGAGTGAGTATTATTTTATTTTTTACAGCACACGCGAGGGTTTTTTTTTCAATTTCTCAAACGAGTGTGTATTATTATTTTTTTTTTTAACACACTCGCGATAACAATGAGCAAATAATTTTTTTTTGATTTATCAATTATTTGTGCGAGCACCTCGACGTCTAGCCTTAACGAGCTTAAGATCAACACAATGTATTATGAACAAGTTCTGGGTCTTTAATTTTATCCAACATCTTGTGTAGTTTGAAGATTTGGTTGATTCTAGATTTTCCAGGTCTGAAACCTATTATTCCGTTTAGATTTGGAATGTAGGCATGTTCCACGTTAAAGTCTTAAATTTCAAAAACGATATACCTCAGGGTTCCGTTCTGTCTCCAACACTTGTTCTTATTTTATTTTCAGCTGACTCTTGTCGTTAACTTATAATCCATTAAACGGTTTTCTCCTAAAAACATCCTCAGCTTTTCATATTATACAAAATTACAAAACTTGCTAATGGTATTTGCATTTCCCTAAAAAAAAGGTTCATTCAGATTTAGCGGCTTCAAAGAATAAAGTCGCATTTAAACAAATACTCACGAAATTCCATTGAAATGAATGTCTGCACACGGAACTCACAATGAAACCATTTTGTATTGCAGAACAAAATAATTTCAATTAAAACATTATTTAGGAAAATACAATTTAATTAAAAATTAATCAGCGAGAGCATTTAAAACAACATGTTCCATACTTATACCTATTTGCCTTTCAGATTAATGTAATTTTAATTCACCATCAATACCCTCACCCCCGACGCACCGTCGAGTCCTTTTTACATATTACAACCCATATAACACCCATACAATTGTCATTCCGGTGCTTTTGCAACTTACTCGTGTTAACAATATATTTTTTTTTGTCTCCGCAAAATAAATAATTAAATAAATTGAATGCAATGAATTACTGTGGTTGTTTCCGAACAGAACACCAGAGCAGAGCAAACTGATAAATTACTTTGTCGTGTGAGTTTTTGTGTTCCGAGCGTTGTGTGTCCTGCGAAAAGGCGAGGATAATTTAAAAGTTGCTCTCTATACACTTCAACAAATCTCACAGCAGGTGGCTTGTTTTGAGTTTTTTCCGTTGATAATCAGAAGTGGGATTGGAATACAAAAAAAAAAAAAAAAAAATAGAAGAAAAAACTAATGTGGCCCACTTTTCATAAGGACATGTCTAGTTTTTTTTTTTAAGATTAATTTGATAATATATGACTTGCGTGCTAAATGTGTATTAATGTGGTTTTAAGTTTGCGTATTTGGTTGTTGTTTTAAGAATCAAGAGCAAATTGGCTTTCATTATTGTTAAGAGATCAGTCATGAAGCTGTTATTGCTGGAATCATTTATGTTTGTACGAAAAAGTGAAATAGCCGCTATTGGTTTGTTTTAATCAGAGTCAGTCAGAGTCCTTATTTCAAATCGATGAATGATACAGAACAACATTTGATTGGATATGCTTGTGTCTATGAGGAAGTGTTGGGTTTTGTTTGAGTGTAGTTTAATGAGGATTTTTGTTAAATATACTAGAGGTAGTTTTGTCAAATTAGAGGGAAACAAGATTTTTTTAAGGGATTCCACATCCGGTGGTCACAAGCTAATTTTATAGTTTTCAATATTTATTTTTTTTTATCATATTGTTTCAGATTTTGATTATTTACAAACATTATGGATAATTCTGGTATAAACCCTAGAGTTTTTTTACGGGAGGAGAGAATCTGAAATGGAAGATGAAGATTTTGAAGCTTCAGATTCGGACGAATATGTTCCATCAGATGCTGGTTCAAGCGATTCAAATTCAAATGTAATGCTAGATGACTCTGATATAGAGTCTGAAGATGAACCTGACCTTCCCTCGACTTCTACAGCAGCATCTTCGAATTAGTGGGCTAGTGTTACAAAAAGTTCACTAAAAGAATTCATTTTTGAGCCGCCAGCCACTCCCGATACATCCCATTCAAATACATCAACATTGAAGCCTATTGATTTTTTTTCATTTATGGTAACCGAAGATATATACCAACTCATTGTGACCCAGACGAATCTCAACGCAAACAAATTTTTAGAAAATAATGTTGTCACCCGAAATTCACGAGCAAAATCCTGGAAGGACACTTGTGTCCCTGAAATCAAAAAGTTTTAAGGACTGGTCATGTACATGGGTATGGTGAAATACCCTTCTATATCATTGTATTGGAGTACCGACAACTTTTACAAGAACTCTTTTCTACCGGAAATAATGTCCCGAAACAGATTTCAATTGTTGTTGAAGTTCATTCATTTTGCCGACAACACAAGCATTGGAACTGATCGGCTAGGCAAAGTAAGCGGCTTGCTCGAAATCCTCGAGCAAAATTTTGTAAATACTAGAACCCCAGGAGAAGTATTAGCTGTGGACGAATCCATGATTCCCTGGCGAGGAAGATTACAATTTCGTCAATACAATCCGGGAAAATCCCACAAATATGGAGTTAAAATCTACAAGCTTTGTGACCCTAGTGGTTACACGTATACCAGCTCCATATACGCAGGGAAAAACAATTCCGACAACCAAAGAGGAAAACCAACTCTCACACCAACTTCTCACAGCACCCAAATAGTGATAGATCTGGCAGAAAACTATTTGGATAAAGGTAGAACGATTGCTACGGACAATTTTTATACTTCGGTTTCGCTGGCAAAGTTTTTGATCAATCGTCAAACCCATCTTATTGGAACACTTAGGAAGAACAGAACTGGGAATCCCAAAGAGGTAACTCTAGCTAAGCTCAGAAGAAATGGTATTATTGGACGCGAGTCTTCTGGTATTGTGGTCTCAAAATGGAAAGACAAGAGAGAAGTATTGATGTTGAGTACAAAACATGGAATAGAGGAAGTGTCTACAGGGAAAAGGAATAGAAATGGTGAGGAAATAAAAAAGCTTCAAGTGATTACGGAATATAACCATGCCAAGCAAGGAATAGATATTTCTGATCAAATGGCATGCTACTTTACACCACTACGTAAGACAATCCGCTGGTACCACAAAATAGCATTTGAGTATCTTTTGTCAACCTCGGTTGTAAATGCGTTAGCTATTTACAAAAAGCATACAAATATGCCAATGCTTCAATTTAGGCAGTCTATTTGTGAGAGTCTTTGTGGGCTTCCGATTGAAACACCAGGATCCTCTAACAAGCAAGTACTGAAGGAGTTTGAAACGAGAGATACAACCAATCGAAGGGCACGGAAACGGTGTAACAATTGCTACAATGAACTTTCAAAAAGCGAAGGAAGAAGTGCAGCTATGAAAAAAGCCAAGAAAGGTTACTTCTTGGTTACTTCTTAGGTTACTACCTAAGTGTTTCATATATTTTTGAATTCGAAAGTCTAATTTTCTTTATTTATTTTTACTATAAGGCAAAATTAAACAAAATTGTACTACATGAACTTAACCAACAATAAAAGTCGAAGTTTTGCAAATAAGTGATTTTAGATTTTTTTCCTGCAAAGGAGGGACTTTTAACTAGGTGCCAAAGCAAGAAAATAATCATTTCACCAGGAAGCCACTAAAAAAACTTCTTTACAAAAATACCTATACCGTGACCCACCGGTGGTGCACATGGCCTCCTATGAATATTTTGTGTGACCCACCGGAGGGTCACATGGCAGCGAACGTGTTAAGTAACTACTTTTTCAGTAAACAGGTCAAAAGGGGTGGTACCGATGTAATAATACTTATAAGTACTACGTAGTAATACTTTATAATAATATTACAATAATTTTGTGTTTATGCAGTCCCCAGAGGAAGTAGAGCAGGTTGGTGGAACTACAAAGAAATCCAGTTCAAGGATAAAATTATAAGAGAGGTATAGCAATAGGCTCAGTTCAAATAGCTATTAAGGGAAGTAAGACAGGTAGAAACCAAAAGGGAAAATACTCGAAAGATTTCCCGAGGAATTAAAACTATTTGACAATGGATCCAATCCTCCGCAAGTAAAGAAAGTTGAACGGTTAGTTCTCCCTAGCGAGAACTACTCACCCAGATTTTTTTTCTTTTCTGGCACACCTCGTTGGCCAGGGACCTAGTTTAGTTGAGTCCACCAGATGCACCTCAGCCCGCAAACTTTACTACAGTACTGCTGATCTCGAAAATCTTTTCGAATGCCTTAGGCTGCAATTGGATGAAAACTTTTATCTCATGGCAGCGAATTTGAACGCCAAACGTCAAGATTGGGGAAATCAAATTCAAAATCCTAGAGGGAACAATCTATATAATTGCACATCTGGATATTATTGTTAGACGTCGTTTCCTTTAGATGCGGACAAGAGACAGACGAAAAAATATTCCACTAGAAACTAATGCCAAAATTGATTTGGAAGGATTCCACATCAGATATTTATAAAAAACGTTTAGAAACACCGAGAAATCTCAGCTTGGACTTCATTGAGGAATGTATTCAGAAAGCATGTCCAAGAACTGAGAAGTTTAAGAAACCGTGGTTTGACATTGAATTTATGAATGCAATAAGACATTCTTACAGTAATCTAAGTCAGTTTAAAAAATCGACCGAAGAGTCGACGAAAATGCGTTATATTGAAAGCAATCAATGATTTAAAGCTGTTTACAGGGAGAACAGATCAATTTATTTTGAAAGAGAGGCGAAAAGACGAGCAGGTTGCAGAAATGCGAGTGAGTTTTGAAATCCCATTTTCATGCACGTAGTATGTGAAAATATTGGATAGACCAACTTTGAAAGAAGAGGTGGTCACATCACTGAAGGGAATGAAGAATGGAAAGGCAGCAGGATGAAATAGAATGCCTTCGGGGTTTCATCGATATGGCTCGGATAATCTCGTCAATAGTTTAACGATCCTGTTTAATGTTATGCTGGAGAAAGGAATCGTTCCGCAGCAATTTAAAAAAAAAAGGCACGACTGGGTCGCAAGTACTTGCTCCTATGTGCCTAATTACATTGGAAAGCAAGTAACACAGTTTGAACTTAAAAAAAGTTTTAAAAACCAAAATACTTAACGGTTTTTAGTAAAAATGAAGTATGCCATCACACGTCTTAAATAACAAAGAATTTATGAAAAATGTATTTCGAAAATTGTAAGACCGGTTTTGATAAAATCCTGTTTTTTATTTTTAGTTTTTTGAAAAAAAATATATTTTAAAATTTGGTTTGCAGTTTATTAGAATTTATTAAAATACATGTGATTATAAAATTTCAAATATTTTTTTTTTAATTAGTTTTCAAAATATAGATTTTTGAAAAAAAATTTTTTTAATTAATTTTAATTAGAAAAAAAAAGTTATTAAAACTTTTGATATGCAAAATTAATTGGGCTACCTAGATCTTCCTAAATTTAAAATTTGACAGAAATCTAATGAACCGTAACCGAGAAAGCCAAAAATTAAAAAACCGTTATATTAAAGGTCCCGTTAATAGACTTTTCCCGTATATGTGGTATTAATCAAATTATAGCCAATACCAACAAAAAAAATCTCAATTTTGATTAAAATCGTTGGAGCCGTTTTCGAGAACAATAAGATTTTCCTAAGCGGTCATATGGCAGGTACCTTTATTTTTAGGGCCAAAAATAAAATTTCAATTTCCATCTGGGGAATGCCAAAAGAATCACACAAACCAAGTTATACATACTGACAGACAGATAGACAGACAGACAGATATTTTTTCCTGATCACTTTTTTAGACTTCTCTATGATCGTAATGTCATGTTTGATTGTTATCTAATTTTTTTACGAATCTTATCTTGCCTTATTGTCCCTATAATCGCAAGTAAAAAAAAAAACATTGATGTTCCCAATTTACAAAAAAGGCAATAACATGAATCCAGCTAACTACAGAGGAATTTCTTTTATGAATACATATCTTAAAAAGTTTTTACATCAATCCTGCAAAATCGACTCATAGCATGGAAAGATGGTGAAAAGCTACTTAAAGAGTTTCAGGCGGGATTACTCGACGGTTCATCAAAGAAGAATTGCCGAGTCAATCAAAAGTTGTATGTATTTTTTGTATATTTAAAAAAGCAGCGTTCGCTACTATTTACCGCAACTCACTGATGTTTAAGTAGTATGGAATATAGGAATGTCACTTACCTAAGTTTGGACGTGTTTTACAATGTACATATACCAAGCCCAATGCAGCTGTATGGAATGGCAAAAATATTTCAGAATTGTTTCCGACAAAAGCCGGCGTAAGACAGGGAGTACGCTAAGGTCAAGTTTGTTTGCTCTCCACATTAAGGATTTAACCGACTCTTTGCCAGAAGGAATAGAATCCGCAGGAATGCTCAACAAAGCTATTCTTTTGCCGATGATATTGTAAAACTTGCGTCTTCCTCACAATCTCTGCAGCTGATGATCAATAGACTAGTTGATTATTGCAGCCAACTTATTGTCAACTTGGACAAATCGATGGTTATTGTCTTCAAAAAAGGTGGGGGGAGAACAATTACAAGCGAGCAATCAACTTATAACAATAATAGAATAAGTATACTTCACCCGAAGTTTAAGTAAGAAAATTCATTTTAACGAAAATCTGTCCCAAGCGAAAACTGCAATTAATATTGCATGGAAGAACATTTTCAACAACAGCAATAGCCGGGTTTTATTGGTAAGTGTATACCCACCGCAGTAACATTTTATATGGCAAACAACAACAACAAACAATAAGAAGTGTCGATAATTAGGTTAGTGAAATTAGTGAATATAAAAAGTTGAGATAAATCTTGGAAAGAAATGTCAACCAACTGGAACTACAAGACAGCCTTCCTGTATTTTGACGTCATCAGTGACCCAAAGAATTCTAAGTGTTAGTTGACTTAAAATGTAAATTGAATCAATCAAATAAGACATTAGACAAAACCTGCAACAATTGAAACTTAAATTACTGCATTTTTTTTACTAAAACCGAATTTAATTCTGTCATCAAGGGTCACTGATGACGTCATGGTTGGATATTCTATCTGGATGTCTCTGTCCAAGAACTGAGTTGAATTTGGAACAAACCCTTCTAAATTTATTCCACAAGACGTCAGTTGTCACTTCGGGGGTTAAATTAAAATTGAATTATGGAATGAATACAGCGTTTTATTGGGACTTCCAATACTGCGCTAGCTATAGATTACCAATAAAACCCTCTGTACTTGCTCACAGCGCCAAGTACAGAGTATTTGAGTCAGTTTCAAAATCGATTTTGTTGCATGCCGCCAAAGTATGGGGAGGGAAAAGATATGAAACCGTTGAAGCACTCTTGAGGTTGAAGCAGATTGAGGTTGACTTCCTCCAAATATTCATAACTACATGGTTAAGCTGGAAACTGGGGTTTCACTCATTTTCATCAAAAATTTGAAAATGCATTTCGACTTTATGGTATACCCCCGATTCTTCTGAAGAGGTGTTCTTCCACACTGGCAAAGCCACTGCGTAAGCTTTTGCATAGCTCTTACTCTTCTGGAATCTTTCCTAGAAGATGGAAAACAGCATTTGTCCAGCCTGTCCCTAAGAAAGGTGACCCATCCTCCCCCTCCTCCTACCGAAACGCTGATTAACCGTCAGCTTAAGGAATATCTCGAAATTCGAAAGCTTCTCCATGACCGTCAGTATGGCTTCCGCAGCAACCGTTCCACTGGTTATCTGATGGCATATCTCACCGAACAGTGGAACAAATCTTTACATCGCTTTGGTGAAAGTAAGATTATTGGTCTTGATATCTCCAAGGCATTTGATAGAGTTTGGCATGAAGCTCTCTAATCGAAAATGCGTGCTTTTGGGATCGATAATACTCTTGTTCGTTGGATTAGAAGCTATCTTCTGGACCGTTCAATACAAGTTGTATTGGACGGATTCAAGTCTGATTCCCACAAAATAAATGCTGGTGTGCCCCAGGGCTCTGTTCTGTCTCCGACTCTTTTTCTCATTTTTATAAATGATCTTCTGTCTGTTACTTCTAATCCACTTAATTGTTTTGCTGACGACTCTACCCTCAGCTTTTCATATTCGTTCGATAATTCACGTCCTTCGCCTTCCGAAGTACAATTGCAACGGTGCTGTATGCAAGCTCATTAAACTCCGATTTGTACAGCATTGTCAAATGGGGTAATAGAAATCGTGTGGAGTTTAATGCTTCGAAAACTCAATGCTGTCTTCTGTCATTAAAGCTAAACATACCCCCAATGCCATTGTCCATGAATGGCACTTACATCGAAGAAACCAAAAAGCTCTCAGTACTCGGTATGTGTGTCAACGACGACCTCCGTTGGAACGACCATATATTTGAAATCGCTAAGGATGCTTTTTTTTTTTTGTTTATAATTAACGCGCGCACAAGGGACTATTTGTTTCCCTTTTAATGTAACACACTGCGTGGGCATTAGAAAGATAGGGAGGGGAGAGATAGGAGGTGTCGATTAACATTGGTTTTGAATGTTTGCAAATTGAAATGGCAAGGGAAAATCTCGCCGGGTAAACCATTCCAAAGTCGTGTTGTACGGCTGAAAAAAGAATCCCTATATTTCACGTTACGTCCGAAATTGGGCTCAAGGGTGAACTGATGGGCATTCCTAGCAAGACGAGTATTACGGGCGAAACTTTTAAGGGGAGCAATGCAGCTGGCTACCTCGAGTGAACATTTTTTATAAAAGAAACGATAAAATAAAGAAAGACATGAAACATTGCGTCGTTGTTCGAGAGGGGCAATTGTTTCAGCGGCAGTTCTATTTCCTATCAATCTTAACGCTCGATTTTGTATTCTATCAAGCAGGTGAAGCGATGTTTGTGAAGCACCTGCCCACAGGTGGGAGTTATACTCGAGTTTTGGGCGTATAAACGCTTTATAAATTGTAGCCAGATCAGATGGGGAAAAATACTTCTTACACCGATACAGAAAACATAAGCACTTAGCAGCATTCTTAGCGATTTCAAATATATGGTCGTTCCAACGGAGGTCGTCGTTGACACACATGCCGAGTACTGAGAGCTTTTCGGTTTCTTCGATGTAAGTGCCATTCATGGACAATGGCATTGGGGGAATGTTAAGCTTTAACGACAGAAGACAGCATTGAGTTTTCGAAGCATTAAACTCCACACGATTTCTATTACCCCATTTGACAATGCTGTATAAATCGAATTTTAATGAGCTTGACATACGGCACCGTTGCAATTGTACGTCCGAAGGCGAAGGACGTGAATTATCGAACGAATATGAAAATCTAAGGATAGAGTCGTCACCAAAACAGGTAAGTGGATTAGAAGTAACAGACAAAAGATCATTTATAAAAAATGAGGATAAGAGTCGGAAACAGAACAGAGCCCTTGGGCACACCAGCATTTATTTTGTGAGAATCAGACTTGAATCCGTCCAATACAACTTGTACTGAACGGTCCAGAAGAAAGCTTCTAATCCAACGAACAAGATTATTATCGATCCCAAAAGCACGCATTTTCGATAAGAGAGCTTCATGCCAAACTCTATCAAATGCCTTGGAGATATCAAGACCACTAATCTTACTTTCACCAAAGCGATGTAAAGATTTGTTCCATTGTTCGGTGAGATATGCCATCAGATCACCAGTGGAACGGTTGCTGCGGAAGCCATACTGACGTTCATGGAGAAGCTTTCGATCTTCGAGATATTCCTTAAGCTGACGGTTAATCAGTGTTTCCATGACCTTAGAAAGGAGAAATGTCAGTGCTATGGGTCGGTAGAAGGAGGGGGACGATGGGTCACCTTTCTTAGGGACAGGCTGGACAAATGCTGCAAGGTGATGTAACCCGGCAAAGAGATTGACCTACCTTCATTCGGGTGTTGTTTGACCAGAATAGCGGAGCCAATTGGAATGGAGGACAAAGGGAAACAATTTTCGAGATGGAATCAGACAGCGCATCAAACTCGTTACAAGTGGAATTGCTGTCGAGATTTGGACTCCTGTAAATAAAACAATAATGAATGACATGCTTGCGGACAGTGAATTTGAGCCACAAGAAGTTAAAGTCAGTGTTGGAATATTGCCCATATTGGGGAAGGCTCTGGCAAGCAATATCATTCCTAACATAGACCACGAGACCATGATGGGAAAAGAGTAATGGCACCAAGCTATACCCATGTAGAGCAAACTCTGATAAATCAGTATTTACTCCAACCTGGGTTTCACTTAATGCCAAAACAGCTGGCCTGTATTGAACAGAGTAGACGTACAGGTGAAAGAAATTCTTTCTTATACCACGAACATTGGAATACACGACACAAAAATCACTTACCTGCTAAGTGCTTAGGTTTTCTGTATGGGTGTAAGAAGTATTTTTCCCCATCTGATCTGGCTACAATTTGTAAAGCGTTTATACGCCCTAAACTCGAGTATAACTCCCACCTCTGGGCAGGTGCTTTCGCAAACATCGCTTCACCTGCTTGAAAGTATATAAAATCGAGCGTTAAGATTGATAGGAAATAGAACTGCCACTGAATCAATTGCCCCTCTCAAACACAGACGCAATATTTCATGTCTTTCCTTATTTTATCGTTTCTTTTACAAAAAATGTTCACTCGAAGTAGCCAGTTGCATTCCTCCTCTTAAAAGTTTCGCCCGTAATACTCGTCTCGCAAGGAATGCTCATCAGTTCACCCTTGAGCCTAATTTCGGACGTACTGTGAAATATAGGGATTCTTTTTTTAGCCGAACAACACGAATTTGGAATGGTTTACCCGACGGGATTTTCCCTTATCATTTTGATCTGCAAACATTCAAAACCAATGTTAATCGACACCTCCTATCTCTCACCTCCCTACTATTTCGTGAATTTTCGATTCAATAGTTGGTGGTTGGTTTCCTCGTCCTTCTCCTGCTATAGATACGAATATTTTGAATGGTCTGTCAAATTTCTTTAAGTTTTGTGGAGTTATGTATAGTCCCTGCAAGCAAGGAGAATATATTATTTTTGGTAAACCGCCTGACTTCAACTGTAGAATGTATTCCAGTTCAGCTATGAAATCTCGGAGGACTTTATCACAAATAAAATGTCAGTAGACAAATATGTATACAACTTTTCATTACGTAGAATATAAATATAGCATTTATTTTTAACACCCAAATCCTATATAACTTTCAGCCATTGTTACGGCACATACTACCAACCAAACGGAGTATTATAAATGACTACAAGGATACGACTCCAAATTCCATATAGAAGTTTATCCACCTCAAACATTATAACACAAAACAAAGACCTACCCAATTAGCGCCTATCTGAATCTTGAAAGTATGTTAATGTGCCTCTACTAACTTTCTAGGGAATTAAACTCCTAACAGAATCCCAGCTACACTCGATAACTGTTTGCTTATACTATACGAACAACGAACGTCTTTTATTGGGTGTAGTAGTATTAGGTTAGGTATATTGACAAAATCTCCGTTATATTTGTTTAGCGACGACATTTTGTGAACACAACACTTTACCATTAAAGCCAACTACAACAACTTACTGCCGTAATCATCATCTTTGTGGCTGAATGTGACGTGGCGGGGCGGCAGGAGGAACGCACAATGATTAATTACTTTCAAATAGACGTAGGAAAGTGTAGATCCATGTCCTTCCGCCAGGCATATTTGAGCAGATATCATATTTCATAATTTATTTGGTGGTAAAAGTAAGAGCGGATGTTTCGGGGTTTATAATAGTATACGCGCAATTAGGCACGTGCAATGCTGCTCAATATTTTATTAGAAAATAATATTAATTGATAATGTTGTTAGTGTTGCCGGAGTTTCAGTTTATGGCGTCTCGAGGTGAAGGTTATGGGGACATTGATTTCTTGTGATTTATATTTTCAACAACAACAAGTCAAGGACGACTTTGAATTATGTAAGTGCAGTTGAAGACCTTTAATTTTCAACTCTTTTTTTCCGACAAAAAATCGGAATGGATAAAGTTTGACGACTTTATGTTTATGCATGTCCTGTAGATCGAAGGAAGCATGTGAAAAAAGATGAATATTTGATGAAGATATGTCACGCAGTTGGTCAGCTAATTTCAACTTAAGTGCTTATCGATTGAAAACTTACAACACTGTGGCTTGTGCCTACCGCAATTGCAAGTTTTCAAACAATTATTACCAGGAAGACTGCTTACAACTTGGTCAATAACGCCCTCCTTATGCATAATAATTAATCTGAACACTTGTCGAACTGTCGGATGAATATTAAATGAATATTAAGGGATTCTATGAGCATTCAATTATTCACCCCTAATTAGCGCAAACTAATAGGAGAGCTCTTCATGTCAAAGGGTAAAAGATAAGTTATTTACTTATCGAAAGCCATCTTTTCAAATTACCTTTTTAGGCTTGTAGGAAAAGTTGATTTTCATAATGGTAAAAAAAAAAATTTGTAATTTGGTTCATAGTGCTCAAAAGAAAACTAAGTAGTGATTAAAGAATTGGCACGTGCCTCACGAACTTGAACTTATGTCCCTCTGAACTTTAAAGCCAAACTTTTTAATGGAATCCTAACCAATATTATACAGATTGTTAATAATAATAAATCTGCGTTTTTATAACTGTTTTTTTTTTTATTTGGCCCATGTAGGTTTGTCATTATTAATGGAATACGACATGGTTCCAGCCTCGGCTTATTACGGTTTGACGAGTTCAAGTGGTCAATTTTTACTGACTTTTTGCATAGAGCGTACTGAATTAAAGCAACACCTTGAATGGTATACGCATTAAGTGCTACGGTCGATAATTTTTTTTTTGCAAAGATTAATGACCTTAGCAATCCTTATAAGAAAAAGTCTAACCAAATCAATTTGCATGACCTACGAGGAAAATTTATTCAGGTCATCAATGGGAGAGATAATCTTACCACAAGTGATTTGTGTTGCCCTTATTATGTTAAACACACTGCGAGCATCGGAAAGTTAGGGAAGGAGAGACAGGAGATGTCGATTAACATTTGTTTTGATTGTTTTAATGCTTTCAAATTGAAATGGCAAGGAAAAACCTCAACGGTTAGACTATTCCAAATTCGTGTTGTTCGGCTAAAAAACAGAATCCCTATATTTCACGTCTGACCGTCTGATACTTATGAACATTCCTTGCAAAACGAGTATTGCGGGGGAAACTTTTAAGAATAGAAATGCAGTTAACTAATTCGAGTGAACATTTTTTTATAAAAGAAACGATAAAATAAAGAAAGACATGAAACATTGCGTCGGTGTTCGAGAGGGACAATTGTTTGAGGTGCAGTTCTATTTCCTATCATTCTTAACGCTGTATTTTACATTCTATCAATCAGGTTAGCGATGTTTGCGAAGTCCTTGCCCAGAGGTGTGAGTAATACTCAACTTTGGGGCGTATAAACGCTTTATAAATTGTAGCCAGATGAGAAGGGGGAAAATACTTTTTGCATCTATACCATTTGGCGGTCTCAAATATATGGTCGTTCCAACGGTCGTTGACACACATACCGAGTACTGCAAGCTTTTCGGTTTCTTCGATGCAAGTGCCATTGAGTTTTCGAAGCATTAAACTCCACACGATTTCCATTACCCCATTTAACAATGCTGTATAAATTCGAGCTAAATGAGCTTATCATACGGTACCGTTGCGATTGTACGTCCGAAGGCGAAGGACTTGAATCATCGTCGAGCGAATACGAAAAGCTAAGGGTATCTGACTTGAAACCGTCCAATACAAATTGTATTGAAGATAGCTCATCATGCAACGAATAAGTGTACCATCGATCCCAAAAGCACTCAAGTCTGTGAAAAGCCGATTTCTTGGGACTGTCTCGGGCTCTGCTGTATACTTTCATGGACTGCATTGGTCACGGATGATTTTACATTCAATATGTTGGCCTTTTAACTACCAAAATCTTCGTTTTAAACTTTGCCATCAAACGTTGAAGAGTCGACTGTAAAAGGCCAATACGTCAACCGTAAGATGGGCACAACGATTGCAACGTTTGTACTAAGGAACACTTATTTTAATAATAATCTTTTATTATTTGGACGTGCTGTGGAATTGCGTATATTGCCATGGTGATTTGGCACCATTAAATGAAAATAAATAAATAAATAATAGATTTGACCATTTTGTCAACGAAAAAACATCAGTAATGTAACTGGCGGAAACGTTTCTTTTTAATGCCAAAAGTATACTCAATTTGTACGCATTTACGCTGAATTTTGTTTGGTCTCTTAAAAAATGTCAAGGTCCATGTATGCCTAGTAAGCAGCCTGTCCATTTAAACCTATTTAAATCTTACTTACTTATCAACTGCCTCTTAACTTATCAAATGCCTTCGAAACTTGTTCCCAAAACTTTCGTAGTTTAGACACAGATACTGAGCTAATCACCGCATCTAATCTGTTGCGAACCACAAAACATTACAAAACATATCGCTGAACTCATCCCTTAATCATGAAAATGTCAGAAGATTCATATTTTTACGAGATGTCCTCGAACAATGGCCTATTCGCCTATTAACTCTAAAATGAGTTACAAATTCTATTTCGAATAGGAAGAAACTTAGTCATCGAAATAACGGGTGATTTTTTAAAAGCTTGAGAACTTTTAAAAAAAAAAACGCATAAAATTTGCAAAATCTCATCGGTTCTTTATTTGAAACGTTAGATTGGTCCATGACATTTACTTTTTGAAGATAATTTCATTTAAATGTTGACCGCGGCTGCGTCTTAGGTGGTCCATTCGGAAAGTCCAATTTTGGGCAACTTTTTCGAGCATTTCGGCCGGAATAGCCCGAATTTCTTCGGAAATGTTGTCTTCCAAAGCTGGAATAGTTGCTGGCTTATTTCTGTAGACTTTAGACTTGACGTAGCCCCACAAAAAATAGTCTTAAGGCGTCAAATCGCATGATCTTGGTGGCCAACTTACCGGTCCATTTCTTGAGATGAATTGTTCTCCGAAGTTTTCCCTCAAAATGGCCATAGAATCGCGAGCTGTGTGGCATGTAGCGCCATCTTGTTGAAACCACATGTCAACCAAGTTCAGTTCTTCCATTTTTGGCAACAAAAAGTTTGTTAGCATCGAACGATAGCGATCGCCATTCACCGTAACGTTGCGTCCAACAGCATCTTTGAAAAAATACGGTCCAATGATTCCACCAGCGTACAAACCACACCAAACAGTGCATTTTTCGGGATGCATGGGCAGTTCTTGAACGGCTTCTGGTTGCTCTTCACTCCAAATGCGGCAATTTTGCTTATTTACGTAGCCATTCAACCAGAAATGAGCCTCATCGCTGAACAAAATTTGTCATTTTCGTCAATTTGTCACATTTCGAACCGAACACTGATTTTGGTAATAAAATTCAATGATTTGCAAGCGTTGCTCATTTGTAAGTCTATTTATGATGAAATGTCAAAGCATACTGAGCATCTTTCTCTTTGACACCATGTCTGAAATCCCGCGTGATCTGTCAAATACTAATGCATGAAAATCCTAACCTCAAAAAAATCACCCGTTACCTCTTTATGCAGTTCTTTTGAATTGTCATTTGCATCATGACTACAAGCAAACTGCTAAGAATTTGTTTTTCTTGTCTTTTTTGATTTTTATAACGTTTAAGTTGTGTACCACTTTTGTCGTTCAACGCGTTACTTTTTACTTTTTCTCAGTTTTTCTCTCTGAAAGAATTTCATGCCAACTCCATTGTATATGAACTTCAATGTATATACAATGAGATGAAGCTCATTTTGATCTTGGCGGGTATGTAAACAAGCAAAATTGTCGCATTTGGGGCTCAGAAAACCCGCACGCATACATTGAAAAGCCGATACACCCAAAACGAGTCACTGTTTGGTGCGGACATTTTTCGAAAATGAGCAAGGAGTGGCCGTTACAGTCAATGGCGATCGTAATCGGGCCATGTTGAACGAATTTTGTTCACAAAAAATGAAGAGGAGGATATTGGCAATATTTGGTTTCAACAGGACGGCGCTACGTGCCACACAGCCGAAGCTACACTTGATGTTGATGAAGCATTTTCAAAAAAAAAAGAAGAAGTTATTTGGCGGACCCGTTATAAGTCCTTAAAGTGCAAATATGTTTTGTACCATGATCCACCCTGTATTGGAATATTTGTTCCATTTCGAATCTCTGGAATACATTTTGTTAGTTAATCCAAGTCAATTTTTTTTTCTTCTGCAGATTTCAATCCATGTAAATAAGGAACCCCATGTTACTATTTTAGATACACTCTCCAGCAAGCAGCACAATATTCCACTAAATGACTACTGAAGATTAAATCTGCGGCTTTGGATGCTTTACGAAAATCCAATCCTTCCATCCGAATTGACACAATCCGATTAGATTTCAATGCAAATCCAAACTGCACAAAGTGCATACACAATATAAACTAAATGCAAATGGCCCGGATGAAAAAGTTAATTGCCGAAATTCTCGTCCCAAAAAAGGCCATATTTCCATGTGAAATCCCCGGCCTAATCCTGTAACAAATATACGTGCTGCTCGCATAAATATCCCAATTATTCGAAATTAATTTTGCCGCTTACGACTTTCACAGCCCCGGCTTTAAACTTACCACACACATCAGCCTCAGCAGCCTTTCTCAATAAAACCCTTTCGAAAAACTACAACAACAACTTCTGACACTCATAAACCATTACGCCGGGCAATAAATCCGGCGGGGCGTGGCGAAAATCAAATTATTAGGAACAATTTCATCAAAACAAAATTATTTTGGTGTATGAATTCGAATTTAGAAACCCAAAATTAGCGGTGTGTAGGTACACAGGCGAATGTGTGTCGCCAAAAATTTCCGGCGAAGGCAGGAGCTACAAAATTGTGTCACTAGACGCACACGCATTAGTTGGACAATTTGCGACTGTCAAGGCCTCTCTCCAAACGAAAAGAGTTCAATGGAGTGGATATACTGGGACACTGGGCAACTGGCTCGGGTTGGCTTTAGCTTTAGGATCAATGGATTGAGTTTTTGGTGATGGAAGGAGATGCATTTTGTATGCGAGGGGATTTCGGATGTGAATTACGTTGTGTATCCGATGGATTTATGCTCCGTGAATAGTGCATGCACAAGCACACATGCCATAAAGCCGCGGGGTCATTACCGTGCACAATGCGATTCTAATCATGGCTGAGCAAATTAGATTTATCACATTTTGCTGACGCAATTGTCCTGAAGTTGATTGAATTAAAGTGGTGGGGTGGGTATTCCAAAAACTAATAACAGTCCCAGCAATTTAATTAAACTGTGAGAATTATTAATTGATGTTGATTTAATTTGCGAATGGTGGTGGCTGGCCGGTGTGGGCGGCTCGGCTGTGGTCCGGATTTATAATGTTTTGATGCAAAAAATTAGCATGTGGTGGATAAATATTCATATTTCGCCTTTTAGTAAAAATGATGAATTTGCTTTCTACATTTTTATTTATTTGATTTTGTGCAAAATATGTTATAATTTTGTTTGCATAAAATTGTTTTTTTTTTTTTTTTTTTTATATTGGTTAACTTGGGGTGACTATAATATGTATGGTTGTTCACTCGGAAAAATTGATTGTTTTGCCAAAAACACTAAAATTTATTGCAAAACCATGTCACACAATGATTTATATTACAGAGGTACAAATAAATACAGATATTCAAACGTTTCATTTAAAATTTTATTAAAAAAAAACTAGATGCATACAGTGAATGGCTTGCTAGGGAGGAGAGGATTTATACTTGGAATTAAAATTGGAAGTTCTCGTTTTGGAAATTTAGTGTAACTATTTAAGAAAAAAATTTTTCGTTTTTAAAGTACCTAGTAGTGCATTTATAAGTAAGTCCAGTAAGCTAGGACATGGGACTTTGGAAAAACTCTAACGCCAGCCATAATAATGGGTAAAAGCATTGATAAATTTTCTATAATTGCTATGTTGCAACAGCTGTCAAGGATATCAATGACATCCAGTGGTCAAAATATGAAAAAAAATAGTTACTTTTTTTTGTAATACCTCAATTCCCACCTAGCGATAGTCTGGATTTTTTTAAGAATAAGGAATGTGAAGATGAAGTGTTCCCACTTTACAATTTTTTTCATGGAGAAACTTTCATCGCACCAGTTTTTCCACATCCTCATTATTTTTATTTATATATTTAGTAGTAGCAGTAGTAATATTTTTATTTGTAATAAATCAGTACAAAAGGTGTTGTAACCGCACCTTTTACAATACAGTGATTTGAAATGTAAAGTCTTACATCTGAAACAATATTTTTATTATTATGAAGAATATATTTGGGAAAGATTTTTTTTTTTTTTTGAAGGAAAAGCACAGAATAAACCTCCAATTTAAATTAAGTTATGTAAAAAAAAGAAATATATATATAAGAAATCAATGAAACAACAATAATAAATAAAAAAAATAAACAATTAAATATATAAATAAATTAATTAATTACATATTAAATAAAGTAATAAACACAAATAAATATATAGATAAACAATGAAAACATCAATAACAAATAAATAAATAAATAAATAAATGAATAAATAATTAAATAAATAAATAAATAAATAAATAAATAAATAAATAAATTAATAAATAAATAAATAATAAAAAATAAATAAGTAACTAAAAGTTATAAAGTCCTGGAGGAGGACTCCAAAAAAAAAACCTGAACGCCAGCCCGAAGGCTGGCCCAACGGTTCGACTTACTATTAATTAGTTTAATACAAAGTTTGAAATTTATTCTACCGCACATAAAACTGTATCTATGCTACATTATGACTGAGCTCGTACGTGTCCAAAGTAAGACTGCCTTCTTCAAAAACTAATTTCCTAACTAGAAGCTGTCCCACGATGATATGCTGCGTCTGCGACCTTCAAAGTTCCCGTGCATTTACCTCAATGCACTGTTATGTGATATCCAGAAATCGTGGGAATGGATAGCAAGTTGTAGCATGATTTGTAGGGTCAGCAAATCATATCCAAGCGCGTGCATCGAATGGGATCAAGTATCCGGTCTTTGCGTTTGTAACATTAGTACATACGTTTGAGCCAATAAACTGCTGACTCATCTGGGAATATGTTCGTACGTGTTAAATACAGTTAAGCCTAAGGCGGCCTGTATTGGATGGTGATAACTTAAATAAATAAATAAATAAATAATAAAAAATAAATAAATGAATAAATAGTTTAAATGAAAAACATAACAAGCATTTATCACAGGTAATTAATCTGGTGAACAAGAGGGTTGTCAGTGTTATTACATCTGTAAATAAAGTTTGCTCCGAGCTTATTTATTCGTTCAGAAATCAATTCAACATTAGTTTCTCGGTAAAGATCACTAGTCGAGTAACGAAGTGGGAGGTTTAGCATCATTTTTAATAATTTGTTTTGTGACACCTGAAGTTTTTTAATGTGAGACAAAGCAGCCCTTCCCCAAACAGGGCTTCCATACAGCAATATTGCCTGAAATATAACCTTTAGAATAATTACTTTATTTTCAATTGTTAGTAAAGATCTTCGGTTTATAAAAGGGTAAAGCAGTTTAATAGCTATATTAATTTTCTTTGCAGTATTATTAATATGATGGTTGAATGTAAGTTTTGTGTCAAGATGTATCCCAAGATATTTTAGAGAATTTTCCCAAGCTATGTTTTTACCATTTATTATAATGGATTGGTTGCTGGGAAGATAACAAGATTTTCTTTTTCTTGAAAAAAAGATAGCCTGGAATTTGTCAGCGTTTAACTTTATTTTCCATTTATGTTAAGAGGAAGTTTATCTGAAGAGTATATTGCTGTGTCGTCAGCGAAAATATGAAGTTCACAGTGAGGGATGATTGGGAAATGTGAAGTGTACAATTTGTATAAAATAGGGCTAAGTACATAGCCTTGACGGACACCAAAATTGAACCTAACTATTGACGAAACACTGTTATTGACATGAACACTAAAAAATCTGTTGGACAGAAAACTGGACAGTTTTGCACAAATAAATAAATAAATTTATTTGGCGCGACAGCTCCTTAAGGAGCCAAGGCCTAGTGACTTATACTCTCAACCATTTCTGTGTGTGTGTTGTTAATCTGCAAGAATGGAAGGGACCTACAGTTTACCGCCGAGTCCGAACGGCTACATGAGATGCACTTTTTCGAGACAAATTTTACTCTTGAAGGTTTTGTCAGTTCCTCGCAAGAGGCAGTACCCCAGAAAAAAAGGTGGCTATGAGCTGGATTTGAACCCAGGTTCTTTCGCTTAGCAGTCCGACACACTAACCACTAAGCCACGGGGCACTACAATTTTGCACAAATACAACGGAATTTTAAATTCAATCATTTTATAAATTATTCCCTTGTTCATGCCAGTTGATTTTCCTTGGATGCGTCTACTTTTAACATGTTAACATTCTTTTAACCTGATGAGAAGTAGAGTGAAATCTTCTGAACCCGAACTGCTGATCAGGGAAATTTTTTTTATCATAAATGATTTTTAGCATTTAGAATTTTCTCGTAAATTTTACTTAAATTACTCAGCAGGCTAATTGGTCTAGATCCACTAGATATATCTGGAGGCTTCCCGGCCTTTAATATTGGGACAACTTTCGCAGTTTTCCACTCATTTGGAAAGTATTGCATTTTTAAACACGCGTTTATCAAAAATGTTAGGAATTTTATACCTTCTTTTGAAAGGTGTTTTAAATAAATGTTTTTAATGTGATCTGTTATAACAATTTTTTTATCTTTTACCGAAACAAATGTATTAGAAGGTGTAAAAGTATTTAAAGAATCAAAATTTTGGATTTCTCTATTAACAGTTGTGTTTGTTTCTCTGTCACCTAAATGTTCCGAAACCCTATGATTTGTTAAAAAGTTGCTAGCAAATAAATTGGCTTTTTTCCTCATTTGTACATATGATTTCATTATTTTGTCTCAAAAAAGTAATTTTTCTGTTATTATTTTTTGTAAGTTTGACAATATTCCAGAAGGGCTTTTCGTTCTTATCAAGCATACTCAATTTGCTGTTTCACTGTTTGTTTCGAAGAAGTACGATTTCTCTTGAAACTAGTTGGTTATAATATGAAACCATGTTTTTCGAAAAAGCTTGGCGGTATCTTTGCCAATTCCTTCGATGAATATTTCTCAGTTTAATAAGATCCAAGACATGAATAGGAAGAGTTAAGTTACAAGTTTTAATTTTTTGGGGACGCTCTTTTCTGCGGAGGATAAAATAATTTTTGTGAAGCTTTTTACAATGCAGTCAACATCATCAAATGAAGAGATATTATTCAGATCCATGGATACATTTCGAAGATCAGCATTAATGGAAGTTTGAAAAAATTTCCAATTCGTTTTATGAAATTGTTGAATATATTGCAGTTTCTTTTCACCTGACCAAGGGAGAGAACAAAAAACATGGTTGTGATCAGAACTCAAAGCATTTACAGATCCACGAGAACCAGCTGGAAAATATGTAGGACTAGGAGGAAAAATAACATTGATAGGAAATAACAGTGGGAACTGAGCTAAAATATTTCCCCAACAGTTTGCCCTATTGCAACCCCAGTCTTTGTGTCGACAATTTAGATCACCACCGAACAGGTATTCACCATGGGTGGAAAAGAGCTGCCTTAAATCACGTTTAAAAAACTCTCTTTTTATATCTGATGAAGTTCCACCGGGGAAATAAATCCTATAAACCTTGACTTCATTTCCGTTCAAGAGCTTAACGGATATACCTATGTTCTTTATGCAACGAGTTTTAATAACAGGAAGCAGCGAATGTTGAATTGATTTCTTAACGAAAATTGCTACACCACCACCTCTCTGTTCAGATCTACCAACACGATAGCACTGATATTCAGAGGAAGGTAATCTATCTTCAGTTGTAAGCCAAGTTTCAGTTACAAGTGCAACTTCAACTTTTTGGCTATGTAAGAAATTTAAGAATTCTACATATTTGTTTCTTATTGACTTAGAATTCCAATTTATAATATTTTAGTGATTATTAAATATGTTACTTAACTTTTGAATAAAGAAACAAAGTAGCTAAATGTGCGATTACATTAAAATTGTTCTATTTTGTTCTTACAAACAGATAAATTGGTGATCATCTCCATGCAAAGGGCGTTGAGTTCCTCAATCGAAATTAAAGATGAGTTGTTATTGTTGTTGTTTTGTTTTTTAATCGAATAATCTTACTACTTACTTACTTAGGTGGCGCTACAGTTCGGGACGAACCTGGGCCTCAGCCAACATGCCTCTCCAGCCAACTCGGTCTTTGGCTGCCTCCAGTTTTGCACTCCAAGTTGGTTGAGGTCGTCCTCCACTTGAGCGCGCCACCTAAGGCGAGGTCTTCCTTGCTGCGTCTACCCTCTGGAATGGAATCGAAGATCCTGCGAGCCGGAGCATTGTTGTCCATTCGCTCTACATGACCTAGCTATCTTAAACGTGATATGCGTGTTTTTTTGACCAGGTCAATGTCGCTGTATAGCTCGTATAGTTCTTGGTTGAACCTTCTCCTCCAAAGTCCGTTAACGCAGATAGGGCCAAAAATCTTCCGAAGAATCTTACGCTCGAAACGACTAAGGATATCTTCATCCGCTTTAGATAGAGTCCATGCCTCGGCGCCATAGAGCAGGACTGGGATGATTAGGGTCTGATACAGAGTCTCCTTTGTCTTTCGAGAGAGGGCTTTGCTACTCAATTGCCTTCCTAGCCCATAGAAACAGCGATTGGCAAGAGTAATTCTTCGCTTTATTTCTGACGAGATGTTGTTGTCAGATGTTATAGCGGATCCGAGGTACACAAAGTCCCTAACTACCTCAAAGTTGTACCTGTCTATTGTGATGTTTTGTCCAATCCGCCGGTGTTGTGTTTCCCTTTTTGTGAACAGCAGGTACTTCGTTTTGGCCTCATTGACTGCTAGTCCCATCTTAGCCGCTTCAGCTTCAATGCTAGTTCTGCCAATGATGTCTATGTCATAAGCGATGCTAGCAATTGCACAGACTTGAAAAAAATTGTCCCAATACAATTGACTTGCGAGTTTCTTATAATTTTTTCAAGTATTAAATTGAAGAAACAGAACGATAGGGCATCACCTTATCGGAATCCTTTTTTGACGTCAAAAGCTTCTGTGAGGTCAGAACCAACCTTGATGGAGCAGCGAGAGTTCTCCATCGTCATCCTGCATAGTCGGACGAGTTTTGTGGGGATGCCAAAACCTGACATGGCTCTGTATAGCTCGTCTCTATAAATGCTATCGTACGCGGCCCTAAAATCGATAAAGAGGTGGTGGATATCGATTTGGAATTCTTGGGTGGTTTCCAGGATCTGCCGTAGAGTGAACATTTGATCGATTGTGGACTTTCCTGGTCTGAAACCACACTGATAGGGGCCAATCAGGTTGCTGACGAAAGGTTTCAGCCGTTCACATAGTACGGCAGAGAGGATCTTGTAGGCGATATTCAGGAGACTTATTCCTCTATAGTTGGCGCAGTTTAGAGCGTCTCCTTTCTTGTGGATCGGGCAAAAAATCGAATAATCAGATATTTTAAATTTTTTCACTTTATTGGTGGCACATACACTTTTTTTCAGGGAGTGAATAGTTTTCATCTATTTCCTCATTAATGTCAGTGTCCGGATGACATTGGAGGGGAAAAAAGGATTGTTGATAAGATGACTTGTACTAGCCATTGCAGTACGTAGTTTTTTATCCAAGGACAATTTCTCTCGGATTCTGGCGATCGATCGCGTTTGGATATGGTTAGGCTTTTTGGAAACTTTTCGGAGTAAACACGTTGTTCGTAGACGAAAGCTTCAAACAGACTGTATTTATATATTTATATTTTACTTATTCTTCTTTTTTTCAAATGTAACAGATAATTTCTCAATTTTTTTTTCCTTCTATCCTTTTTGTTTTTTATAACATACTAGCAGACCTGTGCTCTTTCTTTTACATATTTAAGCCTTTTAGTTAAATGAAATTAAGACAAATATAATAAAGTAGAAAAGAATATATATAATTTTTAAATTTATCAAAAAAATGTGAATTTATGTATGTATCTTAATGTTAAATTAAACTAAGAAAAGTATATATGTACATATGTAGGAAAAGACAAAGAAAGAATAATAGGAAAGCAAGAAAAAAAAGAAAGAAAGAGAAAAATAGAGAACGAAAGAAAAATAGCAATTTTAATGTATTAAAAATAATTGAAGACCAAACCTGCACAAGCAGCAAAATACTCAGGTTCGAAGAAGCAGTATTGTTAATTTGCAGATATATTTACGTTTAGGATTTAATTTTAGTGATTTGATAAATGAATTGGATAAATAATCAATTAAGTTCCGCTGAAATATTTGTATGTTTTCTGTTCTTTTCGATTCATGCAGAAGCAAATTCCAAAGGCGAGGCGCTTTAATGAAAAACTGACGCTTTTGTAAGGGAGGTAAAACGAGAGATTGAGATTGAGTTGATTCTATTAGATGACAAAAACTGAATATTGTTGAAGAGCTTAGGGGGTTGCTTGTTCATGTTAAATAACATGGCCAATGTTTTAAATTTCAACAAATTCATTACAAATTTTTAGAATGAATCGAAACATGATGATTCCTTCGTAGTCCAAAGACGTAAGCACAACATTGACTCTTTGTAGGCACACACATCCATAGTTCAGAATTGGAACTAATAATGTTTTGGGAAGCATTTTTCTCGTTTCAATGGGTGTGAACACCGTTTATATGATTATTCCAAGTGAGAGTTCTATTGAAGCAAACTTCTAAGTTCTTAGCCGTATGAACAACCTCCATTGGAATATTATTCAAAAGAACTATAGGGAAGCATGTTAAATCGAACTCCTTTTTTGAGATGACCAGGCACTTTAATTTTAGGGGTTTTAAAACAAGACCGCAGTTGTTAAACCATTCCAAAATGGCATTCGGGTCTTCATTTATATTGTTTAAGCAATTTTCAATAAGACCAACGCCAAACTCTGAAGATACTGGACATCACCGGCAAACATTTGCACATTTCCTTGGCGTATAAGTCTAGGTATATAACTTATGTGGTCTAAAAACAGAAGTGTACCCACGCAATAACGGAAAAAACTCTGAAACCTGAGTTCCAGATACCATGGCTTGTTCTTACCAGTTAGTTGTGATGATATAAGCTGAACTACCAAATCTGATATAATATATGGTAAAATATGCTGTGGTCAATTGTGTCGAATGCTTTAGAGTAGTCAAGAAGTACCAAGAATGTGACTTTCTCATCATCCAAGGCTCTTCTTACCCGTTCCACCACATCCAAGAGTGCATTACTACTGCTATGTTGATAACGAAATCCAGACTGTTTAGAGGTGATAATGATCACTTGATTTGAAGAAACGATTAACTTGCTTCAGTTTTAATCTCTCAGTACTTTCGATAAAAATGGTATATATATCGGACGATATTCTGTTCCACTGCAATTTTCGGGTAGTTTGAAAAGCTTCTATTGAGGAGAAAAAGTGTTTTTTTGTGAAACTTGAATTTATGGCATAAGTTAAAAATGGTAAAATTAGTGTCATAACGGCTTTGATAAATGTGGGATGCAGTAGATCGAACCCAATTGATTTTTTTTTATCGAAATTTAACTTTCAACAACTTCCTCAGAAGAAACAATTTCAAAGTTAAAGTAAGATGAAACATTGGGGGATGACAATTAAAATTGGGGAAGTGGTGGGTACAGAGATATGGGTTGAGGGAGGGACGATATATAACAACCAAGGCAATGATATCAGTTTTCCAAAACCAACTTCACGGAGCTTCTTCTAGAGCTTGCGGCCATTTTGTGAAAGATTCAGATGATTTGAGTACCATCCAGTTTTGGCTGAGTTTTTGTGTCAGATTCGGGTGCAGTCAAGTTCACATTCATAAATTCACTAAACTGAAACTTCATTGCAGGTTTAATATGTAGATAATGCCTATACACGACTTCCAGAAATAGTTTTTCATTGTTACTGTAGATTTCGATACACAAAATTTGAAAAGCATATCCAACTTGAGAAATAAACTTAACCTTGATCTTCAAATTCTCCTTAACATACAGACATCAATACCATCAATTCTATCGGCTCTATATAGTTTGTATCCTCTCATAGCATACATTTTATCACTTACATCACTTTTGAACCATGTTTCAGAAACAGCAATAGCATCAACCCCCGAGGACTCGAACGAATCCCGAAACTAGCCAATTTTACCAACCAAACTATGTGTATTCAAATGGCGACCTTTAAAAGCATGATTTTGGGAATTTAAAACCATAAGCATTACCTTTCTTACATTACCATAACGCTCGCTGTTGGCTTATTTGTAAACTTATGATTCGGTTCACCCACCATCATAATCAAAAAAAAAAAAAAAAAAAAAAATAACTGTACGAGGGCCAAGAAATTCGAAAACAGGGTAAAGGTATTTACTGCGGGAATCCCCTTCTAGGAGTGCGGCGTAGTTTGTAATTTGTTGCATAATTATTAAAATTGCTATTAACATTTAAATAAAGATAAGAAAAGAAAAAGAATCAAAAACAAAGAAGAGAATAATAAAAGTATAAAATAAAAAAAAAAGCAAGGTTTTTCCAAAAATTTAAAAATAAACATTAAAAATTAAAAAAAAATTAACTGAATTAAAAAAAATTATTTAAAAATGAAAAATTTTTATTTAAAAACACAACAAGGAATACAAGTGTATTCAACTACTGCGCCAATGAACTTTTGACAGATGCTATACACCAGCAAAGGCTAAGCTGGGCCAAAATGCATAACGATTGGGCATTAGAGGACTGGGAAAAAGTAATTTTCTCGGACGAAAGCCATTTTGAGATCTAAGGATATAGGGTAAATGTCGTGAGAAAAAGTGACAAAGAAAAACTCCAATCTGGCCACAGTTTCCAAACTCCTAAACACCTGCCAAAAGTTACCCAAGTACAAGAAGGTCTAATATACATATAACGGGTGATTTTTTTGAGGTTAGGATTTTCATGCATTAGTATTTGACAGATCACGCAAGATTTCAGACATGGTGTCATAGAGAAAGATGCTCAGTATGCTTTGACATTTCATCATGAATAGACTTACTAACGAGCAACGCTTGAAAATCATTGAATTTTATTACCAAAATCAGTGTTCGGTTCGAAATGTGTTTCGCGCTTTACGTCCGATTTATGGTCTACATAATCGACCAAGTGAGCAAACAATTAATGCGATTGTGACCAACGCACTCAGTTTACTTTATTGGACATTAAACCAACCACACGAATGCGTACAGTGCGTACAGAAGAGAATATTGCGTCTGTTTCTGAGAGTGTTGCTGAAGACCGTGAAATGTCGATTCGTCGCCGTTCGCAGCAATTGGGTTTGTGTTATTCGACCACATGGAAGATTTTACGCAAAGATCTTGGTGTAAAACCGTATAAAATACAGCTCGTGCAAGAACTGAAGCCGAACGATCTGCCACAACGTCGAATTTTTAGTGAATGGGCCCTAGAAAAGTTGGCAGAAAATCCGATTTTTTATCGACAAATTTTGTTCAGCGATGAGGCTCATTTCTGGTTGAATGGCTACGTAAATAAGCAAAATTGCCGCATTTGGAGTGAAGAGCAACCAGAAGCCGTTCAAGAACTGCCCATGCATCCCGAAAAATGCACTGTTTGGTGTGGTTTGTACGCTGGTGGAATCATTGGACCGTATTTTTTCAAAGATGCTGTTGGACGCAACGTTACGGTGAATGGCGATCGCTATCGTTCGATTCTAACAAACTTTTTGTTGCCAAAAATGGAAGAACTGAACTTCGTTGACATGTGGTTTCAACAAGATGGCGCTACATGCCACACAGCTCGCGATTCTATGGCCATTTTGAGGGAAAACTTCGGAGAACAATTCATCTCAAGAAATGGACCGGTAAGTTGGCCACCAAGATCATGCGATTTGACGCCTTTAGATTATTTTTTGTGGGGCTACGTCAAGTCTAAAGTCTACAGAAATAAGCCAGCAACTATTCCAGCTTTGGAAGACAACATTTCCGAAGAAATTCGGGCTATTCCGGCCGAAATGCTCGAAAAAGTTGCCCAAAATTGGACTTTCCTAATGGACCACCTAAGACGCAGCCGCGGTCAAGATTTAAATGAAATTATCTTCAAAAAGTAAATGTCATGGACCAATATAACGTTTCAAATAAAGAACCGATGAGATTTTGCAAATTTTATGCTTTTTTTTTTTTAAAAAAAGTTCTCAAGCTCTTAAAAAATCACCCGTTAGTACATGCCTATATGTATATTATATGTATACGTCTATGATAAACCTGAATTATACATATACTGAATGGATATTGGAGATCTATTTAATGAATGTTTATATTTAGTGAAAGAATTGTATATATGTATAATTTACGTACATTATACAATAAACATTTGACATCGAAATATATACATTTATTATACGTATACGAAACATGTAAAGGAGAATACAACTGCATGCTGTCAACATGCGTATATGTATACGTATATATGATACGTTTTTTTTTATGTCGGTGGAATATTGTGCATCTCATATACATAATAATTATTTTTAAATATCTTACGACTTCGATTTTTAGATCTGAAGTTATTCAATGAACCTATAATATACGCACATTAAACATCAAAAAATCCATGTATGAGATGAAAGTGATATCTATTTAAAACTGCGAATTCCACAACGAGATTGGCCGAGCATTTAACGATGCAGATTGTGCATTGGTGCCAAAGGACCCGGGTTCGATTCCGACATGAGGTAAGTGCTTTTATTTAATATAAATATAAATAATATATAAATAAACAAAATAATAAATCACAAATCAATTATAGAAAGCAGAAACTACAAGAACATGTAAAATAAAATAAATTGCACGACTGGATCGTACGTACTTGCTCTTATGTGCGGTCACATCTTCGAATAAAATTTGAAAAGTATAGGAACTTCAAAGTTCTTATTCGATTTTTCTGACTTTTGATTGTTTGAATAAAATACTTAAAATAAATTTCAGCAGACTAATTTAAACGCAATTTTATTTCCTTAAAATTGTAGGAAAGGTTTTTATTTAACAAAACTTTTTTTTTTATTTTCTTAAAATTGTAGGAAAAGTTTTTATTTAACAAAACTTTTTTTTAAATAAAAAAAATTTGAAGAATGCGAACTTAAACACCAAATTTACTTATATTTAAAGAACAAACGGATAGATAATTAATTTGCACAAAACTGTAATATTCAATTTCCGTAAGCACGTCAAAACATGTATCATTTTCTTTCTTATGGGATTTGTAGGTATTTCGGATCCAATATTTCACTTAGCTCAGCATTCTCAATTGCGGTGCCGCTCTTTGCCGGGTTACATCACCTTACCCAAATAATCGATGTGCCAACGTGTATACCGGATGTTGCTGGGCAAGCCGCCCATACTCATGAATTGTTTCTTACTTCTCACGCTGATAAATATACCATTAGTGTAACTTTTCCATTTGGCACTTCAGACCATTGTGTCATTTCAGCTAATTTTTTATCCTCCACACATCCAGATAAAGAAAAACTTCGCACCAGGACCGTTTGGCAATACGAGAAAGCCAACTGGGACGGCATAAATATATTTTTCCGAAACTTTAACTGGTCACTATGCTTCCTCGATAGTGACATTGATGCCAGTGCTGAAATGATCACAAATGTGATTCTTCTAGGGATGCGTGCTTTTATTCCTAACAGAGTAAAAAGCATCAAACCTAAAGAAAAGTCTTGGTTTAATTCTGAGTGTAAAGAAGCTATCAGGCTCAAAGAAGTAAGTTTCCGATCTTACAAAGCCAACCCTACAGAGGAAAATCGGAAAAAGCACAAACAAGCAAGGAACTCATGCAACTCCGTTATTGAAAGACCAAAATTTTTGCATGACCAAAAATTACGCAAAAAATTCTGCAGTGCCCCAAAGGCAGTAAACATTTTTGGTCATTTGTAAAAAATATTAAAAACTCGTTAACATCTTTTTTCCGCACTCGTACAGTAGCAAGAGTTCTCAAAGATGTCTACATACACCAATTCGCTGGCCCGCATGATATACCCCCGATACTTCTGAAGAGGTGTTCTTCCACACTGGCAAAGCCACTGCGTAAACTTCTCCATCGCTCCTACTCTTCTGGAAACTTTCCTAGAAGATGGAAAACAGCATTTGTCTAGCCTTTCCCTAAGAAAGGTGACCCATCCTCCCCCTCCTCCTACCGAAACGCTGATTAACCGTCAGCTTAAGGAATATCTCGAAATTCAAAAGCTTCTCCATGACCGTCAGTATGGCTTCCGCAGCAACCGTTCCACTGGTGATCTGATGGCATATCTCACCGAACAGTGTAACAAATCTTTACATCGCTTTGGTGAAAGTAAGATTCTTGCTCTTGATATCTCCAAGGCATTTGATAGAGTTTGGTATGAAGCGTGCTTTTGGGATCGATGATACTCTTGTTCGTTGGATTAGAAGCTATCTTCTGGCCCTTTTAATACAAGTCTGATTTCAATAAGATATGGCTACAATTAATAAAGCGTTTATACACCCTAAACTCGAGTATAACTGCCACCTCTGTACAGGTGCTTAGCGAACATCGCTTGATAGAATACAAAATCGAGAGTTAAAATTGATAGGAAATAGAACTGCCGCTGAAGTAATTGCCCCTTTCGAACACCAACGCAATGTTTCATGTCTTTCCTTATTTTATCGTTTCTTTTATAAAAAAAATTTCACTGAAAGTAGCCAGCTGCATTTTTCCCCTTAAAAATTTCTCCCGTAATACCCTTCTCGCAAGGAATGCCCATAAGTTCACCCTTAAGCCCGATTTCGGACGTACCGTGAAATATAGGGATTCTTTTTTTAACCGAACAACACGAATTTGGAATAGTTTACGCGGCGAGATTTTCCCTTGCCAGTTAGATCTGCAAGCATTCAAAACCAATGTTAACCGACACCTCCTATCTCTCCCCTCCCTATCTTCCTATTGCCCGCGCAGTGTGCTCTACATTAAAAGGAAAACAAATAGTCCCTTTTGCGCGCGTTAATTATAAAAAAAAGAAAAAAAATACTTAAATAAATATTCAAATCCACATGCAAAAAACCCGATCGATCCTTACTTATATTTTACACTTGCCTTTAAAATAAATTAATTGACACCCAATATATCAATTTTGTGCAGAACTTAAAGCTTTTCCAAACAAAATACATATACATATGCTAATCAAAGTCTTAGCTCAATAAGGATTAAGTTTGTCCAGCATTACACATACCAATCAGATAATAAGTATCCATTCAAACCCCAAGAGTTAATAATTGGAAACCAAACAGAATATAATCCTTATCCCAAGAAATCATAGAACACAAATATCTCTGATATAACTAACCAGCTTTTGAATGACGAGCACTAAATTTTGCAGAAAAGTCAACTTCAGCTTATATTGAACTACACCATCGCCTCGAGGATGTTTTTCGAAATGCATCCTCTTCTGGTATTTAAATATCGAACATGGTCTTATTAAATTTTATTTGTATGCACTTGTATACTTCGTTTCTCTCATCCTTGCAAGAAAACCCAGTTGATCCAAGGAAGAGCAGGATAACTGTTCACAAGGATTCGTGCATCCGTATATGCTTTAATCAAATTGAAATCGCCTTTGGCAGATGGATGATATATAAGGAAAAAAACGACGACAAAAACATAAGAAAAATGTTTAAAATTGAAAGGAGGATCTTTTCTACGAGGAACAGTACAAGCTACAGCACGCGGAGTACAAGGACGAGCTGCAAGAAAATCTGTGCAAATCCCTTTCGGTATTTACTTGAAATAAGTGCACTACTCGTACGCTCTTCGTTTGTTCTTCATCTTCCTTGCAGCCCCCAACCCTTGTTTTAGTCTTCCCCAGAAAGAACCAATTTAAAATGCAATCGATTTCATCTCTCAATATCATGTCCTGGAATCAACGTCCTCGTATATTGGTTCTTTTGGGAAATTTTTTAAATCAGAATCAAAAATGGAAAAAATGGAGCAAAAGTTTTCTTCTGTGTAGTGCCAAAAATGGGTTGGCATATTGGTTGTTGGGGGTTGGAGAATGTTCCAACTTTGGCCTGCCAAATCTAACAAATTTTTACCATTTATACTCTTATACACACATAAAAGCAGTCAGATTCCTGGAGATTACCGTTTTGAGCTAGAGAATCAGTTTTCCAGCGAGAAGTTTTCGGTGTCGGTTTCGTTGGTCCTTGTCGCTTGGCGAAGGACATCTCTCCTTGTGTGCAAATGTTGCTCAATGGATCCACCTGAAAACTTCTTTGATTTGTCAGAATCAGCATCCATGCATTCGCTGGCCACTAGGATTCTAATATTTCGAAAGATTTGTATTGTTTTTTTTTTATAATTTACACGCGCGAAAGGGGTTTGTGTGTACCCTTAAAATGTTTAAACACCGCACGAGCATTAGGAAAATGAGGAGGGATAAAAGAGGAGATACCGATGCACATTAGTTTTAAAGTTCTGCATATCAAAATGGGAGGGAAAAACAGAGCCTGACAAAGCATTCCACATTCGTGTGGTACGACTAAAGAAAGAATCTCTTCGAGTATTACGGTTGAATCGTTTCAGGGGAGGAATGCAGCTGGCTATTTCGCTAGAGCATTGTTTGTAAAAATAACGATAAAATAAAGAAAGGCACGAAACATTACGGCGGTGCTCAAGAGATGTAAATGTTTCTGTTATTGTTCGATCGCCTATCATTTTCAAAGCTCTTTTTTGAATTCTATCTAGAAAACTCAAGTGGGTTATAGGAGCACCTGCCCAAATATGGGAATTATACTCGAGTTTCGGTCGAATATATGCTTTATATACTGTAGCCAGATCAGACGGGGTAAAGAACTTCTTGCATCTTCGAAGGAAACCTAAACACCTCGCAGCATTCTTTGCGATGTCAAATATGTGGTCATATTTATTCTAAAGAATAAAATTGTCCTCAAAACACTCCATTTTAAAACTGTTGATGTTTTACTGAAATACTCGATTATTCTAAGAAATTACCATTTCAACAATTCAAATCTTCCTACCTTCGAAAGCTATCGTTTCCGACCTTCATAAACAAGGTTTCACAGTAAATAAAACTTTCCAATACTTTTATCTCTTGTTCCGTTTGAATTGTTCTAAACAAAAGTTCTCAAAAGCAATTAACAAAACCAGGTGGGAAGGTAATTAAAATTCCCCAAAACCAAATAACCATAACAAGGATTCTCCTGCTCCTCACAAACTTCTCCAAAACAAGGAAGAACCAACAAAAAACCCTAGAAACCCAATCCCCCTAGGGAACAGTTTCATTGATTCGATGCTTGAATGTTGAATTATTTATGAAATGATGTGGCATGGTATCAATTTCGACGATTTCTTTCCGTTCCGTGCCATGACCCCAAATTATTGACCGAACAGTTTACTGTTACTTTTACGTTGGCTCTATCAAACCGAATGCGTGCTTCGACGATATAAGTACAAAGTGCTGCACGTAGCATGTAATCTAGAGCCGACACTGAAGGTCAACCATTTGTGGGATTCCTTATGAGAAGTTAAGGAACGTGCGAGTTCCACGCAACACACACTTAACAAGGACCTGGCCTGGCAAGCAAGGCCCTTTTGTGTTGATTCATATCGATTGTGTTTCTTTATATAAAAAAAAAATGTATACAATTGTGTAGTCGTCCTTGAAAGGAGAAACGCCTTGGAAAAGAGAGGTTTGGGGAGGCGCAACAATCTGCGCCGTCTGCCTGCGAAGGTAAAAGCTGTAAAAACTAAAATCGAGCAATTCTCTGCAGCGTTTCTGAAATGAGGAATTAATTATTTATGATCCTTAATTCTAAGTTTTGTTATATATTTTGGAGGCTTTGGTAGACATTTTGAATGATAAAGAAATGAAAACCAATTTCAGTTTGATTGTGTTGGGTGGCTTTGCACTTTCGGGACCTACAACGATAAATAAACAAAATATCATTTGTCAGATCCTTGAAGGGGAGGATATATGGATGGCGATGGAACGTTAAATGAAAATAATGCTGCATTTATGTCTTAATGGTGGTGGACTTATGTAAAAATAAGTCCTTGGAACAGTCGATTGTAATAAGAGGTTAAAGGGTGATATCGTTGACTTGATGTGGCCGTAAAAAGGATGGTGGAAAATGATATAAGTATGTTCCTGGGTAACATCAACAACGCATTAAATTTTGCGTTTGAAAATCTTATTTTCAGCCACTTTAGGCTGAGATTTAGATTGATTTATTTAAGTTACTATAGTAATCACTTAAAGGTAGTTAAAATGTGTGTATTGACCAATTTTTTTTAGATATGATTAGGTGGAATATAGAATGGTCACATTAAATTTAGCAAAGAAACAAAAACAGTATTTTTGGCATGTCCCGACGTTTCGGCAAGGTTTGTTGCCTTCTTCAGGGGAATTTTATTATATAAAAATACAACAAGATATAGTTATATGCACAATAAATAACAATAGTGAGAAACTTACATTTCAAAACAAAATTTTAAAATTTACAACACAGTCATGACAATGGATTTTTTTTTTTTTATATAACGGGTGATTTTTTTGAGGTTAGGATTTTCATGCATTAGTATTTGACAGATCACGCGTGATTTCAGACATGGTGTCAAAAAAAAAAGATGCTCAGTATGCTTTGACATTTTATCATGAATAGACTTACTAACGAGCAACGCTTGCAAATCATTGAATTTTATTACCAAAATCAGTGCCCTAGAAAAGTTGGCAGAAAATCCGCTTTTTTATCGACAAATTTTGTTCAGCGATGAGGCTCATTTCTGGTTGAATGGCTACGTACATTTTTTTTTTTTTTTTTTTTTATAATTAACGCGCGCACAAGGGACTATTTGTTTCCCTTTTAATGTAACACACTGCGCGGGCATTAGGAAGATAGGGAGGGGAGAGATAGGAGGTGTCGATTAACATTGGTTTTGAATGTTTCAAAATTGAAATGGCAAGGGAAAATCTCGCCGGGTAAACTATTCCAAATTCGTGTTGTTCGGCTAAAAAAAGAATCCTTATATTTCACGGTAAGTCCGAAATTGGGCTCAAGGGTGAACTGATAGGCATTCCTAGCAAGAGGAGTATTACGGGCGAAACTTTTAAGGGGAGGAATGCAGCTGGCTACCTCGAGTGAACATTTTTTATAAAAGAAACGATAAAATAAGGAAAGACATGAAACATTGCGTCGGTGTTCGAGAGGGGCAATTGTTTCAGCGGCAGTTCTATTTCCTATCAATCTTAACGCTCGATTTTGTGTTCTATCAAGCAGGCGAAGCGATGTTTGTGAAGCACCTGCCCACAGGTGGGAGTTATACTCGAGTTTAGGTCGTATAAACGCTTTATAGATTGTAGCCAGATCAGATGGGGAAAAATACTTCTTACACCGATACAGAAAACCTAAGCACTTAGCAGCATTCTTAGCGATCTCAAATATATGGTCGTTCCAACGGAGGTCGTCGTTGACACACATCGAGTACTGAGAGCTTTTCGGTTTCTTCGATGTAAGTGCCATTCATGGACAATGGCATTGGGGGTATGTTAAGCTTTAACGACAGAAGACAGCATTGAGTTTTCGAAGCATTAAACTCCACACGATTCCTATTACCCCATTTAACAATGCTGTATAAATCGGATGATAATGAGCTTGACATACGGCACCGTTGCAATTGTACGTCCGAAGGCGAAGGACGTGAATTATCGAACGAATATGAAAAGCTGAGGGTAGAGTCGTCAGCAAAACAGTTAAGTGGATTAGAAGTAACAGACAGAAGATCATTTATAAAAATGAGGAAAAGCAAATAAGTAAATAAGCAAAATTGCCGCATTTGGAGTGAAGAGCAACCAGAAGCCGTTCAAGAACTGCCCATGCATCCCGAAAAATGCACTGTCCGGTGTGGTTTGTACGCTGGTGGAATCATTGGACCGTATTTTTTCAAAGATGCTGTTAGACGCAACGTTACGGTGAATGAACCGAACACTGATTTTGGTAATAAAATTCAATGATTTGCAAGCGTTGCTCGTTAGTAAGTCTATTCATGATGAAATGTCAAAGCATACTGAGCATCTTTCTCTTTGACACCATGTCTGAAATCCCGCGTGATCTGTCAAATACTAATGCATGAAAATCCTAACCTCAAAAAAATCACCCGTTATAAATTAATATAATTTAAAGTTTTTGAATAAAAAAAAAAAAAATTAAAAAAAAACTTCTACTTAAAAAGTTTAGTCTTCGATTGAAGGCGAAAGAGAAAAAGATATATTTAGTTTTTATGTAGAAACAATATACTCTGTGTATCTTGCTTTCGGTTCATATTGTTTTTGTTTTTTAATATATGAAGAGTCTCGAGGGTGTATCTCTTGGAGGTATGTTTTTCTGTTTGGAGAACTTGGACTCCTTCAAAATCGGGAAGATGGCCACTTTCAATAGAATGAGAAGCAAGAGCTGTTTTACCAGGGTTGTTAGTGTTGATGTCTGATTTATGGTTAGACAAACGTTGGCGCAAGAATTGTTTGGTGGTTCCAATGTAACATAAGTTACAGGGCTCGTCCGCTTTTCCTTTGCAGTTGATTTTATTTGGCGGCAATTTTTTTTAAAGTTGTCAGTCAGACTTGTTACATAAACGACGCTGTTAAAAAACCCATTTGTGTTTAAGACATTCTCCTGTCTCGGTCTTTTGTATTTGTGTTTTAAAATCAAAATGCGAATGACCGCAGTAGGGTAGCCGTTGTCACTTAATATTCTTGTGATTCTTTTCTCATTGGCACAGTGAAACTTTTCATCACTCAACGTGAAAACTTTGTTAACAAGGTTAGAGGCCGTATTCATTATAATATGCTTGGCATGGTTTGAACGGAAGTTAATGAGTCTTCCTGAAGATGTTTCTTTTTGAAACCAATAAAATGAGAGATGATTGTTTTCTCGTAGGATTTTGACATCCAAGAACGCTATTGTACAGTTGTGTTCTTTTTCGGCCGTGAACGATATTTTTGGATGAAATTTGTTAAGCACCAGTAAGATGTCATCAACTTTTCGTCTATCTATCACAGCAAATATGTCATCGACGTACTTCGCTATGAAATTCAGTTTATCTTTACAGGAATTCAAACATTCATCCAATAAATGGTCCATGACAATATCGGCAATGGTGGGTGAAAGAGGATTACCCATTGGCATTCCGAAAATTTGTTTGTAGATATCCGTTTTGAATTGTAGATAGTTGTTGTCTCTAAGACAAAAATCAACAATCTCCAAAAATTTTGTTTGGTTTATCTTAGTTTGTCGACTAAGTACATCCCATTTCATTTTAATTATATTGATCGCTAACTGTGTTGAAATGTTGGTAAAAAGCGATACCACATCAAAAGAAACCAAAACATCATTTTCTTTTAATTTGACTTTTTTTGTCTTTTCTACAAATTCGAACGAATTTTTTACAGTGTACTTGGAGTTGTGCGTCATACATTGTAAAATTCTACCAACAAATTTCGATAATTCACAGCAAGGTAATTTCATAGATGATATGATAGGGCGCATAGGCATATTTTGCTTGTGTGTTTTTGGTAAGCCGTAGATGAAGGGAAGCTGCGCGGTGTAAGTTGTCAACTTAGCCTTTTCTCTTTCATCTATGATTTTGTTATTGCTTAGCCATTTAACCAATTCATTGTTGCGGGTTTGTAGTGTTGTTGTTGGATTGTTTCTAACGCGCCAATATGTATTGCAGTCTGACAACAGTTCACTCATTTTATGGTCATACTCCTTGCGCTCCATTGCCACAGTCACATTACCTTTATCAGCTGAAAGAATAACAATATTCTTATGCTGCTTTAGAAAAGAGATGGCTTTTTTGTTGACATTAAGCACATATTTTACAAATTGATCATTGTGTTGATGACGTTGAAACGAGTGAAGCATATTGCCGTAATGTGCTCTGATCATTTCTTGTTCTCTTTCATCATGCACTTTTTGAATAATCTCCTCTCCATCGGCTATCAGTTGAAACAAAGGGAATGTTTCCTTGTCAACAGGTACTGCATGTTTTCTTCCCATAGATAAGAGCCATTTAATTTCAATAGGAAATTCAATGGTCGTTCTGTTGTCAAACCATTTTTCATGCATTTCAATGTGAATCTTTTTCCAAAGGGATGATGTTAAAATATCTACAGGGTGGCACACGAATCGTGCTACAAAAATATAACGTAATAACTTTTTTTCTGTGTGAGTAATCGGCTTATTTTTTTTTATTTTGTAGGTAACTATTTAGATTTATAAAAATGGATGCTTGGGATACGGAGAAAAGAATTTGGATAGTGCAACGGTACCATGCTTTGCAGTCCGTCATTTCCGTCCAAAGGGAATTTATGCGGGAGTTTGGCGGTAATCCCCCGAGTAGATGGACATTATGAGGTTTGTAAACATGTTTGCCGAACCTGGAAGCATCGCACGAAGGCCGTACCATCGAGATGCCAATCGCAGCAGTAGCATCTGCAATACAGGCCAGTCCGAGCGTTTCGACCCGAAACTTATCGGGGCAAATTGGAATTAGTAGACGGTCATTACAACGGATACTTCATGACGATTTAAACTTGTTTCCGTACAAAGTCCAAATTACTAGCAAGTTAAACCCTCAGGATTTGCCTGTTCGCCTGGAATTTTGCCAAAAAAATATATCAATGGCCGAAGAAGACAACACATTGATCAATTGTTTGTTCATGTCTGATGAGGCCCATTTTGATCTTAACGGCAATGTAAACAAGCAAAATTGCCGTATATGGAATGAGTCTAATCGAGAAATGCTCCATGAGACGGAACTGCACCCAGAATGAGTCACTGTGTGGTGCGCAGTTTCATCAAGGTGTATTGTCGGGCCGTACTTCTTTGAAGAAAACGGTGTAACCGTTACTGTCAATGGGGACCGTTATTTAAAGATGTTGAAGGAGTTTTTTTACCCAAAACTGCGCCAAAGACGTATACCATTCAACAACGTTTGGTTTCAGCAAGATGGAGCAACTGCACATATAGCCAGACCAGTTATGGCGGAGCTAAACAAAAAATTCGCAAACAAATTAATTTCTAGGAACTCCACTCTTCGCTGGCCCCCAAGGTCACCTGACCTGACTGCACCAGACTTCTTTTTATGGGGTTATGTCAAGCAAGAGGTGTATAAAACGAAGCCCAGGAATTTAACTGAAAGCAGTCCATAACGACAATAATTGAGGCGATCCCAACTTCAACTCTTCAGGCCGCAATGAATAATTTTTGACCAGGTGCGTCATATGCGTGGGAGAGCGTAGAGGTCATTTGCGGTCTATAATCTTTAAAAACAACTAACTATTTAAAATAAAATTTAATTTTCTAACCAATAAAAAAAAAAAAAAAAATGAAATACATCGATTATAAAAAAAGTTATTTGAATTTCTTATTGTAGCACAATTGGTGCGCCACCCTGTATTTTCTTTGAGATTTAAGGTAGTTAGCATTAAATCGTGCAATTCGGTGGATACGATAACAACTAATCGAAAAATTAAATTTTCAATGAGATTCAATCTAAATTTAAGGATAACTCTTATTTACTAGTTATTAGGAGTAAATAATAAAATATTTGGAATAATGTGCTTAATATTCATGACATGTCAATTTGGAAAATTTGGGGATTAATTAAACAACTAAGACGCTTTTCTACAAAATGGAATAGCCCTTCCCAATGAATCAATAATTAGTTAGTTGACTTTAATTAATCAATTTCAAGGCTTTGATTTAATTGGCGTTTCCTTGTTAAATTGGCTTTAAGATACTAGGTTATATATGTTACTGGAAATGTTTAGAGGTAAATACAAAAAGAGGAGGAATAAGAATTGTAATAAAGTTTAAAATAAAAAAATTGCTCTTCCAGTGAAATTGTGTTTTTTTTTTAATGTAATTAGATAAATAATGTAATTAGTGAAACAAAATTGACTGTTTTAAAAGGAGAAGAAAAATATTTAAAATTGCATGCAAAGCGGCGCACAGTGTGACAATTTCCATATTTAGCGGGATTTAAATGCAAAATCGACTTTTTTTTTTATAATCTGCACGCACTCAAGGGGTTGTTACTACCCTCATCATGTATTAACACAGTGCGAGCGTCTAGGAAAATTAGATAGAAATGATGATGTAAATCGTAATGGAAGGGAAAATCCAGCCGGGTAAAGAATCTTACACATTCGTGTAGCTCGGCTAAGGAATGGGTCTCTTTACTTAACAGTGCGTCTGAAATTAAGCTCAAGGGTAAATTTATGAGCATTCATAGCGGTAAGAGTATTACAGGGGAAACTCTTAAGGGGAGGAATGCAACTGGCTATTTCGCTGGAGCATTGCTTATAGAAGAATCGATAGAATAAGGAGAGACAGGAAACATTTTCACGATGTTCTAGTGAATCAAATAAATTTTCTGTTATATCCTTATTTTCTATCATTTTCAGTGCATTTTTCTGGATTCTATCCAGGAAGCGCAAGTGAGTAACAGGGGCACCTACCCAATTATGAGAATTGTACTCAAGCTTCGGGCGAATGTACGCCTTATAAACAGTAGATAGATCTAACGGGAAGAAGTATTTCTTGCATCGTCTAAAAAACCTGAACATTTCGCAGCATTTTTGGCAATGTCATATATGTGTTCATTCCACAGAACGTGGTATGTGATACACATACCTATAATGCTAAGCTGTTCAGTTTTCTCGATGCAAGTACCACTCATGGATAGTGGCATTGGGGGTAGGTTATGCTTTAATGACAGAAAATAGCATTGAGTTTTTGAACCATTAAATTCCACACGATTAATGTTTCCCCATTGAACAATGATGGCCAGATAAGAATTTAATGAACTAATCATACGTTGCCGTTGCAGTTCCACATTCGAAGAACAGGGAAGTGAATGTGGAAACGATTATGAAAAGCTGAGGGTACTGTCATCAGCAAAACAATTTAATGGATTAGAAGTCTTAGACAAGAGTAAAATTTGTCTCGAAAAAGTGCATCTCATGTAGCCGTTCGGACTCGGCGGTAAACTGTAGGTCCCTTCCATTCTTGCAGATTAACAACACACACACAGGAATGGTTGAGAGTATAAGTCACTAGGCCTTGGCTCCTTAAGGAGCTGTCGCGCCAATAAATTTATTTATTTATTTATTTATTTATTAGACAAGAGATCATTGGTAAAAATAAGGAAGAGTGTCGGAGACAGAACGGAGCCTTGGGGCACACCAGCATTTATTTTGTGACCATGGGACAGGAAGCCATCCAAAACAACGCGAATTGAACATTCCGAAAGGTAATTTCTAGTCCATCGAATAAGAGGTTCACCGAGTCCAAATGCATGCATTTTCGATAAAAGAGCTTGATGCCAAACTCTATCAAATGCTTTTGAAATATCAAGTGCAATAATCTTACTTTCTCCAAATAGGTGTAAAGATTGATTCCACTGTTCGGTGAGATATACCATCATATCACCAGTGGACCTTTTGCTGCGAAAACCGTATTGCCGGTCATTTAGAAGTTTCCGTGTCTCAAGATATTTCTTAATCTGACAGTTTATCAGCGTTCCCATGACCTTGGCGAGAAGGGATGTAAGTGCAATTGGTCGGTAGTTAAAGGGAGATGAAGATACGCCTTTTTAGGTATGGGCTGGACAAATGCAGTTTTCCATCCTCTTGGATAGAGGCCAGTTGAATACGACAGATGGAAAAGCTTACACAAGTGGTTTTGCCAGCGTGGAAGCACACCTCTTCAGAACTATAGGGGAAATACTATCCGGGCCAGCAGATTTGTGAATATCGAGATCTTTAAGAACTCTTGCAACTGAACGAGCGCGAAAAAAGATTTGTCCCATTAAACCATTTACGTTATCAAGTACAAGAGGAGCCATATCACACTGAGGCAATGTTGAATTAGCTGCAAACAATGTTGCAAATAATTCACCTTTCGCTTGGGAGTTGACGACGGAATTGTCATTATGGACAAGTGTTGGAAACGAAGACGAAGTGGAGTTTTGTATGTTTTTTACGAAAGACCAAACATTTTTACTTCCTTTAGGACATGTTAATATTTTTTGCCTTACATTTTGCTCGTGTAAAAATTTTGTTCTTTAAATAAGAGCATTGAAGGTCTTTCTAGCTTGTTTAAACTTCTTCCAATTTTCCTCAGAAGGGTAGGCTTTAAAATATCGGAAACTTACTTCTCTCACCCTGATAGCCTCTTTACAGTTTGAGTCAAACCAAGAATTTACTTTTGGTTTGATGGTTCTTAGTCTATTTGGAATAAAGTTTCTCATACCAAGTAGAATAATATTTGTAATCATATCGGCACTACAATCTACGTCACTACCGAGGAAGCATAGTGACCAATTAAAGTTATTAAAGAAATTGTTTAAACCTTCCCAGTTGGCTTTCTCGTAACGCCATACGGTTCTGTTTGGGGATGTAGCACGAGAAATTTGCCGAAATAATACAGTGGTCCGACGTTCCTAGAGGCGATAGTAACGGGTGATTTTTTAAGAGCTTGAGAACTTTTTTTTTTAAAAAAAACGCATCGGTTCTTTATTTGAAACGTTAGATTGGTCTATGAAATTTACTTTTTGAAGATAATTTCATTTAAATGTTGACCGCGGCTGCGTCTTAGGTGGTTCATTCGGAAAGTCCAATTTTGGGCAACTTTTTCGAGCATTTCGGCCGGAATAGCCCGAATTTCTTCGGAAATGTTGTCTTCCAAAGCTGGAATAGTTTCTGGCTTATTTCTGTAGACTTAAGACTTGACGTAGTCCTACAAAAAATAATCTAAAGGCGTCAAATCGCATGATCTTGGTGGCCAACTTACCGGTCCATTTCTTGAGATGAATTGTTCTCCGAAGTTTTCCCTCAAAATGGCCATAGAATCGCGAGCTGTGTGGCAAGTAGCGCCATCTTGTTGAAACCACATGTCAACGAAGTTCAGTTCTTCCATTTTTGGCAACAAAAAGTTTGTTAGAATCGAACGATAGCGATCGCCATTCACCGTAACGTTGCGTCCAACAGCATCTTTGAAAAAATACGGTCCAATGATTCCACCAGCGTACAAACCACACCAAACAGTGCATTTTTCGGGATGCATGGGCAGTTCTTGAACGGCTTCTGGTTGCTCTTCACTCCAAATGCGGCAATTTTGCTTATTTACGTAGCCATTCAACCAGAAATGAGCCTCATCGCTGAACAAAATTTGTCGATAAAAAAGCGGATTTTCTGCCAACTTTTCTAGGGCCCATTCACTGAAAATTCGACGTTGTGGCAGATCGTTCGGCTTCAGTTGATGAAATGTCAAAGCATACTGAGCATCTTTTTCTTTGACACCATGTCTGAAATCCCGCGTGATCTGTCAAATACTAATGCATGAAAATCCTAACCTCAAAAAAATCACCCGTTACATTGATGCTATACTTATCAGGATGAGATGTAAGAAACAAGTCCAAGGTGTATGCGGAATGACCTGCAATGTCAGGTATTCTTGTTGGCTCATCAACAAGCAGCGATAAGGTGTTCAGCTCTGCGAAGATCTCGGTAAGCCTTCCTTCGGGTGTGGTCTGGCCAGAATAGCGAAGCCACGTAGAATTATAAACATTGAAATCACCCGTAATAAAGATTTCAGTGTGCGGGTATTTAGAAACAATTCTTTGTATGGTTCCAGACAGCGTATCGAACTCATCAGAGGTCGAGTTACTGTCCAGATTCGGACTTCTATAAATAAAACGTGTGGAGGTTGAATTTAAACCACATGAAATTAAAGTCTGTGTTTACACATTGACCATATTATGGAAGAATCTGGTAAGCAAAATCATTCCTAACGTATACTGCTAAACCGTGGTAAGGAAAGAATAATGGCACTAAACTCTACCCATGTAGGATGAATTCCAAAGGGTTTGGGTTTCACTCAGTGCCAAAACAGCTGGCCTGTATTTCGCAGTGTGGACGTATGCTGCATAGAAATTCTTTCTCAGCCCCCGGATGTTCCTGTAATCGACCCGAAAATTACCCACCATTGAGAAAAACAAACATAAATGAAAAAACCAAATCATACGAATATTCTAAATTCGATATTGAAAATAAACCCCTTAAGAGCTTTTCAACAACACATTTCCATAAGTGACTAGGCCTTCATGGAATGTGTATTGATCCGCCCCTGGAAGATTAGAACAATAGATAATTATACATATGATACAATCTTACTTAATCACTGCATATAAAAAAAAAACAAGTTCTCCTAATACATGCAGACCAACTGTGTGAGATTTTTTTTTTTTTTTTATAATTAACGCGCGCACAAGGGATAATGTGTTTCCCTTTTAATGCAGAACACACTGCGCGGGCATTACGAAGATAGGGAGGGGAGAGATAGGAGGTGCCGATTAACATTGGTTTTGAATGTTAGCAGATCAAAATGGCAGGGAAAATCCCTCCGGGTAAACCATTCCAAATTCGTGTTGTTCGGCTAAAAAACGAAAACTCGCTGTGCTGGCTAGATGCTAGATGAATTATTGATTTTTTTTTTCTCTTTTTTTTTTTGTTGGTTTTATTATTTTGGCACAAAAAACACTTGCACTGGCAGTGATGATTATATTACGCGATAAAGGGTTTTTTTTATTTAATTTCAAACAATTTATTTTTTTATTTTTGGGGGGACAACAATTAAAACTTTAAAAGGTTGGTCGGCGACGGGGAATTTGCAACATGAAACACAGGATACACACACAGCGCGTGCGTTGCTGATGGGAGGCAGATCGGAACTCACTTATGTAAACAAATGTAAACAAAAACCGGTTTCTCTTGCAGCTAACACCTCCACCATAATGACTGTGACCAATTTTGTATGTTGGAAGCATGTGCAATAAAAAAAATGAGCTCAAAGTTCAAGTTTTGTTCAATTATTGGTAAGAAGGTTAGGTTGAGGCCAAGTGTTTCAGATTTGTTTTGCAAGTGGTTCGCGTGATTTAAATTGTAAGTTTTATTTTTAATTAATAAATTTAATCCTAATAAATAGTAAGGTAAGTCAATTTTGGATATTGTGTACTTTTAATTAAATTAAGGGGGGAGGAAACACACTTTTTTTTATAAATTTATGTGTTTTGACGCATTCAGTAGAGTAAAATTATAATTGTTCAGTGTTGTTCAAGTTGTAGGGCTATGTATGTTGGTAACCAAAAAGCGTTTTGACTTTTTGCGCACTGGTGCGACACCCTTACTAATTTTTTTCATTTTTTAGGATGGCTACCGAAATTACGAAGAAAGAAATTTTTGATGTTTGGATTTCTAAGATGAAAATTAAGCGCAAGGAAACTGTATTTTCTTTTTTTATGAGCTTCTTTAGCAATATTACGTTTTTTGGCAAGAAATTTATGCTTGAGGTTTGACGAAAAGATGGCCAAAATTGATCGCCATCGAGACCGTTTTGAAAGCACTAATAGTTCATGGTTGAATCAGACCCTAAAACTCCTACAAACAGTTTTAGATGAAATTCCTTTTTCATCTCGTGTGAGCAAAGCAAGAAGACCAAGAAAAAGCTTTGATGAATGCTTCGAAAAAAGCAAGAAGAGAAAAGTACAAAACCTTTTAGAATCTTTTAGCGCTCAAGAAATTTCAACTGCGAATGAACTACAACTTAGGAGAGCAGGAAAAACGCCAGATTGCCTGTTGAGATAAACCAAGAAAGCTTTCACATCTTGGTCAAACCAGTTTTCTTACTTTCCATGATCGATGGCAAAATATGTCATCTGGAACATCTTCATCACAAACCTGTTATATTTGCGCTGCAAAACCTTCGGAGATGAACAATCTAGCCAATCTTTCGAGGAAGTCTTTGGACCAACAATGTCTTTCGGATTGAGTCGCCTTCACTCTTGGATCCGATTTATGGAATTTGTACTTCACATTGCATATAGACTGGACGTAAAAGTTTGGCAGGTAAGAGACCAAGATGCTAAGGAAAAGGTCAAAGCTAGACCTCTTCCAATCGGCCAACTTTCAGAGGAAGCTCAAGACGCCTGGAATAAGGAAAATAGAAAATTTAGAGAACAATTCACCAGAAAAACTTCGCGAGTCGACACAAATACGGACCCTCTAAACAGTTTGTTAATATCTTCGGATCCATTTTTGGCAAGCATAAGATGCATCCCAAAAAAAAAAGTTTAATTGAACATCAAGTGATTCAATTGTTAGTCATACCTACCAAGCGAGTAAAAGCGTGTAATTTGTTAGTATTTAATGTTGTTTCTTGGCAAAACTTTTGTAGATATGTTTATACAATTTGTTACATTCTCTTCTATACACAATTATAATAACAATAAGTAAAAAAAATTAACAAAAACATGTATTTCTGCGCATTATTAACTGAATCTGGAAACGAGTAAAAATCGTGAAAATTGTCGGTTTTTGTTGTTGTTTTCTGTCAAAACCGTTATAGATATATTAAAATAATTTATAACAATTTATCCTACAAACAATTACGGTAAAAATAATAAAAAAAACATTCATTTCTGAGCGTTATTAATTTTATCCCGCTAAATGAGCGAAATGTCACACTGTGCGGCGGCGCGTAAGATCTTGTAACTCTTAAAATTAAGATATATGGTTAGAGTGAAAAAGTATCTTACTTCCCTGAAAGCATATCTAAACTAGTATAATCTGGTTAGAGCAATACAAATAAAATTTTTTGTACAAAAGATTTTGAACTTTATAATCCGGGATATCGTAAGAAACTGAAAGAAAAAAAACATCATTTATGTTTATTCAAAACATTGAGATGGAGTTTCTTTAAACGTGTGGACCTTTAGCGGTTTAATAATATATGTACTTCTTTACTTGCGATTATAGGGAATATAAGGCAAGTTTATAGGATTCGTGAATATAAAAACAATAGAGAACAATCAAACATGACATTATGATCATAGAGAAGTCTAAAGTCTGTCCGTCAGTATGTATAACGAGCTGCAGCCTAAACGGCTAAAGCGATTATCTTCAAATTTGGTTTGTGTGATTCCTTTGATATTCCCCAAAGGGGAAATTGAAATTTTATTTTTAGACCTAAAAATAACGGTACCTGCCATTGGGAAAAGCATATTTTCTCGAAAACGGCTCAAACGATTTTGATGAACATTTTTGAGATTTTTTTTTTTTGGTACTAGCTGTCACTTGATTAGAACCAAATGTAAAATATAACGGTTTTTTTAATTTTTGGATTTTTCGGTAATGACTTTGGATTTCTGTCAAATTTCATAAATTTATAAGATCTAGGCAGCCTAATTAATTCTGTATAGCAAAATTCTTAATTTTGTATTTTTGTATTTTATTGATTTCAAAATCCCTTTCAATAAGAACATGTTTGTGTCTTAAAAAAATCTGTAAACCTTTATATCTATGGGTTTTAGTAAAATTCAGTAAAAAAATTATATGAATTAAATTAACAATATATTTATTGTTAAATAAATAAACAAAAAAAAATAGTTAAAGGAAGAAAATAAAAAATAAGAAAAGACAACATCATTTCGTATTTTCCAATATTATTTGCCAAATAGTTGAATAATAGAAATTTAAACCTTCTTGTGCATCCTACTCTTCTCAACGCGATAGGCAGGGAGTTCCACAGGCGAACAACATGGACAAAAAAGTGACGTTCAGTGATTAGATAATTATATCTTGGTTGAATAAGGACAAATGACCTAGTCGAGTGAGGGAAGTTCAGAATGCCGTAAAGATAGTCAGGCTGTTGAGTTTGAATAATCTCATGCAAATAGCTGACCGAACGAAAGTTCATTAGGTTGTCAAGGCTACAGCCAGTTATACATTTAGAAAAATTTAAAATATGGTCATAACGTCGAAGATTGTAGACATAGCGGGTGATATTATTTAATGCAACATTTAATTTGCGTCTGGAAGCAAAGTCTATGCTGCAGAAAACTTCACTTCCATTATAACAAAATTGGCAATAAGAGGGTTTTGGCAAGGAGTAACTTAACTTTAAAAGGGACGTATTTTCCAGTGACACTATTAAGATGATCGGTCCATGTAAGGGTACGATTGTAAATGATTCCAAGGTTTCTCGCGGTGAAGACGTATTCAATGATCTCATCTTAAAGTTTAACATGGCTGAGAAGCGAAATATCAAACGTTTTTCGGTAAAAAGGAAGAGCCATAGTTTTAGCAGGGTTAAGGCAAAGTTCATGTATTTTAGAATATTGTAGAATGTTCAGCAAGTCCTCATTCATTAAGGTTATGGCCTCATGTTTCATTGCAAAGGGTCGATCGATAATACGCTGTACATCATCTGCATAAAGATGTATTAAAATTTTTTTGACAACTGTTGGTAGGTCATTTATGTATAGAGAGAAGAGAATTGGACCCAAGACTGAACCCTGTGGCACTCCAGATAGAACATTTAAGAAAGAGGAAGAACGTCCATTTTCCACTATGCACTACGCTTAGATACGCGTTAATTAGCTTACAGGATTCTACACTGAAGCCAAACAAATTCCGCAGTTTCTTACATATAATCGTGTGGCTGACAGTGTCGAAAGCTCTAGAAAAGTCTAAATGCGTTGGCAAAGCGATAGAGTCCCTGTCCAATGCAAGTCTTAGTTTTTCAGTAACGAAAATTAAGGCTTGGAGCTTCGCTTTGACCGAAAGCCAGATTGTGAGGGACTCAACAGGCTGTTAATTGAAAGATGTTGATGAATTTGTTTCAGAATAGTTTTTTCGAATACTTTTGAAAGAAATGGAAGAATAGCAATCGGGCGATATTCTGTAGCCGTACCTCTTTGCTTCTTAGGGACAGGAACAATTTTTGTCTTCTTCCATTGCAATGGAAATTCAGAAAAAGTTATTATACTATTAATGATATGTGTTATATATTGTAATAAATACGGAAGTAGCAGCCTTATAAACTTAGGTTGCATTAGGTCTAGACCTGTAGCATTCGATTTTATGGATATTATTGCCTCTACAATGTTTCCTTTCGTATTCGAATAAAATTAAAATTATGGTGGCTGTTGATAGCTGTGGAATTCTCAATAGTAAGATGTATAGATGAGTTAACATTGAGAGGGAGAGGAGATGTGAACTTTTTGTTGAGAACTTATAGGACCATGTTAACCGAGTTTTTTCTGCCGCAATTAGACGAATTAGGACCGGAAAACATGTGATTCCAACAGGACGGAGCTACGATAACCCCTACGCGAGCCACAACCGATATTCTGAAGGCGGGGTTACCGGGTCGCCTCATCTCTCGTTTTGGCGATTTGTGTTAAATTATATAAGTAATTTACTGGGAACTATTCACTGTATAAATATGAACTTATTGATTTCATATTAACTTAGAATTTTGTATTTGATAAATTAATTGAAAATATTTGTTAGTTGTTCAGAAACTAGCTTCGAGATATCATTAAAAATAAAATTAATATTATTCTTCTTTTTATACTTGAACTGTTTTGCTGTAATTCAAATTGATCTCCATAAACATTCTTAATTTGCACTGGCTCGCAAAATCGCCCGATTTGACCGTTCCAGACTTTTTTGTGGGGTTTTTGAAGTCCCGTATTTACGTGAACAAGCCCGAGACCCTAGAAGCCCTCAAGGACATCATTTGACACGAGTGCGAGAATCTATCGCCCGAAGTTCTCGCCAAAGTGATGAAAAATGCCATAAAACAAGGCCATATGGAAATCAATTGTGACGGCGCTCATTTGGCCGATATCATTTTCTCGACTTGACCAATAAAATTCTAAAGGTTCAAATGAACACAATCAAAAAACAGAATCGAAGTTTTTCATTTAAAAAAAAATGAGAGCCAAACAACATCGGAGGACTTCTTTTGGCCCATCTGGTATAGGGGCAATACACAAATTCCTTTTGCGCGCTCTTGTTATAAACAAAAAAACAGCAAAGTGATAGCTATAATGATAGATTGTGGCCCCCAATGTATGGATAGATAAAAACTCTCCGCTCAAATAATCTGGACCGTTTTTGCAGACATCTCCATTATCTGACTTCTTATTTCAAAGCCCTGAAGTTTAAATATTCTTCTAAAGTTTTTGAGATATATAAGCCAGAATTAATAAACCTGGCCTTTGAATTTCTAATTTCCCTTTTAGCATTTTTCCTTGCAGTCTCATCAGCATCAAAAAAATCTAAAATTCTAAATCTTTTCTGTCTCTTTTACGCTCTGGCAATTTGTTTAAGAAGATGATGGATTCTTTAAGTTGTAACGATTTGCACTAATCGTTAACATTTTTTATCAAAAGATGTTTCCAAATAAAAGAAATTATAATTCACGAACTAAAACTTTATTTTTCTTTAAGTAAAAAGGTTGCACGAGGAGAAAATACCAACTAAACTATGTCATCTGTCGTCTAGCAGCGAAGCTTAGCAGATCGAGAGGTCAAACAATATGGATGCGAATTTCCTTGCTGAAGCAACGATGTGAATGTATCGATCTGGATGTGAATTTCTCTGCTGAAGCAAGGATGTGACTGTGTGATGTGGATGCGAATCGCACGGTGATGCTTTTCCTGACGAGATGTGATGTGATGCTTTTTGTGGATGTGATCCCCCACAAATTCAACAATTCACAATTTGATTTTAAGGGTACTGTTCAAAGAGATTATTGTCCAGACAGGATTCCCACACGAAGAACTCTAAAGTAGAAATCAAGGTACGGAACTCTCTTTTGGTTCAATGAATACGTCAATAAACAAAACTGCCGTATTTGGAGTAATGATAATCTTCAAGTGTATGTTGAAACATCCACAAAAAACTGACTGTTTGGTGTGCTTCATGGGTTGGTGGAATAATTGGTCCGTACTTCTTTAAAAACGATGTTGGCCAGAATGCTACAGTCAGTGGTGACCGCTATATAGCCATTATTACTAACTTTTTCTTTCATCTATTGAACAACCATGATGTGCAGGAGCTGTGGTTTCAACAAGTCGGCGCAAAATGTCACATAGCTCGTGACACAATTGATTTATTGAAGGAAACCGCATAGTTTCACGTTACGGACCCGTAAATTGGCCTCCAAGATCATGTGATTTAACGCCGCTTGACTATTTTGTGTGGATACATGTGAAATCGTTAGTCTACGCCAATAAGCCAGAGAAACGATTGATCACCTGGAATAAAACATTCGCCGCGTTATGTTGGAAAAAGTCATCAAAAATTGAAACTCTAGATTAGACTTTATTTTCCAAAAATCATATATTACTTTTTTTTTAATTATTGCGCGCACAAGGGACTATTTTTTTCCCTTTTAATGTAGAACACACTGCGCGTGCATTAGGAAGATAGGGAGAGGAGAGCTAGGAGGTGTCGATTAACATTGGTTTTGAATGTTTGCAGATCGAAATGGGAAGGGAAAACCTCGCTGGATAAATTTTTCCAAATTCGTGTTGTTCGGATAAAAAAGAATCCCTATATTTCAAGGTACGTCCAAAATTGGGCTCAAGGGTTAACTGATGGCATTCCTTGCGAGACGAATATTACGGGAGAAACTTTTAAGGGGAGGAATGCAGCTGGCTACTTCAAGTGAATATTTTTTTTTATAAAAGAAAAGATAAAATAAGGAAAGACATTAAACATTATGTCGGAGTTCAAGAGGGACAATTGATTCAGCGGCCAGAAGATAATCTTTAGAATAAAGTAAATTTCATGTCAATTTAATAAAGTCATCTTTGTTGTTATTATATTTCAAAGTTCTATACCCCTAAGAAAAACACACTTTATAAACCTTTTCGCATGGTTAGTTTCATGTTACACATAATAGTACAGCGATTTTATAAAATGATTTTTAGAACAACTTTTTATATACTTACGTTAATGCTCTTATCGTGGTCAGGGTGTTACTGAATTCATAAAATTACAAAATAAATCCTGGTCTACCACAGGGCTTCTTTTCGTCTCCAAATCTATTTCTTATATTTTTTATCTCAAAATTAATATTATATTTAACTGCTTTGCTGATAATATTTGGGTTTATATTCCCAAGTAAAATACCTTCTTCTTATTTTTTAACCGAAGATTGAAATGATCTCGAATAGGACCACAACTATTCCATTCTATCTCTTCTTCGCCCTAGGGCTCCAATTGTAGGATTTGCCAGATGAGCTCAGAAAACTTTGAAACGCTTCCCCGTTCTAGATTATTTCATGTGGAAATACCATGAGGAAGTAATAAGTTAATTTTGAGCTTACTAAATATTGGGTGGTTGGGTGCTGTATGAATAGGGTAGGCACTGAAAGGCATCAAACTGGTGATGCACAGTCGCTGCAACTATATCGTACACATCAATTGTGCTTATTTTACCTCCCCGCGGTAACCACCGGGTACTGGTCTGTCCATCCGGACATTCCTGCTAAACTTATAAGCGCGAGTGTTGAACACAGAAAAAATAGCAACACTATAATGCTCTGCTTTAATGACTGTTCTGATCGATTCGCAGAAGTCTTGCACGAGCCCCTCAGAAAGAGGACGTACGGCGGATGAGCCCAGCCAATTGGACCAACGGTGGCGTCAACAGTCAACGAAGCAGACGCCCTAATGAGCTACTTCGACGTATTTGGTGATAAGGTCTTTGGGACAATTCAATGCAAGTAAGGGCATTGAAATAGAGATGGTGGCGGATGAACCCTTAATGGCCCAACGGCAGCGCTCATATCCCCGAAGTGGGTTACTGACTCCGGATTCTCCGGTTCCTTTTGTCCAAGGAATCCAACAAAGGACCTGGCCCTCCAGTTTGGGGGTTGTGCGTGGGGTTAACAACCCTGCCACGGAAAAAAGAAAAAGTTGCGAAGCGACCATTAGCCTCGGAAAAGGACGGATTTACTGTTGACGACCCGGAAAAACGAATCAAGGACAACGACCTTCGGATCTGCACGTGGAATGTTTGAACTCTTAACAGACCACGTGCATCGAAACAACTAGCGGAGGCCCTATACTGCTACAGAGCAGGAATAACTGCCATCCAGGAAGTGCGATGGAATGGGCTGGGCAAAAGAGGATGAAAAACTGTGATGTGTACTACGGTGATTGCGCAAGAAGACCACAACGTTTATTTTGGTGCGGATTCGTCATAAGCGGTAGACTTAGGCAAGAAGTCTTGGGCTTTCGACACGTAAGTTAGCGACTTGTGACAATCCGTATCAAGGCTAAATTCGTCAACATTAGCCTAATATGCGCTCATGCCCCCACAGAGGACAAAGATGACGCCACCAAGGATGACTTCTATGAGCTCCTCGACAAAACATATGAGCAATGCCCTAAATACGACGTAAAGATCGTACTAGGCGATTTAAATGCCAAAATAGGTAAAGAGGAAATCTTTGGTAGGACTGTCAGAAAACATAGCCTACACGACACAACGTCTGTCAGCGGCACATAACGTCACCATTGCAAGCACACGGTTTCCTCATATCGATATACACAAAGGGACTTGGCGACACCTAGATCAAAGAACCGTCAATCAGATTAATCACGCTGCGATCGATGCAAGACACGCTTCCAGTATCTTGGATGTTCGCACCTTCCGAGCAGCTAACATCGACTCGGATCACTACCTTGTTGCAGCAAAGGTAAGAATGCGAATAACTCGAACTCCACAACAACGGAGTAATACTGTGAGGAAGTATGACGTCGGAAAGCTGAAATCGCAAGAAACCGCCAGAACCTATGCCGATCGAATATCCCGTAACCTCTCTAGAAATCCACTACCACCAGCATCAAGTGCCGAAGACCAGTGGCAACACTGCCAACAAGCCATCAGAGATGCCGCAACTGATGTGCTAGGTTTCACCAGACCACCACCACGAAACCTCTGGTTCGATGACGAATGCAGGCAGGCCCATGCAGCCAAACAAGAGGCATATAAAGCGGCGCTGCAAAGGAAGACGAGAGAGAGGGAAGAACACCGGCTTCTCCAAAAGAAAAAGAGAGAGCATGAGAAGCGCGCGATCGAAGATATTGAGAAATGCTACTCCAGGAACAACGTGCGGAAGTTTTACCAACAGGTAAAAAGAACATGCCAATTAAAAAAATCCCGCACAGAAGCCTGTAGAGATAGGAATGGAAACCTCGTAGTAGAGTCACAGTCGGTGCTGAGTACATGGAAGGACCATTTCTGCAGACTGTTAAACGGCGATGAAGGCCAAAATCCCGCTGTCAGGCAGAATGAACCATTCAACATGGATGATGACAGACAAAACTTCCGTCCACCTGACCAAAATGAAGTAAGGATAGCAATATCTTAACTAAAAAAACAACAAAGCTGCTGGACCCGACGGACTACCCGCCGAACTTTTTAAAGCAGCCGGAGATGACCTTTTGGAGTGCATACACCATCTCATCTCTAAAGTTTGGTCAGAAGAAAGTATTCCTGATGAATGGAACCTCAGCATCGTTTTGCCCGATCCACAAGAAAGAAGACCCTCTAAACTGCGCCAACTATAGAGGAATAAGTCTCCTGAATATCGCCTACAAGATCCTCTCTGCCGTACTATGTGAACGCCTGAAACCTTTCGTCAGCAACCTGATTGGCCCCTATCAGTGTGGTTTCAGACCAGGAAAGTCCACAATCGATCAAATGTTCACGCTACGGCAGATCCTGGAAACTACCCAAGAATTCCAAATCGATACCCACCACCTCTTTATCGATTTTAAGGCCGCGTACGATAGCATTTATAGAGACGAGCTATACAGAGCCATGTCAGGTTTTGGCATTCCCACAAAACTCGTCCGACTGTGCAGGATGACGATGGAGAACTCTCGCTGCTCCGTCAAGGTTAGTTCTGACCTCACAGAAGCTTTTGACGTCAAAAAAGGATTCCGACAAGGTGATGCGCTATCGTGCGATTTCTTCAACTTAATACTTGAAAAAATTATAAGAAACTCGCATATCAATTGTAGTGGGACAATTTTTTTCAAGTCTGTGCAATTGCTAGCATACGCTGACGACATAGACATCATTGGCAGAACTCGGCGAGCTGTCACTGGAACGTTTGCTAGCATTGAAGCTTAAGCGGCTAAGATGGGACAAGCAGTCAATGAGGCCAAAACGAAGTACCTGCTGTCCACAAAAAGGGACACACAACACCGGCGGATTGGACAAAACATCACAATAGACAGGTACAACTTTGAGGTATGGCGCCGAGGCATGGACTCTATCTAAAGCGGATGAAGATATCCTTAGTCGTTTCGAGCGTAAGATTCTTCGGAAGATTTTTGGCCCTATCTGCGTTAACGGGCTTTGGAGGAGAAGGTTCAACCAAGAACTATACGAGCTGTACAGCGACATTGACCTTGTCAAAAAAATACGCATATCACGTTTAAGATGGCTAGGTCATGTAGAGCGAATGGACAACAATGCTCCGGCTCGCAGGATCTTCGATTCCATCCCAGAAGGTAGACGCAGTCAAGAAAGACCTCGCCTTAGGTGGCGCGCACAAGTGGAGGACGACCTCAACCAACTTGGAGTGCAAAACTGGAGGCAGGTAGCCAAGGACCGAGCTGGCTGGAGAGGCATGTTGGTTGAGGCCCAGGTTCGTCCCGAACTGTAGCGCCACCTAAGTAAGTTGCTATGGAATAATTAAACGCGAATTTAAGTTGGATTTTAGGAGAAAAGCAAACGAAAGCACAAGAACAATGTGTTATGATAATAATCAAACGCGAATTTAGATTGGATTTTAGGTGGAAAACAAACGAAAGCACAAGAACAATGTGCCGCGGCACTTGAGAATATAAAATTACAAATTAATGGCAAACGTCAAACGTCGATATGTTTGAAAAAAAAAAAATTCATAGGCCGACAGCAAATACAGTGCTGCCTCCGGTAGCTCAGCTTGGGAGTGGATTCGCTAAAAAAGGGTTTTATTAATCGCGCTCGATTAATAAAACGATAAAAAGATTGATTTAATATCAAATGTTATTAAATACCTGAATGTATATAAAAGTGCAGGAGCGTACTGATATATGAATGGGCGCCAGGAAACTTTAATGGTAGTTTGCCTTACCAATAGGGATCTGAAAAAGGTCTTTAAAATATTGAAGGTAAACACAAGAGTTATATTCCAAAGTGGAAGTTGAATTATTTTATTGGTTCGAAAATGTATTGGTTTGTCTGGGAAACCTTGGCTGAAGGACTGGACTAAAACCCAGAATCTTTTAGACAACAAAACAAGGAACAATTGTTTTTCAATATGCCAATATCGAAATTAAAAAAAAAATTAAGGTAAATGCCAAATACTAACAATAGTTTGTGACAAAACGACACAAAGAAAAATCACAATGCTAAACGATAAGCTGAAGGTCAAACGGTACCAAAAGAACAAAAAGGGTCACGAGTCCCACAATCTTGGGAGAGAAACGATTGGGCAGCGAAGGCCTAAACGAATATAATTTTGCCCCATACAGGGTCACAAAACAAAACGAATTCAACTTAACTAATTACAACACAACCAGCTAAAAATTTCTGGCCACAACCAGACACAAAAATACTTAGCTTTGCGAATATCTAAATCTCTCGTTCCTCCAACAAGAATATTCCTCTCCTACTGTTGTAAACTCTAGTTTCAGATATCCAACTCTGAATTTTCTCCAAAGCTATCTTCCCAATCGTAAAAGAATTTTCGAAATTTCTCCTTTTCAAATAATTTTTCACTTTCTTTTTTTTTTTTATACTTACAAATCTTTTCAAGGCTTATATCAAAGTCCCCAAAATGGAGGGCTTGCTCGTCCACTTTTACCACGACCATATGGCCATCCTCTTCTGATCTTTGCGTGGTGGTGTTCTTGTCTCGGTCATACAGCCGCATCCTGCCCTCATAGGCTAAGAAGTGCGACCGAGAGCAGTGAAACAACCATTGCACGCGATCACATGCGTTGAGGATGCGATCCCCATTGGCTCAGTGGACGTGTTCAGCCTTCTACCGTCAATTCCATATTATAAAAAATCAAGTGAAAAACTATGAAACTACGCGCAAATTCCCCAGCCCAAACCGGCCCAAACTAAGTACTTTGAGAAAAATATTCTTGTTAGACAAAACTATTACCATTTCCAACTAAAATGGTGGGATTTCCAGAGAAATTATTTATTTGAAATCCGTAGACCTTCGCGCAGATAAATTAAAAAGGGAAACGCGTCGCATTGTGATCTTACTTTAATGTCAGACACTTTATGGTGGGCACTCGGCCATACTAAATTTACGTTGGTGTGATTATAATTCACACATTGTTGGACATGGGTCATATTCATCATGCCTTTTCCTCTTTTTCGAACTTCTGTCGAACAATCGCTCGAATAGTGGACCTTCCGTCTCACAATGAATGGTGTGGACCCCCTGTCTCACGTTTATCGATGGAACCTAGATTGGTTGCTTTTCCAAAATACTAAAACAGCAGTCCTCTGGCTGATGGTCCAGGTTTCTACTGTACTCTTGAAGCATTTTGGAGCCACAACAGAAAGGAATTGGAAATAAAATGTTAATAAAGGAAAATGGGTTGGTGAAACTTGTTGTGGTAAAATTTACCGCAGCAAAGTAAGTAAATATTGACGAACAAAAAATATATATATTAATAGCATTTCAAAGAGTTTTGTATGAAGTGATTACTTTAGATATAAATATATGTTACATCTAATAAAATACTCAATAGATTCAAGAGTCTTTTGATGGGTTCCGGCTTCAAATATATTCAGTTTCCATTAGTGTCCTTCAACAATCATAGTTTTCATTATTTATTCCAAAAGCAAATACTCTTCTATCTACCTTATAAAGCAACTAGTAGTTTCTCCCTTTTCATTATAATATTTCTAAAAAAACAAGGAAGTTAGTGGATTATTCATTAAAAAGTTATAAGGAATACAAAAACTAGAACCAAAGACAGGATATTTCACAAAGGCTCTCTTCTTTTACTAGAGTCCATGCAATAGCTTTTTTTTGTCTTCCTCTCAATATTTTCATTCCTTATACCTTAGTCATTTTCACTCAAACCAGGTTCATTAAAATTGAAAACAAAGCATATTATTAGTGCTTCCTTTTTCAAGAGTCATTAAAAAAAAAGAATCCAAGTCTCAAGAAAATAACACTTCTTTAAGGCATTCATTTCCCTTGCAGTGTAACTCAACCATGTACGTCCATTTGAATTTATAGACTTGTATTGGTCCAAAGTCAGATATAAAATTGGGAAGCATTGACTCCCAAGTCGTCCTGCAAATCCTTCAGAAGTCCATTTGCTTTATTTTGGAATATATTTTTCTTCGGTCCTGCTGTGCCGGATCGGTAATTATCCCTTCTCACAATCGGGTGAAAGAATTGAGAAACCGGACGCCCTCCAATCCTAAGTATTTCCAAACAACCTACCTAACTGCTAACTCCGAATTGATTTTATCTAAACCCAAATAAAAAAATATTTTTTTTTATTCAAATAAAATAAAGAAAAGAGTCGTTCCAGTCGTCCTGGATTTTTGATTTAAATCATACAAAAGGCCATTAAGCTATTACTGTTAAATCTCCAGCTCCTCCTGCATTAATTTTCGGGATTCTTTTTGTTCATTTAATATATATAATATATGAGAAAAAAAGTCCTTTCTTTTATCATCCTGGACATTATCTGTCGAAGAGGACGCGCGATCAAAAGACAAAGTCCATTAATACTTTTACTTGCATACCTCATTTGGGTACGCACAAATGAATGGTGTCTCCCCCAACTGTACTTGAATTCCTTATCCCTCCTCGTTGCGCCGCAAGGACCTCATCTCATTAATTTGAAAAGACGCGTTTCCTACTGGTAAGGATGCCATGTCCCTCTTAAGCTCCACTCTTATATCGCGGATACGATAGTCCCAGCCGGTGGATTTGACTAGGAGCAATAACGGCCCAGTGGAGGCGCCACCACCAGTCAACTCTCTGTGGCGGAGGACGAATATAAAAAATCACTACTTGCAAAGATGATTTGATTAATTACATTGTCCTTGGAGGATTTTGAACGATAGCTTATGGTTGAAGTTCAATTACTTTTTGAGCCAAAAGGGACGAGGGGGAGAAATGAAACGGATGGTTGCTTCTTTTGATGCCATGGGCGTTTATGCTCTCTCCATCATACTGCGGATTCTTAATTTATTTCTTTTTTTTTCTGCAGCTTCTATTCGATCGTCCTTATAATGGGAAGTCAGTAGTCCTGTGCAATCAATACTACGGGGGTTATTGATGAATAGATTGATGATGGGGGGCCATCAGCTATATATACTTATATTCCCAATCTCTACCTCTGCTTTGGGGTTCTTTGGTCCATCTTCTCGTGTATTGATGCTTTTCTGATGATTTTAATGGAATTAATTCGTCTTAATAGCTTTTATATGCAATGCAGGAATTACGAAGGATTTGTTTAAGGGAGACAAAAGGAACGTCCGAGTCAATGGAAATTATTTTTATCCATTAGTTTTTCTTGCTCGTTGTCGTCCATTTCCTTTGGTCTGGTTATTGAGAATTATTATCGATGTGAAAGATGATTTTAATTTTTTTTTCCTTTTCTTTATCTTTGATTATCCTCACAGATGTATATTTGAAACGGATGGTATTATATTGGTATTTCTTATGGAATTAATTGCATTACTGCACTCTTCCTGCCTGAATTATCGTATTTCTTGGCTACAAAAGGACTATGGAAATTAATTAAGATTAGAGGATTATTAAACAATGTCTTGCAGTGGGAATGTCCTTTTATGCTTTGATTATTTTAATTGAAATTAAATATCTCGGCAAATTGAAAATTAGATAGAATGTTATATAGAGCTGTGGGTAGGTACGGGGCAAAGGGTTTTGAAATTCATATGTCCCACACTTGAACTATTACTTTTGCAAAGTCTGTAGCTGGATAACGCTTGAAATATATATTTTGACTTTTACTCCTAGCAATTTAGACGTGGTGCGGCGAGTAGCCTAGTAAACCTTGACCCAAAAGCGAGTAGCCCTTTAGGGCGTCTATATTACTATAATTATATCAAAAATTGGTTTGACTCCAGCGAGTTGCTTAATTAAGTGAAACACAATCTTTGAATGTAGAATAAGAAGTGAGTGTTTTAATTTTATTCTTCTCTTTTTATACAAAATTTGTCAATAAAATAATGCCTGTATTGGTATTCACCAATACTTCGATATTCAATAAGAATTCCCATAAAATGCAGCATCAGCATAATAGCCATGCACTTCAAGTGTTTTGGGCTAGCTTGCTTATGATGCATATTTTACTACCATAAGTCAGCGACCCTTAATTATGTTTGTTTTTCTTCAATCACTGAAAGTGTTGTTGTATATTTGGTGTCATATTATATAGCTTGTGCACTGAAGGTGCCAGTTGAACTATATGAGCATTTATTTATAGCTATATGCACAATGCACTGAGTGTGCCACCGGAAATATGAATGTTGTATTGTTTGCGCTTTGGCTTTGCTATAGCTGATCATGAAATGTAATGCGATGGGAATATGGATATTAAACATCGAAGCAGGTTGAATGTTCTATTAGTTGTTTTGAGGTTTGAGGCAATTAATTAAGTGATCGCTGGTGCGATCCCTTCACACCACCCTTCCTGGGATGAAAAGGAGAAATCATAACATGGAATGATTTCTTCTCTTTTTATGCGATACTTGTACATCAAGGGATCTTGCTTAGTTTATTATTTGATATTTATTTCACATTATAAAAAATTTTTTTTTTTTGATTCCTATCTACTTAACTTAATAATTCTAATAATAAATTTTTTTTTCGTAAATATATAGATTTTAATTTATTAATAGTTTTTATCTAGTTAACCCGGGTTAATAAAAATTATGTATAAAACTAAATGATAGTTAAGTACTTATATATTTAATTATTCTTATAAATTTTTTTTTTAAATCATGTACATATATTTAGTATTTAATCTCTTAATTCTAACGATCCTACAATAATAACATATATATATAAAAAGGTTTTAATCTATTTTTATGAACTGTCATTGTTTTGTTTTCATATTTAATATCGCAGTTCACCCCATTTTGAGATAGTATTTCGTATGGACCAATATAGATTGGGTCTAACTTTTTTCTATTTTCATTTCTTAACAAAACTAGACTTCCTACGTTAAAATCTGAAGCCTTTGCTTTTACATCTGTATCGTACCTCGTCTTCCTATTAATTTTCTTGCTTATCAAAGTATCCCTAGCGTCTTTATGAGCTATTTGTAGCTATCTGTATGTTTTTCCGATACATAACTCCTAAGATAAGCTCCTAAAACTTTATGGGAATTCTCTAATGCTCCAATGCTTTTATGATGGTAAGCAGTGGACTGTAGTTGTTCTATCTTTAACAAACTACACATATCTTTAAAAACTTTATTTATAAACTCGGTACCTTGATCAGATGCTATAGTTCCAGGGACTCCATATCTAAGAATAAAAGATTCGACGAGCCCTTTAGCTACTGTATTAGCTTCCTTATTTGGTAAAGCTATTGCTTCAGTAAATTTAGTTAATTCGTCTTGAAGAGTAAGAATATATTTTGACCCATTTTCTGATTCGTCAAGGGGTCCTACTAAATCAAGAATAATTTTATCGAAGCCTGATTCTGCTGTTGACGTTATAGTCATAGGTTGCTTCTTTGGTTGTATATGTTTGTTACGTTGACATATTGGGCAGTGCTTAACGTATGTCGTCACATCGTTTTGCATGCCTGTCCAATAATATCTTTTTTTAATGTTTCGCAACATGCGATTTATACCAGCATGTCCACTCGTTGGTAACATATGATAATCATTTAGTATTAATTTAATTTTGCAAGGGTCTGTTATTTTAATTTTTTCATCTATTATGTGCACTTTTATTTTACTTTCTTTAAATATTCCTTCTATCATTTTCTTTAGTATATTCATTTTTTCTTTATGACGGCCGTCTGTTATTTTTTTTAATTCTTCTTTAGTAATATAAGTAAATATTTTTAATTGATAAAGGTCCGCAAATTGTACGCACGTCCCTCAACAACATTTTGTCAAATGATGCCGATCGGGCATTAGTACTTATCTTGGACCGGTTTAAAATTAAACAATTACTTCCTGGAATATATCCCAATATAAGATTTGGACTTAATACTCTAGTACCCTTTATTTTTGCAAAATCTTCATCTTCTTCTTTAAAACTGCTAATTATTTTTAACTCAACTACTTTCAAACCCGTTTCCGGATCTTTTAAAAGTTCACTGATGATCTTTTCTTTTTCTACTTTTTCTTTTGGGGGATTTTCTTTGTTTATATCGGATTTCTTTGATTGTGCTCTTGTTGTGACACAAACGTAAAGTTTTTGTAAGTCTTCTGAATGAATTTGTATTCTACTTAGAGCATCTGCAGTGCAGTTGTTTTTCCCTGGTGTATACTCTACATAAAAAGTATATTCTTCTATTAATAGTCTAAATTTGGTTAATCGACTGGAAGGTTCTTTAAGTGAAAATAGATATACTAAAGGCTTATGATCGGTTAATATTTTAAAACGTCTTCCGAAAAGATACGGTCTGAAATGCTTTACTGCCCAAACTATAGCAAGTAATTCTTTTTCTATAGTACTATAATTCTTTTCTGCTTTGTTAAGAGATTAACTTGCGTAAGCAATTGGTTTATCATCATAATTGGATAACACAGAACCTAAAGCAATAGCATTAGGTCCAGTTCAACAAACGCATCGCCATATATTGGTTATTTTTTGTCGAACTCAACACGAAATTTAAGACAAATACACATGACGTTTAAATATATAGCTGGAATGGAATTTTTAATGGGCACCAACCGGGAATTTTTATTAACTGCTCATATTATATAGTTTGGTTTAGTAATTAATTGATTTTATTTTTAGTATTTAGCATTTATTTATTTTATTTGATTTTCTTAAAAATCTTATAAGGTAATTAAAAGCTTCAAATGTATATAAAATCAAAAATAGAAAATATGACTAAAAGGAATTTAACATTTTAATCGTAAATATTTAATTTAAAGTTATTATTAAATTTTTATTTTTAGATTAATATTAAGTTTGTTTCAGTCTTAAGTAGACTGAAACCAAATCAGTAGCGCACTCCGAAACTGTGCTTCGCTTCTCGACGCCCTAACATGCTACGGTAAGTTGTTCCATAGGCGAATGGCATTGATTAAAATCTGCCTCTTGGATATACATATATGTTATCCGGCTTCAACTCCTCCTGGAGCATAGGGCAGCATTTCCTGTTGCTGATTCGTTATTTGTGACGTCCCGATCGTCATTTGTACATGACATTTTCCGCACCCCCAAATCCGATGTGCGGTTTACTACAGCCGTGGCCGTAGGAGGATTCGCCAAAGTATGGTTACCCCTTGGGGAATCATTTTAATTCGTTGTCATCTTTTATGCAAAAATATATTTTCGTCCCGCCGCTTAGTGTTTTCCTGGATAAGGGTAATAACACGTTCAAGTCAGGAGTTCGACAGGCACCACAAGCCCTTTGGATGGTCGAACATATACATAAAACAAGGCCGCAATCTACAGTTCTTCCGCCTTTAGGGAGATTTTCTTCAACCCAAGGACAAGTCCGTGCCCTAACCAGCAAAGCTGGGTTGTCTGCTTATTCCGGCAGCTGTTCGGTCCCCTTGTGCGTAAGCGTTACCCGCTCTCTACCGCGAGGAGGTGCACATAGGGATTTTCCTTTCATTGAGCCTAGGGCCACCGAGGTGGCGTTACCTAGAGCCCTCCAGTACTTTTAGAAAACCTCTTGGATACCAGATAGTTATAACGCGGATCTTAACCTAGCAAATAAATTACCAGGGAAGTTGGAAAGACATAAAGGGTTCTTGCTTATAACAATGCATTTTGAATTAGATGGATTAAAACTCAAACCATTTATTGTATAAGACCGTTTTGAGATTCTTTCTTTCTCAAGTTGACAGCTTTTAAGCAACTGAACATCATCGGTATACATTTGAACAAAAACGGATTAAATAATAGATGGAAGCCCATTAACTTAAAAGAAGAAAAGCAGAGGTCCCAGTATTGATCCTTGGGGACTCCTTTTACGGTGGGTAAAACACTCAAGTAGTGCCCCGTGGCTTAGTGGTTAGTGTGTTGGACTGCTAAGCGAATGAGCCTGGGTTCAAACTCAGCTCATAGCCACCTTTTTTTCTGACAAAACCTCCAAGAGAAGCATTTTGAACATCAACCTGTAGCGGTGAGAGTCCTCAGGGCCAATGTAGCGAGAGAGCCCTCACCGTGTTCGTGGATTTACTGTGTACCCTTATCAAGAACGATGGACGACCCGACCGTCGCCTTGGATTAGAGGGAGAAAACTATAGCTTAATAATTTATTGGCGCGACAGCTCCTTAAGGAGCCAAGGCCTAGTGACTTATACTCTTAACCATTCTTCTGTGTGTGTGTTAATCTGCATGAATGGAAGGGACTTAAAGTTTACCGCCGAGTCCCAACAACTACATGAGATACACTTTTTCAAAACAAATTTTACTCTTGGAGGTTTTGTCAGTTCCTCGCAAGAGGCAGTACTCCGGAAAAGAAAGCCGTGTTTGAACCCAGGCTTAGCAGTCCGAAACAATAACCACTAAGCCACGGGGTACACAACTAAAGCTTAGTGGGTAAAAAAAAACAGATTAAATGTACAATGTAGTAATTTATATGTAATTTAATTATGCTTAGTTGTAATATTTTACATATACATATATGGACTGTCGAAGTAACTCGACTATCGTATATTAAAGTATCAAAACCAAGTTTTTATACCCTTACTTATGTAATAAAACTGACGTAACTAAGTGGGAATTATAAGAGATAGAAAAAATAGTTGTAAATTGATCATTTGATCATAATTGTTTTAATTATTATTTTGAGTATTTGTTGAAATGAATGTATATGGAATGGATCTAAATAATAATGTAGGTATTGATATTGAAGTAATTAAGTTTTACATATATGCTTGTTTTTATAATGAAAAATAGTATGATAACAAATAATAAATTACATATTTAAATAGTTGAGTGCTATAAACGGTAGTTAACGTACTATCAGATGGAGTAGCAAAATGCGATTTGTGATTAAGCTCATCAACATTGAAATTTTCGTTGCACAATTAATTTTGCTTCCCAATGCCTATTTTGTTCAAATTTGTCCATTATAATTATTATTATATTTAATTGCAATAATTGTCCTCCTTTATTTATTTTTTTTTTTTAACGATACAAGTACATTTGTGCACGGCTTTTTTGCCGTCTGCCGATTGACATTTGTATCCAAAAACAACGTTGGATATTCCAGAAATTATAATTTAATAAGTTACAATATATAATTAATATTTCATTTCTTTCAGTTAACGCAGTTTAGGAAAAGTTAAAAAAGAATTGGTTCTCTGTAAAGTCGACTTACGTACGATAATTTAATTTTACAGCCCGCTAACTCACACCCACAATCCCTCACGTAAAATCCATACACACACACATCAATATCTACATCTACTTTCTACTTTAACAAAACTCCGCCTATTTTGTATTTCTTTTTCTCTTCTTATACTTTTTGAATTTGAGTGCAATTATTTTGAGAATTTGCGCCTGTTCTTTTTCATGTTCGCCTGGTGCTTACGATCGATTTTGGTTGAAAGAACCACAGTATCGTAACGTGCGTCACTTTTCTTATCAACATGATCAGCATGAGTCTTATCAGCATGAATCATGCTATTTCAAGGTCATGCTATTTTAAGGTCATGGAAACGCTAATTACCCTTCAGTTTAAGGAATATCTCTCAGACCGAAAGCTTCTCCATGACCATAAGTATGGCTTTTGCAGTAATCATTCCACTGGTGATCTGATGGCATATCTCACCGAGCAGTGGAACAAATCCTTACATCGCTTTGGTGAAAGTAAGATTATTGCTCTTGATATCTCCAAGATATTTGTTAGAGTTTGTGGCATGAAGCACTCTTATCGAAAATTCGTGCTTTTGGGATCGATGATACTGTTGTTCGTTGTATTAGAAGAAGATTCAAGTCTGATTCCCACAAAATAAATGCTAGTGTGACCCAGGGCTCTGTTCTGTCTCCGACTCTTTTCCTCATTTTTATAAATGATCTTCTGTATTGTGATATTTTGGCCTGAGATTCGACAAATAAAACTCAATAGAAATTCCAAAATAATACAGAAAATCTCTTTATTCTATGAAACACAACGTCTTTCAGTTTAAATAACACCAAATATAACTTATTCCACTTATTCACAATTCAAATACGTTTTTCAACACTTTATTTAATCTCAATTCAATCACTTTTTACTAACGCTTCCAGTTGTTAACAATTCCACTTTCGAAAATCAACTGAACTCTCAATGCAATCTACTCTTATATTTATACACGTTTACAAGCTTCTGGAAGCTTCTGTCTGTTTCTGGCACAATCTAAACTTTCGGTACTAATTCCAGTCTCGAATTAGTACTTCAAGTTCGATTTAGTAATCAGTTAAAACATATTGCAAATATGTAGCATACTTTTAGGGGCTAGGTTGTTGTACACACTAAATGTTGGTTGTTGTATACAATGAATCCAACAGATGTTAGTTTACAAAATGTATCCTCCGAATATCTAAACTTGTTGCCACAATTTATATTAATACTTTAGTATGATAAAATGAAGTAGGTATGTATGTATATCTAATAAAAGAGAAGAAAAAAAATAGAAAGAAGGAAAAATACAGGAATAAAAAAAAAAGAAGGAAAGATGTAAAACACAAAAATATCCAATTATCATCCAGGTGCCTCCAGGTATTGTCTTAGCTTAACTTTAAACAAGGTTGTGCTACTTATTAGCCTTACAGCTTGGGGAAGGGAGTTCCATAGACGTATCGAGTGGATAAAGAATTGTCGCTCAGAAATCAAAAAACTTTATCGCAACGGAATGAGATGAAGAGTTCTAATTGATTGGGTGAAACAGATCCTGTTATATAAGTACATAGGTTGTGATCAAAATCACAATTGTTGTAAATTTTACATCCAAACAGCATTATCGGTATAATCAACGTTTTGGCTAGGATTAAACTCGTTTTTAAAGGTGTTACCGAGTGTGTTGCCCAAAGCATACGAAGACCTGCGTAAACGCTTCCCAATGTAAACCTGATGTGATTATTCCAAGTGAGAGTTCTATCAAAAATTATACCAAGGTTTTTTGCGGAATCAACAAAATTAATACGACTGCCATTAAGATATAAGTTAGGAAAATATGAAGTATCAACCGCCTTCCTGGAAATAACCAAGCACTTAGATTTGGATGGGTTTAGGCAGAGACCGTTTGCTTGGATCTTCATTTATTTTACTTGCAGAGTTTTCCACAAGGCCCAAGGGAAAACTCTTCTGCATCTGCACGTCATCTGCATACATATCGACTAAGGAACCTAATAAGCATTTAGGTAAGTCATTTTTGTACATGGTGAATAATATTGGACCGAGAATTGAGCCTTGTGGAACACCTAAACTTAGTGGAAAGAAGTCTGATATTGAATTATTTACAACGACTGCTTGTGATCTGCCGCTTAAATAAGAAGCGATGAGGAGAATTTGAATTGGTTTCGAAGTTTTTTACAGAAAGCATTGTGGTTTACCGTATCAAATGCTTTTGAGAAATCTAGTAGGACAAGAAAAGTATTTTTATCACTATCTACGGCTTGCCTAATGTCTTCTGTTACATTGATTAAGGCAGTTGTGTAACTGTGTTTAGGACGAAAACCAGACTGATTGTCACATAACAATTTATTATTTTGGAGAAAACTGCGTATCTGTGAACTCGTAACTTTTTCGAAGACTTTGGAAAGGAATGGTAAAATAGCAATCGGTCTGAATTCATTGGAGCTTATGCGTACTGTTTTCAGGTGAGAGGAAAAATTCCCGTCATTAATATTGTATTGAAAATATACGTTATGTATTTGAGGGTATACGGGAGAATCATTTTAATAAAGACCGGACTAATGTCATCAAGACCACTTGCTTTTGATTTAATACATAAAATGCTGTTTAAAACGTCACCATCATCAACAGCTGAAAAGTAAAAATTAGAAGAAGAATTAAGGTTTCCAATGTTGTCTTCACTGCAGAGTTGGTTCATGCTACTCGAGGAATTACCAACATTTAATGAGGAAATTTATACAAAATACATATTCAACTCATTACAATCAACATTGTCGATGTTCCTCTTAATTTCTTTCCCTAACCCAATTTCCTTTAAATTTTTCCATAGATTTCGTTTAGCTTGTGAGGGATCGAGGCGGAGAGCAAAAAAGCGTCTTTTAGCCTCAACGTATTTCGCAGGTAACCCTATTCCTCAGAACACGATAGGTACTGTACAACACATCTAAAGGAAATCTTTTCCAGCGTTTATATGCTTTGTCACGTTTAGATATTAAGTTTTTAATATCAGAAGTAAAACATGAACATGCGCATTCTCCAGTTTTTAACGGGACGTGATTATTAAAAAGACTTTTGACGTTATCTTGGAAGAAATCTACTTGGTCATCAACATGTGGCATTCTATAGATCCAATTCCACTCCACCGACAAAAGATCTTCTCTCAATAGATTTATGTTGATGTTCTTAAAGTCACGGTAAGTGTAAATATTTTCAGTGTTAACAACATCACATTGATATGTCATGTGAATCATGTCATGTCGGGAAAAAGACGGGACCGAAAGTTGACTGAAGTCTAGGACTTTGTATGGATGACTTAAATAAAATACGTCGAGAAGGGTACTATTATCCTTAGTAAAATGGTGGGAAAAGAAATATTCACTGGTGTTAGGTTTAGTGCACTCATACTATTCACAAAAGATGACTCAATAAGAATGTTGCTGTTGAAATATCCACACATTATAAAGAAAGGTGAAACATACGTTAGCTCTTCCACTACAGCAATCAGAGGGGAAATATCAACATTAACATTCGGCCGATAGACAGACCCTAATAAGTTACAAGTTATTTTAATAAATACAAAGTCTATTTCACTTAGTTGTGGGGCTTTCTTGACAAGTTGACAATTTATACTTTCACGAACATAGATAGCTACACCACCACCAACACGATTCATTCTGTCGGATCTGAAAAGTTTATAACCTTTTAAATTATATCAAATCACTTAAAAACCAGGACTCTGAAACGCATATCGCATCAACCTTAGAGCTAGTAAACAGGTACCTAAATTCATCCAATTTTTCTCTGCATCTCAGACTTTGTGCATTAAGATGGCCTACTTGCAACCCTGAATGTTGGTTGCATATAACATTAACCATTATCTTCGTGTTATCCCTACTGATAGCGCCTACAGAATTTCCAAAATGTTGTGCAATGGAGTCTTCCATCAAAATTTACAAAAACCAAAGTAGTACCTATTACTACACCTCCTGTTCATGAAAGCAAGCAAACCAGAGACGTAAATTAAAAAGTAAATAATAATAATCAAAAACTTGCAAATTAAAAATAAAAAAACATGGTTTACAATTAGCGAAAAATATTTTTTTCAGTGTACTATTCATTATCAGTTGCGGTGGTTGTTGTTGTTGTCTTCGTTTTGGCAGCATCGATTAAGTCCACTGTGGTCTTAATTAATTGTGCGTTATCATCTCTATTCTTCTTCACATAAACTTGGCCACGAATTGTAAACACCGTAGACAGTTGTTTTTCTTTCCTTGTTTTATCGTTTCTTTTATAAAATATGTTCACTCGAAGTAGCCGGCTGCATTCCTCCCCTTAAAAGTATCTCCCGTAATACTCGTCTTGCAAGGAATGCTCATCAGTTCACCCATGAGCCCAATTTTGGACGTACGGTGAAATATAGGGATTCTTTGTTCAGCCGAACAACACGAATTTGGAATAGTTTCCCCGGCAATATTTTCCCTTGCCTTTTTGATTTGCAAGCATTCAAAACCAATGTTAAATGTTAAACCTGACTGACTCTGATATCTCAGTCTCTTCCCAGTAGATCTTCTGAGTGAAAACTCCAGTGATGCCTGGTTTAACCCATCATTAAGAGTTTTCTACTTAGTAGCCTCACCTCACATCGGAAGTGCTTTTGGCTCTTTAACGAAGTATTTGCTGCGTTACCCAAATTTTCATTTTGTTGAATTGGCTGAACAAGAACTTTTTGTTTTGGCCCGGAGTCCTTTCAAAAAAGATGTTACGACCAGTCTTCATTCAGAAATCCGCATTCTGTGTCACTTATGCTTCACCGGAGTTGAGACCTGAAATCCAACATCATTCCAATTTTAATCACAATTCAAAAATTCTCATTCGCCCTAATGAGCCAGCGACACGTAAAGGTGATTTTGTTTGAAATCAAACGTCTTCAAACTCCCAATATACTTCTTAGCTACGTCGAACAATCTCAGTCAGTTTTCCTTCGAATGAAAGCCAGTTATATTGCAAAAGAATTCTCAATTTCTTTTTCGTTTTCTGTTTTGACACTCTTCATGGTTGGGCTAACTTCGATTATCCCTTCATATATATTTAATACCACGTAAGTTCTACCGAAGACAAGAGTTAAGCCAATTTGGAACTGAAGCCGCCAAAGCCCAACAGAACATTGCATTGTTGTCCAGAATTTTGTCCAAAAAAACAGGTTTTAATCACATTCACATAAGCAAATTGAGTGGCTTGTAAGTTGTAAAAGGAAAAGAAAAATTCTCCCAACAATTGGCGCCCAACGCGGAGTTCTGTTCAATAACAGTGTACACTAAAACTACACAAATAATAAATGTTTTCACTTCTCCAAAAGCCTAAAAAAGGTTGTTTAATATAATTAGAATACAAAGCAAATATAACGATATCCTTCCTCATTCCAAATCTCTCCGAATCCAGGCACAATTTACGGTTGTTTCATTTGAAGTGACTAAAGAAATCGTGTTGTTCCTTATTGCTTCGCTCATCCCATAAGCTCTAAATGTAGTATTCAAAGGAACCGTTTCAAATAATTGAAACATCTTCATAACGTTACTTCGTGTCCATTGTCATTCCCACAGGGTTATTCCCTTTACTACTATTAAGGCCATTCTTATTCGTATACCTGCTTTAGATGTACCTTTTCAGACTGTTTTTGTGGTGTTTTCTTTCTTATTGAGGTTTTAAGCCTCAAGATGCCTCCTGCTAAAGGTGTTTACTGTGAACATAAAGTGCGTCTTTTCTCTTGCTTTGTAGGAGATAATTTCTTGGCAATTTACAAGGCTTTAAAGCAAATGTGTTCGACGCACAGGCTTTTGAAAAATAGGATTATTTTTGAAGTGTCAGCCACTCAATGTTGAAAGCCATCTGTAAAAGGATCATCTCCTTGGAGTACTAAAATTTTGTCTGTCTCAACAAGGATGTAATTATTTTTTCCAGTAGGAATTTCAAGGAGACATTCTGATCCGTATACTTGTAATTAGTTTATGTTACATTCCGGCTCATAAACATTTAAAATAAATTGCACGACTGGATCGCACGTACTTGCTCATATGTGCGGTCACATTGTGGAATAAAATTAAAAAAAATTAAAGTGAACATCAAAGCATTTATTCTATTTTTGTGACTTTTGATTGTTCAAATAAAGTACGTTAAAATGTATTGGGTGAAATAATTTAAACGCCATTTTATTTCTTTAGGAAATGTAAAAAAGTGTGATTTTTTTTTTTAAATTGTAGGAGCCGTTTTTAAATAAAACGGTTTATTTTTAACAACTTTTTTTAAAAAATTACAAAAAATAATTTAAGAATACAAAGTTAAGCACAAAAATAACGTTCATTTAAAAACAAAATTTAAAAATAAATTCACTTACCCGTTTTCAAAATATTGATTTTTCAAAAAAAAAAAAAATTAAAAAAAAATTATTAAAAATACAAAAAAAAAAGTTTTTGTTAAAAAATTAATGCAACATTACTCAGGCTACCTACATCTTCTTGAATATCAATTTTGATTGTAATCGGATCACCACTTTTCGAGAAAGTCGAAGAAAAAAAAACCGGTCCTATGGGGGGTACCGTTTTTAGCCACCATACTAAATTTTTTTTTTTCACTTAAATATAATGCATACCTACAGTAGTGCACTAATTTTTTTTTTATAAAAATTCTTGCACCCGTTTTCGAGAAAAATAAGCTTTTACATAACGGTTATAAGACAGGTACCGTTAATTCTTGAGCTAAAAAAAAATTTAAAAAACTCCTCGAATGTCAAAATAACCTAAAGTTCAAAATTTGAAGACGATTGGCTCAACAGTTTAGGCTGCAGTCCAATATACATTCGTACAGACAGACAGACAGACAGACGGACAGAATTTTGCCAGTAACTCAAATATGTTTCTCTATCATCGTAATGTCATGTTTGATTGTTATCTCAAAATTTTTAATCTTCACGAATGCATAACTTGTATTATAGTACCTATAATCGCAAGTAAAAATTTAAAGAATTATTGGAACTGTTTATGACAACGTCATCCTAACAAAAATTAAATTTTATTTAACCGTGACTAAAAAAATTCCCAACAAATGCTTTGTCCTTAAAAGTGTCCTGGCTTAAAATTTATTTGCCTTTAAATACAACGATATTGTGTGTATGTGTTTCGGTGGCAAGAAGAGCTTAGGCACACAGTTGGAAAAAGGCTTACTATTGTACTGAATTCAGTACGATTTGATATCGTCAGTACAAAAGTACATCTTTGCCATTTTCAGTACAATTTTGAATGGTTTTTATAAAATTGATTTATTTCTTTCATTTTATGTTATCTTTCAAAATATTCATCGAATTATTCTAGGTGCTTTCTGTATTCCTCATTCTTCAGCAAACGTTGAAAGAAAGAAACGTTGATAGAAACCAAAAATCACATCAAAAAATAATGTTGGCACAGTCTTATAAATAATACAAATCTTGTCAATAAAAATGTTTTTTTTTTCTACGGCGAAAGATGACAAAATCATCAAAGACACCATAGGTCCGTTCCTATGGTAGTGTGAGATTCTTACTCACTACAAAAACACCTTTAGAACAAAAATGATCTAAGTTGCCTTATCAAGGAGTTTAATATTCATTTTTATTAATCACGTTTGGGAGGAAGCTCTCCACCGAGGGGACCTGCAATAGCGCATAATCACACGGTTATCGTTATGTCTTGCTACACTAGGTCGAACGGTCTCGTTCTCCAAAGTCGGCAGTTCACCAATAATTGCTCTGAGGACTTTGTTTTAAAATGTTTAAAGTGTTTGTATTAGGCTTAGTTTGGCACAACCCCAAAGTTGTATTCCGTAAGTCCACACAGGTTTTAGCACTTGCTTGTAGATAAGCAGTTTGTTATGAGTACTTAGATTGGAATATTTTCCAATAAGCCAGTTTAGTTATCGTAACTTAATATCGAGTTCTTGATCAATTTATTAGTGGTTATTTCTAAAACCGAATTGGTGATCGGGAATAAGCCGTTTGTCTACTACAATTGGAAGTAGGCGCTTAAGTAATAATTTCTGGAATAACTTAGAAATTTAATACAATATTGGTCTGTAAGACTTCTTTTCATTAAGAGTTTTCCCTAGTTTTGGGACCATTATGATTTCGGCCACTTTCCATTGCCGTGGAACGTATGCAAGCCTAAACGTGGCATTAATCAGATGTTGGATTTTAGTGATTGCTTTTCTCGGCAACTCTTTAAGAATGAGTGCATTTATCGTGCTTTTTTGTTTTTATTGCTTTCTTATAGCGTCGAAAAGTTCTGAAAATGTGACATTTCGAATTCGGAAGTTTTCAAAGGACCAATGAGTATCAACGGGTTCATTCAACAACTCCTCAACGTCAAACAGATCTGCCTTTTCTTTGTCTGTTTTAGCCCAATCTCCATTGTTTGTTCGAATTGGTGCTAATTGTAACTTGGGTTATTTAACACCTTTAATAGCCTTCCACAGGGAGTAATTCGTACTTTTTTCTGCGGAAAGACCTTCGAGATAAGTAGAAATCTCACGGTTTCTAGAATCTCGAATTGCATTTTTCAGTTTACTGGAGAGGTGATTCAAAATGGTTTTGTATTGAGGAGCGCGGGTGCCATTTCTTACGTGCTTTTCTTTTTTCGAGTGTAAGTTCTTTAATTTCAATTGAAACATTTTGCTCATTAGGAATTGTATTTTTGCTATTTTGCGGAGTGTTTTTCTAGGCAGTATCTTGGACGATTTTAATAAATCTCTCAACTTCATCTTCTAACTCAAACTTGATCATAATACACATAAAGGAGTTTTAACAAATTTTGTGTTATTTATTTCTGCATAAAAAAAAATCAATGATTAAGAAATCCTTTAAAAGCTTTAATGAACGCCACAACTGGATCGATTGACATGGGGATCCGTCCGTTATTTATTTAGCTATAATAACGAAGGTCCATTAATTGTATTTATTTTACCTTAATTTGTACAAACTAACAAGCTAACTAACACACCTGGCGTTGCTGTGGCATACCATACATTTTCTTGATACCCGCAAACAGCGTCACAAATCGGTTTCAACAGTAACTAAACACTATCAACATAATCGTGTCAGTACACAAACAAAATGTAATATCGTTGATATTGTGATATTTTGGCCTGGGTTTCGACAAATAAAACTCAATCAAAATTCCAAATTAATACAACAAATCCCTTTATTTTATTAAACACAACGTCTTTCAGTTTAAATAACACCAATTTAACTTATTCCACTTATTCACAATTCATATACGTTTTTATCATTCAACACTTTTTATTTAATCTCAATTCAATCACTTTTTATTAACGCTTCCAGTTGTTAACAATTCCACTTTCGAAAATAAACTGAACTTTCAAAGCAATCTAGTCTTGTATTTATACAAGTTTACAAGCTTCTGGAAGCTTCTGTCTGGTTCTGGCACAATCTAAGCTTTCGGTACTAATTCGAGTCTCGAATTAGTACTTCAAGTTCGATTTAGTACTCAGTTAAAACATATTGCAAATATGTAGCATACTTTTAGGCGCATGGTCGTTGTACACAATGAATGTTGGTTGTTGTACACAGTGAATCCAACAGATGGCGTTAATTTACAAAAAGTATCATCCGAATATCTAAACTTGTTGCCACATCACAATATGAAAATATGTACATTAAATAGCTTTAGTTACTCCTTACAACGTCAGCTATATGTCTGCGAAAGCCCTGTCAAAATTGGTTCATGAATAAAAATATATGGCACCACCTACTTAGTTATTAAAAAAATAGCCTTAACTATTTCTTAGAATATTAGCTATCTGCTTATGAAAGTCCCATCAAAATTGGTCCATAAATAAGAATTTTCGAAAAAAAAGGACCCCATCTTGACCCCTAAGTTACTTCCTACAACATCAGCTATCTGTCAGTAAAAGTCTCGTCAAAATCGGTACTGCCGTCCCCGAAAGTAGCCCGAACAAACAGACAGACAAACAAATTAAAAATTGTGTTTTTGTTTTAACTATACTTTCATATGCCTCTTTTTATAAAAGCTGTTATTTTGATTTAAAAACATAATAATTTTTTTATGTTAATAAATTAATTGTTTTTTTTTTGTTGTTCTTGTTTATAAAAAATGTTATTTTTGAATTTGTGTTTGCTGACATATAAATTTAAAAGAGCCCAGTAAAATTTGGTAATTTTCAGTACTATTTTATGTCATCGTTTAGTCCAATCGAAAATAGTCGATTACCACCACTGTTAGGCATATACCTATGCCCATATGTCGAAGAAGAGCATCGAACGAATACAAATGCACCCTCCTATTGGCTAAGATGCTGATGCTGATGCTCTTTGTATTGTTGTTATGGGTGTTAGTTTTGGTGTCTCAATATGGCCTATGTTTCGGAATTAATACAAAACAAGGACACTTACAGGCAATTGAATGTTTTGGATTGTGACTCTGGAGTGTCTGGGCTTAAATGTTTTCAAATATTCCTCTGCTGCAGTGTTGGCTGAAGATGGTGTGTTGCTCTGGTAAAAGGACACTATCACTGCACTGCATCTTGTCTGTGATATAAATGCTAACGGAGAATTGATTTCAGGATGTTATAAGATAGAAGACACTTATTGTAGTTTATACTATTTGAAAGTGTAATCTTCGTGTAATGGGGCAAGTTGAATGAGTTTAACTATGATGTTATTGCATTTGCAATGGAATATGTCAAGTTGCGGGCTTGAAAAACAAATGGTACGATATATATAGAAGCTATTCAAATGGAAACAATCTGTTTCAATTGAAGATGCAGGAGGCAAATAAAATGATATTTCGATACTACTTCATTGCTGGCCTTTGCATAAATTCACTTAGACTGTACTGATGGCTTAGTAAATTTTGCCAAGTTTCCAAGTTTCAAAAAAACCGAATTTTTAGAAATTATAAAGGAAATTATTGTGATGTGGCAACAAGTTTAGATATTCGGAGGATATATTTTGTAAATTAACGACATCTGTTGGATTCATTGTGTACAACAACCAACATTCATTTTGTATAACAACCATGCACCTAAAAGTATGCTACATATTCGCAATATGTTTTAACTGAGTACTAAATCGAACTTGAAGTACTAATTCGAGACTCGAATTAGTACCGAAAGCTTAGATTGTGCCAGAACCAGACAGAAGCTTCCATAAGCTTGTAAACTTGTATAAATACAAGAGTAGATTGCATTGAAAGTTCAGTTTATTTTCGAAAGTGGAATTGTTAACAACTGGAAGCGTTAGTAAAAGTGATTGAATTGAGATTAAATAAAAAGTGTTGAATTATAAATAAGTGGAATAAGTTTAACTTGGTGTTATTTAAACTGAAAGACGTTGTGTTTCATTCAATAAAGAGATTTGTTGTATTATTTTGGAATTTTGATTGAGTTTTATTTGTCGAACCCCAGGCCAAAACTTCACATTATGTTCAGAAAAAGTTAAACTCTAAGAAACTGTTATATAAATTAATGTAGATTTTTGGAGCTCTTAAAGGAAATATGGTGGATAAAATCAAGTGACTCTAGCATATGTCATGATAATTTGTCTTCGGACGATAGATTGATAGAAAATTCTGCGGAAAATCAATCAATAACCTTCTAGCTGTTAGAAAACTGTAGCGGGTTAGGACAAATGCCTACATCACACCTCAAAAAGCTGCAGAACCCATAATAAATTCTGTAGGTACTGAGGTTTGATATCAGAACTGCCTTTTCAGAGAGGAGACAATTTTTTTACTTGCGATTATAGGTACTATACCTAAGGCAAGTTATGGATTCGTACAAAATAAAATAAAAGTCTAGCAATCAAACATTACATTACGATGATAGAGAAGTCGAAAAAAGTGGGTTCGGAAATTCCGTCCGTCCGTCCGTCTGTCTGTCTGTTCGCACATTTACAGCCTAAACGTATGAGCCGATTTGCTTCGAACTTGGTATTAAGTACTTATTTGGTAGTATCTCGGGGGGTGTTTTTCATTTTTGTTCTAGGTCAAAAAAAAGCGGTACCTGCCATACAATATTTAACAAAAAGTTTGATTTTCTCGAAAACGGCTCTTACGATTTTGATTAAACTATTTTTTACAACATTACATCTTTCAGTTAGAATAAATTTTTGGAAATTTGTGCTATAACGGCACTTTTCATAGAATCGGTTTTTTTCAAATGCGGTTTTATCGTTAACTATTATAATGATTTCAATAAAATTTTGCACACAGGAAGTCATTTATAATTTAAATAATATTACATTTCAAAATTTTCAAAAACCTATTTTGTTTGATTTTTTTTTTAATTTCTAAAAAATTGGTTTTCGAAATATTTTAAAAACAGGTTGATTGATTTTTCTTAAATAAAAATAAAAAAACTGATCGCACGATTTTTTTTCCTAGATAGACATTTAGTTTTCAAATTTTTGCGAAAAAAAACTCTTAAACTAATTAAAAAAATGAAAGAATTTTCGGAAAACAAATAATTTTTGTGTATTTTATAAAAGCATCTAATGCAGCCACTAAGCAATTATCTAGCATAAGAACAAGTTCGTGCGACCCAGTCGTGCATTTAATTTTAAGTTCAAAAAGTGTTATTTTTCTACTTTAATGTTGACCCAATTGTAATGAAATTTTGTCAGCTCATGGGAAGGTTATAGTCCCAGTAAAATAAACGGCCAGTAGATGGCGCGCATTGTGGATTTGAAAGAGCAATAGAAAATTATAACTTAATGGATTACTAAAAGAAAGGGGAAAATATGAATCTATCTCACGCCATAAATAGTGTTCTTAACATATACTTTATGAATAAAGCCCTTCAGGTATACCTTTTTTAAAAGAATTGTACATTGAAGTACCAGTACCTACTAGTCGCACTGCAAATAGATTTTTTTTATTAAATCATTACCTTTACTTGCGATTATAGGTACCATGTGGCAAGTTTAGGATTCGTGAATTTAAATAAAAGGCACGACTGGGTCGCACGTACTTGCTCCCGTGTGCTAATCCTGTTTAGATGCAGGCGTCTTTTTGACAAAGATTTAATTTTAATGTTTTTTTTGACGTGCAACTTCCTCTGAATCGTTGTGGTTTGAAGCTCGAACGAACATGCGTCACGATAAAGAGATAAACACATATGTTGTTAGCTTTTGCAGTTTTTTAGTGTGTTATCATTCCACTTGCTGCTTACTGTTTATAACATAATTTGCTAATAGAAAGATATAAAGGACTTTTTTCAGTTTAATTTTTATTTTGGTATGGAAAATTTGAACAACTGGCATAAAGATTCGTGGGAATCAGCAGTAGGGCAATAATGCTAGGTATAGGGACCTATATAGGTCCTAATAACAATAATTTAGTTTTTGAAATCAAATTAATTAAAATAGCTTAATTATGTTTGATGGATCGTATGGTGTGGGTAGGTATTAATGGAATTTATTAAGGATATTAGGTACTTATAATAAGGTTGGAAGGAAGGTGGGTACTAATATTAAGATACACAATCCAACTACTGTTAAGCGAGTGGGTATAGAGACAATATTAAAAGTTAACACAGTGGTTTTGTTTATTTATAGGCAGGTGTAAACTTTTGTTTTTCCGATTGAAATTTTTGCATTCTGTAGTAATCGAATATTTTTTTTTATTTGTTAGTTGTTTTTGTGTGTTTATCATAGGCTCCTTATTTATTCTGTGTGCTTTTATGATGATGAAATGCTTCAAAATACGTTTGTATGTAGGTTTTCACCTTCTTTTATTTGACTAATGGCTAGGGCTTAGCCGAGCCAATAGATATCAAATTTTGGGGAAAATTTTGTATGAAATCAAAAAAAAACACTATTCATAACGTTTTTTGGAAAAAATGTTGTAAGCCATCTTATTTCTTCTGCTGTTTTCTATTTTATGATTTTTTCATTTAAAAATCGTTCAACCAGTTTTTTCTGTTTTTTTTGAAAAAACTTTTCGAAAACATTATTTAATTTTTTTTTGAATATGCCAATTTTAAGAAATCTATAGTTTATACTAGGAAATTTTTTTTTTTAAATCTATAGATTCGTTTTCAAAATATTCAAAAAACTAAATATTTTTTTTTTAATATTAAAAATTAAAAAAAAATGTTTTTGAAAATTTTAATAAGTAATATTATTTAAATCATAAAACACTACATATTTTGAAAATTTCATCAAAATCCGTTAACGAGAAAGTCTGATTTAAAAAAACCGGTCATATGGGAGGTACTGTTATAAAACTTTTTCTGAAAAATCCATTAAAACCAAAAAATAGATTTTGTATAGAAAACATCATTCTGAAAGTTTAATCAAAATCGTAGAAGCCGTTTTGGAGAAAAATAAGTTTTTCATTAAAAGTTATATGGCAGGTATTGTTAGTTTTGGAGCTAAAATGCCAATTCCAGAAACCGTCGGGTAGAGCACTCTAAAAATACTACATACCAAGTTTGAATCAAATCGGCCCAACCGTTTAGGCTGTAGATATCGATACGGACAGACAGACAGACAGACGGACGGAATTTACGGATCCATTTTTTTTGACTGCTCTATCATCGTAATGTCATGTTTGATTGTTTGATTTTTTTTTACGAATGAATAACTTCCTTAATCGCAAGAAAAAAATTGATTTATCAATCAACCATGACATTAGGATCATAGAGAAGTCTAAAAAAATCTGTTTGTCCGTCAGTCCGTCTGCATGTACATATAACTAACTGCAGCTTAAATTTGGTAAGCGTGATTCTTTTCGGATTGTCAGAGGAATTTTTGAAATTTAATTTTTAGGGCTGAAAATAACGGTTACCTGCCATTTTACTGCTAATGAAAAGCTTATTTTTCTCGAAAACGGCTCCAACGAATTTGTTGAATTTTTTTGAGAATTGTTTCGTTGGTATTGGCTAAAATTTTTTTCATTAAAACCAACTCTACCGGAAAATTCTACTAACGGTAACTTTCACGTAAAGGTTTTTTTTTTTTAATTTTCAACTTTCTCGGTAACTGCTAATTGGACTTACAATTTAAAAAAATTGAGAACATCTAAGTGTCAAAATTATTTCCGCATACCAAAATCTTAAATATTTATTTTTTTTTCTGTTTATAATTAAATTTAATATTTAAAAAACTAATAAAAAAAATATTTTTAATTTTATGATTAGTACCTACATAAATAAACTGCATACCAAAATATTAAAAAAATATTTATTTTTTTTTTTCAAAAAAAAAATTAAAATAAAACACACGATTTTATCAAAATCCGTCCTACAATTTTCAAAATATTTTTTCATAAATTTATTATAATTTAAAATGTCTGATGGCGTAAAAACCGTTTAGTCTTGTGATTTTGATACTTTTTATAGGTTCAGGCCGTGTGGTAAATATTACTTGTTTCTGTCTAAGATCTTGCCCCAATGTGACCAGGTACATAAGAGCAAGTACGTGCGAACCAGTCCCATTTTTTTCTTAAAAACATGACTAAATTTTTTTCTGAAAGTATTCCCAACTAACAATTCAACTTATATAGTTCTAAACAAGCTATTTTCTGACTGCTATAGGAACATTAAAAGGCCTTACACAAGTTATTTTGGCGCACATTTCACAAGCTATTTAACTGCTATAAGACTTTTTTTTGTCTTATAGCAGCAAATAGCGTTTCATGAAATGTCATTCACTTGTCTGAGGAAGCTAAATGCTAAGAGCCTGCTCTGGATGTTATAAAAAGGCCTTATGTTCATATAAAGGCTATTTTGTATTGCCACGAACAAAAAGTACTTGCTAGCCTACAATATTTTGTTTTTAAGATTTAGGAATTGGGTAAACAAAAATTGCATTATTTTTGGGTTGTTTTAAAGTGTTGAGTTATTATTGCATTATTTGTATTGCGTTTTTTTAGCTTTATTTCTCCTCAAGCATTTGCCAAACTGACTTTTCTACTGCATACTGTAACGATTGAATTGAAATTTAATAATAAAAGTGAAAAGTTTTTATTTACCTGAGTTTTGAACTCGAGTCCTTCTCGTAACAGAGCTCAGCAAACTCACTTTTTAAGGCCTTATAACAGCTATTTGTTTGATTGTCAAAGTTTGCAATGTGTGGCTTGTGAAATTCTGCCTTATACAAGCTCTGTGCAAGCAATTGCTTGCCAAATTGAAAAAAAAAGAACCTTATACAAGCTAAATTGTTAGTTGGGTTGTCATTAAGCTTTGCAAAACCCCGATAGTCAAATTTAAAAACTGAGAATGTTAACTCGTGGAAAGGTTTTGCACTTTTCTTTTTGAAATCGAAGTTTTTAAATGTGATAGGATAGTTCCGGGCTAAGTGATGATGCCATGATTGCTTGGTTTTCATAGGCTTTGTTGAGCTTACATATCAAATTTGTTGCTCTGAGGTAACATTTCTTAAAGTCCTTTAAAAGAAACTTAACCTGAAGACTGCGCATCGTAAACGACCTTAATTGGGGGATTTAGTGCAGTAGGAATATCTGTTTTTTTGTAATTTTTGTTTTTCTTAATGAAGTTGTTGAATTGCGGGATTAAAACCTGAACTCTGATAATACATTTTAAAAGACTCCCATCATCTAAAAATAAAATCTTCATACCCTGTCAACTAATTCATGTTTTCTTACAAATAAAAAAACCCTTTTTTAATAAAACAGAACTTTTCTTGCTAACTATAAAATATTTCTGTCTACATCCTAAAGGATGTCTACATCCTACATCCTAAAGTATGTATGCATAAAACAATTGCAAAGAAAATGAAAATTAAATTTATTAAATTCTAATTTAATTGAAAATTAAAATTTTATTACTCAGTGAACAATGACTAGAGATCCGAAGCAATTTACTTTCGCCTGCAGCATCAAACTGAGTGACACTTATGTAAATTCCAGCAAAAGGATCTCAACTGATTATCCATACGAAAACGAACGAAGAATAAAACTTTATAGAAGTAGAAAAGATATACATACATACACACATATAGAAAGAAAGAAGTATTGTGTAGCTTTCTTATGAACTTATAGCACCTTCCATTAAAATTCAATCAAATTAAGTCAAACATCAACACATTGGTCCTGTGTCCTTTTAGTTTAGAAATTGACCTCCGGCTAAAGAATGGCCAATCCAATCCACACCATGCTGCAGTTTTCTTCTCATAGAATATGATGTCCTTCGTATGATACGACTGGAATCATTCCCTTGAGTTTGGAAGATTACATAAAATGAATTTAGGAAATCAATCCTGGTCAAACTTGATGGTGGTATAATGGAAACTCTAGTCTACATTCTAGACTATTCCATAGAGATTTGTGTGCAGGAAATACTAGATGGCAGTTGTGTGTTAAGCCTGAATTAGTAAATTACTTATCTTTGTATATTTTTTTAAATTTGTTTAATTTTGTAGTTTATAGATATGTAAAAGTGTGCCTCCTTGTTGTTTAAAAATTTAAATTTGTTAAAAAAAACGTTTTTTTTTCCGTTGAAAACCATTTTATGTACTTTTTTCAAAAAATCTGGATTAAAACTTAAAAATGTCAAATAAACTGAAAACGCCCTTAGCACATTCCAAGTTTTGTTCAACAAAGTAACGTACCTAGTATGTGCAATCCAGTCGAAAAATTATTTGTTTTTCTTAAGTCAAAATCAGTGTTCTCGAGAAAATTCAAGAACCAAAATAAATTGACACGAATATGTAGTCCTGCCACAACCTTAATCATAAGCTAAGAAATGGAAGTAGACAGGGAGTCGGACATGCTAACTTTCACTTTATACTGGCTTTCAAAAAATCAATGACATTTACAACAAGGGTCACCTAGGGCGCCATGTTCTATTGGGTGCGTTTCCTAGTTACCCAACACATGAAGCCTATAATTAAAGGATTTAATACAATAAAAATGGACACGACTGGGCGGCACGGACTTGTTCTTATGTGCCTAATCACATTGGAAGGTAAGATCTTTGACAGAAACAAATAACATTTTTATTGAAAACAACACAGTTTGAACATATAAAAAGTATCAAAACCACAATGTTTAACGGTTTTTAGTAAAAATGAAAATGTCTTATATAACAAAGAATTTCAGAAAAAGGTATTTCGAAAATTTTGGGACCGATTTTGATAAAATCCTGTTTTTTTATTCTTAGTTTTTTGAAAAAAATTATATTTTAAAATTTTGGTATGCAGTTTATTAGAGTTAAACATTATAAATAATTCTATTTGATAAGTTATAAAAATATTGAATTTTCCAAAAAAAAAAAAAAAAAAAAAATAAAAAATTAATTAAAAATAAAAACCAACAGCTAACTACTGAAAATTTTGGTATGCAGAATTAATTTGGCTACTTATATTTTTTCAGATGTATTATTTTTATATATTATTTATTAAATTTCATTGAGCCGTTACCGAGAGAGTAGAAAATAAAAAAAAACGTTATATGCAAAGTACCGTTAATAGATTTTCCGCGTAAATTTGGTTCTGACTAAATAATAGCTAGTATCAACAAAAAAAATTCAAGAATTTTCATTAAAATCGTTCGAGCCGTTTTCGAAAAAAATAAGCTTTTTCTTAACCATTATATGACAGGTACCGTTATTTTTAGCCCTAAAAATTATATTTCAATTTCCCCTCTGAGGAATTCCAAGACATAACGGGTGATTTTTTTGAGGTTAGAACTTTTTTTTTTTTTAAAAACGCATAAAATTTGCAAAATCTCATCGGTTCTTTATTTGAAACGTTAGATTGGTCCATGACATTTACTTTTTGAAGATAATTTCATTTAAATGTTGACCGCGGCTGCGGAAAAGTCCAACAATTCGGAAAGGGCAACTTTTTCGAGCATTTCGGCCGGAATAGCCCGAATTTCTTCGGAAATGTTGTCTTCCAAAGCTGGAATAGTTGCTGGCTTATTTCTGTAGACTTTAGACTTGACGTAGCCCCACAAAAAAATAGTCTAAAGGCGTCAAATCGCATGATCTTGGTGGCCAACTTACCGGTCCATTTCTTGAGATGAATTGTTCTCCGAAGTTTTCCCTCAAAATGGCCATTTTTGGCAACAAAAAGTTTGTTAGCATCGAACGATAGCGATCGCCATTCACCGTAACGTTGCGTCCAAGAGCATCTTTGAAAAAATACGGTCCAATGATTCCACCAGCGTACAAACCACACCAAACAGTGCATTTTTCGGGATGCATGGGCAGTTCTTGAATGGCTTCTGGTTGCTCTTCACTCCAAATGCGGCAATTTTGCTTATTTACGTAGCCATTCAACCAGAAATGAGCCTCATCGCTGAACAAAATTTGAACAAAAAAACAAAAAAAAACGAACACTGATTTTGGTAATAAAATTCAATGATTTGCAAGCGTTGCTCGTTAGTAAGTCTATTCATGATGAAATGTCAAATCATATTGAGCATCTTTCTCTTTGACACCATGTCTGAAATCCCGCGTGATCTGTCAAATACTAATGCATGAAAATCCTAATCTCAAAAAAATCACCCGTTACAACCAAACCAAATTTGAAGGCAATCGCTTAACCAGTTTAGGCTGCAGATCGATATACACCCGGACAGACAGACAGACGGACATTTTTTGTCAATGACTTTGTTAGCCTTCTCTATGATCGTAATTTCATATTTGATTGTTATCTCAATTTTCTTTATATTCAGGAATCCTAAACTTTCCTTATGGTATACCTACCTAAAATCGCATGTTAAAAATGCCTGCAATGTGCACCTTTCATTTCACGTGCAAGCCACATTTAATCATATCAGCCTCCCAAAGTTCACGCCTACGGAGAAAAAAGATTAACAAAACGAACTTCTAAAGAGAACCCAAAGCCCCCAAAGCCTGCCAATGATATGCAGTTATCAACCAATGAATTCATAATATTTAGCAATATAAATAACAATGCATATATTGGAAATCTGATCAGTAATCCTGAAGGTATTCTGGAATGAATTGTTGAACAGATAGCTCAAGGAAGAAAAGATGATTCCATCGCTTTTAAAGGAAGACTTCATGAGATCAATCCAAATGGGAACCTAAAGACATGCCAGACAACACTGAGTTACAAAAAAGTGACGCACCTTGAAAATTTGCAATATTTTGAAGTGATTAACGTTCTTTTGGATCGTACCTCCCAGAACATCTAGCAAAGCTTTAATTCACCTTGGCATGCCTGGGATTAGGTTTGCTACGATGGTGTTGTCCAAATTTTGCCATTCCTCGTTTAGAGTAGATCTCAGCCCACTGAGTGTCTCTGGGAGGGCAGGTCGCCTCCTTATCTTTTTTTCTCAGCGTGTCCCAGACATGTTCGATGGGATTCATGTCCGGGCTCATCGTAGGTCAAGCCATATCACCTCGATTTCCGCTTCTTGCAGGTAGTCGGTAACGCACCTAGCAACGTCTGGTCTAGCATTGTCGTGCATCCGCCAAAAGTTATTGCCAATTAATGGGGCAAATGGAACCACATATTCCTTCAGAATGTTATTCAGGTAATAACTTGAGTTCATGGATTCTTCCACGATGCATAGCTCGGTTTTCCTGCGCATGGAAATTCCTGCGTTCCAATCTTGGGATAAGGCGAGCAAATTCCATCCGACGTTGCTTGTGCTGCACCATGAGTCTCGGCACGCGAGTGGGTCTTATTGCTCTCAGGCCACTCTCTGCTAATCGCCACCTCACCATTTTTGCATTTACAGCTGTCCATGTCAACCTCACTGATCGAAGTCTATGAGACAGCTCAACGGCGGTTTGGTGACGATCTCGAAAGCTTTGAAGTACCAAAAATCTGTGATCCCTTGCAGATGTTGCTCTCGGTCGACCTAAGCCTTGACGTCGGGTGTAAGAATTGGTGTCCCTGTACTTTTTAATAGCTCTTAGCGTCATCTCCGGTTTTCCAATCCTAATAGCTGCATACCGTGCACTTCGTCCATCCTTAACCAAAGCCAGCGCCCTGGCGACTTCTTCTGCCTTTATTTGCATATTTGTTCACAAAAATTACTAAAAAACAAATAAATAAACAAATTGAAATAAACTAAATAAACTTATTAAAACATTTACGGCATCACGGAAAATCCAGAATTGGTAAGACCCGCGTCTGGTATGAAAAACGATTTACATGTGGTTTTCCTCGCTCCTACACGCACTAGCCTTTTGTTAAACATTATAATCACCCCGTATATTGAGCTCAATGCGTAAGTCAGGAAGCTTTGAAATTTGTTCGGTATTAATAGCGTAAGTCGACTTAATACATATTTCGAAAATAGAAATGAGGTTGCAAATTATAATAAACGTAGGAGGTCATGAAGAAATCACAATATAAAATCATAAATATTCATTAGAAGAGCCAGCATATGGCACTGATTTCGGCAATGTCTGGCAACACCATTTCCATGACTATTATTGAAATTCTACAGATTGTAGGCAGTTGTAGATTTTTAATTTATCTGTTCACGACATTACCAGCGTAGAAAAGTTTAAAAAAAAAATTATTTCAGATCATTTTAAAATTGTAGCTTGTGCTAAGACTAGGAAAACTTTAAAGTCTTAAGAGTTCGGAATTGAAACTACAACTCTAAAATTCGTTGAGAAAATAAAAAGACTTCGAAAAATAATATGGGTTTTATAGATTTTGAATCTTTTTGGTTTCGCAGATTTCCATTCATGGCTAACTTTCGACAATTTTCTTTTGTGATCTCAGATTTTTTTTAATCAAACAAGATTAACCTTTTCAAGCTACGATTCCACTGATACAGAGATAGATTTTTCTTTTGTTTTGACTTCGAAGTCTCAAAAATTAAAAACACAACCATAACTACCTAAAGACCTTGGCATATACACAGCTGGTCGAAAAAATAGGTATGAAGAAAGAATTTGCTCTTAGATACGCGAACTGGAATGGACCTGAAGGACTTTAAAAATGGCGTAATATCCTGTGGAGCGACGAGACTAAAATAAATTTGTTTTCTTCGGACTTCGGGCGTAATGTAAGACGCCCATCCCCGCTATACACAAAAAAACAATCAAACACGGAGGTGGCAATATTATGTATGGTGTGGGGATGTTTTTCCTGGTACGGTGTCGGTCCTATATTTCTCATTAAAACCATATTAACAAAATATGGGTATAGGGATATCTTGGAAAATGTCATGCTTTCATTTTCTGAAGAAAACATGCCCCTCCGATTGCATTTTCAACAGGATAACGATCCAAAACACACGGCGGGTCTCGTAAAAGATTGGTTCCAAGAGAAGGATGTATCTCTTATCCCGTGGCCAAGTCAATCCCCTTACCACAATCCCATTGAGAACTTGTGGAATGCACTCAAGTGAAAACTAGGCGGGCAATATTTCACAAATGGAAACCAATTGTGGGAAGCCTTTCAACCAGACATGCCAAAAATTGGTGGAATCAATGCCACGCCGACTCCAAAAAGTTCAAGCTAACAATGGAGGATATTATGGTTATTAGAGTTAGGTAATCGAAAATTAAGGTAACCAACATTAAATGTTAATAAAATCAATATTTTTAATACTTCAGGAAGACGCGCCTATTTTATTGACCAGGCTAAAATGCGTCAATCGACAGTTTCGGCCACTTATTATGAAAATGTTCTATTAATTCAAGATCCTATTTTCTTTGTTATTGAAGTTTTATTAAAAACATAAAAAATTATAATGCAACTGAAAAAATGTAAAAAAAAATTAACTAATAAAAAAATAAATAGTCACACCTATTTTTTTGACCAGCTGTGTATATGTAGAATCAAACATCCAATTATTTTGTTTTCTGTCCCATATATCCACAAGTCCAGTCCCACAATATACAAAAGCCAATAAGTGGAATGGGTTCATCACACACAATAAACCCTGAATCTCATAAAACATGCTTTCTGATAAATTCATTCCCCAAAAAACAAAAACGCATCACCATCATCAACCACAAGGACATCTCGAAGCGCATTCACACCTCTTACATGTTTTTAATGTTTCATATCTCATTTCTCAAATTTTGATATTCATTTTCATCAGCATTTATACATTTTATATCTAAAGTCGGCCATTGTCCTTATGTGAAACAAAGGAAGCGGCATTAAGAAGATTTCTCAGGATTTCTTTGTTCATCTGGAGTACAGAAGAAGAAGACCTGAGGACACTTTGCGTCTTCGGCAAAGACAATCGTTAGTATATTCGTTGTACTACTATACCAAATGTGTCCGCTATACTCCCATCCAGGACAAACTACGAGTACGACGACAAAGGAACCATCTATTGTCTTTGTGGACTTAATCATCGTTTGACAATTTGTAGATAATTGTTCCCAGAATACTCAAAACTGATTCATAAGGCACAAATTTCTGTGTCTATTTGTGTGTGTGTGTGTGTTAGAGTGTGTTTTCTTATTCTGTGTGCAGATTATATTTCCATCCAGAAATGTCTCCCCTTCTTAACTAATGTATACCCTGGAACAGTGTTGTAGAACAAGGTCCTTTTTCGTCTTCATCTATTATTGTCCGGTAAGACGAAGACGACGACGGCAGACGACAATGACAGAGACTGGAGCTCCACTCAACTATTTCAAATGCAAATATTAAGGAGTCACTATACCGTTATGTTTGTACCGTCAAAATGGTGTTTTAAGCAGCAGATGAGTACTACAATTCCGTGTTAGACATTTTGAGCAAGATGGCTGTTAAGGATTATTTCGAGAAATAATTTGTCGATGGCAAACAACAACGCTAATGAGAATGCAAATGGAAACTTTTGCTTTTGTTTTTAGGTGAGTTGTGTGTTTTCGAAAAATGGGTTTTATTTTTTTCAATTTATGTCAATAGTTTGAACTTTTTTGGGTTTCAGAATACCTAAAGCCAGTTGACAGTTTCGAGACCTCATTAGCCGCAAACCCTTGACTCTCTCCGGACCTGCTATGTCAACATTTTGCTAAGTCCTATGCGGAATAAGATTTAAAAGTCCTCCTTTTCAACCCTAGACTTAACCACATAAAAGAGCCATGTAAGCGTCTTTACATTGTTATTGTGTTTTATATTTGAAATTCAGTCGGCGCAAAATTACATATGTAAGTTCTCACCTCACTCATTTGGAATTCTGCAGGATATTCCTAAGCCTGGTATCCTTTATTCTTAATCACTAAGACATTTCTTGCAAAACTTTCCAAACACACACACTCTCACACATCAGCTTACAAAAAGCCAAAAACCCTTTAACAAATCGAAAACGTTCACACAAAACCCCAAACCCAAACCTATTAAACCAGGTCTAGCTATGCAGGTTACTCTATCCAGGAAACTCAATTCAATTTCAGCCTACAAAACACAGAATTAAGGATTTAAAATTTAAATGTAGGAACACATCCTTTTTTTTGGGTGTTCGCATTTCTATGCAAACACAAACAACAACAACAGCCGTTAGCTGCTCACCTAACCTTGAAATTACCTTTTTTCGGCCGACAGGATGGCACTCCGGGTTTGATGAAGTGTACACTTCAAAGGGTTTCACATTCACATCCCACAGAAGAAACTTGGGCCATCTAGCTTTTTTCACGAATGCAATCAATTTGGTATTCAGCTCAGGTCCTCTTTCAGGCTAGCTCACTGAAATTTTATACCAGGGTCGACGGCAAAGTCCTTCCTTAGAATTTAGAAAAAAAAATATTAAGGATATTATTCTTAGCAAAAAAAAAAAAAATGGGGAATGCGTGAGAATTCGATTTCGATTATTCTAAGCAAGATATCCTTTTTTTATTTCTTAAGTTTGCCGTCTTTATTATTTGAACCGATTGTTTTCGATGTCCTTGGATGTTATGTTGCTCTTTACATCGATATCGATGGTTTTAACACACAAACTTCTGTAGTTCAATTTAACCCGTGTATTTCTGTTTTAGGTATTTCCATGGAACAGTTTTTTTGATGGTCATCGGTTCCTTCGTGTGTGTGTGTGTGTTCTTTGATGGGGATATGTGGGCGAGAGTAATAGCGTTAAATACAAACAGTTAAATTTTATAAGATTTTGTTATATCCTTACAGCACGCACACACATATGTGTATCTCTCGCCATTGACTTAAATTTCCTTTATTGTTCTCTCGGGCATTCCGTGATCTGAGTTCCGCTATTAAAAGGACTTTTATTTATACTTATTTTAACGGTAAATTTTTATTTTAACCCTTGAAAGAAGGTGAAGGTCGTTTCATTTTAACACTTTTGCATTAATTTTTTATAAAAGTTATCGATTCTTTTGTCTACTGTTTCTCTCTCAGATTCTTCCGGGAAAATAGATAATGCAACAGAAAAAAAAGAATAATAAATGAAGTATTAATTCAGGATAGTAGGTAGTAAGTCACTGATGACACTCCTCCATCCAACCGCTTCTTGGACTGCACTCCGACATGACACACGGAGTCAACAAGAAAGAGACGACAGTCGCCTGTTTACTGGGCATCGAAAAGGTCTTCGACACAGTTTGCTATAAAAGGGCTAATATTCAAACTGTGAAGTCTAGGACTACCTGAACTTTTGGTAAGATTAATCAAAAAATTTCTAACCCATAGATCCTTGTATGTACAGGTAAACAAAGAATATTCACGAAGAAAGACGATCAGCGCTAGAGTTCCACAAGGTTCCAAGTTGGGCCCCATTCAACCTTTATAGACTAGCCTACCAACATCGCAGGGACGAAAACGAAGCTATATGTCGATGACTCCTTAACATATGCAACATCCATTTCACCAGAAATCGCAGCCAGGAGAGTTGAAGATCACATAAGATAGTATAAATAGAGACTAAAGATAAATAGCGATAAGAGCGAGCTTATCTGCTTCAGAACCCCAACAACAGCAACAAGAGGTCGAAGAGGTTTCGCATTAAGGCTGTGATAATATCAGTGTCAAGCTGCTGTTGTCCTTGTCGATAAGGACAAAGACAACAGTAAAATACCTTGGAGGGAATTTCACTAACCGCCTAAAATTCAACAAACACGCTTCATTTATGCTTAAGAGAGCCAACTTCTCCCTACATCTAGTCCACCCGCTTCTTAGGAGAAGAAACAGACTAAGCACTAATATTAAGCTCCTCATGATCCTTCAGTATTGACGTACGCTTGTCCTATTTGGTTCACCATATCACCAACATTTATGAAAAAGATCGAAGTTTTTGAAAGGAAAGGAAGGTACAGGCCTACACCGAATCCCCATTACAAAAAAATATGTCCCAAATAAGGAGCTATATGAAGACACCAAACTGATCCCAATAAATCAGTTCATGACACTGCTCTCCAAAAAATATTTTGAGGAACTTGGAGGACCGCCCAAACTTGGAAATCCAGCAACTACTCCAGCAACAACTAGAGCCCAACCATCGCTACCTCAACATTCGAGCCACAAAGACGACCGATTAGAGGATATTATGAACAACGACAGAGCCCTGTTCTACGAAAGAACCAGCAACGGATAAACAACACCGCATCCTAACCCCAATTTTTAGAACCAAAGACAGTTATTATAATAAAGAATTTCAATTAAAAGATTATGCAAACAAAAATATGATATAAGTAAAAGTATAGCATTAGTATATAGAGTCAGCTGAAGTACGTCGGGCCCCTGTTGTTGAGCCGACATGATTTATTTTAGTTATAAGTTAGTTTATGGCCAATTGTACATACATTTTAACGATAATCAATTGTCTTATTTCTTTGGACTTAATATCTTTTCTTCACAAATAACAATAAGACAGAGACAAAAATAGTTCACAAAAGAGGTTCTCCAAGTGTCAAGGACTAGTGACTCATACTTCAAACGATTCATGTTTGCAGGTTTTAAATCTGATGGAATGAAGGGGACCTATCCGGTTACCGCCAAATTTGAACTGTTCTTGGATGATTCGCCAATGACTCACTTGACTCAGTACACTGACAACATTATGGTTAGATCATTTTGGTAGGTCAGCACCCCCATTTAATCGGCTTAAATCAAGCTGTACGAAACTTAGACTCAATGCACACGGAGCAACTCGAAAAAAACTGATCACCGATGCGAATTTCAAAAAACTAGTTTGTTTTGAGTCATATTATATCCTGTGTAATCAAATGGGACGATGCACACGACACTACTGGTTGAAAACTCCTTTGCGATTTACAAAAATCAGTTTGTAACCAGTCGTCTGTTGACTAGCATTTCGGGTTGCCTAGTGATTTCAGTTTCTAGTTTGCCGAAGATGAGCGAACAACAGATCAATCTGTTGTTGGTTGGTGGAAGAGGTTGAAAACCATCGTGAAAACACTGAACGAATTAGAGATTTTGATTGGTAATGAATTTTATCGTGTGTGGAGTCAAGGCTGGTTTAGTTTTTTTTTTTTTTATAGTTGCTCCGTGTGTATTAGGCCTTAATGGAATTTAAAAGGAGAGCGTTATGCACATAGAAGATCGATTGATGACGACTGGATGGCAAGTACTTGCTTTTATGCGCGGTCACATCGTCGAATAAAATTTGAAATCTATTAAGAGCATTTAAGTTTTTATTCAAGTCTAGTGAGTTCTGATTGTTTAAAAATAGCACGTAAACTAAAATTTTAACGCCAGTAAATTACCTTAGGAAATGTTAATAAATAATATTTTTTTTTCTTAACTTTGTTCAAAAAATTAAAAAAAAATTCAATAATGCAAACAAAACGGGACGCTTTTTACTTGCGACTGTAGGTACTATAAAACAAGCTATGGATTCGTGCAAAAACAAAAAAAATCTAACCATCATGACAAACATGACATTACGATGATAGAGAATTCGAAAAAAGTGGGTCCGGAAAGTCCGCGGTTTTATCATAAACCATTATCCCGATACCAATAAAATTTTGCACACAGGAAGTCGTTTATAATTTAATTGATATTCTATTTCAAAATTTTTAAAAACTTTTTTCGATTTTTTTTATTTTTGTAAAAAAAATGGTTTTTGAAATATTTTAAAAAACGGGTTGATTGGACTTTTTTTTAAATAATTTTCTCAGTTAAAAACTACAGATATTTTTTTTCCTCGATAGACATTTAGTTTTCAAATTTTAGAGAATTTTGAAAAAAATTATTTTTTTTTATTTTAATATATACATACATACATATGCAGTCACTAAGCAATTATCTAGCATAAGAACAAGTTCGTGCGACCCATACGTGCATTTTATTTAAATTTTATTCGACGAAGTGACCGCACATATGAGCCAGTACGTGCCATCCAGTCGTGCAATTTATTTTCTTCGACTTTCTCGAGACTAGTTAACCGATAACAATCAAAATTGATAATCTAGAAGATGTATTTACCCAAAATAATTTCACATAAAATTATTTTCAAATAACAGTGTTTTTGTATTTTAATAATATTTTTTTTGTTAAATAATCAATACATATTTTGAAACAACACGAATTTGGAATGGTTTACCAGGCGAGATTTTCCCTTGCCATTTTGATCTGTTAACATTCAAAATCAATGTTAATCGGCACCTCCTATCTCTCCCCTCCCTATCTTCGTAATGCCCGCGCATTGTGTTCTACATTAAAAGGGAAACACATAATCCCTTATGCGCGCGTTAATTATAACAAAAAATAAAAAAAAAATATTTTGAAAATGGTTAAGTGATTTTTTAACTGTTGCGAACACGAAAATTGTGTGTTGAAAATAAATTAAAAAATGATAATTTTTTTTATTAAATTATATATACAAATTTTAATCTTGATTTAGCAGGCTGACCTAATAGCGAGTTTCATTCAAGAAAAGATTTGCTCTTTCTGTCAAAAGATTTGATCGTTTTCAATTTCGAGAGTTTCATTGCAAGAAAAAGAGCAAATCTAGATCAAGTCTCAACACGAAAGATTTGATCTCTGAATGCACACAAACATGTAAATAATCTTTTCTGCCAATGTCAATAGGGATGCAACTTACAAGCGATACATCGATGTTTTAAGAAATCGATGTATCATTCATAAACATCGATCTCGAAACATCGATGAAACCCACTTAAACATCGATACATCGTTCTTGGTGAACGATATTAGTGCCACGTGTGGTAAAAGGTCCGATCTCTGAAAAGGAAAACGTAGTGATCTCAAATTTAATGTTTGATACTGAAATTTCATATGAAACCAGTTTTGTGTTGGGTAATTAACAACAGATTTTTGTCTGAAAAGAAGAGAAAATCGATTCTTTCTTTAAAATTCAAAATAGTGAAATGTCATTTCTATATTAAACTAGCTTACCCACCCGGCGTTGCTCGGGCTTACCCTAGCTTTTCTTGATACCGAAAGCGGTCCAATTATAGCCAAAAACCACAAACGTAAACGTACTTACAAAATGTTTTCAAAATCGGCCAAGCCTTTCAAATTTAATATTGGTTATATGAAATTCCATACAAAAAATCAATTTTCGATTTTTCCAATTTCCCGACTTTTCCGGAGGGGTTTTCCAAAAGTTTCTTTTGTAAAAACCTTTTCCTGGCAATTACAAACAACGGAATAAATTGAGCCAAATCGGCCCAGACGTACTGAATTGATGAATTACTATACTTTTTTCACAACATTTTTATATATAGCAATTTGCATAGAAAAAATTTATATTTATATATTATATAATTGCGATTATTTATTTCCGGGAGATAAAAACAAAATAAACACAAATTCCAAGAAAGAAATGATACAGAATTGATAGTGGAATTTCACAAACTACTCCAGGGTAATTTTTTTTTTTTTGAGGAGGTGTGTGAAGGTGGGGATTTAGGGCTTGAAAACTTTTTTCGCGATTTCCGTCGAAGTTTAATTTCTGATCCAAAAATGATCTGCAGAAAAGTTGTATATAATTAAAAAAAAACTGAAATTTTACTTCAGGTTATTTTTCAACATAACCTCAAATATTATAAGATATAGGCAAAAAAAAGGTCTTACGATTATTTAGTTTTGCTAACTAAAATTGCATTTAATGTTTTACAAACGCACTGAAACACCACCTTCAGAATTAAAAATAGCTGGCTAGTTATTGTTTTTTTTTTATTTTATTACTGTTCGTATTTTAACTTAAGAAGTAACCGATTATTGAGCATCAAAAAATCAGTTCATAAACATTTTTCTTAAACATCGCGAAAATATCGATATCATCATCATAATATCGATTTTTTTATTAACGAAGCTGCATCCCTAAATATTAATGACAAAGGAAGAGTGACAGTCTTCTTCTAGAATTTAATCATTAAAGAAGTTTCATTGAAAAGATCAAATCTCGATTTTGAAATCAAATCCCTAAAATTTGAATGAAACTTGCTATAAGAAGGTAGCCGTGTTGGCTCTTGATGGTTCGGTTATCTAGTTCAGGATCAATTAGAGTGGATGTCCTTAGGAAGGATAACCTAGTATTCCAATGTGTCTTAACTCGTCAAGTAATATGAGAACAGCGATGAGTAAGCTTGATTAGAATACTTTACTTGAAACGTATAACTTAGTTACTAATACATTAGACAATTTCTTTAATAACAAGAAAGGCTTAGAGGTATTTGTCGCGACTGAACCAAAGAGTAGTACGATGTGCGTGACTGTAGCGGAGTTATAAAAATGTTCCTCTGGTAGTTTATCCAGTAGTATTTATACTGTGTGTGTACATGACTTCTTGTTATTTTCTGGAAGTGGCGTACGTGATATATTGGTAGTTTTTGTGATGTTTGGTTAATCTACTGATTATGTTTTATGGTTCCTCTTGGGTTCGTATGCAAATACTCTTATCGTCTTTTGACTTTCCTTGGTGTCGGATGTAAATGTGCTTATCTGGTTGGTGCCGTTATCTTAGTTTAATGATGACCTCTTTGGGTAGCTTGTTGTAGTGTAGTATTATTTTAATTTTTACATTACATAACATATTGATCTGCTCCGTAGATAAATCTACGAAGCAAAGACACTTATGAGCACTGGCTGCTGAGGCCATCGGCTCAGACAATTACAAAGACAACACACAAGACGACATTGATACAGGACAGAACAGAAGATAGAAAGAGGACGGAAAAACAGAAAACACATAACACATGTCAACAGCACGCAGTTGGTTTCGAGACGGTCCCCCATCTTTCCACTAACCACGTGCAACGATGCTTGATTTCGCTGATCTGGACATCTACATAACGAGATATAGGCGTGTGAAAGCTTGAATGAACATTTATTTCCTGACACACGACTTTTCAACCCGCTCCTTTAGGCGCAATTATTCTTTCGGGAAATTTATGGTACATGGTTTCGGATAGCTGAATTCAATACCTATCTGACAGTGAAAGAACCACTTACCTAGGTCCTCTACATAACGGAATATTATTTGAAGGCATAAGTGAAAAACAAAATGTTTGACACACGACCCTTCAATCCACTCCTGGAGACAAAGTTATATCTTCATAGCTGAACTATCTAACGATGCAAAACATACTCAGCTAGTGCCTCTGAATAACGAGATATAGGTGTTTAAAGGTTTGAATGAAACAAAATTATTTTCTTTGATGCGACCTTTCAAGCCGCTCCTGGAGATGTTATTATTCTTCCGGGAAATCTGTGGTATATGGACCAGGTCGCTGAACTTTAGTATATTTAGCTAGGGCCTCGACATGTCGAAATATAGGCATGTGAAAGCTTGCGTGAAAAAAAATATTTTCTGACTCGTGACCCTTAAACTCGCTCCTGTAGGCGCAATAACTTTGTTGGAAGATTTGTTGTATATGCAACGAGTAGCTGAATTTATTGAATATCCAACAGTGTACAAAGCACTTAAATAGAACCTCCAAATAACGAGATAAATGCATGTTAAGGTGTGAGTAAACAAACAAAATTTCTGACTTATGGCCCTTAAATCCGCTCCTGGAGACGCTTAAAATTATGCATAGTGCAGATTTAAACATCTCATCATCATCATCATCGGCAAAACAACCGGGATCCGGTCCGGGCCTCCTTCAACAAATTCTTCCATACATCCCGATTGCTGGCCGACGCCATCCAATTGCGCATCCCAAGGCTTCGGGCGTCCTGGTCTACGCCATCCTTCCAACGTAAGCAAGGTCTGCCACGTTGTCTTCTACCATACAAAGTACCGCAAAAGACTTTCCGAGTTGATTCCACTTCGCTCATGCGAGCTAGGTAACCAGCCCACCGGAGTATACCGAGCTTTATTTTTTCAACAACATCTGCTTCGAGATAGATTTCATACAATTCATGATTGTATCTTCTCCGGAATCGTCCTTCCTCACACACGGGGCCAACAATTCTCCGTAAGACTTTTCTCTCAAACGCGGATAAGAGATCAGAGTGCCTTTTTGTAAGCACCCAAGTCTCGGATCCGTATGTGAGTACTGGTAAGATCATAGTCTTGTACAGCAGCAGTTTGGTTTTTATGGTAAGGTTTCTGGATTTAAAGAGCCTTGACAGACTATAGTAGGTTTTGTTGGATTTCAGCAGCCGCCCGCTTATTTCTTCCTCCATATTGTTATCGGCTGCTACTTTTGACCCAAGATAGTTAAAGGACTGCACTACTTCAAGTTCGTGGTCCGCTACCCTGATGGTTGTACCAACATTTCTCGCAGACGTTGCCACCATGTACTTAGTCTTCCCTTCATTTATGTGCAGCCCCAGGTATTTTGCCGCTTGCTCGACCTGGGTAAAGGAGTCTTGTACAGCTTGTTGGCTTCTGCCGATGATGTCGATGTCGTCTGCGTAAGCTAGTATCTGGCTGGACTTGGTGACGATAGTCCATCTTGTTGACGTGCCAGAGTCACGTATTGCTTTCTCCAACGCCAGGTTGAAGAGGATGCAAGCCAGACCATCCCCTTGTCAGAATCCATTAAAAATGTTGATTGGTCTGGACAGCAAACCGGCTACTTTTACTTGGCTTGTGATGTCGTGTCAATTTATTTGGGATGCCAAATTCTCTCATGGCCTTATAAAGTGCTACCCTGGCTATGCTATCGTAGGCGGCTTTAAAGTCTATAAAAAGATGGTATGTTGGGATATTAAATTCCACACTTTTTTCCATCACCTGCCTAAGGGTAAAGATCTGATCAATTGTTGATTTGGCTGGTATAAAACCACATTGATCTTTGCCGATTATGGTATTAGCGTATGGGGCTATCCGTTCTTGCAGGATAGAGGAGAATATCTTATAGGATGTACTCAACAATGTTATACCCCTATAGTTGCTGCATTTTGTGATATCTCCCTTCTTATGTATGGGACATATGATGCCTTTTCGCCAGTCTTCTGGCATCATTTCGTGCTCCCATACGTGTACTATGATTTCATGAATTGCTTCATGTAGTGTTGGCCCTCCATGTTTGATCAGCTCGGCAGGTATACCATCGGCTCCTGAGGCCTTATTATTTTTGAGCCGATGAATCGCCTGTTTTATCTCCTCAATGCTTGGTGGCTGCAGCATGAGATCTTCTTCTTGAAATGTTGGAGTCTCCATTTCTTCCGTGAGCTGACCGTTCAGCAGTTCATTAAAGTACACTTCCCATCGCTCCAGAATGCCTTCAGGATCGGTGATCAGATTACCCTCTCCGTCTTTACAATATGTACAGCGTGGTGTGTATTGCGACATGTTTCTGACGGATTGGTAGAACTTTCCATTTCACAGACAATGGTTTTTTCCCAGGCTGCCTATTTTCGTCTGTGAAGTCTTTTTTCATCTGCTGGAACTCTGGAATTCCTTAACCGGTTTTCTATACTGAAAATAATCCTTTAAATAACAAGAGTTTTTTTTTAACACACAAAAGAGAAAATTAAAACGGGTACCTATACACTCTACACATTGACTTTCTTTGAAATATCTCACTTCGAGCGAGTTTTTAAGCAGTTTGTTGTAACGGCATATAATATTTTATATTTTATTATTAAATAAAAAATATGGGATTTTTCTGAAAAGTTGTGCCAAAGTAGAAGAAAAAACATTGTTTTAATTAAAAGTCTATTTGAATTATTTACAATTTTACATGGAGCCCAGTTTTTTTTTCTAGGACTATAAGAGCAAATACGTGCAATCTAGTCATGCAATTTCTTTTGGAGTGGGGGTGAAAAAAAAAATAACTGATCATATGAAAACGGACCGAACTTGTGAATCGTTAGGCCCACCACTGAGCTAAACGAAATTCAAATATTCAGGGTTCAAATTTACACTAGACTATATCCCTCGTGGGGCCGAAACCGTCTCAGGTTGGATATTTAGATTTGGAATTCCCTTACGGATAATGATGGACTCTTCTGTTATCTTTCCTAGAAGATAGAAAACAGCATTTGTCCAGCCTGTCCCTAAGAAAGGTGACCCATCATCCCACTTCTCCTATCGACCCTGAGCAATAACATCCATTCTTTCAAAGGTCGTGGAAACGCTGATTAACCATCAGCTTAAGGAATACCTCGAAGATCGTAAGCTTCTCCATGACCGTCAGTATGGCTTCCGCAGCAACCGTTCCACTGGTGATCTGATGGCATATCTCACCGAACAGTGGAAAAAATCTATATATTGCTTTGGTGAAAGTAAGATTAGTGCTCTTGATATCTCCAAGGCATTTGATAGAGTTTGGCATGAAGCTCTCTTATCGAAAATGCGTGCTTTTGGGATCGATGATACTCTTGTTCGTTGGATTAGAAGCTATCTTCTGGACCGTTCAATATAAGTCGTATTGTCTGATTCCCACAAAATAAATGCTGGTGTGCCCCAGGGCTCTGTTTAGTATCCGACTCTTTTCCTCATTTTTATAAATGATTTTCTGTCTGTTACTTCTAATCCACTTAACTGTTTTGCTGACGACTCTACACTCAGCTTTTCATATTCGTTCGATAGTTCTCGTCCTTCACCTTCGGACGTAAAATTGCAACGGTACCATATGTCATTAAAAGGGAAACAAATAGTCCCTTTTGCGCGCGTCAGTTATAAAAAAAATTAAATTTAATTTTTGAAAAGATCTGGGTAGCAAAATTTATTTAACCCAATATTTTGAATATTTAATTTTTTGTATTTAAAATTAATTTTTATCGATTATGTAAGTATCCATTATTACATTTTATATTTATGTCTTCAGCAAAAAATGATGTACGGGTTTGCCACGAAACACTATGCAAAATGCAATTTTTTTAATTCGAAATTCCTTTAAGGATTCCGTAAAAAATCGTTCCTCGAAAACCCTATATATATGACCTTCATTCAATCACTTAAGTCCACACCAAACTAAAACATCAATAACTAACTTCTCTCTTCTGGACATAACCTTAGCTTTAACACAAAATGAATTATGATTCAAAAAAAGAAAAGGATAAACACTTCCGTTGCAAGACCTTCTCTCTGTTAAAAAAACTATGACAAATGTGACTCCTGTTTGCGAACACTCCTTCTAGAAAAAAAAGCAAGGTGGTATGTATGATATGATGTTTACAGCGTAAAACAACAAATTCTCCGGAACAATTGTGAAGGGTTAAGAATCAGCAAGGAAGCACGAAAAATCACTATGGGGATACTTCCTAGGAAATAGCGCAAAAAACATTGATAACATATGCTGGTGATGTTATTGTAAAGTTTCAACATCGTAAACAATATGTTAGAACACTAGTAACACTGGTAAAACAGGATAAAATATTGAGGGATGCTCTCTTGAAACGAAAAAACTTCCGCAGAAAATTACCCCAATAGTTATGAGTGGTTCAAGGTTCCACGGTAGAAAAATTGCGGTGGGCAGATGGTTTTGGCTGCGGAAGTTTCTTTGTTATAGATAACTATTCATTCATTTTGGATTTGGATAGGTTAAAAAACACTTTTTTTTATTTATATTTACCTTTTTTTATAATTAACGCGCGCACAAGGGACTACTTGTTTCCTTTATAATGTAACACACTGCGCGGCATTCGGAAGATAGGGAGGGGAGAGATAGGAGGTGTCGATTAACATTGGTTTTGAATGTTTGCAGATCAAAATGGCAAGGGAAAATCTCGCCGGGTAAACTATTCTAAATTCGTGTTGTTCGGCTAAAAAAAGAATCCCTATATTTCACGGTACGTCCGAAATTGTGAACTGATGAGCATTCCTTGCGAGACGAGTATTACGGGCGAAACTTTTAAGGGGAGGAATGCAGCTGGCTACCTCGAGTGAACATTTTTTTATAAAAGAAACGATAAAATAAGGAAAGACATGAAACATTGCGTCGGTGTTCGAGAGGGGCAATTGATTCAGTGGCAGTTCTATTTCCTATCAATCTTAACGCTCTATTTTGTATTCTATCAAGCAAGTGAAGCGATGTTTGTGAAGCACCTGCCCAGAGGTGGGAGTTATACTCGAGTTTAGGGCGTATAAACGCTTAATAAATTGTAGCCAGATCAGATGGGGAAAAATACTTCTTACACCGATACAGAAAACCTAAGCACTTAGCAGCATTTTTAGCGATCTCAAACATATGGTCGTTTCAATGGAGGTCGTCGTTGACACACATGCCGAGTACTGAGAGCTTTTCGGTTTCTTCGATGTAAGTGCCATTCATGGAGAACGGCATTGGGGGTATGTTTAGCTTTGACGACAGAAGACAGCATTGAGTTTTCGAAACATTAAACTCCACACGATTCCTATTAACCATTTGACAATGCCGTATAAATCGGAGTTTAATAAGCTTGACATACGGCACCGTTGCAATTGTACGTCCGAAGGCGAAGGACGTGAATTATCGAACAAATATGAAAAGCTGAGGGTAGAGTCGTCAGCAAATAGGTTAAGTGTGTTGGACCAAGTATTGATCCTTGGGCTACACCTTAATGAAAAGCAATTTTTTCTGAAAGATCTGATTCTATGGAAATAGATGTAAATCGATCCTCAAAGAAACTTTGCACTATTCGAGTAATCCAGTCCGGAATTCCTAGTGATAAAAGTTTAAATATCAGCCCCTTGTGCCATATATTATCGAAAGCCTTTTCAAGATCTATATCCAGAACAACTGTTGTATTTTTTCCTCCTTAAGTTTTGAACGACTTTGTCTTGAAATTGAAAATTGTTCTGAACCATTTATTCAAAGAAAAAGCCTAATAATGACTCTTTACTCTGATCTCCTTACCTACATCCTCAAACCCAAATGTTCCTTCAAAATCCTTATATTTACATAAAGCCTAAAGAACATACATCACAGCCAAAATGGAGAAAGTTAATGACCCATCTTTCATCGCCCCAACCCAAGGCTTGGCATATAATGACAGGAAATAAAATTCATCCACAAAAAAAGGAGGTTCAGTACTCATAGCACAAGCAAAAAATAAACACTTTAGCGATATGTTACAGCCAAAGCCATCAACTTAACGTTTACTCTGTAATTTTCATCTAAACTCTTCCATTTCCACTTCCACCCCATCCCTGTAACCATCAAAAGTTCCTATTTCGAAGGAGGAACCAAGATGATGAAAAAACAAGGAAGAAATATACACAGAAAATCTAATGGACTCGAACCATCCATGACCATGGTCAATGAATCATTGAAACCCTATCGAACAACGATTGCATGAGGAAAAGCAGTGAAAGTAGACCGCTTTAGACCTTTTCTTATAACACATTCGGAGTTGGAACAATCTTTTTGCAGCGAGGTCGTCGACGTAAACGGTAAGTAAAATACATTCCATTCTTACAACTACCGACCGATGACGACGGCCAGAGTAGTTGAATGTCTGTAGTTAGAAGCGAATAAGAAGTTTTGGTGAAGAAAAGTCCGACAAAAAAATTATATATATATATTATAAATATATATATCATATAGCTTCTGGAATAATATCCTTGAAATTGCATGAAAAGGATGTGTATGCCTTTCTCTTGTTCGATACTCCGCACAACCCCTCTTGCGACGAAGGACTCTTTGTCGACTTCTTCAACTGCCACTTTGTTCGGTTTTGAAATATTATTATTACACTTTCGTTGTTGAACGTTCTCTCGAAGCCATCTTTCAATAAGTGCTCCCGGGTGGATATGGAATGAAGTCTTTCGATTGAAGTTTTTTTTTTTTTTTAAGGTCAAGATATTTTCAAAAGAAGATATTATACATTATTTCCTGTTGTCCATTTTGAGAGTTCCTTTTTTTAAATTCTATAAGTTGTGAAAAGGATTCGATTTAAATCGATTTCAGGAAAAATTCTAGGAACTCTTGAACTTCCAGATGCTCCTTAATGATTGCAAGAAAAAAAGTACTTGGTTCTGGACCCTTGATAATGTATTCTTCATAATAAATTCAATATAAATCGCATTTTAGTTCATCTTATCTGCTTACAGCCAATATAAACAAAATTTATCTATCAGTGGTTCAGAAATCACCTTGGAACGTTAATGCAATCTATCGGATGCACACTTCCGATTATTATATACTCGTCTATACCTATCAAGGTGCAAAGTCATTTGCATCGCCTAGCGTCCTTTACGTCTTTAGTATTATCATAACTTAGTCTAGATAGCTTATATACGCCTTCAATTATCCGTTTTACTGACTTGCAAACTGGTCAACTAGACTAAACTCGTATGCATTTATAACTCCCAGATACATCTAATTATATACCATCTACAGTTATCTACGTACACTATCACTCGTTTAGCATATTCGATAACAGGAAGTGTTATTAACCCTCCAAGAATACATATTGCGATGCAAATTAGCTTAATGTTCTGCATGCATATCGCACGGACACATAAATACAGGTCAAATGCAAACGCAAATCAGGCGGAAAATGCATCTGTATGTGGATCGCATTTAATTTAAGGTATCTAATCGACGACGACTAGGACTACGAAGACAGCACAGGCTAACCCGACTGTTAAATTATTTTCGGCAAATTGAAACAACAGGAATGGCATTGGGTTCTATGGTTATAAGGTTATGGATTATGGAATGCTCCTGGGAAAATCGGATAAGCATGCCAAAAGAACTGTTTACCTTCAGTCACTTTTCATAAAATTGCAACTGAATTCGTTTCTATAACGTCAAATTCGTCACTTCACTACCTATTCTAAATCAGTTTAGACCATCGCCAACGAGAAAATGTGCAGGATATTTTATTGCAGTCATTAATTCCTTACCGTGATTAAGAACTTTCCCTTTATCAGACTTTAACTTGGCGAATTTTGTGTCGGGACTTGAGCCTCCTCCTCCAAAAGATCCAATAGACACAAGACCTTCAAATTGATGGTTTTACCCAACGCCATTTGTTCGGAGTGTTTGAAAGAGGATTTCAAGTTTGGTCTGGATTATTGGCCGGCGCAAACGATGGTGGTTCAAACTTTTTTAAAAACGATGTTTGATGAGGCTATCAGCGACTATGTCAACGCTGGCGGCTATATGTCATTGAAAACCAATGAAAACTCTGAATAGATGACATACGTTATAGATGTAATGTTATCTCTGGCCGAGGTGACGTGGGGTTTTCCGAAGGCTTACTATCATGATAGTGGAACATAAATTTGAAGAAGTGCAATTACTTAACTCTCTGAGATGCAATCATAAATCTACCTGGAAGCTGATGTTCTGCAGTCAGATGGAAAAACTATTTTTGGTGAGAGCGAAATAAGAACACAACCACTTCGTTCGGCGTCTGATATTCAAATGTATCCAATTTCCATTTTTTTTTTTCAATTTCACTTCGGTTTTATTGAACATTAAAAAAATATTTATACGTTTGCATTAAAAAACTAAATTAAATAATATGTAACGAAAAATTAAAGATTGTTGGCTCAAAAGGGGTCTTACATTTAACATCGTTAGATTAAATAAAAATTAAGAAAAATAATATAATTGTGATACTTCAGTCCTGGTTGTGCAATTGTTTGTGGGGATGATGTGATATTGGGTCAGCGTAAAAGGGCACTTCTCCGTTGTCAATTACTGCTTTTAATGCTTCTTCCAAGGAGTTCAATGCAGATTCAGATTTTTTTTTTATTAACGCGTACAAGAGACTATTTGTTTTCCTTTTTAAATGTATGTCAGTACACTGCGCAAGCATTAGGATAATAGTGAGGGGAAGGACAGAAAGTGTCTATTAACATTGGTTTTTAATGCATGCAAATCAAAATGGCAAAGGAAAATATCGCCGGATAAACTATTCCAAATTCGTGTTGTTCGGCTAAAAAAAGAATCCCTATATTTCACGGTACGTCCGATATTGAGGTAAAGGATGAACTGATGAGCATTCCTTGCGAGACGAGTATTACGGGAGAAAATTTTAAGGGGAGGAATGCAACTGGCTACTTCGAGTGAACATTTTTTGTAAGAGAACCGTTAAAATAAGGAAAGATATGAAACATTGCATCGTTCTTCGAGAGGGGCAAATGTTTCAGCGGCAGTTCTATATCTTATCAATCTTAACGCTGGATTTTGTAGTCTATCAAGCAGGTGAAGCGATGATTGCGAAACACCTGCCTAAAAGTGGGAGACAGAACAGAGCCCTGAGGCACACCAGCATTTATTTTGTGGGAATCAGACTTAAATCCGTCCAATACAACTTGTATTGAACGCTCCAGAAGATAGTTTCTAATCCAACGAACAAGAGTATCATCGATCCCAAAAGCACACATTTTCGATGAGAGAGCTTCATCCCCCAAACTCTAACAAATGTCTTGGAGATATCAAGAGCAATAATCTTACTTTCACCAAAGCGATGTAAGAATTTGTTCCACTGTTCGGTGAGATATGCCATCAGATCACCAGTGGAACGGTTGCTGCTGAAGCCACACTGACGGTCATGGAGAAGCTTTCGGTCTTCAAGATATTCCTTAAGCTGATGTTTAATAAGCATTTCAATGACCTTAGAAAGAAGAGATGTTAGTGTTGTGGGTCGGTAGGAGGAGGGGGAGTGTGGGTCACCTTTCTTAGGGACAGGCTGGAGAAATGCTGTTTTCCATCTTCTACGAAATATTCCATAAGAGTAAGAGTGAAAAGCTTACTCAGTTGGACCCGAAGATGTTGAAGAGTTTTTAATATTTTTTACAAATGACCAAACATTTTTTACTGCCTTTGGGACATTGCTGAATTTGTTGCCGTAATTTTTGGTTATGCAGAGGGTATCGTTCCTGATTGGCTTTTCCGTTAGCGAGTGAACTCTGGTGGCTTCTGACTTGTTCGACGAGCTCCTTAGTTAATAAGATGAGCTACATTTCTATAGGCAGGGATAATTCCAGTTCTTTGTAGAGTTGTCCATTCCTGAAATGTCTTTGATGATTAATGATTAAGGCTAGCCTATTTCCTAATGCTGGTTCTCGAAAACCTCCAAGGAAAGCTGTAGCTAATGATGGGTCGGATGAGTTGCTTGTATATGAGCAGCTTGGTTTGGTTGCTAAGTCAATGCGCTTCCACATTAGAGGATGCAGTGGATGGAAAGCGAAGTTGACTTTTCTGAAAACCACAAGTGCAGCCCGCTGAAGTGCACTCCTAGGTATTTGTTGCTATGTTTGTTTCGTTAGTGAGTTTTAGTAGCAGGTTCCTGCCAATCAGTTGCTGCTCCTGGCTCTAGGTCTTCCGAGGTGAACCACTTCACATTTTGTGAGCTTCAACCTTTTTCCAGGGCTACGGGTGGAGACATTGAGGAGCTGTTAGTGAGCGAGTCAGTCGCAAAGAGAAGGTTCTTCCATCCAATAGAAACGTCTTGCTCTGATGTCATAATGCTGTTGAGGAATGGTCCATGTTTTGATCCTTAAGTGACTTCAGCACTGATGCTCTTCACTATGGATTTGAAGTTCTCTAGTTGCACAAAGACGTTTCTGGAAGAAGGAAAAGGAAAAATAATTTTCGTTATTGCAAATATTAAGCCTAATAGGTGGAGTTTATGGATGAAAACTTCAACCCTACATTTTCAAATGGTTTCTCGACGTGTAGAAAATATCCGACGGTTTTAAACAGTCATCGAGTTGACTGTTTAAAGCGAATAAGATGTCGAGTTGGAGTTTAATTAGTGGGTACAGCGTCGAATGTTTTCCCCAAAATCTGGGATTATAATTCTTTGGCAGCAGAAACGCGTTAGTTTCCCATGCAACAGTTATTTCAGTATCTTGCTGAAGCTGCTGAGGAGTGATATCGGCCGATAGTTGGAGTTGAGACCAAGTGTGCCACCTTTGGGGATCGCCACATTTTTTGCAAATTTACACTTCTGTGGGAAGCAAGAGTATTGTTGATGCAGTTGTTCATTATAATTGCCAGGAATATGATTACCTACTGTGGAAGCCGGTTTTGATAATGTAGTTGGAAACTCGATCCGGTCCAAAAGACTTGTTTGGTTTGTCATTATGGATTATGTTGGCAATTTCATTTGAGTTGCATAAATCCGGAAACTCAACAGGTTCACTTGAAGGATTAGCATCGTTGAATTCTATTTTTTCCAAGTTTGGCTGATGAATCTATTGGATTGATGTGATAACTCTATCGAGGAATGTTCGGCAGGTGGGCGTGGTTTGAAATTTTCTGTGCTCATGTTGCCCCTACATTGCTTGTGTTAATGGTTTCGGGTATTGGAGACTTTTTCCCAGTTATTCGATTTAGTTCCCTAAAAGCGTCAGGACCAGGTTTGATTTTTTGGGGTCTTTTCTGGAACTTGATATTGTTGTGGTATTGGATTGCGTTTCTGAACATTATGGTTAAGACATACGAGCTCCGTCTTGACAGTTTGGTAGCAAGTGTTTAACGTGTTTATTTCTCTCTGATGGATCCTTTCAAGGCTTTTCCTCAGCTGCTGCCTGTGAGCGTATAGGCTCTGCACGTACTCAGGAAGGTCTTTTTGCCAGCTTTTGGTTGTCCAAAGCACTTTTGATTGTTAGAGAGTGTTTCGTGGGTTAATCGTTGAGAAAATGGGTTGGTTAAGCCGGATGGAGAGTTGCACTGCTCTATGGTTGGAATCACTCTCCAGTTCCAGGCAGGTATAATTTCTGATTTCTGGAAAAATATTAACTAGATTAGATGTTGCCAGAAACAAATCCAGTGTTGAAGGTGGTCATGGAAAGGTGGTATTTTGGTTGAGAAATTGCTACTAAGTATCGTTGTTCGAAGTTATCCTCCGGCCAGTTATGTTTTCCTTCGCTATTATTTATTGCAACGCATTATAGTTCCCGCCAATTAGTCAGTAAATACTTCCCTCGAAGACCTTGCTGACTGTTTGGAGGTCTCTTTTAATATTTCGCACGCTGGAGCCGCACTTGAAATAGGCGCTGGTTAAACTGAGAGTATCGTCTCTCCCTACCTTTGTCTTCAGCAATCACCAAGTTGTTAATGCTGATTTCAGTGGCGTTGGAGGCGTTCCTCTTCGTTTCTCGTTTTTGTCAATGTTGTTACATCTAGTAACATTTGGCTTCGCTCATAAGTGCAATGTATGGGGCATTCCTTTTAAAAAAAATATGTCAAATAATGTCTCTTTCTTCAGGCTGGTTTTGGTTTTATAAAAACAATTATAATATAGGGGTGGCGTTAAAAACTTGAACCTAAAAACTACAACAGTAAACTTTGGTCGGCTAAGAGCCTAGCTCGTCGACAGGTATTTGAAGCTCTGGGCCTTCCAGACCGTCTTAGAAACAAAGGTGGCAGTTTTCATCGAAATGTGTAGCCGAGTCATCGGCAAAATGAAATTGACGAGAATAATATTGAATCCTGCTTACGGACAAAAAATCATTTTTTGCCAACATTAATATGGTTATTACGACAAAAAATACCTGCAGATAATATAGTAGTGTATTTGCTTATTAGAAGCCAAACATAAACAAAGAATTCTATTTAAGGCACTTATAACTTCATTATTAAACTCACAAAGCTTCCTCATCATCCAAAAAACTTAACCCTTATAATGATAAGTGTTTGGTGAACTTGTTCCTTAAAACTCCCACATCTCTCCACTCCAGGCGACATAATTTAACCCTAGCAACGAAGAACCACAAACCAGGACAATACTATACTATCCCTGTTCAAAAACAGGAACTCAGACTCTTCTGCCAACATAAATATGAAGAAATTCGTTAGGAAAAAAAAAATCGCAATAAGGATAATAGGCGCCCGCGATACACTCAACCCCACTTAATGTGTGCTAACCTTTAAAGTGGCGTCTAAATTACCTGCTTTAATTTAAGTTGACGACTAGCGGAAGTTGGTTGTGCAAATAATGGCTTCCAGACCCACATTAAACGAATTTATCCCTGTTGAGGCGGGAATAATATTTTAGGATGCCTCTGTTTACTATATACAAAGATTCAACTAGGTAACCACTCTCCCCTCTCCATAGCCCTGATGTACCAGTGTTCTGCGTGGAATTGTTTTAATTTGGAAGCCTAATGAGGCTGAGGTTTTTCTGTGTCTTGGTGTGGTCGTAGTTCTCAAAAAAGCTGGTGTGATCCTATAAGGTGCGAACAACGACGCGGAGCCTTGACTTTGTATAACTGTAGACATTTGTTATATCAACTTAGCAACGGATATCATCACTCCTTGCACTAAGTACGCACTGTACAGGAGAATTAGTTTGATGTCCTATTTTTTCTGGTGTCTTCCTTAGGGCCACATTGAACAAAAGGAGGTGGAATTTTTTTTTTGTTTGACGACATCCAAAACGACAATTACCATGGTTTCCTTCGTTTGGAGTAAGGCCTGTGTTATGGTAAGTTCGTAAGGTGAAGACTTAGAATTAATATAAATCAAGGACTTAAGTGCTAATCCGTGAAAGTGTGTTTTTGTGCTTTGTTTTATATTTCTTTTAAGGTAATTTCACCTTTTTTTGGCCAAAAAATGGGGCTTCAGAGGGATTTCTCATTAATGAGCATTCTTAAAGCAGGAAATATGCTCAAGCGATTTGTTTGCAGAAGTAGTTCTTTATGAAATCTTAGGGTCAGCTACTTACGGAAGGGAAGACTAAGATAGTTTTTTTTCTGCTGAAAAGTTGGCCTGGAATCGTTTTCCAATAACCTACTTTGACTGATCTTAAATATTTCAAAAGGGGTAAAATTAACAAATAGGCGTTTAGAACAAATTTATGATTTGACACCTGAGGAAGAATACCCGAACCTTGCTTAGTTAATTGTTGCAAGGCGACTTTAATATCTTGGGAAAAGGAAGGTCGAAGAAAATCTTACATTTTTGGTTCAATTATAAATAAAAAAAAAAGATTAACGTTACTGAAGTTATAAATGGAAATAAAACCAATTCAAGGTTTTCTATTGCTTTTATATTTTACTTTATGTTTCATTTTTAATTTGCGATATGTATTGTTTTCAATATAAGATTCTGAAGTATTTTATTTTTCATTCGCTTTGTGTATTACATTTACAAGTTTAATAATTAATATAGCAAAAAAAAATTATTTTGTCCGAGCATTGCTACAGTATTTTATTCATTAATTTAAAATAATCCAATCGATTTTTTCTTACCAAATATTCATCTCAATTTGAAAAAAACTTAAACAAATAATGAAAAAATATGTGTTAATACACATACCTCGTATGTACATATGTATATGAAGTTTTGTCCATAATCAAAATCCACTCACATGTATTGGAGGAAGGATTATAAATATTTGCGTTGGTGATTGTTTTTAGATGGACCACCCTTTTCTTCTTTTTCTTTTTTGATTTATTTGGGTTACAAAAATTTATTTTTTCAATGAACCGAAAATAATTAATTGCGTTGTTTCAATGTAAAAATACATGAGATAAGGTTTAAATAAAAACTTCGTTGAGTAAACTATTGGTTTTGTTAAAATAATTACAAAACATCATTAAAAATTCATTTGAGATTGTAAAGAAAAACACCCCATTAGTTTCACGAACGAACCCTTTCATATATTGTTTTTTACTTGTGATTAAAGGTACTATAATGCAAATTATGTATTCGTGCAAAAAAAAAGAAAAAAATAACAATCAAACATGACATAGAGAAGTTGAAAAAAGTGGGTCCGGAAATTCCGTCCGTCTGTCTGTCTGTCTGTTCGCGCCTTTACAGCCTGAACGGATGAGCCGATTTGCTTCAAACTTGGTATTTAGTATTTATTAGGTAGTATCTCAGGGAAGGTTTTTCATTTTTGCTCTAGGTCGAAAAATAACGGTACCTGCCATACAATTTTTAAAAAACAGTTTGATTTTCTCGAAAACGGCTCTAACGATGTTGATAAAACTCTTAGGGTACTTTTTTTTTACAACAATACATATTTCAGTTGGAATGAATTTTTCGAAATTTGTTCTATAACGGTTTTTTTCAAATGTGGTTTTATCGTAAAATATTATCCCAATTTCAATAAAATTTTGCGCAAAGGAAGTCACTTATAATTCAATTAATATTGCATTTCAAAATTTTCAAAAACTTTTTTTTCGAATTTTTAAGTTTTCCAAAAGAAAATTTGGTTTTCGAATTATTTTGAAAATGGGTTGAATGATTTTTTTTAAATAATTTTCCCAGATGAAAACTACAGATTTCCCTATACATACTAGACAAAAAATTAAAATATTTTTTCAAAAAGTTTTTTTTAAAAAAAAAAAACGACTTATAAAAAAAAACTGGTCAAACGATTTTCAATATTTTTTTTCCTCGATAGACATTTAGTTTTTTTTAATTTTATTGCATATGTAGTTTTTCCGAGAAAACTATTAAACTAATTAAAAAAAAATGAAAGAATTTTTTAAGCAAAATTATTTTTTTTATTTTAATACACGTGTGGTTTTTTAATCTGGCAATACTTCTTTCGGAGTTGGTCTTTTTGACAGCTGTCACTTGATTTATGCTCAGTTTGGTTTGCCATTTCATAATGAATAGACTTACTCCTGAACAAGTTTGCAATTTGTGCAAATTTATTACCAAAATAATGGTTCGTTTCGGTGGAGCAGAGTATCGAAGAAGACCCGAATGAGTCCATCCGCCATCGCGCGCGGAATGATCTTGGTTTGCAGGCTTACAAAATTCAACTCGTTCAAGAATTAAAGCCGAACGCCCATCAAGCGCGTCACACGTTCGGCCACACAAGCGCGGCCACTTCTCCGAAATCATTTTTAAACATAATGCAAATCCTTTCTTTATAATTAAGCTAAATTCTTGGCCATAACATTAAACTATATGCGTTTTATTTTTTTCTTGAAAACCACACTTCTAAAAAAAAACACCTTTTATATACATACATATACAGCCATTAAGCAATTTTCTAACATAAGAACAAGTTTGTGCGACCCAGTCGTGCATTTTTTTTTAAATTTATTCGACGGTGTGACCGCACATATGAGCAAGTACGTGCGATCCAGTTGTGCAATTTTTTTTTTTTTAATTTTGGGCTTTCTCGGTAATGGCTCTTTGGATTTCTGTCATATTTTATATTTGAGAAGATCTAGAAAGCCAAATTAATTGTGCATAGTAAAATGCAATTTTATTCTAATTAAAATTATTTTTTTTAAGTTTTTTTTTTGAAAAATCAACATTTTTAAAACTAATCAAAAAAAATTATTTTAAATTTTATAATTACATTCATATTAATTAACATTAAAAAACTGCATACCAAAATAAAATACCAAAAAAAACAGGATTTTATTAAAATCCGTCCTACAATTTTCGAGATATTTTTTTCATAATTTTTGTTATTATACAAGACGTTTCTTGTGACTTGTTTCGATCAAAGATTCCTTCCAATATGATTAAGCATATTAGAGCAAGTAAGTGCGTCCAAGCCGTGCCCATTTTTTTTTTTGAATTGTTCCATTCTCCACTTCTGGGTAGATAGTTTTGTCAGCAATAAACATTTCTTGAAGATGGAGCCGTTTCCTTAACGATGCGAATCAAGTCGTATTATTTTCTTATTGATAATTTTAACAGAAACAGCCCGTTTAGTATACACATACACTCCGTGTCATAAATATAAATTCACTTTATTTTGGGGAAAACAACTGATGTCATGACCTTCAAATGCATCATACACAGATAATATAAGGTATGCTGACCTTGCGTGTGACGTCACTATCATCTGATTTTTATTCTAAAGCAAAATAAATGAGTTTATTAATTTACCGGTTTTTTATTGTTTTTGTATGTTTATTGTTCTTATAATCATAAAAAAATCGTTCAAATCTTCATATCTAAGATAGTCTTTACATAAAAAATAAAATAATATTAAAAGATGATAATGACGTCAGAAAATACCAAGATGGCGATTTGTAAACATCATACATACATACATTATATTTCTGAGTGTTATGTTGATCTTCCGTCCTCTCTTTAAGCCATTGACAGTGATCTATATGCCTCTTCGAACTTATATAACACTCAAAAAATTACTACTTACTTATACGGGAGAGAAACAACTTTTGTATTTTGTGAAACGATTAAGAAAGAGAAAGATAAAATGATAGACGAACATTTATTTTGTCGGAAGAAAAACTATTCAATAAGAATGGGTCACACTAACAATGTAATCATGACTTGATAAAAGAATAGCGATATCTCATCAATGGTTCGGTATTGCTTGAGCCAAATCACTTAATCGTTGGTCTACAGTCATTTGCGCAGAGAGATGATTTAAGAGAATTTTTTGTTTGTATTAATGGCTGAAGGTTGATACTTTGATAGAAACAAAACAGTCACACCGAAGCTCCGCTAATTCCATCAAAATCCGAAATTATACATCTTTGTACAGAAATTACTGTTTTTAGTAAATATGTATTTATATATTAAAAAGGTTCCCGAAAAAATTCCCGCTGGAATAAGTTTTTCAGAAAACAAGTACAACTAGTGGTGGAACCAGGATTTGGTCAAGGAGGGGGAGAGGGGTGGGGATGGTCGAACGATTCCAAAGTTCAGTCGATTTTAATACGTTCAGAAATATTGACTTGCGATTATAGGTACTTTAATACAAGTTATGCATTCGTGCAGATTAAAAATTTTGAGATAACAATCAAACATGACATTACGATGATAGAGAAACATATTTGAGTTACTGGCAAAATTCTGTCTGTATGTATGTCTGTCTGTCTGTCTGTTCGGATGTATTTTGAACTGCAGCCTAAACGGTTGCGCCAAATTTTGAACTTAAGGTTATTTTGACATTCAACAGAGGAGTTTTTTGAATTTTTTTTTAGCTCAAAAATTAACGGTACCTGTCATATAACCTTTATGTAAAAGCTTATTTTTTAGAAAACGGCTCCAAGAATTTTTATAAAAAAAATCATTGTACTAATGTAGGTATGTATTATATTTTGGTGAGAAAAAAAATTTAATACGGTGGGCTAAAAACGGTACCTCCCATAGGACCGGTTTTTTTTTCTTCGACTTTTTCGAAAACTGGTGATCCGATTACAATAAAAATTAATATTCAATAAGATGTAAGTAACCTGAGTAATTTTGCATTAATTTTTTTTCGAAAACTTTTTTTAATTTTTTTTTTAAATGAACGTTATTTTTGTGCTTAAGTTTGTATTCTTGAATTATTTTTTTAAATTTTTTTAAAAAAGTTTTTAAAAACAACCGTTTTATTTAAAAACGGCTAACGAATGTGAAAAAAAATTCTCACTTTTTCACATTTCTTAAAGAAATAAAATGGCGTTTAATTTTTTTCACTGAAAACTATTTTACGTACTTTTTTCAAACAATCAAAAGTCAGAAAAATCGAATATAATCTTTGAAGTTCCCTTAATATTTTTCAAATTTTATTCCAAGCTGTGTCCGCACATAAGAGCAAGTACGTGCGATCCAGTCGTGCAATTTAGTTTTTCTTCTTGCGCGGTCACATATATACACACAAATAAAAATTAAGTGTCTGTCTTTAAAATCAAAATACCAGCTGTTTACTTGATGTATACGAAAGGATACAAAGTACTTATAGCAAAAACACCATTTAAAATGTTTTGTCTGTCTGTCTTTATGTCTGTTTGTTCCGGGTAATCTCGGGAACGGCTGCACCGATTTTGACGGGACTTTCACTGGCAGGTAGCTGATATCCTAAGAAGTAACTTAGGCTATGGCAATTACTCACTAGGTGGCGCGGGTATCGTTTTTTTTCAAAAAAATCCTATTTATGGACAGATTTTGACGGGACTTTTACAGGTAGGGAGCTAATTTTGACAGGAATAACTAAAGTTATTTGAATTACCCGTAAATGGCTCTTTTAATAAATTTTAGGCGGACGAAGCGCGGGTAATAGCTAATCGTTGAATAAAATTTGAAATATATTGAGTGGATTTCAAAGTTTTTATTCGATTTTTTGAGTTTTAATTGATCGAAAAAGTGCGTAAATTTTTTTCATAGGAAAAATTTAAACAACATTTAATTTCCCTAACCCTCAGCTTTACAGTGGGGGCTTAAACTCTGATTTCCTTTCACACTTCCGCTAATAAATTTTTGGGTTTCACAGTGCTCGTTTAAACCATAAGTGGAGTTTAACTTTTCGTTTAAGTTAAACAATTTTAATCCAACGTTTTTAGAATATAGCCTAACCAGTGAGGGTTAAACGATATTTATTTTTCCTGTCGCAACATTTTTATTGATATTTATATAATTTTTTTTTTAATTTCACAACTACCATACCTATAATTTAATAAAACAAAATCGCATCATGTTTTCACAAACGGTGTGAAATTATTTTGTCTATTTACATATTTCTAAATATCAATTTTGATTGTATTCGGTTAAACGATTCTCGAGAAAGTCAAAGAACATAGATGGTCTTATGGTAAGTTTTAATTTAATTTTTTTCAAAAAGACGTAATCCACAACTTCAATAGAACACTGATTTTTCTTATAAGAATTCTTGCAGAACTTTCCGATAAAAAATAAAATTTTATTTAATGGTTATAGGTAGGGTAGCTACCGTTAATAGTTGAACTTACATTATACTACCTATATTATTGAGTAAAAATTTTAAGATGGTGTGCTTATAATGGTAACTCATGTAGGACCGTTTCTGTTCTTCAAGTTTCTTGGTGAACCGATGACAATAAAAATAATTGATATTTCACATTAATTTATTTCCGATTATCGGTTTTGTTATATAATTAAAACAATTTTTGTGTTTAAAATTAGTATTTTAAAAATAGCTCAATTTTTTTTATTTTATTTTTAATCTTGCATCCTTGAATTGTTTTTATTTTTTTTAAAAGTTTTTGTTTCTAAACGGGCGCATAAGTGCAGTAAATAAGACCTGACCGGAGGTCGTCAGTTCGATACTCAGGTTGAGAAGAAATTTTTTCTAACTCCTAGTGCAAACTAGAGCCGCCCGGTGCCCGCGAGTTTTAAGTGAGAAAATAGTCACCTAACTTTCGATCTACTACGCCGAAAAAAAATTCTTTTCTATCTTTCTAATTCTTCTACCTAGTGTTGTGCATTCTAAAAGGTAATGTGCCTTAGAAACATGACTTTACGATCATAGAGAAGCCTAAAAAAGTCATTGGCAAAAAATGTCCGTCTGTATGCCTGTCTATCTGTCTTCTGTCTGTCTGTCTGTCTATCTATCTGTCTGTCTATCTATCTGTCTGTCTATCTATCTGTCTGTCCGGATGTATATCGAACTGCAGCCTAATCGGGTTAAGCGATTGCCTTCAAAGTTGGTATGTTTGATTCTTTTGGCATTCCTCAGAAGGGAAATTGAAATTTTATTTTAAGAGTTAACAATAACGGTACTTGAAATACGACCATTTAGGAAAAGCTAATTTTTCTTTTTTTGTTGATATTGGCTATCATTTGATCAGAACCAAATATACGGGAAAAGTCTATTAGCGGTCCCTTTCATATAACAGTTTTCTTAATTTTTCGATTTCTCGCTAACGGCTTTGTAGGGATTTCGGTAAAATTTTATATTTAAAAAGATCTGGACAGCCAAATTAATTTTGAACATCAAAATTTTGAATAATTTTTTTTTCTAATTGAAATTAATGTTTGAAATTTTTTTTTGAAAAATCAATATTTTTAAAAGTAATCAAAAAAATTATTCTAAATTTTAAAATCATATGTATATTAATTAACTCTAAGAAACTGCATACCTAAATTATAAAAAAAATCAAAAAACTAAAAGTAATAAACAGGATTTTATCAAAATCCGTCCTACAATTTTCGAAATACTTTTTTCATAAATTCTTTGTTACTTAAGACGTGTGGTGGCGTACTTCAATTTTACTTAAAACCGTTAAGTATTGTGGTTTTGATAGTTCTTATAAGTTCAAACTGTGTTACTTTCAACGTAAATGTTATTTGTTATTTGATTTGATGTTATTTGATCTTGCCTTTCAATGTAATTAGGCACATAAGAGCAAGTACGTGCGACCCAGTCGTGTCCATTTTTTTTTTTTATTTTAAACACAAATCTTTTTATAATTTTTTTAATTTTTTGAGACACTGTTTTGTTTCCAATTACCGTACTCCGGATGAACGTCAATGACCTCAGCAGCCAGTGTCAAATTCTGATTCCAATATTCTAGTAATATACCAGGTCGATAATGAAATCTAGGGGCTTATTTCGTTAAGAATTATAAAACATTATTTACTTTTAATCCCAAGCGAGTAACAGATCTTTACTGGATGAGTTTGAAAACTGAACTGAAAAATATAGTTCTTAAGAGTGAAATGGTTGATTCAAAAGACGTTTTTCCGCTTCCCACGTTATTCGTTGTGCGTTTGTGTTTGTATATGTCACCACCAGTGCTGTCGGTAGAGTTAGTCTTGTCACGCCGTTGCTTCTCAACACCACATAGCGTATATATCAATGACGTTCTGTCAAAAATAGTTATCCACGCAATTGGTTTGCTGATTACAATACTGTGAAGTCTTCAGATTCGTTTCCAGATGCACAATCATAATTTTGAATGTGATACTGTTATACTCTCTAAATATAATTTGGTAACAAGAAATCGCATAGCAATATCGTTATTCCCCTTAACGATATTGCTCTGCGATTTCTTGTTCTCTTAGCTCATATGAGTTGATATCACTTGCATCGAAAAATAAGACACTCTTCAGTGCTCGATACGTATACATTAGAGGCTCGAAGAATTCTGCGAAGTGTTAAGATTTTCTTCGAAGATGCAAGAAATAGATCAACCTCTTTAAGCTGGTTATAATCTTCAAAGCGTCATTCGGCCTAGGATCGAGTATAATTCTAAAAGATGAGGTTATATCCATTCAGGTTTCTCGCAGAATATAAAAAAGCTTAAAAAAAAAAAAAAAAAAAGCTTAAAATTAGGGGCTCATCGTTGCGCGTGGTTAGTGGAAAGATGGGGGACCGTCTGAAAACCAACTGCGTGCTGTTGACATGTGTTATGTGTTTTCTGTTTTCCGTTCTCCTTCTGTCTTCTCTTCTGTCCTGTATCAATGTCGTCTTGTGTGTTGTCTTTGTAATTGTCTGAGCCGATGGCCTCAGTAGCCAGTGCTCGTAAATGTGTCTACTTCGTAGATTTATCTACGGAGTAGATTAAAAATGTAATGTAATGTAAATTAGGGGCTGATGGCATAATAAAATATAATTTCACATATCATCAAAAGCCTGCAATTGTTTTGTCATCCTACCCGTAAGTCCAAGCTCTGATGTTGAGATTTAAAAGTGAATATTTTTTGGCCGGACCACACGAATGTGGAGTAAATAATTTATTTTTGTTTTTAAGGTTAAGCCAATTGGTATCTCTTCCAAATTTCCCTATTTTTTTAAAGTCAGTGCTTCCTTCTTCCTTTAGTAAACTTATGGCAAAATTTGCGAGAAACCCAAAGATTATTGCTATCAAAATCTCGATGATAGGTTACTATAAAAACTATTATATCGTTCATTTGAGCTTCTTTCTCAGAGAGCACTTTAAAAATAAACCGAAGTTAATTTTTTTTTTTAAGAATTGTGATTCAATCATTTAAGATTTTGAATTGCAAGAGATCTTTGAAAGTGAAGTCCATGCCATAGCCACAAGTACGCTTATGCATGTTTGGTCTACTTCGACGAAACTTAATACCTGTATTTCATGCCTGGCCCAGTTTTGGGTCCTTCACAATGACCTTTAAGCTTCTAAGTTCAGGTACCTGGATCCATCTGAAATTTAACCACCTAAACAGGACTTTCAATTACGAATCAAGAGAAACCTAACTCCAAAAAAGAAAAATATTATATGAATAGGAGAAAGTATTACTGAATACATCCGCACCACATACCCCAAACAATACTGTGATGATGGAGCAACTTTCATATCTTGCATTCATTTTTCCCAGAACTCTCTTCAATTTTCCAATTTTAGAATCATATCTCTACTCTCGAGATGTACGAGATATACGATGCATTTTGAATACGAACGCCTCACCCAGCTCCCCAAACAAGTGATTACATAACACTTAAATTTCATCTAGTACAAGAATCCTCTATAGAACTGAAGCTGCACCAGGGCCCTGGAACACACATTTCTTTATTCAGCCATATTATATACTATAAACTTCATCCTTGCAGCAGATTGTGTCAGGCAATAAAATTTTCAAACGCATATCACAGCGTGTTATTCAGGTGAACCGAAAATCTGCACCCTTTCGCCTACTCATTCAGTCATCCCTGAATGAAGAGGGTGCGTTTCCGTTTTGCTTTTCGAAATCCATCTCTGAAACCACCACAGAGAGGCAAGCTCCTAGCTTCTTTTTCTTTTTTCTGCTTCGTCCTTTTTGCCTTTTGTATATTCAGTGAAATACTAAGTGAAAAAGTGGGGTTGATGGTCCGTCGCCCCCTGGTATATAGGTGGATCAACTTTCTTCCAAAAGCTATACCATGTGAGAGAAGTATCCTTAAGGGATGCAATGGGGTGAAAGTAGGTTGGGGAGCGTATGGGCAAGGAGTGTCTCGGGGAGCAGAGGTAGCGGAAAATATTTTATTGCATTTCGGATACGTTCCACATGAATTATTTCTGATTTACCTGAAAAACGGAATAAGAAGAAGTTTGGATGAGTTCCTCTCGGGTCTTACCTCGTTCTTCATGTCGTCGTCGTTGTTGTAGTCAGTTTCAGTGTCGTTGTCGTCATCGTTGGTCTTATCTCCGGATGCTGCGTTGCACCAGGATTTGCTTCATGCCACGAATACACCACTGGCAGTTTCTTATGCTGCTGCTGCTGAGGCTCCTGCCTTTCTGGGTTACATGTGTAGATGTCTGAAATTTTTTGATTATATACGATCCTTAAGAGTTTTGAGATATCCTGGTACAATAAAATCGCCATGTTAGCAAAAGTTTTCGACAGGTAAGCAAGTAATTCCTTCGAGATTCCCTTTTATCCTTTGAAAGAAGAATAAGTTTGTGTTGTATTCCTTGTTTTTTTTTTTTTTTTTTTTTTTTTTTTTTTTTTGTATATTTCAGTATTTTATGTGTCACTGTGTGTGTGTGTGTATCTGTTTTGGAAATGGTGAATAACCGTATCCGGTTTATTGGTGCATGCAGATAGTTTAAGAGTTTCTCAACGTTCTTTTGTTACCTTTCTTTATATACGGTTAGGAATGTGTTTTTACTTACCCTTGATAAAATTCGATATAAGTGAAGGCGGAAAGAAGGAGCCCTTTTCGTTGGAATTGTTATCATTTAAGGATGTATAGCATTGCAATTCGAGGAAGCAGAACAAAGTACTAAGTTTGGATACTTTGAATGATGATAAGTTTACCAAATACAGGATTACTTAGGTATTTGGGTTTGCATTTTGCAGGGAACTTGCAACCAAATCTACTTTGTGGTAAGATGCATCTAGTTTGGATTCAATCGGATCTAAGCTGAGACCTCAGTTAGGGGTTTTCAGTCAAATGGGATAGTGATACATTTTAAAATGAACTCTGAGTATATTTTTTTGAAATCTTAATACCAGGTGATACAATGATGCTCTACGTAATGAAATCTTCTGCTACTAATTATTCCTGACATTTTTGAGAGAATTGTTGGCTACCTTAAAGCAGATGTTGTGGACAAAAATAAAGCTGTGTAGTGTAGACAGCAAAATAAGAACACAACCACTTCGTTCGGCGTCTGATGTTCAACTGCTTTGCTTATTGCTTTATGTCAATTTTCAATGCTTGTTTACTTAACATGCATGTATGTAATACATAAAGAGAAAGAGATAAAAGTAATAATTAACGATCGGTTTTAGGATTGTTTTATGTTTATAAAATAATTGTAACCTATTTTAGGGAGGATAGTAGAATAAACGAAAATATATAAGAACGATTATTTGGAGAACATAATAGAAAGTTGTATGAGTATAAAATAAAAATACAGTGGTGTCGTTATTATTTATTTAAACGTAAAAAGTAGACTTACAGTAAACAGTAGACATCGTTAGGTTGAGCACCTAGCTCCTATAAGCAAAGAGGAAGAAGCCAGCAAAGTCTTTTGCGGTAATTTGTATGGTAGAAGTCAATGTGGCAGACCTTAATTACGTAAGAAGATTGCGTAGACCAGGACACCTTAAACCTTGCGGTAAAAAAATTGGATGAATGGCGTCGCCTAGCCGGATCGAATCCCTGTTTCTGCGCAGTTGATGGTGATAACATTTTCTTTATATTATGCAGGAACTTCTAAGCGTAATTTTTCAATAGTTTCTGGTTGGATTTTACAAAACTGAAAAAAAATGTGGAAATTATAATTGTCCAGGTATAAACGGGATATACTGAAGGGAACACCTAGTTAAATATACAAAAACTATCATAATCATTGGTTATCTTGGTGTTGATCTTGATATTTTAGGTGATTTCAATAAAAATAGAAAGCCCATGTTCGTGCGAGGGCTTATACCTCCGTATGTATGTTACCATTAACTCAAGATTAAGAAAACTGTGCCACAGAATTAAATCATCTTAAAGAATCCTATATAGGCATTCATAATTTTATAACACAAAATTGAGTATTAAATCAATATTTCAACAAAACATGTTACCTACATAACAAACTTGAGATGAACATACTAAAAATTCCTTCATTTCCTGCTATTTCTAACCTCTTTGAGCACAGCTTATGAGTTATACTGAGAAGTGATCCGCTCAGTTTAGTTGTATCCATTAACTTTTGAACAAACTTTCCTCTGGTTCATTGTTGTTTCTATTTCAATATCCCCAGCACTCACTTCAATTATCCTTGTTCGTTCGTCACCCTTAGTCCGCTACAACACTCTCCTCTACATTCGAAAAGAACACCCCAACTCAGAGTAACAATCCATTCATGTTAATCCTAACAATGCAATCCACTAATTATATGAATTTCTATTCAACTGAATCCACCAACTCCATTCCAGTTGGACCTTTACTTGTTGTTTCAAGCGTCATCTCCACACCCACGGTTCCTCTTGACAACATAAATGAAAATTGTAGAAAAATGCAAATGATGCCCAGATCCTGGTTATCTTATTCCCTCCACCGCTCTCCCCCCAGGAAGAGCATGCAACTAAAACGGTAAATTATTTACTTCTCCACACTTACCCACACAAAATACCCCAAGGACCGTTCCTGGAATAAACTCCGCTTCATTGCAACGGGTGTAGCTATTTGGCTTTAGCTATTGTCTAGCTTTGAAAAGAGGCCAACACAACAACTCTAATGCCAGCTCAGCACAAGAGATAGCAGATATCATAGCCTCCCCCACCCAACGATAGCACCGAAATAAATTCCCTTGATTTACGACGCGCACCAAACATCGTTATTATGCATTCCTTAGCCAGGCTATGTTCCTCTTACAGTCAGCATGATAAAAACGGCCACCAAGCCAAAGCTAACGAGTCTAAGGGTGAAATTTGCCGCTTGGCGGAGGTCATGACCATAGAATTAGGGACACACATCCAAAGACCAAAGATTTGCATATTCCCAAGGAGCAGCACCAACTTTCAGGAGAGAGAACAAATGAAATATAAGTGGGCCGGCTGAATAATTTGCCGTGGGTTCGGGAATTTTTTCTGATGAATGGCGCCCAACGCCAGCCCATTTTGTTCGCAATCTGGGTTTCAGCTGGAATTGCTGCGTGACTGAGATTCAATGCGACTGATGAACGGAGGAATGGTTATTAAAATCTTTCTGTGCACATTTGGCATATTCGGTTCGGTTCGTTTGGGATAGAGTGTTCCAGCAGCAGTGGATCTGAAAAATATCCTTCGAGGAGTATGTGTGTTTGTTATATGATTGTTTTTGTGCACCAGAACTATGTTGCTTTGTGTGTGCAAAGTTGCTTCGTTTATGCAAATCGCTTTGAATTTAGATTGCTATCCAGTGTATCCTGACTCTCAAGCCATAGCATCAACAACGAGTACACTCTTCCAACAGTGTGGCATAGTGGCATGATGATGATGATGGTATATGGGGAGGAATGGTATTCCGAAAGTTATTCTCTTCATCCAGGAATGTTGCTCTATAAAGTGGATTTTATTTTATTTCAAGCTATAGAGAGGATGGAAATTGGGTTGAGTATGTCGAGTGTTGAACGAGTAGGTATACGAAAGTAGTATGCATTCGAGTGGATTTTATTGAATAATGCTGCATTGTGGTGACACTATTTTGCTTGGGAACCATGCAAGGCAATCTGTTTATGCATTGACATTAAATATGGAATAATAATGGAGCAAATGAGGGATTTATAACGTAACGATAGATGCAGTATTTTAAGCTAGTTGAGAGTCGTTTTTAGACTTTATAATGTCCTTGGGTTGGGTATTGAATTGTTTGTGGATGGTTTTGGGAAATAATAAATTGAAGTTTATGGAAATTTTCGATAAGATAATCGATTTCATTTGGGTGGGGATGGATTTAAAGATTTGATCAACAATATGTTACTAGTGTATGTTATGAGTTATCTTTGATAAGCGATTATATAGATTGATTTTGGGCTTGGATACAGTTATAGCATACAGCAGGAAATGGGGATGAATATTGTGTTATCCTTGCCATTAAATAACTAGAAGGTATTTTATACATTTTGTTGTAAGACAATTTTGAAATTTATTGATATGCCAACGGATGCAATCAAGGGAGGTTTGAAAAACATCCTAAGGACGTTTCTAATATAATTATTTTGCATTAAAAAGCCTCTTATGGCACCATATATGGCTTAGATTTCTCTTCTCCCATAGTAGTTTGGCTTCCATCCATGAAAACTATTAAATAAATAAACAAAATTACTATCCTAGTTTCATACATATTTGTTAAAAATAAAAAAAAAAATTTTTCGCATTGAAAGCTACAACGTTGACAGCGATGACATGACAATTACAAGTTGAGTGACGTTTAAGGCGCAGTCTAAAATTAAATACTAAATCTGAAACGAACCACACGTAATAAATAAACTTTTTATTGAATTTCTGACATTTAGCCATATCGCATGTGTATCTTGGTGTTTATTGTGACATGTTTCTGACGAATCGGTAGAACTTCCGCACCTGGTGTGAACCTAAGTCTTTGCGTTTTTGAATTTCACAGACAATGTTCTTGTCTTGTGCCCGCAGACCCAGTGTTTTCAATCTCTACGATTTCTGTCAGCAGTTCTAATGACCTTGTTCTTAAAGGCGTGACCATTTATCATCTTCGATCGGCTCTCTATCCCCAGGACTTATTCTTCCTCTCTCTCTGAAGGTAGATCCAAGTTCGCCAATGTTATCGCTCCAATCTTAACACTAAGGCATCGTAATTCAAAATGATTCTTTGATGTTAAAATTTGTTTATATATGTCAAATAAGTCAAAGTAAATGACAGGTAAGTAGTATGCGATATTTGATTTAAGGTTGCGATTACACCATCCACTCCGCCATAAGGATGTGGGCACTTTACACAATAATTGGTTCTGATAACGTTTTATGCAACAGTTCTAAAAATTCTTAATGGTCAGGCTAGCTTGCTTTCATTAATTTGGAATTTTTATATTGAAGAAGACATTTTACGGTTATCCGGTAGAAAACATGAAAACAAGTTTCTATGTTGTATTCGAATCAACAAGTCCTTTGAAAATTTCATTGGCTTGGATGCGGAGTCGATCTATGTTTATGTTGAGAGAAAGACCATGACTGTAACATCTCCTCAAAAATCATGTTAAAAGCTTCTTTAAACGTTCGCACAAGCCTTTTTTCAAAAACCTTAGTTGTAAACTGTGTACTGTTGTACGTCACAATTGTCTTTGGATGTCCCTAGATGGCGAAAATCCTTTGCAAGGTTTTACTGTAGACTCCGACTTCAATAAGGACAGTGATACCCCGAGTGAAAACTTGGAAAAAGAGTTTACGGACCGGCTGAATACTTTCCCAAAATTACAGTCATAAGCAAAATTATTTGCGCAATGTATTTTCTTGGAAGAACTTCTCACAAAAATAGTTGTACCTTTCAGAACACCCCTTATCTAGTTTATTTGCTTTATTAATCAATAAAAACAACAATTTCTGAAAAAAAACTTAACACAAAAAAAAATTATCAAACTTCATAAATAACGGTTAAATTCATAATTTAAAAAGTGGCACAATTATTGTCACACCCAACAAAGCTGGCAAAATTATTTGCACAAGGGCAATTGACGTGTTTTACAACCTTCTTAAGCCAACAAAAGTACATTAAAGTAAACCAAAGCTATGGGGTATCTTAAGCGAAGCATTTCCTCCTTTGGCAGCAATAACCTCTGTGAGGCGTCTTGGAACAATGTCAATAAAATGTGGAATTTGTTCTGCTGTAATAGAACTCCAAGCCGTTATAAAAGCTTTCCATGTTTCATCTGCAGACCGCCCAATACTAAGTAGAATTTTAGAATTCGCAATATGCCAAACATTTTCTAAAACCCTTAAGTCAGGACTTAACGGAGACCAATTCAAAACTTCTTGCTATACTTCTGATAGATACTTTTTGATAGTCCAAGACGTGTGTATTGGTGCATTGTCATGTTGAAGTACAAAGTCGGTTCCGATTAACCTTGATCCTGCTAGCAGTGCTACATCATTTAGAATTTCTAAATAACGAGACTGATTCATACGATCTGAGCACCTCATAAGTGGTCCTATACCACTATAGGATATGAATCTCTATATCAACACTTTGCCCCCATGTTAGTGCCCTTTTGGGTCGCGTGGTGGATTTTTTGCTTTGGTTTTTGGATTGGAATAAAAAAATCTTCGTCCATAAGTGCCATCTAGAGAATAAGCAGTCTCATCGGTACAAAGAACTTTTCTCCAAAAATCTGCTGTTTTATTTATGGAATCACATAAATAAATGCAAATTTTAATCCTGCTTTTCTGTTTTTCTTTGTTATGAAGGTTTTTTTGGGAAACGTAAGCCTGAACTTGGTTTTCTTTCAACCTTCGTCACAGTGTTCTTTCACTTATATTGGTCTCAGTTTTTTGTTAATGTTATAGCACACTTCGGGCTTTTCAAGAAGGGTTACATTTAAAATGTCGTACGATAAGTTTGTCTTCCCGACTCTTTGTTATTCTTTTTCTTCCTCTTCCGATTTGATTTTTAAAGCTGTTAATTTTTTCTTCTTTATCTATCAGATAATAAACGGAGCGCCGACTGCAGTGATATTTTTCAGAGATATTTTCAGCCGAAATACCGTTTAAATTCTGCAACAATCGCCGCACGTGTTTCTAACGCAATTTCCCTAGTTTTACCCATTTAAAACAAGTTACCTTGGTGGAGAATGACACTAGACTACTACAATAGCAGCACGCATCACTTCACATTGGTTGAATTGAATATTAACTAACGGTTTTCTCTCCCAAGTCATCGATTGCCCTTGTGCAAATAATTTTGCCAGCTTTGTTGGGTGTGACAATAATTATGCCACTTTTTAAATTATGAATTTAACCGTTATTTATGAAGTTTGATAATTTTATTTGCGTTAAGTTTTTCAAGAATTGTTGTTATTATTGATTAATAAAACAAATAAACCAGATAAAGGGTGTTCTGAAAGGTACAACTATTTTTGTGAGAAGTTCTACCAAGAAATACATTGTGCAAATAATTTTGCTTATGACTGTATGTGTTTACGCTAATCATATCTCCACAATACACACCTTCAAATATTATTTAATTATTATATTATTAATTAAATTGCATTCTGCAGATCAATACTTATTTATTATGTTCTCATCTCTATTCTAATTCTTCTATTTTCTGTATATATTCCTATTAGGTTAAGTTATAATCATCTTTAAAATAAACATAAAGCATTACAATTTTGGAAGCCAAAAGCAGCGGACGCATTTTTCTGATTTCTTTTATTGAAAATTAGATCAAAGTATAATAATATAACTCGTTTCTCTGACTCGTTTCTGATTCAATAAAAACGCCCGATCTTTCAACTCGTAACTATATATATTTATTAATAACTATTTAAAGATTAAAAAGATACTATTTATACCACACACTTTTCTTATGTGACCTTACACGTCAACTATTCAGAGGATAGTGATCGTTGAGAGATCAAAACTACTCTTAGATAGCCCATCTATCTCTAGCCGTCTCTTCTTTTGCCGTATGGTCATCCCTTGTTCTGGCTGTTGTTGGTCATTGCCAGGTAATCTCGTTAAAATAATATCTTTTAAACTTGACTGTAGGACGATACTTAATTTGGAAGGTATATGCCATCAAAGTTAAAGCCCAGTTCCAAGACGTCGCATGGTCGTTTCGAGATTCAGTTTGATTAATATCACAGTCAGAGGATTGTGATCAGTCTGCATTTCGAAGATGCAGCCAAACAGAGAGCAATGAATTTTTTTTACACCGAAAACAATGGAAAATGTCTTTTTCTCTATTTGGCTGTGAAATTTCAATGTGCGGTTTAATATAAGGGAAGCAAACGAAAGTGGCCATTCTGTACTTTCTCTATATCGATGGGAAAAAACTGCTCCAATGCCAAACCTCGCGGCTTAAGTTGACAAAAGGATGTTGTCCTTTAAACTCTCGGACGTTGTTTGTTGTTGCGTAGAGCGCAAAAATTTGATTGAGGACACGAAGAGCTTGTTGGGGACCACGCCATATCAACTATATTATTACACCCAAAATTAATTACACCACCAAAATGAACACACACAAGAAAAAAAATAAAAAAAAATTAATTTTACGAACACCTCCCTCACGGAATTCCACACGAATTCGATTTACGATCACGTATCATTAAATGTCAAATAAAACACAACGAAACCGAATCTATTTCCTCTTTCGTGGAAAAGAGTAAATCGCAAACCCGTGGAAGCCTGATGGTTCTTCTTGCCTCAGTGCATCATTCTATTTCTTCTGAACATTTGCCGGTGGTGGAATAATTTGGTAACCGTGTAATTCGTTACAAAATAACTTACAGAAATTCAAAAAGAATAAGTATCCTTTTAATCAATTCGTAGTTGAATTTACGAACAACAAAAGAACAAAAAAAAAAAAAACATCAGAAAAAGGTCTTTTTAAAGACCACCGGTATAGTTGGTCTCTACTGAGAATCCAGTGTTTTACACTAGAGAGAAAAACAAGGGAAAAGCCAAAGAAGGAAAACCTAGAATCATTCTATAATCTACGAAACTGTACTAAAATACCAAAACGTGTTGCATAGAAAACATCGAACGTGCATCATTAGCAAGCTTCGACCTTTGACCCTAAGCAGTGCTCCGAAGTTCCTACATCTGAGTGCAGCAACAGCACAACACACAGCGCCTTAGAAAAAACACTTTTTTTTGTTCTTAAGCTCCACAAAGCAGCTAAACCCGTGCCCATCGAGCCTCACCTAGGCGTATTCAGTTCAACCAGGCTTATCAAGGACTCGATCCATACCCCAACCCTACAACCAAACCTATCCCCAAAGTCATCATCATTAACATAATCAATAGAATACATTTTTTTTGTACACCACTGTATAAAATACACCTGTTCAATCAATCTGATCTTTCTTATCAGTACCAGCCACGAATTAGAAAAGCTAAGTAAAATTCTTTCATTCGGAATAGTAATTGTAAAGATCGTTCAATTGCATTAATTGTCGTTTCCAATTTTTTTTTTTTTAATCTTTAGCTAGAGCATCGGTCATCCAATCTGACTTCCCCGCTGCAGCGAAAATTATTAATTTAATCAATACAACACATTAATCCTGGTGAGTAATTTTTTTTTATCTATTTTATTAAGTGCGTTGACCGAACTAGTGAAAGATTATTATTTTTCTTGAGCGTCACATATGTATGTAACGGGTGATTTTTTAAGAGCTTGAGAACTTTAAAAAAAAAAAACGCATAAAATTTGCAAAATCTACTTACTTTTTGAAGATAATTTCATTTAAATGTTGACCGCGGCTGCGTCTTAGGTGGTCCATTCGGAAAGTCCAATTTTGGGCAACTTTTTCGAGCATTTCGGCCGGAATAGCCCGAATTTCTTCGGAAATGTTGTCTTCCAAAGCTGGAATAGTTGCTGGCTTATTTCTGTAGACTTTAGACTTGACAGCCCCACAAAAAATAATCTAAAGGCGTCAAATCGCATGATCTTGGTGGCCAACTTTCCGGTCCATTTCTTGAGATGAATTGTTCTCCGAAGTTTTCCCTCAAAATGGCCATAGAATCGCGAGCTGTGTGGCATGTAGCGCCATATTGTTGAAACCACATGTCAACCAAGTTCAGTTCTTCCATTTTTGGCAACAAAAAGTTTGTTAGCATCGAACGATAGCGATCGCCATTCACCGTAACGTTGCGTCCAACAGCATCTTTGAAAAAATACGGTCCAATGATTCCACCAGCGTACAAACCACACCAAACAGTGCATTTTTCGGGATGCATTGGCAGTTCTTGAACGGCTTCTGGTTGCTCTTCACTCCAAATGCGGCAATTTTGCTTATTTACGTAGCCATTCAACCAGAAATGAGCCTCATCGCTGAACAAAATTTGTCGATAAAAAAGGGGATTTTCTGCCAACTTTTCTAGGGCCCATTCACTGAAAATTCGACGTTGTGGCAGATCGTTTGGCTTCAGTTGATGAAATGTCGAAGCATACTGAGCATCTTTTTCTTTGACAACATGTCTGAAATCCCGCGTGATCTGTCAAATACTAGTGCATGAAAATCCTAACCTCAAAAAAATCACCCGTTATATATTTGAGTTGGAATTAAATAAGAGAATTTGTTCTAAAAAGAAAAGCTCTACGTTTAAGAGTTTAAGAGCAGAGCTTTAAAGAAGTAATATTTGAATTTTGAATTAGATTTTTTTAAATTGTTGCTTTAACAAAATTTATGGGCAAACAAGTACATAATGACATTAAAGTAGTTATGTAAGTTTTTTTTTTTTGATAAAATAATGATTTTTTTATAAGAGGATGAGAGCGTAAGGTGTGTTTATGCTAGTGTGATGGGTGAAGCCGAGATAAATGTGAGCACATAAGCAAGCATTTTCTAAAGTAAGGGGTTTTCATACAAATATGGAGTGAAGTGAAAGCCCAGGGATTATCCATTGTCATAAAAGACATGGATAGTGGGAGGGTACCACTCAAGGGAACATTTAACACCATATTGCTTCCTGGTACTGAGATGAAGATTTAGGTTTTCTGGATTTTAGTTCTTTCTTTTTGTACTAATTTTTCTTATGCGATCAAGACTGTAAAAGTTCTTTTTTGTAAGCAGAGAAGGACTGGATAACTGAAATACTTGAACTCAAACCAGTGCCCCTCGTGTTAGTGATAGTGCTCCGAGTCAAAGTTGGTACCTCGATACGTTCGTATCGTCATCAGGCTCGAGTAGTGGCTACAAACACGTGGTCAATTTGCTTACGAGAGACTCCATTAGGTGATATCCATCATTTGGTGTATAGATATCTTAAAACTGGAAATCTTGTGAATACCACAAAGACCAATTTCGTGGATGCTGTCTATGACTCGTAGTCCATTGCCATAAGTGTTTTCATGCAAACTATGAGAGCCTATACGCGCTACCTAAATACAGGTTCCCTTCCTAACTTGGCGTTTAAATCCCAGAGGATGATATGGCATTGAATGTCCTCTCATAGGAGGAAAACTTTTCGTCTTCTTCGGACTTTTCAGTAGATGAATAGCCTTTCGTTTATTGCATTAAAACCGATGATGAATGTCTTGTCTTAATTTTGTAGGTAACTAGGAAGCCTACCCCGGGCACATGGCATTTTGGGGTGAACTGTATCCAATTCTGTCAAATTGAGAGTGTCATCTAGTGAGCATACACAAACAAGCACTGATTCACTTTTTTTATTTAGATGATTCCTTTATTTAAATTTTTTTTTTTTTTTAAAGTCTTTTTCACCAAACTAATTAGAAACACCCTGTGAAGGATTTATTGTAGTTTTTTGTTTGTTTTTTAATTGAACATTTTCTCTGCCCTTTGTGAGTGGTGGGAAAATATTTATAAATCGAGAGAAATTAATAAAATCTTTACATTTTTTTGCTTTCCTCAAGCCGTTAAGAATCTTACAACCTAAGGGGTTGACACATTAAAGGATAAGGCTTAGGCGGCATGTTTAAAAAAGGTGTTAACATTATACCTTTTGAATTCCATCACGTTAGGGTAAAATTACTTTTTCAACTTATTAGTTTATTGTTTTTCCTATTTTTAAGGACTCTGGCATAAAAATGCATGCTTTTGACCTTCCCACGACCTTGGCGTGTGTTTTTTTCCAATTTTTGTTTTTAAATTTTGTCGCCAGCATTGTTGACAATTATTCACGGGTCATAAAGAAATTAATTTCCAGAGAGCAACTCATACAGAAAACCTATTTGCTGTCGAGCCTTACACACCCTACTCCGGCACCGTTGTCGTTGGCGAGAGTTGACGGAAAAGTTGTGTTTGTGCGTGGCTTCCCGTACTTAAGAGTTTTCGAAGTAATGAAATGAAAAACAAAAAAAAAGTAATTTCTTCGTCATCGAATTCGTTGTTTTTCACAAAGGAGGCCGCAGAAAATGAAAATGGAAAAAAAAACTTCACAGCTGAATGAGTTTTCATCACCAATGCGAATGAATGAACTTCAGCGCTCCTGCCGTCGCGTCGTCGGTTGTTGTCCGCCCACTCACGGTCGGGCTACACCAGCAGGGTTTCGCTTCAAATGCGGAACAAATCGAAAAGGAACCGCGTGTCGGCGTTCGTTGGCTCTCTACTATGTCCCCTGCCGAAAAAGGAAAAGTTTTCCTCTACAAATTTGTGTTTCGGCGGGAAACTAGGTAGAGGGATGGGGAAAGGACGTGGCGGCGGATTCGGGCTCCAGCTCAGGACCTGAGCGGTGTTGGTTGGAAGCATGACTGTCGACTGTGTGCGGTAGAATTGGCGAAGGCGAATTATTATTAAAATTTAACGAAGCAAATTGAATCGCGTGAACGACTTTAAAGGAGCAAAGGACGAGAGGAATTTAACAAACAAAAAAAGGACTAAAAGTCTGCAAAATTAAATTTATGTGATTTATTTGTGGTTGTTCAAGCTCAGAGCTCCTTTTGGAGGAAGGAGTGGCGGTGATAGGGAAGAGTACGAGTATGTCCTTAGGGTGCTGTTTTTGTTATTCGGTCTGAGAGGTGATTAGTTAACGTGTGGGTGGGTTCTCGTGTATGTGTGTTTCTATAGCACGTTAAAAAGGACTCCATGTGTCTTTTCCAAGAACTTTTAAATAGCGCAATGAATAAATTGAAATTATTTTTAAGAATTTAATCGCATGGAAGTTTGTTTGGTTTCGGGATTTGTTTTTCTTTGTTTTCCCTACATACATATATCGTTGGCGGAATGTATTTGAAGAAGGAAACGGAAATACAACGCGATGTTTTCTGAGAAATCCAACATTAGGTTTTTTAGGAGGCATGTGATGAGTGTCTAATTTATTTTAGATTTTCCAAGGATTAAAACCAATTTCAAAGAGTGTTAAATTTTTGTTTGAATATTTTTTTTATAATTATGATTCTGATTTCGTAAAGGAATTTCGTCTTGGTTGTCGATGTGTTTTCAGAAATATAGAAAACAAGCGGGAAATTGTTATTCTTGTTTCTTGAGATTTGTGGTGTTTGTTGATTTTTACGTGGGAAGTTTGATAAATATAAAGCCGACCTTATATTTCCTTGAAATGGCATTTATGGAATTAACAGAAGAAATTTTGAAGAAAGGTCAAATGAATGTGCTGAATTTTAAAATTATTTTACATATTTCACATTCAAGAAATATGGTTTTTAATGTTAGCGTGACTCCATTTCCATCTCTATTGGGCAAGAATCAGAGCCTTATATACATTCTAAAAAAATTATTTATAAGTCACGAGGAATAGCGAACTTAAAAGATTCTTGGAATTCTTGACAAATCCAAACAATAACAGAGACGCTCTTAAAGAAGTTTAATTAGTCAACATAACCATTATTTTGAAAAGAAAAATGCCAAATTTTTTTTTTTTTTTTTCTTACAAATAGTTTGCAGAAAGGGATTTTTGCTACTTTAATAATCTTGATTAAACACAGTGAGGGCGGCGTTAGGAAAATAAGGAAAGGTATGTAAAATGAGATGATGATGTACATTTTTTTTTAAAGATTTACAAGTCAAAATGGGAGAAAAACCACAGCGCGGAAAGGCAATTCATATTCGCGTGGTACGACAAAATAAAGTATCCCAATAGTTGACACGTAAGTCCGTAGTTAAGTTTACTGCACTCTCGAGCTTAGATTGTAATTTAAGCATGGGACCAGATTATATTCCAGCTGTGTTTTTTTAAAAGAATGTGCAATAAATTTTTTGAAACCATTGTGCCACATATTTATTTTTATTTAATATATCAGAAGCTCTGGAGTAATGTTTGGAAAGAAGCAAGCGAAAAAAAACTTCTGCTACAAAGCAACCAAAAGCCTCATATAAAGACAGATTAATGAAACAAGCTAAGTAAAAGACTTATCATTAAACTAGCCTACCCACTCGGCGTTGTTCGGGTTTACCATACAAGTTCAAAAAACGAACCCGGCGTGTCGCCTTAGTTACTTCCTAAAAAATAAGCTATCCGCTTGTTAAATGATCCTAGCGCCACCAATGGGTGAATTAAAATGGCCTTAGTTACACCTTAACACATCAGCTATCTGCATGTAAAGGTCCCGTCAAAATCGGGGTATAAATAAGAATTTTCAAAAAAAAAAAAAAAAAGAATCAAGCGCCACTTGGGGGTAATGGAAAATAACCTTACTTGATTCAGACAATTTCAGCTTTCTGCCTGTGAAAATCCCGTTGAAATCGGTCCATAAATAAGGATTGTCAAAAAAAAACATCCCAGCGCCACCTAGTGGGTAATTTAAACAGCCTAAGTTACTCCCTAGAACATCAGCAATCCGCCAGTGAAAGTACTGTCAAAAGTGGTGCAGCCGTTTTCGAGATTACCCGGAAAAAACAGATAGAAAGACAGACAGATAAATAAAAATTTAAATTGTGCTTTTATAAGTACTGTATATACTTTCATATGCATCTAGTAAAATGCTGTTATGTTTATATTAAAAACAGAGAGTTCATTTTTATTTATGTGTATAGAGTATAGATATAGATGAGAGTTGAAAGACCAGCAAAATGATGATCGCCAAGGCTTCAACAAAGAAGATTCCTGTTTTTCCCCTGTGGGTTTGGGGTAAGAATAGGCCCACGGTATGGATATGCCTGCAGTAAAAGCCTGTTAAAATATCCTCCCCTATAGGTGCGGGGGCAGAATTTGCCTATTGTTGTGGGTGCCTGAGATAAGAGTCCTCTAATCACACCACCCTATAGAATCAGGTGAAGGAATAGTTCTATGGCTCAGGTTGCGGAGAGTAGAAGTCTTCCAAGATCAAAACAATTTAAGCGCTCTACACATGATCCTACATGAACGGTGTAATAACGTATAGTGGGCTAGGCGTAGTGGCAAGGAAGATTCCGGGTTTTCATTCCGATTGGCAGGATTCGGAGCTACTGCTTTTCTACTGGTTGGTGGGCTGTCGTTCCTTATTGGGTTGATCCCCAAGTTTGTGTTGAGCCATTCGGAAATGGGCGGGTTCGGATTTAGGTTTTAAATAGATACTATGTGTTAACAAAAGCCCCAGCTTATTACGTGAGCCTAGATCGATAGAAGCTGCTTGTTAAAATTGTGGTTGCCCTCCCCCCCCCGTGTGGGAGTATGATGGCGGCAGTGGTTATTTCAAATGCCGAAGCGAAGAAGTATTTTTGGTTTCTGGTAGGATGGCATGGCTTTGAAAGAAGTGGTTCACACTTTCTTATTTAAACTTCATACTGGGGTGCAGATAGGCTCTGCTCCTCAGTAAAAAAGATGGATTTACCATAATAAATACATTATTTGCAACTAGAGATGGCTTGACCAACCACTTTAGAAATAGGGTGGTTTTGACCAATCACTCTAAAGGCTCAAAGTGACTCCAAAGCGGGTAGGCTTACCGTGAGATTAAGCGGTAAGGGCAGGTGCTCACCTATAGTCTTTCCACAAGTTGTGCATGAAGGGCGATGGAAAAGACCTCCAATGTGCAAATTCAAATTTTGATAGGTTTTTTTGATACGAATTAGATATGTGACGGGTGATTTTTTTTGAGGTTAGGATTTTCATGCATTAGTATTTGACAGATCACGTGGAATTTCAGACACGGTGTCAAAAAGAAAGATGCTCAGTATGCTTTGACATTTTATCATGAATAGACTTACTAACGAGCAACGCTTGCAAATCATTGAATTTTATTACCAAAATCAGTGTTCGGTTCGAAATGAAATGAAAAAATGAAAAATGAAAATGAAAACAATGAAAAGATGAGGCTCATTTCTGGTTGAATGGCTACGTAAATAAGCAAAATTCGGGATGCATGGGCAGTTCTTGAACGGCTTCTGGTTGCTCTTCACTCCAAATGCGGCAATTTTGCTTATTTACGTAGCCATTCAACCAGAAATTAGCCTCATCTTTTCATTTTTTTCATTTTCATTTTTCATTTTTTCATTTCATTTCGAACCGAACACTGATTTTGGTAATAAAATTCAATAATTTGCAAGCGTTGCTCGTTAGTAAGTCTATTCATGATGAAATGTCAAAGCATACTGAGCATCTTTTTTTTTGACACCATGTCTGAAATCCCGCGTGATCTGTCAAATACTAATGCATGAAAATCCTAACCTCAAAAAAATTACCCGTTATAAACAAAAATTCTTAGAAATTAGACATTAAAGTGAGTGATTCTCGAAAATCAGTATCAAGGCTTTATAACGCGTAATAGGTCCTTGAGGAGAAAAGGCCTTGTGACTTTTACCTTAAACCATTCCTTTGGTGTCTGTTGTGAGGAGTAGAGTGGACCTACAATTTACCGCCTAGTCCAAACGACACTTTTTCGAGAAAAAAATTACTCTTGCAGAATTTGTTCTTTACAACGAGTATTAGTAAAATTTCCAGGGTACTCTTCAAAGAGATTTCTGATGCAAATCTCCGACAAAAAAAAAACAACCTTAAGCGTGTCACCTGCGGGCTGACTGTTTAAAACATCGACTATTTAAACCCACTTTTTACACAAACTGTGCAGTGGCAAATGATGCTATTATTTTTGTTATCCAGCACTCGGCATTTAAACGTTCATTCTCAATATTCAATACATTCTGCTATCTACTTTCTGCACTGAACCGAATGACCTGCAATACCCATATTAGTAATATTAATTTTTTTAAATGAATACAAATTTGGAAAAAATAATCTAATGTCCCAGAAGCAATCAAAAATTTTGGTCTTTTGTAAAAACTTGGCAAGCTGATCTGCTTGCAGAAAAAATTCGTAATCCATTAAACACCTAGACAGTTCTCAACTTAAGACAAACTCAAAATGTTGAATTCCGGGAACACGCTGCTATAACCGAGATAATTTTCGACTTCTTTTCTTCAGGTTATTTTGACATTCTACAGAGAACTTTTCCATTTTTTTTAGCTCAAAAATTAATGGTACCTGTCATATAACCGTTATGTAAAATCTAATTTTTCTCGAAAACGGCTCCAAGAATTTTTATAATAAAAAATCAGTGTACTACTTTAAGTAAACATTATATTTTGGCGAAAAAAAATTAATATGGTGGGTTAAAAACGGTACCTTCTATAGGATCGTTTTTTTTTCTTCGACTTTATCGAAAACTGGCGATCCGATTACTTTAAAAATTGATATTCAAGAAGATGTATTTAGTCTAAGTAATTTTGCATTAGTGTTTTTTCGAAAACTTTTTTTTTTGTATTATTAATAATTAATTTTTTTTTTTTTTTTTGAAAAATCAATATTTTGAAAACGGGTATGTGATTTTTTTCCATTTTGTTTTTAATTAAATTTATTTTTGTGCTTCAGTTTATATTCTTGAATTATTTTTTTTTTAATTTTTTTAAAATTTGATAACAAAAAACCGTTCTAACGATTTTGAAAAAAAATCACACTTTTTTACATTTCTTAAAGAAATAAAATGGCGTTCAAATAATTTCACTCAATATAATTTAATGTACTTTATTCGAAACAAGAGCTTTGATGTTCACTTTAATTTGCTTAAATTTTATTCTGCAATGTGCCTCTTTTGAGAAAATGATAAAAAATACTTCCAAGACTAAACTTTTGCTTAAGAGAGTGAAAAGAGTGTATCTCATTTAGCCTTTTGAAATCAACATTAAACTGTTCGCTTCTCTTACAGATACAGATTCACAACGCTCTAATAGAACGGTTTAGACCAAATACCACTAAGTCTTGACTCCTTAAGGAGATGTCGCCAAAATAAATTTGTTTATTTTTTTATTTACCAAAAAGAAGGTATGACAAATAACGTTCGATAAAATGTTTAAATCACCCCGAGGGCTAGTTATACCTGACTACAGAAAATAAGTCCGTAAAACTTGAAAAATAATAACGGCTTTAAGGGCTGAGCTAAGTAGTTTAAAAGGCCTTTATGCTAAGGTTTAGACTTCTTGTATTCCCAAATGATAATAAGACAAATGATTTTTGTATGTCATCATCCTTACTGTTGAAAATGCTGCTGAAGTTAAGAGTTATATAGTCACCCTGCAAATCTTGTAGTGCAGGATAACAGGAATGTGTTATTTACCACCGGTCTCCTTCTCATGCCTTACATCCTTTCAAACTGCTCATCCTCACCCTCCTATTATGACAATTAATAGGTATTTAGGTACCAGCAATTCTTCAAGTTACTAGAGTTAACTTTTTTATTGGACTTATAACCTAAGGTTATCCTTGGGATTTATTAAATTCTCGTGAACTAGAGTGCGGATCAAAGCGAAACTACTAGGAGAACTGTAGGAGTCTAAAATCCAACAGCCAGTTATTTCAAATATTCAAATTGAAATTCATATATATAATACCGGGCTTCACAGATCGACCGCAAGAGAGCGCACATAACTCATCTGCAATCAACCCACCATTTTACATATTTTTCATTTATTCATTTATTCTTTGTTTTTCCTTCAACCAAATAAGTTTTCACCTCTCTTGTAAGCAAATTCTTTTAAACAATACTTAAATAATTTATTTTTTCAATTAGTTATTTTACAAATTAATTGAGTAGCGTTTTTAATTAGAGTTGTAATGATAAATATACCATTAGTGTAACTTCTCCATTTGGCACTTCAGACCATTGTATCATTTCAGCTAATTTCTCATCCTCCGCACATCCAGTTAAAGAAAAACTTTCCACCAGGACCGTTTGGCAATACGAGAAAGCCAACTGGGACGGCCTGAATATTTTTTTCCGAAACTTTAACTGGTCACTATGCTTCCTCGATAGTGACATTGATGCCAGTACTGAAATGATCACAAATGTGATTCTTCTAGGGATGCGTGCTTTTATTACTAACAGAGTAAAAAGCATCAAGCCTAAAGAAAATTCCTGGTTTAATTCTGCGTGCAAAGAAGCTATCAGGCTCAAGGAAGTAAGTTTTCGATTTTACAAAGCCAACCAACCAATGAAAATCGGAAAAAGCACAAACAAGAAAGGAACTTATGCAACTCCGTTATTTAAAGAACCAAATTTTTGCATGACCAAAAATTACGGCAAAAAATTCTACAGTGTCCCAAAGGCAGTAAAAAGTTTTGGTTATTTGTAAAAATATATTCAAAACTCCTCAACATATTCGGTTCCAATCCTCATCGACAATGACTAACCAATTCTTTATTCTTCAGAAAAAGCAAAATTCACTGCTAGCTCTATGTTGCCCCTCCTGAACCTGAGAAGAGATGTTTCTATGGGACATGTTTTTTCCGCTCCCTCTTATAGAAGCAAGAGTTCCCAAAGATCTCGATATACACAAATCCGCTAGCCCGCATGGTTTACCCCCCATTCTTCTGAAGAGGTGTTCTTCCACATTGGCAAAGCCACTGCGTAAGCTTTTTCATCGCTCCTGCTCTTCTGGATTCTTTCCTAGAAGATGGAAAACAGCATTTGTCCAGCCTTTCCCTAAGAAAGGTGACCCATCCTCGTCTTCTTCCTACCGACCCATAGCACTGACATCCCTTCTTTCTAAGGTCATGGAAACACTGATTATCCGTCAGCTTAAGAAATATCTCGAAGACCAGAAGCTTCTCCTTGCCCGTCAGTATTGCTTCCGCGGCAACAGTTCCACTGGTGATCTGATGGCATATCTCACCGAACAGTGGAACAAATCTTTACATCGCTTTGGTGAAAGTAAGATTATTGCTTTTTATATCTCCAAGGCATTTGATAGAGTTTGGCATGAAGCTCTCTTATCGAAAATGCGTGCTTTTGGGATCGATAATACTCTTGTTCGTTGGATTAGAAGCTTTCTTCTGGACCGTTCAATAAAAGTTGTATTGGACGGATTGTTGTTTGATTCCCACAAAATAAATGCTGATGGAAGAAGTTTGTTGCCCCTTCTGATCTGACTACAATTTACAAAGAGTTTATACGCCCAAAACTCGAGTATAACTCCCACACCTGTGCAGGTGCTTCGCAAATAATGCTTCACCAGTTTGATAGAATGCAAAATCGAGCGTTAAGATTTATAGGAAATAGAACTGCCGCTGATACAATTGCTCCTCTCGAATACCGATGCAATGTTTCATGTCTTTCCTTATTTTATCGGTTCTTTTACAAAAAAAATGTTCACTCGAAGTACTCGTCTCGCAAGGAATGCTCATCAGTTCACCCTACAGTTCAATTTCGGACGTACCGTGATATATGGAGATTCTTTTTTAGCCGAACAACACGAATTTGGAATAGTTTACCCGGCGAGATTTGCCCTTGCCATTTTGATCTGCAAACATTCAAAACCAATGTTAATCGACACCTCCTATCTCTCCCCTCCCTATCTTCCTAATGCCCGCGCAGTGTGTTACATTAAAAGGGAAACAAATAGTCGTGCGCGCGTTGATTATAAAAAAAAAGAAAAAAGTTGTAAACAACCCTTCTAAAGAACCCTAAATGGAGTTTCTGTTATACTCAATACATATGCTTTTCTCAGTTTCCATATTTAGTAATTCTATTAACTTTTGCCTCAAAACTAATCAATCTAACTTTAATAAACCCATCAATCAAGTCCAATAATCAGTCAAAAGCATAAACCAACCTAAATCCTGAATCTATGAACATATCTCTCATATATTTTCAATCCGGTTCAAATTATTCCTTCTCCATTTGCATACATATTCCCCAAAAAAAAAAAAACCACAAATCCAAACACTCCTCTTCAAGGATCGATTAGCAAACTCCACTTAGGAAGGATATTCATTTCGACGATAAAATTAGAAGTTCCGATTCGTCGGTGATGATGGTGGGTATCCTTTTGTCTTAAGACGCAGCATAATTGCAGGATTATTATCTCACTAAAATGCTAAAACTTCTGCATGCTTCTTTCTCTCAGCAGGATCACACGCAGGACGAAAATTCGCTGCCTAATGACTTTAGGTAAACTCATAATCATTATTATTCTTCTTTGGTGCAATGGAGCGGCTATCAGTGTCAATATAATGCAAATGTGAGTCGGGATGGGATTCTGGAACACTATGGGAGTTTCATCTCTGCGGGATGCAAGGATGTCGATGGTTTTTGGTTGTTTTTTTTTTTTTTTAGTGTGGAGAGGATTTAAATTCTTTTTACTATTCATTGAGTTTTGGTCTGCGGATTCTCTTTGTGCGTCCTTTTTGGCAGTCTTGGAGTTTTTTTTTTCCAACGGAAGAATAAATTAAATTGAACTTGCTCCTGCTCCTGCTCCGCTTTTGGAACTGGTTGCCCTGTTTTTGGTGCTTACATTGAATTGCAAAAATTCCCTTTACAAGTTAAGAATGTTTTTGGGGGAGGTGGTAGGAAATGGTGAAGGGCTGGGGATAGTGTTGCGAGCATGTGTGTGGATTTGACGGTGTGGCATTGCAAGAGTGAGTCATTTCTTTTTTTTTTTTGTAGAAGATGGATTCGATAAAATTCAATTTGGCTACATTTTCTCTTTTCTCGTCCTTCTTACATTATTATTATTTTTTTTTTTTTTACATGTTTTGCAATTCTGTGGGAATCGTTTATTTTTATGAAATTGAATTGATGGTTGCTGACACGTGTACTCAAAGTGAATTCGTAATGCCAAATGTGGTAGGTGTAAGCGCTGTTTGCAATACATAATTTATTCGTAAGAGGGACAGATACAGGGTAGGGAATGACAACTCTGTATGAATGAAGGTGCCTTTTAGGAAGCTTATATTGGAGAAGCTTATTTGGTGCCATTTATATGCTACTATTGTAAGTACCGCACACTATTGTTGCATGAAAAAATATTTCCTTGGAAGTATTGATCTTAAATCTTCAAAAAATTTAGTAATTTCGGAAGAAAGAAATATTAAATTCTCCAAGTTTGAGGGGTTATTTCATTTTGCGTTTGGGGGGTTATTTCGTTGGGAGGTTATTTCCTGGAGCCGTCTTGGGGCTTGAAATTTTTGAAAAAAAAGCAGAAAAAAAATCACTTGAAATTTTGTTAATCAGTTAAAAATCAATAGTTAAAAGGTTTTTTTTTGAAAAAAATAGGCAAGCCATTTAATTTGTTTTATTGTTTTGAATGTTAAGGAAACATTTTTTTTAAAATCGTTTGACTAGTTTTTTTCAAGAAACGGTTTTTTTTGAAAAAAAAAACTTTTCGAAAACATACTCCATTTTTTTAAACAAAAAATTAAAAAAAAAACTCAAAAAAATTCATTCATTTTTTTAATTATATTAAGAGTTTTCTTGAAAAAAACTAAGAATGCTATGAAATTCGAAAACTAAATATCTATCCAGGAAAAAAAATATTGAAAAACGCTTGACCAGTTTTTTTAAAAATCCTTTTTTTTTTAAAAAAACTTTTCGAAAAAATATTTAATTTTTTTTTAGTAGATTATTATAAGGAAATCTAAGGCTTTCTTCTGGGAAAATTATTTTAAAAAAAAATCAATCAACCCGTTTTCAAAATATTTCGAAAATCATTTTTTTTAGAAAAAATATAAAAATTGAAAGAAAAAGTTTTTGAAAATTTTGAAATGAAATATTAATTAAATTATAAATGACTTCCTGTGTGCAAAATTTTATTGAAATCGGGATAATGACTTACGATAAGCCCGCATTTGAAAAAAAACCCGTTCTATGAGAGGTGCCGTTATAGAACATATTTCGACAAACTCATTCTTATTAAAAGAAGTATTGTTGTAAAAAAAAAAATAGCACCCTGAAAGTTTTATCAAAATCGTTAGAGCCGTTTTCGAGAAAATCAAATTTTTTTGTTAAAGATTGTATAGCGGGAAAAAGGAAAAACACTCCCCGAGATACTACCAAATAAATACTAAATACCAAGATTGAGGCAAATCGACCAATCCGTTTAAGCTATAGAGGTGCGAACAGACAGACAGACAGACGGACATGTTTGATTTTTTTTGTACTACCTATAAACGCAAGTAAAGTTCTGGAGACAGAACGGAGCCCTGGGGCATACTAGCATTTATTTTTTCAAATGCCTTGGAGATATCAAGAGCAATAATCTTACTTTCACCAAAGCGATGTAAAGATTTGTTCCACTGTTCACAGATATGCCATCAGATCACCAGTGGAACAGTTGCTGCGGAAGCCATACTGAGCCATGGAAAAGCTTTCGATCTTCGATATATTCCTTAAGCTGACGGTTAATCAGCGTTTCCATGACGTTAGAAAGAAGGAAAGTAAGTGCTATGGTTGGTAAGAGGAGGGGAAGGAAGGGTCATCTTTCTTAGTGACAGGCTGGACAAATGCTGTTTTCCATCTTCTAGGAAAGAATCCAGAAGAGTAGGAGCGATGAAAAAGCTTACGCAGTGGCTTTCCCAATGTGGAAGAACACCTCTTCAGAAGAATGGGGGGTAAACCATGTGGGCTAGGGGATTTGTGTATATCGAGAGCGTTGGGAACTCTTGCTACTATAAGAGGAGGCGGAAAAAACATGTCCCATAGAAACATCTCTTCTCAAGTTCAGGAGGGGCAACGTAGATCTAGCAGCGAATTTTGCTTTCTCTGAAGAGTAAAGAATTGGTTAGTCATTGGCGATGAGGATTGGAACCGACGGACAGTGCAGAATTTTTTGCCGTAATTTGTATCATGCAAAAATTTGGTTCTTTAAATAACGGAGTTGCATAAGTTCCTTGCTCGTTTGTGATTTTTCCGATTTTAATTGGTTGGTTGGCTTTGTGAAATCGGAAACTTACTTCCTTGAGCCTGATAGCTTCTTTACACTCACAGTTAAACCAGGACTTTTGTTTAGGCTTTTGACTCTGTTAGGAATAAAAGTACAGGGGTGCGTAGAATCACATTTGTGATCATTTCGACACTGGCATCAATGTCACTATCGAGGAAGCATAGTGACCAGTTAAAGTCACGGAATAAAATAGTCAGGCCTTCCCAGTTGGATTTTTTTTAACTGGATGGGTGGAGGATGAGAAATTAGCTGAAATGACACAATGGTCTGAATTGCCAAATGGAGAAGTTATACTAATGGTATATTTATCAGGGTAAGAAGTAAAAAACAAGTCAAGAGTATGGGCGGCCTGCCCAGCAACATCCATTATACGCGTTGGCACATCGATCAGTTGGGTAAAGTGATGTAACCCGGCAAAGAGCTCTACATACCTTTCTTCGGGTGTTGTCTGACCAGAATAGCGGAGCCCATGTAAATTGTGTACATTCGAAGGTGTTTAGTTACGGTTGGACCCAATATGCTTCGCTGTTTTCGGGATCCAGAAAATGTGTGTTACACCCAATCAACGTCGGGTGAGTCAGCTAGTTAAGAATAAACTTTGAAATTGTAAGTAAATTTCAAATAGTGGAAAGTTTTCGGTTGATAAAAATAATATAGAATTTGTTTTATCAAAAATCGGACATTCAGTAGTGAAAAAATATGTGTTTAAGTCCCTTGCAACATTTTTTATGTACACTACATTGGATTGAAAATGGAGCTGAATACCATGGAGTTGCATTCACGTACGGAATAAGCAAAGTAATAATCTGCAGAGTAGTAGACATTAAACCCAAATCTACGCACGACATTAAACATACTTCACTTAAGCCAACCAACATGTGCACATAGAAACTGGCAATGTTATGACCTAAGACCTTACCAACATACTGCAATATTCAGGGACTGCAACACAATATAGGCTTTACGAGTTTGAGGCGCCTCGAGGTTGCATTTATTGCCACAGTAGTCATGCATACAGGTGAATTACTCTGTCGTCCGTCGTTGTCGTTCTGATAAGCAAAGCGCCAAGGGCTTTTGCAGGATATACCTTTGGACAAACAAAAGGAGCAGCAAGTATGTCATTGAAGGTGTCGGGCATTATGACCTAAACAAACGCAAAAACACAAGTGACCAATTTTGTAACCCAAGACCCCTATTAACCATCATCATAATCATCGTTGTCGTTGTCGCCAAATATGATCCTTACTCTATATATGTATCCAGGAATTCAAATGGCTGCTCCTTGTCGTCCTAGGAGTTTAACATTATGGCATCGCATCAAGGTGTATCTGGGTCTGTATTTTCCCGGTGTGGTATGGCATGTTTGTGCAAATATCCAATTATATCGTCGGGTTAGGTGAAAATGCAACGCATCCTCTGGAATGCATTACATTAATATGCGAGTAATGTGCACTATGTGTGTTTAGGTTGAGTTACCACTCTCCGAGGGCTATATGGAGGGAACTAGCAGCAGGTTATTCATCAAATTATAGTAGCTTCCATCGGCTCCAGTGTTCCCACTTTAATGAACATTTTAATTTTTATAAACCAATTTCAACCTAAACTTTCCCTATTGATTCCTCATATCAATTGGACTATATCCAGTAAAAATAACGTAGTTTATAGTGGAAAGTTTGGTGCTTTCCACCCAGTGTACCCAATTTGATGAAAATTTAATTTTTTTATAGAATCTTTCTGAAGTCATCTGTCATATAAACTGGACTATATTCAGCAAAAATCGTATTAGGTAGTGGAAAATTGCCAACATTTTCAGTGCTACCACTTTAAAGAAAATTGTTTCCTTTTACAAAGAATTTTGTTGTTTCATAATTGTTTTTTAATTTGTCATTTAGCTTGCACCGTATTTTTTTGCCAGTATTCCCATTTTGATTTGAAATTTTTTATGATGTCCAATTCATCATTTTTATTTCATCTTATCTGTAATCTCAAAAAGTGTCAACACTGCGTCAATAGTGTAGATTATTGTTCTTAATCTGAAACCATAGTGCGGGAGCTGAGATGAGATGACAACACTAAAACAGCAGCAGAAGCAGCACCAACAGCATCCAGCCTTCAATGTACGTATCCTGTTGTCCGACAGTGTCGATTGTGGGCGCCCAATGTGCTGGTAAGTTAATGCAAATAAACAAATAGGCATCATCATCTACACATTGCTGGCGGTTAGTCGGTTGCTTCCACAAACCATGCTGCACACGCTATATGCTAGGACACGCAGTGCAATTAGGCTCCTGTGCGTACAGTAGTGTGAATTCATTACCATAAGTAGCTGGATGCTGTAATTCAATCGTCTCTGTTCTCTCGCCTCACGTTTCCCTTTGTGTTAAAATGGAAAATGTTGCACTTTGTTTTAATGCAACTGGGATATCTGCGACAGGAATTCTGCAACGCACATATGTATGTAAACAAAACGCAGCACTTCAAAGTGATGTATGTGCGTGTATCCTGTTAATGAGGCGTCATCAGGGAGCAGCAAATATCATGCGTCCATAGAAGAGTAGAGAGAGAGCAAGAGCTTGTTGTTGGAGTTACCGCGGGGACTTTTTCGCAGCCGGAAATCATCAGTTTTGGAAATTTTTGGTAAAATTTCAAAATGCACTTTGTTCAGCATTTGCACTCAGCAGAGATGTCATTAGCAGTCAGCGAGCAGACGTCACAAATTGACAGCAATTGCATTAGCTGGTACTACATAATATGAGTTCGGGTATCGAAGTGCAGAGGTTGCAGCAATCTATTTCTGAATCCTAACTCATTAGGTTTGACGTTTTTACAATTATTTGCAATTTATTTACGAGTGCAATGCTTTTTAACAAATGGGGATCATCTTGGTTTTGTGGTGGTGGCAAGTTGATGTTGCATCTGTTTAGTGAATATTGGGCATCGAGGAAATAATCTGTGATAAGAACGACATGTGGGATTCTAAGTGAATTCCCTGGCTTAAGCTGTCTACGGTTCTTTTAAATAAAAAAAAATTTAAATTGAATTAAATCTTTGTTTAGCACATAGCGACTGGACAAGTTAATGTTTCAACCACCAAAGTCTCGATCTTTCTCTTTGATGTCCATCAGCTCTTTATGATGCAGCTGTACGAGGAGCTTTTATTTTTTACTCTTTTTAGCTTGATCTGTGTGGCTTTACAGTACAGCTCAAAGCCAAAAAGTTCCACGTTGTATATACTTGTCCACTCATCATATATGGGACTAAGAATCACGCGTAGATTTTTTCTCTCAAAGCAACCTAAAACTTCTTTATCCACATTGTGTATTCTTTACATGCTACACCATTCAAAAGAACTATGATGTTGAAGGTCTAATAAAGGGAAACTCTAGTTGCCCAAGAGATGGCTTTGCTCTTGCGATTGTCAAGAGTTACAGCTGGTTGATCTTAGATATAGGAGATATCGAGAAGACTAATGCCTGCATAAAAATAAACTCATAGTGCATACTTCTAATTATGTTATTGCCTACAACTTTGAAGAGTATGCCAGCTAGGCCATTGGCTACGGCGGTTTTGTTGGTCATAAACTTAAATACAGCTAGCTTTCGAACATTATTCCAACAGTAAGAGAGCTCACCATTTTCTTAATTCCGCGGTTTACATGATCCCTTTTTTCCCTTCTCAGATGCCGTTTCTCTTTTCTCTTCTCCACAATGCTTCTGTTTAGCTGCTGATTGGCCCCTATCAGTGTGGTTTCAGACCAGGAAAGTCCACAATCGATCAAATGTACACACTACGGCAGATCCTGGAAACTACCCAAGAATTCCAAATCGATACCCACAACCTCTTTTTCGATTTTAAGGCCGCGTACGATAGCATTTATAGAGATGAGCTATACAGAGCCATGCCAGGTTTTGGCATCCCCACAAAACTCGTCCGAATGTGCAGGATGACGATGGAGAACACTCGCTGCTCCGTTAAGGTTGGTACTGACCTCAAAGAAGCTTTTGACGTCAAAAACGGATTCCGACAAGGTGATGCGCTATCATTCCATTTCTTCAACTTAATACTTCAACAAAAATTGTTTTTAAGTCTATGCAATTGCTAGCATACGATGACGACATAGCCATCATTAGCAGAACTCGACGAGCTGTCACTGGAACGTTTGCTAGCATTGAAGCTGAAGCGGCTAAGATGGGACTAGCAGTCCATGAGGCCAAAACGAAGTACCTGCTGTCCACAAAACGGGACAAACAACACCGGCGGATTGGACAAAACATCACAATAGACAGGTACAACTTTGAGGTAGTTAGGGACTTTGTGTACCTCGGATCCGCTATAACATCTGACAACAACATCTCGTCAGAAATAAAGCGAAGAATTACTCTTGCCAATCGCTTTTTCTATGGGCTAGGAAGGCAATTGAGTAGCAAAGCCCTCTCTCGAAAGACAAAGGAGACTCTGTATAAGACCCTAATCATCCCAGTCCTGCTCTATGGCTCCGAGGCATTGACTCTATCTAAAGCGGATGAAGATATTCTTAGTCGTTTCGAGCGTAAGATTCTTCGGAGGATTTTTGGCCCTCTCTGCGTAGGTCATGTAGAGCGAATGGACAACAGTGCTCCGGTTCGCAGGTTCTTCGATTCCATCCCAGAGGGTAGACGCAGTCAAGGAAGACCTCGCCTTAGGTGGCGCGCTCAAGTGGAGGACGACCTCAACCAACTTGGAGTGCAAAACTGGAGGCAGCTAGCCAAAGACCGAGCTGGCTGGATAGGCATGTTGGTTGAGGCCCAGGTTCGTCCCGAACTGTAGCGCCCCCTAAGTAAGTAAGTAAGCAAACTTGTGCACAAAAATAATCTACATTTAAAGACAAAATTAAAAAAAGATTCACCTACCATTTTTTAAAATATTGATTTTTTTAAAAAAAATTAAAAAAAATTATTAAAAAAAAATCGAAAATATTTTAAATTTAGCATTTTAAATAAGAAAAAAGAAAAAACACACATTGATTCCACAATGTAAATATAAATACATTAATTTTGTTATTTTATAAAGCTAAACCCTAAACCGACACGTTTCGTCTTCTTACGATATCATCAGGGCACTAACATAAGCAATGCATTATAAGGGGATTAAGTGAACCATATACGTGATATGGTCTTTGTTTTTGTTTTTTATGATGACAATTATTTGACATAAGTACCTACATGGAGAAAAATTACAACAATATGTAACAGATTTTACCATAATTGTATTAAACGATTTTAATTTTTTGATTGTTAATTTAAAAAAATAAAGACAATATATAAAACAAAATTAAATAAAATTTAAGAATTTAACAGTGGACTGTTATTTTTCTATTTGGCAATTCAAAATATTTTTGGATTTCTGTTTATTTATATCATGGTCTTCACATTTGTCCAACACTCGACCAGATGGAAGAGTAAATTTAAATAACTTAAGCTACCTACATCTTCTTAAATATCAATTTTGATTGTAATCGGATAAACAGTTTTCAAGAAAGTCGAAGAAAGAAAACCGTTCATATGGCAGGTACCGACAATAGTACAAGATTTTTTTCATTAATTTTTTGAGCCGTTTCCAAGAAAAATAAGCTTTTACTTAGCGGTTATATGGCAGGTACCGTTAATATTTGAGCTAAAAATAAAATTTAAAAAACTCCTTTGTAGAACGTCAAGTTCTAAATTAGAAGATGATTCGCCCAACCGTTTAGGCTACAGTCCAAAATACATCCGTAGAGAGAGACAAACAGACAAACAGAGGGACAGAATTTTGTCAGTAACTCAAATATGTTTCTCTATTATCTGTAATGCCATGTTTGATTGTTATTTTATTTTTTGTTTCTGCGCGAATGCATAACTATTAGCATTTTAGTACCAGTAATCGGAAGTAAGACTATTAAGGGTAAGGGAACATTAAACTGTTTACTCGATATTTGTGACTTTTATTCGTTTGAAAAAAGTAAGTAAAATTGTTTTAAGCGAAATAATTAAAACGCCATATTATTTTTTTTTAATGTGAAAAAAAGTGTGAACTTTATACAAATTCTTAGAAGCGGTTCTTAAATAAAACGTTTTTTTTAACCTGATTTAAAAAAATAAAATAAAAAATATGTATGAATGCAAACTTATGCAAAAAAATGACTTACATTTAAAAAAAAAATAAAAAAAATCAACTATCCGTTTTTAAAATTTTGATTTTTTAGAAAAAAAATTTAAAAATTAATAAAAATTAAAAAAAGGTTTTCGAAAATATTTTAAAGTGAAATTACGTAGCTGCCTACGTCGTCCTGAATATCAATTTTTTTAATCGTATAACCAGTTTTCGAGAAAGTCAAAGAAAAAAAAACCGGTCCTTTGGAAGGTACCCTTTTTAGCCCACCATCTTAAATTTATTTTCGTCAAAATATAAGTCACACCTTCAATAGTACACTGATTTTTTGTTCATAAAAAATAGGCTTTTATTTAACGGTTATATGGCAAGTACCGTTAATATTTGAGCTAAAAATTAAACTCCTCTGTAGAATGTCAAAATATGTAACCTTATCTTTCAAGTTTGAAGACGATTGGTCTAACCGTCCAGGCTGTAGTTCAATATAAATCCGTACAGACAGACGGACACAGCCAGACAGATAGAATTTTGGCAGTAATTCAAATATGTTTCTCTATCATCGCAATACCATCTTTGATTGTTATCTCAAAATTTTTATTCTGCACGAATGCATAACTTGCATTATAGAATTATAGTAGGGTAGGGCGGGGCTAGTTGGACCACACGAATTTCTCAGAAACCGAAAGCACCACAAAAACATGATTATACGCTAACACAGCGACAGCATGCTCTCATAGCAGCACATGCCAAACCGGTTTTAGTTGCATTGTGTATTCAGAAGCGAAACCACACACAATTTGTGTTTTTCAAGGGCAAAAGTAAAAATACGCTCTATTTTTTCTTTTATTTTTATTGTGAAAAACCTGAATTTTCTCTTGAGGTAAGGTTTTATTTATCAGTGAATATATTGTATTATTATATTTTGTGTGTTTAATTGAATTGTTTTCAGGGCTTTTGTATTTATGATTAAATATGTTCATCAAACTAGGAGCTGGGCTAGTTGGACCAGGTAAGTTTGTGGAGAAAGTTAATGCTCCTAGCATAATTTTTATTTTTTATCAGTTTCAGCTTTTACCGCTGCAATAATGTAGTCTGTTGCTCAGCAAACTGGTCCTCATGTTGTTCTTGAGAGATCTAATGAGAATGCCGCTGATGACTCTTTACCGTCAACATCTGGAGGAACAGGTACATTTTCTCTGGAAGTGGTTTTACCATTTCCAAAAGCAGCAGCCAGAAAGCGAACACTGAAAAAAGAAGGAAAAGACGAGCTGCAATTTTAACTGACACCCCGGAAAAAGATGCGTTAAAAGACGAACAAAATCGCAGTGTCCAAACCCAAAGTCAAAAAACAAAAAAAGAAAAAAAAAAGCAGAAAAGTCCAAATAAAAAAAAAAAAAATTGCAAAAATCAAGTTTCGACGAAGAAGAAGAATACTTCTGCCTTCTGTGCATGGAATCATTTTAAGAAAGTTTGCCGGGTGAGGAGTGGATTCAGTGTCATATTTGCCGAATGTGGGCACATACTACATTTTCAGTAGCTGGAAGTTGGCCTTTTGTTTGTGTTAATTGCAACAGCGATTATGATTCTTAATTATTTAAATTAAGTAAGCGGCAACTCTGTTTGTATCATCAAGTGTATTCTTATCGCTCCATCAATATCTTAATTTATCATTCGCCTCAGGCTATAATAATTATCAAAACTATTTTTAACAACTTAGTTAAGTTAACTGTGTATTTAAATAGTGAATTCTGGCTGTGTTAACTCGCTTTAGTGCACTTTTGAACTTTTATGTAAAAACACTTTCAGTAAATGCAAATTGTCCTGTTACTCCCATATGAACAACGTGTATAATTTAATTCCCAAATCCTTGTAGAAATCAATCTTAAGCCAAGATATTTATATTGGGTATGGTGCATGCTTCAAGAAAAGGGGTAAAGATTTTTTGTGCATAAATCATTGGTCGAGTTATTTGATATATACTGAAAATAAGTTTATTTCTGTATTTGACATTAATTTTAAGGGTTGCCAAGTACCCTTTTTATATTTTTTTTATTTAAAAAAAATATATATATTTTGTTTCAATGAGTAAGAGTGACTAGACGTATTGATAATCTCGTCCGGCTAATTTTCAAATTTCTATCTGAACTCTGCCTTAATTTTGAGTTAAAATATAAAAACAACTGCTGTCATACTATTGCGTTCTGTTTTACTTGCGAGTTTTATCAACTAATCGATTTTGTAAACTTAATATTAATAATAAAATAAATTATATAAGTTCGATGGCGGGTAAAACGCGATCTGCGGATAAAGAGAAGCAGTCAACGGTTACACCAAGGGCAGGGGGAGTTCAAACTGCACAAATACAAACAAATACACCAAAGCAATACACTACACCTGTAGGAAAACAAGGAAATATGGGCAGTTCAACTTCGGGTTCCTTTAAATCCGTCCCAGGTATGTCACTTATTGATTTGGAGGAAAGATTTTCTTTGCTGACACGAAAAATAACAGACCAAATCTCTACGGAAATAAATCTTTTGCGTAAAGATATAATAGATCGAATATCGCTTATTGAAGACCGTTTAGCTACACATGCACAAGATTTCAACGCTGCTCTTAAAAATCTGGAATGCCGTCAAGAGAAAACTGATCTCAAATTTCAAAAGACAGAGGAATCTCTTCATGGACAATTAGCTACACACACAAAAGATTTCGACGCTGCTCTTAAAAAGTTAGAATGCCGTCAAAAGAAAACTGAGATTAAGCTTAAAGATGCAGAGGAATCTCTTCAAACTCTACAATCAATAGAAATTGAGACACACATTGATAAAACACAGGTGCTCGAAGGGGAAGTGGCCGATTTGGAAAAACGATGTGATGCATTCGAGCGACGTGAAATTGGAGCCGACGCGATCATATTTGGTGTACCACAAATGCAAGACGAAAATTTGAAGGCAATATTTAATCACCTTTGTCATATCATTGAATGCATTCCGCCAACACTGAATGCAATTTTTCGCTGTCATAGAGCTCACCGAGCTAACGGACCGACTAACATGGATAAGACAGACACACCCATTATAGTCAAATTTCACTCTCCGAAAGAAAGAAACACCGTTCTGCAAGCAGTTGCTCTCTTTTCCAAAAACCATAGGCAACTTTCTCTCGAAGACGTTGGTATCAAAGCTGAAAATAAAAAAAACATCTATATGTATGGGAGCATGACCCGCAAAAATCGAATACTTTACCAAAAAGCTTCACGTCTCAAGCACAACAAACAGCTGTTTTCTGTTTTTACACATCTGGTTTCCGTCTATGTGAGAAGGAGTGCAAATGCAAGGGGTATTTTAGTGGAGAATGATAGAATGCTGAATATTATAGCCACGAGTAGTCAGACTGAAGAAGAAGAGGAACAACAACAACACCAACAACAACAACAACAATTATTATGATTTTCACCACTCAACAATTATTATTAAAATATTTTTGTTTTGATTATGTTATTTATTTACCATTTATTCTATCTTTTGCTTCTTTCTCTTGTAATTCTTTTATTATTGTAATGATTTTGCTTGATTTATTTTTTAATACCTGTCCCTTTGTATCAATGTTATTGCTTTGGAAATTAGATGAGGTGCCTGTGATCGATCTATGTGTGTCGCCTGGTTCTCCTATGTTGATATAAAAAAATGGATTTAAATGATAGCGGAGTGACCTCCATGGGCAATAGTAGCGATATAATATTGCGATCAATGGTAAGGGTGTTTTGTTGTCGCAGGCAGGGGCTTAAAGTTTGTCATCTTAATGCACAAAGCTTGCTACCAAAAGTAGATGAATTTAGAGAAATATTTGTTAATTCTAAAGTTGATGCGATCTGTGTGTCGGAAACTTGGTTTTACCCAGATATAAAGGACGCCGTATATGCTTTAAATGGTTACAAAATTTTTCGATCAGATAGAAGCAATCGCATTGGTGGAGGTGTAGCTATTTATGTAAGAGAAGGTCTGAGTTGTAAGCTGAAATGTAGTTCACCCAACGGATGTCCGATTGAATACCTTTTTGTAGACATTAATTGCGGAGGAAATTGTGTTCGTTTAGGTAGCGTTTATAGACCTAATAGGACTGTTGAATTAACACCATTATATTCCATAATGGAAGAGTTTTCAACCACAGTGAGTGATGTTATTGTATGCGGGGACTTTAACAGCAATATTTTAGTAGAAAATCATCTTACTGAAAACATGATGGCTTTTGATCTACATTCAGTAAATACCCAAATGCCTACTCATTTTACCAATACATCAAGTACCCTTCTGGATTTATTTTTTGTTAATAATACTAACAAGGTACTTTTTTATGATCAAATATCCGCACCCGCTTTTTCAAAGCATGACCTCATCTTTCTTACATTTGACTTCAATATTAATATTCGTTCCAGTTCGACAACTTATAATTTCCGAAACTTTAAAAATATAGATAGTGCTGCTCTTGAAAATCATATTCGCGTCATTCCTTGGAATCTCATTTACGGTATGACATCGCCTGATGACCAAATTGAGTTTCTTCATAATAATGTTAATTACCTTTTTGATACACACGTTCCAATATCAACCGGTAGGGTGAAGTCAAAGGCAAGTGCTTGGTTTACGAATGAAATTCGTTTGTTAATCATTCAAAGAGATGAAGCTTACCGTCTATGGAAGCGTTTCCGTATAGAGGAGCATTTTCGTGCTTACAAAGATAAAAGAAACAAAGTTGTTCGTGAAATAAGAATTGCAAAAACACAGTTTTATTCCAATCAAATTAATCCTAATATAGATGGTCGAAAGATGTGGAATAATCTCCGTCGATTAGGGATAGGCAAGCAGAAATTGATCTGCACAAATGACTTTGATAGCAACGAGCTCAATCGCAATTTTTTGTCGATTCCAGATACTGATCCCTCCTATGGTAACAGAACCTTTTCAAGTTCTGCTGTCTCTACGGATGCACCTTTTTCCTTCACAAGAATAGAGAGCACAGATGTAGTGGAAAGCTTTTTAAACATAAAGTCTAATGCTGTAGGAATTGATGGAGTTCATCCGGTCTTTATGAAAGCTATACTTCCGATATTGCTTCCGTATATTACGCACATAATAAATACTATTCTAATGACCAGTGTTTTTCCTTGTCAGTGGAAAAAAGCAAAAATAATACCGATACCTAAAAATTCAACTGGTGAGGAATTCAGACCCATATCAATTCTTCCTTATCTATCCAAAGTTTGCGAACGAATAATGCATAAACAAGTTAATGAGTATCTTATACGTAATAAACTTTTGGTTTCTGTTCAATCTGGTTTTCGTGCCACACATAGTTGTACCACTGCACTTTTGAAAGTAGTAGAAGATATAAGAGCAAAATTAGAGGAGGATAATGTTACTTTTCTTATTCTTTTGGACTTTTCAAAAGCATTTGATAAGGTTGAGCACTCTATCCTTATTGATAAGTTACGTCAATGCTTCAACATGTCTTCTTCGGCTGTAAAGTTATTCTCGTCTTATATTAGAGGGAGAGAACAGGCTGTATCCCTAGGAAATACATTATCAGAATTTCTTCCTTTGGTACAGGGTGTTCCACAAGGATCGATTTTGGGCCCACTCTTATTCTCTCTTTATATAAATGATATTCAAAGCACAATTTTGAACTCATCTAAGCATTTTTATGCTGACGACATTCAAATTTATAAAATTTGCCCCCTTGGCCTTATCGAGAACTGTGTATATGAGTTGAATGAAGACCTTAAAGGCATCTCGATGTGGTCGTTAAATAATGGTCTCTCACTCAATCCGAAAAAATGTAAGTGTTTGGTCATATCAAGAAAGAAGCTAGAACTTTCTTATTTTCCAGAAATTAAGCTCGATTGTTCACCTATTGAATTTGTTGAAAGTTCGAAAAACTTGGGTCTGGTATTCAACAGGACATTAACGTGGAATAATCACATAAATGGGATTGTGGGCAAAGCATATGGAGTTCTTCGAACTTTATGGACGGCTCAAAAGTTTACACCACCAAGAACAAGATTAATTCTCGCTAAATCCTTAGTTATTCCAGTTCTCATTTATGGCTGTGAAATATTTAACAACTGTGATACTGAATCTAAAAGGAAGCTTCAAGTTGCATTTAATAGTACTCTTCGATACGTTTATAATTTAAGAAGATTTGACCATATCTCGCATTTGGAAAACAAGTTATTGGATATGTCCCTTTTCAATTATATAAAGTTTCGTACTCTGCTTTTATTGTTTAAAATCATAAAAACGAGGCAGCCGATATATCTTTACGAAAAAATCCGGTTTTCGGCATCCAACAGATCTGCTTGTTTAATTTTACCACAGTTTACTTGCCTAACATCCGAAAGGCAATTTTTTATTTCTGCTATACGCCTTTGGAATGCACTTCCGCGCAATTTGAGAGAGCTAAGTGACACGCATCGATTTAAGAACGAGATAAGGCTGTTCTTCACTAACCAAAGCAATCAATTTTAACTTTACCCCCCTCCTCCTTCCCCTTTCCCCTCCCACACCATCTGATCAAGCAAACTTAACTAATAATTTAATTCAAAGTAATTTCTTTTTGAAAATTTTAAATTTAGATACATTTTAAAGTATAAAGATTGTCAGATTATGAAATTAATTGTTATCTCAACTTTTTTTGGTTTTCTTTAATTTTTTTTTTAATTGTGTTTTCTTGTTCTTCGTATACTTATAAACTAATTATCTTATATTACCTTATATATCTTATTTTAATACGTAATATATTGCAACTTATAATTGTCAACTTTTCACAGACTAAAAAGTGTACTCTTATTGTGAATTGAAATATATATTAAATTAAATAAGAAAATAAGAAAAAAAATTTTTTTAAACCTTAATTTAAAATGAAGTATTTTTTATTTTTTTATATGTTATTATTAAATAAAGTATTTTTTGTTATTTTTTTACGTTTTTTTTTGACTGTCTTAAATAAAATTCTTTAATTAATTTTGGATTTGTTGTCCTTTGTAGAACTTGCTTTCCACTTTTCAGGGCTAGGTCCAACTAGCCCCATATGCCGGTCCAACGTGGCCCGCTATAAGGGCAAGTTGGACCACCTGGACTTGATTCATATATATAACATATTTCAAATGTTTTAACACTTCATTTAGAAGCCAGAATCCCATTCTATCTTTTAATGCCAGCTTTATGATTGTACTTATGAATAGTTTGATATTTATGAGACTTCAAGTAAAAAGTTATCCAACTAGCCCCGCCCTACCCTACCTATAATCGCAAGTAAAAAGTCTTTGGTGAATATAAGATTCATCCAGGATTTTGGTAAAATTGTTTGAATGATTTTTTTACTCACAGAATATTTAAAAAAAACTACTTAATTTGTTGGTTAATTAAGTTCCTTAAACAACATGCATATTAATATTTATGAATGTGTATATGTATATGTAGGAATTTTAGAAATAAGAAGTTTTATATGGGATAACACAAGAATGCTTAACCAAATCCTCCAAAAACCCACCCGCATTAATTATTTTGAAATTTATAAATAAATAGAAATGCATTTTCTCAGAATTCACTTTTGATATTTGCATCACTTCAAAGATTGTTTTGACTTGGCAATTCAATTAATAACAAACATAAACTTCAAACGTCAACACAGGTGGCTTTATTTGAAATGCAAGACAAGTCCTTTGGCCAAAATAATTAATTAAACCTTAACCACACAGTTCCCAGTCCCACAGGAAATGCTTTCTCTCCCAGCATCTTTCTACCCAAAGACTTGATCGATGCACTTGAATAAATCAAGTCGCCTTCACTTACTGCAGTTTGCTCCTTAAATTACAACATTGTTGTCCAAAACCAACATACAATGACATCTTCCAATATAATTCCATATCCTTGTCATAACATTCATACCCACATCAGAGAAGATATCTAACACATCCACACCACGCACACACACTGATTCTCAAGTTTCAATATGATAAGTCTTAAAATAAAACAGTTTATTGAGTTAAATAAGCCCGTTCCGTTGAATGCCCCTCAAGCAAGACCCAAATGCCAGAATCACTCCCATTACTGATTTTTAATTAAAACACAAAACTTTCGTTCGAGCCATTTTGTAATATTGATCCTGCGATGAGCCCCATGGACTTGGATTTTTTTTTAACTTAAATTCCTTGGAAAATAATTTTAAATGGATTCCGAATCAGGCAAATGAACTTTTGTAGCAAAAACAATATTCGATGAAGTAGGGGTTATCGGGAGGAGGACTTTGGAGGTGAATGAATGATAGACCGGCAGCCTTAGGGGCTAGATATTGAACAATTTAATGTACCCGGTCGGGTAATATTCGTGCTTGTCGGAATTTAATTTAATTATGAATCTAATACTTAATACTCCCCCAAAAACAAAAACATGGCGAGAGGCTGATGGGGGAAAGACCAATGTTTGTTTGGGAAAAGCCCTGCTGGCTGTAATTGTTGGTAAAGTGAACAAATTAGGTTTGTAGTACAATTTTTTAATGAATAATGAAAGTCTGTAGTTAAATTCATCGGAATCAAATAGTGAAATGATAGCTTTAAAGACCACATCTTGTCATTTTATTCGGTACATCATTAGGCTCACATAATTTTGTCGATATTTTTAGTTTAAGTCAAAATGCTTATGATTTGATTTCGACTTTGTCCTCGTGTCCACCTGGGGCACGGTTTTCGTTTTCGTTCATTCATTAAATTATACTTTTTTCAAATGGAATAAAATGCACGACTGGGTCGCACGAACTTGTTCTTATGCTAGATTATTGCTTAGTGGCTGCATATTATGTATTAAATCAAAATAAGAAAATAAATTTTACATTGTAACACGACAACAAACACTCAACATATAATTATTTATATTGAATTCTACTTATTTTTTTATTACCAAAATTAAATTTCTTTCATATAACATAATTTTTATTTTTTCCTAAAAGTATGCAATGTAATTTTTAATCTAGTACTAAAAGTATTCCTACTAGTATTAAGTAGCTGATTATTAAAAACTTTAATAACAAAAACATATGGCTTGTAAAAGTTTCAAGCGTAAGCTCACCAAAGAGTATAAAAGGCATGCACCGATCAGAGGAAGATGCTCTTGGCCATCGCGAGAGTTTGGGCTGACTACCTGGTATTCGGGTACCCTTCCAATGACAATAGTTAGTTCACACTCCCTGCGCGATTAACGTAGTAATATAAATAATATATTAATCTTTGATTTTGGCTTTTGCCTTATTTTGTACCCTTTTAACTCGTTCAGTTCAACAGGTACGGCGGTCTTCGGACAGCTTACCCGTGGGTGAACGGTTTCAAAGGCGATCTCACTTTTGCTGGCCATATAAATATTTTTGAATATTGTTTTTCTTTCTTTTATCGTTTCAAGAGTTTTTTTTCTATTTTTTTTTTGTTTTCAATAAAATTTAATTTTTTGAAAATAAAAACCTCTGGCGTTTTCCTGCCCTCCAAAGGAGTGCGAAGAAGTTGGAATTTTTCGAAGACCTTCACCTCAAGCTCTAAAATCCACCACCGAGCTGTTTCAACATGCAAGCTATGAATTCGTGCAAATAAAAATTCTAACAATCAAACATGACATTACGATGATAGAGAAGTCGAAAAAAGTTTGTCCGGAAATTCCGTCTGTCTGTATGTCTGTCTGTCCATCTATTCGCACCACTACACTACTTCAAAATTAGTATTTAGTATTTATTTGGTAGTATCTCGGGCGGTGTTTTTCATTTTTGCTCTAGGTCGAAAAATAACGGTATCTGCCATACAATTTTTAACAAAAAGTTTGATTTTCTCGAAAACGTCACTAACGATTTTGATAAAACTTTCAGGGTTCAAAAGAAATAGAAATAAAAATAAAGAAATAACGACATACATCTCAAGTATTGCCATAAGTTTTTTTTACAAATATAAAACCCTATAAAAATAAAACAAACAGTCATATTGTATTCAAAATTATTTCATTTACTAGAACACAATATTGATCATTGAAAAAGAAATTGATTCACTCGAAATGACCGGCTTTTACTTTAACACAAGCTTTCAAACTGTGTGGCCATTGGGCTATGTCGCACGTATGGTTTCAGTCGAGGTTGTGGACGCTGTTCTGTTTAATGCTGTTCTAAGGCTTTCTAAATTTCTGTGGGGACTCTTGCTTGCCAGAGCCTTCCCCAATATGGGCAATGTTCCAACACGGACTTTAACTTCTTATGGCTCAAATTCACTGTCCGCAAGCATGTCATTTATTATTGTTTTATTTACAGGAGTATTCGAGGAGTAATTCGACTTGTAACGAGTTTGATGCACTGTCTGATTCCATCTCGAAAATTGTTTCCCTTTGTCCTCGCACTGAAATGGTTATTGCGGGCGATTTCAATGTACACAATTCCAACTGGCTCCGCTATTCTGGTCAGACAACACCAGAAGGAAGGTATGTCGAGCTCTTTGCCGGGTTACATCACCTTACCCAACTGATCGATGTGCCAACGCGTATACCGGATGTTGCTGGGCAAGCCGCCCATACTCTTGACTTGTTTTTTACTTCTCACCCTGATAAATATACTATTAGTGTAACTTCTCCATTTGGCTCTTCAGACCATTGTATCATTTCAGCTAATTTCTCATCCCCCACACATCCAGTTAAAGAAAAACTTCCCACCAGGACCGTTTGGCAATACGAGAAAGCCAACTGGGAAGGCCTGAATATTTTTTTTCCGAAACTTGAACTGGTCACTATGCTTCCTCGATAGTGACATTGATGCCAGTGCTTAAATAATCACAAATGTGATTCTTCTAGGGATGCGTGCTTTTATTCCTAACAGAGTAAAAAGCATCAAACCTAAAGAAAAGTCCTGGTTTAATTCTGAGTGTAAAAAAGCTATCAGGCTCAAGGAAGTAAGTTTCCAATTTTACAAAGCCAACCAACCAAAGAAAATCGGAAAAAGCAGAAACAAGCAAGGAACTTATGCAACTCCGTTATTGAAAGAACCAAATTTTTGCATGACCAAAAATTACGGGAAAAATTCTGCAGTGTCCCAAAGGCAGTAAAATTTTTTGGTCATTTGTAAAAAAATATAAAAAACTCCTCGACATCTTCGGTTCCAACGCTCATCGACAATAACAAACCAATTGTTTACTCTTCAGAGAAGGCAAACTTGCTCGCCGCCCATTTCGCTGCCAGCTCCACGCTGCCTCAAAGCAACGTTGCCCCTCCTGTACTTGAGAATGTAAATTTTTCCATGGGACAAATTTTTTTCCGCACTCGTACAGTAGCAAGAGTTCTCAAAGATCTCAATATACACAAATCCGCTGGCCCGGATGGTTTACCCCCGATTCTTCTGAAGAGGTGTTCTTCCACACTGGCAAAGCCACTGCGTAAGCTTTTCCATCGCTCCTACTCTTCTGGAATCTTTCCTAGAAGATGGAAAACAGCATTTGTCTAGCCTTTCCCTAAGAAAGGTGACCCATCCTCCCCCTCCTTCTACCGAAACGCTGATTAACCGTCAGCTTAAGGAATATCACGAAATTCGAAAGCTTCTCCTTGATCGTCAGTATGGCTTCCGCAGCAACCGTTGCACTGGTGATCTGATGGCATATCTCACCGAACAGTGGAACAAATCTTTACATCGCTTTGGTGAAAGTAAGATTATTGCTCTTGATATCTCCAAGGCATTTGAAAGAGTTTGGCATGAAGCTCTCTCATCGAAAATGCGTGCTTTTGGGATCGATAATACTCTTGTTCGTTGGATTAGAAGCTATCTCCTGGACCGTTCAATACAAGTTGTATTGGACGGATTCAAGACTGATTCCCATAAAATAAATGCTGGTGTTCCCCAGGGCTCTGTTCTGTCTCCGACTCTTTTCCTTATTTTTATAAATGATCTTCTTTCTGTTACTTCTAATCCACTTAACTGTTTTGCTGACGACTCTACCCTCAGCTTTTCATATTCGTTCGATAATTCACGTCCTTCGCCTTCGGACGTACAATTGCAACGGTACTGTATGTCAAGCTCATTAAACTCCGATTTATACAGCATTGTCAAATGGGGTAATAGAAATCGTGTGGAGTTTAATGCTTCGAAAACTCAATGCTGTCTTCTGTCGTTAAAGCTAAACATTCCCCCAATGCCATTGTCCATGAATGGCTCTTACATCCACGAAACCGAAAAACTCTCAGTACTCGGTATGTGTGTGTCAACGAAAACCTCCGTTGAAAACACCATATATTTGAGATCGCTAAGAATGCTGCAAAGTGCTTAGGTTTTCTGTATCGGTGTAAGAAGTATTTTTCCCAATCTGATCTGGCTGCAATTTATAAAGTGTTTATACGCCCTAAGCTCGAGTATAACTCCCACCTGTGGGCAGGTGCTTCGCAAACATCGCTTCACCTGCTTGATAGAATACAAAATCGAGCGTTAAGATTGATAGGTAATAGAACTGCGGCTGAAACAATTGCCCCACTCGAACACCGACGCCATGTTTCATGTCTTTCCTTATTTTATCGTTTCTTTTACAAAAAATGTTCACTCGAAGTAGCCAGTTGCATTCCTCCCCATTAAAGTTTTTCCCGTAATACTCGTCACGCAAGGATTGCTTCTCAGTTCACCCTTGAACCCAATTTCGGACGTACCGTGAAATATAGGGATTCTTTTTTTTAGCCGAACAACACGAATTTGGAATGGTTTACCTTGCGAGATTTTCCCTTGACATTTTGATCTGCAAACATTCAAAACCAATGTTAATCGGCACCTCCTATCTCTCCCCTCCCTATCTTCGTAATGCCCGCGCAGTGTGTTCTACATTTAAAGGGAAACACATAATCCCTTGTGCGCGCGTTAATTATAAAAAAAAAAAAAAAAAAAATGTTCTCCAATTCTAACCACAAACCATAGTCGGATAGACTCAGATCTGATTCTGCTGCTATAAAGCCAGGAATATTGACCCTGAGGCACTCCTGCGTGGTTATGTGCACTGGAACAAAGTCCTGTTGGAAGATACATCTGTGTCCATTGAAAAAGGTATTGTTCAATCCCTTAACAACACCCTCTAGCACATATTTTTGGTAAACCTTTGCACCAGCTTTTACGTCTTTTTCACAGAAATGAAAGATCCCCCTACAAACCATTAAGTAAGTTTTTTTTTTTTTTATATATATAATGTGCACGCACTCAAGGGGTTGTTACTACCCTTATCATGTATTAACACAGTGCGAGCGTTTAGGAAAATTGGATAGAAGATGAAAGGAGGTACCGATGCACATTGGTTTTGAACGTTTGTAAATCGTAATGGAAGGGAAAATCGAGCCGAGTAAAGCATTCCACATTCGTGTAGTGCGGCTAAAGAATAAGTCTCTATACTTAACAGTGCGTCCGAAATTAGGCTCAAGGGTAAATGTATGAGCATTCCTAGCGGTACGAGTATTACGGGGAAAACTTTTAGGGGAGGAATGCAACTGGCTATTTCGCTGGAGCATTGTTTAAAGAAGAAGCGATAGAATAAGGAGATACAGGAAACATTTCGATGATGTTCTAGTGAATCAAATGTTTCTTCTGTTATATCCTTATTCCCTATCATTTTCAATGCATTTTTCTGGATTCTATCTAGGAATCGCAAGTGAGTAACACAGTAACCCATCCAATGCAACTTGTATTGAACGGTCCGAAAGGTAATTTCTAATCCAGCGAAAGCCATACTGACGGTCATTTAGAAGCTTTCGTTCCTCAAGATATTTCTTGATTTTCTAATTAATAACTGTTTCCATGACCTTGGAAAGAAGGGACGTAAGTGCAATCGGTCGGTAATTTGCGGGTGAGGACGATTCGCCTTTTTCGGTAAGGGCTGGACGAAAGCTGTTTTCCATTTGCTCGAAGCCCTGAAGAGTAGGATAGATAGAACAGCTTACGCAGTGGCTTTGCCAACGTAGAAGAACACCTCTTCAGAACAATAGCGGGGTACTATCAGGACCAGCGGATTTATGTACGTCAAGATCTTTTATAACTCTAGCCACTGTACGAGTGCGAAAGAAGATTGGTGCAATAGAATCATTTACGCTCTCTAGTACTGGTGGGACCATGACACACTCTGGCAGCGTAGAATTAGCGGCGAACTGCTTAGCGAAAAGGTAAACTTTCTCTTGAGAACTAACAAACGGTGTGTCAATGATGACAAGCGTCGGAATCGAGGACAAAGAAGTGTTCTTTATATTTTTTACAAATGACCAAAAATGTTTGCTACCTTTGGGACATTGTAGTAATTTTTGTCTTAATTGTTGGTCATGTACAAAATTCGGTTTTGCCCCCCCCCCTCTTTTTGCACTTGAGTAAATGTTTATTGACTTACTTACTTACTTACTTAGGTGGCGCTACAGTTCGGGACGAACCTGGGCCTCAACCAATATGCCTCTCCAGCCAACTCGGTCTTTGGCTAGCTGCCTCCAGTTTTGCACTCCAAGTTGGTTGAGGTCGTCCTCCACTTGAGCGCGCCACCTAAGGCGAGGTCTTCCTTGACTGCGTCTACCTTCTGGGATGGAATCGAAGATCCTGCGAGCCGGAGCATTGTTGTCCATTCGCTCTACATGACCTAGCCATCTTAAACGTGATATGCGTATTTTTTTGACCAGGTCAATGTCGCTGTACAGCTCGTATAGTTCTTGGTTGAACCTTCTCCTCCAAAGCCCGTTAACGCAGATAAGGCCAAAAATCTTCCGAAGAATCTTACGCTCGAAACGACTAAGGATATCTTCATCCGCTTTAGATAGAGTCCATGCCTCGGCGCCATACCTCAAAGTTGTACCTGTCTATTGTGATGTTTTGTCCAATCCGCCGGTGTTGTGTGTCCCTTTTTGTGGACAGCAGGTACTTCGTTTTGGCCTCATTGACTGCTAGTCCCATCGTAGCCGCTTCAGCTTCAATGCTAGCAAACGTTCCAGTGACAGCTCGCCGAGTTCTGCCAATAATGTCTATGTCGTCAGCGTATGCTAGCAATTGCACAGACTTGAAAAAAATTGTCCCACTACAATTGACTTGCGAGCTTATTATAATTTTTTCAAGTATTAAGTTGAAGAAATCGCACGATAGCGCATCACCTTGTCGGAATCCTTTTTTGACGTCAAAAGCTTCTGTGAGGTCAGAACCAACCTTGACGGAGCAGCGAGAGTTCTCCATCGTCATCCTGCACAGTCGGACGAGTTTTGTGGGAATGCCAAAACCTGACATGGCTCTGTATAGCTCGTTTCTATAAATGCTATCGTACGCGGCCTTAAAATCGATAAAGAGGTGGTGGGTATCGATTTGGAATTCTTGGGTGGTTTCCAGGATCTGCCGTAGCGTGAACATTTGATCGATTGTGGACTTTCTTGGTCTGAAACCACACTGATAGGGGCCAATCAGGTTGCTGACGATAGGTTTCAGGCGTTCACATAGTACGGCAGAGAGGATCTTGTAGGCGATATTCAGGAGACTTATTCCTCTATAGTTGGCGCAGTTTAGAGGGTCTTCTTTCTTGTGGATCGGGCAAAACGATGCTGAGGTTCCATTCATCAGGCATACTTTCTTCTGACCAAACTTTAGAGATGAGTTGGTGTATGCACTCCACCAGGTCATCTCCGGCTGCTTTAAAAAGTTCGGCGGGTAGTCCGTCGGGTCCAGCAGCTTTGTTGTTTTTTTAGTTTAGATATTGCTATCCTTACTTCATTTTGGTCAGGTGGACGGAAGTTTTGTCTGTCATCATCCATGTTGAATGGTTCATTCTGCCTGACAGCAGGATTTTGGTCTTCGTCGCCGTTTAACAGTCTGCAGAAATGGTCCTTCCATGTACTCAGCACCGACTGTGACTCTACTACGAGGTTTCCATTCCTATCTCTACAGGCTTCTGTGCGGGTTTTTTTCCTTGGCACGTTCTTTTTACCTGTTGGTAAAACTTCCGTACGTGGTTCCTGGAGTAGCATCTCTCAATGTCTTCGATCACACGCTTCACATGCTCTCCCCTTTTCTTTTGGAGAGGCCGGTGTTCTTCCCGTCTTTTCTGCTCGTAGAGCTCGCGAGCAGCTCTCGTCTTTCTTTGCAGCGCCGCTTTATATGCCTCTTGTTTGGCTTCATGGGCCCGTCTGCATTCGTCATCGAACCAGAGGTTTCGTGGTGGTGTTCTGGTGAAACCTAGCACATCAGTTGCGGCATCTCTGATGGCTTGTTGGCAGTGTTGCCACTGATCTTCGGCACTTGATGCTGGCGGTACTGGATTTCTTGAAAGGTTACGGGATATTCGATCGGCATAGGTTCTGGCGGTTTCTTGCGATTTCAGCTTTCCGACGTCATACTTCCTCACAGTATTGCTCCGTTGTTGTGGAGTTCGGGTTATTCGCATTCTTACCTTTGCTGCAACAAGGTAGTGATCCGAGTCAATGTTAGCTGCTCGGAAGGTGCGAACATCCAAGATACTGGAGGCGTGTCTTGCATCGATCGCAACGTGATCAATCTGATTGACGGTTCTTTGATCTGGGTGTCGCCAAGTCTCTTTGTGTATATCGAGATGAGGAAACCGTGTGCTTGCAATGGTGACGTTATGTGCCGCTGCGAAGTCAATTAGCCTAAGTCCGTTTTCAGACGTTTGTCGTGTAGGCTATGTTTTCCGACAGTCCTACCAAAGATTTCCTCTTTACCTATTTTGGCATTAAAATCGCCTAGTACGATCTTAACGTCGTATTTAGGGCATTGCTCATAGGTTTTGTCGAGGAGCTCATAGAAGTCATCCTTGGTGGCGTCATCTTTGTCCTCTGTGGGGCATGAGCGAATATTAGGCTAATGTTGGCGAATTTAGCCTTGATACGGATTGTCACAAGTCGCTCACTTACGTGTCGAAAGCCCAAGACTTCTTGCCTAAGTCTACCGCTTATGACGAATCCGCACCCAAATAAACGCTGTGGTCTTCTTGCGCAATCACCGTAGTACACGTCACAGTTTTTCATCCTCCTTTTGCCCGGCCCATTCCATCGCACTTCCTGGATGGCAGTAATTCCTGCTCTGCAGCATTCTAGGGCCTCCGCTAGTTGTTTGGATGCACGTGGTCTGTTAAGAGTTCTAACATTCCACGTGCAGATCCGAAGGTCGTTGTCCTTGATTCGTTTTTCCGGGTCGTCAACAGTAAATCCGTCCTTTTCCGAGGCTATTGGTCGCTTCGCAACTTTTTCTTTTTTCCGTGGCAGGGTTGTTAACCCCACGCACAACCCCCAACCTGGATTCCTTGGACAGAAGGAACCGGAGAATCCGGAGTCAGTAACCCACTTCGGGTATATGAGCGCTGCCGTTGGCCCATTAAGGGTTCATCCGCCACCATCTCTATTTCAATGCCCTGACTTGCATTGTCCTAATGACCTTATCTGCAAATACGTCGAAGTAGCTCATTAGGGCGTCTGCTTCGTTGACTGTTGACGCCACCGTTGGTCTAATTGGTTGGGCTCATCCGCCGTACGTCCTCTTTCTGAGGGGCTCGTGCAAGACTTCTGCGATTCGATCAGAACAGTCATTAAAGCAGAGCATTATAGTGTTGCTATTTCTGTGTTCAACACTCGCGCTTATAAGTTTAGCAGGAATGTCCGGATGGACAGACCAGTACCCGGTGGTTACCGCGGGGAGGTAAAATAAGCACAATTGATGTGTACGTTATAGTTGCAGCGACTGTGCATCACCAGTTTGATGCCTTTCAGTGCCTACCCTATTCATACAGCACCCAACCATTGGTTGACTACCCCCCTAAATTGTATTAAGTTTCGACTTTTTCCATCTAAAACTACTAAAACTGGCACTTATTGAAAATTAATGTTTTGAACTCAATTCAACGGTTACGATGTTATCACGCTTTAGAAGTATAAGAAACTCAAAATTTAAAAAAGTACACAAATTTGGGTAATTTTGGCTGTTTCATAGTTTTGTTGCTATTGGTTGTACAAAAAAACTTTATATGCACTGAACTTGTAGGAAATTTAATTTACTTCAAGTTGGCATTATAGAATCATTTTGCGTTAAAATGCACCAGAAAAGAGTTATAGGCCAACGAGTGAAAAAAGTCCCGATTTTCAGTAATTTGTACCTCATTGTGAAGGGTTTTGAAAATTTGGATTTTGTATCTACCGGACATCGCAAACATCATTTCTGCAATTCAACAACTACCCGAGCTTTTGTGGGGTAACACCTCTTTATTTTCTGGATTAGATGATATTGGTCTAATTTTAGCACCTTAGAGCATTTATAAGCAGTATTTTGTCCCGCTAAACCGTTGTAAGCGGTACTTTTTTAACATTATCTGATATTTATTAACTAGGTACCCTACCAAAGGTCAACGATGAGAAATGTAAGCTAATTTTGTTACTTTTTTTATTGCTATTGCTCCTCAATCCATTCAAAAGCCAAATACTTCCAGAATTGCGACTTTAAGCCTTTTTCAGAAATCTACTCTCATATCCTAATCTTGACTTCCTTAAAAAAAACATTAAAATTATCTGAACCAAAAAAAAACACGTGCATCCAAGTTACCAAAGCATTTTTATTAACCAAACAAAAAAAAAAAAAACCGAACCCAGCACGTAATCGCTGGAAATAAAAACCAATATTTGATAGTCTTCCTTATTGCATTGGCACTTAAAAAACCTTTCAAAAAGGAAAATTGCTTCTTAAATTCCTTGAAAACGTTTCGAATAAAATAAATAATTTTATCATCAACCACAAACGTTGAAAATTCTTCCATAGTGTGGTCAACATCTTTCTCTGAAAAATAAGGTAAGCCCCATCCCTCCATCAGAGGAACCTTATAACTACTTCTCCTTTCAAATCAATTATCCTCTTTACGAAAGTGCATCACCACAACATCAACCTCAATATCTAAAGATCAAATTGAATCGCTTTGCGTGCGAACGAAGTGCAATGAAATTAAGCTCTTATCTGAGAGTGGGTATCTGACCAAAGGTATCTTTGAGCTCATTTACCTTCAATCTCCCCATTGGAATAGAAAGGATGCATGCATCCTTTTAGGTCCCGCAGGGGACCACTCTCCGAGTGCATTCTGACAAAATATTTGCCACTGATCATATCTCGGGACCAATATTAAATTATTCCCTCTTTGGAAGACCACAAAAAGGAGCATCATCATCATCATCCTTACGTCTCAAGCCCCCGTCTACATCGCCATCAGGGAGCTCCATGGAGTCGTAGTCGTTGTCATCGTCAAAAGCAACGCCAACCGACAACTTCGTCCTCGTCTAATGCGCCCGGGACACATCAGATAAGTATATTCGGGAGGCGTCTGACTCGGAGGTTTGGTCCGCATGGACGACATCTTTAGAGTGAAAAATTGCCAATAAATGTCTCAAAGATAGGTGCATCATAGTAGTAGTACTACCGACATACATGCAGTGGCAGTCTCATCCGCGAAAGCAGCAAAATGGCCGAAAAAAAAACGGTTAAGAAGAAGCATCCAGCCTCATTCAATATTTAAGGAGTAATCAAAACTTTAATCGTTGTTTACCATCAAAATTTCTTTCGCCATCTTCATTCATTCATAAACGATTCATAGGAACACTGTGTTCAAAGACTGTTCAGTTCAGGACACTGCAATGAAGGTGATTCTCTGTATGTGTGTGTGTGATGCTTAAGTACAGAAAGAAAATAATTTCTCATCCCAGAAGACATCGTTGCAGCAGTGATGAAGACGGCGTCGCGATGGTTAGGCTGCGGCATGGGACAGGCACGCCCAGCCGAGGCGGTGGCTATGGCGGTCGGGCTTTGTGGCGATGTTGATTCTGCTGCCGGCTTTGAGGTGGAAAATGAGAAAGTTCTAAGAAAAATTCATTCTATTATGTGAAAGCAAAGGACATGCAAAGAAAATGAAAATTAGAAAAGCTGGTTGAAAAAAAAAAAAAAAAACTAAAACAATCTCGGAAGTTGTATTGGTGTGAGGATGGGAGGTCTTGGAAATGTAAAAAAAAAATATATATTTATTTAAAATTGGGGTTCCCACTTTCTCAAAAAAATAGTGAAATTTTTATACATTCATGTGGGAAATGGATTACACTTATAAGAAATGACAATTCCTGCAAACGAGAATTCATTTTATGGGCATAGTAAAGAACAACTATCTACGACTAAGACGATTTGAGAATTCCCCGTTTCAGTTAACCAAAAATCGATGACCCGCTTATTTTCGAAGATTCGTCGAAGGATTTGCGATGATAGCGAAACCATTATCTGATGTGCTAGATAAAAAGGTCGAGTTTAAGGTGGATGTTGAGGAGTAAGTAAATACAATTGGAACATCTCAAGGAAGCTTTACATAAAGCACCAGAGGTACACATGGACTCGAGTATGTTCGGTTATTGAGCCGTTCATTTCAAGTTATATAAGCTAATTCACTATTTTTAAAAAAGAAAAAAAATAATAGTGTTCATTCTTTTACTTTAGAAGTAAGTGGTGAATGACACATCAATATTTTTACATTTTATTGATATATGTTGTAAGGTGACAACCTGTGTTAATTCAATATTAATTTAAATAAAACAGATCAGCAAGACATATTATTATTAAAAGTAAATTAAAAAAATAATAGCAGGATATATTGTCATAAAACTTAACAATTTGTAGATAATACATTTTTGTTTTTATACATTTATGTGATTCAATATTTTCATAGCTATTTGTGAATAACCAGTCTTTGATATTTTTAATGAAATTTGAATAAGAAACTGTTTGCTTTATTGTTAAGGGTAATTTATTTTAATGACTTTTTATTACAATATATAATAATACAATATTTTACAATATTTTATAAGCATAAAGTCTTTAGGTTTGGCTATAAGCCGTCTACCAGATTGACATTTTTGTATTGTTTAACATAGTTTAAAATAAGTTCAATTTAAAAGAAAAAAAGATATTTAATTATTAATGTATAATATTAATTTTGTTTTATTTTTCCAAAAAATGTATACATTTTCAAAAGTCACCTTTTTTGACTCGTTTTCTATAATTTAGAGCACTTGTAGTGTATCTATATAGAATAATCCAGCCACAGTCACCATTCAAAACTGCCATGAGATCCTCCTTTCCAAGTGTTCTCACTCCAAAGTACATCATTCGAAATTCATTTAAAATAGGGCACACCGCAATAAAATGAAAGACATCCTCCCTCTCTTCACGGTTGCAGAGATCACACAGTATTGGGAGGTCAGGACGATGTGGCACGTAGTTTAAGTTGATTAATTCACCTCTTAACATAAAAATAGTTCTTATCATCTCCGTTTTGTTCCCATCCAGAAAGTAAGTGTTACTATTAAGATTATAGTTGACATTACTATAATACATCCTGTGTAGTGACGATTTAGCTTCATTTACATACTTGTTGTATAAAAACGGTGCTGTTTTTTCCAATATATTCACAAATTTTCTTCTTAGAGTGGTAGCTCCGTCACTAGGGTAGAAACTTATGACACATCCGCAGCAACTTGCCAATTCTTGCCATTCTTTGACGCAATGCGCGTTTTTTTTCAGCATATAGTTTTGTTATCTTTTCGGGGACAACTTAAATGAAAAAAACCAACTTTTTACTTTGTTTAAGCGTGACTTTATTTAATAATAAGATAACAAAGAACGAACAAAAAAAGACAATTAAGTGTCGACTCGACAGGTGCACCAAAAAGAACTGACTGAACTCATAGTTAACAACATAATCATAAGTTTTCCTAGCAATAAATCTCTCCAGCATTATCTTCTTAAGAAGATGATATTGGAAGGAGAAATGACTTTCCAATGAGCTCGCTTATCGTATGTTAAGCATACGATAAGAAGAGTTAAACAATAACTATGTAAATCTCTTATACTTATGGGGTTTAGGTCGTAAACAGAATATAGGATGATCCAATTATGTAACAATATGCTTCAGGACAATTTTCGGCAGACGTTCCTCTTCCATTTGCAAGACTTTAACTACATAATCAAAATGTATCTTTAGTGTTTCCAATCTAAGGGGTGGACAACCTGTTTCCAGATGGATCATGTAGTTTGGGGTAATATTAGGTAGCCTAAAGATGCGTTTTATGCAGTAACGTTGAAACTTTTCCACAGATTCAGAGTTACCATACCCCCATACTTGTGCTGCATATAGAAGTATAGTCTGCGCAGTCGCTCGGATAATTTTTTGCTTTGAGCTAAGCGTTAAAAATTTACTTTGGATGCAGGTACTCCAAACTGAATTTATGGCTCGTTTTGCTTCTGCTAACTTAATTTTAAGGTGTTTTTCCACATTGAGATTAGACGTTATCAGAAAACCAAGGTACTTATACTCTCTAACAACTTCAATGGGGTCTGTTTGATAAGTCCATCTTTCGTTTCTCGAGAATCGCCCTCCTACGTTTCTAAATACAAGAATTTTCGTTTTTTCTAAATTCACAGATAAATTCCAAGTTTTGCAGTATTTTTCGAGTCTGTTGATTTTAAGCTGCATACTATTTACTGTATCGGAGAGAAAAACAATATCGTCAGCATACATAAGGCCCGGTATTAATACCCTATTGATTTCCAGCCCGCCTCCGATATCGTCTGTTATGTCATTAATAAACAAGATAAATAACAACGTGCTCAATATGCAGCCTTGTTTCACACCCATCGTCGTTGCAAATTCTTCAGACAAGAAGTTTCCATCCCACACCGCCGCTATATTATTCTCATACAGAGCCCTTATGACGTTTACTATTTTACTGCTTATACCCATCCTAAATAGCTTGTAAAAGAGTGCTTCACGTGGGATGGAGTCGAACGCTGCTTTGAAATCTACAAATGGAGCGTACAGTTTTTTTTGCTTTTGCTGGTATATTTGTGCAATCTTAACAAGGTGAAAATCTGGTCTACCGTCGAATAATTTTCTCTGAAGCCTGCTTGGAATTCATGCAGAATGTTTTTGTTTTTAATCCAGTCTGTAAGTCTTTTCAATATTAGCGCTGTAAATAACTTAGAAGCAGTATTCAGGAAGGATATACCTCTATAATTTCCTGGGTTCGAAAAATCTCCAATTTTTGAAGAATTCGAAAGGAATTCCGTCTTCTCCTGGGGCTTTGTTGCTTTTTGCATTTTTGATCACTTGAAGAATTTCCGCAAGGTCAAATGGTTGATCAAGATGATCGTCAAATAATTGAGGTTCCGCATACTGAATCCTGGGAGAAATCTGTGGACTATTTAAGAGAGTTCTAAAGTGTGTGCATAATTCGTGTGATTGAAGGCCAGTTGCAATTCGGTTTTTTCTTCCATTTAAGAGTTTGACTGCTTTCCAAAAGTCTGATGAGGATCTGCTACTATTTATCATTGATATGTTCTGTTGCTCGTTCTCTTATTTTTTGGCATAGCAGATGTTTTTAAATTCTTTGACAGCCTTAGCGTATAGACTTTTAAAAATATTATTGTTGTATCTCCTTAGCAATTTAAGAAAAACAAAAGACTTGGTTCTTGCCAACATGCAGTCTTTGTCCAACCACTTTTACTTACTTTTCCAGTTATTTCCTCTAAATTGCGGTAGGCTTGGGGCGTCTTTCAGAACATTGCAAGTCCGATGAAAAATTACTTCTACCATACTTATGAATAGATAGAGAAAACTGTTTACAATCGTGGGTGTGAAACCATAGGTTATAATCATGTAGGTTGTTGGCAGAAATCTTGAAACACATTAATTTAGTTTTTTACCATTTAGCTTAAGTTTGAAAATAGAGTTTTTGTAGACAAGAAAAAACAATGGGCCAAGTACAGAACCCTGAGGAACACCATTTCTTAAAACCCTTGGTTCACTTATATATTCATTTATATTTACAATTTGTTTCCTATTGCTTAAATACGATTTTAACAATTTAAAAAAATTACCTCGAAAACCAGCATTATAAAGTTTGTCAAGTAAAAGGTCGTGGTTTACCATATCAAAAGTTTTCGTCATGTCAACAAACAAACCTATGGTTGATTTATTACCATTTAAAATACCATAAAGTTGACAACACATTCTCAAAATTGCATCTTCTGTTGACATAACCGCTCTGAACCCAAACTGATTGTTCATCAAATTTATCCAAAAATGACACAATGTGAGCCATTATTAACTTTTCGAAAATCTTAGAAAAAGTGGAAAGAAGAGATATTGGTCTATAATTTGAAAGCAGTTTTCTGTTTCCTTTTTTAAAGAGAGGAATAACTTCAGCTCATTTCAGATATTCAGGAAAACAACCAATTTCAACACTACTGTTAAATAAGTTGGTCAATACATCCACGATATACAAGGCAATATTTTTTAGTAGTACACTTGATATACGATCACTAGTGCAAGAATTTTTTTTATTTTTAACCGACATAATAACTTTATATACTCCTCCCGATGTTATTGAATTAAAAACAAAGCTGTTTGGTTGTATATTTTCCATAAGAATATATGGATCAATGGAGCAATTACAGTTTATACATGGTTCAAACATCGGCTTCAACTTTTCTGATATTTCAGTAAAATACTCGTTGAATTTATTTGAAATCCTACCTGTGTCAGATTCTAAAATTTCATCAATTTCAATGTTTTGAATTTAAACACGATTTTTAACTTTTCCCAAAATGTTATCAATAACTCTCCAATTTTCTCTCACATTCCCCTCAGCTCTAGCAAATAAATCAGCATAGTAGTTATTGCGAGTATCTTCGATTTATTTTTTTATTTTGTTGCACATAATGTCGTAGTGTTTTTAAGAGTTTGCATTTTAAGCTAAACTTCTTCTTTTTACTTGCGATTATAGGGACTATAAGGCAAGTTATGCATTCGTAAAAAAAAAAAATTTTAACAATCAAACATGATATTACGATGATAGAGAAGTCAAAAAAAGTGGGTCCGGAAATTCCGTCCGTCTGTCTGTCTGTCTGTCTGTCCGTATCGATATCTACAGCCTAAACGGTTGGGCCGATTTGATTCAAACTTGGTATATAGTATTTTTAGAGTGCTCTACCCGACAGTTTTTGGAATTGGCATTCTAGCTCCAAAACTAACGGTACCTGCCATATAACTTTTATTAAAAAACTTATTTTTTTCGAAAACAGCTCCTACGATTTTGATTAAACTTTCAGAATGATGTTTTCTGTGCAAAATCTATCTTTTTATTTTAATGGTTTTTTCAGAAAAAGTTTTATAACGGTACCTCCCATATGACCTGTTTTTTAAAATCAGACTTCCTCGTTAACTAATTGACGGATTTTGATGAAATTTTCAAAATATGTAGTGTTTTATGATTTAAATAATATTCCTTATCAAAATTTTCAAAAACATTTTTTTTTAAATTTTAATAATTTTTTTAAAAAAATATTTTGTTTTTTGAATATTTTGAAAACGGAACCATAGATTTTTTTTTTAAATTTTTCTCCTAGTATAAACTATAGACTTCTTAAAATTGACATACTAAAAAAAATTTTAAAATATGTTTTCGAAAAGTTTTTCAAAAAAAAACATTTTTTTGAAAAAACTGGTCGAACGATTTTGAAATGAAAAATTCATAAAATAGAAAACAGCAAAAGAAATAAGATGGCTTACAACTTTTTTTCCAAAAAACGTTATGAGTAGTGTTTTTTTGAATTCATACATTTTTTCCCCAGCATTTTATTTCATATTGCTCGGCTAAGCCCTAGCCAAGCCATTAGTCAAATAAAAGAAAACGACAACCTACATTACATACATACTTACGTATTTTAAAGTATTTTTCATCATCATAAAAGCACAAAATAAATAAGGAAGCCTTTGATAAACACACAAAAACAACTAACAAATAAAAAAAACTATTCGATTACTACTGAATGCAAAAATTTCAATGGAGAAAACAAAAGTTTACACCTTCCTATAAATAATCAAAACCACTGTGTTAACTTTTAATATTGTCTCTATACCTACTGGCTTAACAGTAGTTGGAACACGTATCTTAATTTTAGTACCTACCTTCCTTCCAACCTTATTATAGGTACCTAAATCCTTTATAAATTCCATTGGTCCCATATTGGGACGTATAAAGGTCCCTTTACCTGGCATTATTGCCATACTGCTGATTCCGACGAATCTTTATGCCAGTTGTTCAAATTTTTCCATACCAAAATGAAAATTTAACTGAAAAAAGTCCTTTATATCTTTCTATTAGCAAATTATATTATAAACAGTAAACAACAAGTGGAAAGATAATACACTAAAAAAACTGCAAAAGCTAACAATCCTATATATTTATGTGTTTATCCCTTTGTCGTGACGCATGTTCGTTCGAGCTTCACCCCAAAACGATTCTAAGGAAGTTGCACGTCATACAAAAAATATTAAAATAAAATCTTTGTCAAAAAGACACCTGCACTTAAAAAGGATTAGCACATAAGAGCAAGTACGTGCGACCCAGTCGTGCCTTTTATTTCTAATCTTGCTTAGAAGATTATTAGTCATCCAAGGTTTAAGATGTTTCATTTTACCCGATTTTTTTGTTTGGAATGTACAAGAATTTATATGAGTTTGGAAAATTTTTAAAAAAGCTTCAAAAGCAATAGAAGCTCCCAAAACTCGAATGTTAAACATTTTTTTCAGTAATGAAAAGTCAACACAAAGTTTTGTTGATTTAGCTACGCCCTTACAGTTTTCAAGACGTTTTAAGTCAGTAAAGCAATTAAGGGCAATCATTCTATGGTCTGTAAGATTTAAATCATACACTTTTCCAATAAACGCATTGTTATTATTTTTGTTAGATCTCACAAAAAAAATGGTCAATACAGCTCTTTGTCAAATCTGTCACAAGGGTTGGTTCGTTTATGAAACTCTTAAGCCCATTTGAAGCCAAAGTTAACAAGTATTTTTCTGTTTCTCTGTCAAATGCATTTATATCTCCTACAACAATTAAATTTTTAGACTTAGTTACATTTAGAGGATTGCTTAATTCACCAATGAAAACACTTTTAGCATAATCATGTAATCTATAAATGCACAACAAGGTGTAATCACAATTTTCATAGATAAAAGACAATTTAGTTACATCTGCACTAGATACATTTAAACGTGAGCAATCACACACATAATTCTCTCTTACATAAACAGCTACACCTCCAGCACAATAACACTCATTACAATTACCAAAAAGAGTATAACCTGGTATATTGTACATATTTAATTCAACTTCTCAGGGAACTGCAACGAGGAGCTCGAATTGTGAGCCACTCAAAAGACTCGTGCCTTTATGCAGTATTCCAACACATTCCATTTCACCGTAGGCAATACACTCACTGTATTCGTTAAAATCGAACGAGCCGAGCCCGAGCTCACATTCGTTTAAACGAATGAGATTCAAGCAGTGATTCGTTTTCTGCGCACGCGAATGTGCCTGAATACTGCATTAGGCAGTGAATATTTCGAGTGGCTCACAAATTTCATGATTCGCTACAATGCTTTATGTGTAGTAATGTGTATATTCCGTACTCCGTAAAACTAAAAAGGGCGTCATTTTAGCAAATAATGCAAAATCAATTGAAGCTGAGCGTAGATTGGAGTAGAAAATATGTACCTAAAAAAATATAAATAATATAACGGTTGATTTTTTAAGAGCTTGAAAACTTTAAAAAAAAAAAAAACGCATGAAATTTGCAAAATCTCATCGGTTCTTTATTTGAAACGTTAGATTTGTCCATGACATTTACTTTTTTGAAGATAATTTCATTTAAATGTTGACCGCGGCTGCGTCTTAAGTGGTCCATTCGGAAAGTTCAATTTTGGGCAACTTTTTCGAGCATTTCGGCCGGAATAGCCCGAATTTCTTCGGAAATGTTGTCTTCCAAAGCTTGAATAGTTGCTGGCTTATTTCTGTAGACTTTAGACTTGACGTAGCCCCACAAAAAATAATCTAAAGGCGTCAAATCGCATGATCTTGGTGGCCAACTTACCGGTCCATTTCTTGAGATGAATTGTTCTCCGAAGTTTTCCCTCAAAATGGCCATAGAATCACGAGCTGTGTGGCATGTAGCGCCATCTTGTTGAAACCACATGTCAACCAAGTTCAGTTCTTCCATTTTTGGCAACAAAAAGTTTGTTAGCATCGAACGATAGCGATCGCCATTCACCGTAACGTTGCGTCCAACAGCATCTTTGAAAAAATACGGTGCAATGATTCCACCAGCGTACAAACCACACCAAACAGTGCATTTTTCGGGATGCATGGGCAGTTCTTGAACGGCTTCTGGTTGCTCTTCACTCCAAATGCGGCAATTTTGCTTATTTACGTAGCCATTCAACCAGAAATGAGCCTCATCGCTGAACAAAATTTGTCGATAAAAAAGCGGATTTTCACATTTCGAACCGAACACTGATTTTGGTAATAAAATTCAATGATTTGCAAGCGTTGCTCGTTAGTAAGTCTATTCATGATGAAATGTCAAAGCATACTGAGCATCTTTCTCTTTGACACCATGTCTGAAATCCCGCGTGATCTGTCAAATACTAATGCATGAAAATCCTAACCTCACCCGTTATATGTATGTTAATGACTACGCACTTAGTAGGTCTGTGTGCGAAAAATTGGAAATCGAAAAAAGTGCTATTTTGTGCAAAGGGAAATTAATTTGAAATTGGATGAAGAAAATATATTATTATGTTCAAGATTGTGTAGGTACCTACTACCTACCTACGTTGATTTAGTGTTGATGCAATTATTGTAGAATATAAACATCGCAGTTATACTTAATTTAAGAAAGTCTTATTATTGGTTTATTCAAAGCATAGCAAATGTCTGAATGAGGATGGCTGTGGACAATGTCTTTAATCATGGAACGCCTACTTTCGCAGTTCAAAAATAAAAGAAACCACAAAGTTGAGGCTGAACTCAGGTCAAAAACTATTTACCTACTTTAACCCGTTGTGCGCTTCCTCAAAAAAACAAAGGTCTTTTGGATTGTGACTTTAAAAATAATTTTAATTGCTTGGAGTGTATTTTAATATTTTGTCATAACGGCAGGTAAGTTATTTATTTAATGCATTGGGTAATGATTTATTTACATCTATTTATAATGGTTAATGAGTATTTAAGGGCGCAATTGCTTTCAATTCCTATTATTTAAAAAAACAAAGCAAGCGAACAAGTGTGATCTGATCTGTACGGTGTTGATTAAAAACAAAAATTGAAAAAAAATCATGTTAGATGCGTGCTCCCAGTGGGTCATAGATGACTGCAAACCATTCTCATCAGTTGGTGGCAATGGATTTTGAAAGCTGGTTAAAACCATACTTAAAATAGGAGCTACGTATGGCAAAAACATAGATGTCGAAGATCTTTTTCCGGATCCAACAACAGTTTCTCGGCAAATTCATAAAGTTGCACATGAACAAAAAACAAAATGGCGAAATAAATCAAATTGTGCAAAATGAACATGCTACTATTAGATCAGATTTATGGACCGATAATTTTGTTAAACGAAGTTTTTTGTGTGCTACTTTTCACTTCTTAAAAAATTGCCAGTTTCAAGAATTAGTGCTCGGGATAAAATTAATGGACTTTGAAAAATCAACGGGTGAAAATATTCTTCGTAAGATGCGAAGCATTCTTTCCGAATTTAATGTCCAAAGTATCAACAAAATTACGTTTGTAACAGACAGAGGAGCCAACATAAAGAGTGCTTTAAGAGATCAGAGGCGAATAAACTGGTCTAACCATTTATTTGCGAACGTGTTGGATTCTGCTTTTGATGCGCAACAGCATTGTATATAAACTGCCAGTCTATATACAATGGGCTATTGTAAAAAAATTGGAACAGAAGCGTAATGAAACGGTAGAGAGGAAGCTCGACAAAATATTAGAAGATCAGAACTATTCAACAGGAAAATAAGAGAATTTATCACGTCTTAGAAAACGTCGTCGAAAATGTTAATTTTTACTTTGACTTCATTTTCTTCAAAGAAAAGTGCCAACTATTTCAGTTATATACAATTAAAGTGTCATCACTGAAAAAGCGATGCAATAAAAACTGCTTTCTTGATTGCCACCAGTGGTTAAGTGTATGCATAAGCTTCGTCTACAAAAAAGGTGATGATGATGCACTGTTTAGGTTTACCGACCAAGATGTTTCCACCGCCAAGCTCACAATATCTCGACTATGGACAAGCAAGAGAAAACTGATGTCCTTAAGTAAGATATTCATCTTGTCCTGGGTATTGTGCCGCTGCTCTATCATTGCACCACCTTGACGTCGAGGTGTGTCCCTATACTCCATTCTAAAGGAGCTAAACTGCACAAACACCCTTTTCCCTTTACCAAGAGTAACGTTAGCAACGCCGAGGATAACCAACGCAGACAACATTCTGCAATGCGTCTTCACTCCTGCAGCAACAAAAACAATACAAAAGTTACTAAATTCTCAGAAGGAAGAAGAGAATTCCTTTGCAAACCACCATCATCCGAATCGAGCATAATTCAGCACACAAGTGGCAGGGATGAACATTCTGCTATGCTGTTTACCAGCATCCTATTGAGAAGCGTTTTAGATTAACGCTTAGCAAAGTTTGCATATCGATGTGATATAGAAAGTCTGTGCACTTTTCTGCACAAATTCGCTCTGCCAAAGGACGAAGAATAACTATAGAATCTGAAGCAACTACAGGAAAGCAACCACCACACTTCCATCCTGCAAGGATTGTCGTCTACCTTCTGATGCCGCAGCACATCAATCTTTCATCAATGTATATGTGTGCGGTGTATTAATCGGTGCTGTTGACATTCTCATATAATAGAAGCACACACTTTATCCAAGACATCACTCTGTAACGTGGCCAGGCTATCACCGGCCCTCTTATTCCAGCCTTAGCTTATTAATTGATAATTAAAAATGCATAAACACCGGCTTTGTGGTCCACCCACTCTCAATTTATGGCCACTCAAGCTCTGGGTCCCTGCTTCTACCACCCATTCTCTAGTCGGAGCAAATAATGAGCTCATAAAGGGATCTTCCTGTCCCACCGCCAGCCACACGTCATCCACGGGCTTCATAGCTATAGTGGCGGTTTTACGCGAGCTCTCCATTACGAACACGAATTCCATCTCGTAAAGTGTAAATTAATAGTTAATGGATCTCGAGAGTGTGGGCGGACCATATAGAGGTGGCCGTGCCGCTGGGTATGGGCATCGTGGGCATCTCTCGTTTCTGTTCTACTCCCATTTCCATGCTGTGTGTAAGGGCTTTACCGTTAAGGAAAGGACGTATAAATCAGCAAACGCGAAAATAATAGCATTCATCCCATTAAACTGTTTACGAGAGGAGCAGTATATACCGAGTATGAGCTGGCAGGAGCTGCGAAGGTGTTTACGTTTTATGCCGCCATTAATTGGTTTCTCCTGCGGGATGAATTTGTTGTGGCGGGTTAAGGCTTAACAGCCCTCAATAACGGCATCACAGCAAGGCTATCGCAATGGGGCTTCAGCTGTTATTCTGCTGATATAATGCTTTGGTGGTAATAGCAGTTCGCCTTTGGCTTTGACGTTCGAAACAGTTTCCTGGTGGTCAATGTTGGATGGTTAGCGATTCTACTTGAAAAACATCATCAAACGTACGAAATGCAGCTCTCGGGAACTGGTCGCTGCTATGGCAGTAAGAACGTTTTTAGTGCTAAATTTACGATAGAGGTTGGTGCTTTTGTTTATTAATCAAATGGAGAGTTTCCTTGAAGTCAATGGAACAATGAGAAGCTTTCGTTTTGGCAGGGCATGATGGAGAAGTGGGATTTGGTTCAAAAATCAATTTTTCACAGAAACGGCAACATAAAGGGAATTATTATGATGTTCTCTGGAAAACTGTAATTAGCTTGTTGCTTTGATTTTTCCTCAGTTTTCCAAGTAGATATTGCATTTTGGGACAAATTTACGGAGCACATATCCAATAAGCTTCAATTGTTTAACTTACCTGGAAGTTGTTTCTTGGTTATCAACTTAGGGAGACTCATTAGTTTTCCTAAATTTTCGGGAACCAGTATTTTTTATTTCCAAGATATTTTAATAAGCAGATGTTATCTTGTTATGTGTTTTTAAAAAAATTATGATTTTTTATAAATTATACTTTTATAAGTAAGGCACATTGTGAGGATTAGCTTGATAAGAAATTTAAAGAAGCATCAGATTTGAAAGTTGGATTTCGAAAATGAGCCTGTACAGGGGCAGGGTTGAATATCAGTACAGCGGCTTCCCACTTATCGTGGGAGTGAATGACTATGAAATGAAAAATAAATACCAATATGAGCTTATCCCACGAGTGTGCATGCAGATTGCAAGGCAAAGAAAATACCGTCAGGATTTTAACACTGCGACAGTTCCCAGTTCAAACATGATAAGAAGCTTAATGACCCATCCACCCATCCAGTTAAGGAAAAACTTCCCACCAGGACCGTTTGTCAATACGAGAAAGCCAACTGGGACGGCCTGAATATTTTTTTCAGAAACTTTAACTGGTCACTATGCTTCCTCGATAGTAACATTGATGCCAGTGCTGAAATGATCACAAATGTGATTCTTCTAGGGATGCGTGCTTTTATTCCTAACAGAGTAAAAAGCATGAAACCTAAAGAAAGGTCTTGATTAAATTCTGAGTGTAAAGAAGCTATTAGACTTAAAGAAGTAAGTTTCCGATCTTACAAAGCCAACCCTAGAGAGGAAAATCGGAAAAAGCACAAACAGGCAAGGAAATCATGCAACTCCGTTATTGAAAGAACCAAATTTTTGCATGACCAAAAATTGCGGCGAAAAATTCTACAGTGTTCCAAAGGCAATAAACATTTTTATTCATTTGTATAAATATTAAAAACTCCTCAACATCTTCGGTTCGAACGCTCATCGACAATAACAAACCAATTGTTTACTCTTTAGAGAAGGCAAACTTGCCGCCCATTTCGCTGCCAGCTCCACGCTACCTCAAAGCAATGTTGACCCTCCTGTACTTGAGAATGTAAATTTTTCCATGGGACAGGTTTTTTTTCGCACTCGTACAGTAGCAAGAGTTCTCAAAGATCTCGATATACACAAATCTGCTGGCCCGGATGGTATACCCCCGATTCTTCTGAAGAGGTGTTCTTCCACACTGACAAAGCCACTGCGTAAGCTTTTCCATCGCTCCTACTCTTCTGGAATCTTTCCTAGAAGATGGAAAACAGCATTTGTGCAGCCTTTTCCCCAAGAAAAGTGACCCATCCTCCCCCTCCTCCTACCGACCCATAGCACTGACATCCCTTATTTCTAAGGTCATGGAAACACTGATTAACCTTCAGCTTAAGGAATATCTCGAAGATCGAAAGCTTCTCCATTATCGTCAGTTTGGCTCCAAGGCATTTGATAGAGTTTGGCATGAAGCTCTCTTATCGAAAATGCGTGCTTTTGGGATCGATGATACTCCTGTTCGTTGGCTTAGAAGCTATCTTCTGGACCGTTCCATACAAGTTGTATTTTACGGATTCAAGTCTGATTCGCACAAAATAAATGCTGGTGTGCCCCAGGGATCTGTTCTGTCTCCGACTCTTTTCCTCATTTTTATAAATGATCTTCTGTCTGTTACTTCTAATCCACTTAACTGTTTTGCTGACGACTCTACCCTCAGCTTTTCATATTCGTTCGATAATTCACGTCCTTCGCCTTCGGACGTACAATTGCAACGGTACTGTATGTCAAGCTCATTAAACTCCGATTTATACAGCATTGTCAAATGGGGTAATAGAAATCGTGTGGAGTTTAATGCTTCGAAAACTCAATGCTGTCTTCTGTCGTTAAAGCTAAACATACCTCCCATGCCATTGCCCATGAATGGCACTTACATCGAAGAAACCGAAAAGCTCTCAGTACTCGGTATGTGTGTCAACGACAACCTCCGTTGGAACGACCATATATTTGAAATCGCTAAGAATGCTGCTAAGTGCTTACGTTTTCTGTATCGGTGTAAGAAGTATTTTCACCATCAGATCTGGCTACAATTTATAAAGCGTTTATACGCCCTAAACTCGAGTATAACTCCCACCTTTGGGCAGGTGCTTCGCAAACATCGCTCCACCTGCTTGATAGAATACAAAATCGAGCGTTAAGATTGATAGGAAATAAAACTGCCGGTGAAACGATTGCTCCTCTCGAACGCAATGTTTCATGTCTTTCCTTTCTTTTACAAAAAATGTTCACTCGAAGTAGCCAGTGGCATTGCTCCCTTAAAAGTTTCTCCCGTAATACTCGTCTCGCAAGGAATGCTTCTCAGTTCACCCTTGAGCCCAATTTCGGACGTACCGTGAACATAGGGATTCTTTTTTTAGCCGAACAACACGAATTTGGAATGGTTTACCCGGCGAGATTTTCCCCTGGTATTTGGGGATAGAAAAACTACACATGCAATCAACACTGGCAAGAAAAATGTCACTATGGGCTGACGTGGAGGAAACTTTGGAAAAATGCCAGATTTCAAGATCACGTGCTGATTATCCCTGCCGTACAGATGATTTCCTTAATAATATCTATAGTTTCGGTTATAGATAATGTGGTACATTTGAATAAACAGATTAAGAAAGAGAACCAGTATCCAAAGATCGAAAATGCCAATAGAGCCATAAGAAGATATGGCCAAGTGGATGGATAAAGATAAGCTGAATGTCACAGAGTGCAAGCTAAGGATAAGTCAAGAGTCAAGTACAAGTCAAGCGAAGTCAGACCATCTTTCGACAGAACACAAACCTCCTCGTCCAAGCAACTTGTCAGCGGTTATTTAAAGTCCTAAAACAAGGCTCGTAAAAACCGCAAGAAGCAAAAATATGGTTAGACACAATGACTCGGTTCCACCACTGCCGTCCACCATTAAGAAACTTATGGCTGTCAGCGCTGCCATTATAGCAGACGTGGCCATTACGTGGCTAGTTACGAAATAGTGGGCTCAAATGGAGACATATCCTCTCAGTCTTTTTAACGACGAGTTGCTCTTCTCCACTTATTACGTGTCAAAACTCGAGCCGCTGTCAATGCAGAAGGGATTCAGAACCCTTTCATGCCTGCGACGAATCCACTTTAAATTGCCTTAAAGCTAATATTGATGGCTTGAAGGACAGACTGTAAAGGGTTAACCTTAAAAGTTGTTTTTAAAAAAGACCTTCCACCAGATCTTAAGTCTGAATTAACTTTCTAGGCCCGAACATCTAAAAGGAAATGTTGGAAAAAATCTTACGATGTCAAAATCTAGCTTCCCAGTAAAAATTGGCAGGTCATGGTGATGGAAGCGATGAGGCCATTATCATGCTTAAACTCTGTCTGCAAAGATTTGGCATCATAGAGGTAAACTTGCGACCGGTAACGGCAGCCAATCAACTTAATAAAAAAGGATAATGCAGGCAATTTTGTGAAAATCGGGATCGGTGGCCATTTCGTTTTGGGCCCATTCACCGAACGTGTGACGCGCTTGATGGGCGTTCGGCTTCAATTCTTGAACGAGTTGGATTTTGTAAGCGTGCAAACCAAGATCCTTCCGCGCGCGATGGCGGATGGACTCATTTGGGTCTTCTTCGATACTCTGCTCCACCGAAACGAACGATTATTTTGGTAATAAATTTGCACAATTTGTAAACTTTGTTTAGGAGTAAGTCTATTCATTCATTTCTTGTGTTAGCAGTTGAAGCGAGTGCAAGTGTTCTATTGTCTCCCAAGGAATAATTAAAAATTGCTCACAAGCGAGTTCGTAGTAGTTCTGGTGAAGGCGATGATCACCCTCCCAGTAAACATTTAAAAATAACCAAATTAGATTATTTTTCCGAAATGGCAAATAGACAAAACTATTATCAACCGCTGCAAAGCCTTATGGCCGATACGGAAGAAATGACAAATGTAAATAATAATGAACGCACGAACGTCATTAAGGAAAGTATTCCCCCAATTTTGGTGTTAAAATCAACAAGTGCATGGCTTACTAAAAGTCTTAAAAATTGATAAATATTTAATCAAAAATATTTCCCTCGGTCAAAAAATTATAACGCCTTCATTGAAAATCTATGATCAAATTAAAACTGAATTAACAAATAAAAAGTTTGAATTCTTTTCTTATTCACGCAAAGAAACTAGACCTCTAAAGATAATTTTGTCAGGCCTCGACCTGATTAATGAAAAATTAATTAAAGATGAACTCATATCTGCTGGTTTAAAGTGTATCGATGTAAAACCGATTACTACCAAAACACAATACAAAAACTATATAACGGGTGATTTTTTAAGAGCTTGAGAACTTTTTTTTAAAAAAAAAACGCATAAAATTTGCAAAATCTCATCGGTTCTTTATTTGAAACGTTAGATTGGTCCATGACATTTACTTTTTGAAGATAATTTCATTTAAATGTTGACCGCGGCTGCATCTTAGGTGGTCCATTCGGAAAGTCCAATTTTGGGCAAATTTTTCGAGCATTTCGGCCGGAATAGCCCGAATTTCTTCGGAAATGTTGTCTTCCAAAGCTGGAATAGTTGCTGCCTTATTTCTGTAGACTTTAGACTTGACGTAGCCCCACAAAAAATAATCTAAAGACGTCAAATCGAATGATCTTGGTGGCCAACTTACCGGTCCATTTCTTGAGATGAATTGTTCTCCGAAGTTTTCCCTCAAAATGGCCATAGAATCGCGAGCTGTGTGGCATGTAGCGCCATCTTGTTGAAACCACATGTCAACCAAGTTCAGTTCTTCCATTTTTGGCAACAAAAAGTTTGTTAGCATCGAACGATAGCGATCGCCATTCACCGTAACGTTGCGTCCAACAGCATCTTTGAAAAAATACGGTCCAATGATTCCACCAGCGTACAAACCACACCAAACAGTGCATTTTTCGGGATGCATGAGCAGTTCTTGAACGGCTTCTGGTTGCTCTTCACTCCAAATGCGGCAATTTTGCTTATTTACGTAGCCATTCAACCAGAAATGAGCCTCATCGCTAAACAAAATTTGTCGATAAAAAAGCGGATTTTCTGCCAACTTTTCTAGGGCCCATTCACTGAAAATTCGACGTTGTGGCAGATCGTTCGGCTTCAGTTCTTGCACGAGCTGTATTTTATACGGTTTTACACCAAGATCTGTGCGTAAAATCTTCCATGTGGTCGAATAACACAAACCCAATTGCTGCGAACGGCGACGAATCGACATTTCACGGTCTTCAGCAACACTCTCAGAAACAGACGCAATATTCTCTTCTGTACGCACTGTACGCATTCGTGTGGTTGGTTTAATGTCCAATAAAGTAAACTGAGTGCGAAACTTGGTCACAATCGCATTAATTGTTTGCTCACTTGGTCGATTATGTAGACCATAAATCGGACGTAAAGCGCGAAACACATTTCGAACCGAACACTTATTTTGGTAATAAAATTCAATGATTTGCAAGCGTTGCTCGTTAGTAAGTCTATTCATGATGAAATTTCAAAGCATACTGAGCATCTTTCTCTTTGACACCATGTCTGAAATCCCGCGTGATCTGTCAAATACTAGTGCATGAAAATCCTAACCTCAAAAAAATCACCCGTTATATATCGTTTACTTTGATTGAGGCACAATTAAGTTAAATGAACTTAGGCGAGGTCATCCTAGTTTATTTAAAACTCTTATTCGCTGGGACTTTAAAAGACATAATCCCGGGAAAGTTACACAGTGTCATAATTGCCAGCTTTATGGTCATGGGTCTTTAAACTGTAGCATAAAAAGTTGTTGTGCCAACTGCTCCGGCAATCACTAAACTACTGACTGTACTTCTACTGAGGTTGTTCGTTACGCCAATTGCAGTGGTCCTCACAAATCATCCGATCCTATTTGTGTAAGCCGACAACAATATTTGGACATCCGCAACAAAATCTATTCTCACCGCCAAACCACCAATTCCAGCATCATGCGTACACCACCCACGCCAAAAGTGCAGCAACATGTCTTATTTGATCGTTATTCTCTTTCACATTTTCCTCCGTTACTTTCACGTCCTACACATCGCTCAACTGATCACGTTCAGTCATCGTCATCTAAAACTAAACAGAATCAACAGGTTTCACAAGAAAACACTCCCACCTTTAATGCTAATGATAGCAACAAATTATTCTCTTTCGAAGAGATCAATTCTCTTTTAAATGAAGTCTTGACTAAGCTTGGCTCTTGTCATACCAAATCTGAACAGTTCAACGTTATCACATCATTAGCTATTAAGTATGTCTATTCAAACTAATATGATAAACAATTCTCTTAATATAATTACATGGAATGCAAGAAGCATCACAAAAAAAAAAGTTAGAATTTTTCAATTTTATTATAGATAAAAAAGTTGATATTGCGCTGGTTACTGAGACATGGTTGAAAGTTGACAAACCATTTTCTCATCCGAATTTTATTTGCTATCGTCTCGACAGGAGGCACCTCGATGGTGGCGGTGTCGCTGTTTTAGTAAGAAAAGAAATCGAACACACAGTACATCATGAATTGCACCTCCGGTGTATTGAGATAATAGGAGTAGATATAATTTTAAACGATAACTCAAAAGTGAGTGTTTTTTCTGCCTATTTCCCTGGTGGAAATAACGGGTGATTTTTTTGAGGTTAGGATTTTTATGTATTAGTATTTGACAGATCACGCGGGATTTCAGACATAATGTCAAAAAGAAAGATGCTCAGTATGCTTTGACATTTTATCATGAATAGACTTACTAACGAGCAACACTTGCAAATCATTGAATTTTATTACCAAAATCAGTGTTCGGTTCGAAATGTGAAAATCCGCTTTTTTATCGACAAGTTTTGTTCAGCGATGAGGCTCATTTCTGGTTGAATGGCTACGTAAATAAGCAAAATTGCCGCATTTGGAGTGAAGAGCAACCAGAAGCCGTTCAAGAACTGCCCATGCACTGTTTGGTGTGGTTTGTACGCTGGTGGAATCATTGGACCGTATTTTTTCAAAGATGCTGTTGGACGCAACGTTACGGTGAATGGCGATCGCTATCGTTCGATGCTAACAAACTTTTTGTTGCCAAAAATGGAAGAACTGAACTTGGTTGACATGTGGTTTCAACAAGATGGCGCTACATGCCACACAGCTCGCGATTCTATGGCCATTCAATTCAATCAATTCATCTCAAGAAATGGACCGGTAAGTTGGCCACCAAGATCATGCGATTTGACGCCTTTAGATTATTTTTTGTGGGGCTACGTCAAGTCTAAAGTCTACAGAAATAAGCCAGCAACTATTCCAGCTTTGGAAGACAACATTTCCGAAGAAATTCGGGCTATTCCGGCCGAAATGCTCGAAAAAGTTGCCCAAAATTGGACTTTCCGAATGGACCACCTAAGACGCAGCCGCGGTCAACATTTAAATGAAATTATCTTCAAAAAGTAAATGTCATGAACCAATCTAACGTTTCAAATAAAGAACCGATGAGATTTTGCAAATTTTATGCGTTTTTTTTTTTTTAAAGTTTTCAAGCTCTTAAAAAATCACCCGTTAGAACCACTGGTATAATTCCTCTCTTTAAAAGTGATCTACAAAAAATATTTAGACTTCGCAGTAACATTATCGTTGGTGGTGATTTAAACTGTCGTCATCAATTGTGGAATTGCCTTCGAGCTAATTGCTGGGGTAATATCCTATACGATGTTAATGAAGTTTACCCGAGTTTTTCATTATTATATCCACCTAGCTATACTTATATTCCTACATCTCGGCCTAAAAGTCCCTAACATACCAAACTATTTCACTAGGCCATTTACGTATAATAAACTTGGATCTGACCACCTTCCTTGAATAACATAGCACCTCTTAAGCAGATCAGATTTAACTACAATTATTCGGCTGCTAACTGGAATCTATTTAAATCTTTTATTAATAAAATATTCTTTATGTGATAAATTTGTGTCTTTGGTTAACAGAGCTGCCGATGTTGCAATACCTAAGTTTCTTGTAACAGATAATCATAAAGTGAAACTACCATATAACATTTTGCTATTGATTCGTTTGAGGAACTTTGAAAGACGCCAATGGCTAAGAAATCAGCTCGGCTGGACGGCATAAATAACATAATTCTCAAGGCTCTTCCTCTCTCCGGAATAAAATACTTAACTTCTGTATTTAATGGGTGTCTGAATATATGTTACTTTCCTGAATGCTGGAAAACAGCAATGATTATCCCAATTGCTAAGCCCAGCAAACCTAAAGACGAAGTAAGTAGCTACAGACCTATCAGCCTACTCAGCTACCTTAGTAAGTTGTTAGAAAAAATAATAAAAGAAAAACTTTATAACCACCTTACTGAATCTAATATTTTGCCTGACTTTCAATTCGGTTTTAGGCGCAACCATAACACAAACCAACAAATTGCAAGGATTAAAAAACATGTCATTGAAAAATTCATGTCAAAGGAATCAACATTGAGAAAGCATTTGATACAGCGCTTTAATACATAAGCTTTTTAAGTTAAATTTTCCAATGCCAATAGTCAAAACTATTCAAAACTTTTTATGCAATAGAAAATTTCTAGTTAAGGTGCAAAACGATAAATCTTCTATCCAAAATATTGAATTTGGCGTGCCTCAAGGTTCTGTACTTGGGCCCATTCTTTTTAACATCTTTGTTTCCGACTTGCCTTTTCATGGTGAAGATGTCAAACTCGCTGTGTTTGCAAACGATACGGCTATTTTCTCTTCAGGTGTTACATATTTAGATGTACACCAAAAATTCCAATCTTCTCTAATTCTATTAGAACAATTTTTTTTTTTAAATGGACAATTAAATTCAATCCTGATAAAACACAAGCAATTTGGTTCACTCGACGCCGAAAAGCATGTTTTTTACCGGGAACTGTTCAGCTTCAGTTGGGTTCTGTAAATATTGATTGGTCCGAGCATTGTAGATATCTCGGCATTATAGTTATTAGATTCAAAACTTAATTTTCAAAAACACATATCTACCACCATTGATAAAATAAATTTATACATTAGAATTCTTTATCCCCTTATTTGTAGAAATTCTAAACTCAATAAAGAAAATAAACTTATTATGTTTAAAGCAATTTTTCAAGCGATATTATTGTACGGTGCCTCTGTATGGTACGATTGTGCTAAAACACATAAATTCAAACTCCAAAGAACTCAAAATAAAATACTTAAAATTGTGCTTAACTTACCACGTTATTACTCAACCCAGAGACTTCCTGAATTGGCCAATATCAACTTTTTGGACACTCTCATAAATATTTCAAAACAAAAATTTTACGAAAATTGTAACTTATCTGATAATGTTCTAATTAACCAACTTTAATAATACAAGTTATAAATTGTAAAATAACTCAACTTAAAGTTTTGATATGGGAATGTTGCAATATTAGGTTTAAGTTATGTATAAGGGCTTTTGTTTGTAGTTTTCCCTTGATTAAAAATTTTGTTTATCATCAAAAAATATATTTTTATACACATTATATAGGTTATAGTTGAAAAGGATTTGTATGTATATCCTAAATCTCTAAAAAAAAAATGTGTTTAACTGTAAAATTAAATTGATATCTGCTACTTAATAAATAATAAAAAAAAAAAAAAATTCATTATGAAATCGCAAACTAAACTGATCATAAATCAAGAGACAGCTGTCAAAAAGACCAACTCCGAAAAAAGTATTGCCGGATTGAAAACCACACGTCTATTAAAATAAAAAAATATTTTTTTAGAAAATTCTTTATTTTTTTTAATTAGTTTCAGAGTTTTCTTGGAAAAACTAGGTATGCAATAAAATTTGAAAACTAAATGTCTATCGAAGAAAAAAAAATTTCAAAATCGTTCGACCAGTTTTTTTAAAAAGTCGTTTTTTTTTGAAAAACTTTTCGAAAAAATATTTTAAATTTGTTTTTAGTATGTCATTGTAAGGCAATCTGTAGTTTTCATCTTGGAAAATTATTTAAAAAAATTCAATTCACCCATTTTAAAAATATTTCGAAAACCAAATTTTTAAAATTTTTTTTTTTAAAAATCGAAAAAAAAAGTTTTTGAAAATATTGAAATGCGATATTAATTGAATTATAAATGACTTCCTGTGTGCAAAATTTTATTGAAATCCGGATAATAGTTTACGATAAAACCGCATTTCAAAAAACCGGTTATATGAGAGGTAGCGTTATAGATCAAATTTCGAAAAATTTATTCTAACTGAAAGATGTATTATTGTAAAACATTAGCACTCTGAAAGCTTTATCAAAATCGTTAGATTCCTTTTCGAGAAAATCTAAGTTTTGTTCAAAGTGTATGGCAGGTACCATTATTTTTCGACCTAGAACAAAAATGAAAAACATCCCCTGAGATACTACCTAATAATCGGCAAATCGGCCCATCCGTTTAGGCTGTAGAGGCGAACAGACAGACAGACAGATGGACAGAATCCGGCCCCACTTTTTTCAAATTCTATATTATCGTAATGTCATGTTTGATTGCTAGATTTTTTTTTGCACGAATCCATAACTTGCATAATGAATATCTCAAGTACAGGTAACTTAATAGATAGGAAGAGAGTGTCTCTTATGCCCCAAAGCCCTAAAGAAACGATTGTGCTAACTCTGGTGACAATATTCATGGGATGTTTGAATACCACCTTCATTCCACTAGTTGGAGAGAAGTCAATGTCATTTTCATTCCGAAAGTTGGCAAGCCCACATAATATATATATAATATTAACTAAGATTAGTCGATGCAAATTGCCTCCATTAATAGTTTTCAAGGGCGGCGCACTATCCACAATCAACATTTCTTACTTTTGAGCTTTGTAAAGTTTATGGGAAGAAGGTTATATGGGAAAGGGCCAGTCCTTCCACAGGGGAAAAAATTAGAAAATTGTCTTATTTCATACTTAAAAAACTAAAGATGATGCTGATCAAAACGATTTGGCTGCTGTACTTCAATATGATGGGCACTCTGACCAAATTAACGTGAGGATTTTTAAAGAGGCAATAAATAAGAGCATTCAGTTCATTCGCTTCCCAAGCCATTTAACATGTACAAGTTGCAAGACTTTGTCAATGTATTTTGGACGGTAAAAACGGATTTGGACAGACAGCTTGTAAGGTAGACTATTTTCTTTGTGCTTAAATTGTTCGATTTTCATTTAAAATTGTTGTTAAAATTTGTATTTAATTTACAATAATTTGGTTAATCGATTAAAAAAAAAAAAAAAAATATCAGTCTCCAATATTTTCATATTTTGATTTATTTATTCATTTCATCAATTGATTTCAAGATCTGCTGATTACAAAAACTCCAAAAAAGATAGATTTATCATAAGTTTGGGTAAGATACAAAATATACATGCATAACATGATAAGCAAGTTTAAGATAAATTAATCAAGAACAAAAGAACAAAAGAAATTAATTACATAGATTAAGTATTATTTTCTTAAAAATATCCCTCTTCATGCAAAGGTCGATATCATTGCATACTCCGTTAAAAAGTTTTAAAGAACGTGTTAGCGGCTCATTTAAACCGTAGTTAGTCCTATGAGGAGCTATATGGAATAATTCAATTCTGCTTCGAAGCGTTCGTGTAGGAGCATAAAAAGGAATCAAGGAAAGCAATTCCATAGAAGATATTCGATTATCCAAAATATCTTTTACAAATAGTATACATTGCACTTGCCTACGACATTTGAGCGTTTTTAAATCTATGAGAGAGCACCTTGACTTATAGTTCGGTAGGGACCCATCCCAATTAAATTTTCTCAGGGCATAATTAGTAAATCTTTTTTGAATCCTTTCTATTCTCATACTACTATTTTCATAGAATGGTGACCAAACAACACAACAATTTTCTAAAACTGGTAAAACCAAAGACATAAACAAGGTCTTAAGCGTATACGCATCCTTGTAATCAGTTGAATTTCGTTTTAAAAATCCTAACAAAGAATTACCTCTAGACACCACATAGTCAATGTGTGTGCTAAAGTCCAACTTTGATTCAAAATGGACTCCCAGGTCTTTTATAGTACTGACTCTTAAAAAGCTAAAATCATGGAATTTGTATTCAAAATTTATAAGAGGTGAAGATCTTGAAAGACTAAATATTTTACATTTTGAATAGTTCAGTTCCAAGCGATTGTAACTACACCAACTTAAAAAATTTGTTATGTCCAACTGCAGAAATAGTGAAGACGTTGAAATAAAAATTTTCACATCATCTGCATACATCAAAATGTTACAATATCGCAATACAGCAGGTAGGTCATTGGTGAAAATAATGAATAGCAGAGGGCCCAAATGGCTTCCTTGTGGAAGACCCGATAAAACTTCCATAGTGTTTGAGGTGCAATCATCTATCTTTACAATCTGCTTTCTATTCGACAGATATGATTTTAACCATTTTGTGAAATCTTTATCAAAACCCAACCTTGTTAATTTTTTGTAATAGAAGATCATGATGAACCCGGTCAAATGCTTTAACAAAGTCGGTATAGATGACATCAACTTGCTTACCATTTTCTATTTGATTGCTACAAAAATTTGTAAAAAGGCTTAAATTTGTGCAAGTCGATCTTCCTTTCAAAAATCCATGCTGAAACGAGGATAATGATTCCTTAACAGAAAATTAGAGCCCTTGAGTAATCACTTTTTCAAAAAGCTTGGGTACCGTAGAAAGTTTAGAAATAGGTCTATAATTTTTTACCAGATGTTTAAGACCATTTTTGTATATGGGATCAATGAAAGAAATTTTCCATTCGTCCAGGAAAATACCAGTAGAAAAATACGAGATAGAACATAACATAAAGAAGTGGAACATTTTGATAATAATATGTGAGGAATCAAATCAAAACCCGCTTTTTGTGTCGTATCAATATCAGTTAAGCTTTCCAAAACATCCTGTTCGGAGAAGCATACTAATGAAAAATCAGTTAAAGGATTTATATTTGGATATAGCTCACTAGTATCCGCGATTAGGTCTCTATTATATGAAGTTTGAAAGAATTGTGCAAAGAGATTGAATATTATCCATATTCTGGGGAAACGATGAAACTTTTCTTTTAGAGTTTAAAAACACCCAAAACGATTTGGAATTTGTTTTTATATTTGATTCAGTATTATTTATATATTGCCTGTGCAGAAATTTGTTTAAGAAATCAAATTCTTTCCGTAACTGAAAAAATCTAACACGGTCTTCGAAAATATTTGTTGATTTATAACGCTTAAATGCCTTATTCTTGGCATTTTCCAGATTTTTAATCCTTGAGTTAAACCAAGGTAGTTTAAATGTCATTTTTTTGACTGAGGTAGGAACAAAACGTTCTATTCCTTCAAACACAATACTTTTAAAAACAGTAGGATTGGGAAATGGAAACAAATTAAATTGGACTTACCTCAGGAAAATTTTCATTACTTTTTTGTAGTTCTTGATTGTGCTTAGGGCTTGAAAGTCACCCACCGATTACGAATTAATGGAAATGTTCAATAACATCCTTGCAGTTCGGATATCATAGTATTAAGTGTTCCAAAACTCAATGCACCAGTTATGTATAAGACCCGTTTTTAAAAGCTTCAAATAAGCTAATGAATCTTTAAATTCGGTTTAATATTTATTTTTTTAATAAAAACAAAATACTAACGAACACACGCAAATATTAAATGAAAACTTTACTTTTATGTATTTAATTTTGACGACTTTTTCAATAATATAAAAACAATTTTAAAGCAAGTACAACCACATAAGGTTAATCAACGGATTCAGATTGGCTTCTTATACAACTAAATGCTTATATATCTTTTTGGTTTTATTGTATTTAAGCCATTTTCATTCAGGATTTTGATCACTCCGGTTATAGTTTTTCAACTCCATCCTTAAGAATTATAGTACAGTATTATAAATAAGGTTAAAGATCAAACCATAACTGAAGAAATGGAACGAACATTGCCTTACGAATAACATCCTGATAAGGCGAAAGTCCGCACGACCAAATTAATAATATTTGGGACTTATGTCCCACTAGCCACTAAAAACTTTTGAACGAGCAAAATGCCTTACAAATAAATTTAAGATTACGGTGTATTTTTTTTTTTTTAATTTGCCTGCCCGAAAGGGGTTTTGGCTACCCTTGTAATGTTGGTTAAACATAGCGGGCCGTTCGGAAAATAGGGAAGGCAATAAAAGGAGATACCGATGCACATTTGTTTAAAAGTTCTGCAAGTCATAATGGGAGGGCAAACAGAGTCTGGCAAGGCATTCCGCATTCGCGTGGTACGGCTAATGAAAGAATCTCTTACTTGAGAACAAAAATTATTTCTCAGCCCACGAATGTTGGCATAATAGACACTGAAATTACCAAATCGGACAATTAATTATAATTAATGTTATACTAAGTCCCAAGTTGAATTTTTCAATAGTATATAGTGTTATGAATTATTAGGAATTGAATTATTTGGCCCACTGATTACTTAGCAAACATTAATTTATGTATCTGATAACGATCAAGCTTAGCCATAGTGGTTAGCTTTGGTCAAGTTTTATCGTCATGCATACTAAGAAACTGCAAACTTTAATCTCAATGAAAATATTTTTTTCTCAAAAAACTCATAACATAGTCCAGTCGGGCAATTTATTTCTTTAGTGATTGGAAGATGATTGGAAGTTCCACCTTCGAAATTAACAGTTTGCGTGTATTTGAATCCGTCTTTAAGAACAAAAGCCAATTTATTAAGAGCGTAACTGCTTTCATTAGCAATGGGTCTAATGGTGGTTGGAGAGAAGAACTTATAACTGATATTTTTGTAATTAGTTCAATTCATCATCATCATCATCATCGGCGCAACAACCGGGATCCGGTCCGGGCCTCCTTCAACAAATTCTTCCATGCATCCCGATTGCTGGCCGACGCCATCCAATTGCGCACCCCAAGGCTTCGGGCGTCCTGGTCTACGCCATCCTTCCAACGTAAGTAAGGTCTGCCACGTTGTCTTCTACCATAAAAAGTACCGCAAAAGACTTTCCGATTTGGTTCCTCTTCGCTCATGCGAGCTAGGTGTCCAGCCCACCGAGCTTTATTTTTTCAACAACATCTGCTTCGAGATAGATTTCATACAATTCATGATTGTATCTTCTCCGGAATCGTCCTTCCTCACACACGGGGCCAACCATTCTCCGTAAGACTTTTCTCTCAAACGCGGATAAGAGATCAGAGTGCCTTTTTGTAAGCACCCAAGTCTCGGATCCGTATGTGAGTACTGGTAAGATCATAGTCTTGTACAGCAGCAGTTTGGTTTTTATGGTAAGGTTTCTGGATTTAAAGAGCCTTGACAGACTATAGTAGGTTTTGTTGGATTTCAGCAGCCGCCCGCTTATTTCTTCCTCCATATTGTTATCGGCTGCTACTTTTGACCCAAGATAGTTAAAGGACTGCACTACTTCAAGTTTGTGCTCCGCTACCCTGATGTTTGTACCAACATTTCTCGCAGACGTTGCCGCCATGTACTTAGTCTTCCCTTCATTTATGTGCAGCCCCAGGTATTTTGCCGCTTGCTCGACCTGGGTAAAGAAGTCTTGTACAGCTTGTTGGCTTCTGCCGATGATGTCGATGTCGTCTGCGTAAGCTAGTATCTGGCTGGACTTGGCGACGATAGTCCCTCTTGTTGACGTGCCAGAGTCACGGATTGCTTTCTCCAACGCCAGGTTGAAGAGGATGCAAGCCAGACCATCCCCTTGTCGGAGTCCATTAGAGATGTTGATTGGTCTGGATAGCAAACCGGCTACTTTTACTTGGCTTGTGATGTTGGTCATGGTCAGCCTACATAGTCGTGTCAATTTATTTGGGATGCCGAATTCTTTCATAGCCTTATAAAGTTCTACCCTGGCTATGCTATCGTAGGCGGCTATAAGAAGATGGAATGTTCTTCTTCATTCGTCCTCTTTGCATGCAAAACCGAATATACGTCGAAGAATTTTTTTAGCGAATTTGACTAGAATGAGTTCCCCTTCTTACTAGTTATGCATTCGTGCTGATTAAAAAAATCGATATAATAATCAAACATGATAATATAACGATAATAGAGAAACAAATTTGAATTAGTGGCAAAATTCTGTCAAGGATATCCGTGACTAATTTTCTTTCGTTTTATTCGTGCGATTAATATCAGTAATTTGTTTAAAAGATAAGTCCAGCAGAATAATGCTTTTGAGATAACGGTACAAATTCATTGCCTAATTTTTAATTAAAAAGTCACGAAACGATAATTTTTTAAATGAATGATTTATTTGACTGGTCGTTCAAAATACAAACTACTTTTTTTTCAAAACGTCCTACAAGGTGTATCTGCGTGTAAATTTATGTAAGTAAAGTATTCATCTATTATGTAAATGACTGGCCAAAAAAATCGCATCATAACCCAAGGTTAATGATCCTATTTGGGACACTTTTAAGCGTAACAAAATACATCCCATCAAAAATCATTATTATCATCTTCCGAAGAAAGTCCTTTCCGACGCCAAATAACCCTTTGCTTATAAACCAAATGCAGCGTCGAAAAAACTAAATGGCAAACCATAAAGGTGTAAGGGTAAGGAACAAAAATAAATAAAAAAAAAAAAAACATTTTTATATGAATCACACAAAAAGGGTTCAACCAAAGTTACAACTCACAGCCTTCTTTGCGTCCTTTGCAGGAATTTATTTTAGTATTGGATTTTTTTTTACTTACTTCATCTAAACACATGGCCCACTATTCCGCACTTACGAGTTTACCTGGTCCCGAAAATAACTTTTTACCCTGACTCAAGGTCCTTTATTCTAACGTCGTCGGTCGGGAAGGAGGCCAGTTTCGATATCTCAGATTGTCCATATGACCTACATCACGTCGGCGGCCGGGCGTCCAGGTCAGGCAACCCCAAAACAAGGCACGAAGAACAGCCATGCCATCATAGCCTTTTAAGGAGCAAGAAACGTCTTAAGAAAACCATCTCGGCAGCCATGAGCTACCAACGGTAAAAGTGTAATCCTTTATGAGTTGTGCGATCATAAATCATGGGTCAGTATAACAGTGGTACGTGAGTAAAATCTGTGAGCGGGTATTTGCTGTTCGTTTGCTCCTGTGTTCATAATTCTCCTCAAGCCCGGGCAGCCCCCTGCCATGGTGAATTTTACACGAACAGCTATTTTGCTTGTTCAGTGATTCCCAAGGAGAAAATAGGGTCAGGACGATGTGAACGGTATGTATGGAGTTGAGGTGATTTGATTCAACATTGTGCTAGTCCTTTGATGATGATGACTAGGGTGTGCAGTGTGCAATCTTTCTATAGGACTGGTGTATATCTGGCCAGGTGGTGTGAACTCTTGTACGAGTTCAGTGCACTAAGGAAACGGGCGTCTGCCTTTCCCATTCTCTATATCAAGCTCAAGGGCCACAAATCATTTTTCCAACCACGTCATATAAGATTCCATGATATTGCTGCGGTTTGTGCATTGAAGATGTGTGGGGCAACAAATTGAGGCAATTTCCCAGTTTGTTTTAATGCAACAATGGATGCAAGTATGTTCGTAAAAAGGCTTATGGTGGATGAGAGTGAGTGGAGTTCATGGCAGGGATAGGAATCTGAGTCAAGAAATGGGATTTTATATGGGCTTGCTTTTCAAATTAAAATTTTATGTAGAACATGTTTCTATACTTTGTTTCTATACTTTGTTTCTTTTTTGTTGTTTACAAAATAATTATGAAATTTTGTTTGTAAAGTCATCATTGCAGGGAATCAGATCACAAGAATATTTCTCAGGGCCAAGACTTTTAGAACATACTACGTAATGTTGCAATTCTCAAAATACATTATAAAAGAAATATAAACATTACAGATGAAGTCATTTAAAAACAGGTTAACAGTTGTTAAGCCAAAAAATCCATAAAACATACATACATAATACAATACAATACAAATACAGGACAACCTTTTTGGCAATAACCTTTAAGACTTATTCTTTATCAAATTCCTCGATTTCGTTAATATAGCTCTAAGAATTAATAACTTTCCCAAGAGTATGTTTAACCGGTAGTATAAAATATATCCGCACTTCACTCACCAACCATTACTTCGGGTTCGTCACCTTAACGTGAGGCAGAAGTAGAAGGATTGATAAAAATAGTAAAACACTCAAGAGGCTTCCCTGTTGCACACCAACTTTGAATAAGAACTTTTCCGTAACCCATTTGGAACACTTTGTTTTCACTTACGTGTTCATATCCATGATAATCCGCACGTAGATTGCCTAATGGCTAGACTCCGTGGTTGTATATCGAGTAATTTTTTTTTTTCCAAAATCAACCAACACAATGTATACATTTCTTGAAAAAGTCCTGATATTTTCCCTTCTAGGCTGATTTATCCGAAATAAATCCGCAGACATCTAACCAATATCCGCTCAACGTTGTTCATGGTGTGTGACATCAGCCTCATTATATCATTTTTGATAATGGCCCAGGAAGATTGTCCACCCATTGCCCAAACAAGGCGAATCATCCTCCCCCGCAAAATACCGACCAATCGCACTTACCTACCTTCTTTCCAGGGTCATGGAAACGCTAATTAATTACAAACTCAAGAAATATCTTGAAGAACAACAGCTTTTTAATGAACGGTAGTATGGTTTTCGTAGCCATAGGTCCACTGATAATCTAATGGTCTATCTCACCGAACACTGGAAAAAAATCATAGTTTCGGAGAAAATAAGTTTATTGCACTTGATGCTTCTTAAGCAGTTAATAGAGTCAGGCACTAGGATCTCTTATCGAAAATGCGTGATTCCGGTATCGATGCTTACCTCCTTCGCTGGATTAGACCATTTCAAGTCTATTATTCAAAAAATAAATGTTGGTGTACCCCAGGGCTCCGTTCTGTCTCCAACTTTCTTTCTCATTTTTATAAATGATCCCATATCTGAAACTTCTAATCCAATAAACTGCTTGGTTAAAGATATAGTACACTTAGTATTTCATATTTGTTCCACAACTCACACCTCTTTTTGGAATAATCATTAAATACGATGTCGCTAAAAATACCGCAAGGTTTGGGCTTCCTCAGAAATGTAAGAAATTCTTCTCCCCTTCTGATCTGGCTCCTATCTACAAAACGCCTAAGACTAGAATACAATTTTCATATCTGACCGAGTGCTCCTTCAAATCGAATTCGAGAATTCAAAATGATTGGACATAATGAAGTCATCAGAACATTTACATCACTCGAACACCACGTAATGTTTCATATCTCTCTCTTTTCTACCGTTTTTTCCAAGGTCATTATTCTAGAGAAATATCCAGTTGCAATCCTCCCATTAGACAGTACAGAAACAGTACAGCCAAGAACAGAGATTCGTTTTTCAGCCGTACAACTCGAATGTATAAGGTTTTGCCTAACTCTGTTTTCACTTCCCATTATAATGTGCAGAAGTTCAAAACCAATGTGCAACGGCATCAGCTTTTGAACTCTCTCCTTTTTACTTGCGATTACAGGTACTATAATCCAAGTTATGCATTCTTGCAGCTAAGAAATGTTGAGATAACATCAAACATGACATAACGGGAATAGAGAAACATCTTTGAGTTAGTGGAAAAATTCTATCTGTCTGTCTGCCTGTTCGTATGTACTTTTGACTACAGTTTAATTGGTTGGTTGGGCCGATCGTCTTCAAAATTTTAGAACATAGTATTATTTTAACATTCAACAGCTCAATATTAACGGTTCCTGTATTTGTAGTGCCCCGTGTTTAAGTGGTTAGTGTGTCGGACTTCTTAGCGAAGAGCTTGGGTTCGAATCCAGCTCATAGCCCCCTTTTTTTGCGGGGTAGTGCCTCTTGCGAGGAAGTGACAAAAGTCACTTACTCCAAAGAGTGAAACTTGTTTCGAAAAAGTGCATCTCATGTAGCCGTTCGGATTCAGCTACATGAGATGCACAGGAATGGTCGAGACTATAAGTCACTAGGCCTTGGCTCCTTAAGGTGTTTTTCTTCTACATTCTTGGGCAATGGCAATAAAATTTATACTCAAAAAGATGTAGAGAGCGAAAGTAGTTTAACTTGAAAAAAATTCGAATATTTTTATTTTTGGTTTATCAATATATGTTATTTTTTTTTATCAATATTTTAACAACGGTTTAGTGGATTTTTTTTTTAATTAAGTTTTTAAATGAAGCTTATTTGTGTGCTTAATTTTGCATTTTTTTTTTTATTTTTTTAAGTTGTAAAATAAAAACCGTTTTAAATAAAAAACATTCCTATGATTAAAAAAACAATCTGCATTTAAAATCGTTCCACTGAAAATAATTTTACGTACTTTTTTCGAACAATTAAAAGCCAGAAAAATCCAATAAAATGTTGTCTACCAACATCAAAATGATACCCCAAATCCTATTGGCGTGTGATTATAAAAAAGCTGCAGGTAGCTGCAGCTGCAGTGGCTATAAAAACGTTATGAATGAAACTACATATATGCCTCAAATATTTTTAATTTTAATACGCCTTAACCAGTCTTCCAGAAATCATATTTTTACTAGCTTACCTACCCGACGTTGTTAGGGTATTATATATGTTTCTGAATCCCGACAAGTTTTAGTTTTAGTTTCATTGATTTTGCCAAAATTAGACAACATAAATTATAATTAACAGTAACAAATATACAACTCTATTTGCAAAATGCATTGTTGAAAAAGCGGGCGGCATTGGAACAGCTAGTTAAGATGTTTGCTTCTCACTTGGGGGTCGTCAGTTCGATACTCAGGATGAGAAGAAATTTTACTCCTCGTGTGTTTCAAGTGAGAAAATAGTCATCTTATTCACGATATACTGCGCCGAAAAAAAAATCTTTCCTATATTTCTAATTCTTCAAACTAAAGTGTCGCGTGTAACATCCTGTTGCATTCTAAAAGACAATTTGCCTTGCAGACACATAGTTAAGATATTATTAAAAAAAAAAAAAATATTTACTCGCCGTTTGTAATTAAAAAAATTGTAAAAGTGACAGGATTTTTTTTTTTATAATGGAACAAGTTCTAAATACATAACGGGCATATAACATATAGTTTTTAAGTTCGACGTTGAAGGTCAAAAATATTTCATAATCGTTTAAATTACCGGAGGCTACACTTCAATGTTATTTATATTCACTAAAATGTCTATTTAATTTAAATACTATGCATTAATTCTTAAGTTTTTCTTGAAATAGATATACAATAAATATACCGCCGATTCTTCTGAAGAGGTGTTCTTCATCACTGCCAAAGCCACTGCGTAAGCTTTTCCATCGCTCATACTCTTCTGGAGTGTTTCCTAGAAGATGGAAAACAGCATTTGTCCAGCCTGTCCCTAAGAAAGGTGACACCCCCCCACCCTCCTCCTACCGACCCATAGCACTAACATCCCTTCTTTCTAAGGTCATGGAAACGCTGATTAACCGTCAGCTTAAGGAATATCTCGAAGATCGAAAGCTTCTCCATGACCGTCAGTATGGCTTCAGCAGCAACCGTTCCACAAGTGATCTGATGGCATTGTATATATACTGCCTATAGTACTATCATGGGACATCAAACAATCTTGTGGAATCAGCTCGTGTGATGGCGCTAGTTGTGACCGCTAGATTTGTTCGAGAGAATTAAGAGAACGTAAGGCGGGAAGGAAAAGAAAGAGACCAGAAGATTATTAAGGGTGTTTTGTTTCGCTTAGCTGAGGTGAATTAATTTTTTTTGAATTTGTACACGATACAAACATTTTCATTGGTTAAAATCATTTTGATGTAGCTTTTTAAGCGTTGCTAGGTAGAAATCCTTAGCAACGGGTTTTTTTTAAGTAAACAATTAATTGTTGTTGGTAGGAATAGGCAGTTAGGAAGGTAGAAAAAACTGACAAGCCTCTGAATTTTGGTTTATTTTCCTTTTTTTTGTAGCTTTTGTTTACATTTTTTGAATTCTTTAGATTTACAAATTTTGGTATACTATTTTACTACAACTTGCTTTGTTGCCGTTTGCGAAAAAAATACTTATACATTCTTAAAATTTAAACACAATCTTACTTTTTGTATATATATTAATTTCCTTGAAGAAACAGATTTTGGTTTTGATTTGTAAATTATGAATTTCGCTTCCCAATCCGATAGGCGTTAGGTGCAAATTAAGTGCAAATTGTGTATAGAACTTCGTTAGAAAACTCTTATTGAAAATTCATAGGTACAAGGACTTGGATTTTGATTATAATGGGTAGAAAAGGAAAAAGATGTTATTTTGTTGAGCTATGGATTCAAGTTATGGATTCTTAATAATGATGATGGATCAACAATGGCATTATTATAAAAGTAAGGACTTTGAAGTTAGTGACCAAATATGTTTGTAGGTTTTTGCATATTCATATAAGGGATGTCGATAGGTGGTTGTTGACTTTTTTTTTTTTAATTAAATATTAAGAATTTTTATAACTAATCACAATTTCAATTTGCGATTATATGCATATAATATAGATAATAAAACGCAAGTAATGCATTCGTGCCACATACTTGCTTTTATACAATAACTTGCAAATGTCTAGTTGCAGAATAACTGGTGCTGCATACTCTTAGAGGTGGCAATTTTAAGGGATATAGAGCCCAACATTTATTCGTCAACTTAATTTTTCAATATAACGTTTTGTGCAAATTCAAAAAGCCGTTTAGAGAGAGGTGAAAATAAAAAAACGTTATGAATACATGAAAGGTACCGTTAACAGACCCTTCAGATATTTATTACTTTGCGTTTATAGGCACTATAATGCAAGTTATGCATTATGTAGATTAAAAATTTTGAGATAACAATCAAACATGACATTCGATGATATAGAAACATAAATGTCTGTCTGTCTGTGAGTATGTATTTTCGACTACAGTATAAACGTTTTTGCCAATCGTCTTCAAATTTAGAACTTAAGGTTATTTTGACATTCTACAGAGGAGTTTTTAATTTTTTTTAGCTCAAATATTAACAGTACCTGTCATATAACCCTTAAGTAAAAGCTTATTTTTCTCGGAAACGCCTCTAAGAATTTTTATAAACAAAAATCAGTGTACTATTGTAGGTGCGGGATATGTATTGGTGTAAAAAATTCAAGATAGTAGGCTAAGAACGGTACCTCCCTAGGACCGTTTTTTTATTCGACTTTCTCGTGAACTGTGCAATTTATTTGTAAATAAAATAATATTTGTAATAATAATAATGAATAATACAGTTTTAAAAACCCCTCTGAGGAATGTCAAAAGAACTACACAAACCAAATTTAAAGGTTACCTCTTTAGCCGTTTAAGCTGCAAAGAGCTACACATTCAGAAGGACAGAATTATGTTTTACATTAACATTTTGTTTCTCTATAATCGTACGTAATGCCATGTTTGATATGTATGTATATTTACATATTCGATATGTTCATATATTGATAATAAAAGTTTATCTTATAATTCTGCATTAAAATATTTTTGATTAAGGCATTAGCATTGTATATGTATCATGTTTGTAAATAAACACATACAGTGTCAACATTTTAAAAAAGGCTCGACGATTAACAACAACAACAACTTCTCCTACGAGCAACCCAGTAGTGAAATTCATTCATAAAAAAAACACATTCCGTAGGACCACAGATATTTTTTGTTTTGATATTTTAAAATTTTTGCTTACATTTTCCTAAAGCCTCTTGTTGCTATATAAAAATCCCTAGCAACGGTTTTTTTAAAAATACAGAATTTGTTGTTGGTAGGAATAGGCAGTCTATTGCCTGCGATTTGAATTTTTGTTTATTTTGTTTTGTTTACATCTGTTTTATAGGGAATACGAGCACTTATACTAACATACATATTTTATACATTAGTACGAAATTGGCTAGAATTCTTTAGGTTTTTAATTTTTTGTTTACTCAAGGGACGTTGCCGTTTGTAAGAAAATATACACATACAGTCTTAAAATTTAAACACAAGCTTACTTCTTGCTATGCATATTATACAAACGTCCTTGAAGAAACGGATTTTTGTTTTGAATTTTGCTTTCCATTCATAGGTAAAAATTAGATTTGTAAACAAAGGTTTTTTTGTGAAAATATAAGGATGAAAAAAGGAGATACTATTATTTGCGTTAATTTGTATGTCAAGTTGCATTCTATTGTAATTTAGCCGTAGTTTTCTAACATTGCAAATATTTTGTTCAATTTAGGTACATATATGTACATATATTTTAATAACATATGTATATTTTAATGAGTAATTTTTTCGAAAACCTACATCTACTTGAATATTAATTTTGATAGTAATCGGATCAGCAGTTTTCACCAAAATATAATGCTTACCTACAGTTAGTAGTACACTGATTTTTTTCATAAAAGTTCTGGAAGCGGCTTTCGAGAAAAATAAGTTTTTATATAACGGTTATATTAAATTTACGGTTAATTTTTGAGCTAAAGAAAAAATTGAAAAATCTTCTTTGTAGAACGTCAAAATAACCTTATGCTCCAAATTTGAAAACGATTGACCAAACCGTTTAGGCTGTAGTTTAATATACATCTGTACAGACGGACAGACAGACAGACAGAATGTTGCCAGTAACTAAAATATGTTTCTCTATCATCGTAATGTCATGTTTGATTGTTATATCAATTTTTTTGTTTATATTCACGAATCCAAAACTCGCCTCATAAAATTTACCTTTGAAATTGTTTGTACATGGGTATATATATACTTACTTGCCTATGAACACGGCAACCAAAACAAAACAAATTTTCATAATAAAAACAAACATTTCCCCAACAAAGCAACAACAACTTAATTCACCTCACTGCATGTATTTTTTTCCTTTTCCTAATAGCCCTGTCTATTTCTAACCTGCCTCATCTTTATTCTCTATTTAAAAAAAAAAACATTCTCTTAAGACTCTCTTAATTACTACCATTCAACTCGTTCCGCTAGTTCTGAATCAACGAGACAGGGGGCGTGCGCAAAATGTGTCACCATGATAGTACTATAGTTTCTATATACAATGCTGATGGCATATCTCACAGAACAGTGGAACAAAACTTTACATCGCTTTGGTGAAAGTAAGATTATTGCTCTTGATATCTCCAAGGCATTTGACAGAGTTTGGCATGAAGCTCTCTTATCGAAAGTGCGTGCTTTTGGGATCGATGATACTCTTGTTCGTTGGATTAGAAGCTATCTTCTGGACCGTTCAATACAAGTTGTATTGGACGGATTCAAGTCTGATTCCCACAAAATAAATGCTGGTGTGCCCCAGGGCTCTGTTCGGTCTCCGACTCTTTTCCTCATTTTCATAAATGGTTTTCTGTCTCTTACTTCTAATCTACTTAATTTTTTTGCTGACTACTCTACCCTCAGCTTTTCATATTCGTTCGATAATTCACGTCCTTCGCCTTCGGACGTACAATTGCAACGGTACCGTATGTCAAGCTCATTAAACTCCGATTTATACAGCATTGTCAAATGGGGTAATATGAATCGTGTGGAGTTTAATGCTTCGAAAACTCAATGCTGTCTTCTGTCGTTACAGCTAAACATACCCCCAATGCCATTGTCCATGAATGGCACTTACAACGAAGAAACCGAAAAGCTCTCAGTACTCGGTATGTGTGTTAACGACAACCTCCGTTGGAACGACCATATATTTGAGATCGCTAAAAACGCTGCTAAGTGCTTAGGTTTTCTGTATCGGTGTAAGAAGTATTTTTCCCCATCTGATCTGGCTACAATTTTATAAAGTGTTTGTACGTCCTAAACTCGAGTATAACTCCCACCTCTGGGCAGGTGCTTCACAAACATCGCTTCACCTGCTTTATAGAATACAAAATCGAGCGTTAGGATTGTTAAGAAATAGAACTGCCGCTAAAACAATTGCTCCTCTCGAACAACGACGCAATGTTTCATGTCTTTCCTTATTGTACCGTTCTTCTATAAAAAATGTTCACTCGAAGTAGCCAGTTGCATTCCTCCCCTTAAAAGTTTCTCCCGTAAAACTCGTCTCGTAAGGAATGCTCGTCAATTAACCCTTGAGGCCCATTTCAGATGTACCGTGAAATAAAGAGATTATTTTTTAGCCGAACAACACGAATTTGGAATAGTTTACCCGGCTTACCTATCTTTCCCCTCCCTAACTTCTTAAGGCCTGCGCAGTGTGCTCTATATTAAAAGGGAAACAAATAGTCTCATGTGTGCGCATTAATTATAAAAAAAAATATAAAAATAAATAAAATTAAATTAATTTAAATTAAATTAATATTATTTAATTTAAAGTATTACGTTGCAACACTCTTTTAACAGTTTCCACAGAAAACATGAAATACTTATTATTATCTTTAATGTTTAAGTAGGTGGTTGGGTGCTGTATGAATAGGGTAGGCACTGAAAGGCATCAAACTGGTGATGCACAGTCGCTGCAACTATATCGTACACATCAATTGTGCTTATTTTACCTCCCCGCGGTAACCACCGGGTACTGGTCTGTCCATCCGGACATTCCTGCTAAACTTATAAGCGCGAGTGTTCATCATTCAACATGGATGATGACAGACAAAACTTCCGTCCACCTGACCAAAACTAAGTAAGAATAGCAATATCTAAACTCAAAAACAACAAAACTGCTGGACCCGACGGACTACCCGCCGAACTTTTTAAAGCGGCCGGAGATGGCCTGGTGGAGTGCATACACCAACTCATCTCTAAAGTTTGGTCAGAAGAAAGTATGCCTGATGAATGGAACCTCAGCATCGTTTTGCCCGATCCACAAGAAAGGAGACCCTCTTAACTGCGCCAACTATAGAGGAATAAGTCTCCTGAATATCGCCTACAAGATCCTCTCTGCCGTACTACGTGAACTCTTGAAACCTTTCGTCAGCAACCTGATTGGCCCCTATCAGTGTGGTTTCAGACCAGGAAAGTCCACAATCGATCAAATGTTGATTTTGTGGACTTGATTACGCTACGACAGATCCTGGAAACCACCCAAGAATTCCAAATCGATACCCACCACCTCTTTATCGATTTTAAGGCCGCGTACGATAGCATTTATAGAGACGAGCTATACAGAGCCATGTCAGGTTTTGGCATTCCCACCAAAATCGTCCGACTTTGCATGATGACGATGGAGAACTCTCGCTGCTCCGTCAAGGTTGGTACTGACCTTACAGAAGCTTTTGACGTCAAAAAAGGATTCCGACAAGGTGATGCGCTATCGTGCGATTTCTTCAACTTAATACTTGAAAAAATTATAAGAAACTCGCAAGTCAATTGTAGTGGGACAATTTTTTTCAAGTCTGTGCAATTGCTAGCATACGCTGACGAGCTGTCACTGGAACGTTTTCTAGCATTGAAGCTGAAGCGGCTAAGATGGGACTAGCAGTCAATGAGGCCAAACGAAGTACCTGCTGTCCACAAAAAGGGACACACAACACCGGCGGATTGAACAAAACATCACAATAGACAGGTACAACTTTGAGGTAGTTAAGGACTTTGTGTACCTCGGATCCGCTATAACATCTGACAACAACAATCGATGTTTCTATGGGCTAGGAAGGCAATTGAGTAGCAAAGCCCTCTCTCGAAAGACAAAGGAGACTCTGTATCAGACCCTAATCATCCCAGTCCTGCTCTAGAGCGCCGAGGCATGGACTCTATCTAAAGCGGATGAAGATATCCTTAGTCGTTTCGAGCGTAAGATTCTTCGGAAGAGTTTTGGCCCTATCTGCGTTAACGGGCTTTGGAGGAGAAGGTTCAACCAAGAACTATACGAGCTGTACAGCGACATTGACCTGGTCAAAAAAATACGCATATCACGTTTAAGATGGCTAGGTCATGTAGAGCGAATGGACAACAATGCTCCGGCTCGCAGGATCTTCGATTCCATCCCAGAGGATAGACGCAGTCAAGGAAGACCTCGCCTTAGTTGGAGGCAACTAGCCAAAGACCGAGTTGGCTGGAGAGGCATGTTGGTTGAGGCCCAGGTTCGTCCCGAACTGTAGCGCCACCTAAGTAAGTAAGTAAGTTTAAGTAGAAGTGGCATCACTTAATCATCCTCATACAACTAATTAAAAAAAGGAAAATTTTTCAAAAGAATTTTCGACTTAACTAAAATTTAATTTTATAATTGCAAATTATTTGTGTTCCATGGAATTTTGAATTGTGCTTTAGTTTTTAAGGTTTTTTACTCGTAAAATGGATTAAAAATGTAATTTCCAAAAAGTCTTACTTAATAAAATTTTCCAGAAATGCATAATGAATTTGATATTACTTCTTCTGCATTGTAGTTCCAAAAATTAGAACCCAAGTATCTTCAATACTGAACGAGTTCCTGCGACTCATTTGTGAAAACTACACGCTTCTCGGAATATCTGCAAATAATACACAAAGTGTTCTAGTCCTTTTTTTATATTTCCTGGAATATTCCCCATGGGCTTGGCAAAGAATGAGAACTGTAAGCCATATACAACACATGGTACAGAATTCGTTCACGATGGTCAGTTGCAGACCCCCAACTCATCCAAAAGGCGATGATTCCCCTATACTTACACCTGCCTTCCTAAGCGCTAAACAAGTCCTGCTCCTGCATTTGGCAGTGGTTAGTAGTGTGGTAAATGAAATTTAATATTTACACTTGCCTGGGAACTGGCAACCACTTTTTTTTTTATAGTTTGTTATACATTTTCAACTCAACATTTCAACATCTTTCCGCACAGTCCTGACTGCCATAAGCATGTGGTAATCATATTTACAGTAACCCGGAAAAGCATGGCGTCCTTTTTATTATTTTCTGTTGTGCGGCAGTGTGGTGTTGTTGGCCAACAAAACTTTGTGTCGGACGAAACTTTGTTGGGTAGGAGAGAGTCGTTTCTATTTCGAGCTTTTGTTAATTTTTTTTTTGAATTTTGTTCTCAAATTTTCAGAGTTTTAGCTATTTGACCAGAAAATGTTGAAAATATGGTGGCGAAAGGAAAAAGTTATTTATGAGTTTTTAATAAGGACACAAGAAATTTTCCAACACACCGTATTAACAGTTTTGGAGTTGGTGTGTCCTGAATATTACAACAGTGAGGCGATATAGTTAGAATCGGTCGGTTTCCTGCGAATAGAACCGTAAAACTTGTGATTTAGTAGCCAGCAGTTTGATGTGTATGTATATTTAATTTTTGTGTATGTTTATAGTTGTTTAGGTAGTTAAAGTTGCATGGACGAAGTTGAGCAGAACTTTTTGAAACATTCCTTCAAAAATGGAGCGTTCAATGCAGTGTAATGAAATGTTTTTAATTTTTAAATATTTTCCCCAATAATGGTGTCCAGCTCAGCAAGTTCAACCGGGAAATATCAACATTTAAGCTAAAACTAACCAAATGAAATAAAATAGGAGATTTAGTCTCAAACTAAATCCTTCGAAAGGACCAAGCTCCTGAATTTTTCTAATAAACTCCAATGAACTGACATTTGCAGAGGTTATGTGCCACGCGAAACAAGATAACAAAATTAGCTTACTCCAAGGAATATTCCCAAAGCATCTCGCGACTCCTCTTGTCACGTATCCCAAAAAGTTTCCTCAAGAAGGAGCATCAACAAGGACCTTATCCTCGTGTACGTTGGTTCACTTATCTGAGGCCACTTGCTTTCAACGCTTCTCGGTTTTATTAAGAATGACAATATCAGTGCAAAAGTGCATATGGATTGTGGGAAAACTTAAGCAATTGAGGACAGGGCATGTCCTATAGACACAGAAGGAGATAAGAGTCAGAGGACCATAGTAATTAGCTGTTCAAGGTAGTTTGCCACTAACAGTTATGGTGGCAAGAGTGAGCAGTGAGAAATGTCTTCATCGTGCTTAAAGCACTGAAGCAGCTTCACTTACAAGGTGAGATCGGTATTGCGAGAATTTGGTAGGAAAACTTCGCCAAGTGAGTATGAGGCTCATTATAGTTAAACTTTGGCCCAAATGTAGGTAAGTTGCAGCAGAGTACATGCCTGCATGCAAATTAGTTTTGGAAGAAAACACATGACAGGAAATCCTTGCATCGTAAAGCAAAAATCACTGAACGCATGAAGAGCTTGGAAGTTTAGAAGCAATTTTTTGAGGCACAGGTGAGTTCGAAGAAAGAAAATTATGGAAATATTAGTTTCGATTTGATTGACATACGTCATAAGAAAATCAGCTTTCATGAATTTGTTAAATGTCATTTAAAATGTGTTTTGCATCACCCTTTAAAATGAAGGATTCTCACAAATTAGAATGAGTATCATGTTAAATGCACGCCTTGATAGATGGAGTAAGATGAATAATGAACTCCATTTTTTGTTGGAACATCTCATAAAGAGATGTTTATGATGATTCAGGAATATGAAATTTATATGCTTTTTAAATTAAAATCGTGCACTTTAGTATCTACATAATACATTTCTTGCAAGTATAGAATCACTCGTGACTTATGGTTCAAAGAAGAAGTGTAAGCAGTAAAAATGTTTAATGTTTGCACATCTTTCGTTTAAGGTTATTACTGACATTTTATTGCCAGACATTATTGCACTGCTTGGATTTGATGGGCGGAAATGGATAACATAACATTTCCGGGGGGAGTTACTTCGAGATACTTAGATAGAAAGGATCTCTAAGTTGTTGGCTTAATATTATGTAATCGAGAATAGACAATCCACATTTTCAATAAATTATGATTTTGAAATTTTACATAAAATGTAAAATCTAGTGATATTAACATGAAGAAAAAACCTATTTAAAACTTTTTTTAAATTGCGAATTTCTTATTCATACAAAAACTTAACTTTAATAATACTTCTGGTTTAAATTTTTGGAAGTAAATGGATTAACTTACTGAGCAGTTTTCAATATTTTTAATGTTTTTAGAAGGGGAATTGAGTACTCTTGTATTTGATATGTAGGTACTAGCAAACTTTTTTGTGTTAAGTAACAAGTTGCATTGGCAACTCTTTTGTAAAGGTAGTTGGTTTAATTTTACATAGCTCCCGTATTTCATCAATTTTTAATCAATAACTGATTTAGCAGAAATAACTTAAATATTAAAAAGTGCAAATATTTCAGAATATAATTTTTTTATCAAAATGAGTGCTCGTAGGTGTATCGTTCCGCGCGCTTCTCCCATTTAACCACAATCGTCCTACTGATGGTGAGGGGACTTTTCGCCGTGTCGTGGATAAATTTGAGTTTAAACAATCAACCAACGTCGGTACATCAACGAGACCCAAGATCTGCTTAAAACATCACCGCTGTTCGTGAGAGTGTGCAGCAGATTCCGTAGCTCATAAGAACTTAGCTCTTCATCGGTTCATATTTCATTGAGATCTACATTGGCCAGGCCATCACCGTGAACGGCAAGCACTTAAGGTCATGATAACCAAACTTCTTTTGGCCTGAATTGGATGATATGGACACCAACGGCATATGATCTCAACATGACGGCATCCCGTTTGGGCCAAGGCGGCCTTCAAAAGCAACTTACCACATGCCATGGGTCAAATTCAGCCTGATTTGTGCGCCAGAATCATAGCGAAATTGGACATTTTGCGTGCCGTCGCGTCGCCCCAGAGGAGCCGCTGCGAATATTTGAACGATGTTATATATTAGATATACCTCCTATCTCTCTCCTCCCTATCTTCCTAATGCCCACGCAGTGTGTTACATTAAAAGGGAAACAAGTAGTCCCTTGTGCGCGCGTTAATTATAAAAAAAAAAATCAATAGGCCTTTCCAAAGAAAAAAAAATTTCGATGATACGTATCTCATAGTGTGTTCACACCAAAAAAAATATTTCGGGGAACATTGTTTAAACAACATTGCATTTGTTTAAAAACATCTCCGAAATGTTTTTTTTTTGCCGATTTTCTCTCCACCTATGTAAATAGTTCAGGCGACACCGGTAGTATCAGGTGGAAAAAGGTCATAACTTAATGAAACTTTAGAATGTATTTCAGGGATGAATAATTAACATTTTATTAAGTTTTGTACTTCAAATACCTGAGCAAATAAAAGGCACGACTGGGTCGCACGTACTTGCTCCCGTGTGCTAATCCGTTTTAAGTGCAGGCGTCTTTTTGACAAAGATTTTATTTTTATGTTTTTTTTTTTAGTTGCATTTTCTTTAGAATCGTTGTGAATCGTTCTTTAGAACATGCGTCACTACAAAGGGATAAGCACATAAATATATAGGATTGTTAGCTTTTGCAGTTTTTTTTAGTGTATTATCTTTCCACTTGTTGTTTACTGTTTATAATATAATTTGCTAATAGAAAGATATAAAAGGACTTTTTTCAGTTTAATTTTTATTTTGGTATGGAAAATTTGAACAACTGGCATAAAGATTCGTGGGAATCAGCAGTAGGGCAATAATGCTAGGTATAGGGACCTATATAGGTCTCAATAACAATAATTTACTTTTTGAAATCAAATTAATTAAAATAGCTTAATTATGTTTGATGGATCAATAAACGTATGGCGTGGTAAGTTATTAATGGAATTTATTAATTAATATTAGGTACCAATAATATTAATTTTAAAATTATTCCAACCATATAATAAGGTTGGAAGGAAAGTAGGTACTAAAATTAAGATACACGTTCCAACTACTGTTAAGCGAGTGGGTATAGACAATATTAAAAGTTAACACAGTTGTTTTGTTTATTTATAGGCCGGTGTAAACTTTTGTTTTCTTGATTGAAATTTTTGCATTCAGTAGTAATCGAATAATTTTTTTTTATTTGTTAGTTGTTTTTGTGTGTTTATTATAGGCTCCTTATATATTCTATGTGCTTTTATGATGATGATATGCTTTAAAATACTTAAGTATGTACATATGAAGGTTGTCACCTTCTTTTATTTGACTAATGGCTAGGCCTTAACCGAGCAATATGAAATAAAATTTTGGGGAAACATTTTTATGAAATCAAAAAACACTATTCATAACGTTGTTTTGAAAAACCATCTTATTTCTTTTGCTGTTTTCTATTTTATGAATTTTTCATTTCAAAATCGTTCGACCAGTTTTTTTCAAAAAAATGTTTTTACATTTTTTATCAAAATCCGTTAGTTAAATAACGAGAATGTCTGATTTTAAAAAACCGGTCATATGGGAGGTACCGTTATAAAACTTTCTGAAAAATACATTAAAACTTAAAGATAGATTTTGCATAGAAAACATCATTCTGAAAGTTTTATCAAAATCGTAGGAGCCGTTTTCGGGAAAAATAAGTTTTTCATTAAAAGTTATATGGCAGATACCGTTAGTATTGGAGCTAGAATGCCAATTCGAAAAACAGTCGGGTAGAGCACTCTAAAAATACTATATACCAAGTTTGAATCAAATCGGCCCAACCGTTTAGGCTGTAAGAATCGATACGGACAGACAGACAGACAGAAAGACGGACGGCATTTCCGGACCCACTTTTTTTGACTTCTCTATCATCGTAATGTCATGTTTCATTGTTAAATTTTTTTTTTTTACGAATGCATAACTTGCCTTATAGTCCCTATAAATCGCAAGTAAAAAGGAGGAAGGTTAGGTTTTTCATCAATAGATTTTCCATTGAGGCAAAAAAAATTGAGAAAATTTAGTAGAACGTTAAATATTGAAAATTAAATATTAACTACTAGCTTTTACCCGCTACTTCGTCTGTGTTATTCAAATGTATTAAAAAAAATCGCCAAAAAAAATTACTCAGATTTCTCCCGCAGAAACGGTGTATTTTGTCACAAATTCGTAGAGTTGTTAAAAGCCATGGAAGCATTTTAAACAAATCTCCAGAAATGAAATACATATTTAAGCCTCTCTAATAGGAACCCTACTTTTTTCCTGGATAACATGGTAAGTGTCTCCATATTTCTAGACCTCGATGTTATATCTCTATATCTATTTATCTCCATATCTCTATATCTCTATATCTCTATATATCTATATCTCTATATCTATATATCTCTATATCTCTTTATCTTTATATTTCTATATCTCTTTATCTTAATATCTCTACATATATATATATCTATATCTCCATATTTCTATATCTCTTTATCTCTATATTTCTATATCGCTTTATCTCTATCTCTATATCTCTATATCTCAATGTGTTTTGACTCAATATCTATATATATGCATATCTCTGTATCTATATATCTCTCTATCTCTATATCACTATATCTCTATATCTATTCGATATCTATATATATATATATCTATATCTCCATACCTCTACATTTCTATATTTTTATATCTGTATCTCTTTATTTCTATATCATTATATCTTTATATCTCTATATCTCTGTACCTGTATATCTCTATATCTCCGTATCTCCATATCTCTGTATTCTTATATATATCTAAATCGTATATATCAAAATCTTTATATCTATGTATCTCTACATGTCTAAATATCTATATCTGTATATCTCTATATCTTTATGTCTTAATATCTCAATATACCTATCTTTAAAGTATAGTGAATCCTGAAGAGTTCTTCCGTCATTAGGAAACAAACAACCAAACAAAGAAAACACTCACATTTATAATAAATGGTGTTTTTCTTAGACGTGTGGTTTTCAAGAAAAAATAAACGCATTTAGTTTAATGCTGGGGGCAAGTATTTAGCTTATTTGTAAAGATAAGTGTTTGCCATTATGTTTCAAAAATGATTTCGGGCAAGTGGCAGCCACGGCTAGCTCGAATAAATTCCACCCGAGAGGCCAACTTTTGACCACTTTGGGGCCGTATGTCAGCAATAACGCGCCAATCGTCTCAGCCTTATCTGCGTAGACAAGCGACTTCACATAACACCACAATAAATAGTCCAGCGGTGTTAAATCGTACGATTTTGGAGGCCAATTCAGGCACGAAAAAGTGATTAATCATGGCTATATAACGTTCCCCATTGACTTACATTATGGCCGGCTTCAATTTTGAAGAAATATGGACCAATGATTCCCTTCTGCTCATAGAGCGCATCAAACAGTTACGGCGTCTCAACAATGGCTTGTGCATTATGATAACTCCAAATATGACAATTTTCCTTATAAATGTACTAATTTAACCAAAAATGAGCTTCATCGCTGAACAAAATTTTCTTGTGTAAATCGGGATCGGTGGCCCTCTCGTTTTGGGGCCATTCGCCGAACGTGCGACGCGCTTGATGGGCATTCGGCTTCGATTCTTGCACGAGTTGGATTTTGTAAGCCCGCAAACCAAGATTCTTCCGTTAAATCTTCCATAAAGTGGATATGCACAGCTAGAATTGTTGCGCGCGATGGCGGAAGGATTCATTCGGGTCGTCTTCGATACTCTGCTCCACAGCAGCAATATCATCTTCGGTCTCCAAGGATGCGTATTATCCACTAGACCAACTCCGAAAAAAGTATTGCCAGATTGAAAACCACACGTCTAAAAAAACACTTTTTAACATGTATGAAATTAATGTTGTGTGTTTATTCATAACTGAGATACATGGTTCTTCGAAAAAAGGTAATATTTGAATTTTTTTTAAATGCTTAAAAATACAGAATTCCACGTTTTTTCTTTCCGATTAATTATGATTTTTAGTTGAAATTTTTACACCCAGATAATACACCCCCTTCCCCTTCCCCCCTCCATCCACCAACCAAAATTTAGAAAAGCTTATTTTTCTTCTCATGGAACCTATCCATATTCAAATCATATTAGAATTGATATTAGTAACTTTTCAGGTCGATATACCCCCTCTGATGGACGATTTTGTTAACCTTAAAATGGACGTAGTGCGCGATACGTATTTCGAACAGAACCATGATTTTCAAAATAAATTTGCAGAATTTGGAAGCGTTGTTCAGGCGTCAGTCTATTCATGTTGAAATGCCCAAGCCAAACCAACTAAAAATAAATCACTTGACAGCTGACAAAATGGCCGACAATTAAAATGTTGTGTTGCCAACTTAAAGTTTTTATAAGTACAAACAGCAGGTTGTTGGCCATGTTGTTTTCGTGACATTATATTGTTTGTTATTCCGTTATCATTAAACAAACAATTAAAACAAATGATAAAACTTTACTATCAAAATTAGTGTTCGATAGTGCAAACGTTGCGCGCGTTGCGCCTATTTAACGGTAGACGTGGTGGCCCTCGATAGTCAGTCAACTCATCAAAAACATCGTCGTGGTCCGTGAAATTGAACTCGGCTTTTCGCAGACTTCAACTTGGCAAATTTCGCTTCGGGAAAGTCGTGGCGTCAACACCCGTACAAGATACAAGTTACCATAAACGAAGCCCTATGATAACTTATTGGGCGTTTGGAAGAGAACCAGAGTTTCGTCCAAAAAAAAACCTTTTTTTTAGCGATGAGGTGCATATTTTTAGGAAAGCCTGTGCTAACAAGCGAAATTATGGGATTTTATGCCAGCGTTGGCTACCAATCGAAATGTAAGGAAGAACTTTTTGGATGATGTTGAATGGTTGTTGCGCCATTTTCTGATGATGACTAGAATTAAAAAATCCCAAAAAATGATACAATTCAAAGATGGTTTTTGCATACGTTTGCTTTTAAGAATAATCAAGCTAAATCGAACCCTATACATATTATTTACCACGCTTTTTATAATCGGCCAACTTGCCATACACCAGAAGCAGTTACGGATCACCCTGTTGGAAGACGTTTTAACTTTTGCAAATAGTGGCAAATGTCAATTATGTTTTGACATTTAAGAAGTAAATACATGTAGAATACACGCAATAATCCTAAGAGCCCTATACTTCTCAAGGACGCGGAATAATTCTTTCTATTTGTTTGTGGTATTGGCCCAGCGTTATTTTCGACCGTTCAGAAACAACTGGGCCAACACTGCAGCATTTAGCCGCTCACATTGAAAAAACTACGACAACACGATATGTTGCAGGCGTGGCCGACCCTAGACCAGCCATTCTGCTGAGAATATCGAAGAGAACCCCGGAATATCGTTCTCTAAAAAAGTGCATATAGTTCATCAGCTGTTGGTGGATTACCGCCAAACAAAAATAACCTACCCTAAAGCCATCTGAACTAAAATGAGGACGATTTTCAACGAACATTATTATGAGCGATGAGGCCTATTTCCATATCTCCAATTGACCTACGAAGAGCCATTTCATCCGCCCAAAGTGGCTGCGTGTGTGCTGTTTACGTTTACGTCATCGGTCCATTTTCTTTTAATATAAGTAATGACATGTTTGATTGAATTTCAATTTTATCTATGATCACGAATCCATAAATTGCCTTAGAGTTTCTTCAATCGAAACATTAAACACCTTCAGCCCTGAGGCGAAACAGAATTCTTCTTAAATCATTATAATTGGTTTCAAAAATCAACTGACAACTGAGACTTAACGCAGAAACAGTGTTATGGATGTTCCATTTTATTTCCAGGATTTTTTCCCGTTGAGTGAAAACAACCCAAAAAGTATCTCACGGATAAATTTCAAATAGTAAAAAGTAATGAAAAATGTAAAACGCAAAACAAGTCTCACCTAGGCAAACTGAGGTGTAAAAATTATTTTCTGCATGACAAGCATTTCTCGAGAAAAAAACAACATTTTTTCCTTAACACTCCTATAACACTGTTGTCGTATTTTCTTCCTGGTTGGTTTGCAATTCGCACTAAAGTCTATTTTCGAGTGCCAGAGCCACCCTTTGAATTTCTTCATCATGTTCCCCAAGGATTGACTGGCTGATGCTTCTCGCTACATGTCCAACGCCGGAACTTCAGTCTTAAATATTCTCGGGATAAATGAGAAAAACTATGTTTATGGAAGGTGAATGTTAACTTCAACGTTGGAAAAAATTTAAAGAAAAGCAAAAGGGTATTTTTTTTGTTGTTTTAATTTCCCGTCCAATAAATTCCAGCCGGGAGCGTATTTGAAGTGCTCTCAAGGTGTGTGCTCGCGCCAGATACATTAAGGCCAGTCTGTTCTGCATCTTGAAATGGTGAGCTAGGAAGCGCAGAGTAGCGAAAGAAAGCCCTTATAGTATGAGATAAGTGCAGAAGAACGGAAGCGGAAACTTAACGCTTTGCTTGAGAGCAATTTACTCGATCTTCGGAGGATATTTTCTTATATCGCCAGCACCAAGCCAGTAAATCGAAGGAAAGCTGGAAAAACTGAAGCAAATATTACTCTATTCCTTACTCCCTGTACGGGGATAATACGTAAGGAAAAGTGTGTGAGTGAGAAGGATTCTTAACTTTTGTTCTTGGACTTGGACACCCAACACCTAAGCCCGTTTACCTTTTTTACTTCTTTTTGAGTGCATGGTCCGTTGGGGCACTATTTTAATCATTCCGCATAAGTTCGTCCTTTTTCAAAAGGGACCCCGTCCAGGGCAGTGTTTTTATTCTTTTAGAACCGAAAAGACAATGAAATGGATTCCGGAAAAGTCTAGTGAACAAAAGCACTTCCTTGCGTCCTTGGTCCTCCTGGTTCCACTTACATTCTTATGCATCCATTGTTAGTCGCCGCTCTGCACTTCCATCTGAAAATTCATTTCTCATCTTAAGGAATTTTAATGGATGGCCAGCTATATGAAGTTTCTCAACAAGGAGATCGGGAGGAGTCCACTTTTACACATAATGCGGATTTTAGTCGTACAGCCATTTTCTCTTCGTTTTTTTTTTTTCTTTTTTTTAACAAAAGTATTTTTTAGTGACCGTAAGTGAGTATGTTAGTTCTTTGGATATATAGGTTTCGATTTACTTACTTTGCTTCTACTTAGATTCAGGAAATGAAGGAACTTTTAAACGGGAAGACACTCGAGAGCATCAGTGTCATTGAAATGAGATAAGAGAATGCTTGGAATTCCATTTAGACTTTTAAAGCAATGTACGCTTATTTATACTGCTCTTCTGTAAAAGGCTAAGAATGATGGCCTAAGAATGGGGGTTAGAGTTGAAGTAATAGGAAGTGGATAAGAAAAAAATCATTAGAAAAAGGACTTTAAAATTAAATTCTTAGAAATTGCTCTTCGAGGCTTAATATGGAACTTCATTGCAGGATTGTGAACAGTGAAAACCTTCTTAAGTGTGATGCCAGCTCTCGATTTATAAAATGCAAATTATATTAAGATCTTTCAAATACGTTCTTCGTAGGTACATAATGTATAAAAGCAAGTTTGGGAAAGGTTTTATTCTCTCGTGAGCTCTCTCTTCTAAATAAAACTACCCATTTTGTGTGTAAAAGAACAGAATTTGGCTAAAAATAGTTAAAATTTGTAGAAATTCGTTTGTTTTTGGAAAGTAAACGAGCACAGCTTTTATGTACATAGTTACTGCACATTCCTGCTTATCAAACACGGAATCAGCTGATCGAAAAAATATTATATATGTAGGTCTGTACACATGTTTTCTTTTTAAGAAATTTTGGGGCAAGCTGTAAAAATTTGAAAATTGTCCGCAATTTTCTCTGAGAATGTTGAAACTGCGAAAAAGTAAATTACCGCGTTGAACAACGAATGTACCAACTTTTTTAAACGTCAACAAAATAAACATACAAAAGAAAACAAAATTGTCCGATTTGTGATTTTTAAAGTGATTTTTTTTTATTATAATTAACGCTTGCTTTGTTTCCCTTTTAATGTACAGCACACTGCGCGGGTATTAGGAATATAGGGAGGGGAGAGATATGAGGTGTCGATTGACATTGGTTTTTAATGTTTGCAAATCAAAATGGCAAGGGAAAATCCCGCCGGGTAAACTATTATAAATTCGTGTTGTTCGGCTAAAAAAAGAATCCCTATATTTCACGGTACGTCCGATATTGAGGTCAAGGATGAACTGATGAGCATTCCTTGCGAGACGAGTATTACGGGAGAAACTTTTAAGGAGAGGAATGCAACTGGCTACTTCGAGTGAACATTTTTCTATAAAAGTTACAAGTTACAAGTTAACTTTATTGAGGCATATAAACTCTTTACATTCATAATCTTTTAAACTATCTACATGTTTTAATTTATGGTCGACTTAAAGATATGTCTGACTTGAGCAATAATTTTAAATATTTCAAAAATATAAAAAAAAATTTTAGCACTGTTAAATGAAAACAATATAATATTTTGATCGCTTGCTCCCGGTGATCAATACTCTGCTCTGCTCTTTTTTTTGGCATTCTTAACTTACTGACTAGAACTAAAAACTAAAATAAAAATTAAGCTTACAACTACAACTACCCCATTTTTTGGCGTATATCTATAAGAACTTATCATTTATGACAAAATATTTGCAGAAGCCAAGAAGTCCTTAGTAATTTATATAAACTATATAACGGGTGATTTTTTAAGAGCTTGAAAACTTTTTTTTTTTAAAAAAACGCATAAATTTTGCAAAATCTCATCGGTTCTTTAATTGAAACGTTAGATTGGTCCATGATATTTACTTTTTGAAGATAATTTCATTTAAATGTTGACCGCGGCTGCGTCTTGGGTGGTCCATTCGGAAAGTCCAATTTTGGGCAACTTTTTCGAGCATTTCGGACGGAATAGCCCAAATTTCTTCGGAAATGTTGTCTTCCAAAGCTGGAATAGTTGCTGGCTTATTTCTGTAGACTTTAGACTTCACGTAGCCTCACAAAAAATAATCTAAAGGCGTCAAATCGCATGATCTTGGTGGCCAACTTACCGGTCCATTTCTTGAGATGAATTGTTCTCCGAAGTTTTCCCTCAAAATGGCCATAGAATCGCGAGCTGTGTGGCATGTAGCGCCATCTTGTTGAAAATCATTGAGTTCACCTTTTTGAGCAATTGGCTTGTTCAAAGCGCTTAAAGGAGCATGCTTTTCATGCTGGTTTTTGTTTTTAGCAACAGAGTACGCCCGTGAAGCAAAAACTGGAGTTTTCGCTTTGTCGGCGAATGAAATATTGGCATTAGTAAAATTAAAGATAGAATTTTCAACATGAGATCTATTTTTACTTACTGCTTCTTTAGCCATTTGAGAGTTAGAAACTCTCCTTTCTTTGTATTTGATGTAAGCTGGGCAGCCTTTATAACTGGCAGCATGGCCGTTTTCATTGCAGTTCACACATTTAGGTGTTGGAACAACTTCATTCTTTTCTCTGAGGGTTTTAAATAGATTAATACAAACACTGGAGTCGTGGTTTTCCGCACAAAGAACGCAACGACTTATGTACGCGCAGCACTCCCCCGAATGGCCAAAACGCTGACACCGGAAACAGCGTGGCCCAACCCCATCCTGGTTGTTACGTTTTTTTTCCCAGAAAACGCGCTGGTGAAGAAGATACCTCACACAAATAAGATCCTTACTGGACTCTCCTGCCTCTAACTGTACAACAAACATGTTTAATTTTTTATCTAATTCCTTAGTTTTACTAATGGGTGATTTTTTTGAGGTTAGGATTTTCATGCATTAGTATTTGACAAATCACGCGGGATTTCAGACATGGTGTCAAAGAGAAAGATGCTCAGTATGCTTTGACATTTCATCATGAATAGACTAACTAACGAGCAACGCTTGCAAATCATTGAATTTTATTACCAAAATCAGTGTTCGGTTCGAAATTTGTTTCGCGCTTTACGTCCGATTTATGGTCTACATAATCGACCAAGTGAGCAAACAATTAATGTGTTGTGAAGACCGTGAAATGTCGATTCGTCGCCGTTCGCAGCAATTGGGTTTGTGTTATTCGACCACATGGAAGATTTTACGCAAAGATCTTGGTGTAAAACCGTATAAAATATAGCTCGTGCAAGAACTGAAGCCGAACGATCTGCCACAACGTCGAATTTTCAGTGAATGGGCCCTAGAAAAGTTGGCAGAAAATCCGCTTTTTTATCGACAAATTTTGTTCAGCGATGAGGCTCATTTCTGGTTGAATGGCTACGTAAATAAGCAAAATTGCCACATTTGGAGTGAAGAGCAACCAGAAGCCGTTCAAGAACTGCCCATGCATCCCGAAAAATGCACTGTTTGGTGTGGTTTGTACGCTGGTAGAATCATTGGACCGTATTTTTTCAAAGATGCTGTTGGACGCAACGTTACGGTGAATGGCGATCGCTATCGTTCGATGCTAACAAACTTTTTGTTGCCAAAAATGGAAGAACTGAACTTGATTGACATGTGGTTTCAACAAGATGGCGCTACATGCCAAACAGCTCGCGATTCTATGGCCATTTTGAGGGAAAACTTCGGAGAACAATTCATCTCAAGAAATGGACCGGTAAGTTGGCCACCAAGATCATGCGATTTGACGCCTTTAGATTATTTTTTGTGGGGCTACGTCAAGTCTAAAGTCTACAGAAATAAGCCAGCAACTATTCCAGCTTTGGAAGACAACATTTCCGAAGAAATTCGGGCTATTCCGGCCGAAATGCTCGAAAAAGTTGCCCAAAATTGGACTTTCCGAATGGACCACCCAAGACGCAGCCGCGGTCAACATTTAAATGAAATTATCTTCAAAAAGTAAATATCATGGACCAATCTAACGTTTCAAATAAACAACCGATGAGATTTTATGCGTTTTTTAAAAAAAAAAAGTTTTCAAGCTCTTAAAAAATCACCCGTTAGTTATAAAAGGAGTAATTTTGCTTATTCTTATGTTAGGAACCGTTTCACTTAGCGCTCTTTTAATCTTGTCTATTGGGGTATCCCCATCTAGACCTTTAAGCATAATCGACTTGTTTTTTGTTTCTTTTGGAGAAAATGAGTATGCTCCTATACCCGAGTCCCGAAGGCGATCAATAATAAGCTTATGGGCAGCAGAGTGGCTAACATAAACCTTTATTTTAAGGTAACTCATATTAATAAATTTATGTTCTAAATCCATAATATTACATTCTGTAGCTACAAGCTTTAATAGATCTGTGAGAAGTGCGCAATTAGCACCAAAAATAAATATCGGTGGACAAAAAGAAATTTTTTTTACCACTCTCGGCAATGATTTGGCATTTAAATTGTTATTAATGTTTTCTGCATTCTGATGGGACTGCTCATCTTCTTTGTTTTTGGTTTGAGAGCCATCAATGGTTTGAACTACCTGACTATTTGTTAAGTCTCCTTCTGTGTTTATCAGTGCAAAAAATTTGTTGTTTGCAAGGTTCGATTTGGTTGTAGATGACTCATCTGATTGATTTCTCATTCGTCTAGGCTGAAAGCTTCTTGCTGCTTTCTTTAAATTACTCATGACAGTAAGTTGTCCACCCTAAGGTGTTATCATTAGCATGCACATCATCGTCGCTCATGGCTTCGGCACTCGCGAAGAATTTTGCAGGATTAGTGTCTCGGTTTGGAGATGTAGACGGAGAGCTGTCTGCATCTGCACCTCTCTTTTTTCACCTATTTTCACTTATTTTGTTTTTGAAAAACTGACTTAAGGAAAATTTATATGACAGGCAAGAGCCGTCTCGGTAGAAGTTAAGTAAAGAAAATTGTTTTGTCACGAGATTAATAGGTCTGCTCGTCACGACGGTCGAGTTCGAACTCTATAAAAGAAACGATTAAATAAGGAAAGACATGAAACATTGCGTCGGTGTTCGAGAGAGGCAATTGTTTCAGCAGCAGTTCTATTTCCTATCAATCTTAACGCTCGATTTTGTATTATATCAAGCACGTGAAGCGATGTTTGCGAACACCTCTCCAGATGTGGGAGTTTTACTCGAGTTTAGGGCGATAAACGCCTTATAAATTGTAGCCAGATCAGAAGGGGAATAAATAATTTTTACACCGATACAGGAAACCTAAGCACTTAGCAGCATTTCTAGCGATCTAAATGACAATGCCGTATAAATCGGAGTTAAATGATCTTGACATACGGTACCGTTGCAATTGAACGTCCGAAGGTGAAGGGCGTGAATTATCGAACGAAACTGGAGTCGTCAGCAAAACAGTTAAGTGAATTAGAAGTAACAGACAGAAGATCATTTATAATAATGAGGAAAAGAGTAGGAGACAGAACAGAGCCCTGGGGCACACCAGCATTTATTTTGTGGAAATCAGACTTGATTCCGTCTAATACAACTTGTATTGAACGGTCCAGAAGATAGCTTCTAATCCAACGAATAAGAGTATCATCGATCCCAAATGCACGCATTTTCGATAAGAGAGCTTAATGAGAAATAATCTTACTTTCACCAAAGCGATGTAAGAATTTTTTCCACTGTTCGGTGAGGTAGGCCATCAGATCACCAGTGGAACGGTTGCTGCGGAAGCCATACTGACGGCCATGGAGAAGCTTGTTATCTCCGAGATGGGTCACCTTTCTTAAGGACAGGCTGAACAAATTCTGTTTTCCATCTTCAAGGAAAGATTCCAAAAGAGTAGGAGCGATGGAAAAGCTTTGCCAGTGTGGGACTACACCTCTTCAATGGGGGAATACCATCCAGCGGATTTGTGTATATCGAAATCTTCGAGAACTCTTGTTTCTGTTCGAGTGCGGAAAAAATCTGTCCCATGGAAAAAATTACATTCTCAAGTACAGGAGAGGCAACGTGCTGTAAGGTAGCGAAATGCGCTGCGAGAAAGTTTGCCTCTTTTTGATAGTAGACAATAGGTTTGTCATTAGCGATGAGCGTTGGAACCGAGGATTTTGAGGAATTTTTAATATTTTTTAAAAATTACCTAACATTTTACTACCTTTGGGACATTTCAGAATTTTTTGCTGTAATTTTTGGTCATGCCAAAATTTGGTTCTTTCAATAACGGAGCCTGATAGCTTCTTTCCACTCAGAGTTAAACCAGGACTTTTCTTTAGGCTTGATGATTTTAAATCTGTTGGGAATAAAAGCACGCATCCTTAGAAGAATCACATTTGTGATCATTTCAACACTGTCATTAAAATATAAAAAAAAAATATAAAAATATTCAGGCCGTCCCAGTTGGCTTCCACGTATTGCCAAACGGTCCAGGTGAGAAGTTTTTCTTTTCATTTTTTTCATTTTCTATTTCTGCCCAAAGAAATTTCTTGGGCTGAATTCAGCCGGAAAGGGAAATATTTTACTCTCAAGGTCACGGGATCTCTCTCTCTGCTTTGAAAAACTCCACAACTTGTGTGTAAGCTAACAGGATTTGTCTAAATTTCGTCGAAATTAGTAGTTTTGGACAGTAAACAGGGACCTACGTACATATAGAACTTGATTTTTTTAGTCTGTGATTGTTTTTTTTTTTGTTTGATTATTTCAAAGCGTTTTGAAAATTAATGGTTTTATATTTATTATGAATCATTTTCCAAAAAAAATTTTGTTTTTTATTGACAATAAATGATATTTTACCAGAAAAAACATAAAATGCGTTTCTTCATTTCTAAGCTCGGACAGAAATTTATAGAAAAAACATCAAGAACTCGTGCCCAAACTTTTATCAAAATAGAATGGAAACAAACCTAACATTTTCCATAGAACCATTTTTTTATAAAGCTTTCTCGTGAACGGTGAACGATCGATTTTAACAAAATTTATCTCTAGGGAACCATTTCGAAATGAGTACCTACCAACATTTTTCAAGAATGCTTTGTTTTAGTTTTAATTAATTTTGTAATTCGTTACATACAAACTGTTTGTTAATTTAAATTAGAATACAAAACAATATCGAAAAAATCGATTTATTCCGAAACCCCTATACCAGTCTTGAATTTGTCATACTTATCATTTTATACCGTACCAGTCACTTCGCTTTCAATGCTTGAACGAAACTCATTTGCCTGTCACATACTGACAATATTGTCAATTGTACAATTTTTTCAGAAAACTGAAGAAATTTTTGTATAATCCATTATCTTGACCATTCTCTTAAATTTTCCGACAATTCAACAAAATTGCCTAACTCTTTATATGGGACAGGAATATAACAATTGTCGAGTTGTCAATTTACAAATTGCCACCTGTTGCATATGTGAATTTTAATGAAATACGGGCCTGGTATGATACTACCTGCAATGGTACGTCACTTTTCAATAAAGTTGTGGATTGATTTCCGATTACAAGTTTTTGGACTCAATGCGCGTTGCATTAACAACAAATAAATTTTTTTCTGTTTGCCGAAATGCCCTAAAGAAATTTCATGAAAAGTTTACAATATTTTCATTTGAAATAACTTTGCTTTAATAGCAATTCAAAAAGAGTTTTCCCACATATGATTAAAGTAAGATTCTTTGTAAATTTTAAATAAAAGGATTAAATAAGCGTATGAATAATTTTAACTTTTGATTTCCCTTGTGAGCTTACAAAAAACAAATGAATAGTCCTCATATAATGTTGCTTAAACATCGATAGTCTATCGATATTATCGATAGTAAAAAATTATCGCGTACATCGATAGTCTCAAAAAACTATCGAAAGACTATCGATAGTTCACTATCCTTCTGAATCTGAACGCAGCCACTTATGATAAAAAATTTTATTCGAAAAACTGGAAATCTATTAGAAACTGGAAAGCCATACGTCCCCTCAATGCAATTTGTGATTGTCTTGCAATACCCAGCTGTCATTCTCTTTGTTTTGTGTTGTGAAGTAAATTCTTCCGCAAGTCTTATTGTTATTGGTTTCTTATTTCTTTTGTCTTTTGTGTGCTGTCGTCTAACGAAATTTGCTGCTCGTTTATTTCAATTTAAAAATTTAAGAAGATTTATGTACCATGCTTTTCAAAAGCAAGACAAGTAATGACTCAAAAACGAAACAAAATAAAAGCAAAACATATAAATGAAATTTTATTTTTAAAACATAATCTCGATTTATTTTAAAATATTACCTATATATTTTAACGAATAACCAAAAGACTTTAATGTTAGGCTTGTGATTTTGATTTTTTGTAAAGCAATGAATGCAATTTGTTTTTTTTAGTTTTTATTATATTTTATGTATACCTGTTTATGAATACGTGGTATATTCGTTTGTTTTTTGTTATTTTTTAATAAAACATGAGTTAAAATGAACACATTTCCATTTTTACTCATTTACTTAAAAAATGATATGTTTAAAAGACGCTTAAAATTAAAAGCGTGAAATAAATTTGGTCAAACTATCGATAGTATCGATACTATCGATAGTTTTTTCCAAAACTATATATCGAAAATGGAAACTATCGATGTTTAAGCAACACTATCCTCATAGCACATGTGTATTTCAAAATTGATAATTCCTCCAAGCATATCACATAAGTTTTCAGAGAATCAAATTTGAATGCCTGCTTCTAAGTTTTTCTTCTCTAATGAGTAAGACTAATACACGGAACGAATGAAGTTGCTCTGTGTGTGAGAAGAATTACGACATAAGATTAACAAAATAGAAAGTAGGCGTAGTAGGCCTAATTGAATAATTTAAATTATAAAACCCTTTGCGCTTGGAAGTTCTTGAGAAAATTAATTTCTTAAGATTACATCGTATCTCTTATTGTAATTTCATTAAGTTGGCCTATTAGACATAAGCTCCAACGCACATACTTGATGAAGAGCTTATTTTCCTACAATAGAATCCTTTTTTCCAGAAAAAAAAAAGTTATTTTGAAGTTTTTTTCGCAAAATAAATTTTAATTTTTTACCGTCTAGACTCAAGAATTCTTCCATATTTTGATTACAAAAAAATTAACCATAATGAAAATTAAACATTTAATGTAAACACTTTAATTTAAATGACATTTTTGAGCTCGTAGTCCTATCTGGCATCACTCAGATTCCTCATAATCCGAGTTTTATTATTCAAATCACATTCTTTACTCTTATTGAAAGTTTACTCCAAAGTTTGCCTTCCCCCCACAAAAAAACCCACACAATTTAAATTTTTTTTTAATGCAGAAAATAATAATTGTTTGCAATTAATTAATTCAATGGGAAGATTGCGTAGGAGTTGAAATCAATTTGACGGCAATTACCGAGGAGTTCCTTGGCAGTTACGCATACACTTCTGGTAGGATTTCCACTCAATTAATTCAAGGATACAACTCAGCGTGATTTATAATTTGGCAGGATTATATAAATTGAGGAACAAGAATGTTTTTCACGAGTTATGTGAGATAGCTAAACCTACACGTAATTAAAATTTTGTTCTACGAAAGTTCTTTCCTCTCGCAGGAAAATTATCTGACGAATCTATATGTAATGATGAGAATTCTTGAAGGACACATCGAAGGAGTGGAATTCCTAAATGTCAAACAACAGATGCATCGAGTGGTATTTTTTTTTTTTTTTTATTTTCAAATTAACGTCTAGACAAAGAAAATATCCTGGTATTCCTAAAATATCCTATTTACGGTCAAAACTCAATTGCCGCCCATGGTATTCTTCGTACCAATTAAATTTAAAATTCCCAATAAACCCTTAATGAAACAGAGTCCGGGGGCTGGGAAGCTTAATATATGCTTTTGGGTGCTTGTTGATTATTTTACGCAGTTTTATGGTTGCCATGGCCAGTCGATCAACATTTTTGAATCGATGTGTGCCGCAAGAGCTGATGCATGCGTATGGTTTGGGTAGTGAAAAGTGTGGATTTGGTCGTTACCAGTCTGGCCTATACTATCAACCTCAAATCCCAGCCATTCACGCAACTGGGATTAGAAATGGAAGGACCTTCGTACAAAATGCGATTCCAATCACATTTAATTGCAGATCGATAGGATAGTGGAAGAGCTGCATGACGTGGTGAGTGGTTTTGCCGTGGGACTTCTGTGCAGGCTGTTTTTAATGAGTGCTTTATAGAAATGGATAAATGGAATCATAAAACACATAGATGAGTAAAGTTTGAACTATTATGGAACCTCAGTACATGATATGCTCTTTTCTTAAAAAAAAATGCCCCATGTGTCCCAATAGCTACGACAAAAAAACCTCTTCTAAGGGACATAAAATAAAAATATTTAAATATATGACATCACTCTCCTAAAAAGGACATTTCTACATTATTTGTTCACTGAAGAATATTTAATTTCTTGGGACAAAAAACAGATTGTGAATCAAAGATTGAGGGATTAAGCATACGCAAATACTGTCCTGTGGGATCAGGATGGCCACCACAAACCGAAAACAAAGAAAATAGAAATTCAAACGACTTTCTAGATTCCAAGGTTTAAGTTATCCTAAATTTTAACCCATATTAAACTAAGAGACAACTTGATAAAATATTCGTCTGACTACCCCTTTGCCTAGACGGTATCTTGAATTTATGACAGAATGAACGCTTTCCTTAATTTCTTTCTAATGAAAATAAAATAACCTTTGGGAAAGCAGACTACAAACAAAATCCTATGATTTTTAAAGTTAATGTTGTCTGCCACAGTAAATACAGAAAGTTTTAAGATATATTTACAAAAGTTGAAAATTCAAACAATTCTCACCTGGGACGAAAAGTGTTCTTTAATGTTTAAGCACCTGGCTACATGCTTCAATTCCCTGCTCATATTATGAAAGTTTCTCTGTGAATCTTATGTTTTATAATATTTTTTTTATCTCATCTTAACATCTACACCGCTAAAGTTTGTGCTAATAAGAGTTTCGCGTTTGAAATACAATTATATTAACAATGTTTTTCAAACATCGTAATGTCATGTTTGATTATTTTCTCGGAGGTATTTGTATTCTTTTATACGTGCAGGTAAGTCCTGTAAGCTGTCCTTACTGTTTTGAACGAAATAGCAACAACTCGTATATGCTACCAGTTTGTAGGCTCGAGTTATACCTATTTGACAGGGGCAAAATAAGAAATGCCGTCTTGGAAAACATCATCATCATCACGGGCTCATAAACCGCGATCCGCTCCGGGCCTCCTTCAACAAGTACTTGCATACATCCCGATTTCTGGCCGACGCCATCCAAAATTGCGCACCCAAAGGCTTCGGGCGTCCATGTCTACGCCATCCTTCCAACGCAAGCAGGGTCTGCCACGTTTCTTCCTCCATAAAAAAGGACTGCAAAAGATTTTCCGAGCCAGCCCACCGGACTCTAATGAGTTATATTTTCTCCACAGCATCTGCTTCGAGGTAGATTTCATACAACTCATGATTGTATCTTCTCCGGAATCATTCTGCCTTCCACACATTTGCCTCGCACGCAAGGGGTGCATATCCTTTTGTATATTGCATTAAAGCCGATGATGGTAGATTTAATTTGTTGGCTGTTCTTTTTACAACAATACATCTTTCAGTTAGAATGAATTTTTTTCGAAATTTGTTCTAGTTATAACGGTACCTATCATAGAACCGGTTTTTTTTAAATGCGGTTTTATCGTAAACCATTATCTGGATTTCAATTAAATTTTGCACACAGTAAGTCTTTCCATTTGAATAAATATTGCAGTTCAAAATTTTCAAAACCTTTTTTTTTTTGATTTTTTAAATAAAAAACAATGGTTTCCGAAATATTTTGAAAACGGGTTGATTGATTTTATTTTAAATAATTTTCCCAGATGAAAACTACAGATTTTCCTGTAATGACATACTAAAGTAGTTTAAAATATTTTTTCCCAAAGTTTTTCAAAAAAAAAAAAAAAAACATAAACCTCGATAGACATTTAGTTTTCAAATATTATTACAGACTTAGTTTTTCCAAAAATCGCTTAAACTAATGAAAAATCAAAGAATTTTCGAAACAAATTTAATTTTTTTTTTATTTTTATAAGTTGGTACATTACATACATATGCAACCACTTAGCAATTATCTGGCATAAGAACAAGTTCATCAGACCCAGTCGTGCATTTTATTAAATTTTATTATGAGAGGTAAAGTTAAGAGAATTTGTCGGCAATTTTGGTTTTAAGCCATTATAAAAAATGTTCACTCGAAGTAGCCAGTTGCATTCGCTCCCTAAAAAGTTTCTCCCGTAATACTCGTCTCGCAAGGAATGCCCATCAGTTCACCCTTGAGACCAATTTCGGATGTACCGTGAAATATAGGGATTCTTTTTTTTAGCCGAACAACACGAATTTGGAATAGTTTACCCGGCGGGATTTTCCTTTGCCATTTTGATCTGTAAACATTCAAAACCAATGTTAATAGACACCTCCCAACTCTCACCTCCCTATCTTCGTAATGCCCACGCAGTGTGTTACATTAAAAGGGAAACAAATAGTCGCGCGTTAATTATATAAAAAAAACAGCAAAAGTGTTGTGTTTTGAATGTAAGTATTATTATATGGTAACTGAGGTTTGTGTCGTCTATCCTAATGTTCGGGGTTTAGGGAAGAATTTCTTTCAAGTCTATGTCTAGACTGTTTAATACAGGCCAGTTCTTTTGGCGTTAAATGAAGCTCAGGTTGGAGTAAATACTGATTTATCAGAATACAGCTTGGTGTCATTACTCTTTTCAAATCATGGTCTCGTGGTCTATGTTGGTCCGTGGTCTCCACAATACGGTCAATGTTCCAACACGGACTTTAACTTCTTGTGGCTCAAATTCACTGTCCGCAAATATGTATTTTATTATTGTTTTATTGCCAGTAGTCCAAATCTCGACAGTTATTCGACTTGTTACCAGTTTCATACGTTGTCTGATTCCACCTCAGAAATTGTTTCCCTTTGTCCTCGCACTGAAATCGTTATTGCGGGCGATTTTAATGTACACAATACCAATTGGCTCCGCTATTCTGGTCACCTCAGCAACCGTTTTTTTTGAAAAACTTTTCGAAAACATATTTAAATTTTTTGTTGAGTATGTCAATTTAAAGAAATCTATAGTTTATACTAGGAGAAAAATAAAAAAAAAAATAATTTTTTTTTAAAAATTATTAAAAATTAAAAAAAATTGTTTTTGAAAATTTTAATAAGCAATATTATTTAAATCATAAAACACTACATATTTTGATAATTTCATCAAAATCCGTCAATTAGTTAACGAGAAAGTTTGATTTTAAAAAACCGGTCATATACGAGGTACCGTTAAAAAACTTTCTGAAAAATACATTAAAACTAAAAGATAGCTTTTACATAGAAAACACCACTTAGATAGTTTTATGAAAATCGTAGGAGCCGTTTTCGAGAAAAATACGTTTTTCATTAAAAACTTTATGGCAGGTACCGTTAATATTGGAGCTAGAATGCGAATTCGAAAAATAGTCGGGTAGAGCACTCTAAAAATACTATATATCAAGTTTGAATCAAATCGGCCCAACCGTTTAGGCTGTAGATATCGTAACGGACAGACAGACAAACAGACAGACAGACGGACGGAATTTCCGGACCCACTTTTTTTGACTTCTCTATCATCGTAATGTCATGTTTGATTGTTAGAATTTTTTTTTACAAATGCATAACTTGCCTTATAGTCCCTATAAATCGCAAGTAAAAATGTTCACTTTAAGTAGCCATCTGCGGTCCTCCCCTTAAAGGTTTCTCCCGTAATACTCGTCTCGCAAGGAATGCTCATCAGTTCACCATTGAGCCTTCAAAACCAAAGTTAATCGACACCTTCTGTCCTTCCCCTCCCTACTTATGTTGTGCTCGCGCAGTGTACTTACTTACATTAAAATGGAAACAAATAGTCCGCACAAAGGACGGTTATCTGGTTATTTCTTACCCTAAAAATAAAATTTCGAAAATCCCTATAATGCCAAAAAAATTACAAATACCAAATTTGAAGATAATCCCACAACTATTTTTTTAGGCTTTTTTATGACCGTAATGTCATGTTTGATTGTTAACAAAACTTGTTTTATATTCAAGAATCCTGAACTTGCCTTATAATACCTATAATTGCAAGTAAAAATATATGTAATATCTATAAAGCAAATTCAAGAGCGAGCGAGGGAATTCGGTCCAATTGAATCAATTTCATTGAATCTAATTCAATAAAACTGTCAAAATCAACTAGCAACTCAAGTCAAATTGAAAGCGATAGCAAATAATAATTGGCTCTTCGTCAAATAGCACAAAGTGGTTAATGAAGTTTGACTTGTTTTCTACGATTTCTACTTAAAAACCACTGAAAGGTTTTATACTTTCTACTCACCTACCATCTTGTTCCGGAAAAATAAAATACCTACAACTTTATGTTCCCGACAACAAAAAATTACAATAAAACGCCATGTCTAATGCTATTAGTTTTTGAGATAGGGTTCCTCTACCCTATCCACAAGGACGCGACGGACATCCTTTGACACTTGTACCTTCGTCACACAAACTCAATACAACATCCTTTCCACGTGCCGCACTCGCAACGATTATCATTCCCAATGAAAATAATTACTTTTAATGGAACATCATTTAAGATCAATTACGGGCCAACAATAAAGGACGAAGTTGACGACTCCACTTCTTTTGAATCAGCGATCGCCATAACATTGCCTCTGCAAGGACATGCTGTTAAATTTAATTCCTTTTTTTTCCTTCGTCATATCGATTTTGATTTGATTGCATTTAATGATTTGGAAATTGAATAGTCAGCCGAGTGGAATAATGGAGGTTGTAAAAGTCGCAACAAAGTACCTTCTTGGTCTTTTTTGTGGCATGAGAGAAGATGGTGAACTAGGTGAACTGCCGCGTGAGATGGATTGACATCAATATTTAAGTGTTCTAAAATTACTCATGTTAATTTCAATAGCATTGATTTTATGAAGAAAGGTGTGCTTCTGATATCCACAATCCTTGCCATGTTCTCATCCACTTATGACAATTGCTTGCACATTTCGTCAGATCAATAAGTTGCTCTGAATTTTTTTTTTTTGACAACATAAATTACAAGTGTGTTCCCAATTGCTTTTCTTTCCTGGTGGAAGATAAATAAAAAAAAAGCTCAATGTGATCCGTAAATGCTTCGCTTAGTTGACATCTGTGAGTAAGGACATGCCATTATGATTTAATGTGAACAGTTAGCGAGATTCCGTAGAAATATGGCAAAAGGCTCCATGGCATCGGTTCCCATGTTAATTTGAATTTTTTTTTGTGGGAACCTTTTTCTGTTCCGTTATCGCATCCTGTTCATTTGGGTTTTGTATTTTATCCCACAGAAGTCACATGGCATCTGAGAGGAAAAGTCTGTTAATCGTCACGTCTCACGATATCTAAGTCCATTTTTTTTTCCTTTTTTTTTGCCTATTTAAGGACTCCTTCGGCTTCCTATTTCGGGAGTTGAATAATGATTGTCTTTTGGTTGCTTGTGGAGTTAGAAGGGAGGGAATGTATTTGAATGAAGAAGCAAAAATATGGCTCAGATAAAATTTGAGATTCCAGATAGGTACTTACCTCCTGGTTTGACATAAATGACAGAAGTAATTTAATAACCGTACTGATTGCAAGTAATTTTTTTGTGGAGGGTTTGTTTTAATTTGGGCAGGATTTAGGTATATTATAAATATCCATTTCGTTGTACATGACACTTTAATTAGGTATACATTTTTATATATTGTAAGGGTGGGTCCAGGGTAAAAGGTCAATGGTCCACCAAATTCCAGAAATAATATATGATACTTTTATAGAAGCGTTTATGGAACTTTGAAAATTTAATCGGAACATATAATTGATAGACATGAATATGAGGATTCCGGAATAAGAAATATGTAGGACTCTGCAAGTAACTTGCCTACAGAAACCGAAATAATTCTTATAAGAACTGCCAAAGACATAAACCAAGTAGAAAATTTCGTCCTCAATGAAAATTTAAGCTGAATTCATTAATGAATCAGCTCGGTCCCTAGCTAGCTGCCGCCAGTTTCGCACGTTGAGTCGGTTGAGATTCTCTTCCACTTGTGTTCGCCACCTGAGTTTCGGTCTTCCTCTACTGCGCCGCGCCGTCCCTCTGGGGATGGATTAAAAGGTTTTCCGGGCCGGAGCATTAATGTCTATCCGCTCTATTTGACCCAGCATTTCTGAGACATTGAATTTTTACTCTGTGGTTTATGTCGCTGTACTGGCGGTACAGTTCTTCATTGTATCTTCTTCTCCACTCTCCGTTGATGAATACGGGGCCAAAAATCACTCGGAGAATCTTTCTATCGAAGCAGCCTAAAGCGTCCTCATCCGCTTTTGACAACATCCATGCCCCTTCACCATAGAGCAGGACTGGGACGATGAGGGTCTTATAAAGGGACAATTATAAGTTGCCCGGGAGAGGGCTTGGCTACTCAATGGGCTTCTAAACCCAAAGATGTAGTGATTGGCAAGAGTTATTTTTCGTTTGATATCAGCGCTGGTGTTGTTGTCTGAGTTAATAACGGAGCCCAGGTAGACAAAGTCCCTAACTACAAGATCTGCCATAATGTGAATATTTGGTCGATAGTGGACTTTCCTGGCCTAAAACCGCACATATGGACCTATCAGGTTGTTGACGAATGGCTTTAGGGGTTCACACAATACAGCAGAAAAGATCTTGTAGACGATGTTGAGAACACTGATACCCCAGTTGTTGGTGCAGTTCAGAGGGTCTCCTTTTTTAAGGATCAGGCAAATCATGCTGACATTCCATTCATCGGGCATGCTTTCTTCTATCCATATTTTGGTTATGAGTTGGTGCATACTTATAGCCAAGTCATGAAGTACTCGACAGCTAGACCCGAGGCTTTGCTGCCCTTAAGCTTAGATATAGCTAGCTTTACTTCATCTAGATGTTGTGGGCCCAAATAAAATGGACCATTCTGCCTCATAGCGGAATTCGTTTTGTCATCGCCGTTATATAGTCTGCAGAAATGGTTGCTTCGAAACCAGTTATTTTTTTCCATGGACGGGAAGTAACCCTGATGGCGCAGCCCCCAACCTGCAGGACCAGGTCCTTATTGTGACTCCAAATACGGATAGCCAGATCAACCGCTTCTTAAGGCCTGAGCTCCGAAAACGTCGTAGTAGTAGTATATACAGTGACCGAAATAAGTATAAAGACATACTCAATTTCAATGCTCGGATGGATTTAAATAAAATATAATAGAAATTAGAAAGTTTTTTATATTGCAGATAGTACGTTTTTTATTCCCTAAATAATGTAATGAAAAAAACAAAATATTGTTCACCATAAATGTTATTTTTTGGGGTCCATCGTTAGGAAACTCTAAAAACGTTTAATTTTCCTGCGAATTTTGTTGGTTTAACCTTTAAACCTGAAAGTAAGTGCTTTCTTAAGCCTCCTTGATTTCCAATAACTTCGATAATTCTACTAGGCATAGAATTGATCAAGTTTTTTAGGATTTCCTCGGTAATCTCAGACCGTGTCTGTATTATTCCTCTTCTAAGCTCTTCCAGATTTCTATACTGCTTCCCATTTTTATAAAGCTTTCTGGCCATAATACCCCCACAAATTTTCGATTGGATTAAAGTCAGGACTGCACGAAGGCCATGGTAAACACTGAATTTGACTCCTTTCAAACCATTCAGTGCCTTGTCCTGTTGAAAAATAAAATTTTCACCCGCTGGAATGTCTCCAAATTCATCTAAGGCATATTCCAACATTTATCTGTTTTGTTCACCATTCATTCTAGGTTGAACGAACATCAAAGGTATTTTACCATGAAAACCAAAGGCACCGCAAACCTTCAAACTTCCGCCTCCAGAGTGCCTACTCATTTTTATAGCTTTTTCGTCCCTCAAGTCACGCCAATAAAAACTTAAGCCGTCTGGGCCATCCAAATTAATTTTTTTTCATCAATTCAATTTGTGTAACGAAGGTTATGATTGGCCTTCAACACTTGCTCTACTCTTCTTGCCTTCACTGGGAGATCCAACTTCCTCTTTATTCAGCTTATTACGCCTTGCTTCGAGGTAAACCATGTTTTTGTTGCGTCAGTTAAAGAGGCTTGTTCGACCAGATCTTCTTGCAGTGCCATAATTTTGGCCCATATTTAAAAAATTACATACCCCGAAAAGAGATCGTCCAATTTTTTTTTTGGCAATGGATCGTTTGGATAATGGTGCTTGTAAGGTGTTCACTAAGTTTTTCAACATGACTTGAACTCTAGACGCCACCTTTGATTCCATCTAGAGAACTCTTCTGCTGCCTCCTGGATGCAAGGAGTAGTGCCCTAGTAGTAACACTCCTCATGCCCATCTTGTTTGCTGTCTCCAAAGGTGTTGGAACCCAATCTCTATAGTTGAGGTACTATAGGCACCCGATGTTCATCACCTGATGGTGTGAGTGGAGTTGACAGACAGGACTGTATTTTGGGTGCACATATCTACCCTTTGAACATCTAACACACAGAATAAAGACAAAAGTAATTTTCCAAACTAGTGAATATTACAAATAGTATATGGTATAACCACCATGAAAAATGAAAAAGAGCTAATGTCTTTGAAAAGTAAGTATGCATCTTTAAAAACTTTAACGGAAAAAAACAAATATAAAATTTAAAACATATCATTGTACTGTAATTTTCAAAATTTTAAATTTGTTCTTAATTCGACTATCAACAATTTTACTATCAAATTTTAATTTTTTAAATTTTGTTTTATAATTTTTATTTTAAATAGTTTTTTACAAATGCTGTCAAAATGAGGTCCTTAAACACTAACTTTATAGAAAAGCCAGTGCGTCAAAGGCTTTAACGTATAAAAAACATACATTTCAAGATAAATTATTTGACAAAATAAATTCAAAAGACGTTATTTAAGACACCTACATGTAATCCGAAAATTTCTTATTAAACATACAATTTTTTTATTTTCTCTTATATTTTAATAAATAAAATTACTTTTTTTTTTAAACAATATAATTCTTTATAAGCCATATCTTTGTTTAATATTTGAAACTCGCTTGAAAAATGGTTCAGTAGAGTTTTTAAGCGAGATGTTTGCGATAGGTATGCGAGAAATTTACAACACTGTATTAAATTCAGCAAAGGAATAAGCAGAAAATTAACTGGGCCAGCTGCCATTCCTCGATGAAGAAACAGGCTGTTCCTCGATGAATTTTTTTGAATATTATATTTAGTATATAGTGGTCAATATGCACTTCTGAAAATTTTAATTTCTTATCTGCATGAGATGTTTCTATAATTATTGTCTATGGTTTGACAGTTAATAATGTAAGACTCTGTCAACATTTCTCTTAAGTAAGGTTTGGCAAATTATCATAAAATTTTTAACGCCAGAAAAAAGCTTCCAAATTGTGGAAAGTTACTTAAAAAAAAAAATCTGTTCGCCAAGTTTATAGAGCACTTCGTCCTTTTTACGGTCAACATAATCGGCCTAGTTTCTGTTTAGATGGCTTCGTCATTAAGCAAAATTGCCATTTGAGGAGCGAAAACAATCCTCAAGCCATTAACCAATTGCCATTCCATCCTTTAAAATTGACTGTTTGGCACGGTTTACATGCTCGCGGCATCATCGGTCCTTATTTCTTTCTTTAATTTTTATGGAGCTATGTTCGGTTACTGGCTTATGCCGACAAACCAGCAGCTCTTGATGCATTGGAAGCCAATAGTCAAGCCACCATCGACAGCATATGGGCACATTTATTGGAAAAAGTAGTAGACTGAACGAGTGGACTATGTAAATCCTAGTCATGGCGGATATATGCCGGAAATCATATTAAAAAAAATGCCATAAAATGATCTACCAAATTATAATTATAAAAAAAAATATTTCCAACAATATTTCTGTCTTGTTCAATAAAAGAAATATTGAAATTTCACTATGAATTCACTTTATTCTTTCAATTCAAGTTTATACTTAATATAATAAATAACATTTCAGTTTACAACAACGTTTTACAACAAGTGAACTAAGCGAAAAGCAATCGACCGGCCAACTCTAACTATCAACTTCGACTGTATTCTTTGTCATACAGTTTTTTTTTTTAAATTTGAGTGGAGGGACGATCATTTTCGTTCGTTTCTACTTTGTTGCCGTCCCTTAAATCCTACGATGTGCGTTTTTTATGTACCTATGTACGTTTGCAGGTATTTGTGTTGTCGTACCACTTCTGTTTCTGTACACGGATGTGTGTTTCATTAGCCTTCCTAAGCTGTTCTATGTTGGTCGTAGTTTGTCTTTGGCTTCTCATTCCACATGTATTATTATTTAAAGTTATCAAGCTCTTAAAAGCACCTATTGCATGCAAAAGTTTTATCGGAAAGGCAGATCTTTCAAAGAAACTATAGTAACACTTACGGTCTGAACTGAAAAAATGAACTCAAAAACAAAACTTAACGATCCTTAGTGAAAATGGAGGAAATTGTACACTTTCGCGGTCACCTGGTTTTTTGGCTGTAAAAATAAAAAAAAAATAACTTTTAGACTTATATTAACATTTAAAAAGGATTTTTCATTATTGCATAGTTTTTAATTTAAGCTGGAACGGTTGAAAAATCAACATTTTTACTTTTTTTTCCCTTATTTGTTCGTTTTTTTTTTGCGTAAATTACGATAATAAATACGTGAAGTCAGTTGGGGTGAAATAAAAAAAGTTGTGAAAAATTGTTTATAAAAATTGATTTTTTATCAGCATTCAAAAATGTATCTGAAATCTGACATAAGGATAATTTAACATTTCTTATCAAGAAACAAGAAACATTTAAAAAGAAATCATGAAAATCGGTCCAGTTCAGCCAGGTAGTTTACAATTACAAATATGGAATACGCCATCACATGCCTTATATAATAAAAAAATTATGAAAGAAAAATTAAAAAAATTGTAGGACTGATTTTGATTTTTTTTATTGAGATTTTGGTACGAAGTTTTTAGACTTTAATAATATACAGCGGATCATAAAATAAAAATAAAATTAAATGATAAGTTTTAAAAATATTGAAAATTTAATAAAAAAATAATATGGATAGAAAATAAATTGCCCGACTGGATCGCACGCCATTTTATTTCTTGAAGACATTTTAAAAAGTATGATTTTTTTCAAAATCATAGATACGGTTTTTAAATAAAACGGTATATTTTTAACAACTTTTTTAAAAAACTGAAAAAAAAATAATTTAAGAATACAAACTTAAGCACAACATTAACATACATTTAAAAACAAAATTTAAAAAAAACTTTACCGTTTTTAAAATATTGATTAAAAAAAAAAAAAAAAATTTAATTATTAAAAATACAAAATAAAGTTTTAGAAAAAAAGTTAATGCGAAATTATTTAGGCTACCTACATCTTCTTGAATATCAATTTTGATAGTCATCGAATCACCAGTTTTTGAAAAAGTCGAAGGTCGAAAGTGCTGACACCACTTAGGCAGTAGTCGCAGAGATCGGAGTAACTGCTTTAATGATGAATGCAAACTAACTGAACCATAGAAAAAAGAAACAAGAAAGACAACTGAGAGGATAATTCTCTCTTTGCCTACAAAATGAAAAATGCCCCGTTCAGCGAAATATGTATATCCGTCCTTGTACATTTCTTATGGGACTATTAATACGTTTGCATTTATGTGGGCACGAAACATATGGCTGATTGGCTGCTTCTCCCACACAAAAATAAAATTTCAGAGTTTACAGAGCATGATCGGTGTGGTCTGAACGCAAGAATCCTGCATACGAGCAATGCAGCAGTCTCATAGAACGCGAGCAAACAGAACAATAGAGAAAGGACTTCACAGACAAAAAAACGGCAGCTTATCGGTGAAAAACATTGTGTATGAAATGGAAAGAAAAAGAGACCCGACGTCCACACCAGCCGCGGAAATTACCAATCTGTCTGAAATATGTCGGAATATACACCAAGCTGCACATATAAGGATGGAGATGTAAAAATGAATTGCTGAACAGTCAGTTCAAAGAAGAAATGGAGACTCCTTGTAAGCATCGAGTAAATACAAAAAGGATTAATACGCCCAGAAATAACAAGGCCTCTGGACTGGGGATCCGATGGCATACTTTCTGAGCTGATCAAACAAGTATAGGACCAACACCACATCAAGCAATGCATAAAATCATAGTACACGTATGGTAACGTGAAGAAATGCCAGAATACGAAGAGGCGAAGAGGCGTCATATGTCCCATACATAAGAAGGAAGATATCACAGAGTACAACAATTATAGAGATATAACATTGTTGAGTACATCTTATAAGATATTTCCCTCTAAACTAGAAGAACGGATAGCCCCAAACGGTAAGACCATAATCGGTTAATATCAATGTGGTTTCATACCAGGCAAATCAACAATTGATCAGATCTTTAACCTTACGTAGGTGATGGAAAAAAGTCTGGGGATATTTAAATCCAGAAACCTTACCATAAAAACTAAACTGCTGGTGTACAAGACTATGGCTTGCAGTCCACTCTGGAGATCTTAACCGCGCTTAGAGGAAAGTCTTTCAAGAACTGTTGTCCCCGTATGCAAAGAAGGACTATTCCTGAAAAGATACAGCGTCAGCCAGCCTGATTAAGAGTCATCAACTAAAGGTTTTAATACAAATTCTATACACCACGTTGAAAATTAAAGAAAACCAAAACTAAGTAGAATACTCAGCACAAATGTTGGACTTATTGATTTATTGATTCAAAATAGCTTTAAATGTCTTTTAGTCCATCAAAACTCTGGCTCTTTATTCCGGTGGCTCAGATAAGCTTTTAACTTTAACAAAATCGGAAAAAGCACAAACAAGCAAGGAACTCATACAACTCCGTTAGCAAAAAATTCTGCAGTGTCCCAAAGGCAGTACAAATGTTTGGTCATTTGTAAAATATATTAAAAACTCCTCAACATCTTCAGTTCCATCGACAATAACAAACCAATTGTTTACTCTTCAGAGAAGGCAAACTTGCTCGCCGCCCATTTCGCTGCCAGCTCCACGCTGCCTCAAAGCAACGTTGCCCCTCCTGTACTTGAGAATGTAAATTTTTCCATGGGACAGATTTTTTCCGCACTCGTACAGTAGCAAGAGTTCTCAAAGATCTCGATATACACAAAACCGCTGGCCCGAAAGGTATACCCCCGATTCTTCTGAAGAGGTGTTCTTCCACACTGGCAAAGCCACTGCGTAAGCTTTTCCAACGCTCCTACTCTTCTGGAATCTTTCCTAGAAGATGGTAAACAGCATTTGTTCAGCCTGTCCCTAAGAAATGTGATCCATCCTCCCGGTCCTCCTACCGACCCAAAGCACTAACATCTCTTTCTAAGGAATATCTCGAAGACTGAAAGTTTCTCCATGACCGTCAGTATGGCTTCCGCAGCAACCGTTCCACTGGTGATCTGATGGCATATCTCACCGAACAGTGGAACAAATCTTTACATCGCTTTGGTGAAAGTAAGATTATTGCTCTTGATATCTCCAAGGCATTTGATAGAGTTTGGCATGAAGCTCTCTTATCGAAAATGCGTACTTTTGGGATCGATGATAGTCTTGTTCGTTGGATTAGATGCTATCTTCTGGACCGTCCAATACAAGTTGTATTGGACTGATTCAAGTCTAATTCCTACAAAATAAATGCTGGTGTGCCCCATTGCTCTGTTCTGTCTCCGACTCTTTTCCTCATTTTTATAAGTGATCTTCTGTCTGTTACTTCTAATCCACTTAACTGTTTTGCTGACGACTCTACACTCAGCTTTTCATATTTGTTCTATAATTCACGTCCTTCGCCTTCGGACGGACAATTGCAACGGTGCCGTATATCAAGCTCATTATCATCCGATTTATACAGCATTGTTAAATGGGGTAATAGGAATCGTGTGGAGTTTAATGCTTCGAAAACTCAATGCTGTCTTCTGTCGTTAAAGCTAAACATACCCCCAATGCCATTGTCCATGAATGGCACTTACATCGAAGAAACCGAAAAGCTCTCAGTACTCGATGTGTGTCAACGACGACCTCCGTTGGAACGACCATATATTTGAGATCGCTACGAATGCTGCTAAGTGGTACGTGAGACGCATTACGGCGTGCTAAGCCCATTTTTCAGGGGGGTGCGGTTGTTTTCTGTATCGGTGTAAGAAGTATTTTTCCCCACCTGATCTGGCTACAATTTATAAAGCGTTTATACGCCCTAAACTCGAGTATAACTCCCACCTCTGGGCAGGTGCTTCGCAAACATCGCTCCACCTGCTTGATAGAATACAAAATCGAGCGTTAAAATTGATAGGAAATAGAACTGCCACTGAAATAATTGCCCCTCTCGAACACAGACGCAATGTTTCATGCCTTTCCTTATTTTATCGTTTCTTTCTTGCTCACCAGTTCACCCTTGAGCCCAATTTCGGACGTACCGTGAAATATAGGGATTCTTTTTTTAGCCGAACGACACGAATTTGGAATTGTTTAACCGGCGGGATTTTTCCCTTGCCATTTTGATCTGCAAACATTCAAAACCAATGTTAATCGACACTTCCTATCTCTCCCCTTCCTATCTTCCGAATGCCCACGCAGTGTGTTACATTAAGAGGGAAACAAGTAGTCCCTTGTGCGCGCGTTAACTATATATATAAAAAAAAAAAACTTGACATTGATTACCTTATCGGTGTACAATTTTCATTAACGAAACCTCGCCATGGGCTAAACCTCTTTTCAACTTAATGATTAAAATCTTAATCTTGTTCGATATAGTTTGCATTATAGTTTTGTCAAGGATTTTATATTATGTTGAACTGAATAATACGTGACACTCACTGTCAACTGAAGAGTCCAAGTGAGCCACTAGACAGAAAATTCATTTTTCTTTTTACTAAAGGCCTTAAGAATCTATTTTGAATCAGAGTCATGATTAATCCCTCTAAAGCATGTGTTTGTGTTCACTAGGGCGTATAAGCACTATTTTCTTTTGTTTGAGTAAATATATCATAATAAAAGGAAAGGAAATTATTATTATTTTTTTAGAGAAAACATAATCCTCTTATAGATAGCCGTGAAAAAACAAAATCTATTCGAGGTTTTTAACATTCAACTAGAGCTAAAAAGATACTTACAATGTTCAAATATTTTTAATCATCTTCCATGCATTTCTGAAAATATTTTGTGGGTTTCCAAATTTAAAAGTCTTATAACTTACATAGTTAAATTATCTGGTCAAAGGATAACTATATTTGAACAAGGATGTGTTTTATTTCTAAAATTCAAACCATCATTGCTTTCAACTCCTTCCCTTTGCCAAATATCTTACAAGAAAATCAAAACGACCCCTTAAGCCATAATAACCATCGGTTCAAGTTCCTTGAGCAACCAACTTACCTCTAGCTCTATGCTTTGCCATTAAAATTCACAATTACAAAACCAATTATGGTTTCTTCCGAAATATAATTGTGGTCATCGCCCACAAATCTAGGTGCCTTCAAAAATCCAATTGAATGCCATTTTCAACCGTTTTGCTTACAAAGTCTCTGTTTGTATGTCTTCGCCTCTGACTTTACCCTCATTCTTGGAATGCTTGAAACCTGCCTGATTTTACAACAAAGGTTACGGGTTCAATGTAGGGATTGGGAGCCACAAAGAGCATTCGGGATTCAAATGTAGCTAGATGTTCATTCCATGCGGATAAATCAAATATAATTGTGAATACACACATAAACACACACGTTGGAATGTCATCATTCCTGCTGGATGATTCAACCAAATGATGTTTAAGGCAGGTGGATGTGTGTAAGCTCTGGTATGTCCTTTGGGACGATCATAAACGCAACTTCCGTATTACAATTCCCACAAGGAACCGCATTTCCAATTGTGTTATAGTCTAACAACTTTACATGAAAACACAAGGAAATGGAAGGGTTGTTGGGACAATGATTGCCAACTTTGATAAAATGTCAAAAAAGTCTTGTCATTTAGAATAAAAAACTGTTTATAGTAATTGAACAAAAAAATTAATTGAAAACATAGAAATGATTCTTAAGTGTAGTTTCTACATTACATTCATAAAAATTATTTCATTTACAATATTTTTTACGCCTATTTACATCAAATACATAGAATATATATTTTTAAATCTTGTAACTCATATAAGCTTTCTAAAATCAAGGTTTTTTACACCGAATCTCCTATCTGCTGATTTACGCGTAGATAAAAGCAATCTTTTAAAATGTTTGTTACTTTTTAACAGTGAAATGTCTTAGAATATGCCAACAAATATTTATAATAGACAAATTTCAAATTAATCTTTCAAGTTTTTAATTTAAAACAAATTTATTTTGTGCACTTATTTTATACTTTTTGTATGTTTGTACATTTTCTCCTAAATAAAAACTGAAATTCTAAGCCTGCTTCTAAAGACAGCTGGCAACCATGTTTATAATAACATTTTCAGAAGGGATTGTAATGCATCATTGTTGGACGATTCTGGCTGGAAGAGAGCCTTAGCATTTCAATAGTGCGTGTTCCGTCTTTTCAAGCCAAGTGAATTCTCCAATATTGTGACTCAAAATGTTGCCGCTTAAGAAGTTATTTCCCTTTTCCGTCTTCAATGCGTAAAAATTGTATTTTGCGGTTTCCAGGAAGAAATTGGACAGTTTATCTGACCACAAGCATCCTAAACCTTCCAATAACTTTTGCCCAAAACTAAAACCTAATCAAGGGATGTTTTGTTATAAATTTTTTTGAGGTAAAACAACCTTTCCAGCTAGCTTGGCTAATACTATGTACGACGTCCCTCCGATAATAATTGTCGAGATGTGGAGGTTTCATTACAATCGTTTTCGCTGTGCACATTTATTCAGCCATTGGTTGCCTCAATTCAAAATTATTGCAAATGTAGTTTTGACTTGTGCACCATTATAAGGGAGTCGGTTGTAGGTTTGTGTTGTTGCCAGAGAATGATACGGGGTCATGAACATAAGGGTAGCAAATTAAATTTGCTTCCAACCGCAACAGCAACAGCAATATCGAATTTTCCTCAACCGTATAATAGAAAAGGATCTTTGTCGAATGACGGAGCGGAGAGGGACACAGAATGATTGCAAAACAGAAGTTAACCACAACGTCTGGTCTTGGAATATTTAACTGAAATTGGCCGAAAATTGTTGGTGAGTTTTATGGCTGAAAATGTAGTTGGACATTGTATAGCATCAGCTTTCATCTGGAACATTGCAAGGGTGAGAGCAGAAGCAGCAGCAACCAGACCCACAACCATCAAAGTTAAAATTTTACATCACAATGCATTCACTTGTGCTATTGATGTAACTGAAATGGTTTTACGGAGAATGGAAATCTTTGAATACACTTGGCCAAAATGGATGCCTTTGTTAGGACACATGCGGACGGGAACGAGAAGTTGTGGTTGGTCTATGACCGGGTTAATTGATCAATTTCAAACAGTATTATAGACAGGCTAAATTGGAAAAGCACCTTAACACAATCTGGGCCTGAGAATTGCCTCAGATGTTGTCGCTTGGACACTGTCTGTCTGAGCAGAAAAGTCGTACAACCAAAAATTGGTTAAAGTGAAATTTCATTAACTTGGCGTATCCTTGATAAGTTTATTCTTGTGAAGTGAGGCTAGTTGTTTTGGTTGTAATGAAGCTGGTGGAATTGTTCTGCAGATATTTCAATCCAGGCCTCATCCAATAAGTTCATTCATAAATCCCGATTGCTGGCGATCGTAGAGGAAAAGCCGTTTGTTCCTGAATGTCAATTTGGTAATAAAAATAACTACTTAACAAATAACTTGGGTGATCCACTGACATTAAAATAGGTTGTTCTAGTTAGTTAATTAAGATGTTATTAAACTGAACCATAACGATACAAACTTAAAGCAAATGGAGTCATTTGGGGTAAGTTCTTAAACCAGTATGGACGTTTGGTATCGACTTAGGGGTTTTGGCGAACTAAATTATTAGGCAATCGCTGCAACCATATCAAAACGAAACCGTCATTTAAAACAGCTATTTAGATTGTCCTGTAATAAGAAACTGTGGAAGAAAAAATAAAATATCAAGTTTAAAGTCCTTTTTTACAAGCTCACTGCAACATAAACATTCTACTGGCCCTTAACAAAAAACTTTGTACCCCGACTTCGGAGAAATTGTTCGACTTGTCGTATTATGGTGTGTCCACACCAAAGAAACATTTCTTTAAAAAACATTTCTGAAATGTTTCCCATTTGCTTAAAAAACTTGTTTCTGAAATGTTTTTTCTTTCGGAAACATTTCTGAAATGTTTATTTGTTTTCCATTATATGTATCCAGTTTTGTGTTTCAAGGTGGATTGTAAAAAAGTAGCAATCATAGCGTCACGTTCTGTCATCATGAACAAAATGAAATTGAATAAAAACAAAAAACCTGTCAATTAAATTAAAATGTATGAAAAGTAAAGAAATTTTTCTGTTCGGAAGGGGAAACAGAAAAGCATTTCAGAAATGTTTCGCGAAGCGTCCAGACCTAAATAAACATTTTAGAAACATTTAAAAAACATTTCAGAAAGAAAGAAAGAAACATTTCTGAAAATGTTTTTTAAATGTTTCTGAAATGTTAAAAAAAAACATTGAAATGTTTTATCTACATACATATATACATATGTATGTACATAAACTACTTCTTAATACATAAGACCACTACAAGTTTTCGAAAATAAATTGCACGATTGGTTGGCACGTACTACACACATATGTATGTGCGGTTACATCGTCGAAAAAATTGTATTCGAGTTTTGATTGTTCGAAAAACGTGTCTTCTAACTAGTGCCATGCAACATCACTTTTCATTATAAAAGGCATTGTGCCTTACATAAACCTTGTTAAGATATTAAAATTTTGTTCACCAACACATAATCCACGCCTACAATAATAAAGGGCCTTTCATTCAGTGCCTCCTTACTTTAAACTTAAATAGAACAAAGTTTTGTGAGATATCATCGACATTTTTTATTCGTTTGAAAAGCTCATCGATGCCATTATGTGTGGAATATAACCTCGTTAAAATGTCCACAACGTTTCTATTGGTAGCGCGCATCCAGTGTCCAATTTTCCATTACTCTAGCGTGGTCTGCAAACGGCTGGGTTCTTGTGAGTGACACGAAATCGACTGCCTCGGTATCTAATGTAAAATTTCACGGACGGCGATGTTTTAGGCTGATCTTGCGTCAACGAACGGATGTTTGTTGATTGTCAATTTAATTTAATTTAATTTTAATTTTTAATAAAAAAATGAACTAGTGGACTCAAATCTATGCATCACACTGCGAATAATCCTCTCATAAGGAAGATTATGGTGTTCGTACCACAACGGACGAAGCGCGCCGAACGTTGCCCTAATGGAACACGCATTTTATGAAACAATTATAATAATTATAATTATACTAATATTATACTGTATTTTTTTTTGTCTGGGGTTTAATAAATAAAACTCAATTTCACTTTTTAAATGTCAAAACGAGTTTTCTTTATTCATTAAACACAATTTATTTAAATTCAATTTACAATAAATTAATTTCATCACTTATTCAGGATTAAAATTACTCTTTATTTTTTAACACTTTTCAACTTTATTTCGTTTGAATCACTTTTTATTTGTTATTTATTTACTATCGTTTCCGATGTTCAGACTTTAGCGCATACAAATTAACTGTCCCTCCTAGAGCCACCGATTTGTGTATTTATACAAACAGACAAAGTTCTCGAAATTTCCGTTTGGAAACTCTCCTCTGGTACTTTTTCATTGGAAGAATTCTGGCGTATTCAAATTTCCGGAACATTCTGGACTCTAAAGCTTTCGGTTATTGGTTGTTTTCTGTGCTTTGGTACTTTCGTTCGCTTTATTTTTTCGTTGGCTGCAGTTGGCGAATTCGATGGTTGACACGATGCTTGTGGTTGGTGAATTCGATGACGTAATTCAGTGAAGACACAATATCCTCAGAAAATCGTTACATTTTGGCACTACATCACAGTACACGTATATTTGTGCATGGAAATTCTTGATGCCGTTTCCGAGTAAAATAAGCTTTTACTTATCCTACCAAGTAAACTGTACTACTTGTGATTCTGATCCTTTTGTTTTTGGTTTACCGCATGGAAAACATCTTGGTCCTTTATTATTCATTTTGGTAATAAATGATCTGACGTCGTGTATTGCATACACTAAAGCAACATTCTCCTATTTGCTGATGACATGGAGATTTTCAGGACAATAAAGTGTAGCAATCACTGAATTCTTCTACAAGAAGACATAGCTACAGTATTTGATGCCGAAAATAGTGTTTTTTTTTCTTTAAGTGGCAGGCTGATATCCTAAGGAGTAACTTAGGCTATGTTAACTACTCACTAGGTGGCGCTGGTGTCGTTTTTTTTTATTCTTATTTATGAACCGATTTGGACGGGAATTTCACAGGCAGCGAGCTCATTTTGAAAGGTATAACTTAAGCTATTTGAATTACCCGTAGGTGGCGCTGGGTTTGCTTATTTTTCCAAAATTATTATTTTAGAAAGATTTGTTTGCGGTGAACGAAGTCGCGGGTAATAGCCAGTAATAAATAAAAAAACCAGTCAAGGACCACCTAAATTATTAATTTAAATAGGCTTACTTACTCTTTACAAAATAAACTATGTGTCTGTGAAAATCCCCTTAAAATCAGTCAACAAATAAGAATTTTCGAAAAAAAACGACTTCAGCGCCACCTACTGTGTAATTAATATAGCCTAAGTTACTCCCTAGAACATCAGCAATCTGCCAGTGAAAGACGGGCTAAAATCGGTGCAGATATTCCCGAGATTAGCCGGAACAAACAGAGAGAAACACAGACAGAGAGTCAGACAAACAAAAATTTAAAAAAATTGTGTTTTAATTACTGTTTATACTTTCATATCCATCTCGTAAAAAGGGATTATTTTGATTTTAAATACGTGTAGCAGCTTGTGATCCGATCTTCTGTAAATTGTATTTCTTTTGTCCAAAGAACTCTCATTTCTCAACTTTGTCATCCAAACTCTGTTTTGGGATCAGAAGTTTGAAAATTCAAGCCTCTTTTTCAAATATTCGGGACTGCTAATTGTTATTGTATACATGAATGGGTAAAAGAAGTTCTCCATGTATAACATTAAATATTTTCCAAATTATTGCCTCGAATAAAGAAACATTCTGCAGAAATATCACTTTGAATATCTGGACAACATTTAAATTAAATCCGAATCAGTGTTCCCAATAATCTTCTTTTTTTATTTATTTTTTTATAAAACACTTATGGCTCATTTCGATTTTTTCTTTTACGACACCTTCATTTCCTGGGATAAAGTTATCCATAACATTTTTAAATTTAATGTTCCAAGCTAAAAGCATACAAATTGTAAATTCATAATTTCCATTTCAGGCCGTTATATGTATTTCCGCGTCGTTTTTCCTTTTCATTCGGTACTCCAATCAAAAGTGTCCCACTCTTCGCATAAAATCCGGTTAGTAAAAGCGATTTTGATGTTTACCATGACAACAAACGTGACATCCTTTTTTATTGAACCATCAATCCACAATATTTGCTTTCGCTGAGGTTGTAAAACTTTTTTTTTTTTTTTTTATTTTTGTGGCAACCTAACCTAAGCTCATCGCAATTAAGTATCAACAAAAGTTCAATTATTATGTCCGCGATCATAAAAAGCCGAAACTGCACCCACTGATAGCTCCATCATGATGTCCGGCACAAGCTGCGATGGAAGCCCAAAAGTGTGCATAAAACCGAAACGCGCGACGCGCGGCATTTGCCACAATGACAGCATATTAAATTATTCACATAAAACGACGTCGTTGAGTTGACCCTCTCGTCGTTCTGTTATGGTTCTATGTGCGATCGTAAGAATCAAACGCTCATCACTGCTTCCAATGACAAGTGGGTGGTACAAGCGGTAAAATAAAAACCCCTCCCCCTAACAAAGCATAAAAATGCAATAAGTGTAGCTTACCCTACACACAAACCACAATTCATGTTTCTGGTGCTGGTGGCAGAAGCAAAAACAAAACGAAATAAAATCCTGGAAAAGGACGAATACAGGATTTCAAAAAAAAAAAAAAAAAAAAATGTGATGTCCTATGTCAATCTCTGATGACATTTTCATTAAAATTGGTTTTGCGTGGTCGTTTACGATTGATTGGACTGTCAGCGATGCGTCGAAATTATGTCATTTTTAATACTCTGTTCGAATGTGGATGTTCAAGGGATGTGGGAAGGGATTACACACATACACTGGAGTAACACGGTGCACCAGTGGGTTAAGTTTCTTATCGACTGTGCTGCTAGCACTGGACACCCACAATTGTACAGTGATTATGATGTATGGCGAATCGATATAATTCGGTCAACCGCTCTGATGGACCTTTATCGTATAAATTGGGCCAGTTTCGTTGTGAATTTAAATAAATGTTGCTTTACGATTAAAAATATTCCTCATATAGGGATATTAAAATAATTAAATTACACATACATACACAATCATTATTTTATTTTTAACTGTAACTGGTGACTACTGTATTTTGGAAATTGCCAGTTTGGAGAAAATGGTTGATGTATGTGGTAATCAGAAATTTAAGGGAATAAGTACTTTAATTTAACTTTTATTTTTGTCTGCATGTAATGAAAGATCCTTGGAATTGATTATTGGTTTTTTTTTTATATACAAATAGCTGCAGATTCTGTGACATGTGGAAGCATTTTGGACCATACGTTGAGCCTAAGCTAGCAATGTGTATAAAATTAAAGATTCAGCAGAGCTGTAAGGGCTGCAGTCTTTTGGGTACTTTAGTCAATTGAATAAAAATACTGGTTTGCAAAAGTCTTTTAACTTACTTAAGGACATTAACTATAATACTACAGTCAGCAGTAATTTTCAATACTCTGACTGTGCAGTTAAAGAAAGCAGTTAATTGACTGCAGTACTTTTTGACTGGTTCCAGTATTTTAGTCATTGCAGTACTTTTACGGTTGGGCTGATCTTCAAAAAGTCTGTTAACTGCAGTCAATTAACTGTAAGTCTTCTAACTATTTTAAGTCTATCGAATTTCAATACCATTTTTACTTAGAATATAGAAGCGATAAGTCAAGTTTTTCATTCGTTAAAAATAAATATAACACAAGAACCACATAAAACATAATAATTGTAGGAAAGATGAACTATGAAAAGAAATATAATGATAGTTGGCACACTTTATCTGTTTTTTTAAATAACTGTTGGAATAGTAATTTTTTAGTTCTTTTAAAATTCATTGTTCGATATTTTTCTCCCAAAAGTTTGTTTTTATATAGTTGAGACCTAGTCTTTCTTCAAATAAAAGCAAGCGCATGTGTATTCGTCGTCCTCTTGTATCCATCATGTACCTACTTATGTACATATATTGTAGCGTCTGATAATCATAACAGCTAGCTGCCAACAAAATAAATGCTTAAAATACCTACGAAAAACACTAAACATATAAAAAATTCTAACGACAAAAAATGCTTTGAATATGTTTTCAAAAAAATTTTTTTTTTAAAACTGCTCCAACGATTTTGAAAAAAAAAAATTCTTAAAATTGTAACAAGTTATTTTTAAGCAATAAGTTGTAAAAATTCAGTTTTAATTTCAATTTGATTCTACCTAAAATTACTGATCATTTTTAAGCAAAATATAGCATTTTATCTACCATATGAGCTTTTTCAATATAAACATGAATAAAAAAAATTATTTTAAAAAAATGTGCTAACCTTTGGCACAAGGTAAATAGAGAATAGACCAAGGAGTTCCGAGTTAATTGTTGCAACTCTAGGATCTCAACTGAAATTTCCAGTTGTGACGAGATGGAATTCTCTCTACGACTCTGTTTTTTTTTTTTTTTTTTTTTATAATTAACGCGAGCACAAGGGACTATTTGTTTCCCTTTTAATGTAACACACTGCGCGGGCATTCGGAAGATAGGGAGGGGAGAGATAGGAGGTGCCGATTAAAATTGGTTTTGAATGTTTGCAGATCAAAATGGCAAGGGAAAATCTCGCCGGGTAAACTATTCCAAAGTCGTGTTGTACGGCTAAAAAAAGAATCCCTATATTTCACGGTACGTCCGAAATTAGGCTCAAGGGTGAACTGATGGGCATTACTAGCAAGACGAGTATTACGGGCGAAACTTTTAAGGGGAGGAATGCAACTGGCTACTTCGAATGAACATTTTTTGTAAAAGAAACGATAAAATAAGGAAAGACATGAAACATTGCGTCGGTGTTCGAGAGGGGCAATTGTTTCAGCGGCAGTTCTATTTCCTATCAATCTTAACGCTCGATTTTGTATTCTATCAAGCAGGTGAAGCGATCTTCGTGAAGCACCTGCCCACAGGTGGGAGTTATACTCGAGTTTAGGGCGCATAAACGCTTTATAAATTGTAGCCAGATCAGATGGGGAAAAGTACTTCTTACACCGATACAGAAAACCTAAGCACCTAGCAGCATTCTTAGCGATTTCAAATATATGGTCGTTCCAACGGAGGTCGTCGTTGACACACATACCAAGTACTGAGAGCTTTTCGGTTTCTTCGATGTAAGTGCCATTCACAATGGCATTGGGGGAATGTTTAGCTTTAACGACAGAAGACAGAATTGAGTTTTCCAAACATTAAACTCCACACGATTTCTATTACCCCATTTAACAATGCTGTATAAATCGGAGTTTAATGAGCTTGACATACGGCACCGTTGCAATTGTATGTCCGAAGGCGAAGGACGTGAATTATCGAACGAATATGAAAAGCTGAGGGTAGAGTCGTCAGCAAAACAGTTAAGTGGATTAGAAGTAACAGACAGAAGATCATTTATAAAAATGAGGAAAAGAGTCGGAGACAGAACAGAGCCCTGGGGCACACCAGCATTTACTTTGTGCGAATCAGACTTGAATCCGTAAAATACAACTTGTATGGAACGGTCCAGAAGATAGCTTCTAAGCCAACGAACAGGAGTATCATCGATCCCAAAAGCACGCATTTTCGATAAGAGAGCTTCATGCCAAAACAAATGCCTTAAAGATATCAAGAGCAATAATCTTACTTTCAGCAAAGCGATGTAAAGATTTGTTCCACTGTTCGGTGAGATATGCCATCAGATCACCAGTGGAACGGTTGCTGCGGAAGCCATACTGACGGTCATGGAGAAGCTTACGATCTTCGAGATATTCCTTAAGCTGACGGTTAATCAGTGTTTCCATGACCTTAGAAAGAAGGGATGTCAGTGCTATGGGTCGGTAGGAGGAGGGGGAGGATGGGTCACCTTTCTTGGGGACAGGCTGAACAAATGCTGTTTTTCGTCTTCTAGGAATGATTCCAGAAGAGTAGGAGCGATGGAAAAGCTATCGCAGTGGCTTTGCCAGTGTGGAAGAACACCTCTTCAGAAGAATCGGGGGTATACCATCCGGGCCAGCGGATTTGTGTATATCGAGATCTTTGAGAACTCTTGCTACTGTACGAGTGCGGAAAAAAATGTGTCCCATGGAAAAATTTACATTCTCAAGTACAGGAGGGGCAACGTTGCTTTGAGGCAGCGTGGAGCTGGCAGCGAAATGGGCGGCGAGCAAGTTTGCCTTCTCTGAAGAGTAAACAATTGGTTTGTTATTGTCGATGAGCGTTGGAACCGAAGATGTCGAGGAGTTTTTTATATTTTTTACAAATGACCAAAAATTTTTACTGCCTTTGGGATACTGCAGAATTTGTTGCCGTAATTTTTGGTCATGCAAAAATTTGGTTCTTTCTATAACGGAGTTGCATGAGTTCCTTGCTTGTTTGTGCTTTTTCCGATTTTCCTCTGTAGGGTTGGCTTTGTAAGAATGGAAACTTACTTCTTTGAGCCTGATAGCTTCTTTACACTCAGAATTAAACCAAGACTTTTCTTTAGGTTTGATGCTTTTTACTCTGTTGGGAATAAAAGCACGCATCCCTAGAAGAATCACCTTTGTGATCATTTCAGCACTGGCATCAATGTCACTATCGAGGAAGCATAGTGACCAGTTAAAGTTTGGGAAAAAGAAATTCAGGCCGTCCCAGTTGGCTTTCTCGTATTGCCAAACGGTCCTGGTGGGAAGTTTTTCTTTAACTGGATGGGTGGGGGATGAGAAATTAGCTGAAATGATACAATGGTCTGAAGTGCCAAATGGAGAAGTTACACTAATGGTATATTTATCAGGGTGAGAAGTAAGAAACAAGTCAAGAGTATGGGCTGCTTGCCCAGCAACATCCGGTATACGCGTTGGCACATCGATCAGTTTGGTAAGGTGATGTAACCCGGCAAAGAGCTCGACATACCTTCCTTCGGGTGTTGTCTGACCAGAATAGCGGAGCCAGTTGGAATTGTGTACATTGAAATCGCCCGCAATAACGATTTCAGTGCGAGGACAAAGGGAAACAATTTTCGAGATGGAATCAGACAGTGCATCAAACTCGTTACAAGTCGAATTACTGTCAAGATTTGGACTCCTGTAAATAAAACAATAATGAATGACATGCTTGCGGACAGTGAATTTGAGCCATAAGAAGTTAAAGTCCGTGTTGGAACATTGCCCATATTGGGGAAGGCTCTGGCAAGCAATATCATTCCTAACATAGACCACGAGACCATGATGAGAAAAGAGTAATGGCACCAAGCTATACCCATGTAGAGCAAATTCTGATAAATCAGTATTTGCTCCAACCTGAGTTTCACTTAATGCCAAAACAGCTGGCCTGTGTTGAACAGTGTAGACGTACACGTGAAAGAAATTCTTTCTTAAACCACGAACATTTGAATACACGACACAAAAATCACTTACCATTTAAAAATACTTACATACATAACACAACTCTGATTAAGTCGAACTGCGCAGTGAAAATCAAAATTAACTTCTGTAATAATCAAACTGTCTTAGGTGTTATGCCCATAAGACAGCCTGTTTACAAAAAATCAATCCAAACATTCAGCACAATAAGACAAATTCAGATGCCCTTATCTATTTACCGCAAGCATTGTATGGTCATACGATGCCTACAGTAGATAAGAAAGAGGCAGTTAAGCACAAAGGTCTTGGGACAGAATAGAGGATAATTTGTTATGCGAATGCGTTTTATTTATTTTTTTTTTCGTCTTCAGCGCGAGTGGGCATCTTTTTCATTCATCCTACGACGCGAGTGAACACTATTATTTTTTTTTACAGCACACGCGAGGGGTTTTTTTCTAATTTCTCAACGAGCGTGTATTATTTTTTTTCCTTATATGCAAGAAAGGGAGGCTTTTGGACACACTAGAGGAATTCGAAATTTTTCAAAGCCAACAAAATAGAAAAGGACAACATTCTTAATGACAAATTAATTTTTAAGACGAATGGATTATATGACACAGCATTAAATTATACATAATTAAAAAAATGAAAGAATTTTCTAAAAAAAATATTTTTTATTTTAATAGACGTGTAGTTTTCAATCTGGCAATACTTCTTTCGGAATTGGTCTTTTTGACAGCTGTCACTTGATTTATGCTCAGTTTGGTTTGCCATTTCATAATGAATAGACTTACTCCCGAACAAGTTTACAAATTGTGTAAATTTATTACCAAAATAATTGTTCGTTTCGGTAGAGCAGAGCATCGAAGAAGACCCGAATGAGTCCATCCGCCATTGCGCGCAACAATTGGAGATGTTCTCATCCACTTTATGGAAGATTTTTCGGAAGGATCTTGATTTGCAAAATTGGCCCAAAACGAGATGGCCACCGATCCCTATTTTCACAAAATTGGGCCTCGGCTGGAATTTATTCGAGCCAGCTGCGGCGGCCACTTCCCCCGAAATAATTTTTAAAACATAATTCAAACCCTTATCTTTATAATCAAGCTAAATTCTTGGCCATAACATTAAACTATATGCGTTTTATTTCTTCTTGAAAACTACACGTCTAAAAACACACCCTTAACTAAGCAATTATCTAACATAAGAACAAGTTCGTGCGACCCAGTCGTGCAATTAATTAGTTTAGATATTTCTATCCTCACTTCATTTTGGTCAGGTGGAATGAAGTTTTGTCGGTCATCGTCATCGATGGCATCGTGTTGAACGGTTCATTATGCCTGACAGTTTGAGAGTTGCCAAAGGCTTTGAATAATTATTTTCAATAATTTGGAAAACACTGACTGTGCCTAAGGCTGTACCCGAAAAGCAAGATAAAAGGTGATTGAATTTTTCAATGTCAATTAACGATGAGTCTTGGTCCATTAAACTTTCGATAAGCTAATAATTTTTTTTATATTTTGAGTACTTGTCACTAAATGTTTATTCATAAGATCTAAGAAGAGCGATTTTATACTTACACATACGTATTCTAACTCACTTCGCGAGTTATGAAAAGGATTTATCAATTCTATTTTGTTTTGAAATTCCATTGCCTGCTAAATATATGAATTTAAAATATCCAATCTACATTCTAACTCAAACGAATTTAACGAAATAGTTTTATCTTGAATTGCCTTTTGACTTGATAACGTCTTATAGATCGATAACAGGCTTGTACATGTCAAAATAACATGACTCACGCTGATAAGACTCATGCTGATAATGCTGATAAGAAAAGTGATACACGCTGCGATACTGTGGTTTTTTCAACCAAAACTGATCGCAAACACCAGGCAAACATAAAAAAACAGGCGCAAATTCCCAAAAAATAATTCCACTGAAATTCAAAAAATACAAAATAGGCGGAGTTTTGTTAAAGTAGAAAGTAGATGCAGATATTGGGTAGTGTGTGTGTGGATTTAACGAGAGGGTTTGTGGGTGTGAGTCAACGGGCTATATATTGGTGTTGCTGCAATCAATGTTTTCTTATGACGTTATCTCGTAAAATTATCGTCTGTAAACCGAATTTACGGACAACCAACTTTTTTTATGTAGCACATTTTAACAGACTTATGTCTGTCAAACTTAAAAAAAACTATTTTTATGTTAGAATTTTATTTAGATTTTAGTTATTCTTTTTGTCGCTATAATATACAAATAAAAAATGCACTTTTAAGGGTTGAACAACAAGATGATCAATGATGCAAAAGGTTTTGATGTTGAAATTGACTATTTCAACACACATGCAACACTTGCATTTTATTTGAAGGCTTTAGTCATTGGTAGATACTTATCAATTTTGATTGATTTATTATGAATTGTGATATTAAATGCTTTACGAATGATTGAATGTTTCATTTCAATTTTTGTATTTTATAACAAAGCAATGATGAATTTAAAGAAAAATACAATTGAATTAAAGAAAGGCGCGTTTTTAATTTAGTATTTTAATTATTTAAGAAATATTTTTGCACCAAATTAGAACTATTTTATGACGGATTGAAGTTCTTTTAAATAAATTTCCTTGAATTTAATTATTACTTGCATATTAGTACCTGGATATTGAACGAGACTTCCTTTCTGCGGTTATCAAAGCAGCACCTCATGGGCATTTTGTTCCTGGCTAGACCCGTGATTTGATCCCAATTTATTCTAGACTCCTCACTTGCTGGTATCTTTATAGGGCTGATTTTTAGATTAAGGAGAGTTTTATATAGTTATAAACCTTACTTTAAGTAAAAAGGCTTAAAATTCAAAAAATGTGAAATAGTATAAGGAATGATTAGAAACTTTCTTTAAATCGTTAACGCTGTATAGTCTGTCTAGCAAAAAAACTATGCTGTTATTTTTTTTTTTTATTTTTTTTTTTTCAAAACACTAAACGCTCAACAAATTATTTGACCTTGATAGCAAGCTTGTGGTTCCTAATTTTCTTGCCTTATATCTTCCTCAACTTAGTCATGATGCCATATCGATTAAGGCAATTTAAGTGTCTAGTTATATTGGGGTAGCGTTGCAAACCTTACTAGTTCAAGTGTAGATGTTCACTCGCTCCACATGCCCTAAGCTATATAAGCGATAAGCACGAAGTTTTCAGACTAAGAGCACGTCGCTTTATATGATTAGTTGTACAATTTTCGAATTTATTTTCTGCGCCAGTTGTTAACTTGCCTTTTGACAAAAACTGGACCATTAATCATGTACTACTACTTTTCTTAAAAAAAAAAAAAACACCAAGGAAACTTCTATAGTACTGAAGAGCAAGACCAAAATAATGAAAGTCTCCTTGGTTTTTCTTGTTAAGAAATTTGGTAAGCTAGAAGTATTATATGCCTGAATACAAAGTTAATGCCTTTTGCAGAATTCGCCACATTATGCGCAGTATACACATTCTCTGACCACCTCGAAGTTATGCCTATCTATTGATTATATTGCCATTGTCGTTTTGATATGAAAGTCTAGGGTTTCAGATAAATAATTCACAACGATTTATTTCTATGTAAATTAATTTAGTTACAGTATTATGTTGCAAACGACCGATCTACTTGAATTCAGTTGGAAGACTGCTTTTATAATGCTAAAATGTGAAGTTCAGAACTGGTTTCTGGTTTAATGCAAAGAGCAAAAATATTAAAAAGAGGAAACATCTTTCGTACGTTCATCCCCCCACAGCCAACACCCTCAATTTTGGTTGTCTTTTTTGTATATCATTCATTGTGTTTTACTCATACTTATCCGAAATGGTCAAAGAGATGACAGTTCAAACTTTTAGGCATTGTCAAAAAAATAGCCAGAAGATTTCTCTCTTTATAATATTGTTACTTCACTCCATTAATTTTTTGTTCGTCTGTTATTCTTAGGTCTTCAGTTTCAAAACATGTATGTTTGTTCCCTATTGACTCCAAAACGGCTCGACCAATTTTGTTGAAATTTTCAGGAAATAAATCAACGGGTGATCTTGTAACTTGTTACACACGATAGGTGGCGCTAAGGTGGATATATTTACGAACATTTGTTCTAAATGAGTGTATTAACATGGTTGCTATTGTGGTTTCTGTTTTGTTGTACAAGAACAAGTAATTCTGTGATGTTTGGTAGTGATCAACAGAATATTTTTTTGCACCTTTTCCTCCGCAACTTTCAAAAAAAACTATTTAAAATATGATGATTTATGGAAAAACTTTTTATCGGCTAAACACAAATGCAATTCCAGATAAGGAATTTTATTCTCGGAATCAGTGGAATATTCCATTTATCCAATTGAGTGTGCATTCATTCATATAAAGTGATTATGTCAATTTAATTACTGCAGACAAAACGATTTAATTAATCCCCCCCTCTGCTCCTCGCTCAATTTCATCTAATCCTACATATTTTTCAAATTCCATTATTTCCCTAAAACTATCTGCTCCGCTATGCGCTTCTGGTGGAATAATTCAGCACCATAAAACTAATCACGAATTACCAACTAAATCATTGGCTTACTAATTCTAAGCCACAAATTAGAAAATAAAACAAACATACTTAAACATTCAATATAATTTTGTTCCAGTTAAAATATTACGATTATTAGTATAGTGAGTCCATGGGATTTAATTATATTAAGACAAACATAACTATAAGTTCATTTAAATCTGTTTTATTGTTTACTTTAAATATTTTTAAACAATAAAAATAATATGGTAGCACATATGTATATAATATAATTTTAATTTTCTTTTTTTTTAATTATTTTTTATTAACACAAATTCCGATTGTAAACATCAACCGCATCCACAATTAATACTTTTTTAATTAAAATGGAAAATTATTGCCCCGATTCGATTCACTTCGGCTTATATTGGTTAGGTGTTGGAGTTCAGTATCGGAATGGGTTTGGAAAAAAGGATTCCCCACACCAATGTCAATAATGCCAGACAAATTACAAATAATTTGAGTGGAAAATTGTAATTTTTTTTTTGGAAATATTCGTCCTCGTCGTTCGTTTCGTCTCGTATGGGCCGCAGGATATTATGAAGCGAATCGTGAACGTGAATTTCTTTATTTTTTATTTTTATTTTTTTGTGAATCATATAAATTTACACACCTTGACACTTGCATTGGGTGTTGTTGTATTCGTGCTTATCCTTTGCTACCATGGTGTTACCGATGTGGTATCCTTCTGTGGGTTTGGAGCTGCCACGATATCATTTATGGCGTGAACCAATTTTCATTAACTGTGCAGGAACTCAAAATAATACTTTTTTCTAAAGGTCACTTATTGGTTTTGAAGAAATATTTTCGAGATTTAATTATCTATAACTAAGCTTTTTTTAATTGTAAAGAAAAATTGTGTATTTCTTAACTAAACATTTTAAGTTTGAATACGTTTTTTTATTCGGTCGGGTTGATTTTGTCAGCTTTCATTATGGCTTAATGCCACAACATAGTGCACCAAGTATACATTCAAAACATAGATCCGTTTTAATATTTTTTTTTGCAGATTTTGTCCTAATTTTAATTTTAAATATGTCCATTATTAGCTTGCATTTTTTTCAAACAATTTTGTATATCTTTGTTTACAAAAAACAAGTACATACAACCAAGTATGGCCCATAACCATTTTTCTTTTATTCTACAGGATATGTGGGCCTGGATCTGCAGAACGCAAAGTGATTCTGTTTGGTGTTGCAGTTTGCTTTTCAATTCAATTTGGCTTGATCGATTTTTTCGGAATAATTGGTTGAAAAAAACTGTTTGTAAAGAAACGCTAGTAACCTGGATTCCTCAATTTAATTTTAAATGTACAAATTCTAGCTGAGGTCGTCATTTTTAATTAATAATGTAAATATAATTGAAATATGATTCCTCCCGAGTTGCAACTAACTTAAAGGCTAACTTAAAAGGCTTCGGAATTGTGTCGATCTAAACCACCTCACAGCCGGAAGTGTGAGGGGTGCATACGAAAACACGAACAAATTAAAAATCAAAAAAATAATGTTTGTGTAAGTGTATGCAAACTGTCTTATGGGCATAACACCTAAGACAGTTTGTTTATTACAGACATTAATTTGGGCCTTCACCGTGCAGTTCGACTTAGTCAGAGATGTGTTTTGTGTGTAAATATTTTGTAATGATAAGTGATTTTAATGTCGTCTATTCCAATGTTCGTGGCCTAAGAAAGAATTTCTTCCATGTTACGTATACACTGTTCAGTACAGGCAAGCTGTTTTGGCAGTAAGTGAGACTCAGGTTGGAGCAAATACTGATTTATCAGAATTAGCTCTAAATGGGTATAGCTTGATTCCACTACGTTTTTCCCATCAGGTCTCGTCGTTTATATTAAGAATAATATTGCTTGCTAGAGCCTTCCCCAATATGGGCAATGTTCCAACACGGACTTTAACTTCTTGTGGCTCAAATTCACTGTCCACAAGCATGTCATTCATTATTGTTTTATTTACAGGAGTCGAAATCTCGACAGCAGTTCGACTTGTAACGCCTTTGATGCGCTGTCTGATTCCACCTAGAAAATTGTTTCCCTATGTCCTCGCACTTAAATCGTTATTGCGGGCGATTTCAATGTACACAATTCCAATTGGCTCCGATATTCTGGTCAGACAACACCCGAAGGAAGGTATGTCGAGCTCTTTGCCGGGTTATATCACCTTACCCAACTGATCGATGTGCCAACGCGTATATCGGATGTTGCAAGCTGCCCATACACTTGACTTGGTTTTTACTTCTCACCCTGATAAATTTAACATTGGTGAAGTTTCTCTATTTGGCACTTCGGACCATTGTGTCATTTCAGAAAATATTTCATCCTCCACTCATCCAGTTATAGAAAAACCTACAACTAGGACCGTTTGGCAATACGAGAAAGCCAACTAGAACGGCCTGAATATTTTTTTCCGTGACTTAACTGGTCACTATACTTCATTATTCTAGTGACATTGATGCCAGTGCTGAAATGATAACAAATGTGATTCTTCTAGGGATGCGAGCTAACAGAGTAAAGAGCATCAAGCCTAAGAAAAGACAACCCTCATAAGGAAAATCAAAAAAAAGAAGAAACAAGAAAGGAACTCATTCAACTCCGTTTTTGCATGACCAAAAATTACGGCAAAAAATTCTGCAGTGTCCCAAAGGCAGTACAAATGTTTGGTCATTTGTAAAATATATTAAAAACTCCTCAACATCTTCAGTTCCATCGACAATAACAAACCAACTGTTTACTCTTCAGAGAAGGCAAACTTGCTCGCCACCCATTTCGCTGCCAGTTCCACGCTGCCTCATTGCAACGTTGCCCCTCCTGTACTTGAGAATGTAATTTTTTCCATGGGACAGATTTTTTTCGCACACAAAGATCTCGATATACACAAATCCGCTGGCCAGGATGATATACCCCCGATTCTTCTGAAGAGGCGTTCTTACACACTGGCAAAGCCACTGTGAAAGTTTTCTATCGCTCCTACCCTTCTGGATTCACTCCTAGAAGATGGAAAACAGCATAAGTCCATTAGGGACAGGCCCTAAGAAAAGTGATCCATCCTCCCCGTCCTCCTACCGAACCAAAGCACTAACATCCCTTTCTAAGAAATATCTCGAAGATCAAAAGCTTCTCCGTGACCATCAATATGGCTTCCGTAGCAACCGTTCCACTGGTGATCTGATGGCATATCTCACCGAACAGTGGAACAAATCTTTACATCGCTTTGGTGAAAGTAAGATTATTGCTCTTGATATCTCCAAGGCATTCATAGCTTCAGTGCTTTTCGGTTTCTTCGATGCAAGTGCCATTCATGGACAATGGCATTGGGGGTATGTTTAGCTTTAACGACAGAAGACAGCATTGATTCCTATTACCCCATTTAACAATGCTGTATAAATCGGAGTTTAATGAACTTGACATACGGCACAGTTGGAATTGTACGTCCGAAGACGAAGGGCGTGAATTATCGAACGAATATGAAAAGCTGCGGGTACAAACTTCAGCAAAACAGTTAAGTGGATTAGAAGTAACAGACAGAAGATCATTTATAAAAATGAGGAAAAGAGTCGGAGACAGAACAGAGCCCTGGGGCACACCAGCATTCATTTTGTGGGAATCAGATTTGGATCCGTTCTATCGTACTCTATTAAATGCCTTGGAGAAATCAAGAGCAATAATCTTACTTTCACCAAAGCGATGTAAGAATATGTTCCACTGTTCGGTGAGATATGCCATCAGATCACCAGTGGAACGGTTGCTGCGGCAGCCATACGGACTGTCATGGAGAAGTTTTCGGTCTTCGAAATATTCCTTAAGCTGAAGGTGAATCAACATTTCCATAACCTTAGAAAGAAGGGACGTAAGTGCTATGGGTTGATAGATGAAGGGGTAGGATGTGTCACCTTTCTTAGGGACAGGTTGGACAAATAATGTTTTCCATCTTCTAGAAAAGATTCCAGAAGAGAAGAGCGATGGACAACTTTACGTTCTTGCTACTGTACAAGTTCGGAAAAAATTGATATTCTCAAATACAGAAGGGGCAACGTTGCTGTGAGGCAGAGTAGAACTTGCAGCAAAATTACCTGCGAGCAAGTTTGCCTTTTTAGAAGAGTAAACAATAGGTTTGTCATTAAACTGAAGATATTGAGGATGTCCTGCGGGACATCTTACTTTTGATATGACTATTTCAACTGTGATTCCAGAGATTTTTCATTTTTTAGGTGCAGCTTACAGCAAAACAACGATAGGTGTACGGTTTTAGTTTTCAACGAAAACACACGACGTTTTCTTTTCCTTTAAACTGCACAAATCCTTGTCAGAAATCTGTTTGATTAAAACATCAGTTCCGATGCAATCTCCTAAAGATAATCCAAGTAAAAAAAAAAACCATAACATACTTCATCCATTGACAATCGAAATCGTAAAACCAAATCAAAAGTCACCAAAACACCATATTTCTAGCCTCATCTCTTCGACGACTCCGCCATCGAGATAGTCTCTGGAGGGACACACCAGCATACACAAGAACTAAGTGTCTGATAATAAAATAGAAAATAACCACTGTCATCCTTGTTGGTTCGAAGAAAAATAGTCTTCGTATAACCCATCTCTATTGTCGTCATCGGAGTCGTCGTCGTCCAAATCCCTTGTTGCCTTGTGCAGTGGAACATCAGTCATTGCCATATTTTCCCCACCAATGGCAAATGCATTGGCAGCAGGAGCACTTCGAAAGCCAAGAAAACCAGTGACAAGGATGACCTGCTGTATTATATATGTATATGGCCCGAGAACGAATTGTTGCAATATTCCCATGATGTCTATGCTGGTTTGAAGTTCGAGAAAAAGGAACTATGGTGAGCAGCACACAGCAGGGACACTAACTGCTGTGCAACATGACAAGAAAGAAAACGAAAATAGCTCATGGATGAATGGGCGAACACAGATGAGATTCGAATTGGGACAATCCCGTTGGGCATTTCATTCACACTATCTATACTCTTGGCAAACCTACAGGCCTGGCACGGCCCCGGCCCTCCCCTAGTGTTCAAGACTAAAAACATAAATCACTGCCCCAGGGAAAGCAAATGTACGAAGAAAAAAGATGAAGAGGGAAGCGTCTCTAAGTGCCCCGGAATAAATAATTGAACCGCAAACATACAATCGAGTGCAGGATCACTTCTCATCCGAGCCCATCTTGTCCCATTCTATGGCCACATCTTATGCCAAACCTCTTAGCACCGAGCAACGACACGGATGATTGTCAGTCCCGAAATGCATTCAGACAAATTGTATGCCTTGTTTGATGTGAGTTAAAACTTTTCCAATGGACTTTTGGCCAGTGGTGGAGTTGATTGGAAGAAAGCAAGGCTACTCGGGGCCAAAGACTGAGACAACAGCTCTGTATCTTCTTTTATGGTCAACTTTTTTTGTATGCATTGTTATTTCTTTCTGTTTTAGCTTTGATAGATCTCAAAGTTTGTCCAAAGGACGAAAATTCAAGTATAACTCACAGTGCAGGTTGTAAATGAACCTACGACCTCGGAAATGCATTAAGTTCGTCCCTGCCTTGAGCATCTGTGTTTTCATCATCTCCCTTACGTTTGTCCCATATTATCCCTCATTTACCTTCGTCCAAAAAATGGAAAGTCTTATATAATTTTTTTCCAGGAAAGAAGACGAAAACTTTTGTGGGAACACCTTTTGTATACAAACGACACAGTGTTTTCCTTTCCAACCATGTGGCCGAAAAAGCAGGAAGCAAAAGTCATCTTCTCTTCAATAATTCACCAGTCCAAATCGGTTTTAAGTTTTCTGAGGCATTAAGCTGAACAGTGGAGCCCAGCTATGGCACAAACAAGTTGCTATGTATAGATGGGAGAAATGGAAGACAAGGATGTGGGCGGCTTATGGTGGCACACCAGCGATATAGAAAATTCACCTGAATTATTGATCCTAGTTGGCAAAAGTTCTGCAATTGGAAATGTTGTGATGAGAAATGGAGCATGAGGCAGTATGGAAACAGAGTTTTCTTTAGCTTCTATAGTTGAATGGATTTTCGGATGATGCGATGCTGATGAAGAAGCAGCAGCAAGAGATTAGAGATAGAGGAAGATGTGGTTTTTTGGATTGTTTCTTCGTTGGCCAGGATACATATAGTAGAATCCTTGGAGAAATTTCAATTAGTTTGGGTTAATTTTAAATTAATTTAGATAAACTAAAGGACTTGGCGAGGATTCTTGCTAATCGCTTCTTCGATTTAGTTTTAATTGCTTGGAAAGTAAGCTGAGTAAGAAATTTGTGTAAGTATGTGTTATTTTTTGTGGATTTGAAGAAGAAAGAAACAAGTTTAAGAAGAGATCGAATAACGAAGATTAAATTTTCTGCAGGAATCCAATAACAGAGGAATTTCTTGGTTTAAGAATAATACCTCAAACTCTAGATATTCGGTGCTCATTGTTAAAAAAAGAGTTTTATTTCTGATATGGAGGTTCTCTTCAATTGTTTAAAGAGGCTGTCAGCCTACACTTGTAGCAAATACCGCATTATCTAGCAGATAAACAAATTCGTGTTGTTCGGCTAAAAAAAGAATCTCTTTATTTCACTGCACCTCTGAAATTGAGCTCAAGCCTGAACTAATGAGCAACCCCTGCAAGCGATAATATACAAAGCTGAGGGCAGAGTCATCAGCTGAAGAGTTTAGTGGATAGAAGTAACAGAAAAGAGTCGGTGACAGAATGGAGCCCTGGGGCTCAACAACAATTATTTTGTGGGAATTAGACTTGAAACGATTAAAAAAAAAAATTAGGAAGGGCAACGTTGCTGTGAGGCAATGTAGAGCTAGTAGCGAAATGGGCTGCGAGCAATTTTGCCCTTTATAAAGAGTAAACAATATATTTGCAGTGTCGATAAGCGTTAGAATGGAAGATGTTTTAATATTTGTTATAAATGACTAAAAATATGTACTGCCTCTCCGTCATTTTTGGTCAGGCAAAAAATAATTCTATTATTAACGGAGTTGCTTGTGCTTTTCTCGATTTTCATCGGTACGGTTGGTTTTTTAGGATCGGAAACTTTATTTTTTGAGTCTGAGAGACCACATCTCTAGAAAAATCATTTTAACTTTTGCATCAATGTTACTATCGAAAAAGCATAGTGATCGGATAAAGTTACGGAAGAATTTATTGAGGTCTTACCAGTTGGCTTTCTCCTATTGCAAAAACGGTCTTGATTAACTGGATGAGAGGAGGACGAGAAATTTGTGCAAATGACACACTGGCTTAAATACCAAATGGAGAAGTAACACTAATTGTATACCTACTTCTCTGGGTGAGAAGAAAAAATAAAGTCAAGAAAGAGCATGACCGGTTTGCCTAGCAAAGATCAAGACCTACCTTCCTCCGGAGCCAGCTAGAATTGTGTACATTGATATCGCCCACAATAAAAGTTTTAGTGCGAGTACAATGGGAAACAATTTTCGAGATGGATTTAGATATCATCATAAGTGAATTTAAGCCACCAAAAATTCCGTGTTGGGACTTGGGACATTATCCGTATTGGGCTCTGGCAAGCAATATAATTATTGACATAGATGACGAGACGGATACGGAAAAAGTAATTGCACTATGGTATGGACATGTTTTTTTTTTACAAACATATTGCTTAACAGATATAATTAAAATGAAATAGAATTTTATAATAATAAATAATTTAGAATACAAATTTTAATAACAATACATCTATATGTATAAAAGAAAGTCGTGTTAGTTACACTATTTATAACTCAAGAACGGCTAAACCGATTTGCCTGAAAATTGGTGGGGAGGTAGCTTAGAACCAGGAAACGGACATCCCGTTCGATTGCGTTTCTATGTGACGTCATTGTAAAGGAAGCGTTACCTGGTTAATAGCCCGATTTAACTTTTCCAGATTTCTTTCCTTAGGAGTACTTGAAGTCACGGTCATATGCCAAAAACAACAATCCTTAGGAGGATATTCCACCAAAATGCGAAAAGTTATCACTCAACAGAAAAAATTCAAAAGAATAAAATAAAAATTTCAATCGTTCAAAACTATTTATTTTTTATTTATTAAAAATGAAAATCAAAAACAAAATTAAATGATTAATTTAATTTCTTAAATTCCATCGTAAATAAACTCAATATTTTGGTATTTTTCTTAAGATAAACATATTTTAAAATTTAATTAAAATTATAAGATTTCAAAATATACATATTTATTTTGAATAAGAATCTATATATGTATGTATATGAAAGAATGTCGTGTTAGTTACACTATTTACAAATACCTCGACCAAGACAGTCGAATCTTTCCCGCCAAAGCCGTAATGCAAGATGGAGAAGAAACATCGCGAATGAAAGGACTGAAGAAAATCAAGAAATTGCCCGTGAAAAGCGCCGCGTTTGTATGGTTTGACTTATGCTTCTCAATCGCAAGAGCAAAGTGTGGCAGTTCTTGAAACGGCTCGGTTGGCAATGCGAAATCGTCGAGCGAACAACAGAGATTTATCAATGATGATTTGAATCGAGCAGCGTTTCGATACGATTACACCGATTACTGCTTGCATCCTAGCGTTTGCATTTTCCCGAGAAACGCCCGGATTGTGCTGCCTTAGGGAGAAAGTGAAAGAAAAATTTGAAGGTGAGGAAGTTCTCATTCCGAGGATCCCGATGATCCCAACCGATATGCCGACTTAAAATTCCGATCCGTCTTGCATTCGCCATGACCATTAACAAATCACAAGGCCAATCCTTGAAAGTTTGTGGTTTGAATCTGGGGTATCCATGTTTTTCCCATGGTCAATTATATGTGACATATTCACGGGTCGGAAGACCATCTGCGTTGTTTGTTCTAGCGCCTGATAATAAAACAAAAAAATGTGGTGTATGACTAAACTGAAGAGTGCAACCTATGCACCAAAATACATGGACAATAAAGTATTATTAAAATAATTAATTTTTGTATTTGTATTTAATGAGGAAGAGGACCAAGATAACACCCTTATGAAACACCGGAGGCACATTTTATAATTCTAGAAAGTTTGTTGTCCATAATTACACGCTGAGTTCTATTCCTCAAATACAAATAAATCCATTTAAGCATTACAGAATGGAAACCAAAACACTCGAGCGTTTTACATAAAATATTGTGATCTACCGAAACAAATGTCGGTGTAACTGCATCAATTTCACATTTATCCTTCAATATTTAATACATAGGACGAGAATACTGCCAAATTATTCACAGTAGACCGACCGGATACAAAGCCATGTGGTAACTCAGACAAACATTCCTTAGTCAAAAACTGTATTTTATTTTTAACCAAACTTTCACAAAGCTTGGGAATGGCTGAGAGTTTACATATTCCTCTACAATTTTCTACTGAGTTCTTATAACCTGCCTTAAATATACGAACCAAAATAGATTCCTTCCTCTCAGGTAAAAATAACCCCTCGGACAATAATTTATTAAAGATTAGTAATACTAGTAAACAAAGAGAGTTACTAAAATTCTTCAAAATGGTTGATGGTATGCCATCTGCATCACAACTATGATTATATTTTAGGGCCTGAAGACCCAGTAAAACTTCATCAAATCTTAATTGAATCAGACCTATGTCAACTTTTTCTTCCAAGTTAGACACATACATAAGTGTTTATTGGAGGAGAGTAGACGGACTCGAAAAAAACTAGCAAAGAGTTCCAATTAATGAGTACCGATTTCTGAGGAGCTTACACCATTAAAGTTATTTTTTTGTCGAATACCAGATGACTTTCTCTTAGAATTGGCATAGGCCCAAAACGATTTACTATTGCTTTTAATGTTATTTTCAATATTCTTAATATAATTTCTGTATAGAAATTTACTTAGAATGGAAAAATCTTTTCTAAGTTTACTAAAAATCATATAATCACGTAACCGTTTTTTTTATTCTTTGCAAATGCTTTATTTTTATATTTTTTTTAAAGATGTAAGAGTCTTTTATTGTACTATAAGGGCTTCGAAGACTTGCGTTTTTGGACATAAGGAACAAATCAACCAAAACCCGTGAATATAAATAAATAAATAAATTTATTGGCGCGACAGCTCCTTAAGGAGCCAAGGTCTAGTGACTTATACTCTCAACTATTCCTTTGTGTGTGTTGTTAATCTGTTGACCAGTTTACCACCGAGTCTGAACGGCTACATGAGATGCACTTTATCGAGACAAGTTTTACTCTTGGAGGTTTTGTCAGTTCCTCGCAAGAGGCGGTACCCCGGAAAGTAGGTGGCTATGAGCTGGATTCGAACCCAGCCTCATTCTATTAGTAGTCCGACACAGTAACCACTAAGCAACGGAGCACTACGCGTGAATAAAATTTCAATAAAACGTTTGTATGAATGCCCTAAATTAAAGTTATTGAGTTAATTATTCCAACCAATATCAGATTGTATAGACATGTAGAGCAAATTCTGATAAATCGTTTTTCGCTACAACCTAAGCTTAATTAATACCAAAACAGCTGGCCTGTATTGAACAGTGTAAATATAAACATGAAAGAAATTTTTTCTTTACCCAAAAACATTGGAATTTGGAATAGACGACATAAAAATATTCACATTCAAAACACAAAACTGTTTAAGTCAAACTGTTCGATTTAAGCCTAAATTAATTTCAGTATAAAGCAAACTGTTTTAGGTGTTATTCTTATATGACAAGTTATATAAAAATATTAATTCAAACATACAACACAATAAGACAAAAAAAAACAGATGCCCCATTATCTGTGTTCTATGCACCGCACACGTCATACGATAGATCAAACTATGTTGCAGTGTAAAGCAAGGAACAGTTAAACACATGGTAATCAGCGATGGGACTTTTTGAAAAAATGCAGTAGATTTTTATTTTCAAAAAATAAATAATTTTTAACATAAATTCACATAAATAACTTAAAATAATAAAATAAAAATTTTGATTTAAAACAAAACAACATAAAAATTCATATGCCTACCTACTAATATTAACATCATTCAAAAATTTTGCTTTCTTCAAAATCGTGAAAAGCAATATATCTCTGGAACTCGATCCCAAAATTCATATCCGTATAGAAAAGATAGTGGGAAGTACTTTCTAAATCTACAATGGTACTGACTGCATCCATACTAATATATTTTTTTTTTAATTTCAATATAAAGATCTGTTATGGTTTGGTGAAGTTGGTGAATAAGTGTATATTCGGCTTGAAATATTTTATTTTTTTTATTTATAAGGTTTAATAGATAGGAGAGAAAAAGAAAACAAAGTTTATTTGTTGGATCAGTTAAAAAAATTGTAATTGCTTTAAAAGAATCAGGATTTTTAAAATGTATGAGGTGAAAGTAATGCTGTAATGGAGTCCATTGCTCTATTATTCGATTGACCACACTTTCCATCGACAGCCATCGGGTATTTGAAACATTTAGAATTTTGTTGTTTTTAATATCGAAATAATTTTGAAATTCTTTGTATGCAACGATACGTTTGTAACTATGAGAAAAGTGGTTGTATACAGTGACGAGCATAAGTGAAGGTACCCTATGTCAAAACTTGTGAAATTTAAAACAATTTACTAAATAAAAGCAGGAATTGATAAAAATAATGCATATTTTAGTTTATTTATATTTATTACATAACATGGATAACAAAAAAAAAAAAAAAGAAAAAAAATTCTCAACCAATATTGCATATTTAAAAAAAATGCACCGAGCAAAAGTGTAGGTACCTGCTGTTTTGCTATTAAACAGTTATCTCTATTTCTTTTATTTTGTTTTCATTTAATGCATTTTACAAAATCAACCGTTAGCGCTTTGTTTCTTGTGTCTTATTTTGTATTTATAACGTGCAAATAGTTTAAGCAAAATGACGAGAAAAGAGTTAACAGTTGAAGAAAAAAAAAAATAATTATAAACCATCATCAGAAAGGTAAATCTTATAAAGAAATTGGTGATATTGTGAACAGGACGAAATCAACAGTACAGAAGGTAGTAAATCGTTTCAATAAGGAAAAAAGAATTGAAAATAAACAAAGATCAGGACGACCTCGCAAGTTAATTGAGAGGGATGAGAGGGAAATAAAAAGAATTATTCAAAAAGATCCCTTAAAAAGTGCTCCAAAAATAGCCACCGAGATTGCAAATAACTTAAACAAGACAGTTTCTAAGTGGACCGTTAGAAGATCGCTCCATAGGTCTGAATTTAAGAATTGCGTTTGACCGTGAAAAACCTTTTGTCAGTGATGTTAACAAGAAGAAAAGATTAACATTTGCCAATGGATATAAAAACAAAAAACCGAATTTTATATATAAATTTAATTTAAAAAAAATTTATTATTATTTATTTATTTTTATTTATTTATTTGAAATTTATATTTAATATTTAATTATTCTCAGATGAGTCTAAACTCAACATCTTTGGCTCTGATGCTAGACACAATGTTTGGAGAAAAAAGGGAGAAGCTCTCAATCCCAAAAAACACCGTTAAAACTGTGAAACATGGGGGTGGTGGTGTATGTCATCCGCTGGTGTTGGGAATCTTGTAATAATTGAGGAAATAATGAATAAAACTGTTTATCTCAACATTCTAAAAGAAAACCTGCACCAAAGCGCCGAGAAACTGGGGATCAGGGACACGTTTTATTTCCAACAGGACAACGATCCTAAACACACCGCTTTAACCGTGAAGATGTGGATAGCGTATAATACACCCCACATGCTTGGTACACCACCGCAAAGTCCTGACTTGAATCCCATTGAACACTTATGGGACCACCTTGAAAAACGCATTCGGAACCACGAGATACGAAACAAAACCCAATTGAAACAAATTATTATTGATGAATGGCAACAGATATCTCCAGATGTTACTAAAAAACTAGTACACTCAATGTCGAATCGTTTGAGAGAAGTTTTGAGATTAAAGGGATTCCCAACCAAGTACTAGGTATGAGTAAAATGAATACAAAATAATGTTTCATTTTAAGGTACCTAAACTTTTGCTCGGTGCATTTTTTTTAAATATGCAATATTGGTTGAGAATTTTTTTTTCTTTTTTTTTTTATCCATGTTATGTAATAAATATAAATAAACTAAAAAATGCATTATTTTAATCAATTCGTTTTTTTAAATTTTACAAGTTTTGACATAGGGTACCTTCACTTATGCGCGTCACTGTATATCTTTTATTATTTTTTCGATAAATGATGGCAACTTCTTGCAGGCTGCCGATGCACATAAGTGCAAAGAATGACATGTGCACCCTATATAAAATAAATCTTTATTTTCTCCCTCCAACCTCGCTTTTACACCACTTATGTTGCCCCTCATGACGGAAGCATTGTCTGTTGCTAATCCTATAATATTTTTCGTTTCAAAAAAAAACTTAATATTCAAAAATATTTCTTTTGGAACGGAGTCAGTCAGCTCTACAAGCCCAAGAAACTTAGCAAAGACTCAATTTTTGGTTACATCAAAAGAACGAGCTACAACTGCCAGACACTTTATGCTTGATACGTCCGTTGTTTCATCGATTATAATGGAAAACTTGCAATTTCTTAACAATTTACTAATTTCTTCTTGGGCAAAGGGGCCAATTACTGAATTTACCATTGCAGTGGCTTTTTTCCGCCCACATTTTACCTCTTTGGCAATTGTAGAATCGGTACACACTGTGCGTATGAGAGCTGTCATTGAATTCAGTAAACTAAATGGCAAATTGTGCCTGACACAATACATAACACAAGTTATCTCTGCATTTAGTTTTTTACAGTTGGGATTCCGAGTGCTTGTTTCTCGCAACATTTCTGTGATGGGAATCGAGCTGCCAATGTTTTTATTTTTTTCAATGTGCATTTTAGATGGACCATGCCTTTCAAGATTCATTTTATTGTTGTCTAAGGTCTTGAAACAAAACTTGCAGAAAAAATTTCCATCAACAAATTTGAGCCATGGAAACTCAGACTCCCAAATAGGTTTGTATTTTTGTTGGTATTTTTTTTATTTTCGATGGGTTAGGTCTTGAACTTTCATGATCCTCAACGTTGTTAACTCTGTTATTAAAAAAAAGAACATTTTATTTATAAACCTAACCCTAACTAAGAAAAATCTGTCAGCCTATTTTAAATTTAAAGTGTTAAAAGTAGGTACTTAATAAAAACTCAGAAACTTCCGCTGGGACCAGCATCTTGGTCAACATCAATATTTCCTTCGCCTGTAGGCCTTTTTTCACTGTTAAATAAAAGCAAATTAACTAAAACATATTTCAAATTTCTACCACTAAAAATAAGTTCCACCTTTTGCGTGCACATTTTATTAGAAATTTATCCATCCTGTCGCCCTTCAAACATTCACAACAAAAAGACAAAACGAAAATAAATACAAAAAGATTTTAGTCAGCTGTTTACTTGTCACTTGCCATGCCATCAAAACATAGCCGATAGCCGACAGCCGAATGTACATTTCTTAATGGGTGGGTTTCATCCAGGTAGAATGAGACTGACTGCGTTCAGCGGTATTGTATGATTTTTTTTCGTAAGAACAAAAGTGCAGTAGATTTTATTTAAAGGCAGTAGATTTTTTTTTCGAAATAAGTGCAGTAGATCTACTGCAATTGCAGTAAAGTCACAACCCTTTGGTAATATGAATGGGGGAGGGGCTTATGTGTCGAGCCGTATTTGTTCTCCGACAAACGCGATCGGAAGTACACAACGTGTGACACATTTATGAATTTTGTTTGGTTTTCGTTTATTTTTGTGTCCGCACCACATACGACCTTCCTTTTCGAATTCAAAATCGACACTACGAGAGTCTAGAGAGTGGGAAATAATTGAAATGTTGTTCCAACATCAAACTAGTAATTCTGCATCAGGCACCAACGGTAATCGGTGTGAGTTTATTTTTTACAACTCAAGTCTCTTCACAAAAAGGCTTTCGGAAGCACTTAACACCATCTATAGTTTTGGAGCCCTCCCTGAAATTTTATTAGAAGCTCTTGTATGGCCAATCCAAAAGAATACAGTTCAAAGTTATTATGAGTTCGGATGATATTGTTATGATAACTGAGTCCTTCGCATTTGGTACGAAATTTTAACCAAATTTTATTTTAACAAAACTCCGCCTATTTTGTATTTCTTTTTCTCTTCTTGTTCTTTTTGAATTTGAGTGGAATTATTTTGGGAATTTACGCCTGTTCTTTTTCATGTTTGCCTGGTGCTTGCGATCGATTTTAGTTGATAGGAACACAGTATCGCGGTTAGCATGGGTCATGAGTCTAATCAGCATGAGTCTTATCAGCATGAATCATGTTATTTCGTACGTGTAGCCTGTCATCACGTCAAAAAGTTATCAACGAAATCATTTAAAATCACTGATGAAAACGAAATGTATTCAAATCTAGAGCCTCAACAGGCCGAATAATCTACTTCAAGCTGAATCTACATCTTATTTAATCAAATATTTGTCATTCGAATTTTTCATGCAGTTCAATTGTTCTTACGTCTTTATTTATTTATTTATTTAATCAAATAATTTACAAATAAATTTACAAATTTTGACAGTAGTGCATCTGAGTAATAAAACCATAATAAACACAATTAAAAAAATAATTTTAGAGTCGAATACAGAGACATTTTATTTCATTCAATTTGTCATGAGAATCTATATCAATTTTTAATCTTTGGATTGTCTTATAATCTGCGGGGTTGAGTGTGCTGCCTAGTTGGTGGGATATGTATGTGCTTTCCATCACCCACGGATCGATCTGACGTCAAAGGGGCATTCGACTTATATGTGCCATATAGAACGTTCTGTTTGACAATGATCACACGCATCTGGGAATTCATTGTTATATAGATGTCTTGAGGTAAAACAATTTTTGCCAACCCTGATTCTTAATACCGTTATGCAATCTTTTCTGGTAAAAAAGAGTATTGTATGGAATGCGATGGTGCTGAGGGTTATGAGTGGGAAGGAATGTTTGACAATTGTTCCAAATATCTGCAAGTTGGTCCCTCTGCTGCTTTAAGAAAATCATTCGGGTCAATTGGTGGGAGTTTGGGGATTCCAAAATCAGTGGATAATTTATAGAATCTTTGGCAGCAACATCTGCAACTTCATTAGCTTTGATTCCAATATGACCTGGAACCCATGCTAGAAAGATATCGTCTTCTTATTTTCTGCTAAATATTTCCAGGGTAGGACATGTGTTGGTTACGCTTCTTAGGCCTTTAAGGATTCCCAGGTTATCCGTCAGGTTTCTGCTGGCAAAAGCCTTATTAATTGTTGCTAGTTCAGCAATGTAGTTCCCTGCCTCTTTAGGGAAAAGTCCTTGCCAAACTGTAATTGTTTGTGAATTGTGCTCCCATTTAATGACTTCTTACGACGAAATATTTTCTTTATGTGATCCATCTCTATACTGATGGATCACATAAAGAATCAGAGTGATCAGAGTGGACATTTTCAATCGTCTCCTGGTGAAGCATTTGGAAAACCTCGACCGGGGTATTTTCCTTTTTCAACTTGGCTAGGTTTCATTGTTATTTTGAGTACATTCCTACTCCAGGGCGGGGGACTATACGCCATTGAATCAGGTTCCAAAGAAAAATTGGTTTGGACAGTTACTAAGCTAAGAATTCTAACTAGTGACGATATAGAGTTTTTCCTTTTGTTTGTTTGTGAACTTAAAATTTCTTTTGCTGTATTATAAAGGGAATGCGTTTGATCGGCTACGGCCTTCCTGGCCAAGTTAACCGAGCTTCTTTTCAGACTTTTGCTCCAATTGTTCTTATAAATAAAATGAGGGACGACTTCTTTTGCATCTCATCAATCTCTGATCTGAAATAATTATTAACATCAGTAGTTACTGCAATTCACTGGAATATTATTTAATAAATACAAAATCTATTCCAATTATATTTTCATGTCTCTTTTTTTACTCAAGGACACAATATATTTTCAAAGGCTTATCATTCTAGGCAATAAAATAAAATTCCAATATCGTTTTGAAGCCCATCTTATCAATTTTCCATTGAAGACAACAAAAAAGTAATAAAATGCATCGTTTGCAAGCAATAATACTCCTTGAGACCGACATAAATGCCCTTAAACTAGACATATCCTTAAAAATAAGTACTTTGCATCTGAAATAGTAATAAAAAGCAACAAAAAAACACTTCAGATAATTCACAAGCAGTTACATATCCACTTCCATCGTATGAGCATCCTTTTTTCAGTTTAACCTTAAAAGGACTACGTCTCTGACACCCCTTGAACCACCTCACCATATGAGTCGGATGAGTTATTTTTATGGTTCAGTAATTGTAAAATTGTATGGCCATTTCATATGGAAATGCATAATTTTTCAGTTCGACATTCACTTTTGTTGATCTGCATAATGGATTCCAAGGACCAAACGACATCCTTTTTTCGAATGCACCCATATAAACGGGTGCATGCAGCTAGCCAAGGATTCTTTTATTTCCGATGTAAAATAGATGTAAATTGATGTGATTTTCTCACAAGCGATTGCAAATATATGTTGCTGCTTGGGTCCAACAAATTAAGGACGTTGTTGGCACAAATTCTCTGCACCATTAAGGTGACCTGCTCTAGCATCTATATAAGCATATGCATATAGTATAGGCCTTATTTTGCAATTCAAGAGACACTTTCTGCAGTTCCCAATATGCTACACACACTATTATTGCCACTATATGGGTACCCGAATTGCTTGCAAGAAGGGAGATTTATGCTTTATTGATGTAGTGTCCTGCAGGACTCTTTTCAATTCAATATGGGGATGGGTAAGGGGAGGTGAACTTCTTCCCTCCTATATCTCCTTATTGATCGTCCAACAATAAAAAATTCAACTCGAAACGAGGGAAATGGGTTTTGGTATGCCATGCGCCAGGCGGAAGTTGCTTCCTTCCTTCACAGTTTTGTTGCACTTCTCCTTGCGAATCCTTTTGTGTGTTTAATATATTCAAAATTTATTTAAATGGCCAGTCATCCGGCTGAACAATCATTGGGTACTGTTATGTGTATATTATCCGCGTCGTCGTCGTTTGACTCGCGGGACTCATTACGATGGCGAAACGCGAATCTGGAACTACCAACGAGATTTTCCTGATGCTGGCTGATGATCATGGCTGCTACTATTTGGTACTCACGATGATGACGACGACGATGATGGTGATGGTGCTGGTGGTGATGATGATAAAGAGCAGGGTAATAAAAATTCCATTGGCACTTTTGGATGGCCGGTGTATAGGATGCATCAGTAGAATGTATACAGCAGGGAGAGCAATGTGCAATGAGGAGGATGCGACGCTGGTGCTTTTAGCAATTAACTTTAATTACGCGTCCTTTGGGCACTATTGTGCTCATTATTTGCTCACACTCTCGTATGTGAACAAGATGATTGTTGATTTTATTTTCTTCATTTGGGTATACACAGAGAGCATGGCCAGCAAGAGAGATGTTCAAAGAAGTCGTTAAAGTTTGGCTATGCAAATATTTGGTACACATGTGGCAAGAAATTCATCAATTCCTTAATTTATATTTGCAGCCACCCCGGGGAGCAGTTGAAGAATATTTAGTGGGGCCTTGTTTTTTTAACCGGGGGAAAGAGTCAATGTGATTTGTTTTTTTTTTAAGTGAAGATTTATTATGTATTTTTTTTTCTTTAGAATGAAAAGGGATGTACGTCATTTATATATTCTCGAATATCATGAGTGTGCTGGCTTATCTGGAAAGGACAGAAAATTGCTAAGCAAGATGTCATATGCTTAACACCAGATGAACAAATACCGTGTTCAAGTAGCAAATGAATAATGAACCAAGAAAATGCTAGAAAATACAGGGATGTCCGAGCAAAAGATTTTCCAGCCGTAATATCAAAGAGATGAGCTCTATTTTAGGTTAGAGTCTTGGGGTTAGCAGATGAGAAGCTGCATGTGTAAGTGATCATTTTATAAAATTTGTATAATATAATATTTTGTTGTATTCGTTTGCTCAATTTAAATTAAGAGAACTCTGTTAGAAGGAAAAATATGTAAAGTTTTTGTTGGCGTTTGCTAGCAAAAAATGTAGGTAAGGGGGACTGCAAAATTTTCGACCTTTCTTTGGTTGTTCGTTAATAACTTTTTTTCTGACCTCCTACGTTAAAAGCGTCAACGTATATTTTGTTGTAGAGCATTCAATTTCCTACAGTTATTCAGTTTGTATGTTAATCTGTTACTAAGATTATGGCATTTCGAAAAAAAGGTTATTTTTCAAATTTCCCTAAAAAAATGCCAAAATCTGCAGAATTTAACCTCATTTCTTCTGTTATAATCAAATGTTGTTGTTATTATGATTTCTGAATATAACCACAAACTTTTGACATCCTAAACATTAAACCCGCACCCCTCCCCTCCCCGACCAATCAAAATTAACAAGAGCCAATTTTCTTTTCTAATGAAAGACTGCAATATTCACATCATTTTAGTTACTTTTCGAGTTGGTTTCCACCACTTTATAATCATCACAGACAGTTTATTGGAAAATACTAATGCAATTCACAATACGGAAATATGGAAGAGGAACAAAATGACGGGATATGGGCGTGAGAAGGCGTGAGTGAAAAATTTATTTTCTGACCCTGACCTTTCAATTTGCTCTTTGAGTCGTTTTTTTTTTCAGACATTTGCGGTGCATCTGCATACATCGGATAGCTTGTCTCAAAACCTATCTGACGGTGAAAAAATTACTCAACTAAGACCATAACTAGATAAAGTCATGTGAATGCGTGAGTGAAAAAAAACAACTCACTTCAGAGACCCTTCAATCCGCTCCTGGAGTCGCAGTTATGCTCTTAAGAGGTTTTTTAAATGTGGATTATTTAGCCGGATTGTATACCTATCTGACCATGCAATACATACTCCAGTAGATTTTCTCTGTAACGAGATATAGGCATGTAAAGCAACTTTTCAATCCGCTCCTGGAGACGCATTTATCTTTTCAAGAGGTTTTTCGTATATGGATCGCTTAGCTAGATTTAATAGCTGTCGCTTAGCTGAAATTAATATCTTTATAACAATTATGAAGAAGTTGTAGCTGAGTATATAGCTACAACTTCTTCATAACGAGATGTAATCATGTGAAATTTTAAATGAAAAAAATATATTTTCTCACCCGCAACCTTTCAATCCGCTCCTGGAAACGCAGTTATGTTTTCAAGAAATTTCTATGGATATGGATCATCTAGCTAGACTCAATACCTATCTGAAAATGTAAATGACTTTCATTTTAGACCTCTACACAACAAGATATAGGCATATGAAGGCTTGAGTGAGAAAAATCTATTTTCTGGCCCGCGACCCTTGAATCCGTTCCTGATGATCGTCAGCACCGCTATATCCAAGACCAGTGAATTTTATAGTGACATCATTACTGCTAAAGATGGGGACATACTTATTCTGTTGACAGCATTAGGTTCATCGACAAAGAACATCTATCTTCAGAAAAGTGAAAGAGGCAGTAGTTCCAGTGTTCCCTACTCGTCAAGTTCTTGCTTCTTTCCACCAAAGGACATACTTTTCCTCCACGCAGTGAGTGGTTGTGATACTACGTCACCGCCGCGCCGTATGGATTAGAGAAGAAGAAAATCTGCAGTACCTATATGAAGAATGCCTCCCTCTCTATAGCAGCGGCTCGATTTCTTAAACCAAACCAAAATGTATATTATATCTTTTCCTTGTTTTTGCATTGTTAATTACATTAATTTAATATTTTCCACAAAACACACCGCCTTTTTAACAGAGTAAAAAGCATCAAGCCTAAAAAAGTCCTGGTTTAATTCTGAGTGTAAAGAAGATATCAGGCTCAAAGAAGTAAGTTTCCGATCCTACAAAGCCAACCCTACGGGTAATAACTCCGTTATTGAAAGAACCAAATTTTTGCATGACCAAAAATTAAGGCAAAAAATTCTGCAGTGACCTAAAGGTAGTACAAATTTTTGGTCATTTGTAAAAAATATTAAAAATTTCTCAACATCTTCGGTTCCAACGCTCATCGACAATAACAAACCAATTGTACACTCTTCAGAAAAGGCAAACTTGCTCGCCGCCCATTTCGCTGCCTACTACACGCTTCCTAACAGCAACGTTGCCCCTTCTGTAATTGAGAATGTAAATTTTTCCATGGAACAGATTTTTTTCCGCACTCGTACAGTAGCAAGAGTTCCCAAAGATCTCGATATAACAAATCCGCTGGCCCGGATGGTTTACCTCCGATTCTTCTGAAGAGGTGTTCTTCCACACTGGCAAAGCCACTGCGTAAACTTTTCCATCATTCATTCTCTTCTGGAATCTTTCCAAGAAGATGGAAAACAGCATTTGTCCAGCCTGTCCCTAAGAAAGGTGACCCATCTTCCCCCTCCTCCTACCGACCCATAGCACTGACATCCCTTCTTTTTAAGGTAATGTAAACACTGATTAACCGTCAGTATGGTTTCCGCAGCAACCGTTCCGCCGAACAGTGGAACAAATCATTACATCGCTTTGATGAAAGTAAGATTATTTATTGCTCTTGTTATCTCCAAGACATCTGGAAGAGTTTGGCATGAAGCTCTCTTATAGAAAATGCTGATTTCCACAAAATAAATCCTGGTGTGCCCCCGGGCTCCGTCCTGTCTCCGACTCTTTTCCTCAGTACTCGGTATGTGTGTCAACTACGCAATGTTTCATGTCTTTCCTTATTTTATCATTTCTTTTATAAATATGCGTAAGATTATTCGGAAGATTTTTGGCCCTATCTGCGTTAACGGGCTTTGGAGGAGAAGGTTCAACCAAGAACTATACGAGCTGTACAGCGACATTGACCTGGTCAAAAAAATACGCATATCACGTTTAAGATGGCTAGGTAATGTAGAGCGAATGGACAACAATGCTCCGGCTCGCAGGATCTTCGATTCCATCTCAGAGGGTAGACGCAGTCAAGGAAGACCTCGCCTTAGGTGGTGCGCTCAAGTGGAGGACGACCTCAACCAACTTGGAGTGCAAAACTGGAGGCAGCTAGCCAAAGACCGAGCTGGCTGGAGAGGCATGTTGGTTGAGGCCCAGGTTCGTCCCGAACTGTGGCGCCACCTTAGTAAGTAAGTTGTTATAAAATATGTTCACTCGAAGTAGCCAGCTGCATTCCTTCCCTTAAAATTTTCTCCCGTGATACTCGTCTCGCAAGGAATGTTCATTAGTTCACCTTTGAGCCCAACTGCGGACGTACCATGAATTCGTGTTGTTCGGCAAAAAAAGAATTTAGCCGAACAACACGAATTTGGAATTGTTTACCGGGCGAAATTTTCCCTTGCAATTTTGATCTGCAAACATTCAAAGCCAATGTTAATCGAAACCTATCTCTCCCCCCTCCTATCTTCCTAATGCCCGCGCAGTGTGTTCTAAATTAAAAGGGAAACAAATAGTCCCTTTTGAGCGCATTAATTATTATAAAAAAAAAAAAATTAAGTTCCGACCATTTTTTGGAATCAGAAATATTTGAGCCACAACATTACAGAACGAGTTTTTTTTCTCTTAAAAGATGACTTAGAAGCCAATACTGTATACAAAGCTACATATATGTATGTGAACTCACAAAGAAAACGGAAAAATTAATAAACTTTAAAAAATGAGAAAATATTTAAAAAAACAAAGAAAAATCACTTCGCATTTAATACTCCAATACCTGCATCGACAGAAACAGTTATTAATAGAATCAAATTTTTGCATGACAAAAAAATTACAGAAAAATTCTGTAATGTCTCAAAGGCAGTAAAAATGTTTGTTGATTTGTAAAAAAAATATTAAAAACTGGTCAACATCTTCGATTCCAATAACGCTCATCGACAATGACAAGGCATTTGCTCGCAGGCCATTTCGCTACTAGCTCTGCGTTGCCTTACACAAACGTTGCTCTTCCTGATTTTCTTCCGCACTGGTACAAAAGCAAGAGTTTTAGAAGATCTCGATATACTTATCCGCTGGCCTGGATGGTACTTCCCCCATTCTTCTGAAGAGGTGGTTTTGGCCAGTGTACAAGAACTGGCAAAACCACTGCGTCAGATTTTTCATCGCTGCTTTTCTTTTGGAATATTTTCTAGAAGATAGTAAACAGGTGCAGGCTGTCCCTAAGAAAGGTGGTTCATCCTCCCCCTCCTCTAACCAATCCCTTAGTTAGGTCATGGAAACGCAGATTAACCATCAGCCTAACAATTATCTCGAAGAACGAAAGCTTTTTCTTTTACTACGCAGAGATGACCTCAATGTTGTTTTTGGTTTTCCAGAGTGTCTATTACCCTGGGGGAGTATAACAACACAAATTTGACGTTGGAATCGAAGAGTTTCAGCTTTGTTGTGTAACGATATTTTATTGGAGTTCCACACAGGAGAAAGGATTGCAAATGCAACACGGCTTTATTTTATATTCTTAACATCCAAATCCATTCCGCCATTGGGTGCTATAAAACTGCCAAGATAATTAAACTGCGTAACTCTCCTCTATGGTTCCCTGCCTTACAATAAACTTGTTGCTTGGCCCGTGGACATTATTTTGGTCTTACTAGCTTTAATCCGTTAGGCAGCCACCAGTCACTTGCAGTGACTGACATATTTATTTAAATCAGCCGCGTTCTTTGACATAAGAAATAATATCTTCAGCATAGAGCATTATCTATGTGACTAAGCTTGTCAAATGGTCTGAATTGGATACTATATCCCTCATTTGTACCCACCGTGGCAAAAACAGAATTAGTCCAAGAAATCTCCTTGTTTCTTATATTGCTTGGCTCACATCAAAGGGACCGGAAAGCTGTCCATTTAGGAATCCTGAAAAACAGCGGAAATTTTCTCAGATACACCTCGCGCGATAAAGCGATCTTCTTCTTTCTTAAAATCTACAAACATAAGGTAAAGCTATGACCGATACTCGGATAATTGCTTAAGGATGATTGTCCAGATTTTGATGTGATCAATGCACGATCAACCTCTGGGAAACTCCGCTTTTTGCTGCTGAGCGTAGACTTGATCCTGGACATTATCCCTCATATATAATAGTTGTCATTAATTTCGGTAAAACGGACACAACGGTAATTCCATGCCAGTTAATGCAGTTTTTGAGAATATCTATCTTTAGCAGCTATACAATAATTCCATCCTTCCAGTTTTTTTTTTTTTTGGTAGGTTTTTATGTTCAAACATCCTGTAGCAGTTTTATCGAAATTCCGGAAGCTGCTTCAAGCATCAGGGTCTATTTTTTTTAGGAATTTTGTAGGTATACAGTAAAATTCAGTTGTACACAAAAGTGGTTTTTCTATCTCTGCGCCAAATATTCTATCGGCGCTAGAAGGTTGCCGTTAAAATCTTAGTCTTAGTCCTATTTCGCAGTTCAACAATGTTCTTAGTGATTTTATACCGCATTCTCAGAAAGGTTGTCACCAATGCCCTCTTATCACGTCTTACACATGCTCTATACTCGTTTCCGTAGAATTAATTATTAAGGCTAAGCATCATTTTCTGAACTGGCTACTTTTACTTTAAGTGATCTTTGATATGTGATATGTGATTTCCCAGGTGTTTTGAGATAACGAACTGTCCGAGTCAATTTTGGCATTCATGTCCTCCATGATGATAATGATATCGGCATTTTTTTTTTGTTATAAAAATAACTGTTTGTAGAACATTAAAAATTTTAAGCACGTTTTTCTCAAAATTAGGTGCTTCCCTAAAAGAAAAAAGTTGTATCAAGAGAACAAAATTTCTTGATTTTCAATAAATCCCCACACAGCTTACCTACCTACACAAGTCCGTGTTTCAATCAGTCTTAGTCACAATGAAAACAAGAATGTCGGTTTGCGCAAATATATTATTATCCTGTCACACTCCTAATTTCCTCAAAAGCACCAGATACGATTCCATTAACCCCTGATGTTGTGAAAACTGCAGTGTCATCTGCCACAATTCCCTCACGTTCATCCTGGTGAACACCAAAAAAAAAAAAAATCCAAATCTCACAATGAGTTGGGCGAAAACTTTCCTTTCTCCATGCCATCGACAAAAAATCCTTATACACTCGTTTCTCCCCTAAGAAAGACACAAAAACAAACCAAAATCTACCAAATCGACATTATTCCGTCCACCATCCGACATGTCGAAATGTCCATGCCGAAAACAGACACCGGTAATCAGTGTCGAAAATGTCTTCTCTTTCTCTTTCGGCTCCCTTTAAGGATAACGCAGCAAAGTCTCTTGTTCTTGTTCTATTTTTTTTTTTTGCTTCGATTTGGACATTTTTCACCTTCCAGTTGCAAGGGCCAGGCAATTCATAACCATCATTAGGTCTGAACTACAATCGCCTGAGTGTCAGAGTTCCATTAATCACCATCATTTGCCATGGGCGCTTCATGTATATAGAGGACGTGAGAGAGCGTCAAGAAAAGGTCCTTTAGGTGTAACGAAACCTAAATGCAAATGTTCGGCTCTCTGATGAATTGGCTATTCTTGGAGGAAGTGAACACTCCGGAAAAAATCCAAACTATCCACACACTTCTATATTATAGAAATGGAATGAAAGTGTTTTCAGGTAAAGACACACAAAAAATCCTTTGACTTCCAGAGATGCGAAAACAGGGGTGGATTGAGTGAAATTAAGTTGTGTTTTCGAAATTAATCAAATATTTTCATTTAACAAATATTTTCCGTTTAAAAAAAAGTGCGAATTTTCTTATTAAAAGATCTAGGTAGCCGTTTAAAGAAATTCCATACCAATATTTTGAATAAGTATTGTTTATTTTATATTAATCATTATTTCTTGAATATTTTTTTGAAAATTTAATTTCAATATTTAGTTTTGATTTTAAATTTTATTATCAGCTGTATATTAATATATTTTAAGAAACAAAAAAATCAAAAAAATCTTTTTTTTTTACACTAAGAAAATAAAAAACACGATTTTATCAAAACTGGTTCTACAATTTTCGAAATGCTTTTTTATGAATTTGTTTTTATTTGATACGTATGGTGGCGTACTCCATTTTTATTAAAAAAAAACGTTAGTTGTGGTTTTGACACTTTTCTAAGTTCAAACCGCATCTATTAATTGTTTTTTTTTTTTTTTTTTTTTTTTAAGTCTAAACCTTCAAATAAGATAAGGCACATAAGAGGAAAGACGTGCGACCCATTCGTGCCTATTACTCCTTTTTACTCTTCTGCTTGTAAATCCGGCAAGCATTTCCGGTCATTCTGAACAACGCCACCTTGTGGGCGTCCTGTTTAGCTGTATGTGCTTGCAGGGTTTTCGTCATCAGGGCCGTGTGAAACCCAGCAATTTAGAGGCGCCCTCTTTGAAGGATTATTTGCAAGGTTGGCAGTGGTTCTCAATACTTGATGCTGGCGTTACAGACTTCTTTGTAGATTATAAGAGATTCAATCGGAAAAGGACCTAGCGATTTCTTGCGATTGCAGCCGTCCGAAGTCAAACTTCTTCACAGTAATATCCCTTCTTGCCGTTAGTCGCGATATCCATAACCTTATCTTAGCTTCAACAAATTACTGGTCCAAGTCAAAGCAAAACGGTGTCTTGCGTTGTTCGTAACGTTATCAATACTCAATCTAGATTACCAAAAATCTCTAATATTTCCCTTTGTCAATGTTGAAGTGTGGAACTACGTAAGAGCTTTTAGAATATTTTCAATGGCTTTTAAATTCGTTAAAGGAGGCGGTGTCGTGCAGGAATGCCTAAATCTACCTTTAACGACGAGTCCACGTCAAAATAGTCGTAACTTTTTGAGTCTGTAGCAATTGCCATTGTAGCTCTTTTCTTTTTTTATTTTTTTTTTATTTTATTTTTATTTTTTTTTAATTAATTTTTATTTTATTTTAATCTTATAACTACTTAAATGCTAGACAAAAATCTTAAAAACTAGCTAAACTATCAACTTAATTAACTTACTGGCCCTATGCAGGCCCTCTTAATTATTCTCTAGCTTAATATTAATTGCCTTTCGGCCTTAAAATATATTAAATTTATTTTATTTATTAATTTTAACTCTAGGTGGTTTTATTTAACACCGGCACGGCGCATTACATCGCATTTCTTGGAGTTTTTTTTGTATCCCCTATAGCGACCTAGGACCTAGTTTATTGCATGCATAGTCTCAGTTAAGGGACCTATCATTCCGCATACAGACTCGAAATTCATTTTGCTTATTTCGATTGCAATATTATAGGGTGGAGGAGTTTCAGGTGCATATTCACAAAATAAATGTTGGTTAACCGCAGGCTCTGGCTCATCTCCGAATCTTTTATTCGTATTCCTCATAGAATTCTTCCTGTCTGAATCAATTACCTAATCGAATTAATTGTTTGTTGACCACAAAGCTCTAAGCTTTTACAAATTCAAAACAATGTTCTTCGGATAAGAAACTGCAAAAGCAGTTTATGATGATAAGCTAATTAAATTCTAATTATGGCAGCACTACTTAATGTATAGTATCTGTTTTCATTCATTTTCCGGATAAATCTGAATTATTTTGAAATCTTTTATGAAGAAAAATGTTTGCTGGGTTGTAGGTCAATTTCCATTCCAAATTCCATTGCAGATTTACAACACAAACACAGGAACGGTTGAGAGTATAAGTCACTTGGCCTTCCCAGCAAACATTTCTCTTCATAAATGAATTAAAAATAATTCACCAAAGTGAAGAAAATGTCCGAAACTGAATTAATTTTATATCCGATTCGTATCCATTTTCTTTGGGCAGCCAAACGCCTTTTAGAACCTTTTTTAATAATTTGTTTATGACTCAGAAATCCTTCATATAAATGGACGCGCACAAGCGCCTACATATTCATTTATATGGGCAGTTAGTGAACCAAAAATTAATTCATTTAAGATTCGATTTGTATCCATTTTCCTGGGCAGCGAAACACCTTTTAGAACCTTTTTTAATAATTTGTTTATGACTCAGAAATCCTTCATATAAATGGACGCGCACAAGCGCCTACATATTCATTTATATGGGCAGTTAGTGAAGCAAAAATTAATTCATTTAAGATTCGATTTGTATCCATTTTTCTGGGCAGCGAAATACCTTTTAGAACCTTTTTTAATAATTTGTTTATGACTCAGAAATCCTTCATATAAATGGACGCGCACAAGCGCCTACATATTCATTTATATGGGCAGTTAGTGAACCAAAAATGAATTCATGTAAGATTCGATTCGTATCCATATTCCTGGGAAGTGGAACACCTTTTAGAATCGTTTTGATGATTTATTTATAACTCAGAAATCCTACAGGAAAATGGGGATTCACAAGAGCTTACATAAAGTTAAATGCACCATTGTAGAGTTATACAAATTGCCCATGTTCTCCTGTTCGAAAAAAATAATATGAATTATTGTAAAAAAAGTTATTTTTCAATACATTAAATGTGTGACTTTACTTTTTTAAATCTTGATCGAACTGAAGAAAAGGATATATAGAGTAAGAATGCCTTTGCACTTGCAGCTGCAAGAATAAGTAAATAAATTGCACGACTGTTTTTTTTTTATTATTTTTTTTTTAAATTAAAATAAATAACTAAAGAATACAATCTTAAGCACAAAATAACATACATTTAAAAACAATTTTTTTTTAAATTTAACAAATATTGATTTTTCAAAAAAAAAAAAATTAAAAAAAGTATTAAAAAAATTTTAATATCAATTTTGATAGTATTTGGATCACCAGTTTTCGAGAAAGTCGAAGAAAAAATAACCGGTCCTATGGGAGGTACCGTTTTTAGCCCACCATATTTAATTTTGTTCACCAAAATATAATGCTTACCTAACTGATTTTTTGTTCATACAAATTATTTTAGCCGTTTTCGAGAAAAATAAACTTTTACATAACGGTTATATGACAGGTACCGTTAAATTTTGAGCTAAAAAGACAAACAGACGGACAGAATTTTGCTAGTAACTCAAATATGTTTCTCTATTGTCGTAATGTCATGTTTGATTGTTATCTCAAATTTTTTCTTGCACGAATGCATAACTTGCATTATAGTACCTATAATCGCAAGTAAAAAGAAGAAAAAAAAAACTCCATATGAAAGATCCACCACGATCCTTTTATTTAGATTTGATAGTACATATATCAAATTTATCCAGAAAAATTAATGAAATCGTTTCTTTGTTTTCCACAGAATTTCGTAGATTTGTGTGAACGTTCATAAAACCTTCACGTAATTTAAGGTATAAGAGAATATTTTTCTTTGTTTCTGGTGAACAAATTCTGAACCTTCACAAAAATGTTTGCTGGGTTGGTTCTTTAAGGAGCTGTCGCGCCAATAAAAAGAAAAATCCATAGTACAGTGGGATTTCCATCCCCATCCGCAGCAGCCTGGCTTTCCATATCGAAGTTGACAAATGTTTGTCAGTTAACCTTTGAACATATTGTTAAATATAAAATAAGTGGTCAACCAGCAAGTTTTAATTATTAAAAAAATGTAAGAAACCACCACTTGTGTTGATGAGCCTATCCCACTTTCAGACTTAAATTAAGGCATTTTCTATGTACGCACCAAGCACTAACTAAGGATGTGATAGCTAAGATTCTGAAGCCTGAGTATCTGTTATGTAGAATTAGAAGATTCTGTCACTCGAACGCCTAAGAATATCGCCACGCTAAATGCTTTTGAAGTCTCCAGGATCCACCTTAACGATAATATTTTTTTTTTTATAATTAACGCGCGCACAAGGGACTATTTGTTCCCCCTTTAATGTAGAGCACACTGCCCCGGCATAAGGAAGATAGGAAAAGATAGGAGGTGTCAATTAACATTAATTTTGAATGGTTGCATATAAAAATGGCCAGGGAAAATCCCACCGGGTAAACTATTCCGAATTCGTGTTGTTCGGCGAAAAAAGAATCCCTATATTTCACGGTACGTCCGAAATTGGGCTCAAGGGTGAACTGATGGGCATTCCTAGCAAGACGAGTATTACGGGCGAAACTTTTAAGGGAAGGAATGCAGCTGGCTACCTCGAGTGAACATTTTTTATAAAAGAAACGATAAAATAAGGAAAGACATGAAACATTGCGTCGTTGTTCGAGAGGGGCAATTGTTTCAGTGGCAGTTCTATTTTCTATCAATCTTACCGCTCTGTTTTGTATTCTTTCGAGCAGCTGCAGCGATGCTTGAGAAGCATCTGCCCAGAGATGGGAGTTATACTGAAGTTTTGGGCGTATAAACGCTTTATAAATTGTAGCCAGATCAGATGGGGAAAAATACTTCTTACACCGATACAGAAAACCTAAGCACTTAGCAGCATTCTTAGCGATTTCAAATATATGGTCGTTCCAACGGAGGTCGTCGTTGACACACATACCGAGTACTGAGAGCTTTTCGGTTTCTTCGATGTAAGTGCCATTCATGGAAAATGGCATTGGGGGTATGTTTAGCTTTAACGACAGAAGACAGCATTGAGTTTTCGAGGCATCAAACTCCGCACGGTTCCTATTACCCCATTTGACATTGCTGCATAAATCGGAGTTTAGTGAGCTTGACATTCGGTACCGTTGCAATTGTACGTCCGAAGGCTAAGGACGTGATTTATCGAACGAATATGAAAAGCTGAGGGTAGAGTCGTCAGCAAAACAGTTAAGTGGACTAGAAGGAACAGACAGAAAATCATTTATAAAAATGAGGAAAAGAGTCGGAGACAGAACAGAGCCCTGGGGCACACCAGCATTTATTTTGTGGGAATCAGATTTGGATCCGTTCAATAAAACTTGTATTGAAAGGTCCAGAAGATAGCTTCTAATCCAACGACCAGGAGTATCATCGATCCTAAAAGCATGCATTTTCGATAAGAGAACTTCATGCCAAAATCTTTTAAATGCCTTGGAGATATCAAGAGCATTAATCTTACCTTCACCAAAACGATGTAAAGATTTGTTCCATTGTTTGGTGAGATATGCCATCAGATCACCAGTGGAACGGTTGCTACGGAAGCCATATTGACGGTCACGGAGAAGCATTCGATCTTCGAGATATTCCTTAGAAAGGGATGTTAGTGCTTTGGGTCGGTAGGAGGACGGGGAGGATGGATCACTTTTCTTAGGGCCTGTCCCTAATGGACTTATGCTGTTTTCCATCTTCTAGGAGTGAATCCAGAAGGGTAGGAGCGATGAAAAACTTTCACAGTGGCTTTGCCAGTGTGGAAAAAACACCTATTCAGAAGAATCGGGGGTATACCATCTGGGCCAGCGGATTTGTGTATATCGAGATCTTTGAGAACTCTTGCTTATGTATGAGTGCGGAAAAGAATCTATCCCATGGAAAAATTTACATTCTCAAGTACAGGAGGAGCAACGTTGCTGTTAGGCAGGGTCGAGCTGGCAGCGAAATGGGCGGCGAGCAAGTTTGAATTCTCGGAAGGGTAAAAAATTGGTTTATTGTTGTCGATGAGCGTTGGAACCGAAGATGTTGTGGAGTTCTTAATATTTTTTAAAAATGACCAAACATTTTTACTGCCTTTGGGATACTGCAGAATTTTTCGCCGCAATTTTTGTTCATGCAAAAACTTGGTTCGTTCAATGACGGAGTTGCATGAGTTCCTTGCTTGTTTGTGCTTTTTCCGATTTTCCTCTGTAGGGTTGGCTTTGTAAGATCGGAAACTTACTTTTTTTAAGCTTGATAGCTTCTTTATATTACATTTAAACCAGAACCTTTCTTTAGGCATGATGCTTTTTTCATCTGTTAGGAAGCACGCATCCCTAATAAAATCACAATTGTGATCATTTCAGCGCTGGCCTCAATGTCACTATCGAGGAAGCATAATGACCAGTTTCTTTAAGCTTCTTTGCGGTTTTTTTTTTGGGGGTTTTGCCTTTTTTTTGCTTACTTAGATTTGCGCCTATATCTTCATTTAGAAAAGATTTTAGATACATCACAGGATAGAAGGACACAGATATAAGAACATAGCAGCGATTTCTTAAAACAAAGAAACAAACAGTTCTGTGCTTATAATTTTAACTACTAATTTCAATATAACCATACCATACATACATTCAAATTGTTATAGTGTCAACCATTAAAACGCTGCTCGACAGTAATTTTATCTAGAAAAGCTACTGATATTGTAGAAATGGACACAATAGTATTCTTCGGACTGATAACAGCATTCTCTTCTAAGCCCAATTACACTTAGTAACTCAATAAAGAATTTTCTTCCAGAACCCTTATTCGAAACTCAAATCCTAGGCATCGTTCAAGGCAGTACATTCAATTCATTCTCATTTTATTTTATTAATATTATCAAAATCGCTAAAATTCATTTTGAAAAAATGTGTAAGAACCAAAATATTTTTTTTTTTTTTGATTATAAATCTGGTTTAGTAAATAAATGTAAGCATTACGCTTTGCTTCTGCAATTTTGTAAGATGCGCTAACTTTTCCTGGTTAGATACATTTTGACAAAATTCAGCCCTGGTCCTACCAATGACAGCCATTTTTTTCCCAAAACTGAAAACAAAAGAAAGTCATAGCTTTCCTGTACTTTGAGCAGTTTTTTTTGAACTCCTGCTCAGCTGATATATCCTGTCGGAAAGAACGAAAAAGTTTCGCATCTTAACACACCTGTTTGGCCATTATCTCTACTCTACCAACTTCGTCCTTCTTTTCTGCTCATATCACCACTCAAGGTTATAAATCGCTCAAACATCTAACTATTGAATGTAATTGAAATGCTTGCCAATAACGGTTTAACTTGAAAAAGGAAAGACACACAGGATCAACAAAAACCGGGCGTGAAGCACAAATCTTTTTCTACCATTTTTTTTTTCGTTCGTGTCCAAATGGTCTTGAGAGTCATGAGTGCTCTATACGTTTACAAACAGCATTTCCAGCATTTTGCCACTCAAGAGGACGAAAAGTGGGGCGCATGTAGTTTTCCGATCAAATATCCAACTCGAAGAGGTGTGAAGTAAGTGTGTATTTGAGCGAGTGGGACTCTAGTACAGTTTGATTTCGTAACTTTTCTAGGGGATGCCATTTAAAAAATGGTTAGAACTTTTTTGAAAGGCGAACAAGGGATGAGTGGACCTTGTAAAAAAAAGCAAAACTTGCAGTTCCATGCAGAACCCTGAGAGAATGGATAAAGTTTACCTGTGTTCAAGTACAGGTATGGAAATTTATAACTTTTCTAAAACACTATTTTCAGGAGGATGGATGGACATTTGTTTGTCACTCCCCAGATTTATCCCACGCACATAACCATTATGTTGCGGGTGGAGGTATCAAATAACCTTTAAAACATAGTAGGAGCTCACCCCTGATCATTTATGTTAAGCGTGCTAATGACAAAGCAAATTAAATCCTTTTATTTCACCCCAAAAGCAAAGTGTAATTTCTAAGATGAAACACTTTCCCCCGTTTCCACGCTCAGGGTGGTGTGAACCTGAGGAAATGAACGTGTTGAGTTGGAGCACCAGAAACGGAAATCATCTGTCATCAGCATTTTCCGTTTAACACCTGGTGTTCGAGAAACACCCTATGAAAGTTGGGGGGCAGATGTATAATAGGTGTGGAAAGGCTAGTTTTTTGGTTGTCAGTAACAGGGGGGCTAGTGAAAGAGGTATTTTATGTTTTACAGGATCTGAAGGACATTTCTCTGAAAATACTGTCGGGTGTAGGGGAGAGTATGGGAAATTGGATTTAAATACGTGACAGGAGATGGTGTGGGGTAAGTTTTCTCTTGTGGACAAGAGCTAGAAGGATTGAGTTGAAGATAATTCAAATGCAAGAGTTCATTGAATTCTATGGAACAAAAGGATATCCGAATTGTGAATACCATTGTGGTGGAAAATTTAAATTTTGAGTTTCCATTTAAGTTTTTTTTGTAAAAACAATACAAAGTTTTACTCTTCAGATATGTACAAAAACTTGTAAATTAAAATATCAAAAACGATATTATGGAAGGCTATTTTAGTTCGTTTCTAAAGTTCAAGATTTCACAGTTCCGAAATCGATTTATGAAAATTTTCAGAAGGAAATAGTGCGTTTTAAATACATGTTTTTCTGTAACGTGTTAGTTTAAAACTAATAATTTCGGCTTAACTTGATGCTTCAGAGTTCTTAGGTTAATTTCTTTCCCGAAGCGAATGTTTTCCAATCTTTGTGAATGAAACTTTTTAAAAACTTTTTAAATGATATGAAGACAAGGTTTTGTCAAACTTTGACTATCTTTCGACGATGTGATCAAATCAGTACCAGTGAAACCAGTATGAAAGATCGGCATGGGAGAAGTTTAAAGTTCAAATATTTTTCTATACCTAGCTTCCATGAGGCTTGTTTCTTCATTGTCTCGTATATGCAGTCACCACAGAGTCCATTACTTAGATGCTTTGTAAATATAAGGGTCCCTAATCAGACTTCAGGAATCTATTAAGTAAATGATTTTTTGAACTCACAAATTAGTCTTTAACTTTAATATGTAGATGGAAAAAAAATTGCCATATCTTCTCGACATCTCGTATAATTGATGGATAATAATGTCGGTAACTGTTAACAGTTTTTTAATTTTAATTTTAATTTTTTGTATGCTGTCTTAATTTGGCAAAATCAAATAAAAACACCAGCGGTGAAGCTGCAGTGCCACAATAGTTAAATCCATACTTGCGCGTTCTTCTTGCAGAACTCAATCAGCAATTCATATTTGGCTTGCAGCAATGGAAGTTTATAAAAAGAAACGATTAATATTCGCGTACCTTTATTTCTAACAGAATAAAAAGCATCAAGCCTAGGGAAAAGTCCTGGCTTAGCTCTGACTATAAAGAAGCCATCAGGCTCAAGTTTTTGATCTTACAAAGCCAACCCTATAGAAGAAAATTGGAAAAAGCACAAGCAAGCAAGGAACTCATGCATCTCCATTATTCAAAGAACCAAATTTTAGCACGATCAAAAATTACGGAAAATATTCTGCAAAATGGCTCGCCCACCCATTTCGCTGCCAGCTCCACGTTGCCTCACAGCAACGTTGCTCCTCCTGTTATTGAGAATGTCCAGCCTGTCCCTAAGAAAGGTGACCCATCCTCCCCCTCCTGCTATCGACCCATAGCACTAACATCCCTTCATGAACGCTCCATGACCGTCAGTATGGCTTCCGCAGCAACCGTTCCACTGGTGATCTGATGGCATATCTCACCGAACAGTGGAATAAATATTTACACCGCTTTGGTGAAAGTAAGATTATTGCTCTTGATATCTCCAAGGCATTTGACAGAGTTTGGCATGAAGCTCTGTTATCGAAAATGCATGCTTTTGGGATCGATGATACTCTTGTTCGTTGGCTTAGAAGCTATTTTCTGGACCTTTCAATACAAGTTGTATTGAACGCATCCAAATCTCATTCCCACAAAATAAATGCTGGTGTGCCCCAGGGCTCTGTTCTGTCTCCGACTCGTTTCCTCATTTTTTATAAATGATTTTCTGTCTGTTACTTCTAATCAACTTAACTGTTTTGCTGACGACTCTACCCTCAGCTTTTTATATTCGTTCGATAATTTATAGCCTTCGCCTTTGGACGTACAATTGCAATGGTACCGTATGTCAAGCTCATTAAACTCCGATTTATACAGTTAAATGGGGTAATAGGAATCGTGTGGAGTTTGATGCTTCGAAAACTCAATGCTGTCTTCTGTCGTTAAAGCTAAACATACCCGCAATGCCATTGTCCATGAATGGCACTTACATCGAAGAAACCGAAAAGCTCTCAGTACTCGATATGTGTGTTAACGACGACCTCCGTTGGAACGGTCATATATTTGAGATCGCTAAAAATGCTAAGCTAATGCTTAGATTTTCTGTATCGGTGTAAGAAGTATTTTTCTCCTTCTGATCTGGCTACAATTTACAAAGCCTTTATACGCCCTTAACTCGAGTATAACTCCCACCCCTGGGCAGGTGCTTCACAAAAATCGCTTCACCTGCTTGATAGAATACAAAATCGAGCGTTAAGATTGATAGGAAATAGAACTGCCGCTGAAATATTTGCCCTCGAACACCAACGCAATGTTTCATGCCTTTCCTTATTTAATCGTTTCTTTTATAAAAAAAATTCACTCAAAGTAGCCAGGTGCATTTCTCCCCTTAACAATTTCTCCCGTAATACCCTTTTCGCAAGGAATGCTCATCAGTTCACCATTGAGCCCAATTTCGGACGTACCGTGAAATATAGGGATTCTTTTTTTAGCCGAACAACACGAATTTGGAACAGTTTATCCGGCGAGATGTTCCCTTGGCATTTTGATCTGCAAGCATTCAAAACCGATGTTAATCGACACCTCCTATTTTCCCCTCCCTATCTTACTAATGCCCGCACAGTGTGCTCTGCATTAAAAGGGAAACAAATAGTCCCTTGTGCGCTCGTTAATTATAAAAAAACATAATGCATACAAAATATGTTCTTAAAAAGATAGACGTTATTAAGTACATTCTTTTGTTGATCATCAGCTAACAAAAGGACTATTTTATACATCTTTTACAAATATAATGGCGACACCAAAAAACATTTCAGGAAACATTGTTTCAAGAATCTTTCTGAAATGTTTGCCATTTGTTGAATTAGAAATGTTTCTGCAATGTTTTTTTTTTGGTTTGGACGCTTGCGGAAATATTTCTTAAATCTTTCTTTATTTCCCATCTTCTCTCTACCTTTGTAAAAAATTTAATCAATCGATTGATATTTTCTGATGGAAAAAATATCGGAACTTTATGAAACTTTGGACTGTTGTTCAGGGATAGTTAATTAACATTTTCTCAAGTTTTGGAACTCAAAGACCAAACAACAAAAACAAAGACAAAGACTTAAAACTTAAAATAACTTTCATTTAAAAACAAAACTAAGAAAAAATTTCAAATACCCGTTTTCAAAATATCGATTTTTCAAAAAAAAAAATATTAAAAAAAAATTATTAACAATACAAAAAAGTTATTCGCAAATTGGTTTTGTTGTCTACATCTTCCTGAATATCAAATTTGATTGTAATCGGTTGAGCAGTTCTCGAGAAAGTCGAAGAAAGAAAAACGGGTCCTATGGAGGGTACCGTTACAGAACAAATTTCGAAAAATGCATTCTAACTGAAAGATGTATTGTTGTACCGTTATTTTTCGACCTAGAGCAAAAATTAAAAAAAAAACACCCTCGGAGGTACTACTAAATAAATACTAAATACCAAGTTTGAAGCAAATCGGCCTAGCCGTTTAGGTTTTAGAGGTGCGAACACACAGATGGACGACATTTTCCGACCCACTTTTTAGACTTCTCTATCCTCGTAATGTCATGTGTGATTGTTAGAATTTTTATTTGCATGAATCCAGAACTTGCCTTATAGCACCTACAATTGCAAGTACATTACATTACATTACATTTTAATCTACTCCGTAGATAAATCTACGAAGTAGATACATTTACGAGCACTGGCTACTGAGGCCATCGGCTCAGACAATTACAAAGACAACACACAAGAACATTGATACAGGACAGAACAGAAGATAGAAAGAGGACGGAAAACAGAAAACCCATAACACATGTCAACAGCACGCAGTTGGTTTTCGGACGGTCCTCCATCTTTCCACTAACAACGCGCAACGATGCTTGATTTCGCTGATCTCACGGGAAGCGATGCTTTATCGGAGCCAAGGCCGTTGACACAATTGCAAGTAAAAAATACTATTGCAGGATTTGTTATTTCTCTCAAAAGGGAGTAGCCCGTACAAAAAGTAGCTTTGACGGGAATCGAGCCCTGACCCTTTTGCATAGCAGTACGAATCACGGCCACGGGGAACTATTTTTACTACTTCCAATTGCCAATATGATAGCAAACCAGAAAAATAAAATTCACAGCAGCATTTGCGACCTGTTTAGTATAGCCGATTACAGTGAAAATTGAAGACTGTCAAAATAATAACAAAAAAACCTTTGAAAACTTTCTAAAACATATCTTAAACTATGTAGGCTTCTGCTACATTATTCAAGTACGCCTGTTTAAACAAGCGTCTTTTCAGGGCAAAAGCTTCCTTTGTTCTGGCCAGATTGGCATTTCTATGCTAATAAAGCCAGATTCCAAGGAACATTACCAAGCTTTTTTAATGAGGCTTTATTCGCAACTGCCAAATAGCTTAAAATGGTTAGCAATCATCTAAATTGCTAGGTTTCATAAAACTTCTTTTTTAACGAATAACGTAGGATAATTATTTCAGATTCCTCCCCAATGGCTCAATTTTGTCAAAAAGACACTTTATTTAAATGTTAAAAAAATATAAATTGTCAATAAATTATGTGCTTGATCTTTGATGACATGGTTTTTTATTAATTAAAAGAGAATATTCAATGGCAATGGCGAACGATACGATATCTACGACGCGACGGCTTGAACTGAACTCTGTTTATTTTTTGAATAAAATTGGAAGTGGGAAGAGGTAAAACAAAGTAAAAATAATAAAGGGGCGCATGCTTATTGTGATAAGTCTGTTGTCGGTTCTTCTTGCGTCTTTCTTGGTGACTTCTGTTCTGGCTTGGGTTTTGTGTGTGTAGTAACGGGTGATTTTTTTGAGGTTAGGATTTTCATGCATTAGTATTTGACAGATCACGCGGGATTTCAGACATGGTGTCAAAGAGAAAGATGCTCAGTATGCTTTGACATTTCATCATGAATAGACTTACTAACGAGCAACGCTTGCAAATCATTGAATTTTATTACCAAAATCAGTGCCCTAGAGAAGTTGGCAGAGAATCCGCTTTTTTATCGACAAATTTTGTTCAGCGATGAGGCTCATTTCTGGTTGAATGGCTACGTAAATAAGCAAAATTGCCGCATTTGGAGTGAAGAGCAACCAGAAGCCGTTCAAGAACTGCCCATGCATCCCGAAAAATGCACTGTTTGGTGTGGTTTGTACGCTGGTGGAATCATTGGACCGTATTTTTTCAAAGATGCTGTTGGACGCAACGTTACGGTGAATGAACCGAACACTGATTTTGGTAATAAAATTCAATGATTTGCAAGCGTTGCTCGTTATTAAGTCTATTCATGATGAAATGTCAAAGCATACTGAGCATCTTTCTCTTTGACACCATGTCTGAAATCCCGCGTGATCTGTCAAATACTAATGCATGAAAATCCTAACCTCAAAAAAATCACCCGTTATAAACTGGTATTTATTCGTGGTTTGGATTTGCCACATCCCACAAATACTTACTTACTTACTTAGGGGGCGCTGCAGTTCGGGACGAACCTGGGCCTCAACCAACATGCCTCTCTAGCCAGCTCGGTCTTTGGCTAACTGCCTGCAGTTTTGCACTCCAAGTTGGTTAAGGTCGTCCTCCACTTGAGCGCGCCACCTAAGGTTGACTGCGTCTACCCTCTGGGATGGAATCGAACATCCCACAAATACAAACAAATAACTCACACAATTAATTAAAAATGTAATGTAATATAATTGTTATAAAAAATAATGAATTAAATGAAGTGCTTAACATTTTGTAGAAAATCGAGCAACAATTGTCTGACGGTGTCGAAAAAAAACTCAAGATTAACTTCAATTTACAAATCAACCTGCTTAGCATTCTTCTTTTCGTCAAAACATCGAAAACTAAAGTCTGTATACATTAAAAACTAACACTGCCTCTTATTCCTTAGTTTCCTCTTTCCCTAAAACATAATACTAACTGAAAAAGCTGAGTGTCCTCTCTTTTCGTCCAAAAAGCAAACCAAAATGACCTGAAAGGAAGACCAGCAGCCTTCCAAAAATATCCATGTTGTGTCCATATTCATTTTTGAATCGATCCTTTTCATTGGCATAGGCAGAGAAGGTAGCACCTTTAAGCCGCACAACAAAACATTCCCCACAGGGAAGTGTATGAAAATGCTTAAATTTGTATGACAATGACATGAATACGCCGACGACCGCACAAGGATGTCTCTGCTTGAGAAATGAATTTGTTTTCAACTGTCACCTGGGGTGGATTGTTTTTTTGTCTATGAGTGGGTCGAACAAAGTCGAATAAAGTCTCAAGGGAACGAACCCAGTGGGTGGTAGATGGTGCTGTACGATATTTTGATAGCACTGAAAGATTGATGGGCAGAAAATTGGATTGTTCTAGATTTGTGGGCTGATGACCTGGTATTTCCGGTCTATCGTGTCAATCGATGATTTATTGTAGTCTGTGTTCTCATTTAGGGGGCGAAGACAAATCGCTGGGATTGTCGTATCGGTGCTGAGAGCAAAAGAGACAGAGTGTGATGATAATTAAGGACTCGGATTATGATGCAAGGATTTATGTGGATTCGTCGTTTTTCTTTAGCAAACACTAACTCGGCATCAAATTAGGCATTATCTAAGCATTTATCTTATGGCACTTGTTTTAGCTCTTCGAAATAAATTGCTAATAAAGCACACAGATCCTTGTAAATGGCTTATGTGAGAGTTTATCCTTGAATGCAATGAACCAAACTAAACACAGGGTTCTCGTGTGGATAGAAAATTCCGCTATTACCTCTCCCCCCCTTTTTGCTGCTCTGGAGTTTCAACAACTAAATGCAAATGAGCTTGCATGCATTACTCTGGCATTTTATGTGAGCCAATGTATACCTTTGCATGCCTGGCAATCTCATTTGTGGTTCCTACATACCCGTTCTCATATCCTTCGAACATGTTTTCAAAACCAAGAGACAGAAGTTTCCCTAAAAGCGATCGAAACGTTTTCCATATGCAGCGTTGCTGCTGTCGCATATGTATATATACCTGCCCCTGATGGGAAACTAGGAAACAATTTAAATTTCTACGGTATTTCTAATTAGATTGATGGAGCCGTAGTGGCCAGGAGCGCCGACTACCCCACCCTAATTTGGGGCAAAAAATCAACCAGGAACAGTTGCTATTTGCCGCGCAGCGTAGCTATTCAAAGGAACCATATTGAGGCCGATAGGCAAAACCGTGCATACTCCGATGATTGGTGGTTTAGGGGCAAAGTGCAATGTTTTATAGAGCTGGGAGTTGGGGGTAGCGGCTGGTGAGGGTGCGGTGAAAAGGAAGTTCGTTAACAGGTCCCCAATTAGACTGCGGTCGGGCATATCCACTCAGGGTCAACCAAAACATTTTCCAGTCTAATACCTAATCGGATTGAAGCGAATTGCTGACCACAGCATTCACTCCAGCGTGTTCATACTCTCGTCCATGTGTATGCATGTGTGAGTGGGGGTTAAATGAGCTCTTGATCCAAATCTCATTTTCCATTTAAAGAAACCATAATGAATGGGTTGGCTAAAGCAGAGAGCCCACCAACTAATTCTCAACTCGTCGGGAAGCGATTTGAGGTTAGCATTCATCTATAACGATTGAAAGATGTGGTCTGGATTTCCAACCATGATGCAGCGAAATGCAGCTGATCTCAATTTCAGAGCCGAAGAATAATTTTCTTTGTCCGGGAGTCAGTCATGCAACGGAAAGTGCATTTATAGCAGAACACGCAACCATCTTTGGAAGAGTTAGCATTGCAAGAAAAAGTGTTACCACTTTGAGAAAATCTTTTAATTTTGGATCTTTTTTTTTTTTGAAAATTAACTGGATAAAATATTAATAGGAAAGTATTTGACGCTCTTATTTCATACATATATTGCATTTGACATTCACGAACAATTATTTCCTATGAATAAATGACAATAATCAGTTCCTTATAAGAATTACATTAATAAACTAAGGAAAAGAAATGTAAAAGCAGAAGTTACACAAATATAATTCCTCATTCAATAAAAAAATTAAATAACATTTTAATTAATCATTTTAAATAAAAAAAAAAAATTTGTAGAATGAATTAAATATTTTAAAACAACTCAAATTGGGAACACTGCTTCTTGACGCTGTAAAACTTAATTCATACTAAAATCCCATAAATGTTGTTTAATGTATCTCAATTCATCTCAATGCTTTGCTATGCACAGCATCTACACACATCCTCTTGACAGAGTTTTTCAAAAGGTTCACATCTTGCTGAAGGGTTCTTTACACAGAGCAGTGTGAGTAGTGCGGGTGTATGTTGTTTTAAACACATCTCAAAGGATATAAATGTATTTTCAATATTTTCGTAAAATTGGTTAAGGAAGTTGTTTTTAAGGATACAAGAATTTATTAAACACTTCAACATCCCTTCTATATAATTCGTAGTTTTTTTTTTGTGTGCTATGAATTAGGTTCAAGGCGATAATTTATTACGATCTATCCTTTCAAGGATACTTAGGGAGATGGTATTTGTTAATTGGAATTTTTGGTCAAAAATAGTACCTATCTATTATTTGTGGACAGAAGGGAGTACCCAACGAGAAGATAAAGATGACTTGACAGCTTCCTATGGGGATAGTATTTTTATATCAAGGAGGATAGGAGCAGGACTATCAAGGTTATGGTTTAACTTTAAGATATTGATGATGGTTAAATGTTAAACTGAGGTTAAACTGTGGATGGCCGTGAGCCCTTGAGTGGAGCTCATTAAAAACGTATTAAGTGTCAATATTTGGGGCAATAAATAAATATTTTTGAAATAAAGCAAAGCACATTAGAGTCGTGTAAACTTTTTTTGGATCTTATACTATCAACCAGACAGAGATTGGTGGGTGAGAAATAAATAAATCATAGTCATGTTTCTAATCAGAATCGAAAAAGACTACCAATGTCGAGAGAGGCATGACCACAGGCACAGGTAAAAACTGATTTTGGTCCAAATATCATCTTCTCGAACAAGGCCTCATTTGCTATCTTTACAAGCATAACTGCGGGGCTAAGAGGACCCTAAATGATTGTAAGGGGTGTATTTTTTAAAGCAGACATTTTTTTTTTAAATAAAACACAACAACTTCAATGAAATGACCAACATTTAAGCTTTAGTAGCTCATAAACTTTATGTTAAACTTTATTTTTAATTTTATATTTATTGTTTACAAATAATTTCTGCCATAATATGGTCTTTGCGACTGCGCGTTATATACGCCATCCTGTCGGCCCAATTTTGCACTACTTTTTGCACCCGGTCTTATACAGTGACAGGCTGATAGTCTGTACTGATTTCGTAGCAATAGGTTCATTGTCGAAATAATGGTTTATCTCATTTGGTAACAGCGAACTTCTTATTCGATGAAATAAATAAAATAAATGTTGGTTTGCGACTAGACTCTATTCTGTCTGCAACAATATTCCTCATTCATTTTTACTTCCTATTGTAAGGCCAGTTTACGATTCGTGAATATAAAAAAAATTCAGATAACAATCAAACATGACATTACGATCATAGAGAAGCCTATAAAAGTTATTGACAAAAAAATGTCTGTATGTCTGTCGGTCTGGGTGTAAATTTGGTATGTTTGTAACTTTTGGCATTCCTCAGAGGGAAAATTGAAATTTTATTTGTAGGGCTAAAAATAACGTTACCTGCCCTGTAACCGTCAAGATAAAGCTTATTTTTTCTCGAAAACGGCTCCATCAATTTTGATAAAAAAAAAAAAAATTTTGAGTATTATCTGTGGCTACAACCAAAAACCGCTTAAGTCCAAAACTATGATTGTTGGTTATTGTTCTTCGAAACAAAATTCTGAATCTGGAAAATCTGATGCATTTAAACAACAAATCTTTTTCAAATTTCAGTAAAAGGCTTCAACCAGAATCGCGTGCGTGTAATTCTAAAATCCTTATTCCGAAATTTATTGCAAAACACTTTTTTAAAGTTGTTTTTCCAAATTGTGTTTTAGCTTTTATTGCTTACCTATGTCACTCAAGCTGTTATTGCAAACTGAATAATTTTTGAATTTTTTTCTTAAATGAGATAAGCTGTTTTTTTTTTTGAAAATCAATTTTTTGACTCCAATCAATATAAGTAATTTTTTTATTTAAAAAATAAAGGTATTTTTAAGATTAATAATTCACAATTAAAAAAAACAAAACTTAATAAAAAAACAGGTAATTCACATACAATTATATAAAAAAATAAAAACATTTTAGGTAGTCTTAAATCTCATCATTTTCATCCTGATCCACTAAGTCAGGATGAACATCACATGCATTTTCCGTTTCCAAATTATTATAAAATTCGTGAAATGCAGGTTCGATAAATGGAAACAAGCTTCTAAGATCATTTTTTTTTTCTTTGAATTGATCAAATTTTTCGGTGGTGCCTCAATTTAATTAAGTTAGCCCCCCGTTTCGTAACATTAAGAGTTGAAAATGGTTGATTTTTGTCAAAGTTGGTTTTGTACTGAATTTTACCAAGCATGTTTTTTATTATATCTTAACCACCTTACTTTATTCCAAACAAAGTGGTTAGATTCTTCATCTCGGGTCCTCCAGAGGAATTTTGACTTAGCAACAGAACTGAAATCGAAAAAGTCTCCACTCTGCATTTCTATGACATTAAATGTTTGTTTTGAACCTACGGTTCGTACAAAATTATACCAGTCGTGAGGATGGTGAATTCGGACTTGTGTCCGTTTTTTTTTCCTTTAAATAAGAGCATGATCAACGTCACACTCCATGTGAGTGTGACCAGGCTCGAGGAATTTATGATCAATAGTTTCAATCATGTTGTTGTTTAGCAATAAAGTTAGAAACATTGTGCTTACTTACTTGATTGTGGGCGATAACATTTTGTATATGGTTCATTAAACATGATGCAATTTCATTGCCTGCTCGCTTAGCCATATCCTCGTGCCACATGAAGCAATATTAGTGGCAAAGTTATGTACCGTTAGATTGTATGTCCATAGTTGCCGTTTGTAGAAGCTTATGGAATTTCGAAGATAGGGTGTCGGTAAGCACTGCTGAAGGTCAAATGCGAAACCCATAATTTCAGAATTTACTTTGGCCATCATTTTATCTTCCCTTTTAGAATCGTATGCTAATTCCGCCATGCAATGATGATGGTCCAAGCTTGAACATTTCAGGAAACAATATTAACGTTCAAATTGTTTTATTTAAAGATTAAAGAATTAAATGGATCCTTTTAGAGAAAAAATTAAACCACTTTTAAAATAAAATTACTTTTTAGTATATCTAACAAAAAAAAAAAAAAAAAAAAAAAAACAATTTCAAATAGACCCAAAGCTTAGAGTGCCATCTGTCATCTCTTTTTTAATGCAAGATACATATTGTGATGTGGCAACAAGTTTAGATATTCGGAGGATACATTTTGTAAATTAACGACATCTGTTGGTTTCATTGTGTACAACAACCAACATTCATTGTGTACAACAACCATGCGCCTAAAAGTATGCTACATATTTGCAATATGTTTTAACTGAGTACTAAATCAAACTTAAAGTACTAATTCGAGACTCGAATTAGTACCGAAAGCTTAGATTGTGACAGAACCAGACAGAAGCTTGTAAACTTGTATAAATACAAGAGTAGATTGCATTGAAAGTTCAGTTTATTTTCGAAAGTGGAATTGTTAACAACAAAAAGTGATTGAATTGAGATTAAATAAAAAGTGCTGAGTTATAAAAACGTATTTGAATTGTGAATAAGTGAAATAAGTTAAATTTGGTGTTATTTAAACTGAAAGACGTTGTGTTTCATAAAATAAAGAGATTTGTGCTATTATTTTGGAATTTCGATTGAGTCTTATTTGTCGAACCCCAGGCCAAAACTTCACAATATCATACAATATGATTAAGTTCTTTGAAAGCAAACGTACCTTTAAAAATACTTGAAAATTTGCACATGCTCACGGATACCGTCGGGTGTTTTTCACCGAATAGCTTGTACATAATAGCTTTTGTCAAATCCGTATGAAAGACGTGTCCTCGTATGTAGGAAAGCTATTTATATGAGTCTTAATGAGTTGTACCACTTCTTCAGTTATTTTCTTACTTCCTCCACTGGAACCACGATTATCTTTAAAAGGAATATTTGGTTGCTCCAACTTTTTTCTTACAACTGATTTCAAAAAGCTTTCAGTTTCATTGAAGCATTTTTCTTGAAACATTTTTGGCAAACACGAACTTTCTCTGCATTTATGTTGTCGGTTTCGGGGACGAGTTTCGCTTTTCTTTAACGTCTGTGACTTTTTGTTCTCAATTTCTATCAAACCTCCGATGAAAAGAACTCTTTCATTACATTACATTACATTACATATTGATCTGCTCCGTAGATAAATCTATGAGCACTGGCTGCTGAGGCCATCGGCTCAGACAATTACAAAGACAACACACAAGACGACATTGCTACAGGACAGAACAGAAGATAGAAAGAGGACGGAAAAACAGAAAACACATAACACATGTCCTCCATCTTTCCACTAACCACGCGCAACGATGCTTGATTTCGCTGATCTCACGGGAAGCGATGCTACTTTTTTTACTTTTAAATGATTTTTATTTTACTTTTACTTATATCTACTTAATGCGGGAAGCGATGCTTTATCGGAGCGAAGGCCGTTGATAGAACTCTTTCAATAAACCCTCCCAACGGCCAATAAGATTTGAAAATTTCCTTTTGACTTTCAAAATTTATTTTTACTTTGCAATTTTGTCGACAGCTACTAAGAGGCGTACACTTTCTTGCAGGAACTACTCCAGATTTCCGAGTGTATGATTCTCCTCTGTTTCGGTTTTTTGTAATTGCCTTGCTTGAATTATGTTTTGGTTGATTTTCAAACATAGTTGGTTACGGAGAGGAGACCAGATTTGCTTCAAGTTTGCTTACCCATGTTCAAAAGTTCCTCATTCGAACAATCTTCTGATATATCCATTTCCAAAAGCTCGAAATTCGGATAGCGAACAGAGTCTAAAAAAATCGTTTTCCAATTCTATGGTTCTATCGGAACCAAATTCTTGATAAAGTAAATCCAAGTTTTTATAATCGAATCCATTTGCTGATGATTTTGCTTCATTTATAACGGGTTCTAAAAATAACTGCGAGTAAGATTCTAAGAAAATATACACAAAAGAAACATCGCTTAAGTCGACTTAAGCACTTATTGATTGTGGCCACAGTTTTCTCTGGGTATGGACTATCATACTGTCAAAACCGAATTTCACGGAGAAGTCTATTAACGATACCTTTCATATAACGTTTTTGTTTTTTTAATTTTTGACTTTTTCGGTCACGGCTCCTTGGATTTCTGTCAAATTGTATATTAGGTATCTAGGTAGCTTAATTAGTTCTGCATTCCGAAATTTTGAATAATTATTTTTTTCTATTTTAAATACATTTTTGAATTTAATTTTTTTTTTTTAAATTTTATGTTCTTAAAATTGATCAAGAAAAAATTTTTGAATTTTTAAATCAGGTGTAAATTAATAAGCTCTATTAAACTGTTCACTATAATCTCATAAAAAATTAAAATAAAAACAGGGGTTTATCAAAACTAGGTAGGTACTACAATTTTCGTAATACTTTTTCAATAAATTCATTATTATTTATGACGTGTGATGGCGTACTCCATTTTTACTAAAAAAACGTTAAATGTTGTGGTTTTGACACTTTTTATAGGTTCAAACCGTGTTATTTGTCAACGTTAATACTACTTGTTTCTGTCAAAGACCTTGCCTTCCAATGAGAAAAGGCACATAAGAGCAAGTACGTGCGACCCAGTCATACCCCTTTTTACTTGCGATTTATAACGACTATATGGCAATATATGCATTCGTAAAAAAATAAAAAAATCTAACAATCAGACATGAAATAACGATGTTAGAGAAACATATTTGAGTTACTTGCAAAATTCTGTCTGTCTGTCTCTCTGTTTGTCTGACTGTACGAATGTATATTGAACAACAGCCTAAACGGTTTGGCCAATCGTCTTCAAATTTGGAACATAGGGTTATTTTGACATTCTTTCTACAGAGGACTTTTTATTTTTTTTTTAGCTCAAATATTAATGGTACCTGTCATATAAACGCGTTAAGTAAAAGCCTATTTTTTTATTTTTTCAGCTTTCTCGAAAACTTGTCATCCGATTTCAATCATTATATGATATTCAAGAAGATATTGGTAGCCTAAGTAATTTTGTTTTGAAATATTTCCGAAAACTTTTTGTTTATATTTTTTTATAATTTTCTTAATTTTTTTTCACAAAAATCAATATTTTGGAAACGGGTAGATGGATTTTTTTTTCAATTTAGATTTAATTTTTTTGCATTCTTTAATTATTATTTTTTTTTAATTTTTGAAAAAAGTTATTTAAATAAAATCGTTTTATTTAAAAACCGCTCCTACGATTTTGAAAAAAAAAAACAGTTTTTTACATTTTTTAAAGAAATAAAATATTTTTTTACATTTTTCCGCTGAAAATTATTTTACGTACTTTTTTAAACAATCAAAAGTCAAAAAAGCGAATAAAAACTTTGAAGTTCCATTAATATTTTTTCAAGTTTTATTCCAAGCTGTATACCGCACATGAGAGCAAGTACGTGCGATCCAGTCGTGCAATTTATTTTTACTTGCGATTATAGGTACTATAATTCGTACAGATTAAAAATTTTGAGATAAGAATCAAACATGACATTAAGATGATAGAGAAACATATTTTAGTTCCTGGCAAAATTGTCTCTGTCTGTCTTTCTGAATCTATGTATTTTGGCCAATCGTTTTTAAATTAAGACCTAACACTATATTCTAAATTTGAAGACGATTGGCATTAGCATTGGCATTTTGTATGCTTAAGTTTGCATTCGGGAACTATGTTTTATTATTTAAAAAAAAATTTAAATATTAAACCGTTTTACTTTAAAAACCGTTCCTTTAATTTTGAAAGCCATCAGCAGGTAGCTGCCTCCTTTTCTGCGATGTGATGTTGCTTGAGGTCATTTGAATAGAGGTCAATAGAATAGAGAATTTACATCACATTAAATTTTATTCTACTCCCTAGATAAATCAACGAAGCAGAAACACTTACGAGCACTGGCTACTGAGGCCATTTCCTCAGACTACAAGACAACACACAACACGACATTGATACAGGCCAGAACAGAAGGAAAAGAGAGAGAACATAAAACAGAAAACACATAACACATATCAACACATGGTTTTCGGACGGTTCTCCATCTTTCTACTAACCACGCGCAACAATGTTTGTTTTCGGTGATCTCCCGGGAAGCGATGCTTTATCGGAGCCATAGAAAAAGGAAAAAAGAACGGCGACTCTTACCGACCATGCCCTGCAAACCCTGAAATTGTATTTTGTGTATGTGAATACGTGTGAGATTCGTGTGAGAAGCAGCCAATCAGCCATACGTTTCGTGCCCACATAAATGCAAACGTATTAGTAGTCCCATGCGAAATGTACAGGGACCCGTACACATATATAGCTAAACGGGTATTTTTCAGTTTGTAGACGAAGAGAGAATTATCCCCCTAGTTGTCGTTCTTGCTTCTTTTTTCTATGATCTGAACCAAAGTCGTTGACAGGAATAGAGAATTTTGACCCATTGGACGTATGGCTATGGCTCTCTCAGATAAAGCTTTAAATTTAGGAAACCCTTGTCGGAAAGCTGAGTTGAGTGAACATTTAATTATGGACAATATATGTACTTCGGTCAACCTTACCTAAGCTTTAAGCCTAAGCTGTCCTAGTTAAATCCATAAGTTAGTTTTCAAAATAAAAAAATAACACGAGAAAATATAATTATTTATATTAATATTGTGATGTGGCAACAAGTTTAGATATTCGGAGGATACATTTGTGGCGACTCTGGTCACACAATGGTACGCCAAGTGTCGAATAGAGGAAACTCGACGCCAAAGACAAGCTGGTCAATTAAGCGGCTGGATGAGATCATTCGGCGATTGAGAAGAAACCTGGCTGATCCGCTATAGCTGTGGCACGTTCTTAATTTATTTCATCTTTAATTATCATTCGTTCATTGTACATTCTACTTTACCAATAAATAATTAGTGTGTTAATTTCTGAACTCTCGTATTGTGTGTTCTGTCATATTAGGAACCCACAAATTGGTGACCCCGACGTGATCACATTGGATTACGATTTTGATAACACACTACGTGCCTGGCATCGTCATTCGAAATCTAACCTTGACGTTCAATGCCAAACACTGACGAAAAAGCAACAAGTACCTTCACTCAAGAACAACAAAAGGTGATAACCCGCTCACAATCAAAAGCGAACGCCAAGATACAAGTGAAAGAAGAAGGAACCATGGAGAATCGGCTCGAAGCTCTACTGCGTGAAGCACGACAGCCCAAGCTACCTCAATATGATTCCAAGAAACTTGATCTTTGGTTCAGACGAGTTGAAACAGAATTCGCAGCCCTCAAAGTCGAGGATGACAATGCAAAATACTTTGCAGTCCTACGCGCTTTAGATGGTCCAACAACAGAAACAATTACCGACATCATGGACGACCCACCGGTTCAAGATAAGTATAACTGCCTTAAAGATAAAATATTAGAAAGACTGGGAGTGTCGAAGAAAGACAAATTACGTCAAGTAATCAAGGGCATTCCTCTAGGTGACAAAAAGCCTTCACAGCTCCTGAGAGAGATGAAAAACCTATCGGCCGGTGGCCTATCCGACGACGTGTTACACGGCTTATGGGTCGAGAAATTACCGAGTGAACTGAGAGCATTCCTCGCCATATCCGATGACCTCGATCTGGAACAGCTGGCTAAAATGGCGGATCGCATCATTCCAGAGATCTGCCACAGCAGCACAATCATGGCCGTCACAGACAAGCCTCACAAAGATGCATCACTTCCTCTCGTCACGGCACTACTAGAAAGGATTGAATATCTAGAAAAAACTGTGGCTGAACTACTGATACAATTCAAGTCATTCAAGGGTCCAAACCGCAGGCCAAGAGCCCATTCAAGGGGACAAAGTTCCGGCCGCAGTGACATATGCCGCAATCACCAGCGATATGGCGCAGAGACACGAACCTGCCATCCTCCATGCGCTTACTTCACACAGGAAAACACCAATCGCTGTCGACAATAGGGGCCGCGTGCGACAGCGAGAACCATCGTCCCGTGGAGGCCCGACTTCATCTGTACGACAACAAAACACGCCTAGAATTCCTCGTCGACTCCGGTGCTGCGGTTTCTTTATTACCGGCTGCAGAATTCCGTGGTGACCAACAACCAGCACACATGGTCCTCTACGCTGCCAACACAACTCAGATTAGTACCTACGGTATACTAGTTTTAACACCCACTTTCAATCTACGAAGAAATCTCACTTGGTCTTTCATAATAGCCGACGTGCAGAAACCCATCATCGGAGCTGACTTCCTGAAACATTTCGGGCTCCTGATTGACTTAAAAAACGAGCAGTTAATCGACTCCAAAACTCTTTTAACCTCAAAAGGATACTTGCATCATACTCCTTACACCGGCATCTCAACCATTCATCCTGGCTTACCTTGTTCGGATCTTCTCCAAGAATTTTTTGACATCACAAAGCCACAGAATGACGTATCTGCTGCTCTAAAAAAGAAAGCCCACGCTCACCAAATCGTTACCCAAGGTCTTCCAGTTTTCTCAAGAGCCAGGAAACTCGCTGGAGTTAAAGCAGCTGCCGGAAAAGCAGAGATTCAACGTTGTGTCAACCAAGGACTCATGAGACCCTCCAGCAGTCCATGGGCCAGTCCCATCACAATGGCATCAAAAAAAGATAAGAATTGGAGATTGTGTGGAGATTACCAAAGGTTAAATGCAATCACCCAGGCAGATAATTATGCACCACCTCTAATACAAAGTCTTTTTCCACTACTACATGGTAAGTCTGTTTTCACCACCTTGGATTTAGAACGGGCTTACTACCAGATACCGATGCACAAAGACGACATCCAAAAAACTGCAATCAACACACCTTGGGGACTGTATGAATATCTTGTGATGCCTTTTGGTCTCAAAAATGCCACACAAACTTTCCAAAGATTTATTGATAGTGTTTTCCGAGACTTAGACTTCGTATTCATCTACATAGATGACATTCTCATCATGTCAGAGAACGAACTTCAACACAAAAACCATCTACGTCAAGTTTTCAAGAAGCTACAAGAGCACAGACTTACAATCAACGTGAACAAGTGTCAATTGATGAAGAGTGAGGTTAACTTTCTAGGCTACTCCATCAATGCTACTGGTTACGCTCCAACAGCTGACCGTTTATACAAGATAGTTGAGTACCCTAAGCCACAAACGGTTCACGAACTAAGACGTTTCCTGGGAATGATCAACTACTACAGACAATGTATTCCTAGACTGGCTGGACTTCAACTACCATTGCACTGTTACATCAAACGCTCCATAAAACACGACAAAACAAAAATCGAGTGGACTTCAGAAACCGACTCTTGCTTCTCCAAGCTCAAACAAGCTCTCTCCGACGCCACACAGTCATCATTTCTATCACCTACTTCTGATTTAGCTTTGGTTACTGATGCTTCAACAACATGCATTGGTGCTGCGTTGGAACAAACTGAGAATGGTGTCGTCAGACCAGTGGGATTCTTCTCTAAAAAACTCAACGAAACTGAGAAGAAATACAGCACATACGATCGCGAGCTGCTGGCAATTTACGCAGCCATTAAATACTTCCGTCATCTTCTCGAGTGTCGCAACTTCATCATCAAGACCGATCATAAACCTCTAATACATGCTCACACTAAAAAACACAATAACGCCTCTGACAGACAAATCCGCCAACTCAGCTTCATCTCACAGTTTACTACAAACATCATTTACGTCAAAGGAGAAGAAAATGTCGTCGCTGACGCCCTTTCACGGGTTGAAACCATCGCTGTACCAACACTTTTGGACCCAGAAACAATTCATCGAGAACAGCAAGTAGACCCAGAACTTACTGAGATCCTGCAAGGTGACTCATCTCTACTACTTCAAGAGACTGAAATAAAAACAAACTTAAAAATTTACTGTGATATATCCAGGAGTGGATGCCGTCCCTATTTACCTCAATCACTCCGGAGAATTGCCTTCAACATCGTACATGGTCTTTCTCATCCCAGTCAGAAGCAGACATCACAAAAACTCAGAGAAAAATACGTTTGGCCCAACATCAAGAGGGATGCTACTACTTGGGCTCGTGAATGTCTTAACTGCCAAAGATCAAAAGTACAACGACACACCAGACTTGTACCTAATCGTATTGCTGTACCTGATACTAGATTTAGTCACATTCACATAGACTTAATCGTTTTACCAAAGATTAATGACTACAACTATTGTTTAACAATAATAGACAGGTTCTCAAGATGGCCTGTAGCTGTGCCTCTCAAGGACATGACCGCTGACACCGTCATTACAGCCCTGTTTGATCACTGGATCAGTCACTACGGTACTCCAGCCACTATCACAACTGACCAAGGTAGTCAATTTGAGTCTCAAATATTCCGAGCCTTCGCAATCTTCATTGGGGCTGAGAGATGTCGAACAACAGCATATCATCCACAATCTAACGGCCTGGTTGAGCGGTTTCATCGCACTCTCAAAGCTGCGCTTATGTGCTCACCGAAACCATGGATCGAGATCCTGTCTACAGTCATGCTCGGATTAAGAACTAGTCTAAAAGAAGATCTACAAGCCTCTCCTGCTGAAATTCTATACGGAAGTAATCTACGAATTCCAGGAGAATTCTTCATTGCTGCAGATTCACAATCAGAACCACAGACATTCATAGAGAAACATAGAGAATATGCACGCGGTCTACGACCAACTCCAACGGCCCACCACGTCAAGTCAAGAGTCTTTATTCTAAAAGATTTGTACATCTGTTCACACGTTTTTGTTCGATGTGATCGAGTCAGAGCACCACTTGAACCGCCCTATGAAGGACCATTCAAGGTCATCGAACGCCTAACAGATCGACTCTTTACAATTGACGTCAATAGCCGAAGGCAGAACATTTCCGTGGACAGACTCAAGCCGTGCTACACCAACAAACAAGATCAGCCCAGCAACACAGTTCATTCACAACCTCAAACACCACAGCCTGAACCTTCCACCTTTCAACCTGCTCCTCAACCTGAAAACCCTCAAACATCACAGCCTGAACCTTCTACCTTTGAACCTACTCCTCAACCTGAAAATTCTCAGACACCACTTCAAATTCCTCAACCCGACTTACCGCCCGTAACAAACGATTCATCTGTTCACAGGTCCAGTCCATCAGACAGTCCGCCTCCTCCGAGGTCACCTGTTCAACTTCATCAGTGGACATCATCCATGGCTCCACCGTTACGCACTTACAGCCGCCGTCGGCGAGTTACTTTCAAACGTCCTGGGGAAAGTTTCTCAGGGGGGAGTAGCTGTGGCGACTCTGGTCACACAATGGTACGCCAAGTGTCGAATAGAGGAAACTCGACGCCAAAGACAAGCTGGTCAATTAAGCGGCTGGATGAGATCATTCGGCGATTGAGAAGAAACCTGGCTGATCCGCTATAGCTGTGGCACGTTCTTAATTTATTTCATCTTTAATTATCATTCGTTCATTGTACATTCTACTTTACCAATAAATAATTAGTGTGTTAATTTCTGAACTCTCGTATTGTGTGTTCTGTCATATTAGGAACCCACACATTTTGTAAATTAACGACATCTGTTGTATAGATTGTGTACAACAACCAACATTTATTGTGTACAACAACCATGCCCCTAAAAGTATGCTACATATTTGCAATATGTTTTAACTGAGTACTAAATCGAACTTGAAGTACTAATTCGAGACTCGAATTAGTACCGAAAGCTTAGATTGTGCCAGAACCAGACAGAAGCTTCCAGAAGCTTGTAAGCTTGTATAAATACAAGAGTAGATTGCATTGAAAGTTCAGTTTATTTTCGAAAGTGGAATTGTTAACAACTGGAAACGTTAGTAAAAACTGATTGAATTGAGATTAAATAAAAAGTGTTGAATTATAAAAACGTATTTGAATTGTGAATAAGTGAAATAAGTTAAATTTGGTGTTTTTTCTTATTTAAACTGAAAGACGTTGTGTTTCATGAAATAAAGAGATTTGTATTATTATTTTGGAATTTCAATTGAGTTTTATTTGTCGAAACCCAGGCCAAAACTTCACATTATGAAAATTGAAAATTTTCCAATTTTCGTTAAAAAAACTAGTTTTGTTTTTTAAGTAGTTGTTTAAAATGCACCCTTTTATGCCAAGAGAAACTATCACATATTCAAGAGACTTCCCTACCTAATTTTATCATAAGTAGAGGTACCCATATATGAACTCTAAACTTTTGTTTACTGTTCAGGTAAGCTCCTTATGAGAAATCTGACTTTAAAAAGGTTTTTAAATATTATACTCTCAACTTCTCCCTAACACAAACTCTTCAATAAGGATATTTCAAAATTAACGTTAAATCCATTGGATAAGTTTTTCCATTAGAAAGTTGAGTGTTTCATCCCCCCTTAGACAAGTATCTAACGTATTTCGTACTTTTGAAATTATCTGCACAAACCTTTTCCCTGTGCAAAAAAAAAATTATTATTATTCCACAAAGTTCCAATTTTTAATGAAAAAATAAAAAAAAATTTCGCCTCAATTACCATCCCCCCTGCCACATTCAATTTCCATCAAATTAATTCAATTAAATACTAAGTCCACTATAATCACAACCCTTTTATGTCTCAAAAAAAAAAAAACCAGAGATAACAAAGTGGATTAAAAATACGGACAAAGGGCTATTCCCTGGAATTGCCTTTGCCGTTCCTATCCTGTATGTCCGTTCCACACCAACCACACCCCCACCCCTTGGCAGTAAGTCCAATTTATCCAAATGAACGGTTGGCGCGGTGAAAAAAGAAAACGCAGTCAAAGTTCTTTAAACTTTTCCACTGATTTTACAATTATATTAAGTACTGAGGGCAGATAAAGGACCTTTCATATCCCGCACTGTAGCGTTTTCGATTAAAGTGACGGTTACAAGCCCCGCGTGGAGAGTGAGTGCGCCGCGCCAGCCTGCCAAAGCCAGCAGATTATTACCAAAGCACAGACCTTGGGCGGATTTTCTTCTTCCTGAACAATTTGCCTATATACCCACAGCCTTATATCCTTTCCACAAACTATGAAAATTAAAAAGGTTTTTTTTATCATCAAATCCTTTTTACCGCTTTCTCCTGGAAATCACTGTAACCCTAATCTCTGGCTGGGAGTTGCATCTGATATGGCATTGGGTTGGGTGGACAAAACGAGGGCTTGAAAAGCAACAGACACATATAAGATCCCGGTTCGTCCTTGCCAGCGAACGCGGTGTGCTGCACTCTTGCCGGAAGTAATTCGTGGTTTTTAGCTGCCCGCTTTTCCGCTGGAAAACTCACCACGAAAAATTAGTGAGCAAATTAAAAGTTTTACTCTTGCATGATGCGGTGTTGTAAGTTGATGATTGTCTGGATTGGGTGGCGGCTGTGGCGCAAGGTACAGACACACGGGCACGTTTGGAAGAGTTGAAGAGCGCCCAGCAGTCGCGGCATCACTGGTGCTGCATGTTCTGCAGAGTATCAAAACATGTTTGGAAAAACTTTCACATTGGAGCTTATTCAACTGAGAAAACCGCATTTTAGTTTTAATAAAGGGTTTTGGCAAGTCGCGCAATCAAATTGGTAGACAATTACCAAGGAAGTTGGAAGTTTTAATGCTGTTTGTGTCTCTTTACATCGACGGTCATATATGTCTAGCTGTCGTATGTATGCATAAAATAACTGAGATCGTTATCGTTAACATACACCAAGAAAATGTTTTGAATCCTCAGCTTTTCGATTCATGAACTAAAGCTGATAAGAGGTAAGTTCATGAATGCTAATATACTTATTACCATTATGTAGGATCCTTCGTTCTTTCAACAAGCTCTAGAAGTTTCGGAACAAGATAGGTATGGTACGAGCCTAAAAAAGAATTAAAAGAAGTCCATTATGTACAATAATAAGCTCATAATTCTGATAACTGTGCAGTATCCGAACTCAGTAGCTCTTATAAGAAGTTACCAGAATCAGTAAATTTAAAGAAGAGAAAAGTAGTAAATAAAACAAAAACGATGTGAATAGACCATCATTCAAGTGGCCTTCTCGACTTTCCTAGCATTCCTTCAATGCAGTCCCGCATTATCACGTGTAAAGCACCTTGAAGGCTAGTTATTTCAAATCAAATATTATATCATAACCCAGTCGTTAAGTAAAAAAATAAAACAAAATTCAAAGGTTGTAGACAACTTTCAAGATCCAGCTTGAGGAGGTTAGAGTTAACTTTACAAATTTGGTATTGAAGTGGCGTACCCGGAAACGCTCTCAAGGCAGTACAACAAGGCAAAGAGCCTTCTGGATTCTATGGAGGCAAAATGCGACATTTTGATTGAGCAAAACCAAAACTTCGCTTATGAAATATCCGTATACCGGATGTTGCTGGGCAAGCCGCCCATACTCTTGACTTGTTTCTTACTTCTCACCCTGATAAATATACCATTAGTGTAACTTCTCCATTTGTCACTTCAGACCATTGTGTCATTTCAGCTAATTTCTCATCCTCCACCCATCCAGTTTCCCATTTCGTTGGCAGCTCTACGCTGCCATGGGACAGATTTTTTTCCGCACTCGTACAGTAGCAAGATCTACACAAATCTGCTGGCCCGGATAGTATACCCCCGATTCTTCTGAAGGGGTATTTCTTCACACTGGCAAAGCCACTGCGTAAGCTTTTCCATCGCTCCTACTCTTCTGGAATCTTTACTAGAAGATGGAAAACAGCATTTGTCCAGCCTGTTTCTAAGAAAGATGACCCATCCTCTCCCTCCTCCTACCGACCCATAGCACTGACATGTACGAGTTGTATTGGACGGATTCAAGTCTGATTCCCACAAAATATATGCTGGTGTGAAACAATTGCCTCTCTCGAACACCGACGCAATGTTTTATGTCTTTCCTTATTTTATAGTTTCTTTTACAAAAAATGTTCACTCTAAGTAGCCAGCTGCATTCCTCCCCTTAAAAGTTTCTCCCGTAATACTTGTCTCGCAAAGAATGCCCATCAGTTCACCCTTGAGCCCAATTTCGGACGTACCGTGAATATAGGGATTCTTTTTTTAACCGAACAACACGAATTTGGAATAGTTTACGCGGCGAGATTTTCCCTTACCATTTTGATCTGCTAACATTTAAAACCAATGTTAATCGACACCTCCTATCTTTGTCCTCTCTATCTTCCTAATGCCCACGTAGTTTGTTCTACATTAAAAGGGAAACAAATAGTCCCTTGTGCGCGCGTTAATTTAAAAAAAAAGCATTAAGAACAATATTCTTATAAATTGAAGAATTTGCTGGAAAACACCAATCTGAACTTAAAGGAGGACAAAGGGATTGTAGAAACTACCAAGGAGACAATCCATCTAAAAAAACAGGCACCCGAGGCACAGTTGAACATTGACCTTAATACGAAGACAGCGACTCAACCCGAAACACCAATGGTAATCAGTTCGAATGCGCAAACAACTGAAGCACTCTTGCACGCCATAGAAAAACTCACAATCGAACGTGAGTCTAACTTACAATCTTCAAGTTCTCATACCGAATATGTTGGTGTCAAAATCCCGGAAATTCACGTCAACGATTTTAATGAAAACATCACTTTGTATGAGGAATTTAAGGAACAGTTCGATTCCCTGGTGCATAGAAGCCATCCATCGAGCATCTATCGTTTTGCTTTGCTGAAATCCAAGCTAAGTGGTAAAGGACTGGCAGCAATAAGCGGTCTAGATTTGACTGGAGACAACTATGCTATAGCCTATGATCTTTTTGACCGAACATTTGATAATCCACGGCACTTAGCTAAACTGGAATTGGAAGCTTTGTATACAACCAGGATATCAAATCTAAAGAAAAAGAGGTAAATAGAGAACAGACATTAGCTTGTCTTGTCCTCAGAAGTTTAGATCCCATCACACGTGAAAAGCTAGAAGATGTTATCAATTCTAAATAGTTTTGACTATTGCTCTCCGTGCAGATCAAAACATTTTCTAAAATGTGAAATATGCCAAGGCCCTCATATTATGGCAATGCATCCACAGCCAGTTTCAATACAGACTGATTCCAGCAACAAGCAGCACTTACCTATGCCAAAATGAATCTGAAACATCTTCTAATCTTCTTCTTTCTACATCTATTGCAAAACTAGACCCGAGCAGTCAAGCAAACTACATTACTGAAGACTTAGCACAGAAATAGCGATTGCCGAACTCTGGTGAAAGTCATAGAATTAGGGGGAGAGATTGCAACGATCCGTTCTATCGCCAGCATCAAATTCAAGCTTGATAATGCGGACCTATCATTTGTTAATATAAGGGCTCTGGTTGTTAAACGCGTTACAGGATCCCTTCCCAGTATGCCTAGTCATATCGCCTGGAAGAGCTCATTCGACAAGCCACTTGAGGATCCTTAATTCAATAAGCCTACCCACATAACGGTCTACCCAATAAATGCGATAAGTGGTTCTACCACCAGGACTGGAAAAAAAGGATGGACCCTTGCTTCAAAATACATATTCTTGTGGGTGGATTGTATCTGGAGACCCAGGTAGGAAATAAAACCTCAGTCTTCACCACCCTCTCGGAGTACGAGACATGCTTAATAGATTTCTGGGATATACCAGCACGCAAGTAGAACATTGATGAAGATGATAATTTATATTGTGCAAAACCTTTTCGTCGAGAAACCCTGTCGCACGAATAACGGTCGATATGACCGATATGATATGTCCCCATTTCCTGTTTCCCAACAACGAGATCAGACGGGCAACGCTTACTATACTCCATATATAAGTATCATTCGCAAAGATGTTATCACAACTAAATTGAGGAACGTTTTTAACCCCAGTGCACATCCAAGTAACGGTGTCTGTCTCAACCAGCTCATTTACCCAGGACCGAAACTCCAGTCCAATATATTCGATATCATCCATCAGAGTCGACAATACGAATTCATATTCACCAGCGACATGCAACAAATGTTCTGCCAATTTTTGATACCTGAATCAGATCGTAGTAGTGTTTAGAATAATCTGGAGGCCGAATAAAAATGAACCTTAAGGTGAATACTTCCTGAATACTGTGACATACGAGGTGGACTGTGCTCCGTGGCAAGAGCCATCAGAACGGTCCGTCAAATAGCTGAAGACAATGCCTTAGACCTGGAAAGTATTGATATCATCAGGAATTCTATTTACATGGACGATTTGATTCACTGAGCGGACAGTATCACTTAGTAGAGGGTCTAAATGGCTGCCTTGGGGAATACCGGATGAAGCTAAAAAACGGCTTGATAAACGGATCTGAACCTAAGTTTTCTAAATAAAAAGAACAGCGTGATAAAAAAATCCTCTTCAATTATTAGTTGTTTGCTTTCTGAAGCCAGATGAGCTCACTTTTATCACTGTTTATCTTTAGTCATTATTTTTACTTACTTACTTACTTAGGTGGCGCTACAGTTCGGGATGAACCTGGGCCTCAACAAAAATGCCTCTCCAGCCAGCTCGATCTTTGGCTAGCTGCCTCCAGTTTTGCACTCCTTGTTTGTGTATCCCTTTTTGTGGACAGCGGGTACTTCGTTTTGGCCTCATTGACTGCTAGTCCCATCTTAGCCTCTTCACTGCTAGCAAACGTTCCACTGACAGCTCGCCGAGTTCTGCCAATGATGTCTATGTCGTCAGCGTATGCTAGCAATTGCACAGACTTGAAAAAAATTGTGCCACTACAATTAAATTGCGAGTTTCTTATAATTTTTTCAAGTATGAAGCTGAAGAAATTGCACGATACCGCATCACCTTGTGGGAATCCTTTTTAGACGTCAAAAGCTTCTGTGAGGTCAGTACCAACCTTGACGGAGCAGCGAGAGTTCTTCATCGTCATCCTGCAAAGTCGGACGAGTTTGGTGGGAATGCCAAAACCTGACATGGCTCTGTATAACTCGTCTCTATAAATGCTATCGTACGCGGCCTTAAAATCGATAAAGAGGTGGTGGGTATCGATTTGGAATTCTTGGGTGGTTTCCAGGATCTGCCGTAGCGTGAACATTTGATCGATTGTGGAGTTTTCTGGTCTGAAACCACACTGATAGGGGCCAATCAGGTTGCTGACGAAAGGTTTCAGGCGTTCACATAGTACGGCAGAGAGGATCTTGTAGGCGATATTCAGGAGACTTATTCCTCTATAGTTGGCGCAGTTTAGAGGGTCTCCTTTCTTGTGGATCGGGCAAACGATGCTGAGGTTCCATTGATCAGGCATACTTTCTTCTGACCAAACTTTAGAGATCAGTTGGTGTATGCACTCCACCAGGTCATCTCCGGCCGCTTTAAAAAGTTCGGCGGGTAGTCCGTCGGGTCCAGCAGCTTTGTTGTTTTTGAGTTTAGATATTGCTATCCTTACTTCATTTTGGTCAGGTGGACGGAAGTTTTGTCTGTCATCATCCATGTTGAATGGTTCATTCTGCCTGACAGCGGGATTTTGGTCTTCGTCGCCGTTTAACAGTCTGCAGAAATGGTCCTTCCATGTACTCAGCACCGACTGTTACTCTACCACGAGGTTTCCATTCCTATCTCTACAGGCTTCTGTGCGGGTTTTTTTCCTTGGCACGTTCTTTTTACCTGTTGGTAAAACTTCTGCACGTTGTTCTTGGAATAGCATCTCTCAATATCTTCGATCGCGCGCTTCTCATGCTCTCTCTTTTTCGTTTGAAGAAGCCGGTGTTCTTTCCGTCTTTTCTGCTCGTAAAGCTCGCGAGCAGCTCTCGTCTTCTTTGCAGCGTCGCTTTATATGCCTCTTGTTTGGCTGCATGGGCCTGCCTGCATTCGTCATCAAACCAGAGGTATCGTGGTGATGGTCTGATGAAACCTAGCACATTAGTTGCCACATCTCTGAATGGCTTGTTGGCAGTGTTGCCACTGATCTTCGGCACTTGATGCTGGCGGTACTGGATTTCTTGAGAGGTTACGGGATATTCGATCGGCATAGGTTCTGGCGGTTTCTTGCGATTGCAGCTTTCCGACATCATACTTCCTCACAGTATTACTACGTTGTTGTAGAGTTCGGGTTATTCGCATTCTTACCTTTGCTGCAACAAGGTAGTGATCCGAGTCGATGTTAGCTGCTCGGAAAGTGCGAACATCCAAGATACTGGAGGCGTGTCTTGCATCGATCTCAACGTGATCAATCTGATTGGCGGTTCTTTGATCTGGGTGTCGCCAAGTCTCTTTGTGTATATCGAGATGAGGAAACCGTGTGCTTGCAATGGTGACGTTATGTGCCGCTGCGAAGTCAATTAGCCTAAGTCCGTTTTCAGACGTGGTGTCATGTAGGCTATGTTTTTCGACAGTCCTACCAAAGATTTCCTCTTTACCTATTTTGGCATTAAAATCGCCTAGTACGATCTTAACGTCGTCTTTAGGGCATTGCTCATAGAAGTCATCCTTGGTGGCGTCATCTTTGTCCTCTGTATGGGCATGAGCGCATATTAGGCTAATGTTGGCGAATTTAGCCTTGATACGGATTGTCACAAGTCGCTCCGCACCCAAATAAACGCTGTGGTCTTCTTCCACAATCACCGTACTACACGTCACAGTTTTTCATCCTCCTTTTGCACCGCCCATTCCATCGCACTTTCTGGATGGAAGTAATTCCTGCTCTGTAGCAGTCTAGGGAATCCGCTAGTTGTTTGGCTGCACGTGATCTGTTAAGAGTTCTAACATTCCAAGTGCAGATCCGAAGGTCGTTGTCCTTAATTCGTTTTTCCGGGTCGTCAACAGTAAATCCGTCCTTTTTCGAAGCTATTGGTCGCTTCGCATATTTTTCTTTTTTTCCGTGGCAGGGTTGTTAACCCCACGCACAACCCCCAACCTGGAGAGCCAGGTCCTTTTTTGGATTCCTTGGACAAAAGGAACCGGAGAATCCGGAGTCAGTAACCCACTTCGGGGATATGAGCGCTGCCGTTGGCCCATTAAGGGTTCATCCGCCACCATCTCTATTTCAATGCCCTGACTTGCATTGAATTTTGCAAATGACCTTATCTCCAAATACGTCGAAGTAGCTCATAAGGGCGTCTGCTTCGTTGACTGTTGAAGCCACCATTGGTCCAATTGGTCATTTTATTATTTTTAGATTTATTAAAAGTCCTACAAGATCTTTATATGATACTCCACTTTGCTGGCTATGATTTCCTGTGAAAGACTCTCTTTTGTCCAGTATTATTGTTCAACAGTATTGATCCTAACCTATGAACTCACTCTCTTTCTTGTCGAATATAACCTTCTCTTAAAAATTGCTCTGTGTTTTAAAATGTATGATTGTTTTTACCATTACCAAGTTTTCTTAACCTTCACACTTTAAATTCAAGTTCTCTTATTCAAACTTTGTGGAAAATCTTTTTGATGTCCAATAAACAAGCGACTGTCATTTGGTCTTAAATTATTGGACTGTCTGTTGCAGGATTGTCCTCTATTAAGATGGTTACTTTATTGGTAAGAAATTGCAACTACTTCATACCAGTTCTCCACTTCATCTACGAATTCAGGAAGTTGATTGAACGGGCCATTTTCTGAAAGTTTTTCTCGGAGTATTGGATGCATATCGATCTCTTCCCAACGAACTCATTCATTTTCTTGAAGGCATTGGGTCCTGGTTTAATTTTTTCAGCAAGGTGTTAGTGCATTGGAGTTCGGAGCTTCGGAGTAAACCATATGTTTGTTTTTCGTGACACAGTTATATATTATTAAAAAACCTTCAATCGGTATTTTGTAAGTTTCCCTAAGTTTCCCAAGTGGCAGAAAGTAAAACACAAAACTAGATTAAATTAAATTTAAGTTCAACTCAATTTCCTAAGGAAATATCAATCTTAACACTAAGTTTCCTAAGTTGATTTAAAAATTACTGTTTAAATTGAATTTTAAATGAACAACTTCCATTAAAAGTCGAACTTGAATTTATAAGTTGCCTGAAAATGTCTCCACGAATTCTCCAAGGACCCTGCTATGTTAATGGCAAAACCTTTAAATATCCACACTGGATTCTACTCCATTAAACTTTCGGTAGTTACTTTTTCGATTGGGACTTTTAATACAATAACCCCGCAGTATTTTATTTCATTCAGTGATCTCATTAGTTTAATGTTAAATTGACAAAGTTCTGTTCGGTAATGAATCCAAATTAGTATACACAGTTTGAAGAGAGTATATCTCACTATAGCCGACTTGCCGATAGTCCTTAGACTACATTTAAACATCACTTCTCCGTTGCCGAACCCCCAAACCCTCCGAAAAACCCCCTTTCGATACGGATGAAAGTATCCCCTCCGTCAGGGTTAATTATGCGGCAGGGTTCCGTTTGCCTTTAATGATTATATTGTTGCGCTTTGAACGTGATTAGCACGGAATGTAATTCAGGACATCGTTCGTGGGGCTGACGTTTGCATTCCGCCTCCTCGGTACTTATTTCTCCATTGTTTCGGGACATCTCCCCCCGAAGAATTTAATTCTAGACCGTTATGCTTTTTTCCAAGTAACATTTCGTGTTTGTAATTATTTTGTTTTAACTTCCCTTCAAAGTAACGCTGGCATGGAGTAGCTGCGACGCGGCGAGGGGGCAACCCCTAAAAACCAGGACTCTTTGCTTGCACGGATTTTCTCAAAGATTTTCAACGATAAGTCACGCTTGTGTGAGCCTGCGGTAAAGACGATAGGGTGGCACGTAGAGTGGTCGAAGACGCTCTTGTTGACGGGCTTTTCACAATGGAACCTTCAGTTGTCCTTTTTTTTCCTTTCTGAGAGTCACTTCTACGCCAGAGACGAAAACGACGACAATTTACATGAAACGTTTTTATCCGGCCGGCAATGGATGCTTTTCCCTTCTGATTTGTGAACTTAGATTGATCCTGCGTGTTTCCCCAAAGGCATCCTGACAACTGGTGTCGAAACAAATGTATAAGGATAATTGAGGAGTACTACAGTTGGCGAGGGAGGACGGGGTGAAGAAGAAATTTAAATAAATGTTTGAATCCCAGGAACTCACTACAAAGTCGTGGTGTAATAAAATGAGTAAACGAGGGAAGGGAGCATACACAAAGTAAAAAGGACGACACTTGGAAAAAGATGAATAATTAGGAGACGAATTTAAGTGGCAAATTTTATTTGCACGGACATTTTTTCTTATTCATCTTCTTTCTGGTCCTTGTCGTTCTTCTTATAATTTTTTTTTTTATTTTTTATCATGAAAAGAGACATTTTTTTCCATTGTCAACTTTGGTCGGTCGTCGGTGGGATTGGAATTCGGATTCAAGCTAAGTACCGATACTGTAAAGAAGGAAGTGCTCTTGCTGTTAAACTTTTTGGAAAACGGAAGGACTTCGAGGTAATAAAACGGTGGCAATAAAACAATCCTTGAGTTCGGCTTCCAAAAAAAAAAAAAAAATACGAACGAGATAAATCTATCGCAATAATTTATGTTTATTTACTTTTGTAATTTATGACCCCTAGAGGGCAGGCATAATAACACAGTGCGCTACTACACAAGTTCTGATGATGACGACGACGGACGAACCATCAAAAGCCTACTGGAGTTGGCCAGTTGGATTGGTGGCAGAGTAAGTTGGCCAATGGATCGTTTTTTGTAAGCACTTAAGGGGCATTGAGGTAATGAAATAAAAATGTTAATGTTTCAATATTTTTCAAAAGTTGTTAATGGAATAAGTGGCTGTGGTTGAACGGGAGCTATAAGGAATAACTTGCACAAGGATTTAGGTTTGGTTTCTGGTACTTTGTTTGGATTCGGATCATGGGGTAGGTTTTTTTTTTATTGAAAATAATTTGGAAGGTGTTATTGATGTCAGCTCATTATTCTGGCAATTTAAATCCAATGAGTTTGTTAACTTACATTCAATATCTTTATTAGGCGTTAAAGGGAGTATAAAGTTGTTTACCAGACACGGAAATACCGGCACTTTTCAACTTAGTAAAAAGCTGAAAAATGAATTTCTCTTCAAGTCAAGGAGTTTGATAACTTATATTTTTTTCCCAGAGGTATGTCCTAAGGAATGTATTTTCAACCTTTACATTGGTATAATCTTGTTATGTAGAGGAACTATGTTCTGCTTTGTGAGATAGATGATGTATTACCCTGTAAGTCCAGCTATTAGATCCATGTACCAGAAATTTCTTAAAAAAAATAACTGTGCCTCAAGGAGCGGATTGAAAAGTCGCGTGTCAGAAAATACTTATTTTTACTCAAACTTTCACAAGCCTATTCGACGTTTGTCGACTTAAAACTACATGTCGACTGGACAACAAATATTTGTTTGTCTCAATTTTTCAAAAATCCAATTTTACCTTCTTTTAGTTTTTTTCGGGATTATGAGCATTGGTCTCATAGGCTTTGTTTTATGCTTAAATGAAAGGAAATTAGATTTGTTATATCTTTCTTCGTAATGATTTTTTTTTTTTTTGCTTTTGCCAATATTTAGATCCAGACGGCAGCAAAACTAGAAATTATCAATTTTCAGTAAAAATGAATCATTTTTAAAGAGCCATAGCCTGGTTTGTATTCGCGTGCTGCGGAGCGAGCAAAAGTTGCTGCAAATTTGGATTAATACTTCCCTAACTGGTCCATACACTTCCTTACTTGCTAAGGGGGCGCTACAGTTCGGGACGAACCTGGGCCTTAACCAACGTGCCTCTCCAGCCAGCCCGATCTTTGGCTAGCTGCCTCCAGTTTCGCACTCCAAGTTGGTTGAGGTCATCCTCCACTTAAGCGCGCCACATAAGGTGAGGTCTTCCTTGAGTGCGTCTACTCTCTGGGATGGAATCGAAAATCCTATGAGTCGGAGCATAGTTTTCCATTCGCTCTACATGACCTAGCCATCTTAAACGTGATATGCGTATTTTTTCAAAAGGTACTTCGTTTTGGCCTCATTGACTGCTAGTCCCATCTTAGCCGCTTCAGCTTCAATGTTAGCAAACGCTCCAGTGACAGCTCGCCGAGTTCTGCCAATGATGATAAAACTGGTCCAAACAACACACCAAAATTTCAGAACTACATCAAGTTTTGCGATTTAAGCCTTTTTGAGTGTCGATTTCTACTGGAAAAATGCTATCGTAATCGGCTTTAAAATCATCTTTTCGTCCCTAATTGCGCACTCCGAGCAGTCAAATATTCGACTCTAGGTGGTCGCTCAAATAAAGATGAGGTTTAACTCATCTTCGAACTCTCTGACTCTCTGACTCTCTGATGACTTATTTGAATAGCATCGCCTTGGTTCGTGTTGATAGGGCTTTCATACTGTATTGCTTACTTAGCCCCAACAAAGAGGACTTAATAAGAGTTAAATTGAATATATGTTAAATTTCTGCCCTGATGTTCTTTCCTGTGTTTAAGTTTAGTTTAAGTTATACTTATCAATTGTCTAGTTCTGACCAAGTCGGTGGTGGGATTGGAAATTTCTAGATGAAAGTATCGTCTTGACCTTGATTATAATTGCCTTGGTAAGGATATATTGTTTCGTCAGAAAACGTCTTAAAACGTTCAAATAAATTGCTGGACAGGATCTCATAGGCAATGTTTAAGAGTCTAATCTCTCTAAAGTTGGCCCAAAATTGTTCATCTTATATTTTGTGGGTTGGAGCATATAGTTCTGAAGTACCATTCATCGAGCATATACATGGCCAGGCTTGTCTAAAAATTCCGCTTATAACTCATCGGGACCAGCTGCTTTCTGCATTTTAATTCTGGTGGATGAAATTCTTGGTTAACATCTAGATTGATTGGTCCAGGTCAATCATCGACCTTAATTGGCCGTCAATTCCATTAAACGACTGGTTGAAGTAGTCCCTTTAGATGGTTAAAATCAGCTGCTTTTCTAATACAAAGTTTCTATTCTTTACTGTGCAAGTCCCAAAACATTTAGTAACATCAGATGTTGACTGTTTCACTCTCCTATAGAAGTTTCGCATTTTTTTCAGTTAAAATATTTCTGCTTCTTCACGACTTCACCTTGTTGGCTTCTCATCCTTCCTTCACTCAACGTAGAGATTATAAAATACTTCTGTTTTCTTGTGAAGACAAACTTAGTATTTAAACCAACTAATATGATCTTTACTGGCACCCTGATTCATTTTCGGTCTTAAAAATATATCGCCGTACTAAATTACCATTATTTAACTATATTTTAAACGACTCATGAGCGCGACACAGCAGCTTGATTACTTTAAATTATCACAACCGGCCGGCGGAATGGTTCACAGTCAACTGAGTACATCTAAATAAGATGTGGTGTGCATAATGCATTTGTACCTAGTGAAACAAATATTTCTAGTTCGTTGTTCCGGTTCCTTATGTTTATCGAGTTGTGTGCATTCTGTGCAGTCGAAGTATATATGATGTATATATGATATATTATGGGTTATATTTTTGGTAGCCGTAGGTACTGCATAAATATTTTCTGAAATGAATCCAAAGATTTTGATTACATTTCACATTAAACGCAGAAAATTTTGTTTGCTATTTTTTAATAAACGTCATAAATTCACAGTTACTTAAATTATTTAATTAAAATTCACATCAAATAAATTGTAATACCTTTAATTTTAATTACTTCCAAGCTCCCAGATAGCAAGTACCTATGATCAAGTCATTCATCTGATTTATTTATCCACGCTGAAAAAATCACATAATATAAATTCTCTTTTAACATAATAAAAATTATAAATTACTTTTTTTCATCCAATAATATATTTTTATTTTTGTATTTATAAAAAAAAATGAAAAAAAGTAAAATCAAATTTTCCACATTAAAGTCACTGGACTACTACAAATTAAAATAAGTTAATTAGCAGTTTTATTATTAACATTTGTAAAAACATGCCATAAGTGAAATAAAAAAACTTTATAATAATATCTATACATATCCCAATGAATCCTAAAGGATTATAGTCGACATTAAAAAAAAACCTTAATGCATACAAAAATAACCTTTGGAATTGGATTAACGGTAATCTGGTTTTAACGAGATAAACAGAAAAAAAGAGAAATTAACATCGCTGTAGTGGAACTAAAAAAAATTAAAAAAATATCACTAAAAAAGGTTAAAAAACAATTATTTTTTATTTAAAATAATTGCTCGCGGCTTCGGATTTTTTTGTTGCAGTATCCTTTTTTATTCGTATCCGAACCACTTTCCCAGTCCATTTACCCACAACAGGTGTCAATTTGCATCCAATTCAACAACAAAGGGTAGAGGGTTAATTGTGTATAGATAATTGTCCTAAGGGGAGGTGATTGAGATACAAAGATACAAATAAAACTAAACGGTTTCTTTAAAGTGTTTTTGAGCTAAATATGTTTGTTTTTGTATCTTTTGTGCGAATTTGATGGGTTAAATCGGTTTATTGCCTGAACATGGACATTTAACCTTTCGAGATTTATTTTTAGAATTTTTTTCTAAGGTAATTAGGGATTCGAACTATGCTGCAAGTGACGTTCCAGTCAGTCAATAACATGAACATATTCATGCAAACATGGGCCTCAAAGTTGAGAGTCTATCCCAATAGTGATGGCTACTTTGGGAATAGTCCTTGTAACCGACAATGCTGGAGGCCTGGATATCTGAATTCTGAACTTTATTAAATTCTTGTTGACAGCGCCACAAAAACTAAACTTGCCTCATATGTCCTTGCACAGGCAACAATGTCCTGCGCACACATTTAAGCATACTTGAGTGACATAGAAAAACGGACAAACAAAATGTTGTGTTCATTGGTACATGATAGAGCTTCCTTTCGGGGGTCAGGGATTTTGATAAACGTTTTTTCATAATAGAGTCCACAGTTTGGGGGCTTAATTTCGTTTCAGGACAATAGCCTGCTTCTGCATTGATATAGTTGTCTCCTACCAACTCTGTATAGGCCATAACTGCCACAAACCTTTTTCTGACAGACAGAATGTATGGCATTCAACTTATGTATGTATTTATACACCGACAATCATCGCCAGGACATCTCTGTTTTGCTCTTGTATTTGTTTTTTCTAATCTCCTTTTTTATTGTACTTTACTAATTCGAGAGTTTGAAGTGGAGCACATCATGATGTGATGTTATTGTTAGTTGATCCTTTTGTCTGGATCTGGATAGGTATAAGCTATTGAATGTCAAGTCCATAAGTTTTGTGTTTATATAAGGGGATAGGATATCAAGGACCAAGTTGTTTCTCTGCATGTTTTATATGCATTGAATTTTAACTCTTTGATGTCGGGTGGGTGTGTTGTGTGTGTAAAATGATTTCAAGAAAAGGACCATTAATGTCAGAAACTTTTGAGAAAATTGTCTCCAAGTTCAAAACTGTCAAGGGTGTTGGTTGTCATTTCAAGTGTGTGCTATGATATTAGTTCTATTATTGGTTTAACTATAAAGTTTTAGGGAACATAAAAGGAGTTCGCTTATAAAATTTCCTGTGAAACTGAAGACAGACTTATTGTATGGCAGGTTGGGTATTTATATATAAAATTAAGTTAAAGTTTTATTTAGTTATTGTATTTTTTAACAGAAAGTAAGATATTTCCAAATTTTGGATTGGAATTCGTTCAAACAGATGAAGGGAGGTTTTATAAATTAAGTTTTCTTAATTGTTGTCGGGAAAGAGGGAACATAGAGTTCTAAGAAAAAGGCGTTCATCCCAAATCAGTTGCGTTTCTTTAAATAAGAACTTAATGCCTTTCTTCACATTAAGGCTTCCTTTGACAGTACCGGCTATAACTCTATAGGCAGGGATGTTAGGAATAAAAGAATTGTATACTAAACCAGAAACTGAATCAGGGGCATGTGGAAGAGTTTTCTAGTTTTCGTTTAAACTCAGCGCTGGTTTTGTTCTCAGTATCTTTTAACCATCTGATAAAAATTTCTAAACTTATTCCTGCTGTAAGAGGGTCAATTTCTTCAAATGCACGCTCCTCCTGTTGTGAATCTTTTGGCATTCCTCAAAGGCTTTTTGAATTATATTTTAAGGGCTAAAAATAATGTCATAGGTATAACCGTTAGGGAAAAACTTATTTTTCTGAAAAACAAATCCAACGATTTTTATGAAAATTATTGAGAATTTTTTTGTAGGTATTTGCTATCATTTTATTAAAATCCAATTTAACGGAAAAAGTCTATTCAGTATTATCGACTTTCTCGGTAATGGCTCATTGGATTTCTATCAAATCTAATCTTTGTAAAGATCTAAATAGCCAAATTAATTTCTCTTCGTGAGTGTTGAGCAATGGGAAGTACGTAGGTGCGTACAATAATTTACCCTGCAGAAAAGTCAGTTAGTCTGAATCCGTTATTGCAAGTGGTGTTGTGCAATCTGTGTTTTCCGAAGAAGCCAAGGACTATAATAAAGAGACTTTTACAGTTGTATTCTTCGGTGTTAACTGTTTCTTATCTTGTTGGTACATTTAACTTGTTTGCAGTTCATTGCTTTTTCGAATACCTTCGTTTTTCAACAAACACTATATTAGCTAGTGAAATCAGGTATAATTTTCCTTGTTTCGTCATCACCTTCACATTTTCCATGATTTCCTGCAACTTAATAATGAGAACCGTTAGCCGTGGGTTGGTCTAGCTCAGCCGCTTAGCTCTGTAGTTGTCACCTGTAAAAAATTTAGTGGTTATCAATAGTAAACGAATCTCCTGAGCATTTCTTTCTTCTTTGAGTGTTTTTTTTTTTTAGTTGCTAATAAAGATTTTTCACCTAGCTGTTTCTTTCAGCGCTTGGTAAGTCCTCGAAAAATCTTCTAAATTTTGTTTATCCTCTAACTATCAACCAAATGGACTTTCTTTTTAAGGTTATCTCTTATTAGTTATTCTTGTATCGCTCTTGATATCTCCAAGACATTTGATAGAGTATCGATGGTACTCTTGTTCGCTGGATTAAAAGCTATCTTCTGGACCGTTCAATACAAGTTGTATTGGATGGATTCAAGTCTGAGGCCCACAAAATAAATGCTGATGTGCCCCAGGGTTCCGTTCTGTCTACGATTCTTTTCCTCATTTTTATAAATGATCTTCTGTCTGTTACTTCTAATCCACTTAACTGTTTTGCTGACGACTCTACCCTCAGCTTTTCATATTCGTTCGATAATTCTCGTCCTTCGCCTTCGGACGTACAATTGCAACGGTACCGTATGTCAAGCTCTTTAAACTCCGATTTATACAACATTGTCAAATGGGGTAATAGGAATCGTGTAGAGCTTAATTCGTCGAAAACTCAATGCTGTCTTCTGTCTTTAAAGCTAAACATACCCCCAATGCCATTGTCCATGTATGGCACTTGCATCGAAGAAACCGAAAAGCTCTCAATACTCGGCATGTGTGTCAACGACGACCTCCGTTGGAACGATCATATATTTGAGATCGCTAAGAATGCTGCTAAGTGCTTAGGATTTCTGTATCGGTGTAAGAAGTATTTTTCCCCATCTGATCTGGCTACAATTTATAAAGCGTTTATACGTCTCAAGCATCGCTTCAGCTGCTCGATAGAATACAAAACAGAGCGGTAAGATTGATAGAAAATAGAGCTGCCGCTGAAACAATTGCTCCTATCGAACACCGACGCAATGTGTCCTGCCTTTCCTTATTTTACCGTTTCTTTCATAAAAAAATGTTCACTTGAGGTAGCCAGCTGCATTCTTCCCCTTAAAAGTTTCGCCCGTAATACTCGTCTTGCTAGGAATGCTCATCAGTTCACCCTTGAGCGCAATTTCGGACGTACCGTGAAATATAGGGATTCTTTTTTTAGCCGAACAACACGAATTTGGAATAGTTTACCCGGCTGGATTTTCCCTTGCCGTTTTGATCTGCTAACATTCAAAACAAATGTTAATCGGCACCTCCCTCTCTCCCCTCCCTATCTTCGTAATGCCCGCGCAGTGTGTTCTACATTAAAAAGGAAACAAATAGTCCCTTGTGTGCGCGTTAATTCTAAAAAAAATCGCTTAAGCACAACGGACGACTTCGTTCTTCTTGCAACATTCGTACCCATTTCAAAGTTTTTCTTTACATTTTTTTTTCAATTATTATTAACGAACACTTTGACGAAGCATTACAAGCTCAAAGTCGAGGGCCTGGTAGAGCGCTTTTAGATATATTTTACTACGATCCGAAAACAATAGGTACAGTTAATCTGAAACTGCCTATATATACAAAAGTATCTATTTTGCCCAGCCCTAGATGAGACAAAAATTTCAATAACACAGAATCCTTGAATCCGTTTCATTAAAATAAAAATACATTGTTAAAAGAATACCTTCAAAGCATTTTTGTCTATAAAAATTCTGAGAGCTACCTGCTGCTCAACATGAATCAGTGTCAAACGGAAAATGTAATTTCCGAAAGTTCATACCTAATTTACCAAATACTTGACAAAATTAACCAAAAGAATCTTCCCTCTTGAAACTTCCAAGGCTGGCAGAGCATCAAAACCTTTATGAAGAAAACAAAAAAAAATCTTTCAAGTTACTATTAACAAATCAGGATTTAATGTCGGCAGAGGTAAGTATAACACACGACATCACATGGACCCCTTGAAACATTGAAATATTCCCAGAAAGTCCTTAAACTTTTTAACACACCCACACACACACACTCATTCAATATTATGCTCTTCCATTCAGATTGAACCTTGAAAAGTTTTCTGTCGCAAATTACAAGTCCTTCTGATGCTCGTTCTGGGTGCCGTAGGACTTCATGTTATTTTTTTTTTTTTAAACAGATACAGATACTAATATATAGCAAAATGTCGTCACATCCGATTCCGAGTAACCATATCCGAACGCAGAAAACACATTTATACGCTCTAAATACCAAGTCCTTGGCAGAGTGTAGCTGGTAAAAATAAAACATTAGGTGGCGTTGGAGGTTGGATTCACATGATGCGAAACAGGTGCTTCGCTTGGAAACTCGAGTGGTTCGCTGGTTGCTTGAACGAATTTCCGTTCGACAGCCACAGACAGCATTTTATGCGTATGACATGTACTTCCAGCCACATGCAGCAGCACCAGCTTTCACTCCACTCATTCACCTGACGTTTCAATTTAATGGTTCGTCAGCACATTTATTTTTTATGGGATTTAATAAAGTACCACCCTCTTTACAGATACTGTATATAGATACATGCATGAGATGTAAGTATAATCAAAAAGTAAAAATAAAAAGTCGATCTCAATGGAAGTAAAGATTGCATGTCGACCAAATAATATTGTTCAACAATCACAAACTTAAAAAAAAAAAAAACAAAGTTGCTAAGAGGATTAGTGAGGACTTAAGATGGATATTTTTTTCTTTGTTTTGCATTTGCATTTTGCATTTGTATTTCCACTGACACCAACTAGTGGGGGAGTATATCATGACACTTTCAATGAATCAAAAAAGTCAATTAAGCCACACAAATTTTATTTTTACGTTGTTTTATTATTTCAAAGAACTTAACTGTATTATAAAACACCTGCGTTCTAACAATAAAACTGATTAAAAAACCAGCAAACCTTGCGTAGTATCAAGCACAGCACCAATCACAGCATCAAGCCCAGTATCAAGAACAACATCAAGCAGGACGTCAAGTACAGCAGAAACAACTCAGCATGAATCACAGTGAAACAATACCCTAAACAAGGAAATGTCCTTGGATTCGGCAGGCTACCCATTGCACAATTGCCAAAAAAAGGGCACAGCTGGGTCGCACGTACTTGCACTTATATGCATAATTACATTGAAAGGCAAGAACTTTGACAAAAACTAATAACATTTACGTTGAAAATAGCACAGTTTGAACTTATAAAAACTATCAAAACCAAAAAACTTGACGGTTTTTAGTAAAAATTAAATTAATTAATTAAAATTAATTTTTAGTAAAAAGAAATTAAATTAATTTCTCGTCGTGCACAAGGAAAGACTTTCGCAGACTTTAATTTGGAGAATTATGCTTTGGGACTTAGCCTTACAACCGTACAAGATTCAACTGACTCAGGAGCTTAAACTTCATGACCCTAGCCAAAGCCATTTGGACCGAAAAGAGGACTACAATTTTGTGTGTTACAAATATCTTTAGCGAAGAGATGCATTTTTTACATAAATGGTTGTGTTAACAAATAAAATTGCCATATGTGGGATGAAACCAATCCACACAAAGTCACCAGATCACAATGAATCCCTTAAAAGTTGCCCTTTGTTGTGGCTTTTGGACCAGTGGCGGTGTTCAATTTCGAATATGACGATTGTGAAGCGGTCACCGTGAATGGCGATGATAAACATTTGCTTATGGCTGAAATTCATAATCGTTACAGTTTATACAAAAAAAATGGTCCACCTTGTACAGGGTGTCCGCCGCGAAGGTATACTACTTTCTTTGTTTATAATTTTTGATTAAATAAAAAAGAATGAATCTTATATTGATAAGTGTTTTATTTAATGTCGGCAATTATGTATGGAATACAATATCAGGTAAATGTTCGTCTTTGTTAGTCTCAGAAATGCGAGCCCTTTTTAACACATTTTTCATTACATTCTCACACATTTCACGCAGTTTTTCATTAATTTCATCACGAATATTTTGTTTGAGTTGCTCAAGTTTTTCTGGTTTGTTTGCATAAACCTTGCTTTTTAGATATCCCCACAAAAAGAAGTCCGGAGCAGGTAAATCAGGCAACCGTGGAGGCCAATCAACATCACCATTTCTTGAAATAACTTGTTGTGGAAAGAGGTCTCGCATTAATTCCATTGTAATTCTGGTTGTATGCGATTTGGCAGTGACTTGTTGATACCACATGTTTATCAAGCCCAACTGCATGTGGCGTTAAAAAGTTTTCATTCATATCACGATATAGCTCCACATTCACAGTTACCGTTACGCCGTTTTCATTTTCAAAGAAGTAAGGTCCAATGATTCCTCCTGACCAAACTGCACACCAGACTGTAACTTTTAATGGATGCAAAGGTGACTGATGAATAAATTGAGGGTTTTCCATTGCCCAGAACCGACTATTCTGTTTATTCACATCTCCATTCAAATTAAAATGTGCCTCGTCACTCATTATGATTTTTTCATGAAAATCGGGGTTGTCTAGCTAGCTAGCTGTAACATCCTATTGGCATATGTACGGAGGCATAAATGGTCTTGTGGAAGAAGCTCTTGTGTCAACTGAATCTTAAATGAAAACTAATGGAAATCCTTGTGCAAAATTGTGGCCAAAGTTGTTCTTTGAAGACCAAGCTCCTGAGCACAGCGTCGAATTGAGTTTGATGGATTGTTTTCAACACTTCCTTGAGCAGCAGTAATGTTTTCAGGCGACCTTGCAGTACATTGTGATCCAGGCATGCCTGGGCCTATCACCTACGGACCCTTTTTCTTCGAAATCATTTACTGCACGATAAATAGTGCGTTTTGTTGGCACGTTGTTTCTCCCAAAAATTTCACGTAACTTTCTCATCGTCACAGTAATCGATGATTGATTTTGATAAAATCTTTTAACGATTAAAACACGTTGGTATTTTCCCTTCATAAATTTGCCACGTGTCTTCTTCACGACTGCCAAATATGAACTATCAAGACTAATGTTTACCAAAATGGCGGAAAAACAAAGTATTTCACGAGCTCGCCGTTTTCTGCGAAGTTAAATTAATGTTGCCAAGGCAAAAGGCATATTTGTTCCGCCAAAGTCGAAATTATCAAGACCGACTTCATGTTAAAAGTTCGTGGAGGCTATAGAAGCTTAATCATGCAACCATACAACATTATCTTTTATATCTACACGACTTGGCCAACTTTCTACGTGTAAGACCATTTTTAGCATTTCACCAGATATCCAATAATCCGGATGGCATCCCAAGTTTTTAAGAGGCTATTGGCTATTGGCGGGTCCGTTGGCACCAATAGTCTGCATCGCTAATGTAAAATTTTCCATAGAGATAAGTAGAAAAAAAAGTACGTATATAAACGTATATAAATACGTCATATTGACAGCAATTCAGTTGTATTCATCTTTATCGTTTAGTACATGCTACGTATACATACAATAAATGTATATAATTGGATATCAAACGCTTTGTAATAAATAGATTTTTTGATGTTTAATATACGTATATTAAACGCTCATTGAATTACTTCAGATCTGAGAATCGAAATCGTAAGATAATTAACAAATATCATATGTATATGAGATGTACAATATTCCACTGAGACATTGTAAAAAAATAACACGTACAATATACGTAATAAATACGTCATGTTGACTCAAATGCAGTCGTATTCATCTCTATCGGTTAGTACATGTTTTGTATGCATACAATAAACTTATATAGTTCGATGTCAAATGTTTATTTTATAATATACGTAAATTATACATATACAAAATTCTTTTAATATATCAATTAAATAGAACTAAAATATCCATTCAGTATATATGGAGTTATATAACAGGTACCGTTATTTTTAGGCCCTAAAAGACGAATGAAATTCGGGCATTACGTTTCAAACAAGAAGTTATTAGATGCTTCGGGTGTGTACATAATCGACAGTTAAATTTTAAGCCTTATGAGAAATTTTTTGCCGGTCAACAGATGTTGCGTAGAACAAACTTATTTCAGGATTGTTCTATCCAAACTCTGACTATGTCATAAATACTTTAAAAATAAGAATCAAAGCACCTGAAGCATTACTCTTCTTGGAATCACATGGCTATCTATCAAACCTTATAAATGTACCGATTGTAAACAATGTTGCCAGGCGGGCAACTGATAAAACAATGTTCCGAGTAGCTTGGAGTATGGCTATGCAATCAATCCTGAAATAGATGTTCATAATTTTGAATACTCAATCAAGATAAATATTGGGGTCATGAATGGGCTTAAGCTAGCACTAACCAATTGAAAAAAACATTTTTAGCTGTTTAATTTGTTTTGTAACTCTGCTTAAAACTGTTTTCCTTTAAATTCTTTGATCCAACCCTTAACCTTCTTTCATTGATGAATGCTTTCGTAGGTTTTAAGCAAGATTCAGTTCAGCAACGTTGAAACAAATTCCGAGCTTCCAAACTTACTTACTAAGGTGGCGCTACAGTTCGGATCAAACCTGGGCCTCAACCAACATGCCTCTCCAGCCAACTCGGTCTTTGGCTAGCTGCCTCCAGTTTTGCAGTCCAAGTTGGTTCAGGTCGTCCTCCACTTGAGCGCGCCACCTAAGGCGAGGTCTTCCTTGACTGCGTCTACCCTCTGGGATGGAATCGAAGATCCTGCGGGCCGGAGCATTGTTGTCCATTCGCTCTACATGACCTAGGCGTCTTAAACGTGATATGCGTATTTTTTTGACCAAGTCAATGTCGCTGTACAGCTCGTATAGTTCTTGGTGGAACCTTCTCCTCCAAAGCCCGTTGACTCAGATAGGGCTTAAAATCCTCCGAAGAATCTTACGCTCGAAACGACTAAGGATATCTTCATCCGCTTTAGATAGAGTCCATGCCTCGGCGCCATAGAGCAGGACTGGGATGATTAGGGTCTGATACAGAGTCTCGTTTGTCTTTCGAGAGAGGGCTTTGCTACTCAATTGCCTTCCTAGCCCATAGAAACAGCGATTGGCAAGTGTAATTCTTTACTTTATTTCTGACGAGATGTTGTTGTCAGATGTTATAGCGGATCCGAGTTACACAAAGTCCCTAACTACCTCAAAGTTGTACCTGTCTATTGTGATGTTTTGTCCAATCCGCAGGTATTGTGTGTCCCTTTTTGTGGACAGCAGGTACTTCGTTTTGGCCTCATTCACTGCTAGTCCCATCTAAGCCGCTTCAGCTTCAATGATAGCAAACGTTCCACTGACAGCTCGCCGAGTTCTGCCAATGATGTTCATGTCGTCAGCGTATGCTAGCAATTGCACAGACTTGAAAAAAATTGTCCCACTGTGACCAAACTGTAGAGATGAGTTGGTGTATGCACTCCACCAGGTAATCTCCGGCCGCTTTAAAAAGTTCGGCGGGTAGTCCGTCGGGTCCAGCAGCTTCGTTGTTTTTGAGTTTAGATATTGCTATCCTTACTTCATTTTGGTCAGGTGGACGGAAGTTTTGTCTGTCATCATCCATGTTGAATGGTTCATTCTGCCTGACAGCGGGATTTTGGTCTTCATCGCCATTTAACAATCTGCAGAAATGGTCCTTCCATGTACTCAGCACTGACTGTGACTCTACTACGAGGTTTCCATTCCTATCTCTACAGGATTCTGTGCGGTTTTTTTTTCCTTGGCACGTTCTTTTTACCTCTTGGTAAAACTTCTGCACGTTGTTCTTGGAGTAGCATCTCTCAATATCTTCGATCGCGCGCTTCTCATGCTCTCTCTTTTTCGTTTGGAGAAGCCGGTGTTCTTCCCGTCTTTTCTGCTCGTAAAGCTCGCGAGCAGCTCTCGTCTTCTTTGCAGCGTCGCTTTATATGCCTCTTGTTTGGCTGCATGGGCCTGCCTGCATTCGTCATCAAACCAGAGGTATCGTGGTGATGGTCTGATGAAACCTAGCACATTAGTTGCCACATCTCTGAATGGCTTGTTGGCAGTGTTGCCACTGATCTTCGGCACTTGATGCTGGCGGTACTGGATTTCTTGAGAGGTTACGGGATATTCGATCGGCATAGGTTCTGGCGGTTTCTTGCGATTGCAGCTTTCCGACGTCATACTTCCTCATAGTATTACTACGTTGTTGTAGAGTTCGGGTTATTCGCATTCTTACCTTTGCTGCAACAAGGTAGTGATCCGAGTCGATGTTAGCTGCTCGGAAGGTGCGAACATCCAAGATACTGGAGGCGTGTCTTGCATCGATCTCAACGTGATCAATCTGATTGGCGGTTCTTTGATCTGGGTGTCGCCAAGTCCCTTTGTGTATATCGAGATGAGGAAACCGTGTGCTTGCAATGGTGACGTTATGTGCCGCTGCGAAGTCAATTAGCCTAAGTCCGTTTTCAGACGTTGTGTCTGAAAACGGACTTAGGCTTTTGTGAGCTTCCAAAACCAACTTTAAAAACTTCTGCTAAAAAATAAATGTCAACAACAGAATTACTGGCTTTTTACGATTTTTTGTTCAATTTCATTGAAATCATAATTCAAAAAACACATTCTTATAAATGTAAATGTATGTATTCTGTTTATCCTTAAAGAAAATTGTGTTTGGCATAATATTTCACTGAGGTACTGCAGACAGCAGTTTCTTGGATCGCGTGCTACGTGGCCGTTCCTTTCCAAAATTCAGATAATATTGTCATAGTAGTAAACAAAACAATAACAACATACCTATATACACAAACATATACATACATTCATGAATATAGTAATATTATAAGGATATACAATGACGACAGAAAAACAAGCAAATACAGCCTTACTGCGTCAAGAAAATGAGTCTCTAAATGAATGAATCAGATGATAAAAAGGACGATGCCATGAAAGACTAAAAGACTAAAGCATAACTGGTATCCATGCTATGGCAGTCTGGTTAGCTTTATGTGTTGTCGTCTGTGGAAGCAAGGTCCTTATCGTCGTCGCGATATGTGAGCTCAAAGTACGAGACAAAATTCTTATTGTGAATTTTGAGTTTTTAAGGATGTCTTTTTTCTATTTTTTTTTTTTTTTTTTTTTGTACTATCGACTGAAGTTTGTACTTGAACTCCCCCGAGGGAATAAAACAGAATCCAGAAACACATAGTACCTTCAACCTTAAAACATCTATATAGAAACACCCATATACACTATACACACACTCATAAATATATGTATGTTTGTTATTTAAATTTCAAAGGAAAAAACGGATACAATGGTTTTGTACCTAGTTTTGTTGAAAAATGGTTAGACGGTGCGTTAAAAAAAATGTAATGTTTAGTCCTTTTGTTAGGAAGGCAACAATTGGTGATTTTTTTAGTGAAATTGGAAAATGTTTCATTCGTGTGTTCTTGGCGCACAGACAATAGAGAATGCTGCTTACATGTTTAGCCACAGAAATAAATATACCCGGAACGGCCATGGAAAATCCTTTATACCTTTTTTTATGGATGCAGTATATTTATATAACAAAAGTCCATGTTCTTACTTTATTTTTTTGGTCTGGAGGAAAAAGCTTCACAATGGAATGAATATTGAGAGTTTTCACTTTGTTTACTAAAATTTTAGAAATCATTAAGTTGTTACTAAACTTCTCATTTAAAAGTAATGTTTATTGTATTTATTCTGTGATAGTTTCAATTTGAACAGGTTGGAGATATTTGAAGCATAAATCATTTTATACGATGATACCTGTAAATGTATTGGATTCTCAATTAAGAACACAAAGCTTTCTTTCTAAATCCTTTTCATGGCTCATAAGAATCCTCATTAAAAAACACATATTTGTATTTCCTTCTGTTGTATCATTGCCTTCCTTCCTTCTGATAAAATTTCCTCTGCATTTCATAATTACTACTAAAATAACTCCTTTGGAATTTAAAACCCCAAAAATCCTTTACATGTTACACACACATATAATGCCTTCGAGTCAAATGCTCTATGTTAAACCGCTTCCTTAAGTCATAATTTACATGCTCAATGCAGCTAACATAAATGAAAAACCAACTAACTTCATTCGTCATGCACCCAAAAACCAACACAAGGCACCAGATTTGTTGCCTCCAGAATGCTGGCAAGAGCACACATTTCCTATTCCATTTTCATCTCATCGCTCAGTGTAACAAGTTCGCCTTGAAGGTAGTTGCCATCTGTGACCTTGTTCCATTCGGGCTTACAAGATGCAAACACGCATACAAAACTTTACAAATGTCTTCTTATTTCTATTTTCCTTCATTTTTCTTCTTGTTTTTTGTTGTTGCTTTGTCGTCCGAAACAATAGGAGAATCCTAACTGTAGTTAGATGTAGGAAATGTATACAAAAAAAAAAAACACTCATACGCCACAGTATACAAAAAGGATTAAGAAAATGCAGTCGTGCATAAACAAGGAAACAACATTGTGTCGCCTTACAAGGTTCTATATTGCGGACTAGAAATTAAAATCGTGATCCAGGGATGTATTTGTCGTGTTTGAATGCCTCCAGGGCCACATTTTCAAGGACTCTTCCAAGCACCTTTTCTTTTCGACTTAGTTACTTGGATTGTCGTTTTTTTTACTACGGAATTAATGTGTTTGTGAACACATTCTTATTCCTTTTATTTTGACGGAAAATGTCAAAGTTTTCCATTTAATAGCATTAAGAGTTCAACACCAAGTACCGAACCTGTCAATATCAATAGAAGAATATTATAATTAGCTGATTCTGGCTATGTTTCATAATATCTGACTTAAGTTTCAGTTAAGCTACTGGGAACTTATTTTTTGGTTATCAACTTAACTTGTGTTTTTTAATATCTGAATAGGTCTAACTAGTAGTTGCAGTAATGAAAATTTTAATGGCCAGATCAAGTTGCTGATAAAAACATATCTGGTAGATAAAACATCCACAGCTGTCAGTGTGACATTAAAGCATTAAAGAGGTTGACAAAGAATTTAAACAAAAAACACAAAATTTTTATTTTTGATTATACTTACGTTTCTGTAAAATATCTAGGCGAACCTTGTAGTTTTCCTTTCTTTTGTTTAAATTTTGTTCGTGCATAAAAGGTGGACATAAGGGAGAAGATTATCGGTACAGAAAATCCAAGCTTTATCATTTCTATCATTCTTCCATTCATTGCACTATTGAAAGATCCCTGAATGCTTTTCAGCATCTTTTTACCTGCGATTATAGGGACTATAAGGCAAGTTTTGGATTCGTGAATATTATTAAAAAAAATGAGATAACAATCAAACATGTTATTACGATCATAGAGAAGTCTAAAAAAGTGATCGAGAAAAATATCTGTCTGTCTGTCTGTCTGTCTGCCTGTCTGTTTGTCAGTATGTATAACGAGCTGCAGCCTAAACGGCCTAAGCGATTATCTTCAAACTTGGTGTGTGTGATTATTTTTCTCGGTAACGGCTATTTGGATTTCTGTCAAATTTTATTTATGAGAAGACCAAAGTAGCTTTATTAATTCTGCATATCAAATTTAATAACTTTTTTTCTAATAAAATTTAATTTTTGAAATTTTTTTTTTTGAAAAATCTGTATTTTTAAAACTAATCAAAAATAATTATTGTAAATTTTATATCCACATGTATATTAATGAACTCTAAAAAACTGCATACCAAAATTTAAACAAAAAACCAATTCAAAAAACTAAAAATAAAAAACAGGATTTTATCAAAACCGGTCCTACAATTTTCAAAATATTTTTTTCATAAATTCTTTGTTATTTAGAACGTGTGATGGCATACTTCATTTTTACAAAAACCGTTAAATATTGCGGTTTTGATGTTTTTTATAAGTTCAAACTGTGCTATTTTCAACGTAAATATTACTTGTTTTTGTCAAAGATCTTGGTTTCCAATGTAATCAGGCTTATAAGAGCAAGTACGTGCGACCCAGTGGTGCCCATTTTCTATCTTGCCACGCTATCGAATCGCTCCTCTCTCAGACAAACAAGATAAATCAATTAAATAAGTTTTTCTTTTGAAAAATTCGAGCTTCTATTTTTTGTTTGTTTCTTGACATTTTAGAGTTTAAATTCAAAATGTTTTTTTATTTATTTTAAAAAGTCAAAAATCTATTGTCTGGCAAAATGGAAAAACTAAAGAATAACTAATTGATACTTGAGATAATTGTGAAACGCAAAGTTTTAAATAGGAGGATTTAACTTTTAGTTTCCTAATGTATCGGATAGTTGATCAGAATTTTAGCCAAATAATGTGGAACAAGCCCTTATTCATTATTCTATATCTTCATATCGTCAAGAAATATATATGTATAAGAATCTCGCTGTAAGGAATGTAACATCATTTTTTGCAAGAATAAATAGGAAAGGACCTAGATGGCTTCCCTGGGGTACACCAGAGTAAGCATTTAAAGGATTTCAAAGGGGATCTCAAAATTTCACATGATATGATCTGGTTTTTAAGCAGGATGCGATCCAATTAATAAGAAATGGTAGAAACCGATATGCCTTTAGTTTAAACAAAATAATGCTATGGCTTAGTTGATCAAATCCAGAACATACTGGAGATTGAGAATTAAATTTTTTGAGTTGTTGAATTAATGGAATCAGGGGAAATAAGTTCTTGCTTTGAGGAAGTCGGAGAAGCTTTTTGATGAGATCCATCTTCAGAATGAATGGAAACCATTTAATATTAGGTAGATTGAAATCTCTTAGAAGTAAAACATTGTTTTTTAGAAAAAGAAAGATCTGGAACTAAAAAAAAAAACTATGGAAAGTTCGGTATAGAGCGAAGCGAAACTTTTAGGAGGTTTAAACATTAATTATCAAATAAACTGTAATGTGTAAAAGAATGTGCAATCTAAAATTCATAACATATGAAGGTGCGATCCAAGATATTTAGCACTCGGCCGCCAAACTCTGAAAGTAAAATTTATATAGAAATTATTCCTTTTCTTGATCGCACGTACTTGCTCTTATGTGCGGTCACAGCTTGGAATAAAATTTGAAAAATATTAAGGGAACTTCAAAGAATTCGATTTTTCTGACTTGTGATCGTTTGAAAAAAGTACGTAAAATTGTTTTCAGCGGAAAAATTTAAACGCCATTTTGTTTCGTTAAAAAATGTGAAAAAGTGTTAATTTTTTTTTTCAAAATCGTTAGAGCCGTTTTTAAATAAAACGGTTTTTTTTAACAACTTTTTTTAAAAAATTAAAAAAAATAATTCAAGAATTCAGACTTAAGCACAAAAATAACTTTCATTTAAAAACAAAATTTAAAAAATTCACTTAACCTTTTTCAAAATATCGATTTTTCAAAAAAAAAAAAATAATAAAAAAAATATTAAGAATACAAAAAAAAAGTTTTGGAAAAAAATTAATGCAAAATTACTCAGGCTACCTACATCTTCTTGAATATCAATTTTGATTGTAATCGGATCACCAGTTTTCGAAAAAGTCGAAGAAAAAAAACCGGTCCTATGGGAGGTACCGTGTTTAGCCCACCATATTAATTTTGTTTTCACTAAAATGTAATGCATACCTAAAGTAGTACACTGATTTTTTTTTAATAAAAATTCTTGGAGCCGTTTTCGAGAAAAAAAATTTACATAACGGTTATATAACAGGTACCGTTAATTTTTGAACTAAAAAAAAAAATTGAAAAAACTTCTTTGTAAAATGTCAAAATAACCTTAGATTATTATTAGATGTTAGATTATTATACAGGCGATTCACCTCAATGTCTTAGTCGTTCTGGCCAAAAAATCTGAAGATGGAGGAATTTTCTTTATCTGACGGTTTGAAAAAAACAAAAATTGAAAAACAAAAAAAATATTACGAAATGTAACAAATAAATTGCACGAAAAATACCATTAAAAAAAACCCTATTTCTTTTAATGTAGTATAATTAATAAAATAATATATTCAGAAAAAAATTAAAAAAAAACCTGTTCAACTAATATACTTTTTGTAAAAGTAAAATAAAAGAAGACATTTCTGGCCTTAGAATAAAGTTTAAGAATTTTTTTTTTTAAATTGTTGTTTTGTTTTAAGTATTTTTTTTTTTTTTAGAAAATTGAACTTCCTGGCTAAAAGAAGCGAGATAATAGACCCCCGCTCCCTTCCAAAAAAAATGCATGCTTCCATGCAGTAGCACGCACTAAACTTTATTGATTGTTTTTGCTACTTCGGCTTGTGCCGAACATTTTATATATTTTCCGTTATTCATGAACTATTTCCTTTAAAATTAAAAAAAATTCAACCGCACTCAAGAATGTCAGGGTCACGATTTTTTTTTCAAGTTTAAGACCTTTGCAGTTTTCCAAACTATTTGGAAAATATGTATCCTACTTTAAGAAAAAAAAAAAATTACGTGCAGCTAAAATAAATTTAAGATCTTAAGCCATTTCAGATCATAAGACATTTTCAAACGAAATCTCATCATGAAGTATGTAAAAGTTAGCGGATTTTATAAAATTGACCAAGTCTGTTGCTGTAGACATTATAAAGTTGTTTTCAATTTTATTTCAAATGATTAAATAGCTTTCGGAAAATGAGTATGCGAGAGTAGCTACGATACGAACGATTCTTTTTATCAGAGAGGGTGTTTTACTCGTCTTTCGTCCTAAATTAAATTAATGTATTAAATAATAATTCTTAAAAAAAAATTAAATAATGTTATAGCTAAAAGGTATATTATACGAAATCTCTGAAAATGTAAAATGTGCGATGACAAACTGTTATGAAAATATTTGGACGAAATAAAAATAACTATAAATATAACTTACAGAACGATCCCTGGACAAAACTATGTTTATCTACCCCGTAAATTTCATAAAAATCCCTTGGGCGGCACGTTACTCGACATACATAAACGCATACATACATCTGATGTTCGCCTAGTTCTCAGAATACGTTTGCGATTGATTTTGGTTGAAAAAAATTTAATAGAAAATTGATGCAAATCGCTTTAAAACATACATATCTTTTAATTTTATGGCAGTTTTCTTAATTAAAAGCTGCAATACATCCTAAAAATAAGTTATTAAATACTTTAAGTTTTTACATAAGAATATACAGAATACGATACCACCTGGTAGCGAAGCATAACATCGGTTTACCCATATGCAAAAGCAGCACTATCTCCAGTAGACAATACTATAATTAATTAGTCTACACAATTGACATACAAAATTCCTTATAACTTATTATTAACCACAAACAAATCGCGCTGATAATTTGATGAAATTGTTTTTTCCGATATGTAAGCTATATTATTGTGAAGTTTCATCAAAATCCATTCAGTAGTTTTTGCGTGAAAGAGCAACAAAGATACATACATACATACATACTAGCTAACTTTTACATTTACAATATTATAATAGGATTCATTATCTTAACTTCGAAGAGATTTAAACGGTCTATTGTTCTTATGAACTTTCTTTAGTGTCTGTCACAAATTTTGTTGTGTTTAACGATATTTTGATACGTCAAATTTGTTTTTAAGGAATTTCCTTGTCAATACTTTGAAGTATTATATCCGCACTACTTTGTATTAGCTCAGGGTCCGTATTCGTTATTTTTAACGATATTCGTTTTTATTTACGACTGATTTGGCAGGGGCTAGGGCCCGGGTACTTTAGAAGACTACGTCTTGCCATTTTGTTAAATAAGTCCAATTAAACCTTCGTAAGGTTAGGCAAAAAATGATAAACAGGTAACATTTTTAGTTCTCAGAGTGCTTAGAGGAGAAATTCCGCAGCTTAAGTTATTTTGATTGGGTAATATCCTGAAAAACATGAATTGGCGCTCAAGGGAAATCACAACCAATCAGTGTCTCGGGGAAAAAATCCGTCGATTGTCTTTCCCTAAAATAAACAAACAAACTGATATTTCAACAACAAAAATATATCCGTGTTTATGTCCTTGATTAAAAGAACGGCCCTGTTCGACAATCTACTCACCTAAGCCATCTCAACAGTCAAGCAGTAGACAGCTATGACGTTGCACACATATGAATCCTCATTTCGAAAGAAGAAATAACATCAAGAAGGAGCAAAGGACAGAGATAAAAAAGCCTCGAAGGCATTTAGACAATCAGTGCATTGTTTTCCTTGCAGAGGAGAGCGAGAGATAAGCACAGGCTTCAGCTTACATTCACTTGCGGTTACCGTTACCCTACTTATGTAGTTGAGTTGAGAAAATAACACACAAAAGTGTTGCAGAGTCGAGTCATTTCCATTTTCATTTTCATTTTTTTTTGTGTAGTTTCCAACAGGACGAAGAGAGCAGCAAGCAAGCTGAGATTTACCCAACAAACCGAACTCAACCAGCAGCCAACACCACACAGTTGTATAGTTCTAGGACAGAGATGCTGGTGACGTTCAACCTTGGGTACCCTTGAAAGTTAAATCCTCTGACGGGGTGCCACAATCAGCAACAAATTTCTTGAAGTTGACAACCAGCTGGCGCATAAAGGAGGCTGCTGTTGCTGTTGCAAATAAAATCTTCTGTATTTGTGGTCCTGTTTGTTTGCAACAAATATAGGATTTAGAAAAGCAGACACAGAGGCTGATGCATAGCAGTGCATAGAAATAACTGAGACTGTCTCATGGGTTCACATTATTTTAATGAATATAATACAATAATCCTGAACAAGGATGACTCTGACAGTTGCTGTGCTGATTATTATTATTAAAGTGGGAATTGCACTAAGGAATAAAAAAAAGCAAGGATGCGATCATGTACACGCGATTCCATATGTTCCTGTTTTTTTAATTCAAAACCGAAGACGTAACTATTTTTACTTGCGAGTTATAGGGATTAAAAGGAAAGTTATGCATTCGTAAAAAAAATTCTAACAATCAAACATGACATTACGACGATAGAGAAGTCAAAAAAAGTGGGTCCGGAAATTCCGTCCGTTTGTCTGTCTGTCTGTCTGTATGTCTGTCTGTCTGTCTGTCCGTATCGATATCTACAGCCTAAACGGTTGGGCCGATTTGATTCAAACTTGGTATATAGTATTTTTAGAGTGCTCTACCCTACTGTTTTTCGAATTGGAATTCTAGCTCCAATACTAACGGTACCTGCCATATAACTTTTAATGAAAAACTTATTTTTCTCAAAAACGGCTCCTACGATTTTGATAAAACTTTCAGAATGATGTTTTATATCCAAAATCTATCTTTTAGTTTTAATTATTTTTCAAAAAAAAATTTATAACGGTACCTCCCATATGACCGGTTTTTTTTAAATCAAACTTTCTCGTTAACTGATTGACGGATTTTGATAAAATAGGTAGTGTTTTATGATATAAATAATATTGCTTATTAAAATTTCTAAAAACATTTTTTTTTAATTTTTAATAATTTTTTTAAAAAAAATATTTTGTTTTTTAATATTTTGAAAACGGATCTGTAGAATTTTTTTTTAATTTTTCTCCTAGTATAAACTATAGATTTCTTGAAATTGACATACTTAAAAAAAATTTAAAATATGTTTTCAAAAAGTTTTTCAAAAAAAACATTTTTTTTTTTTTTTTATTTATCTTTATTTATTTTTTTTGTTTATCCCTTTGTCGTGAAAAGGATTAGCACATAGGAGCAAGTACGTGCGACCCAATCGTGCCTTTTATTTATTATTTTATACGTTCTTTTTCACATTTACACTAATTAAAAACGGGAGCAGTTCGGAAGCCTGTTTTTTTAAATCCCGTTTTTTATAATCCCGCAAAAAAAAATTTTAAATCCCGATTCTAAAGTACCGCTTTTTTTAAATCCCGCTTTTAATAATCCTGTTTAAACAGAATTCCGTTTCTCGTTAGCCCGCTTTTTAAAATCCCGTTTAATGCCGCTTAGCCCGTTTCGTATTTTGATAAATTTACTGAATGTTGTACACATAAATATTACATAGCAATTCCAGAATTTGAAAAGCTGGGCTGAGCAATAAAGTTGTTTGTGGTTTGTGTGAACATTTTTTTTATTAATATACTTCAACAGATAACGGCTAACTGTTTTTCTAGTTGCATTTTCTGCAAAAACTGGTTGGTTAAGCAACAGAAATATTTAGTGTTTGATAAAGTGGCAAACGTAGGTACATGTGCAAGATTTTTCAAGTGAGCGCAATGAGTCGAATAACTGAAGTGAAATCAAACAAAGGTGGCAGAAAATTAATTGTTGACGGCTACGAATATCATTTTGAAAGAAAAGCTGTTGAACTTTTACGATGGAGCTGTTCACAAAGGAAAATTAATTCCTGCAAAGGAAGAGTCACTACAATTTTAATCGATGGAAAACATGTAATTAAAAAAGAACCATCGGCACATTGTCACAGCCCAAACTCGTGCAGCCTTGAAGTGTGTAGAGCAAATTGGAATGTTAAAGAATCCGCAGAATCACTTTCGTTAAATTCGTCTCAAATTATACGTGATAGTGTTGTTGCTTGTGAACCATCTGTCAGACCGTGCTTGCCATCTTCTTCTGTGCAGAAACAAAAAATTAACCGTGTTTGAGCGTCATCTATTAAAGAACCTGAAACCATTAAGGATATTAATATTCCTGAAAATTTAATGCACCTTGAGGGTGAATTATTTGTGTTATCCCAAAAGGAATGCGATGAAAATAAAATTATTATGTTAGGAACTATGTCAAACCTTATTATCCTACAATCTTCTAAATGTTGGTTAATAGACGGTACATTTTATGTCGTTCCAAGTATCATGCGCCATTTATTTACTATTCATGGCCACATTGAAAATAGTGCGTTCCCATTAATTTTCTGCCTTATGTCTAAGAAATCAAAGAAGTGCTACGAAGTATTTTTTTTCAGAATTAATAAGAATATCAATAGAATTCAATATGGAATTGAAACCGGAACGAATCATAACTGATTTTGAGAAAACAATAGCATTGGCAGCAAAACCTTTGTTTCCTGATGCCGAATTTAAGGGTAATTTATTTCATTTCAGCCAAATTGTTTGGCGGCGAGTGCAACAAGGGCTTTGCTTCCAAATATGGAAATGATAATGAATTCTCTCTCAAAATACGTATGATTAAGAGTTTGGCGTTTGTACCACCCGAAGAAGTTTCTTCATATTTTGACGCGTTGCAAGATTGTTTGAATGATGTCGAAGATGCAATTAGATTTGCTGAATGGTTTAAAATAAACTATATTCGGAATGGGAGCAGAACAATTCAATACTCCCCTGACTTTTGGTCGGTTACAGACAGTGCATTGAAGCAGTTCCCGAGAACTCAAAATAATGCTGAAGCCTGGCATCGAAGATTTAAAGTATTAGTTGGACGCAAAAATGTTGGATTATACAAACTTATTGAAAATTTAGCTAAAGAAAACATAGTTGTTAAAACAGAAATTAAAAAAAAATTAAAATAGAGCTGAAAAGGTTTTTAAAAAAAATTAATGTTTTGAAATCAAGAGCAATATCTAAAATAATTAAAGATAGAAAAGCGTATAGCTCACAATATAAAACTTTAATCTTATTATTTCGAAAAAATATCTAAAATATTGAAACCTCATTTTTGTTATGTTCTATGTTCTTTATTTTTTTATTTGTTAAGTTACAAAATCAATAAAAAAAACTTCTCCAAATATTTGTTTTCTTTTTGTCTCCTTTCATACGACATAACGCCCATGAACATTATGTCACCCTATTATCATCACTCATCAGCATTGGGCTGTAAAATAAACTCAATCCGGATTTTGGAATCAACACAAGGTGTTTTATTTTAAAAATCGCGGGCTTATAAAAACGGTAATTTAATAAACGGGATGGTAAAAAACTGGATTTTAAAAGCGGGATTTTATAAAAACGGGATTTTTAAAAACAGTATTTTAAAAAACAGGATTTTAAAGACAGGATTTTAAAAAACAGGATTCTGAAAAACGGGCTCCCGAACCCAACCCATTAAAAACAAAAAGACCAATTCTTAAAATTGGTTAGGAGAATACCTATGTTAAAACTTTTGATAGTTTTGTGTCATTTGAAACCCATCTCTTAGAAAGTGAAGAAATTAGATTTAAGAATATATTCTCGAATTCTGAATTAAATTGGTCTCCTGCTTTAAAAACTGTGCTTTTTGGAAGAGGAAGGGGTGGAAAATTGTTCGGTTTTCGCGATATTATCGAAGGGATCAGCACTTACTTTGAAAAAAGCTGGCGAAGTAGGTGTTATCAACTTAAAATCGAATACATTCGATGTAATGTTGGTACCTATCTATTTAAACTGTAATTATTGGCAGTCAATCATTGACAATCTCTGTGACTCAATACAATCTTCAGAATTAATGGATATAACGCTTATTGGAGATTTTAATGGTCGAGTAGGACTATCAAAAAATAATTTTGCGTCTGGATAAAACAGCAATTTTTTGGAACGTTACCGGAAATTTGAGGACACAATTTGCGATAACAAAGGTTAAGTTAATTTTAAATTACTTTTATTTTTTTTCTTTCAACCTTTTTTTATGTTTGTGCTATATACGTCAAGCACAATTTCTTATAATTATTTTTGCATTACTATAAATATTATGAATTATTTATCTGTTTTGATTTATTTACTTACAACCGTCATGTTTAACTCAATTTTGTTCATTAACTTTTATATGTGGTCTCTCTCTGATACAATAAAATATGTTCTTAATGCGATATGTAAATGTTATAGTGGGTTAAACATATGCGTGAGGATTTTCTTTGCATCGCAATGATCGTAGGGACAGGGTCGGAGGTAAGTTTGTATGTATGTCAGAAGAAATTTACTGACCTAAAACGTATATTCGTCTTCACTGTCCCCAATTGAATTTATCTGTGTCGAAGCTAAGCACGAGTTTGAAAAGTATCTGTTCGTGACAGTATTTTGCCCACCGCGTATTTTCAAGGAAGAGAATTTAAAATAATTGTGACGTTGACAATCAAACGGAGCTTAAAATATCTGAACTTGAAACTGAGAAAAAGGGCAAACACCTATAAATTCTAAAATATTCTAGATAATTAAATGAAGTAAATTTTTATTTGATTTGTGAAAGTTCCCTCGGTTAAATTGATCGACAAAAGAAACAAAAAGGACCTTTGATTTTCATCCTAGAATAAAATGATATTTTTTTAGGTCGTTTTGCTTGTTAAAAATATATTTAGTGCATTTTGAAAATCAGTTTTCGAAACGGTACCGTTTTGATTCTGAAATTCATGTAAAATAAAAAAAAAAGGAGTGAATGCACAATTGAATTTTATTCGAGTCCATTGTTATTCATTTGGCGGTTATAAATAAAAATATAAACAAAATTGTTGGGTATTGCTAAAATAATGAAGATCTGGCATAGCCAAAACGTTCTTCTTTTACTTTTAGCTTTAAGCCACAATAAATTCATTCCATTGTAATCACCCATCGAAGCCACACGTGTTTTATTTCTTTTTTGGTTAGCAGTGGTCTTTATTTAAAGTTTTTTTTTTATTTAAATTTATTAAAAATTAAATTTCGTATTACGAAGAAAAACTTAAAAAAAAAAAATTATAATAAGAAAATACAGCTGCATCGAGTAGTCCAATCACGTTGTTTCAGACTTCTGGCGTTCCAGAATTTTCGCCCAATAAGGAAATCTTTTCAATATGGAAAGAAAAAATGGACATCCACTTTTGCGAAGTAAACTGCACTGAGGACAATACAAAAAAGTCAATTTTATTAAAATCTATTGGTGCAACTCCGTACAGTGTTTTACACAGTCTATGCAGCCCGGATTCACCTGTGTCGAAGACTTACAAAGAATTGTGTGATATTCTTGTTACGCATTACACTACACCCACGATTGTATTCCGAGAACGAAAAAAGTTTTATTCCTCAGCTAAAATCGATGGTGAGACAGTTGCAGAGTGGTATGCAAGAGTAAAAAAATTGGCATTAAACTGTCAATTTGGTGCTAATCTGAATGCTTTCGTCTTGGACCAATTCATCATGAGTTTGCCAAGCAAAATCTTCGAGAGGTTATGTGAAGAAGACGAAAAGTTGACCTTGGCAGATGCTTTCAAGAAAGCAATGATTATATAAACAAAAATCTGTAAAAAAGGCTGTCAGCGAAGAAGCAGTCCATTATAATAAATCTCGCAATTGGACAAAGAATAATAGCAAAGCAGCAGTTAAAGGTGGCGGTTCTAGAGGCGATGGAGGCGGTGAAAATAGGCAAAGTAAACAGCAAAGAGTTTGCTCCCATTGTGACTGGCGAAACCACAGCTCCCAGTTTTGTAAATTTAAAGAAAGTAAATGTCATACGTTTGGCAAAATTGGACATTTATCATCAGTTTGTCATGTTAAGAAAAATAAAACAGTAAATTACGTACCTTATTTAGATAATTATTCTTCTTGTGAATTTGATGATATATTTAATTCCTCTATTTATAGTATTTCTTCAAATTCAAGTAGTGGCATATACTCTCTGTCAGTGGTTCTTGATGGTGTTCATATGGAAGTCGCTTGTGATACCGGTGCTCCTTGCACGTTTGTCCCAGCCTCATGACTGATTACGGTTGGCAATTTACGTCCAAAGAATTTAATAAATTCACAGCAAACAATGGTATTAAACACATTTTCACGGCACTCGGACATCCGGCAACCAATGGTCAAGCGGAAAATTTCGTCAAGACTTTAAAAAAATCGATCTTTGCAAATCTTAAGGATAATAAGAATAGTTGTATGGACACTAATTTAAATAGGCAGTATTAAACATTTCTCGACTGGTGAATCACCAGATAAGCTTTTCTTTGGACGCGTTCTGAAAACTCGCTTTAGTTTCTTAAAGCCTCCAATGTCCAGAGAAAAGATAATTGATAGTCAACAAAAAAGCATTTCCAATCATAGAGGCAAACACAACACTGTATATTCCAAAGGACAGAAAGTTATGATTAGAGACTACAGAAACATTAATAAACCAAGCTAGACTCAAGCAACAGTAAAAAAACAATTTGGTCCTCGGACATATTGTTGCATCATTACTCACAATAAAAAAGAGATAAAGCGGCACTTAGATCAAATTAGAAACCATAACAACACTCTAAACCAACAAACTGAAGTCAATGTACAAGCGAATTTATCCGACAATCCTACACCAACTGATAATAATGATCAAGATATTTGTGCAGAAGATAGTTCCAAGAAAAATGTAAATTCCGGTGATGTTCCTGGCCCTGACAGTGAGTTGAGGCCACGCCTTGTTAAAATAAATTATTATGAATAATTGTTTTTAAACATATATAACTTTTGAATTTTCTTAACTTTGTATTATTTCTCTTTCCTATTTTTCTAACTATGTAAGTATATAAAATGTTTTGAATTTCACATTATTATAAAAAGAGGGGACGTGTTGGGTATTGCTAAAATAATGAAGATCTGGCATAACCAAAACGTTCTTCTTTTACTCTTAGTTCTTCCCTCCTTTACTTTCTTTTCCTATTCTATCTATAGTTTAAGCTTTAAGCCACAATAAATTCATTCCATTGTAATCACCCATCGAAACCACACGTGTTTTATTTCTTTTTTGGTTAACAAATACATCACAAAAATAAATAATGTAATAAAGACTTTTACATAAAAAAAAACTTATAAATAACTATAACGATTCACATCTTTTTTTTTGTTTTGTTTAATCAAATGAACTTTAGTTAAAGTATGATAAAAATAATATTGTAAACTAAACGCAACAGTACTGTGTTTCTTCGAGAAATTCACAATCATCGTCTTCCTCCCCAGGATTGTGCGAAACTTCTGCATTCATTATCTCTTTATAAATCTTCCACCTCATAATGGACCTTGATACTCTATCTAATGTCAGACTTGTAGCTCATCTCGCCTCCAATTTTTATAATGCCATTTACTTTTGTTACTACAAAACGTTTAGTGGACTTAAAATTGAAATGCCATTTACTGGCTTAAAATTTTCTTGGGCAGCTCCCTTCCAAGTCATTACAGGGCATTCTGTCGTTCCAAGCTTTTTTACAATTCCGTGTTCACTAAAAATATCATAATACTTTTCAGGAAGGAGGATGGCTTCTTCTTGTTGCACTTTTTTTTTTATGCCGGCGAAGATCCACCACCCAACAATTGGAAAAAATAATGAAAGATTGTTATACAGCCAATATAAGGCCATTCCAATCAGTGTTGAATTTTTATTTTGGCCTGCGTAACTATCTGCGCAAAGACGAACCACATTAACCTCTTGGATGTCTTTACTACAAAGCGTATAATAAACAGCGGATGCTATTTCATTTGATCCTTTTTTTTCTCTCGTGCTCCAGTCAAACATATAAGTGAACATTTTCATTTAATAGCTTTGCCTTGGAACATCCTTGAACAACTCCAAAGTTAAACAAATTGATCTGGCGACATTAGTACGCAGCTTGGTCTTGAACCGTAGGTAATACCATTTTTTTTTTTTTGGTTATCGAACGAAATAGTAAGAAGAACTTATCGACTAAAGCAAATCTTAAAATGCTTTTGCTTTGCCTGTCGATAGAAAAACACAAGGCAAACTGAAAGATTTTTGTTTACAAAACAACAGCAAAGTGTCAAATTTTGGCGCGCAAACTTAATTAGCCCCCTTTTGGAAATAAATTCCATATATTTTTTTTTAACAGAATATTTAGAACCGTTTTGAAAATAACTAGCTTTGTATGAAATATAGGTCCGTTATGATTGTAAGAAAAAACATATGCTCAAATTTAAAATGTTTTTAACTCCTTTTATAGATTGATTTGAAACAAACATTTTCCATCTTCTGGTAGCTCGCTTTGATACGCAAATTTTTGTGTATCACACTCCATATATTGAAAAAAGTGCCTTTAGGGTCGTTTTGATTGTCAACGTCACAATTAAATGATGCCTTCATCAGTGTAAGTAGATTCTATAACAGATTTTATTTATTTCATTTATTTATTGATTTATTAGCTTAATATTAAGATTTACATTTTATTTATTAAAAAAGCTTATAATAAGACATATGTAGGTAATTGCAACAAAAAAAAAAATTATATTGAAAAATTAAGAACAAAACTCGGAACAATTATTGGAAATGAGTGTTAAATAATTATATAAGAAAAAAATTTTAAGTTATGAACATTTTAATGGTTAGAAAACAACAAAATATAGCGAAAGATATGTAGCAAAAAAAAACAGGAGTCTAAGTAAAAGCTGTTATGTCCTTGAATAATGTGTCAGAATATTATGTTTAAACGTATTAAGGTTATCAAACTTAGAATGTCTAAAACAAACAATAATCAATTTCAGCTAAGCTAATATTAATGCTCATTTCCCACGCACATAAAGATTTTCTCCTGTGGGAACAATTTGAAACCAAAAGTGCAATACCTGCACTTGTATTATATCGTATTTTTCAAACAAATATGTGTAATTATATTCTTATAAAGTGTAACGGCATCGCTTTAATGAAAAAAATAACACGTCTTATATCTCTGAGAATCTAACTTCGACTGCTGAATTATTATTTATTATCGCAACACGTGACTATTTGATACGCGTCGTCCTATTTGTCTCTACTCTCTACTCACTGAACATCGTGCATTCTTTTCATTCGCTGGTTTAGCGGTTTAAGTTTTTGCATCAATATTTTTTCTTTCTCTTACATATGTATTTGTTTGGAAATTGTTTAGAAATGGAATATTGTTATCAGTAAGTTGAGTCTTGAGTTGTGCACAGCTTGACGATCCAATTAACAATGAAAGAGATGCTTGCATAAATTCTTGTTTGCGAAGTGCAAACTGCAAAGAAAATGACCACAAAAGGAATACAAAACTCAATTGAATGAAAATAAGCAAAAATGCAGATAAGAACTTTGTGCATGAAATGCAATATGCAACGTTAGATTTAAGTAGACAAAAAAATGATAACTGCACTGTTTTAGAATTAAGAAATTACAGGGTATGATTTGAATATTTGGCAAATTGAAACAAATTCTATTAATATAATGTTTTGGTATTAGTCCAGTCAAAATAGACATTTGACTTAGCCAAAATTCGCATAGAGCTGAAAATTGGCTGAGACGTTAAATACATCATTATAAATGAAATGTCTAAAATCACTTTCGATCCTACATCTGCAAAAAAAATGTATTTAAGGTCAAACATACGAAATTAAGTTTTTTTCCATTTTTCTCGAAAACGGTAAGTTTTATCGTGAAAATAGGTTAGACAAAAGTTGTAGATCATACAATAGCTCAATCACTTTTTCTCTTACGACTTACCATTCGTGAGATATCGCGGTTTTAATCATTACAAAATTCATATTTTACATAATATGCACACATTTCCGCACCACCTATGAGGTAATGTACTTGGCGCATTTTTTTCACGTGGTTTCCCCAGTAGGTATAATCCACGATCTATTGTAATAACGAGAGTTTGATGAGATCGTATCCTATTGATTAAAATAATGGTAATATTGCATAGCATGCTAGCAAACGTTCCAGTGACAGCTCGCCGAGTTCGAGTATTAAGTTGAAGAAATCGCACGATAGCGCATCACCTTGTCGGAATAATTTTTTACGTCAAAAGCTTCTGTGAGGTCAGTACCAGCCTTGACGGAACAGCGAGAGTTCTCCATCGTCATCCTGCACAGTCGGACAAGTTTTGTGGGGATGCCAAAATCTGAAATGGCTCTGTATAGCTCGTCTCTATAAATGCTATCGTACGCGGCCTTAAAATCGATAAAGAGGTGGTGGGTATCGATTTGGACTTCTTGGATAGTTTCCAGGATCTGCCGTAGCGTGAACATTTGATCGATTGTGGACTTTCCTGGTCTGAAACCACACTGATAGGGGCCAATCAGGTTGCTGACGAAAGGTTTCTGGCGTTCACAAAGTACGGCAGAGAGGATCTTGTAGGCGAAATTCAGGAGACTTATTCCTCTATAGTTGGCGCAGTTTAGAGGGTCTCCTTTCTTGTGGATCGGGCAAACGATGCTGAGGTTCCATTGATCAGGCATACTTTCTTCTGACCAAACTTTAGAGATGTGTTGGTATATGCACTCCACCAGGTCATCTCCGGCCGCTTTAAAAAGTTCGGCGGGTAGTCCGTCGGCAGTTTTGTTGTTATCGGAAAATAATAGTAAGTTATTTCCATGAAGGTTGAACTCCGATGGAACATAAGCTTTTCTAGCATGAATTTTACTTTGTGGCAAAACAGCTGCCTCCAGGCAGAAAGTAACATTAAAATCTCTAGTCATCATAAGGACACAAAGTTTTAACCAAAACAGCTGATAAACTAAATAAATCTATGCTCGAAAGAATAGTGCAGAACTCTCACACCAGAGGCGCAGTCGACGTCAATGATTTTGGCATAATCGGTAAATGGATACCAGTGGCGTTTTGAGAAAGCAGTGGAAGCGATGAACATCATCGATAGCAGCGCCTTAAACAAAAGAAGATTAACTCTGGCCAATCGCTGCTTCTTCGGGTCAAGGATGCAATTGAGTGATAAAGCCCTCTTTCGGGCAACCAAAGTGTCCCTTAATATATAAAGGACCCTCATCATCATCAGAAATTGAACGGGCTGTACTGCGTCACGGCAGCCAAAAGTTTGAACGTCCAATATCTCAAAAAGAAGTGGTACTAGACTGACACTATAGTCTTTTAGTTTAAAATACTCATTCAATTTATGCAAGTTTCATTGTGTAAGTAACACAAACCAATAGTTTCTTATTTTCATTTATATTGAACGTCCGTACGTACGTACAGGCTGCATTTAAGTGCATATTATGTAAAATATGAATTTTTCAATGACTAAAACCGCGATATCTCACGAATGGTAAGTCGTAAGAGAAAAAGTGACTGAGCTATTGTATGATCTACAACTTTTGTCTAACCTATTTTCACAATAAAACTTACCGTTTTCGAGAAAAATGGAAAAAACCTTAATTTCGTATGCTTGACCTTGAATAATTTTTTCGCAGATGTAGGATCGAAGGGGATTTTTGAGATTTTATTTATAATGATGTATTTAACGTGTAAAGTGAATGAATTTTAAAGTAAAATTCAACGTAATGAATGATTTGAATGATTTTATTATTTTGAATGACTAATAATTTGAATGAATATTAAATATGTATGAAATTAATTTAAGTTTTATTAATCCTGAACAGAAATGTTGTCACATATAGCAATGTATATTTTGGTCCAAGTTTAAAAAAACACCATAACATGGACGATTTTCAGTATTGCTATTAATATCACACGTTAAAATAGTAGAAAAAAAAAAGTAATTTAACGAATACAAATCAGTGCCGGTAATTTAAATTTTTTTTTCTCCTTACCTCCAATTTAATAGAATGTAACAAGCAGTTGAACTCAAAAAAAACTTAATTTGACTTTCAGTTCAAAATAGCATGCTGAATTGAATCTAAACTATTAAAACCTTACCAATAGTGGGGGGATAATAATAGCAAACAACTCAAAAATAAACACTAAATAAAACAACATTTAGTTTTGACGTTTAAAATAGCATTCGATCATTCTTTATTAAATGTCTACCTTTTATACCATTAATTAATATTGAATTGCTGACATTGCGTCTGGGCGCAGTTGACACCTGGTATCAATCCGTAGGTTTATTCCAGAAAGCGAAGCGGATCGTATTAAAGCGATACTTTAATTTCGACCGTCTTCGCTTTTGGGTATTCTCAAATGCGAATGGGACCAAAATGATCATTCTAATTTTCCCATATCCATTTCCACTTTTTCCACTCTGTCCCTCAATTTTTCCAGTCTGACTCTCAATTATTCCACTATGACTCTCAGTTTTTCCATGCTCATTTCCAATTTTCCAATTATTTTTGACAGCTGTTTATCGTCATTTACAATTTTGTATCCCTTGTTTTTGTTTTTTTTTTTTTAATATTAATGCGAGCATAAGGGACTACTTGTTTCCCTTTTAATGTAACACACTGCGCGGGCATTAGGAAGATAGGGAGGGGAGAGATAGGAGGTGTCGATTAACATTGGTTTTGAATGTTTGCAGATCAAAATGGCAAGGGAAAATCTCGCCGGGTAAACTATTCCAAATTCGTGTCGTTCGGCTAAAAAAAGAATCCCTATATTTCACGGTACGTCCGAAACTGGGCTCAAGGGTGAACTGATGAGCATTCCTGGCAAGACGAGTATTACGGGAGAAACTTATAAGGGGAGGAATGCAACTGGCTACTTCGAGTGAACATTTTTTATTAAAGAAACGATAAAATAAGGAAAGACATGAAACATTGCGTCGTTGTTCGAGAGGGGCAATTGTTTCAGCGGCAGTTCTATTACCTATCAATCTTAACGCTCGATTTTGTAATCTATCAAGCAGGTGTAGCGATGTTTGCGAAGCACCTGCCCACAGGTGGGAGTTATACTCGAGTTTAGGGCGTATAAACGCTTTATAAATTGTAGCCAGATCAGATGGGGAAAAATACTTCTTACACCGATACAGAAAACCTAAGCACTTAGCAGCATTCTTAGCGATTTCAAATATATGGTCGTTCCAACGGAGGTCGTCGTTGACACACATACCGAGTACTGAGAGCTTTTCGGTTTCTTCGATGTAAATGCCATTCATGGATAATGGCATTGGGGGTATGTTTAGCTTTAACGACAGAAGACAGCATTGAGTTTTCGAAGCATTAAACTCCACACGATTCCTATTACCCCATTTGACAATGCTGTATAAATCAGAGTTAAATGAACTTGACATACAGCACAGTTGGAATTGTACGTCCGAAGGCGAAGGACGTAAATTATCGAACGAATATGAAAAGTTAAGTGGATTAGAAGTAACAGACAGAAGATCATTTATAAAAATGAGGAAAAGAATCGGAGACAGAACAGAGCCCTGGGGCACACCAGCATTAATTTTGTGAATATCAGATTTGAAACCGTCCAATACAACTTGAATTGAGCGGTTCGAAAGGTAATTACTAATCCAACGAAGAAGAGATTCATCGAGTCCAAATGCACGAATTTTCGATTAAAGGGCTTGATGCCAAACTCTATCAAGTGCAATAATTTTGCTTTCCCCAAAACGATGAAGAGATTGGTTCCACTTTTTGGTGAGATATACCATCCAACAGTGGACCTGTTGCTACGAAAGCCGTACTGCCGGTCATTAAGAAGCTTTCGTTCTTCGAGATATTTCTTAAGCTGAAAATTAATCATGACCTTAGAAAGAAGGGACGTTAGTGCAATTGGTCGGTAGTTTGAGGGTGCAGAAGATTCGCCTTTCTTAGGGATAGGCTGGACAAATGCTGTTTTCCATGAACTCTGAAAGAGTCCAAAAGAATAGACCGATGGAAAAGCTTACGCAAAGCTTTTGCCAGCATTGTAGAACACCTCTTCAGAACAATAGCGGGGATACAATCCGGGCCAGCGGATTTATTTATGTTGAGATCTTTCAATACTCTTGCTACTGAACGAGTGCGAAAGAAGATTGGTCCCATAAAATCATTTACGCTCTCGAGTACAGAAGGAGTTCTGACACCTGCGGCCAGTGTTGAGTTTGACGCGAATTGGGCAGCAAGCAGATCTGCTTTTTCTTGAGAACTGACAGCAGGAGTATCGTTGAAGACGAGCGTAGGAACTGATGATGACGAAGAATTCGTTACTTTTTTTACAAATGACCAACAAATTTTACTGCCTTTGGGACATTGCAGTATTTTTTGCCGAATTTTTTGCTCATGTAAAAATTTAGATTTTCGAATATGAACATTACAGGCCTTTCTAGCTTGCTGAAACTTTTTCCGGTTTTCCTCAGTGATGTTGGCTTTGTAACAACGGAAACTTACATTTCTTAACCTGATAGTCTCTCTAAAGCTCGAATCAAACCATGAGTTTTCCTTAGGTTTGATACTGTTCGACCTGTTTGGGATAAAATTTCTCATTCTTTAAAGAATTAAATTTGTAACCATGTCTGCGCTGGAATCAATGTCACTATCGAGGAAGCATAGTGACCAGTTAAAGGTCCTGAAATATTTATTGAGACCGTCCCAGTTGGCTTTCTCGTATTGCCAAACGGTTCTCCTTGGGTTTTTTTCTTTAACTGAATTGAGTTGGCACGAGAAATTTGCAGAGATGACAAAATGGTCAGATGTACCTAGAGGTGAAAGAACACGAACAGTGCATTTATCAGCATCGGAGGTAAGAAACAAGTCTAGAGTGTTGGCGGTTTGACCTGCAATGTCAGGAATTCGGGTTGGCTCATCAAAGAGCTGAGTAAGATGGTTTAACTCAGCGAAAATCTCAACATACCTTCCTTGGGGTGTTGTCTGACCAGAATAGCGGAGCCAATTGGAATTGTGTACATTGAAATTGCCCGCAATAACGATTTCAAACTCGTTACATGTCGAATTGCTGTCGAGATTTGGACTCCTGTAAATAAAACAATAATGAATGACATGCTTGCGGACAGTGAATTTGAGCCATAAAAAGTCAAAGTCCTTGTTGGAACATTGCCCATATTGGGGAAGGCTCTGGCAAGCAATATCATTCCTAACATAGACCACGACACCATGATGGGAAAAGAGTAATGGCACCAAGCTATACCCATGTAGAGCAAATTCTGATAAATCAGTATTTACTCCAACCTGGGTTTCACTTAATGCCAAAACAGCTGGCCTGTACTGAACAGTGTAGACGTACACGTGAAAGAAATTCTTTCGTAGGCCGCGAACATTAGAATATACGACACGAAAATCACTTACCATTTAAAAAATACATACTTACATACAAAACAAAATTCTGACTAAGTCGAACCATGCAGTTAATTGTTGATAATTGAAATTTGTTCATTTTATAATAAAAAAATAATTAAATGGATTCAAAAAGTGTGTTTTTGTGTATACAGAGATAAGTGGTTCTTCTCCGCTCGATATCCCTATCGCTAACAAATAGTGAGTGCTGTGCTGAGTGAATATTTAAATTTGAAAAAATTTAAACGTTTGTTTACTTAGGGTTTTAAAATTGTTTCGCCTCACTGTCAAAGGAAGTCACAGGAGCTCCTTAAGTCCCATATTAAAACTGGCCGTTTCCCGCTTCCCTTAAAACTTGGATTGCTAAAAGAAAGTTCATATCAAGAGTGTTGGGCAAGAGTAATAAATTGCTATGGCTCAAAGTAAAACATTACACATCATGAGAAGAAAGAAAAAAATTATAAATTCTATTAAAGAGGTATTTTAAATACAAAATTAAAGGTTTAACCAATTTTAGTGTTCTGTCATTAGATGCTGATTGCTCAATTTGCGTTATTTTATTACGTTTATATATGTATGCATGTATGTACAAACTAGCACATAGGCATACCACAAGAATTGATTTCAGAAGCTTTCTTTAATTCCTTGTTTTTAAATTATTTAACAATTTTGCAGCTTGTATTTATGAGGATCAAGAGCATAACAACGGGTCGAGCCGTGGTTTCTCGACAAATGTTTGCTGAAAAATTACCCGTTTTATTCATTAAGATAATTTCTTAAAACTGAGTTTATCTTTTTAAGAACCGAGTTTACTTACTGAGCGATTAAAAATCTTTTCATACTTGGATTACAAATCTAAAGGTTAGGTTGTTACATTTATCAGCGTGACTTTTCTTCTCTTTTTCAATGCCAGTTTCTTTTCAAATTATTATAAGTATAATTTAATTATACAACTGCTATAAGCACATGTATATACAATACACATAAGTACTGAATATATTTTTTGGAAACGAATAAAGATTAAAAAACATTTTATTTCAGAATTAAATTAACATAAAAGAAGCAATTAGAGATTGTAATTGCTCTCAGAAGTCTAATCCAGACTCCAAGGATATTTTAAGGACGAAAATGAGTATTAATTGAATACATTTTGTCCTTGGCTTTGACAATACAAAAATATAATTACTTCATGTCAACCTTCGAGCTTGAAAGCAATTATTACTATTGCAACAACAGTAACCTCGATTCGAGCATGATAGACTTTTCTCTTTATTCTTCAACACAAATTCAGATTTCCATTAAAAAAAAAATGTTTCAAAATTACATTTAATTTCCTTGCTTTGTCAGGATTCAGTGTTCGAACAAAAAAAACAGCCCTGAAGTGAGAGAATCAAGAAGAGAAAATATTCAATCACTCTTCACTTTTTTCTTCCTTCCCTTTTTGTACAACGTAATCGGCGTGACTTATTGCTGAGGTTGTTGGGTAGAAAGGAATTCCTTTTTTTTTCATCATCCTGCCAACATTGGAATGAGGTAATTCCTGCTATGAAAGCTCGAAGTTCCATTGATGGGTGGGAGTGGAGAGCCGAGAGGAGCCGAGAGCCACCATGAAATGGAATACTGTCGTGAATAGCCTCTCCAATCGTACGCTGAATGATTAACAGTCATTTTGCGTGCCTCTGATTTCCTTGGGATGGTTCTGGTCTGGATTGTGTAATTTGTTCCTTCGTTCGCTTTGGGTTTTCGGGGTTTTTATTTTGCGCTTAGCAAAGCCATCACTTTTGTCGGGGCAGGTTTCTATTAAGCCTTTCAGCTGGGGCTCTTTGGATGTTCGTATAGTTTTTTTTTTTTATTCTGGTAGAAAGCGGTTTGAAATATAACTGCACTTAAGGGGGAGTGTTTGGGAAAGGAGCACAGGTTTATAAGGGTAAGTAATGCTGGGCGTACTACGAAAAATGATAATGTTGCAGCTGCTGACCTTCAATTTTATATTTAAATTTAATTTAAGTTCTATTTATGTATGAAAAGACTAAATAATATCAATTTTGAAACGAAATTAAGCCCTTAAATTCCTGGGAAAGGCGTGAAAAAAATCGAATTAAATCCATTTCGACATTAGTATTGTGCTACGGTTTTTTATTAATTTCCAAAGAAGAATGTGGTACAGGTATGCTGGCTCTTGGAAAGGCGTTAATCCTGGTTCGGACACAATTGAAAAAGTCCCGAACTGATAAGAGTTTTCTGGGTTCTTTAGTAGTAGTAGTCGTTGGTAGGCCGAATTTTCTTAATCTTTTCTGTCTGATCATAGGGTCCTTAGGGAGATGGAGTCATTTCCTTACTGCTGATCTGATTATCCTATCTGCTTTATTAAGGCTACCAATGGTAGAATTTCCCAGTGTTAGCTGGTAATAAAGCTGGGGAATAAGGGTAGTCTGGAGGATATGAAGCCTATTTTGGGGTTTGAGCGATGCTCGAGTGACTTTCTCTAACTTTGGTAGAAGGAGCTCACTTGGATTCACCTTGCCTTTGCCTTCGGGCGTGAATTGAAGGCCAAGATAACAGTAGCACTGGTTCGAAATAATGATTTTAGTCCCACTTTACTTAAAGTAAAGTCCATAGACGAAGCGCTAAGAATAAAGAGTCTGCTCATTCGGTTTAGAGATTCATATTTGCCATAGTTTGTTCTACGAAAGCTTACATGTAGAAGTTCCGATCCACTTAGGTGATTAGATCCTCCAAGGTAATTTAAAGCAATACAGGTTAATAGATAAGGAGCATCAATTTCGCCCTTAATAAGTTGATGAACAAATTTGAAATCGTTATTAACACGCCTTTGGTGAAGAGTGGAGACGCTGGATTCTCTGTTAATAAGGTAGGAAGTTAAAAGGATCATTCTACCAGTTGGGATTTTCAATTCGGTTCTTATGAATTTCGTAATAGGGAGTCTATACCTGTGAGCTGTGAGGCATATACAAGATGGGGGCGTACGTAGCAATTGTACATTCATTAAATAATTAAATTCCTTAGTCCAGCGTTTTATGAAGCATAGACCTAGCTTTATTCACAACAAAATTAATATGTTAATTAAATTCTAAGTTGGACGTAAATTGGACAACCAGATCCTTCAAAACTGAAGACGCGACAGAGTTTGTGCTGCGAAATACTATATAATCAAATGCACTTACCATGTGTTTTCTTTTGAAGGTAATCGCCTTACATTTTAGGGGGTTTAGGGAAATACCACTTTTTCTACACCAATTACAAAAGTTCTCAATGTGTGACTGCAGAAGAATGCGGTCATCGCTAGACTTTATTGTCTTAAAGATCTTCATGTCATCATTAAATATGAGAATGTCGCTTGACTGTATGCATGATGTAACATCATTTATAGCCAAAATGAATAGTAAGGGACTAAAATGGCTTCCTTGAGGTACGCCAGAGTGAGCAATGAAAAAAACGACAAAGAGGGGAACACCAAAGGCTTTTAACTTGAACAAAATTAATTCGTGATTTAGTTGATGAAATGCTTTTGAGAAGTCTTTGTAAATACAGTCAACTTCGTAACCTTTTTCTAGTGCATTTGAACATTTGTAAGAGATCGTGAGAAGATTAGTAACAGTTGATCTATGCCTCACGAATCCGTGTTGATGTTCTACTACTTGCTCAAAAAGTTTAGGAATGCAAGATAATTCAGAAATAGGCCTGTAGTTGGTAATGTCAGCTTTCTTTCCTTTCCTAAGAGTAAGGAAGGCCTTTTGCCATGTGCTGGGAGTTTTTCCTGCTGAAAGCTGGAACATGAACCTGAGTGGTTGAACTAAATAATGTCACATTTTTAACACAATTGGGAAATTCCATAAGGGCCCGCTGAAAAATCATCATATAGCAAAGAGAGAAGATCTAGAACTGTACTCTGCAGTACAGGGATATAATTATGTTAGTTTGCGAATAGGTATGTAAATAAATAAATAAATTTATTGGCGCGACAGCTCCTTAAAGAGCCAAGGCCTAGTGACTTATACTCTCAACCACTCCTGTGTGTGTGTTGTTAATCTGCAATAATGGAAGGGACCTACAGTTTACCGCCGAGTCTGAACGGCTATATGAGATGCACTTTTTCTAGACAAATTTTACTCTCTGAGGTTTTGTCAATTCCGCGCAAGAGGCAGTACCACAGAAAAAGCTGGCTATGAGCTGGATTTGAACCCAGGCTCATTCGCTTAGCAGTCCGACACACTACCCACTAAGCCACGGGGCACTACTTCTATAGGTGTGTAGATTGTTTATTTGATTATTTCTTCAAAATTAACAAGCTTACAAAAGCTTTAAGGGTCATCTTTTAAGGAACTACCATTATCCGTTATTTGAAGTTGTTTCGAAATAAAAATAAATTGCACGACTGGATCGCATGTACTTGCTCATATGTACGGTCACATTGTAGAATAAAATAAAAAAAAATTTAAGTGAACATCAAAGCATTTATTCGATTCTTGTGACTTTTGATTGTTCGAATAAAGTACGTTAAATTGTATTGGGTGAAATAATTAAAACGCCATTTTATTTCTTTAGGAAATATAAAAAAATGTGATTTTTTTTCAAAATTGTAGGAGCGGTTTTTTTAAATAAAACGGTTTTTATTTAACAACTTTTTTTTTTTTAAATTAAACAAAATAATTGAAGAATACAAACTTAAGCACAAAAATAACGTTAAAAAACAAAATTAAAAAAATTTTATCCACCCATTTTCAAAATATTGATTTTTCAAAAAAAAAAAAAATTTAAAAAAAAAATTATTAAAGTTACAAAAAAAAGGTTTTCGAAAAAAAATTAATGCAAAATTACTAAGCCTACCTACAACTTTTTGAATATCAGTTTTTATTGTAATCGGATTTGATAAAGTCGAAGAAAAAAAACGGTCCTATGGGAGGTACCGTTTTTAGCCCACCATATTATTTTTTTTTTACCAACATATAATGCATACCTGCAGTAGTACACTGATTTTTTTTAAATACAAATTCTTAGACCCGTTTTCGAGAAAAATAAGCTTTTACATAACGATTATATGACAGGTACCGTTAATTTTTGAGCTAAAAAAAAAAATTGAAAAAACTCCTCATCAAATATCAATCAATCAAAATAACCTTAAGTTCAAAATTTGAAGACGATTGGCCTAACCGTTTAGGCTGCAGTCCAAAATACATCCGTACAGGCAGACAGACGGACAGAATTTTGCCAGTAACTCAAATATGTTTCTCTATCATCGTATTGTCACGTTTGATTGTTATCTCAACATTTTTAATCTGCACGAATGCATAACTTGCATTATAGTTCCTATTATCGGAAGTAAAAATTGTGTCTTCAATATTCAGCAAATAAATTATAAATTTTGCAATGTCCTTGCTTTCATAAATATCCTTGTTAGTCAGTTCAAAAGAGTAGATTCTTATTCTATTGTGGGTGGTACCATTTCGAAATCCAACAAGATATCAAAATTTCCATCAATATTTTCATCAATTGACATTTTTTCTTTATTTTAACCATATAAAAACAAAAAAATTCCTTTCCTCAAGTTATTTTGGCTATTGGTAGAGTTTAAAACAGCTTCAAAAAAACTTCCGTCGTGACTAACGTTAGACTCGAGTTTTTTTATTTTAGAAATGGATTAAAATTATTGTTATGAATGACAAAAACTCGGGTTTAGTTTAGCTACAATATATTAAAAACTTATCAAACATATGTATATGAATATGCACCATTGTCTTTAAACAATAAATGGCATGAATCAAACAAACACCTCAAATACAGATTTGCCTTGGCACATTGCTTTCTATGTGTTTTCTTAAAAAACAAAGTCAGGAGGGCTTACCCTTTATATTGTAAGAAGCAACAACTCAAACGTTGCCACAATATGCGAAGGGCTTCCCAATAAACTGCCGTCTAACAAAAGCACATTTCCAATCAGTTCCAACAATTCTGCCAAAGTAACGAAATTCAACAAATTTTTTGCAACCTTAGCAATATTCAAACCAGAATCCAATGAAAAGCTGCTTAGAGGATGGGCAATTCACTTTCAAAACTGCATACTCCAATGTGAGACTGATGAAGCTGTTCTTTATTTTATTTCCAAATATCGTTCCATTCTTGATAATTTTAAAGTTTCGTCCGCAGAGCGCCATTATATCCACGATCGTCCCGGAAGCTTGGTAGGAGGATTGAATAACAAATAATCTGGTTAACGCAAACAAAACACTAAAAGGTCTAAACTATTAACGCTCTTTCATTCAACCCTTCAACGAGACTATAAATTGAATACAATTCACCATCATAGTGCAAATGAACCCTTCTCATGTCTTCTCTTATCACTGTCTCGCAATCAAAACCCAACAAAGTTCTTTGCCCCTTGACAAGTACTTATGTTCTTTTTCAAAAGTGACGTCCATTTTTCCAAATGCCCCAGCCCGCCAAGTCCCCCCAAAAAAAGCACACATACCCGATGTTGGTTCGTTTATCACTCCGTTAGTGGATCTCTCAGTGCAAAAACCAATTTCGTTCGCATAGTTAACTCCAACCCAGTAACTGACAAATATATCCCTAATATCGCAGTAGGACATAAAAAAAGGAAACAAAAAGTTCAAGAAGTTCCTTCTCTTCGCCTCTGGTTTTCCATTTTTCATTTCTAATGTGTGTGCTGGGAAGGAGTCGCAGTAACGCCCCGTAACACAGTTTTCCTTTATTGCCGCCCGTCGTCGGCCACCCACCAAGAGTGGTGAATACCAGAAAAGGGTTGTTTTGTTGAATGAGCCCATTTGGACCAGCAGCAGCAGCAGTAGGTACCACCTATACCTCTACTTTTGAAAAACAACTTTTCAATTCGTTGTCGTTTCTGCACAGCCGTTTCGGGTTTGAGGATATATTGCGTACATATGAAGTGAAAAAGGATATTTTTCAATATTGACATTGAGCACATTTTTGTTCCTTTCTAAAGTTTTTTTTCTGAGAGGAAATTTTCTCGATTGCTTCAAGGACCGATAGAAAGGAAGAGATATGAGTAAATATCAATTTCATTCTTCCACTTATCAGTCAGTGTCGGGTGTTGGAGTGTTGAGAGTGAAAGAAAGAGCTATGAGTGTGGAGGAACTATGGAAAGGCTTTCTAATGGGGTCTATAAGTTTTAAGAGAAATTACGAGCTATAAATAAAATTCTTTAAACAACTTTATTCTTAATGTTGAATTTTATCAGGAAAGATATAATTTGTGGAGGAATAACTGTGCTCAACAGCTTTTCCTTAATAGGGGTTGTCAACATAACATTTCGCAGAAAAATATCCCACATACGAATAATTGGTACCTTGAAGGATCCTCAAGTTTTCCTCGGAATATAAAAACTATCAAGAAAAAATGCGAAGTACATTATATTACTTGCGACTTATAGGGACTATAAGGCAAGTTATGCATTCGTAAACAAAAAAAAATCTAACAATCAAACATGACATTACGATGATAGAGAAGTCAAAAAAAGTGGGTCCGGAAATTCCGTCCGTCTGTCTGTCTGTCTGTCTGTCCGTATCGATATCTACAGCCTAAACGGTTGAGCCGATTTGATACAAACTTGGTATATAGTTTTTTTAGAGTGCTCTACAGTTTTTGGAATTGGCGTTCTAACTCCAAAACTAACGGTACCTGGCGTATAACTTTTAATTAAAAAATTATTTTTCTCGAAAACGGATTCTACGATTTTGATAAAACTTTCAGAATGATGTTTTCTATGCAAAAGCTATCTCTAAATTTTAATGGATTTTTCAGAAAAAGTTTTATAACGGTACCTCCAATATGAATATGATCATTTTTAATTATTTTTTTTTTTTAATATTTTGTTTTTTGAATATTTTGAAAACGAATCTAAAGATTTTTTTTTAATTTTTCTCCTAGTATAAACTATAGATTTCTTAAAATGGACATACTCAAAAAAATTTTAAAATATGTTTTCGAAAAGTTTTTCAAAAAAAACTTTTTTTTGAAAAAACTGGTCGAACGATTTTGAAATGAAAAATTTATAAAATAGAAAACAGCAAAAGAAATAAGATGGCTTACAATATTTTTTCCAAAAAACGTTATGAATTGTGTTTTTTTGATTTCATAAAAAAAATTTCCCCAAAATTTTATTTCATATTGTCAAATAAAAGAACGTGATAACCTTCATACACACTTACGTATTTTAAAGCATTTCATCATCATAAAAGCACACAGCACAAAAACAACTAACAAATAATAAAAACTATTCGATTACTACTGAATGCAAAAATTTCAATCGAGAAAACAAAAGCTTACACCTGCCTGTAAGTAAACAAAACCACTGTGTTAACTTTTAATATTGTCTCTATACCTACTCGCTTAACAGTAGTTGGAACGCGTTTCTTAATTTTAGTACCTACCTTCCTTCCAACCTTATTATAGGTACCTAAATCCTTTATAAATTCTATTGGTCCCATTGTTCTAACATGAACATAACAAATCTATAGATAACCCAATGTGTATGTGAAATAAAGATAAGACAGATTACCCTAAGCATACACTGACGGTTATCTACAGATAATTTACATAAGTAAGAATAGATAGATAAGAACATAGACATTAAGAATAGAAGATAAGACAACCAAATTGTATATATATAGTAGTAATGTAGTGAAATAAAATTAGTATTCATTCGACTTACAACCGAGTTTATATTCAACACCCATATTGGGACGTATAAAGGTCCCTTTACCTAGCATTATTGCCATACTGCTGATTCCGACGAATCTCTATGCCAGTTGTTCAAATTTGTCCATACCAAAATGAAAATTTAACTGAAAAAAGTCCTTTATATCTTTCTATTAGCAAATTATATTATAAACAGTAAGTAGCAAGTGGAAAGATAATACACTAAAAAACTGCAAAAGCTAACAATCCTATATATTTATGTGTTTATCCCTTTGTCGTGACGCATGTTCGTTCGAGCTTCAAACCACAACGATTCTAAAGAAGTTGCACGTCAAAAAAAGATTAAAATTAAATCTTTGTCAAAAAGACGCCTGCACCTAAAAAGGATTAGCACACGGGAGCAAGTACGTGCGACCCAGTCGTTCATTTTATTTACTTTCGATTATAGGTACTATAATACAAGTTATGCATTCGTGCAGATTAAAAATTTTGGAATAGCAATCAAACATGCCATAAATGATAGAGAAACATATTTGAGTTACTGGCAAAATTCTGTCCGTCTGTCTGTCTGACGGTTGGGCCAATCGTCTTCAAATTTATAACTTAAGGTTATTTTGGCATTTCAGCATTAGCTCAAAAATTAATGGTACCTGTCATATAACCGTTATGTAAAAGCTTATTTTTCTCCAAAACGGCTCCAAGAATTTTTTATGAAAAAAAACTGTGTACTTCTGTAATTTAATATTAAATTAATTGAAATTTATTGGCGCGACAGCTCTTTAAGGAGCCAAGGCCTAGTGACTTATGTATACTCTCAACCATTCCTGTGTGTGTGTTGTTAATCTGCAAGAATGGAACCTACAGTTTACCGCTGAGTCCGAACGGTTAAATGAGATGCACTTTTTCGAGACAAATTTTACTCTTGGAGGTTTTGTCAGTTCCTCGCAAAAGGCAGTACAGTAATTTAATATGGGGGGCTAAAAATGGTACCTCTCATAGGACCGTTTTTTTTTTCTTCGACTTTCTTGAAAACTGGTGATCCGATTACAATCAAAATTGATATTGCAGAATATGTAGGAAGCCTAATCAATTTCGCATTAATTTTTTTTCGAAAACTTTTTTTTGTTAAAATAATTAATTTTTGTTTTAAATCAGTATTTTGAAAAAAGGTAGGTAATTTAATTTTTTTATTTTCTTTTTTAAATATATGTTATTTTTGAGCTTCAGTTTGTATTCTTAAATTATTTTTTTCATTTTTTAAATAAAGTTGTTAAAAAAACGTTTTATTTAAAAATCGTTCTACGATTTAGAAAAAAATCACACTTTTTAACATTTCTTAAAAAAATAAAATGGTGTTTAAATTATTTGACTCAAATCACAAAACTCGAATAAATGTTAATTTTAATTTTCTTAAATTTTATTCTACAATGTGACCTCACATATGAGCAAGTACGTGCGATCCAGTCGTGCCCATTTTTGTCTGCCTGTCTGTCCGGGTGTATATTGAGCTGCAGTCTGAACGAATTAAGCGATTGCCTTCAAATTTGATATGTGTGTATCTTTTTGGAATTCCTCAGAGGGGAAATTGAAATTTTGTTTTTGGGGCTAAAAATAACTGTAATTGCAGTATGACTGTTTAGGCTCCAAAAATTTTGATGAAATTTTTTGTGAATATATATATAATTTTATCAGAACCATTTATGCGGGAAAAGTCTATTAACGGGACCTTTTATTTAACGGTTTTTTTTTAATTTTTGGCTTTCTCGGTAACGGCTGCTTGGATTTCTGTCAAACGAAATTTTTATATTTGAAAAGATCTAGATGGCCAATTTAGTTCTGCATATCAAAATGTTGAATAACTTTTTTTCTAATAAAAAATAATTTTTGAATTTTTTTTTTAAATCAATATTTTGAAAACTAATCACAAAAAATTATTTTAAATTTTATAATCACATGTATTTACATTTTTTCATAAATTTCTTGTTATTTAAGACGTGTGATGGCATACTTCATTCTTACTAAAAACCGTTAAGTATTGTTGTTTTTAATACTTTTTATGAGTTCAAACTGTGTTATTTTCAAAGCAAATGTTACTTGATTCTGCCAAAGATTTTCCAATGTAATTAGGCACATAGGCAACAAGTACGTGCGACCCAGTCATGCCCATTTTTTTAGATGAAAAATGGAAATAACACTTTTTGGGAAAACTTCAGATTTCATTAAATATTGCCGGTTTTGTCTTATTTCTTCTAGCTCACTGGGTCTTATTTCTCTTACGTTCTATTTCTGTGATATTTCCACGCAAAAATAAAAATTTGCATTAGAGTTTTTCTATATCGAAAATACGGCCAAGGTTTACCATCATGTTTATGTAAATAAATTGACCAAAAGTACGAATACGTCAAGAGCAAGTAAGGGGCTTCTGTGCCTTTGCCTAAAAAAAATACCTATTCAAACTGAAATCCACAAGAGTTTGCTAGGAATAGCCAGGTTATGTGAAGCTTTAGTGTCGTGGGTCAGGTAAGCTCGCCGAATTCCAGTGTTTTCAATGAAAACATCTTAAAACTCGAGTATTTATTTTCCATGAAAAAACTAATTACTACCCCTTAATGCCGAGTCCTTTTCGGGATACGGACAATCCAATAATTAATACTAAACTCCTTGCGGAACACGGAAAAAACTACTTCCAATGTTGGTTTCTCGATCACTTCTACTTCCTTGTTTTTTTTTCGGTAACAAGCAAATGTACATAGTAACTTTGTTACAGTTACAATTTGCTTAAAATAAAAAACTTGGTAAATATTAGATGTTAACAAGCCATAATGAATCGCAGCGTCAGAGGTGTTGGATTTCTCACACCCACATCCGAGAAATCACTGGCTCGACTGCTAAACAAAAGCCAAAACGAAGGCATAAAGGCCATTGGTCCCCAAGAGAACTAGAGCATCTTACATTTTCTACGTTGAGCGAAAGAAGGATGAGAAACTCAGGAGAAGGACAAAAATCATCAGCAACGTCAAGGCGAAGAAATGCCGAGGTATTTTTTACAGGAAAGAGGTCGCAAACTTCTACAATAGAGTGAAACAGTCAACATCTGCTTTTACTTGCCATCCTAGGCCCTCCATAGATGGGGCTGGAAACACCGAAGGAAATACACAGTCGATGTTAACCATCTGGAGAGACTAGTTCAACCAGTTCTTTTATTTATTTAAATCAAAACCCGTTTAAGAAATTTCTCCCGCAAGAAGCGCACATTTTTTGAGATATAAGTAGCTCTAATAGTAGGTTTATGAATCCTGTATCTCTTTCATCTAGCAAACTCAAAAAGTCGTTGAGACATGGAAACGTAACAATTAAACTTCCAGTCATACGTTATTTTACATTTAAACCTCTTCCACAGAAAATGTCCGTTTTTCCCGAGGGGAAAATAGTCTTTAATTCAACCCGGGACCTCATCCATTTGTCTACCAAATTTCATCCAAATCCCTTCAGCCGTTAAGGTGTTATTGAGTAACAAATATCCAAACATTTAAACATACAAACATTCACATTTATAATACAGGGTGTCCGCCGGGAAGATAAACTACTTTGTTTTGCCGCCATTTTAATAAACATTTGTCTTGACATTTCATATTTGGCAGTCGTGAAGTAGCCACGTGGCAAATTCATTACGGAAAAATATTCGATAAACCAACGTGTTTTAATCGTTAAAAGATTTTATCAAAATCAATCATCGATTACTGTGACGATGAGAAAGCTACGTGACATTTTTGGGAGAAACAACGTGCCAACAAAACGCACTATTTATCGTGTAGTAAATGATTCCGAAGAAAGAGGGTCTGTAGGTGATAGGCCCAGGCATGCCTGGACCACAATGTACTGCAAGGTCGCCTGAAAACATTACTGCTGCTCAAGGAAGTGTTCAAAACAATCCATCAACCTCAATTCGGCGCCGTGCTCAGGAGCTTGGTCTTCAAAGAACAACTTTGGCCACATTAAAAATTACAGTCTGGTGTGCAGTTTGGTCAGGAGGAATCATTGGACCTTACTTCTTTGAAAATGAAAACGCCGTAACGGTAACTGTGAATGGGGAGCAATATCGTGATATGGTTGAAAACTTTTTAACGCCACAACTGCATGCTTTGGGCTTGATAAACATGTGGTATCAACCAGACGGTGCCACATCGCATACAGACTTCTTTCCACAACAAGTTATTTCAAGAAATGGTGATGTTGATTGGTCTCCACGGTTGCCTGATTTTAGTGCTCCGGACTTCTTTTTGTGGGGATATCTAAAAAGCAAGGTTTATGCAAACAAACCAGAAAAGCTTGAGCAACTCAATCAAAATATTCGTGATGAAATTAATGAAATACGAAATACAGGGTGGCTGATGAAAGGCGCTACCAAACAAAAAATTTTTAACATTTTTCTTTTTAATGATTTGGGTTAATTTTTTTTTTGCAGATTGATTTTTGTAATTTAACAAAAAATGAATAACTGGGACACTGAGACAAGAATTTGGATTTTCTGCCGCTATCACGCACTGGAGTTTGTAGTTTCAGTTCAAAAAGAGTATAGGCGCACGTTTGGAGGCGATCCTCCAAGCAAATGGACCATAATGAGACTTGTTAACAATTTTGCCGAGCATCGGACAGTCGAAAGAAGACCTTGCCATCGAAACCCTTCAGTTCGGAAGGAGGAAACAATCGCTGCTGTAGCTGCTGCCATACTGAAGCCGACAAAAGCTTATCTGCTCAAATGGGTATAAGCAGACAGTCAAATATGCACAATGCTTTGGTCTTATTCTTCTATAAAATTCAAATGGCCAACAAACTAAACGCAGCAGACTTGCCGGCTTGGAATTTTGCCAGAAGATGCTTTAAATGCTGGAATAGGACGGAAACATGTTGAACTGTCTTTTTATGTCTGAGGAGGCCCATTTCGATTTAAACGGCAACATAAACAAACAAAATTGTCGAATATGGAGAGCTTCCAACCCACAGATACTTCATGATACAGAATTGCATCCACTCCGTGTCACAATGTGGTGTGGTTCATTCAACTCTGTGTGGTTTCAGCAAGATGGTGCAACTGCTCACATAGCCCTGCTTGTGATGACCGAATTGCGACAAAAAATTCCCAATAACCTGTTATGCAGAAACTCCAAATTCCGTTAGCTCCCCAGGTCTGCTAACCTTACTGCACCTGACTTTTTCTTGGTGATATTGCAAACAGGAAGTCTACAAAACAAAATCAATAAATTTGAAGGAACTAAAATCCATTCGAGAAAAAATTGCGACTGTCTCAACTCTCCAACTAGTAATGAAAAATTTTTGGTAAGATGCTGCACATGCATCAAAGAGCAAAGGGGCTATTTAAATTCCATGATTTTTAAAATTAATTTAGCTGTATTTAAAAAACATTGAATGAGCTTTAGCATGAATAAAAGAAAAATTAATTTCATACACTGAAAAAAAAGTTATTTGAGTTTCTTAATACACACTCGCATAACAAATTTTCCTCTATTTGCCCCAAGACCTTTGTGCTTAACTGCCTCTTCCTTATCTACTGTAGGCATCGTATGATCATCTAATGCTTGCGGTAAATGGATAAGGGCATCTGAGTTTGTCCTAGTGTGCTGAATATATAAATTATTTTTTGTATGTATGCAAGCTGTCTTATGGGCATAACACCTAATACAGTTTGTTTATTACAGAAGTTAATTTGGATTTTCACTGCGCAGTTCGACTTAATCAGAGTTGTGTTTTTGTATGTAAGTATTTTTAAATGGTAAGTGATTTTTGTGTCGTGTATTCAAATATTCGTGGTTTAAGAAAGAATTTCTTTCACGTGTACGTCTAGTCGTCTACACTGTTCAATACGGGTCAGTTGTTTTGGCATTAAGTGAAACCCAGGTTGGAGTAAATACTGATTTATCAGAATTTGCTTAACATGGGTATAGCTTGGTGCCATTACTCTTTTCCCATCATGGTCTCGTGGTCTATGTTTCCATGTGTCCTCGCTCTGAAAAAGTTATTGCGGGCGATTTCAATGTACACAATTCCAATTGGCTCCGCTATTCTGGTTAGACAACACCCGAAGGAAGGTATGTCGACCTCTTTGCCGGGTTACATCACCTTACCCAACTGATCGATGTGCCAAGGCAAATTCCGGATGATGCTGAGAAAGTTGCCCATACTCTTGACTTGTTTCTTACTTATCACCCTGATAAATATACCATTAGTGTAACTTCTCCATTTCGATAGTCACATTGATGCCAGTGATGAAATGATCACAAATGTAATTCTTCTAAGGATGCGTGCTTAATAGAGCAAAAAGCATCAAGCCTAAAGAAAAGTCCTGGTTTAACTCTGAGTGGAAAGAAGCTATCAGGCTCCGTTATTGAAAAAACCAAATTTTTGCATGACCAAAAATTACACCAAAAAATTTTTAAATGTCCCAAAGATAGTAAAATTTTAGGTCATTTTAAAAAAATATAAAAAACTCCTCAACATCCTCGGTTCCAACGCTCATCGCTAATGACAAACCTATTGTCTACTCTTCAGTGAAGGCAAACTTGCTCGCTGCCAGCTCGACGATGCCTAACAGCAACGTTGCCCCTCCTGTACTTGAGAATGTAAATTTTTCCATAGGACAGATTTTTTTCCGCACTCGTACAGTAGCAAGAATTCTCAAAGATTTCGATATACACAAATCCGGTGGATGGTATTCCTCCATTTTTCTGAAGAGGTGTTCTTACACACTGGGAAAACCACTGCGTAAGCTTTACCATCGCTCCTATTCTTCTGGAATCTTTAATAGAAGATGGAAAAGAGCATTTGTCCAGCCTGTCCCTAAGAAAGGTGACCCATCCTCCCCTTCTCCTACCGACCCATTCCACTAACATCCGTTCTTTCTAAGTTCATGGAAACACTGATTAACCGTCAGCTTAAGGAATATCTCGAAGATCGAAAGCTTCTCCATGACCGTCAGTATGGCTTCCGCAGCAACCGTTCCACTGGTTGTCTGATGGCATATCTCACCGAACAGTGAAACAAATCTTTACATCGCGTTGGTTAAAGTAAGATTATTGCTCTTAATATCTCCAAGGTATTTGATGTTAACCTTTGTTAATCGACACCTCCTATCTCTCCCCTCCCCATCTTTCCAATGCCTGCGCAGTGTGTTCTACATTAAAAGGGAAACAAATAGTCCCTTGTGCGCGCGTTAATTATACAAAAAATGATATTTTGTTGTTGTTCCGGGGATACAGCCTCGTTTTTATCCCTGGGATATACAAAGGCTAGTTAGCTGTTTATATGTTGAAAAGTATGGGGCCTAACGTGAACCCTTGTGCAACTCCAGCGCTTATGCTCTTTTTTGGCAAATATTGCTTGCTAACCTGTTAATAAAAGGATCTCAAGGTTAGAACATTTTTGATTATTCTTACCAAGTGTTCCGGTAGTCCTAGACTTGACAGTTTGAAGTTTGAGTTCTTGTTGAGTCCGTGTGTCACATCGGAGGAAATTCAGTGCACCTCAAAATCATGATTCGGGTAGAATGTGACATTGATGAATTAAAAATGGCGTCACTCTTTTGCTGACAAATTCTTTAGGCTTTGGACTTTTTGCCTAATTTTTCCTATTAGAGCAAATTCACCCCCAAAAAAAATGCAAATGCAAAACATTCCAGTGGGATGAAGATAACTACTATCTTCATAGCAATAGAGGGCTTTTCTCTCACAAGCGGCTTGTGAACCCTTCACATGACTGAGATTTTAAGGCTTAATTCTTCAGAGCACTATCGGTTTATTTCCTCTAATACCTTAAACAGTGGCTTAGTTGTCACAGTCCTAATTCGATGAATCCAGTATTCTTCATCCAGCTATCTTCTACCAGCTATCCTGGAGGTAATAATACGATTTTGCACTTAAACACGCCCATTTTTGTGGGCGGTTTTATCCTCGTTAATTTGAATTAAAAAGGACTGTGTATACATGGTTGCAAACAGCAGTTAAGAAATCGAGGTGCCCATAACATCCCTAAATTCCAGAATATGGTTTTCCAAAAAAGCATATTTAAAAAAATAAATTTTCTTTTATATTAAATATTAAATTCATTATTTTTTTATGTTTTTTATGTCATATATTTTTTTCAAAAACACGTCTCAAAAACACATGTGTATTTAATTTTGCAATTTGTTTCGCATAAAAAGGGGCACCCATGCCATTAAAATTGACGCACCGACAGAGTAGACTAAAAATCTGGATCAATATGTGATAGACAGGCAATATGTCCAAAGGATAATGTGAATTTGAGTAAAAATATTGCTTCGTTCTTCTGGCAGCAGTTGGAGCTTTATGAAAAAATAAAATCAAAAAAAAAAAAAAATATATAATAAAACATACTTCAAACTCATCTGACAGCGAGACACAGAAAAATTGGTGACACATTATGAAGAATCTGATATTTTACGTGCTCCCGATTCGATGATGTTATTATACTCACTCACTCGGTATGAGGAGGTACATGAGGCGAGACATCTTGTGTGCATCATAAAGAAAGGAAGAAGGGGAAGCTAACTAGGACATCCAGAATGGGGGGGGGGGAGGGATAACTTTCTTTTGGCTTATGTTTTTGAAAGGACCTTTCCAATTTTTGCTGCAAACCGACCGACAGCTCAACATGAGGCGACACAATAAAATTTATAAATTACACTTTTAAGTGTGACGACACAATGACAAAGTGGATCTCAGTATGATAGACATTGTTTGGTGACGATGACGACGGCTGAGAAGGACAACTCCTTGAGACAATGTGTTATGAGGAGCGAAAGTAAAATGCAATCTGCAAATTGTTATCTTTGAGAATGTCATGCGGAGGAAATTGTCACAAGCGAAGGATGCTTAATGTGTGGGGGACGACGATGGAGTTTGTCATTTTCTTGGAAAACCCCACAACGGCGGAGAATGGTCTTGAAGAAAGGAGTAAAATGACTTTGAACTTTCAGCTTTGAGAGAAATTGCGGATAGAAATATATTCATTATACAATTTGTATTTATTTCATTAGAAAATAATGAATATTATGTAAAAAAAAAACGGAAAAAAAGATTCGTTTAGTTACTTCAGTTAGAAGTCAAGACATCCTTTAAAGGTAAAGGCGAAGATTCCAATTAGAAGTCAGAAGACTTCACCGATAAGTCAAAAGTCGAAAAATGATTATTTAGACAAGGCAATGCGCCTTCAAGCGATTTTATCGACATCGAACTTAATAGAATAGTTCAAAACTCTCACGCCAAGAGGTCTTTCAAAACTCCATCCAATTTCTCACATACGCCGACGATATTAAAATAATCGAAAGAACATATCTTGATGTCAGTAGTGCTATCGTGAGTATTGAGATGGAAAAAGCGACGATGGGTTAAACAGTCAATGAGGTGAAGCGATGTTTGCGAAGCACCTACCCAGAGGTGGGAGTTATACTCGAGTTTAGGTCGTAAAAACGCTATAGATTGTAGCCAGATCAGATGGGGTTAAATACTTCTTACACCGATACAGAAAACCTAAGCACTTAGCAGATCTCAAATATATGGTGTTTTCAACGGAGGTCTTCGTTGACAAACACATACTGAGAGCTTTTCGGTTTCTTCAACAATGGCACTGGGGGTATGTTTAGCTTTAACGACAGAAGGCAGCATTGATTCCTATTACCCCATTTGACAATGCTGTATAAATCTGAGTTTAATAAGCTTGACATACGGTACAGTTGCAATTGTACGTCCGAAGGCGAAGGACGTGAATTATCGAACGAATTTGAAAATCTGAGGGTAGATTCGTCAACAAAACACTTAAGTGGATTAGAAGTAACAGACAGAAGATCATTTAAAAAAATGAGGAAAAGAGTCGGAGACAGAACAGAGCCCTGGGGCACACCAGCATTTATTTTGTGGGAATCAGTCTTGAATCCGTCCAATACAACTTGTATTGAACGGTCCAGAAGATAGCTTCTAATCCAACGAACAAGAGTATCATCGATCCCAAAAGCACGCATTTTCGATAAGAGAGCTTCATGCCAAACTCTATCAAATGCCTTAGAGCCATAATGATGGTCATGGAGAAGCTTACGATCTTCGAGATATTCCTTAAGCTGAGAGTTAATCAGCGTTTCCATGACCTTGAAAGAAGGGATGTCAGTGCTATGGGTCGGTAGGAGGAGGCGAGGATGGGTCACCTTTCTTAGGGACAGGCTGGACAAATGCTGTTTTCCATCTTCTAGGAAGGATTCCAGAAGAGTAGGAGCGATGGAAAAGCTTACGCAGTGGCTTTGGCAGTGTTGAAGAACACTCCTTCAGAAGAATCGGGCGTATACCATCCGGGCCAGCGGATTTGTGTATATCGAGATCTTTGAGAACTCTTGCTACTGTACGAGTGCGGAAAAAAATCTGTCCCATGGAAAAATTTACATTCTCAAGTACAGGAGGGGCAACGTTGCTATGCGGCAGCGTGGAGCTGGCAGCAAAATGGGCGGCGAGCAAGTTTGCCTTCTCTGAAGAGTAAACAATTGGTTTGTTATTATCGATGAGCGTTGGAACCGAAGATGTTGAGGAGTTTTTAATATTTTTTACAAATGACCAAAAATGTTTACTGCCTTTGGGACACTGCAGAATTTTTTGCCGTAAATTTTGGTCATGCAAAAATGTGGTTTTTTAATAACGGAGTTGCATGAGTTCCTTGCTTGTTTGTGCTTTTTCCGATTTTCCTATGTAGGGTTTGCTTTGTAGGATCGGAAACTTACTTCTTTGAGCCGGATAGCTTCTTTACACTCAGAATTAAACCAGGACTTTTCTTTAGGCTTGATGCTTTTAACTCTGTTAGGAGTAAAATCACGCATCCCTAGATAAATCACATGTGTGATCATTTCAACACACTATCGAGGAAGCATAGTGACCAGTTAGAGTTTCGGGCCGTCTCAGTTGGCTTTCTCGTATTGCCAAATAGTCTTGATGGGAAGTTTTTCTTTAACTGACACGGGCGGCTTACCCAGCAACATCCGGTATACGCATTGCCACATCGATCAGTTGGGTAAGGTGATGTAACCCGGCAAAGAGCTCGACATACCTTCCTTGGGTGTTGTCTGACCAGAATAGCGGAGCCAATTGGAATTGTGTACATTGAAATCGCCCACAATAACGATTTCAGTGCCAAGACAAAGGGAAACAATTTTCGAGATGGAATCAGACAGAGCATAAAACTCGTTAGAAGTCGAAATACTGTCAATATTAGGACTCCTGTAAATAAAACTATAATGAATGACATGCTTGCGGACAGTGAATTTGAGCCAAAAGAAGTTTAAGTTCGTGTTGGAACATTGCCCATATTGGGGAGGCTCTGGCAAGCAATATTATTTCTAACATAGACCACGAGACCATGATGGGAAAAGAAATATGGCACCAAGCTATAACGATGTAGAGCAAATTCTGATAAATCAGTATTTACTCCAACCTGAGTTTCACTTAATGCATTAAACAGTGTAGACGTACACCTGAAAGAAATTCATTCTTAAACTGAAAACATTAGAATACACGACACAAAATCAAGCTTGCTGAAATGGCCTTGTTATTTGAGCATCTTAGATGAGGTAAGGGAAATTACCCTTAAATATGCCCCTTTAGTGCCTCCATCCAGCCGGTTCGATTGGAGATCTCTTTCTACCTGGTCGTTCTATCGAAGATGATGTCTATCTTAGCTTCTGCTTTCCTCTGGAATGGCGTCTGGGTGCGTGAACGCTTTCTTCTGACTGCGAAGGATCAATGTTTCTGCACCACCACGTAGCAAGATCGGGAAGATGAGTGTTTTGTATAGCGTTTCATTGGTTCTGCTCAATATGGCTTTATTCTTCAATTGCTTACTTAGTCCAAAGAAGCAGTGATTAGCAAGAGTTTAATTTTACGCTGATGTTGCTTTCTATGCTCTCAGCAGTGCCTATATATATATATATAGACAAATTCACTACCTCGAAGTCATACACATCAATTGTCTCATTTTATGAAAGCTTGTACTTCGTCTTGTCTTCTTTTAAAATCAGTCCAATTCTACTTGCTGCTGACTTAATATAGAAGTTAAAGCAGCGATTACTTCTGCTTGAATTTTTTCCAGGATTTAGTGGAGGATTTGGTCGATCTTTGATTCTACAGGTCTAAGCCCGCCTTGAAAAGGACCTACAATTCCGTCACAAAACGTCTTAAGACGTTCATAAAAGACGCTGAAAATTATCTTATGTACTGTGTTTTTAAACCTATTCCTCTACATGGTTGTTAATGGCCGAATATTTTCGATGGATATTCGTATACGAATTTTGGTAATAGATAGTGATCAAAGTCAAATTTGCTCCCCGAAAAGTGCACATTTAAGGAAAACAAGAGAAGTGTCTTCCATCAATCGCAACATTAAATCTCGTGCGTATATCTTTCTTTGGGAGTGTCGTCTTTGTGTTCTGAAAGGCCAGACGCATAAGCCTTAATAAAGGCTAAAAGATGAAATTTGGCCTTAAAACGGATCTTTGTAATTCTCTTAGTCACTTCCCCACAGCTAATAATTCTATGCCAAGCCTTCCACTGAACACAAAAATGTCAAAAACCACCGAAACCGAAAAAAATGACGAATTCCAATCAAGATATTTCTTATTATTGGGGTATTGGAGTAAGATATTCTCCTGTTCCTAGTTCCTGAGAATGTAACTCACACACTTTGTCATGGATCCAACGCTTGTCATAAATTCATCATTTCGGTTATTCAATTTAGTGAAGACCGCAAGGAGGTGACGATGCCATTCTCATTTATAAATGTTAGACTTGAAATTCATAATGGCTTTTCAGTGTTCTGGACTTAGGCCCACCGTGGAAAAGTTTGAGCACGAGTACAATCTTTTGTGTCTAAAACCACGAACCACATAGAGATTAGTGCAAAATGAAAAAAAAAACCTATTTAACTGCCACTTTCGAAGAACACCCACAAATAAGTATCTTTTCGCCATAATATATATTTATAGCCGTACGTTCATATAAAAGGTCATAAGTTGGCTAATTGATCGCTGTGGACATATATGCAGTGGACTTTCCCAAAAATCTATCTTCTCTGATGAAGCTCAATTTTAAGTCAGCAGCTTCGTCTACACGCACAAATGTCTGATTGGACGAACGCAATCCTCAAGACATCCATTCGTCGTCAATGCATCCACAAAAAAATGACTTTTTGAAGTTATCACTATCATGAGTGTTTTTGGTAACAGAAGAATATTAACTGGATGAATATTCATCTGGCTACAGTTCAGACAATATTTATGATGCCAGTTGTGATTTCAGCAAGAAAGCGCTTTATATCACCACGAGCGATCAACCATTGGCCGCCGTAAGCAGTGGATTTATTAATGAAATTAAACACGTCTTATATCTCTGATCATCTAACTTTGACTGCTGGATTATTTTTTATTTTCGTAACACATTTTCGTTCGGAAGACTGGACCAATGCTGCTGTTTGGATGAATTGCTATTCGAACAGTAATGCATAAGTGTACCTTTAAAATAAATCTAATTTTTTTCATTTATAAATTTCACATAGTTCATCTAACTTTGAACAATAATTTCCATAAAATTAAAATGTACATACCATACATATGTGGAAGCATTTTTACATCATCGCACTGGCCAGATTTATTGAGACTTTTATGCCGAAAATCAACAAAAGAGATAGACAGACATATCCATCTAAGTCCGGTCCACCACATAAAATGCCCAGGAAAAATCCTATTAACAAATATATTAAATCACATCAAATAGAATATTATAACCCGCCGAAGATTAATCATCCTGTCAATCCGTTCTCGCTCACCCACTAATAAATGTCATCGTCGATGGGATGGGCGGCTTGCTTGGATGCCAGCCAAGCCAGTCAGCCTGTATAGTGATGTCTCTTGCTGCTCCTCCATGGTGAGCTTGTGTCTTTGGTGTTTGGGCGTTCGTTGTTGACTCTGCCATGTGAATGGCATCAAGTACGCATACATCAAATATATCAGCAATGATCCACTCGACATCCTTGTAGTTGTTAAAACAAAATCCAATTTCATTTCTGACATCAAAATCCTGCAGAACAGGATAGGATGGGTGATGGAGTAGGATCCTGAAAACAAAAAAAGCGAAAAAGTCTTTCAATGGCGGAAAAATAGGAGTTTTTATGTTCGCCTTGACCAAGAGCATTTCATATCACTGAAGAAGCTGCAGCAACGTCAGGCTGGCAGGAAATACTGCTGCTCGAACAGGACGATGACGACGAGACGTCAGCTGGCGGAGGAGTGTTTCTGTTTGACTATCAGAATCAGACTGCGAACAATGGATGGGTGCATAAGAGAAGTCGCACTCGATTGCAGGCAGAGACGACGAAGGCAAGTCAACATCCCGGCCAATCCATTACGGAGGCTTGTCAATCTCACTTAACTCATCCGCAATGAATTAAAAATGAAGTTATACGCGAGGAGTTCCTTTTTTGTTGGGTCACAAGAAAAAAAAAAGACACACAGAGGGCCCATCTTTTCTGCATGGATCCTTCTCGGGAGTAATTTTTCTATGCGCACTCGAATAAATATAAACCTCCAGTTAATGTCATAGTAAACTCGGTCATGGACGTATTCATTCATGTTGAATGATACGCGTATCCTGGCATATTTACATCATCAATCATGTTGTCCATGTGATTTTTATTTCCATTTTTTTTGTTTGCTGCACCTAGAGTTATAGTTGATGGTATCCTTCTTGGATTTTTTTTTATATTCCAACCTACTCCCTATGGAAGCAGCCTTGGTTCTCTGGAGTGCGGGCGATTATGAAAAGTATTGACTGAAAAATTGAAAATCGGACAGGACGAAATGATGGACGACAGTTTTTGTTTGGTTGCAGAAATAAAAAGTTTATTTTCGGTTTCGGTGCAATAAATGGGAAAAATATTCCGTCGTAAAATTTTACCCTGCGGTCGAGGACAGAATTACCACTTGTTTGTTAATCTATGGATTGAACGAAAGTTTATTGCAAAAGGGCATCAGTTGGTTGAGAAACATATTATTTTTTGGTGTTTTTTCCGATATGACGACGAATATTGCATTTTTGCTGAACATCGGAATTTTAATTCTGACAAATGCGAACATTGCCATAGTTGACTTGTTGAGCATTAAGGGTATATCGGAGTTCAGGTGTTACAATTAAATGCATATTGATGGTGTGACGTTTTAAACTGTTATTTAAAAATCATTTAATTTCGTTTTGGTCTTAATTTAAATCGTTTTTTTTCGAAAAAATAAATAAAATGACTATTTGTTGTAATGCATATCATTTGTGGAGCATTGACCATGGATGGTTGAAAGGACAGGTAGCTTTTGAGCAAAGCATCACTTGACTCCCTAAACTACCTGAAACTACCCTCCCCCCCAATACCTCTAACCATAAGTGGTACTTGCATTGAAGAAACCGAAAACCTTTCTGTTCTCGGTATGTGTATTGCAGATCACCTTCTCCGGAACAACAACATATTTGACGTCGCCACGAATGCTGCGAGGTGCTAAAGTTTCCTTCGAACATGTCAGAATTAGTTTACCCCATCTGATCTGGGCTAAAGTATAAGAAGCATATGGTCGACCAAAACTCAAGTATGAAATTCAAAAAAGAGATTTTAAAGCGATTGGCGACCCTTCAATAACAGAAATATTCACATCTCTTGAGCACCGTCGTCGTAATGTTTTTTGCCTTTCGATGTTTTATAGCAATTTCTACAAAAAATGCTCAGGGGAAATAGCCAACCGTAATACTCGCACTTCTAGGAATGCTCAACTTCGGACGTCCATGAATTCTTTCTTTAGCCGTACCACACGAATATGGAATTCTTTGTCAGACTCTGTTTTCCCTCCCATTTTAGCTTGCACAACTTCAAAATAAATGTACATCTCCTTTTACATCTTTCCCCTTTTTCCTTACGCCCGCTGTGTCTAACCAACATTATAAGGGTAGCTAAGACTCCTTTTGCGCGGGCTCATTATAAAAAAATGGCCAATACAAATCAAAGATTACAATATTACAATACTATATTTTCATCACATTTACGGCAGTTTTGCTGATTAAAATAGCCATTGATACGAAAATATGTATCGTATATAAATGCCAAAATTGGGATTCTCTTCCAAATTCTCTGCAAAAAGCCGAGTTCCAGTGGAATCCACAGCTTTGTGATCTGCTGAACTCATTAACATTGACTGCAATGATGTTCTAGTCCACCGTAAAATGGGCAACATTTGCCCTAACGAATACTTAATAACATTTCCACCGGCGCTAATCGAATACCCTAAACGTATAGATTATCATCTGCCTTCTTTTAATGTCCAGGTACATTATTCGATCGCCGAAGTTTGTAGAGCTTACCATTCACTTTTGACGGGAGCCATCGTCTTCCAAATATCCTTCGTTATTATTCCGTTTATTTTATTCCGTCAGAACCGGAAGCCATGTCTTTATCCGATATTGTCACGCTGATGGTGACTTTTCATTTGAAACACAACGTTTTATTTGATAGCTGGTAACTCTGTTCCTATCTTCAAGTGCTATAGTTTGCTCCCGAGTAATTCGCGTTTCTATGTGGTTATAAACCGATCTTAAATATTATAAACACTAACAATCTATTTATAACGGGTGATTTTTTTGAGGTTAGGATTTTCATGCATTAGTATTTGACAGATCACGCGGGATTTTAGACATGGTGTCAAAGAGAAAGATGCTCAGTATGCTTTGACATTTCATTATGAATAGACTTACTAACGAGCAACGCTTGCAAATCATTGAATTTTATTACCAAAATCAGTGTTCGGTTCGAAATGTGTTTCGCGCTTTACGTCCGATTTATGGTCTACATAATCGACCAAGTGAGCAAACAATTAATGCGATTGTGACCAAGTTTCGCACTCAGTTTACTTTATTGGACATTAAACCAACCACACGAATGCGTACAGTGCGTACAGAAGAGAATATTGCGTCTGTTTCTGAGAGTGTTGCTGAAGACCGTGAAATGTCGATTCGTCGCCGTTCGCAGCATTGGGCTTATGTTATTCGACCACATGGAAGATTTTACGCAAAGATCTTGGTGTAAAACCGTATAAAATACAGCTCGTGCAAGAACTGAAGCCGAACGATCTGCCACAACGTCGAATTTTCAGTGAATGGGCCCCAGAAAAGTTGGCAGAAAATCCGCTTTTTTATCGACAAATTTTGTTTAGCGATGAGGCTCATTTCTGGTTGAATGGCTACGTAAATAAGCAAAATTGCCGCATTTGGAGTGAAGAGCAACCAGAAGCCGTTCAAGAACTGCCCATGCATCCCGAAAAATGCACTGTTTGGTGTGGTTTGTACGCTGGTGGAATCATTGGACCGTATTTTTTCAAAGATGCTGTTGGACGCAACGTTACGGTGAATGGCGATCGCTATCGTTCGATGCTAACAAACTTTTTGTTGCCAAAAATGGAAGAACTGAACTTGGTTGACATGTGGTTTCAACAAGATGGCGCTACATGCCACACAGCTCGCGATTCTATGGCCATTTTGAGGGAAAACTTCGGAGAACAATTCATCTCAAGAAATGGACCGGTAAGTTGGCCACCAAGATCATGCGATTTGTCGCTTTTAGATTATTTTTTGTAGGGCTACGTCAAGTATAAAGTCTACAGAAATAAGCCAGCAACTATTCCAGCTTTGGAAGACAACATTTCCGAAGAAATTCGGGCTATTCCGGCCGAAATGCTCTAAAAAGTTGCCCAAAATTGGAATTTCCGAATGGACCACCTAAGACGCAGCCGCGATCAACATTTAAATGAAATTATCTTCAAAAAGTAAATGTCATAGACCAATCTAACGTTTCAAATAAAGAACCGATGAGATTTTGCAAATAAAAAAAAAGTTCTCAAGCTCTTAAAAATCACCCGTTAGTTGTTGCATTTCTCATTTTAATTGAAATTTGTGGTGATACGGTGCTTAGTTTTTGCAATTTCTAAGAAATCTTATTTCCTTTAAGGCAAATACTCTAAGTGAACTCTAAGTGAACAACTCACTGTTATAGCAAATATTTTTTTTTGATTTTTTTAATTTTAAAATTTTAAGTTTTGAAAACAATCAATAATTAAAATCTGAAAGGAAATATAAACAGCTTTTCAATAAGTGGTAAACGATTTCTGTGCTTAGCGTATTTCCTAAGTTATAGTAATTTTTGTGAAAAACCCATTTAATTCGACCCGTGGAATACCAATTTAAAGGGTTGCCAGTTTTTTTTTTTTTTTTTTGTTATTATTATATTTTTTTTTTGTGTAGCTCACGTAAAACGCCCTTCGTATTTTGAATATGGATTCCTTAAGCTGTCTAGTCTGTAAAAAAAACTTCTAGTTATGTAACAGTTTCTTGTGCCGTATGCTTGCAACTAGTTCATGTATTAAAGGTAAGGATGCTGACAAATTCACTTCTGTAGCTGGCTTACGGTACTTTTGTACTAAGCATGAGAAAATCTCGGTGGATAAATTACATTGGAAAGTTCTTAAACTCCAAAAATTATTCAACAATTACTCCGCAATATTTTCGGATATTCAAAAGTTATTCGATTTCGATGTTTTATCGTCAGAAAGAATGAGTGAAAGTTTTAAGGCCATTGAAAGTCCGCAAATAAATCCTGAAGTTCAAGTACCATTGATTTTGTTGACGCCTTCACCGCTTTCAAATGAAAGTCGATCGGATCGATGTAAGAACCCACCGGCGGCCCACCGGTTTCCTCAATAGCTTCCATTACGGATGAGAGGATTTCTGACCCGGCAGGATCCTTATCTGATGGTATTGAACTGTTGCCCTCAACTTCCGCAGTGGGGGGGAGAAAGAACCGAAGAGGTATTTGATCTCGTTGCTATGGAAAGACAATTGCCAATTTTATTTCAAATTTTTCACAAACAACTAGTGAGTCAATGATATGGTCTTATTTACTAAACAAATCACCAAATTTAGACTCATCTTGTCTTAACATTCGCAAAATGAAGCTGAATGCAGATCGGAATTACTCCTCCTTCATTATTGATGTAAAGCGTAATAATGATATTTTTAAATTATTAAATGATGAAAAATTCTGGCCAGTAAACTCAATAGTTCACCCTTTTCGGAAGCGACCTACTGTAGCCAAAAAGAGATCAAATGTACGAAATACTCAATGAGTTATTTCTCAATGTTCTACCAAAATATTGGAGGATTGAAGACAAAACTAAAATCAGTGTTTGCTTCAAGTCTTGGGTTTAACTATGATGCAATACTTTTTACTGAAACATGGTTAGATAAGTCTATTTTGGACAATGAAATACTATGTAGTTCGTACCAAATATTTCGGTCAGATCGGTCTTCCTTAACTAGCAGTAAAAAGTCTGGTGGTGGAGTTCTAATTGCCATTAGAAATTGCTACAACTGTAAAATTGTCTATATGCCCTCAATAAGCGTAGAAATAGTATGATTTACAGCTCTCCTCAAAACTTTCCAACTTTTTATAGTCTGTGTCTACCAAAATGTCACCAAAAATGCATTGTGAACTTTACGATCAATGTGTTATAAACATTAAGTACATCGTTTCCCTGATGAATCCCAACGATCGGTTACAACTTGTTGGTGATATTAATTTACCAGGCATTGAATGGGACGTTCTTCAAGAAGATGACAGATTTTTGTCACCTACATCGTTGACATCAGAAACGAGTATTTCTTTTGTGGACTCAATGTGCTCTTTAGCCTTAAATCAAGTTAACCCGTTTAAAAATGAAAGAGGTAATTTTCTCGACCTCGTGTTTACGGATGATGTTAATGGCTTAACGGCGCAAAGATCATGCCCTTTATTGGATGATGTTAGATTTCACCCTTGCTTTGAAGTTTTAATGGAAATGCCGACCTCCGTTTGTGCTAGCCAATACGATCATGGCTATGAATTTGACTTCTAGAAAACTGATTTTGAAAAACTCAATATGGAACTTTCTCAATTTCACTGGGATAGTGTCTTTTTTAATATGGATGCTAGTAAAGCAACTGATACTTTCTATGAAATATTGTACAACAGCTTTTTGAAAACAATACCTTGTCGCCGCATCAAAATTGTTGATAATTGTGTTCCTTGGCTCACACCTTTCCTTAAAAGGCTTAAAAACAAAAAAAAAACAAACTCCACAACAACTCAAATTCAAGTTTACAGTTTCCACTGCTCAAGAGTTCAGCAGAATAAGAAGAGAATTCCAAGTCAAATCAAGGGCTGCACATAAAAACTACATAATATCTATGAAAGCTAACCTATTACGGAATCCTTCATCTTTTTGGAAATTTGTTAAAAATAAGAGAAAAATAGCTGAATTTCCGTCCTATAAGAATTTGGATCAAATTTCTTCAAATGATGGGGTAATGATCTGTGATATGTTTGCAGAAATGTTTAAAGACATCTACAAATGTAATAATGGGTTGGCTGGGCTGCATCAGATTACCTCTAACATGAGCATTACAAATGACTTGCCATTTATTCAAGAAAACGATGTGACAAGTGCAATAAAGAAGCTAACATATTCATTTTCTACTGGACCTGATAATGTTCCTTCCTGTGTTTTAATAAACTGCTGTGATTCCTTGGCTAGTGCTTTATGTTATTTGTTTAACCTATCTTTGTCGTCTTCCGTTTTCGCGCATGCTTGGAAGTCTTCATTTATAATTCCACTTTTTAAATCAGGAAGCCGATGCAACATGCGTGACTACCGAGGTATAGCAAAACTCAGCGTTATTCCCAAGATGATGGAATCTATAATAGTCCATGAGTTGATACATGGTGTAAAATCGCATCTATCAGATAGACAGCATGGATTCGTCAAGGGCAAATCTACCATTACAAATCTGTTGGAAATTACATCATGCATAACAAAAGGATTCATGAATGGTCATCAAACGGATGTAATATACACTGACTTCTCCAAAGCCTTCGATCAACTTAATCATCAGCTGCTTGTTAGAAAACTTTCACTTTTCGGCTGGTCCCTAAAACTTGTGCAATGGATTGCAAGTTATTTATCATCTCGTACTCAATATGTTAAGTTCAAGTCTCATTTATCCAACGCAATATATGTCAAGCCTGGCGTGCCTCAAGGAAGCCACCTGGGACCACTGTTATTCGTATTTTTTATAAATGATTTACCCTCTGTGATATACATCTCTATGCTGACGATGCGAAAATTTCATATTCATATAAAAATAATGCTGACTACCTTCAACTGCAATCTGATATTGATCATTTGCAGGAATGGTGTAATAAGAATGATCTCACACTGAACTCTTTAATGAATACTCTATAAATAATTCAAATCTTGAAAGAGTTAATTATTTTATAGACTTGGGAGTAAGATTAAAAATTAGACTTCAGAATGCACATCGACTCTATAACTGCAAAAGCTTCTGTTCGTCTAGGAATGATTAAACGATGGTCAAAAAAATTCAACTACCCTTATGTGACAAAGAGCCTGTTTGTTGGACTGGTTCGTTCGATCTTGGAATATGGTTGCCAAGTTTGGTGCCCATATTACTCCTGTCACATTACCCGCATTGAATCCATTCAAAAACAGTTTCTATTATTTGCTCTCCGTCATCTTAACTGGGATAATCATCACCATCTTCCACCATATTGTTCGCGACTTTTACTCATTGGTCTTAATACGCTCGAGGGTAGGAGGTCATCACTCAATACTGCATTCATATTTAAACTTTTAAACGGTGATATAAATTCTCCTTATTTGCTTTCCCTAATAAAATTAAATGTGCCATTCCGTCCCAGTCGAAATTGTAAAATTTTGCGAACACGAAACTACTTTAAACTACTTAAATAATGAACCGTTCTCTCTCTTATGTAAACAGTTCAATAATTATAATTCCTTCGTAGATTTTAATCTTACTTCATTGAAATTTAAACAAATTAAACTTTTATTCAATTTAAATCGACACTTATTATGTAAATGTAATATTATTTGTATAATCCAAATAACTGTGATCAATTATATATCTGTAGTTATAGTCAAATAAATAAATAAACATGTCTACTGTTTGATAATGGACCAACGTTTTTACTTATATCTTCCTCCTGCAAAAAATTCGATCTTCTTACTCAAAACGGCCTACGTTTTGCACGGGATGAACGAAGTCTGAAAACGGTCATAGTTGCTATTCCATTAGGAACTCAACCGGGGCCTTGCCAGTAGTGGTGTATTCATCAAACTGATCACCGCATGATGTCCATGCAGCAAGATAGTTGTTTGATATTTGGGTGGCACAATGAATCTATATGGAACAAATTCTTCCGCTTTAGGGTTCCTTTGGTTTAGAGATATCATAGTGTAAGACCAGAGTTTCAGAATCAAGCAAAGCTTTGAGCTCATTGAAAACAATTTCGTGCGCGGTCGTTCAGTACCCTGTAACATTTTTATCTGGTTGGCTTTAAGGGGTAAAAAGGTATTTTCGAAATTCAATATTCCTAGAAATGACTGTGACATTTTCTTAATTTCAGAAAATGTCATTAATACGGCTTTAACTAATTCTTGATTATGTATAAGAACCACTTCATCCCTCTTTTAAATATTAATACCACCGCCTAACTAGGTGTCCATAATTGAAAGACCGAAATATCAAAATTAAGGTCCAGTTCCAAAACTATACATACCTAGTAGGTGTAAGCACATTGGCGAAGAAACCGCAAACCAAAAGTTACTAATAAGTAACTTACTCCTTGTACCGTGATTCCGAAAACCAATCTATGCCGAAACAATCATCTTCTACCAACTGGAATAACGTGAATTGGCAAAAAAAATTCTTTATTATATAATTGGAAATAATATTCACCATAGCTGAAGACAGGACATTTATTATTTCTTTATCGACCAAGTCTGTAGCATTGGAAGGAATAAGCTGCTTATGATACGCAGTTGATACGATGCCTCTCTGAGATGACGGTTAATGCTGCACCTGAATCCACGCCTTCGTCGTTTATCGATATTTTGGGTCAGTATCGGATGAAAAGACCTTCCTTGGTGTTTCACAACATACACAAAAGAAAATAAAATAGTCCCATTTTAGTTTCTCTCACTTCAACTATATGGACAGCTTATTTACGAACCGCTGAATCCTCAGATCCTTCACAAAGTCTGAAACTGGAGCTAGAGCGCCAACTAATTCATTCGGTTTCGGATGGAAATGAGAATCTAATTTCTCCATAATGTCTTAAAAGGAGACATCTTTTCGTTCTAGTGGAAAGTGGAGTAAGCAGAGACCTTATTGCTTACTTATCCCCAACGCAGGACAGGAATGTCGTTCTTATGGACATTTCTGTAGTTATACGATACCAATAGCCTCAAAGTAAACCTCCATACGGTCTTTATAATTCTGTGTTTGAAATTGTTCGAACTTCCCAAACGACTACGTCCCTGATTCGTATGATCTGCTTGAAGTTGGACATACTTATTCTAAGATTCTTTCATACGGCTCCGATAAACCACTCCGAGAAGTGCTTCTTCGTCTATACCCTCAGAGTGGCACATTGACCAAGTTTTGAAAGGCATTAGATAAATGCTTTGCTTTGTTGGCTAAAGTTGAACTATCTGATATCTCCAAAAACTTCTCCTTGGTTATGCCTTTGACGTCTCCATTAAAAATTCCGTCGGCATAAGACCATGATACTGGGAGAGCGTTTCTTTCAATATCGATTGGTAATATTTCACAGGAAGCTTGATGAAACTGGCAACTAGATGGTAGTCGAGCTGAATTTCATTTTCAATACTTCTTTATGTGATAAGATGCAGTTGTTGTTTGATGGACATAAAATATAGTTAGTTAATGATGACTTCACCATACGGATTCATACCTCTTCATCCCATTCCACCATAGCAGTGTTCATGGTCTTCATTTGACTTTCCAACATATCAACTCAAATCACCGCCCACAAATATTGGGGATCATAACAGCATTCCACACTTTTCTCGCATGATCAGTTTCAAACACATTTAAACGGTCACTGGACTTCGATAGAGCCAAGATGTTAATAAGACCAAAAGAATCATTCTGAATCCACTTTTCTATTAATAGTAGAACACCTTCTATGCATATGTCTGAACATCTAAAGAATTGTCCGTGTTTCCAATATTTAACCTTCTCTTCATTTTTTCCAACGTCACAAGTTGCCACTCTATTATTTCGTCCAACAGGTTGCACTGCTTTGCTAGCCCCAGCATCATTTCAGATCAGTTCAGGAATCAATGATTCCGCCTTACCCAGTAATGCATCAAGCAAGTTGCATATAAGCGGACTGTAATTTTCCATAGTTTAAATAAAAGACGATGATTGTTTAGAGTCGGGAAAATATATAAAGAAAAAAAACGACTATTGTTTTCATTTTATTGAAGAAAACCTCGACTAATATTAATACTAATTTGACTGTACATTCTGTACTTAACTTTATAACTCTACGACTTTACGGAACGTACCAATACCGACCTTTACAACTCTACGACTTTACTACAACTGAACACTGAAGTAACTTATTCAACGAGAGAGGGAAAAGCCCAACACTTAGTCTTCTTATGTTGAATCACAATATAACAAATACTTATATATTGTCATGTCGGTTCGATACACAAGTTCTTCCATAATGCTATAATTTTATTCGAAAAAAAAAATCGTTGTGAGAAAATGTCTGTTTTATTCATATCCTTATGGATCATTAAAAAAATGTTATGATTTATTTCATCAGAGATCTCCTGTTGTGTTCTTCCTCAAGAAGGCCCTGGATATCGAAAACGGTTCCCCAAATCATTGGCAAAGGGTATGAATAATTTACCAAAGATTCTTTTTTTTTAATTTGTATTATAACTTTTTTTATAATTAGTTTGAGTTCATCCACACATGTTTTTTTATATACATGCATACATACATAGTGTATACCTTTGTTTATAAACATTATACCTTCCCATAAATGAAAACCTCTTATCCGTCGATTCTTAAGTCCCTTAAAAACATTCACCCAAAGATATTAAGGACTCCTATACCATTTCTAACTTCCTTGTTTGGCAAGCCTTTCCTCTTGTCCCACTAGATCTCCCTCTTCCACCCACCTCAAAAAACAACACTTCTATACATATATGTATTCCAGAAAAAGAGAAAAAGAAACAAGGGGAGACTCACCCGTGTAAGTGCTTCAAAAAACTTCTCTCGTTCTACCAACTTTGTGTCATTGTGGTTTCAAAAACGGGTACCCGGTACACTGCCATTCAACCTTAAGTGGGTTGTCCGCCTATATGTTCCATCAAGCAACAGCAAAACAAACCCTTTTAGGCGTTCCTCTCCAAAAACATGCTACCGTTACTTGCAAGAATGTGTGGAGCAGAGAATCCATTTAAATTAGCATTTTTAATGGTTAGGACACGCTGACTCAAGCATGACACACCAAAAAAAAAAAAAAAACACAAACTTCGTCCTTTTTAATAGTTCACCTACTTCGTGGCAAGAACATAGACCCAATTGACATGTAGGTGGTGTTGGCGGTGGTTATTTTAACGGTAACCAGTGGAAGGGTTAGGGTAGGGCTCCAAGCCAACTATTTTTTGGTACTTGGGTAAGCTTACATGACGGGCAGTTTTTTTTTTTTTTTTTGCTGGGCCATGTATTTCACCTCTCTAACAGCCCAGTGTATGTAAGCTGATTGTGTAGAGTCCTTTTTCAGTTTGCTTACCTTAATGGAGAAGACCGTACTGAACTTTGTAGGACTAACTGGAGCGACATACTCTTGAGTTCGCATCAGAAATTCCGTGTAAACACATCATCTTAAATTTCTTATGTTAAGATAAATCCTCTTTTGTCTGGAAATTGTTATTTTAGTCATAGGCAAAGTATCCTTCCAATTTAAAATAATATATGATTGAATGGAAACCAGAGATGTCATTTTAGCTCCAATAATATCTCTGTGGTGAAGACAGAAACCCAGACGGTTTCTGAAATAGCTAGACATCTTAATCAAAATCTCCAACTGAAGAAAGGAAAAACACAGTCGTATTGGGAGTGGCCTTTTAGCAGCTTTTCGATTTTTATTATGTGCCAGACTTTCAATCACCATGTAAGTAAATATAATAGGTTTTTCTTAAGGATAAAGTCAATGATCCTGATTTCAATTTCAGAGCCTGCAGACATGATTGTCTCCGACTTGTAATGGCAACGAACTAATAGGAGACAATAGGTGGGTTGCAATTGCAAGCGAAGCATTTGGCACTGCTCATTGAGGTCAATAATCCTTGCTGAGCGATTAAGATAATAAGAGTGAAGCTAGTAATCCGAAAACCACAGATTTATTGGATTTCGAGTTGGATTCTCAACGACTTAAAAGCATTTTTTTCTGAGAAGTGTTGACTAGTGATTTGTCTGGCAGTTTAAAGGATTACAATAATCAGATTTCTTTATATTTTATAATTAAAAACAAGGAAAATTCTTTCTCTTTGTAATGATAATGAAAGTGATTCTTGCCTATTGCTTAGGGCAATTCAAAACGTCGGCTAAATGTGTACACCTGCTTAGTCAACTTTTGGGCGAAATTGAGATTTTGATGTCATTTTTTAGAGCAAAAAATGCTTTAAAAATCATTTAAATACGTAAGTCTAATTTAACTTCGTTATTGAAGAATCTCAATGCACGTATTCCTGCTATATCCAAACCTTCAAAAAATGATTTTTTTTTATAATTTACACGCGCGAAAGGGGTTTGTGTGTACCCCTAAAATGTTTAAACACCGCACGAGCATTAGGGAAATGAGGAAGGATAAAAGAGGAGATACCGATGCACATTAGTTTTAAAGTTCTGCATATCAAAATGGGAGGGAAAAACAGAGCCTGGCAAAGCATTCCACATTCGTGTGGTACGACTAGAAGAAAGAATTTCTATCTCGAAGTTAGGCTCAAGGGTAAACTGATGGGCATTCCTAGCAGTTCGATTTTTACGGTTGAATCGTTTCAGGGGAGGAATGCAACTGGCTACTTCGCTAGAGCCTTGTTTGTAAAAATAACGATAAAATAACGAAAGGCACGAAACATTACGGCGGTGTTCAAGATATGTAAATGTTTCTGTTATTGTTCGATCGCCTTTCATTTTCAAAGCTCTTTCTTGAACTCTATCTAGAAAATTCAAGGGGGTTATAAGAGCACCTGCCCAAATATGGAAATTATACTCGAGTTTCGGTCGAATATAGCTATGCTTTATATACTGTAGCCTGATCAGAAGGGGTGAAGAACTTCTTGCGTCTTCGAAGGAAACCTAAACACCTGGCAGCATTCTTTGCGATGTCAAATATGTGGTCATTCCACAGAAGGTGGTCTGTAATGCACATACCGAGAACTGAGAGGTGTTCTGTTTCTTCAATGCAAGTGCCGCTCATGGATAGTGGCATTGAAGGTATGTTTTGTTTTAACGACAAAAGACAACATTGAGTTTTGGAAGCATTAAATTCTACGCGATTTCTTATTCCCCATTGTACAGTGCTTTCATACGCTGCCGTTGCTTTTCAACACCCGAAGAACATGGATGTGAATCTGGAAACGAATATAAAAAGCTGAGAGTACGGTCATTGATAAATATAAGGAAAAGAATCGGAGACAAAATAGAGCCCTGGGGCACACCAGCATTAATTTTGTGAATATCAGATTTGAAACCGTCCAATACAACTTGAATTGAGCGGTTCGAAAGGTAATTACTAATCCAACGAAGAAGAGATTCATCGAGTGCAATAATTTTGCTTTCCCCAAAACGATGAAGAGATTGGTTCCACTTTTTGGTGAGATATACCATCCAACAGTGGACCTGTTGCTACGAAAGCCGTACTGCCGGTCATTAAGAAGCTTTCGTTCTCCGAGATATTTCTTAAGCTGAAAATTAATCATGTCTAAGGTCATGAAGGGACGTTAGTGCAATTGGTCGGTAGTTTGAGGGTGCAGAAGATTCGCCTTTCTTAGGGATAGGCTGGACAAATGCTGTTTTCCATGAACTCTGAAAGAGTCCAAAAGAATAGACCGAAGGAAAAGCTTACGCAAAGGTTTTGCCAGCGTTGAAGAACACCTCTTCAGAACAATAGCGGGGTTACAATCCGGGCTAGCAGATTTATTTATGTTGAGATCTTTCAATACTCTTGCTACTGAAAGAGTGCGAAAGAAGATTGGTCCCATAAAATCATTTACGCTCTCGAGTACAGGAGGAGTTCTGACACCTGCGGCCAGTGTTGAGTTTGTCGCGAATTGGGCAGCAAGCAGATCACCTTTTTCTTGAGAACTGACAGCAGGAGTATCGTTGAAGACGAGCGAAGGAACTGATGATGACGAAGAATTCTTTACTTTTTTTTACAAATGACCAAACATTTTTACTACCTTTGGGACATTGCAGTATTTTTGCCGAATTTTTTGCTCATGTAAAAATATATTTTTTCGAATATGAACATTGCAGGCCTTTCTGGCTTGCTGAAACTTTTTGCGGTTTACCTCAGTGATGTTGGCTTTGTAACAACGGAAACTTATATTTCTTAACCTGATAGCTTCTCTACAGCTCGAATCAAACCATGAGTTTTCCTTAGGTTTGATACTGTTCGACCTGCTTGGGATAAAATTTCTCATTCCTAAAAGAATTTAATTTGTAACCATGTCTGCGCTGGAATCAATGTCACTATCGAGGAAGCATAGTGACCAGTTAAAGGTCTTGAAATATTTATTGAGACCGTCCTCCCAGTTGGCTTTCTCGTATTGCCAAACGGTTCTCCTTGGGTTTTTTTCTTTAACTGAATTGAGTTGGCACGAGAAATTTGCAGAGATGACACAATGGTCAGATGTGTCTAGAGACGATAATACACAAAGTGTGCATTTATCAGGATCGGAGGTCTAGAGTGTTGGGGGTTCGACCTGCAATGTCAGGAATTCGGGTTGGCTCATCAACGAGCTGAGTAAGATGGTTTAACTCAGCGAAAATCTCAACATACCTTCCTTCGGGTGTTGTCTGGCCAGAAAAGCGAAGCCAACTGGAATTGTGTACATTGACCATGTTTGGCAAAGAATAAAGGCACAAGTGAATACCCACGAAAGGAAAATTCTGAATGATCGGTATTTTCCCCAACTTGTGTTTCACTAAGTGCCAATACAGCTGGTCTGTTTATCACAGAGTGGACATAGGCAGCATAGAAATTTTTCCTTAGTCCACAAATGTTTGCATAGTCGACTATGAAATCACCTACCATTCTAAAACACAGAACTAAAAAAAACTAAGACGGACAATTACCTATAATCAATACTCCACTAAATCCCAATTTGAGCTTCTCAATACAAATTATTAACAGTGTTATACCTTGACAATAAAATGTATTTGATCCGCCCCTGGTCATTTAGGGAGCATTAATTAATCTATCCGATAACGATTAGACTTGTTCATTCGGATTTACCGCAATGTTCAAGTAAAATCGTCTGTGAGTGAGATAAGGAAAGGAAAAGTTGCAAGGAATGCTTACTGCGAGTATTTTTTCGTTGGTGGGTATTCTTTTTCTTTTCTTTTTTTTGTATTTTTTTTTTAAAGAAAACGAACAGGCAGCAGCACTCCGCGGCTTCACTCTCTCACCGTGCACCCGTGTGGTGGAACTTATCAGTAATAATGAAAACATAGACGCTGATATAACTGACATTTCCAATGAATTCAATAATCTTGACAAAAGCGAGGAAACTGATACTATTAGTGGTGATAATGTTGTTGGTATGGGGCTTGTTCCATATTCACAATATTCTTGTTCGATCTCGACAACATCCACAGATTTACTCGAAGTAAGAGATCTCTGGTAAACAAAGAAACTTGGTTTTCACAGAAAAACCTAAAGCTTAGAGAAAAAGAGTTAAAGTATTTTGGTAGACGTAGAAAAGACAACACAAAATGGCAATACGACATTAAATAAAAGGCACGACTGGGTCGCACGTACTTGCTCCTATGTGCTAATCCTTTTTAAGTGCAGGCGTCTTTTTGACAAAAATTTAATTTTAATGTTTTTTTTGACGTGCAACTTCTTTAGAATCGTTGCGGTTTGAAACTCGAACGAACTTGCGTCACGATAAAGGGATAAACACATAAATATGTAGGATTGTTAGCTTTTGCAGTTTTTTTAGTGTATTATTCTTCCACTTGTTGTTTACTGTTTATAATATAATTTGCTAATAGAAAGATATTAATGACTTTTTTCAGTTTAATTTTCATTTTGGTATGGAAAAAATTGAACAACTGGCATAAAGATTCGTGGGAATCAGCAGTAAGGCAATAATGCTAGTTATAAGGAATATATGTAGGTCCCAATAAAAGTTAATCCTAACCAAATTTGCATGACTTTCTAGGCTGACCGTAATCAACATTGCACGCCAATCAAAAGTAGTTGGCTTGCCTTTCAGATCAATCAACATCTTTAAAAGACTCCGACGATAGGAAAGTTTGGCTTTGGAAAATCCAGCAATTTACCATAAAAAAACAAGCTGCTGCTGTACAGGACTGTACTCAATAACGAATCTGCGACTTGGGTGCTTGCTAAAAGGCATGCTGATCTTTTAACCTACGACGTTTGAGTCTAATAGAAAATTGTTAACATGCGTGGGAGACACGACGTATTCCAAGACAATACATATACAGGCATTGTATGGAAATCTGGTTAGAAGCCAATTTCGTGAAAAAAAATCTTTAGTGTAACCTCTAAAGAAATCCAGTACCACTAGCATCAAGTGACGAAGACCTGTGGCAATACTGCTAACAAGCCATTCAGAGATGTGGCAACTAATGTGCTAGGTTTCATCAGACCACCACTAGGATACCTCTGGTTCGATGACGAATGCAGGCAGGCACATGCAGCCAAACAAGAGGCATATAAAGCGGCGCTGCAAAGACAGGCGAGAGCTGCTTGCGAGCTCTACGAGCAGAAAAGACGGGAAGAACACCGGCTTCTCCAAAAGAAAAAGAGAGAGCATGAGAAGCGTGCGATTGAAGATATTGAGGGATGCTACTCCAGGTAAAAAGAACGTGCCAAGGAAAAAAAACCCGCACAGAAGCCTTTAGAGATATGAATGGAAACCTCGTAGTAAAATCACAGTCGGTGCTGAGTACATGGAAGGACCATTTCTGCAGACTGTTAAACGGCGATGAAGACCAAAATCCCGCTGTTAGGCAGAATGAACCATTCAACATATACGATAACCGATAAAACTTCGATTTTAAGGCCGCGTACGATAGCATTTATAGAGATGAGCTATACAGAGCCATATCAGGTTTTGGCATCCCCACAAAACTCGTCCGACTGTGCAGGATGACGATGGAGAACTCTCGCTGCTCCGTCAAGGTTTATAATGACCTAACAGAAGCTTTTGAAGTCAAAAAAGGATTCCGACAAGGTGATGCGCTATCGTGTGATTTTTTCAACTTCATAATTGAAAAAAATTATAAGAAACTCGCAAGTCAATTGTAGTGGGACAATTTTTTTTCAAGTATGTGCAATTGCTAGCATACGCTGACGACATAGAAATCATTGGCAGAACTCGGCGAGCTGTCAGTGGAACGTTTGCTAGCATTGAAGCTGAAGCGGCTAAGATGGGACTAGCAGTCAATGAGGCCAAAACGAAGTACCTGCTGTCCACAAAAAGGGACACACAACACCGGCGGATTGGACAAAACACCACAATAGACAGGTACAACTTTTATGTAGTTGGGACTTTGTTGACCTCAGATCTGTTATAACATCTGACAACAACATCTCGTCAGAAATAAAGCGAAGAATTACTCTTGCCAATCGCTGTTTCTATGGGCTAGGAAGGCAATTTAGTAGCAAAGCCCTCTCTCGAAAGACAAAGGAAACTCTGTATAAGACCCTTATCACCCCACTCGTGCTCTATGGCGCCGAGGCATGAAGCGAATGAAGATATCCTTAGTCGTTTTGAGCGTAAGATTCTTCGGAGGATTTTTGGTCCTATCTGCGTTAACGGGCTTTAGAGGAGAAGGTTCAACGAAGAACTATACGAGCTGTACAGCGACATTGACCTGGTCAAAAAAATACGCATACCACGTTTAAGATGGCTAGGTCATGTAGAGCGAATGGACAACAATGCTCCGGCTCGCAGGATCTTCGATTCCATCCCAGAGGGTAGACGCAGTCAAGGAAGACCTCGCCTTAGGTGGCGCGCTCAGGTGGAGGATGACCTCAACCCACTTGGAGTGCGAAACTGGAAGCAGCTAGCCAAAGACCGAACTGGCTGGAGAGGTATGTTGGTTGAGGCCCGAGTTCGTCCCGAACTGTAGCGCCCCCTAAGTAAGTAAGTAAGTAAATTCAGGGCAAAAAACTAGTTTTGGTGACAGCGAAATAAGAACACAACCACTTCGTTCGGCGTCTGATATTAAACTGCTTTATTTCAATGTTGTTTTGTTTGATTAACAAATATGTGATGCTAGGGAAAGAGAAAGGGCAGTACTTGTTAATTATGTCCTGTTTTTTAAAACATCAGTGATTTGTTTATAATACAAATTCTTTAAGGACAATGTAAATAAATTATTTCTTCATAGCCTTTTCTCAATAATTTTTAAGTAGAAGTTTTGAGATAGTATTCGTACCTTACTACCAAATTGAAGGTATAGACTCTAAATGACTCAGCACGATGCTTCCATCTCCTTTAATTTTTTAAACTCAACTTTTCCATTTAAAGTGGGATACACTCTTCGTAAGAGCTATGCACAAGCTCCATATTCCTTGTTTGGCAATTTCTAACGGTAAATGAAGCTTTGTATAGAAAAAAAACTCCACTATCACCTAAACATTTTCTCAACACATTTTTTCATCCCCAAGAAAATCCTTAGTATCTATAGCCATACTGGTTTTTATCCTTGCTAAGCCTACATCCAATTTATGTGGAGTGTTTTCTCAAAACTTGTGTATCCCTTACCAAGATGATTAAGCTTTTATTTAATGATCGCATTATAATCTAAGGATTTTGTAGGCAAAATAAGTTAAATCCACTTCTGAGTTGTGTGTGGGTGTATTGGTGTATTGTTGTTGTTTCCATAAACATCTATCCCCAGGTAGGATGTTGTGTGAATTACAAGAGGACGTCTGAAACAGTCTGAAGTGTTATGATTTCCATAGAAGCACATAATCAAAATATTTATTTGGAAAAGACTTAAAGGCCTGTTTGTTGTTTTAAGCAAAAGTACACATCACCGACGCAAATATAATTTATTATCGAGTGCGGATGAGTGACGTTCCATCATTAGAATTCAATCATTGACCATGAATTGCAGATGTTCTGTCATTGTTAATTTCCTAGGAAAGAAAACATTATGTTTTCCATGTTTTGCTCGAGGGTATTTGGCCTATACTCTGCAACTCCTTTTGGCCTGCATAAGCTTTTCTAAATGCGGATGGCCTGTGGAACGGTATGATGTTCATTATGTTTGATTTATGAATGCGAAGAATCCATGGACAAGACAAATTGTAGGTGCTTGTAAAACTGAAACAATAAAGAGGTCTTGTTTCGAGTGTGTGTGTGTGTCGTTGTAGAGCAAGAAGGGAATTGGTATCGAAATTAAAGATTTTTCCAAAGGTTGACAGGGGGTTGAATAGATTTGTTTTTGTTATCATTTACCTTTATGGAAAATTTGATTTATGACTGCTTTGGAAGGAACAAATTTCCCAAGATGTTATTTTTCCCATAATAAAGGTGCGTATGGGTAAAGCTTATATGTGTGTTAAAGAAGAAGTCTTCTATTTTGTTGGGTTTCGATGTGCCTTTTTGGATTCTGTTTGATATTTATTTACCTTGACCAAACTCAGTATTTATTGATGCAGTAAGTGCAACTTCCATAAATATTTTATTTGATTTAAATAGTCATTCAGCAAATAAGAATTGCTTTAATTTTTTTTTTATTTGAAAATGGCTGTATAATACAGAATATGAATATGTTTGTTTATAAAGCTGGCTTTTGATCAATTTCTTTCTTTTTCATTAATTTTTTATTTGCGATTATAGGTACTATAATGCAAGTTATGGATTCGTGCAAAAAAAAAATCTAACAATTAAACATGACATTACGATAATAGAGAAGTTGAATAAAGTAGGTCCAGAAATTCCGTCCGTCTGTCTGTCTGTCTGTTCGCGCCTCTACAGCCTAAACGGATGGCCGATTTGCTTGAAACTTGGTATTTAGTATTTATTAGGTAGTACCTCGAAGGGTATTTTTCATTTTTGCTCTAGGTCGAATAATAACGGTACCTGCCATACAATTTTTAACAAAAAGTTTGATTTTCTCGAAAACGGCTTTAACGATTTTGATAAAACTTTCAGGGTACTATATTTTTACAACAGTACATCTTCCAGTTGGAATGAATTTTTCGATGAATTTTTTGATTGAATTTGTTAAAACAATTTTTCCAGATGAAAACTACAGATTTCCTTATAATTACATACTAGAAAAAAAATTTCAAGTATTTTCTCGAAAAGTTTTTCAAAAAAAACGACTTCTTAAAAAAACTGGTCGAACGATTTTCAATTTTTTTTTCTTCGATAGACATTTAGTTTTCAAATCATATTTTATACTAAGTTTAAAAAAAAAAAATATTTTTTTACTTTAATAGACCGACATGTGGTTTTCAATCTGGCAATACTTCTTCCGGAGTTGGTCTAAAAGCATTTCTTGTAGAGTTTTGGCTAATTAAAGCTAAATTAGTTTTATTTTTTCATATTTTATTATATATTATTATATACTTGCTTTAAAAATCTTCACTGAACAGGCAATCCGTATAAGTGAGAGCAGACCTGGAGAAGTTATAGCAGGCTTAGTGAACAGACGTAATATGATTTGAAATACTTGGTGGATGCATTCAGAGTGTACATGGTTGCGCTTTTAAAATTCTGGAGAGACGCTTTTAGAGTTAAATTTGAATAGCTTTCAAAATTAAAATAGAAGGAGTAGAATTGTTTTGCTGCGCAGTAAGTTTTCGTTTGGTGTTTGGCGCAGTAGATATACCGCTAAAGAAGAAGGGTGGCAGTGCTTGATGACAAGGAGGCGAAAATTCAATTGAGTATGATCTTAACTGTAAGTTGAATACAGCTTTGGATTTACCCTTAGGCCAACAAGGCCCAGGCCCAGGGCATCACAAAAGAGGGGGCACCACACAAATAAACTACACACAATGAAGGAACAGAATCTCAATTAACATCAAAGTTTAAACATTTGGAAAATGTGAAAATTTTGGCTGACACAATTTTATGCGCTTGTCTAGTATTAACTCTTAATTCGCATAGTTAAATAATAATAGTTAACTTTGGTAGTGGAATAGTGATTTGGCTCAATATTATTTTAAGTTTGTTGTGTCGTATATTTTCATAAATTTAACGATCGAAGGTAAGTAGTAGAAACATTCGATGCGAATAAGTACGAGTATCTACCAAATCTTATTTCTTCGTAATTCATTTGACTAGGCACAATGAAACGGATTTAGTTAAGTGGAGCTCAAAAAAGGGAGCTAGCTGAAGAACAAGAACAAAAGGAGCAAAAATCTTTGACAAAAAAACCAAAAGATTTCAAACGAAGAAAATCAACATACTGGTGAGGGTTCTGATTCTGTAGGAGAAATACCAAGTCAGTCATTAATTTCCGGTGATGCATCGAATAACGATAATCAAGCTACTCATGAAAATGAAGTTGATGTTTCTTCTGGATCGAACAGCGGAACAGTGGAAGAGTGGAAGATGATGATGTAAATAAAAATCCTAATCCTGCGCTATGGACTAAATTTTCCGCAGATGATATTCAATATTGGATCGCCTCTGGACCTAGTAAATGCAATAATTAATGAACGATGAACGATGAGAAGGAAAAACTAGAGTTTGTCAGTCCTCTTATTTTATTGGTAAAAAGCAAATGGTGAGACATATCAACGTAAATGGGTTATGTATTCCCTCTCAACAGGACCATTGTTCTGCTTTTATTTTTAGCTATTTTTGTGATCTTAATAGGCCAGGTTTAACTTTTATAAATCGTGAAGGTTTTCCTGATTGGAAGGATGGATTGCATTACACTTAAATCCCGCTTCGGAAATCAGACAGATTTGGAAAAACAAATGAAATAGTCGTGTTCATACTGGAAATATATACTTAATAGGGTGGTTTTTTGCAAATTATCTGAACGTGGTCCAGCATTTAGAGGTTCTGAAAAAAAAATGTGGTAAGTCAAATAAATGCAACTTGATGGGCCTTATCGAATTAATAGCAAAGTTTGATAATTTCTTGGCCACTCATATTTCGAAATTCGGACATCCTGGTTCAGGAGCAATTTCGTATCTGTCTAAAACTATAAATGAAGAGTTGATAGAGATAATGGCCAACAAATTTCGCGAAGAAATCATTCAACAAATAAATATTTCTGGATATTTTAACTTGCCTGTGGATCAATTGAGTATTCATATACGCTTTGTTAAATATGGTCAACCCATTGAATGTTTTTTTTAACGTTCTTGGGGATGAATTCTCAAACTGGGGATGGTATAGCCAACCAAGCACTAAAGTGTCTGAGTGAAAATAACATATCAATTTTAAAATGCACACGATAATGCTTTAAATAAATTTTCTGACAAACACATATGCAGTCTATGCACTTTGCGCATGACACTATTTAAATCATGTTGGTCGCAGTGCTGTGGATGGCTGTCTTATCGCAGTTGATTTTTTTCTGTCCTACAATTGTTTTACATTATTTGATTTCTGCATCAAGTAGTAGATGGGAAACTTTAAAATCTGCTCTTCAAAATGATAAAGTGTTAAAATCTCTCTCAGATAGACGTTGGGAACAGTGCTGCCACCCTATAGATGACTAAGCGCAGTATATATAAGAAAAAAGCGCTGTAGATTGCAATATACCGCAGTAGATTTTACAATATAAATTTTTTGTTTAAAAAGGTACCCTTATTATGCCAGTGACACAGAGCGACCATTAGGAAAAGCCGAGGGAAAGAGAGAGCTGGATAAAGCATTCCAAATTCGTGTAGTACGGCTAAAGAACGAATCTCTATACATTACAGTACTACAGAAAATGGCCTAAGTGGTGGCTATTTTGGTTGAGCATTGACCGCAGACAAAAGACATTACGTCGGTGTTAAAATGAAGAAAATGTATCTATGAAGTTCCTGTCTCCAATCATTTTAAAATATAGAGGCTCATCTTTGAATGGTATTCAAGAACCGTAAGTAAGCTTTTGGGCGCGACTAATTTTTGACTGGTGTCTAAAAACAACCAAAACTGGATTTTCGGCGGCGTCTGTCAGGGGCTTGACGGCCTGCAAGACGTCTGTCACAAACATTTTTGCATTCAATGAATCGAGGGCGTTGGGGTGTGATGGATTTGATGTGGTTTCCTTCACTAGGTCTATGTCCAGAAAGATGGTACTTCTAACCCACCATTACTCGGTAATGCTGCCTCTATGGGCTGGCAGACGATTGATGGCGTTATCACCTTGAGGCGGACTGTTTATAACATCAATATCATTTGGCTTCCTATCAGGCAAAAAATCTGTTGCGGGCTCTCGATCTACCTACCTAGCGCAGATTAGAGCAGTTAGAGCAGGCTCGGTGAACCGACATAATTTTAAATCCTCGGTTAATGCATTCAGACTGAACGAACATGGTTATGCTTTTAAAATTCTTGATAGACGCGTTTAAAGTTATCTTTGGATAGTCATCAACATTTTTAAAAGAGGATTAGAATCGTTTTGCTGCGCAGTAGATTTTCCTTTGGAGCTTAGTGCAGTAGATCTACTGCTAAAGGAGTAGGGTGGCAGCACTGGTTGGGAAGTTCATGCTGCAGCTACTTCTGCAATAATTAAATCATATAATAAACTATTAGATACTTTAAAGGATATGTCTGAAGATAATACACTTATAAGAGATGCTCGAAGGGAAGCTGGTGATCTGCAGGACAACATGAATAAACTAGAATTTGCTTTATTGCTTTTAATTTAGGACGATATTTTAAAAAGTTTTCAAAAAGTCAACAAAGTTTTGCAAAGTGAAAACGTAACATTACTGACGTGCTCGAATTTGTATAAATCATTAACTGATCAACTAAATTGCAAATGCGAATGGATTCCACAGGCAAGATCTACAGCGACATTTCTGGACGATTTGATTTTCTCTGCAGAAGCAATCAAAAAATCAATGTTAAAGCCTGTGCCAGCGTTTTGTGTCAAAATATTCTGAAAATTTAAATTCCGGACTTGTTGAAGAACTTGTACAGTTCCATCGTTTTATAATGCATAAAAATGGAAATAATTTTAAATTTTTTAATCAAGCTAATTTATATAAAGTAATGTGGGAAGACAAAATAACATCAGCTTTTCCAAACGTAGACACGGCATTACATTTATTTTTAAGTTTGATGGTGACAAATTGCTCCGCGGAATAATCATTCTCTCAATTAAAGCGTTTAAAAAGTCCTTGTCGAACAATGATGACGCAGGAAAGGCTTGATGCCCCTATCTTTGCTTTGCATTGAGAGTAATATAATTTACTTTTGATTTTGATGAAATTATAAAAGACTTCGCTACTAAGAAATCCAGAAAACAATATTTCACAATAAGCCTGAAGAAGCTGATTCTACTTTGAATGTTACCAGGAGCAGATTTTGAAGAACTCTTAATTTCTGAAATATAATTATTGCTCAGTTGGATTTAGAAAAGAGAAGGTTCGATAACTTATATGAAAATTGATTGAATAAGGCTTTCATACTCTCAGGCTTCCCAAATCAGGATTTTTTGCCTAATAAGTAATGACCAAGTTCCACCTTGTGATCCATCAATTGAATTTGAATTCGATTCTGGATTAATAAAGCATAATGCTGGATGTTCTTAAAGAGCTTCATTATATTAACAATGGCAAATATTTTGAGTTATTTGACAATTTTTTTTTAATAGCGACCCCAGATAGCTGACAAATAGCCAAAGTAAACATTTTTAATGCTAAGTCTTCTTGCACCAAAATCTTTCAGAAAGTTCTGGTCTCACAAATTACAAACTATATTAAATAATTAAATTAAATTATATTAACATTACCAGCGAATCAGAACGGCAACATTAGATGTACTTTTTCAAGAAAAATTTGACTGTTGGAGGTTTTGTCAGTTCCCCGCAAAAAATGGTGGCTCTGACGGAGAGCCCAACAACGACCCTTCGCTTATCAATCCGACACACTAACCACTAAGTCACGTGGCACTTTATTAATAGCAAGAAAATTACTATCACCAATTAAGTCTGAGTTTTATGCAAACCTCAGCTGCCTTGATACAAAAGACTTGAACGATGTTACTTTTCTTTTTTTCCAGATTTTTTAAAGGCTTTTGACAGAGTTAACCATAAAATACTCTGCTTAACACTCACGTACAATTTTGGCTTTCATGTGGAAGCTGTGTACCTAGCGCACAAGGAACTGACAAAATCTCCAAGAGTAAATTTTTTTCTCGAAAAAGTGCATCTCATGTCGCCGTTTGGACTCGGCGGTAAATTGTTGGTCCCTTCAATTCTTGCAGATTGACAAAACACACACAGGAATGGTTGGAAGTTAAACTCACTAGACCTTGGCTCCTTAAGGAGCTGTCGCGCCAGTAAAGTTATTTTTTTTTATGGGCTATCATTTTATAAAAAAAAAGTTTAGCGGAAAAATCTGTTAACGGTACCTTTCATATAACAGTTTTTTTAATTCTCGTCGTTTTCGGTAACGGCTCATTAGATTTCCATAAAATTTTATATTTAAATTGACCTATATACCTACCAAATTTAGTTGTGGATACCAGCATTTTAAATATTTTTTCGTAATTTTTTATATTTATTATTTTTTGATTTCTTTTTATGAAAATTTAATATTTTTAAAATGAATAAAAAACAAATGTTTTAAAATTTATTACTTATATGTTAAATGTTTATTGTTAAATGTTACTTGTTTCAGTTAAAGATCTGGCGATAAAAGGTGATTAATCAAATGGAGGCAAGTACGTGCGACTTAGTCGTGTCCACTTTTTTTTTTAATTCTGCATCGCGAAAACCCTAAAAACTGTCTTTAAACAATAAGAAATGTATTATATTGTTGCATCTTATATTTTAAACACTCGTAAGTCCTTACCCATTAGCCACCACAAAACTAAAAGAGAGACAAGACCCAGTATATGAGAAAGAAGACATTGAAGGAACGACCTGGGTGGCATTCTTTTCTCTCTTTTTATAACCCATCATACAAAAAATTCATATTAGTCAATTTTTATTGAGATTGAAAACTATGTAGTAGAATAACATTAAATAAAATGTTTTTATTTATTTTTTTAATACAATAAAGTGGTTTTATTATTATAAACATTCTGTAAAGCTTCAAAGCCCCACATACCTATATATAGGTCCTGACGCAATACCTTACCTTCAGTCATTAGCTCGTCAAAATTATTAAAAATTTTGCAACTATTTTCGATTTTATTTGGTTAGATATCCTGTTTTGATGACAAATAAACTTGAAAGGTTGTTTTTCTAATAATAATCTAATAATTGTAATCGTCTGAGACCTTATGACCTAAAGATTCAATAATTCAAATCGCATATAACCAAAATGAATTCCAGCATACCTACCACACCATTGAAAACGTAAAAGTATTTTTGTCCCAAAATAAGCCCAAGAATCGATTCCCCATTCTTTTCCCGTTACACTGATGGCACCTCAGACTATTTTCATCCTTCAGAAAGAGGGATATGCCTTCAGTCCCATCCCAAATGTCAGGTAGAGTCTCGAGTCTACTATACGTACAGTATGGTGTTTTGCATACCACTACACTCACTTTAAGTTTACCTGCCTGCAAGGAATGCAAGTGACAGGACCACAATATTACACAAGGATTCAAGGCTGTTTTATTCTCTCCTTTATTCTCCTTTGGTTTTGATGTCATGCTGTTTTTGTTGTTTTTGAAGTCTGATCTGGATCTTTAGCAAGTGCCACCAACAACAACAACAAAAAAATCAAAAAAACCAACAACCAACAAGGACAAGAAAAAGTGAATACAAAATTTGTCCTGGGGATACTATTTTGACTGAAAATTTCTTAGTTTCCTGCCAAAATTCATTTTGTTTCGGATTGACGCCTAGCAAGTTTGTAAATAACACCCAGCGCACCAAAGGAACAACTTTTCCACCAAAAATCCACTTGCACTGGATCAGACCCCCCCCCCATTTTGCCATAAGCCCTACACACAAAGAAAGTACAAAATGGAGAATCTGATGCGGTTATGTCAATGTCATATGTTTCCCGAACAAACAAATGACAGATTAAAATGGAGGTTAAAGTTTAAGCAGCCATCGGAGTGGGCAGAGCGTCCGGAAGGTATTTCTTCAATTTTTCGTTTTTTTCTGATGACACTGACAAACACACACACACAAACACGATTAAAATGCACATTTTTAAGGAAAGTCGTTCGTTTGAAGAAAATCTTTACCAACAAGACCGAAGCGACGAATCCTTGCGCCCGTCAAGGAGCGAGGATATGACTGGCGTGGCGTGGCGTGGCGTGGCGTGGCGATGGCGAATTGGATGATGTAGCCTTGAAGCATAAAAGAATTTGACATGTAGAGAATTTTTCAGGATTCTCAAGCAAAGTTTGATAATTAAAGTTTTGTGCTAAAGGAGAATTTTGGTATCCTTTTGCAATGTTTTTATTTTTTGTTGATGTCGGAATTGTTTGTCTCTTAGTTTTAAGCTAAGGATTCCTTTTTCTTTGTTGTTGTTGTTGTTGTTATTTTTTCTTCCGTTTACATTGCTGTTCTTGTTGTCTGCGAAAGGATTATGGCGTGCACTTAACAAAACACACACAACACACCCACAAACCCATACCCCCCTCCGTAAAAATGGGTTACTTTGGTAATTTTCATTGTTTGTCGCAAGGACGAGGCAAAAAATAAATAGAAACTTTGTGCCATATTATGGAAGAAGTAACGTTTTGTTTTTATTTGTTTTATATGTGTGTGGCTTGTTTTTTTTTTTTTTTTGTTCTTCATCTGCACCGAAGAGCGAACAAAATGTGTATTTAATTTGGCGGAAGTTATTTTTTTTGGGAGGAAATTCTTCAGAAAGAATTGTACGCAAACATTTAAGAGTTCAGTGGATTCCGAGGAGGATTTGAGATTTTTTTAGAGGCATAACATAACATGGATTTTGAATTTATGACGTTGTAAGTAAGATGGGCGGATTGGGAGGTTGGAATATTTAATAAAGTGAGATTTTTAAAACTGCTTTACCCTTGTTGAAGAAATATTAAATTTAATCGACAAATTCTATTTAAATGCGCTGTGCTTAAACTACCAAGAAAAAAATAAAAACTTTCAAAAATGTTAGACAACATTTTTCAAGTCATTTCTTCCCCAAGCTCTTACCCGAGTAGCACAGAATTCGATTTATAACAAGAATTAGGTTGTACTTCTGTTTTATTAGAGTTATCTGCAACACCATGAGTTGTTACTCAGTTTTGCATTTGTTCATTGAAAAAAATTTACAACTTTGTCAACTGAAATGCTAAAATCCAGTTTCATAAAAGTTTTAACATGTTTCAAAAAAAAAACCAAATTATTCTTAAAAAGTTATAAACAAATCAAAAAGTTGAAGGTTGATAAAAAGTTTCAGTTACTTTTATTAAATTTCTGTTTTGTTACCTTCGGACTCAAATGTTAAAATAACTTTTTTGCAGCAATCTGCTATAACTTTTCTGTAACTGATATACAATTTATAATTAATTAGGTATAATTAAATAATATAAACGTTTTTGTAACATTATTCCACCTAAGATGTTTATGTAAAATGAAATTCAATAAACAAGTTTATACAATAAATATATAACATTTTCTTCATAAGTGTTTTCTATAAACAAGAATACTTAACATAAATCAAATATTTTTCATATTGACATGAATTCTTAAATAATTTAAAAAAAACATAAAACAAAAAAAGTTTTATATACGAGTTCATTGTTTTATTTTGAAAGCTGTATCCATAAATCTGCTATTGGAATTTTCTTATTATATTTAAACTTCTCGTTATCAATATTATATTAATGCTGAATTGAAATTTCGACAGGCATTAATTTTAGTTATAAGGTTGATGAGTGTTGTGTTAGTTTCGTAAATACAAAAAATACAAATCAATTAAAATCAATTTAAGTTAGGACAAGGTTACAATAACATTGAAATTACATTACAGGTCACAGGGTTGTTACAATTTACAGTGATGTGTTATACTAATGTTTTTGAGGTATTTTTAATAATTTTCCTTTATATTAACCATGAAAGAAAAAACACTGAGAAATTAAAACAAACATTACTATGGGGTAGAGTTGCCACTCGTTAAATGATGAATTTCTACACATCAGAACACAAATAAGGTAGATTTCTATGTAACATTAGAAACTTGAAGCATATAGAACACAAAACATATTTTGACGTTCCATGAATATTTTGTGGAGAATGTCAACACACTGCCTATAAATTGATCTCTAATGAAGCATTATTAAGGGAATTCGGAAAAAATTAACTTGTCAGAAGTTTTTTAATCCATTGTAATCGGAGTCATCCTTTAATGGAATTTGACATTTGATGGTTTGAAGATAATCCATATTATGACGTTTCATAAATATTTTTTTGCAAATGTCAACACACTGCCAACAAACCGATTTTTATGAAGCATTTAAGGAAGTTAAAAAAAATTTAACTTTTTATATTATTAAAATATTTAAATATGCTGTTCCAAATGTCAACACACTGCCTATAAATCGTTCTCAAATGAAGCATTTAAGAAATTCGAAAAAAAAATAAACTTTTGGAGGTTTTTTAATCCATTGTAATCGGAGCCATTCTTTGATGGAATTTGACATTTGATTGGTTGACGTATAGAAGGCAAACCATATTTTCACGCTTCATGAATATTTTGTTGCAAATGTCAACAAATTGCCTAAAAATCAATCCTTAATGGAGCCTTTAAAAAAGGCAACAACATTTTATGTTCTTACAGTTTTTTTTCTATAATGGCTTTTTTAAAGAATTTAAATTATAATGGCTTTTCACAAAGAAAGTTTTACGTAATAATAATAATAACATTAAAATCTTAAAATTTAGATATTTAAGGTTTTAAAAATATAAACAAAAATTGAACTGCGGTAACTCTGGCTTGAAAAGAGGATTTCATTACACCATTTGGTTTGTACTATACTATTGTTAAAGCTTTATGTTTTATTGATGTTTCCTGTAACAAGCGCCTATTGACCACCATTTAATGACACATTTTAAGAACTTAATTTTATTTGCGAGATTTTCAAACTCATATTTTTTTAATTCTTATCTATTTTTCCTCCACAGAAAATTTCCATGGCAATAATTAAATATAGCTATTATTTCCCATTGTGAATTAATAATTTATTTGCAACTTTAATGCCTAATACCAAATACGAATATAATTAAATTTTTTCAAGGTTTCCAATAATTTATTTTTTTTTGGGTGGCGCCTGACTTTTTTGGAGGTGAAATGTCAATATTCATGATAAAAATAGCGTTCGTTTAGGATTTTCCCTTCATTTATAACTAAAAATCTCACTTTTAATTACAATATTAGACGTATTGTTTTTATTTAATACTTTGATTTTTTTATTTTATATAACATAGCTAAGGTATAAATATTTTAAAAGAATGTGAATAATAACTTCTTAGAAACTTTTAAAATGTTTTCAGAAACATGTTTCTTATTATAATTATAACATATTAGAACAAAAATAAATAAAGTTACACTAAAAGAAAATTAACAGAAACATTTTTCAAGCTATTATAATTTATTAGAAACTTTTGTTTCTCGTTTTAGTCATGTTATATACGCAGAAAAATCCTTGAATAAACATTTCTACAACATTAGTGACTTGCTAATTTTCGTTACTTGCAACATTATATAGTTCAAGCAACCTGAATAAAACCGAAAAAGGACAAAATTTAACCAGTATAAAACATATTTACTACAAATTTGTTGAAAATAAAGAGGGTAAATGCGGCTATTGGAGTTGCAAAATAGTATCAGAATATGTTCCTGAAATACTTGGACAACAACTTGAATGTTTCACTGGGGTTATATCTACCAAATCAAACCCCGTCTATCCTACTCGGGTACGCCTTACAACTTAGATTTAGATTTAGATTTATTTCATTTCAATTTTTTTTACAATAGTTTATAATATAATTTACAAGGTACTTTGTTTTTTTATTTACAAAAAAGGAAAACAATATTTTTTATAAAATTCATATTATTATAATAATTGTCTTAGAGAATAATTTATAACATATAATGTATTATGAACCATGAAATATGGATTGAAATGCACTTTGTGGTTCGAATACCAGTATTAAGTGCATTATTCAAACGATAATCTTTGTATTGTAAGAAAAGCCGCGTGGGGAAAAGTAAAAAAAAAAGCTAATTGAGACAAAAAAAAAAAAAAAAAAAAAAATACAAAAACATATATTAAAACTTGTTAGATAACTTAGGAAGAGTTTAAATTTGGCAAGTTGTTAATTTTAAGAGGGTTTTGGAGACGATTATGATTATGTTATGTTGAATGGGCAAGTAAAAAGCATTTATGCGTTGGATTAAGTAACTACTTGAATTAAATCTTCTACACCTGATCTTGATAAGAGCCAGTTTCTGAGGTTTTTTAAGAAATTATTTATTCCAGCAGCACTGCTGGAAGTTTGTTGTATATATGCGGTGCTATGACAGTTGTAAAACGTCTAACATGTTCCGTTCTAGCTCTTGGGACTACAACAGTATTATGCGCTCTTAATGCATACGAAAAGTTGTTTCTACTTAAATTGTTAAACCCACCCCGCAGATAAAACAGTCTGAGTACTTTATATACGTACAATTGCCTGAGTGGCAATACACTGATAGATTTAAACAATGGAAATGATGGTTCCCATCTTGGTTTGAAGAGCAAAACTCTGACTATCTTTTTCTGGGCTGTAATGAGAGGTTGCGGAATAGTAACGTATGCATTGCCCCAGCAAGTAATACCATATTCTAAACGAGAGTTGACTAACGCATAGTAAATTGAAGTAAGTAAGTTTGGTGGAACTAACTTACGAAGGTGAAATATTTTGTTTAAAGCAAAATAAATACTTTGTTTAATAGTTCCTATGTTTACTTTTTATAGTTACTCCCAGGTATTTAAATTCTGAAACAGATTCGAGTTGCATACAGGAATCATTGAAGTTGCGAAGATCATAGTGTTGGTCATGTAGACGCACCTCTTGTATTAAAAACTGGTTACTTAACGAGAAGCACATTACTTTGGATTTGCTACTAAGCACCAATTGGTGATACTGGAATCAGCATGTTAGGGTAGATAGGTCAGTATTCATCAAGATTTGTAAGTCCTCTTGAAGGGGAGCAGCATAGGTTAGAAACAGATCATCAGCAAAAGCTATTAATTTACCATTTAAGGGAAGCTTGAAAACTGAGTTTATATAAATAAGAAAGAATAATGGTCCAATAACTGACCCTTGAGAAACCCCTACATCTAAACAGAACATTGAATCACTCATTTTATCATTAACACGAACTAGTTGCTTTCTTTTCTGAAGATAGGATGAAAACCAGTTCAGAGACAGCATCCTCTGAAGCCATATCTGTAGAGTATCTTTAATAACAATTTGTGATCAACTAGGTCAAAAGCCTTCATTAGATCTAGGAACATGGCAGCCGTTTTGTTACTTTTATCTATTTCCATATGCATATGTTCCAAAACAGATAATATGGCTTCTTCAGTAGATTTTCCCTTTGTAAATCCAAATTGAGATTTATTAAAAATTTTATATTTATCAAAAAATTTAATCATTCTTTTAGTAATTAATTTTTCGAAAATTTTGGAAAATACTGATAACAACGAAATTGGCCGGTAGTTGTTAGGATCATATTTGTTACCTTTTTTTGTATATTGGGATTATTATTGCAGTTTTCAAATACTCGGGGAATACGCCTACTTGAAAGCTAATGTTCACTAGATGTGTCAAAGGTTTAATTATATAGCCAATAACTTTTTTAACGAACAATTTTTTTTTTTTTAGTCATCCATGGTTTAATCAGTTTGTGTTTACTTTTTTGTTTTACGATCTTGCTAGCAGATACATGAGCAGATAGAATATTTAAAAAGTTATTATAACCATTTGACGGACAAAAACAACTATATACAGCATGCCAACTTTCCCTGGAAAAGCTCTCATTCAACAAAGGGTAATTAATATCTTGATAGGTTTGAAAACTAAAATGCTCATATCCTCGATCAGAATTGCTAAATATATCCAAAAGGGATAAACCAGTAGCATAATGGTCTGTTATGTCCCATTCAAGTAGGATTGGGCGAATATTATTAAGGTTTTTAGTTCGAATAAAAATATGGTCAATACATGTTTAACTAACTGGTGTTACTCTCGTTGGTAAGTTTATTAAAGATTCAAAACCCAGTGAGGATAAAAGAAGAAGATAGTACTCGCAAACAGTTGGAAAACTTAAAATATCGATATTAATATCACCAATTACACACACATTGTGACTATATATTCCACAGAGTCTTCAACTTGAATTTAAATCTTTGTTTCAATTAGAACTTCGATAAATTTGGAGGGAGGGAAACTGCAACATGTTAGTTCTTTCTTAAAAAAATTCTGGTAAAAAATTCACAACGAACATCTATCTTCAGAGAAGTGGAAGACGCAGTTGTCCTAGTGTCCACTACTCCTCACTGACATTATTTTGTCAGTGTGGTACTACGTCAGCACTGTTTTGCTTGGGGAAGATGAATATTTGCGTTGGAACGGCGATATGTTCATCAGCTCTACATATGGCCGAGCCAACTTAGGCGAGGGATATGGATTTTGTTATCTAGGATAATATCGCTTTACAGAATGTTTAATTCATTGTTGTCTTTTCTTCGCCATACGATTGGTTTCTGGGTCACAAAGAAGGCCACAAATCGTTCGTATTTTTCTTATGCGCTAATGTTGTTCCCTGTATTTACAACAGTGCCCGACTAGACAAACTTACTGACTACCTTGCCTTGAAAATATACTTAGCAATTTTCACATTCTAACCAAGTCGGTAGTGATGATGATTTCTGATGTACTGGCCAGGGTGCTTGCTCCGTACTTCCTTTTTAAGCACACTGTGGAAGCAGGTGCACGACGGTGCGTCACCCTTTCTAAGCTCTCTGGTGGTGCCGAAGGTCTCAGCACAATACCTTCAAATTTTGATGGAGCAGCAAGTCATCCTAATAAGAGGTATAAGTTTAGTAGGAATTCCGAAGCTAGAGATTGTTGGTTGTCATTTAGATTGACTGGTCCAGGTCGCGATCATTGGTGGTTAAGAGTCTCTGCAGATGTTTAATATCAACTGCAACTGCATATTTACTACAATGTTTAACCTCCACCTTTGCAGGGCTTAGGACGCTTAAGCTTACCATAGATCCCATTTTCATAATATCGGTCTAGTAGTTTCTCTCCAACATAAAGAATAGGCCATCTTAGCAGGCTGTAGCAGTCGCTTTCTTTAAAAGTCGCCTTGAATAGAATTTCTCCTGCTTGATCACCCAATAACTTCCACGATGTTTGCTTCTTTTAGTAAAACCGATGAACCTGAGTTAGCTTCCGAAGGTAGTGTTGTGTAGGTTGTGCTTTCCGATTTTCTTACCAAAGATGTTTTACGTTTCCAATATTGGGTATAAAATCTCTAAATAGGATTTTAAAATCATGTTTGGGGCACTGCTGATACATTTTGGCAACAAAGTGGTATAAACCTTTTTTTGGCAGCACCGTCTTTCTCTTTTGTAAGGACATGGGTGCTAATAAGTTTTAATTCTGGGAATTTGGCATTAAAAAGGATCAACGCCAATATTATTGGTTGGTTCATCTGACGCAAATCTTTAATATTTCATCACAATATTTTCTAACATGATGGTGCTTGTGAAGAATATGGATGAGGATATATGTAGATCGATATATGGTTAAACTCTTATAGTGTATACTTTCGCCAGCTCTTAGTTTTTGTAAAAGTTAATCATGTATTTACAACCCATTGATCCGATGGATCAACAACCAGGATATGTTCCGGGCCCCATCCAACAGTTTCTTATATACATCCCCATCGCTGTCCGATGCCATTCAGTTTCGCACCTGGTCCTGGTCTACGCTATCCCTTCAATCTAAGCAAGAACACCAAAAGACTTCGCGAGATGGTTCCTCCTCGCTCATTTGAGCTAGGTGCCCAGCCTTCCGAAATCTACCGTAATTTATGTTGTCCACAACATCTGCTTCGATGTTGATTTCACATACAATTCATGATTGTGTCTTATCTGGAATCTTTCTCTTCACACAACCATTCAATGGTCTTGCTTCGTAAGGCTTTTCTCTCGAACGTGGTTAGTTCATGCCGTTTAGTAAACAGCCAAATCACAGATCCGTGAAAAAAGTTGGCAAGACCATAGTGTTATCCAACACCAGTTTAGTTTTTATAGTAAGATTTCTGGATTAGAAGGGCCAAGAAAAGCTGTAGTAGACTGCGTATTTCTTCCACCATAAAAAGGGTCTTCCAATCTGGACTTTCGAACTTTGACAGTTGATAGCGGCCATCTAGTTGAAGGCACATCTCTCACATTGGCTGTCATTTGCTTAGTCTATTTTTCCAAATTCGGAAATAGCGTTCAACAACATGCAAATGATAAAATTAATTTATCAAAATGGGTGTTCAGTTCGAGCAACGTTCCGCGCGCTTTGTCCATTGTACTATTCGCAGTTTGGTGGATAAATTTGAGTCCACTGGTTCAGTAAACAATTAACCAATACCCGTTCATCAACGAAATGCAAGATCTGCCGAAAACATCGCTCCAGTCCGTGAGAGTGTGGAAGAGAATCCGGAGCTGGCTGTGGTTTTTTCGTCGCTCACAAGAACTCGGTCTTTCTCAGACCCCAACTTAACGATACAAAGATGATCAGCCTCGGGACCCATTCATCCTCTATAATATTTCTCAACAGCCGGTAGAGAAAGAGTTTTCAATACCTTGGAAGTGTCGTCTCTTCCGAAGGCGCCACCGAACCGAACGAAACTTCAACATCCGTATCGAGAAAGTTTTTTTTTTTTTTTTTTTTTTTATAATTAACGCGCGCACAAGGAATTATGTGTTTCCCTTTTAATGTAGAACACACTGCGCGGGCATTACGAAGATAGGGAGGGGAGAGATAGGAGGTGCCGATTAACATTGGTTTTGAATGTTTGCAGATCAAAATGGCAAGGGAAAATCCCGCCGGGTAAACTATTCCAGATTCGTGTCGTTCGGCTAAAAAAAGAATCCCTATATTTCACGGTACGTCCGAAATTAGGCTCAAGGGTGAACTGATGAGCATTCCTTGCGAGACGAGTATTACGGGAGAAACTTTTAAGGGGAGGAATGCAACTGGCTACTTCGAGTGAACATTTTTTGTAAAAGAAACGATAAAATAAGGAAAGACATGAAACATTGCGTCGGTGTTCGAGTGGGGCAATTGTTTCAGCGGCAGTTCTATTACCTATCAATCTTAACGCTCGATTTTGTATTCTATCAAGCAGGTGAAGCGATGTTTGCGAAGCACCTGCCCAGAGGTGGGAGTTATACTCGAGTTTAGGGCGTATAAACGCTTTATAAATTGTAGCCAGATCAGATGGGGAAAAGTACTTCTTACACCGATACAGAAAACCTAAGCACTTTGCAGCATTCTTAGCGATCTCAAATATATGGTCGTTCCAACGGAGGTCGTCGTTGACACACATACCGAGTACTGAGAGCTTTTCGGTTTCTTCGATGTAAGTGCCATTCATGGACAATGGCATTGGGGGAATGTTTAGCTTTAACGACAGAAGACAGCATTGAGTTTTCGAAGCATTAAACTCCACACGATTTCTATTACCCCATTTGACAATGCTGTATAAATCGGAGTTTAATGAGCTTGACATACGGCACCGTTGCAATTGTACGTCCGAAGGCGAAGGACGTGAATTATCGAACGAATATGAAAAGCTGAGGGTAGAGTCGTCAGCAAAACAGTTAAGTGGATTAGAAGTAACAGACAGAAGATCATTTATAAAAATGAGGAAAAGAGTCGGAGACAGAACAGAGCCCTGGGGCACACCAGCATTTATTTTATGGGAATCAGACTTGAATCCGTCCAATACAACTTGTATTGAACGGTCCAGAAGATAGCTTCTAATCCAACGAACAAGAGTATTATCGATCCCAAAAGCACGCATTTTCGATAAGAGAGCTTCATGCCAAACTCTATCAAATGCCTTGGAGATATCAAGAGCAATAATCTTACTTTCACCAAAGCGATGTAAAGATTTGTTCCACTGTTCGGTGAGATATGCCATCAGATCACCAGTGGAACGGTTGCTGCGGAAGCCATACTGACGGTCATGGAGGAGCTTACGATCTTCGAGATATTCCTTAAGCTGACGGTTAATCAGTGTTTCCATGACCTTAGAAAGAAGGGATGTCAGTGCTATGGGTCGGTAGGAGGAGGGGGAGGATGGGTCACCTTTCTTAGGGACAGGCTGGACAAATGCTGTTTTCCATCTTCTAGGAAAGATTCCAGAAGAGTAGGAGCGATGGAAAAGCTTACGCAGTGGCTTTGCCAGTGTGGAAGAACACCTCTTCAGAAGAATCGGGGGTATACCATCCGGGCCAGCGGATTTGTGTATATCGAGATCTTTGAGAACTCTTGCTACTGTACGAGTGCGGAAAAAAATGTGTCCCATGGAAAAATTTACATTCTCAAGTACAGGAGGGGCAACGTTGCTTTGAGGCAGCGTGGAGCTGGCAGCGAAATGGGCGGCGAGCAAGTTTGCCTTCTCTGAAGAGTAAACAATTGGTTTGTTATTGTCGATGAGCGTTGGAACCGAAGATGTCGAGGAGTTTTTTATATTTTTTACAAATGACCAAAAATTTTTACTGCCTTTGGGACACTGCAGAATTTTTTTCCGTAATTTTTGGTCATGCAAAAATTTGGTTCTTTCTATAACGGAGTTGCATCAGTTCCTTGCTTGTTTGTGCTTTTTCCGATTTTCCTCTGTAGGGTTGGCTTTGTAAGATCGGAAACTTACTTCTTTGAGCCTGATAGCTTCTTTACACTCAGAATTAAACCAAGACTTTTCTTTAGGTTTGATGCTTTTTACTCTGTTAGGAATAAAAGCACGCATCCCTAGAAGAATCACATTTGTGATCATTTCAGCACTGGCATCAATGTCACTATCGAGGAAGCATAGTGACCAGTTAAAGTTTCGGAAAAAGAAATTCAGGCCGTCCCAGTTGGCTTTCTCGTATTGCCAAACGGTCCTGGTGGGAAGTTTTTCTTTAACTGGATGGGTGGGGGATGAGAAATTAGCTGAGATGATACAATGGTCTGAAGTGCCAAATGGAGAAGTTACACTAATGGTATATTTATCAGGGTGAGAAGTAAGAAACAAGTCAAGAGTATGGGCGGCTTTCCCAGCAACATCCGGTATACGCGTTGGCACATCGATCAGTTGGGTAAGGTGATGTAACCCGGCAAAGAGCTCGACATACCTTCCTTCGGGTGTTGTCTGACCAGAATAGCGGAGCCAGTTGGAATTGTGTACATTGAAATCGCCCGCAATAACGATTTCAGTGCGAGGACAAAGGGAAACAATTTTCGAGATGGAATCAGACAGTGCATCAAACTCGTTACAAGTCGAATTACTGTCAAGATTTGGACTCCTGTAAATAAAACAATAATGAATGACATGCTTGCGGACAGTGAATTTGAGCCATAAGAAGTTAAAATCCGTGTTGGAACATTGCCCATATTGGGGAAGGCTCTGGCAAGCAATATCATTCCTAACATAGACCACGAGACCATGATGAGAAAAGAGTAATGGCACCAAGCTATACCCATGTAGAGCAAATTCTGATAAATCAGTATTTGCTCCAACCTGAGTTTCATTTAATGCCAAAACAGCTGGCCTGTGTTGAACAGTGTAGACGTACACGTGAAAGAAATTCTTTCTTAAACCACGAACATTTGAATACACGACACAAAAATCACTTACCATTTAAAAATACTTACATACAAAACACAACTCTGATTAAGTCGAACTGCGCAGTGAAAATCAAAATTAACTTCTGTAATAATCAAACTGTCTTAGGTGTTATGCCCATAAGACAGCCTGTTTACAAAGTAAAAACTATTTAAGCGTAGTTGAAATCCTCTACCCCATAGGAGTCCCCACAGACTTAATAAAATAGGTTTAATGACTTAAGTAAGCGTGTAGGTAAGAAAGTATGTTTTAAAGATAATATTTTCCCAAAAAGTGACCGTTGTTCGCTTCGACTTAACGTTGTCTTTCCAGAGCATTTTGCACTACCCTTCTTAAAATTTCATTTACAATATCCTTCAAATCTTTTGGTGTATTGCCTTATGCTATTGTGAATGCTTCTGAGTTTATTGGCATACTGTTAATTAAATTAAAAATACATAAATAAATAAATTTATTGGCACGACAGCTCCTTAAGGAGCCAAGGCCTAGTGATTTAAACTCTCAACCATTCCTGTGTGTGAATGGAAGAATGGAAGGGACCTACAGTTTACCGCCGAGTCCGAACGGCTACATGAGATGCACTTTTTCGAGACAAATTTTACTCTTGGAGGTTTTCTCAGTTCCTCGCAAGAGGCAGTACCCCAGAAAAAAAGGTGGCTATGAGCTGGATTAGAACCCAGGTTCTTTCGCTTAGCAGTCCGACACACTAACCACTAAGCCACGGGGCACTACAAAAATAACTAAAAATACATAATGCTTCATTATTTCTGTAGAAACATACCTTAAACATTTTCTTGATCCAAATTTCGCTGGAGAGTTGTTTAATTGACTGTTGTCATTTCGTTATTCCCCAAGGAGGAATGTCATTTTAAATTATTCATTAAATACGATTTAATTTGGTATGAGCAATTTTAACTTTCCTTCAAAATTTTAAAATTTCTTACAATAGTATCTGTAGTCGTTGGAAGGCATTAAGTTATATACATTTAAACAGACATTGAAATGCTTTTAAAACTACAAAAAGTTTTATTTTAATTTAAAATTATGCAAATTTTCGATTTTCCACAGCACGTGGAATAAATCAACGCCTTAATTAATTTTACCCTAATGCGTCAAATACAATTATGAATTTTGCATATCATTTAACAGATTCAAGATTCAGTACTCAGTATTCAACCCACTTAAAGTTGTTGACCCTCAAAATCAATGAAACGCCTCCAGGCATTCTAATAACTTGAAATGGGTCACACCTCATCCCCAACGCATACACATATATATATATATATGTATTGTTGTAGAATTCAAATGAAATTCTATTAGATGCTGTCCGCCAAAAAATTCCCATAAATATTGAAAAACCCAAAATATCAAAATTAAATTCAAACACCAAGCAAAGCAAAATTAAGCAACAAAAAAATTTGTTTTCGAAACACTCCCGTCTTCCCGAAAATAACACTTCCTTCCTAGGATTTCGGGTCAGGGAGTGTGCTGGGCCAGAAAAACTTCATTACAATATTTTTTGCAACGAAAAAAAAAAACAGCCTTCGTCATTTGCCAAATTAAATTCATTGCTATAACCCGAGAGTTTTCTTTTTCTGTTTCTTCTTTTAAGCTTTCTTCTGCACCCATCCATCGCAATAGGTGGTGAAGAAGGAAGGAAGCACAAACAAAAAAAAAGAAAAAATAACGAAAAAAAACTTTTTTAGGAAAAGTCGTTAGCCCAGAAAAAAGAAAATGTTCATTTTGAAATAATTAATCAAAACAACATTGAATTGTTGGGTCATCACCTCGGGCTAGCCTAGCAACAAATAACCAAACGGCTCTGCAGGGTTAGAGATGGCAACAAAAAAAAAATACCAGGATCCTCACGTCAACCCACCCACCAGCAGAGCATGCACAACGACAAGGAACGGAATGTGGTGGGTTTTTCTTTCGTGTTACGCCCACCAAGTCGGAGGTAGTAAAGGTTTTTGCTAGAATGTTACGTATACGCCACCCCATCCAGCTACATCTCGATAGTTTCGTGTTTGATGGAAGAAGTAGTGTTTCTCGAAAGCGGAGGAGCCTTTCTATACTTGCAAACTCCATTTGCGCTGACATCAATTAATGACGGAAAGCTTTTAATGAGAACATATGTTTCGTGCTTGCTCCTAGGGCAAAGCAAAGTGTTCGAAGTGGTGTGTGGGTAGTGTGGAAGGTCTGTCCTCGGTAAGTTCGTAGGGAAGCAAGAAAATCACAACATTCAATTATCTGTCATTAAAATGTTCGTCGTAGAAGGAACGTGTGATCATAGGAAAGCTTACTGTGTGGGGTGTGTTGTCACTGCTCGATGTAATCTTCTCCTAGGTTGGAGGGGTTGGCTTGTCTACCCAACAGGTAGATGCTCTCAACTAAAATGTAGTGCTGCCACTTTAAAAGAATAAAGCATTTGTTTCTTGAACAACATACATTTTTTCGCCAAGTTGGTTAAATGTTTCATGCAAGATTTCGATCTCTGGTTTGACCACAAATAGAGTGAGGAAATAATGGGTTTTCATCATTTAGCTGAGGGAAGAATCTAAATGGGATTAAATACAACGAGATTTTATATAATTATTGAATTTTTTTACAGGATTCTTAGTAAGCTTATTTCTACTTCATTCAATCTAAGCAAAATTTTGATGTATTCTTATTAAAATTCTATTTTAGCCTTTTCCTCGTGTTTTTTTCCAGTGAATACATTTTATAAAACAGATGCAGAAAAAAAATATTTACGCGTACCAAAATCACATAAATACATTTATAAATCAACAAAAATTATTTATTATTGCACTTTATAAATCATTGGTCTAAATAGCTTTAAAAAAGCACCAATTGTGAAAGTTCCTTAAGAAAATCCAAACAAAAATCCACCAAGATTTGCATTAACGTAGAAGTGGTAGCTAGTGGGTTAGCCAGTGATTTGGTTTGAATTTCTGTGGATATTTCAGCGCGTAAAATAAGCAACTGGCACTATTTGCAAAAACAAAGCTCTCTTATAAGGCCTGTACTGACATTTTTTTAGTGGAAAGACTGCAGTATTTTATTGCTTCTATAGATAATTGATAGACAATTGTTAAAGAGAAATTTCTAAGGAGAAGCGTTTGCAAAATATGAAAAATATTATATTACATTACATTTTAATCTACTCCGTAGATATGACTGCACAAAATAATATTTGGTTGGCCTTAATAATTGAATATTTGAAGAAAAAGTCAAAAATTTTAACTACTCATGCAACTACAGAAGTTTAGCTGTAACTACAAGTTCTAAAAAATAATTTTAATGTCCCAAAAGCAATACAACAAAAAAATGAATTTATGGAAAACTGCTTCGAGAAAATGGAAAACAGCATATGTCAAACTGTTCCTAAAAAGGCGAAACTTCTTTATATAATTATAAAATGAAATAAAACAAAGATAAGCTGTATTAATTGCCATAAAATTGACTTTATTTGAAAGATAATACTTTACCATTTTGATTCAATTATAATTTTTGACATATGGCCACCGTGGTTGGCTCGGATGTAGTTCAATCTTGGAGCCCAATTTTGCAGCATTTGGAGTGATATATCTGGAATAATGCGGCGAATGTTGTTGTCCAAATCATCAATCTTATCAGGCTGTAATCCTTTGTAATCTTCTGACCGGCATCGTTTTTATAGAATTAAGGACCACCAAACTGTCAATTTTTCTGGACGTTTTGGCGCGACCCGGAGTTGGGACTCAACACTCCAAATATTACAGTTTTGTCATTCATTCATCGGTATCAACATTAATCTCGGTTTTTGCACAATTTGAATACGCTGCTCAGACGTCAGTCGATTCGTGATAAAATGACAAACCAAACTTAAGGTAAATCATATGCCACATAATAAAATAGCTGTCAATGAAAACAATCCTGCCAACTTGAAGTTCTATTCTTAAAAAAAAAAAAACACCCTATATATCAAACAATTGCGCTTACGTTTCTTCTTTCGAAGGCCATGAAAACGCTGATTAACTTTTTTTTGCTTCTAACTTCCAAATTTCGTTTCGGCCAAAGAATTCATTTTATTAAAGTTAACTCACTTTTCTTGAAAAAAAACTTTCACTATTCTCTACAATCTTATTTTATTTTTTTGTCGACTCTTTTAATTCTGAAAATCTTTCTTTTATTTTTAACCATATCTGGAAAGCATTAACTTCTCCCCATTTGTTTGCAGCCAATATAGCGACGGTGCTTTCATTCACCGGTTTTTATCAACATCAACCCAATATGCTAGAGTTTTTATATCAATTTCTGAAAAGATTTCCTCAGCAAACTATTTTTTTTAAATAAATAATGTTTGGATGTGCCTTTTTAAATCTAATTACTAGTATTTCAGTGTTTTTGCCAAAAATTGTTTCGGATTCCAGTTTTTTTACGTTTAAAAAATTCCTGAAGGCTATTTCAGTTACCTTGTAATGTTGTTCAGTTTTCTTGGCACTTCGAATAATGTTCTGGTGTTTAAATTGGCCCTTCTCGTATTAAACGACGTATGTGTCTGTCAATTACAGAGTGGACAGAATCGCCTTCATTTTGAGTACGACCCTGGATAAAAAATTTATTCGTTATGCTATTAATGAATTCGTAAGTATTAATGGCGTATCGATACAATGCAAACATTAATTGGTCCTTATTTTGTCCGCAGCAGTTTCGGTGTAGAAAATGATATCGATAGTTTCGCCAATCTTCAATTTTTTTCAGAACACAAGTTCCAATTTTGCTTGCACAACGCTTTCCATCGCCTTTAAACCATACCAAGAATCTCACATCGTTAGATTCTTTAAGGGTGCAAATAGTGAAATCGTATGCAGAGAGATTAGAAGGCATCTGCATTTTCGAATGCCACGCAATCCTCGAATTAGTCCTTTTTGGGTAGAAAAAATGAAATATTGTACTTACGTTTAAAGATTGTCAAAAACAACTAACTGGTAACTTACGTTTTATTTTTACAATTAGAAACATAATCGCGATGTAAATCTGCAATGCTTTTCGAACCTTCAATGTACTCACGAGTAGAGTTCTGACCACAATAATGGCTTTCAATTCGTAGGATGTTGGAATTATGATCTCGCCAACTCTCCTTAACAGCTTCATATACTTGATGATGTTGTCCATGTTAACCGCGTTTTTCAAGTGATATCATATTGAGATTATTACTGTTCGAATGGCACGCGGAGCCACTGCTAATGTGTTCAAAAAGAAAAATTTGCAAACTCGAATTTTCTTATCATCATTCATTTGAAAGAAGAAGCAATTGTTTTTTTTTTTTTGGGTGCTCGTTTCGGTTCCTCCCTTATTTATCTGTATTTAGCATTTAAGGGTTTAATACTGCGAGCCAGAAATTCTCTTAGCCATTGCAGATCTCCCAATCCCCAATAGTTTGCAAAAATGTTTCTTTTGTTTTCCTTTGTATACTTCTTTGAGCATTCTAGTCTACATTTTTCGTCACAAGCTGGCCCAATTTTTTGTTCTCAGACAATTCTTTGTCATTTGGACACTGATTGGTAAGACATACCCGAGTTCCTCAGGTTTTTTTTGCCTTGTTCTTTTTCCATAGCCTTGGATTAGCTTTCCGCTTTGGTTTTTTTAGAGATAAGACTTCTAAATCTGTGGTTAAATCTACTTGAACTTCTCCAACATCGCCTTAGATTGAGTTAGTTGTACTTAATTAAGTACTTTTGATCCTCGAAGTTGGAATCAGCATCACAATCGTCCTTTGAAAAGTCGCTTCTCTTCAGCTTGAGAAATGTACATAGCAGGTGTGTTTTCGATCGGCAAAATATCCACTTTTGAACATAAAGCAGCTTGTGCCGAATCCAAAGCCTCAAAGAGGACCACAGGCGCCAACGTTGTATAAGTTCTTAAAAAAAAAAAAAAATTAATATTTTTCAAGTTCAATAAAGCAAAACATAGTAAGACATATCATGAAGAACAGTAAATCAATTTTCTTTATTATTCATTGTATCGCTAATACACTAATACTTTTGGGCTGTTCGTTGGTCTACCCAATTTCAATAAAAGCTGTGTACGTGGCAATATCACTTATAGCTATAAAATAATTGCAAATAACGGTAACAATTATGCGTTCTATAATAAAATTGGGGAATGACTTGTACGAAATAAATAAAAGTACAATACGTATAATTAAAGAAAAGTAGCTTTTTTAAATAAAGTTCAAAATTGAAATAAATAACCGCAGATTATTAATTTGAAAAAAAAAACTGTAGCAACAATTATTTCTTAATGATTTCTGAAAAATATTTTCTAGAAAAATGGTATAGCTCATAAAATTGTCATTTCCAAAACAAGTTTTTTTTTTAAATTTATCAAGAAAAAGTGAACCATTTTGTTTTAAAACAGAAAAATATTATAAAACAGTACTTACTTTTTTAAGAACACTGCTCCTTAGGTAATTATCTTGCACACAACACAAAAAATAAGGTTTTCCGCATAAAATCACATCTGTTCGCGACGAACACCTGGCACTTACTGAGTTGTGTCTGTGTTCTCCATTGGCAAACAAAGAAATGGGACGAAGTCCAAATTGGCACAAGATACATCTAGCGGGATTCTGAAAGAGATACGGTTATGAAAATTTTACAGAACGATAGAGAATAATTTTTTTTTAGTGAATTGATGCCAATTGCCGGTTTTCTTAAACAGCGACGATCTGTCCTACGAACATCTTGTCGTCTTGTGGGTTGGAACTTCTGTTAGAGGATATCTTTGTAGCTTCCAAGTTTCAAGTTGTGTCCCCTCCAATATGCGAAGAATCACCTGTATAAACGAAACAGATGAACAGAGGGAGAAGAATAGGGATCTGAAAGACTAGTTTTTATTTAGTTCTAGTTATGTATATTTTATCTTTAGTTAGACGTTCAGGTCGCCATCACCTCGATTTCCGCTTCTTGCACGTAGTCGGTAACGCACCTAGCAACGTGTGGTCTAGCATTATCATGCATCAGCCAAAAGTTATTGCCAATTAATGGTGCAAATGGAACCACATATTACTTCAGAATGTTGTTTAGGTAATAAATTGAGTTCATAGATCCTTCCACGATGCATAGCTCGGTTTTCCCGTGCATGGAAATTCCTGCCCACACCATGACTAAAACTCCCCAGAAATTTTTCCGCTGAGCAACTGTTGCCAAAGAGAATCTTTCACCTGTTCAACTGCACACTCTGCTATGTCCATCTGGTGAGTGGAGACAAAACCTTTACTCATCAGTGAAAAGAACTCTACTCCATTCGACCTCGGTCCAATCTTGATGAAGGCGAGCAAATTCCATCCGACGTTGCTTGTGCTGCACCGTGAGTCTCGGCACACGAGCGGGTCTTCTTGCTCTCAGGCCAATCTCTACTAGTCGCCGCCTCACCGTTTGTGCATTTACAGCTGTCCGTGTCAACCTCACTGATCGAAGTCTGTGATACAGCTTAACAGCGGTTTAGTGATGATCTCGAAGGCTTTAAAACACCAACAATCATCATCGGTCATCCCTTGCAGATGTTGCTCTCGGTCGACCTGAGCCTTGACGTCGGGTGTAAGAATTGGTGTCCCTGTACCTTTCAATAGCTCTTCTTAGCGTTGCCTCCGGTTTTCTAATCATAATCGCAGTATACCGTACACTTCGTCCATCCTCAACCAAAGCCAGCGCCTTGGCGACTTCTTCTGCATTTATTTGCATATTTTTCACAAAAAATACTAAAAAACTTATAAATTAACAAATTAAAATAAAATTATAACAATAAATTCATTAAAACATTTACGTCTAGTATGAAAAACGTGTATTAAAAAATATAGTTTTTCTGCTTTATTTGGCCCTGAACACTTAGTTCAGTTAGGATCATCACCAAAAGCTTTAATGTCGTGCTCAAGACTTGCATTTAGACGGTTTCAAGAGCCCCATTGTTTTATTATTCTACATTAATGGCTTTCGATGAATCTTCCTTCTGCAGTGTCTTTGCTGATTTTGGGCTTTGTTTGGATCTAGAAGCATAAAAATAAAGAAAATATGATATAACATTTCAAAAAAAAAGCTTCAATGAAATAAAAAACAAAAAACAAATACTCCTATATTTTCCATCAAAGTGGCAACCCTATCAAGAGGCCAACGTTCAAAAAAAAACAACGTTTGGTTGCCGTTCCTGCATTTCTCCGTCTTTTCTAGATACAAATATGTACTGCATATATGTATCTACATTTGATGAGAAAATCTTTTGCCAAATTGGAGCACTTCAACTTCAAAGTTTGCAGTTGCATTAATGCCTATCTCTGACGAAAATGGAATGCTCGTCACAAATAGCTGCAACCTGAGGATAATAATCGAATTATGTTAGTAATGCCGTTATTTCCATACATTGTATTCTCTTCACGTATGCACTTATGTATTTTTGTATTTTGTTTTTTTTTTTAGTTTCATACCTGTTGTTGTTGTAATTTAATTTAAACAATGTACGAAACTGAATTGTGATGATTTTGAGTGGCATAGATATTAATTGAAAATGCTATTATTGTTGCAAGACCTATACTCATGGAAAGTGCTCTTAGCAGCTCCTCGCTGCAATATAAACATTTTGGAATAACTGATGAAATAATGCATGTTAATCCTCTTCGAGCACAAATGTGCATGGCAATGTATAGGTGGAAGTAATTATTGAAAGGATGTGCTTGCTGCAGTGCGTTTGCAATATTATGCTAATAGCACTTTCAACGGATGTAAATTATATAACTTAGGTGCATAATTATGCCAAAAAAACAGTTTCAAGTTCTTCATGGAAATGATACTAATCAATTGATTGATATGTGTATAATTTGATTTTGAATTTGTAATTTAAATATTATTGCACTTTTTGAGTTGCTAACAAACTTTTTGTTGCCAAAAATGGAAGAACTGAACTTGGTTGACATGTGGTTTCAACAAGATGGCGCTACATGCCACACAGCTCGCGATTCTATGGCCATTTTGAGGGAAAACTTCGGAGAACAATTCATCTCAAGAAATGGACCGGTAAGTTGGCCACCAAGATCATGCGATTTGACGCCTTTAGATTATTTTTTGTGGGGCTACGTCAAGTCTAAAGTCTACAGAAATAAGCCAGCAACTATTCCAGCTTTGGAAGACAACATTTCCGAAGAAATTCGGGCTATTCCGGCCGAAATGCTCGAAAAAGTTGCCCAAAATTGGACTTTCCGAATGGACCACCTAAGACGCAGCCGCGGTCAACATTTAAATGAAATTATCTTCAAAAATGTCATGGACCAATTTAACGTTTCAAATAAAGAACCGATGAGATTTTGCAAATTTTATGCGTTTTTTTAAAGTTCTCAAGCTCTTAAAAAATCACCCGTTATATGAATTAATTCGAATAATTGTTAAATAAAAACAGAGTTTTTTTGATTTTTACTTGCGATTTTAGGGACTATAAGGCAAGTTTAGGATTCGGGAATATAAAAAAATTTGAGATAACAATCAAACATGACATTACGATCATAGAGAAGCCTAAAAAAGTCATTGGCAAAAAATGTCCGTCTGTTTGTCTGTATGTCTGTCTGTCTGTCTGTCTGTCTGTCTGTCTGCTGTCAGTATGTATAACGAGCTGAAGCCTAAACGGCTTAAGCGATTATCTTCCAACTTGGTGTGTTTGATGCTTTTAGCATTCTCCAGAAGGGAAATTGAAATTTTATTTTTAGCCCTAAAAATAACGGTACCTGCCATATGACCGTTTAGGAAAATCTTATTTTTCTCGAAAACGGCTCCAACGATTTTAATCAACATTTTTGAGAATTTTTTTATTGCTATCATTTGATTAGAACTATTAACGGGACCTTTCATATAACGGTTTTTTTAATTTTTTGGCTTTCTCGGTTACCGCTCCTTGGATTTCTGTCAAATTTTATATTTAAGAAGATCTAAGTAGCCAAATTAATTTTGCATACCACAATTTTTAATAACTTTTTTGTTCTAATTAAAATTAATTTTTGATTTTTTTTTTCAAAAATCAATATTTTGAAAACTTATCAAAAAGAATATTTTAAATTTTGTAATTCCATGTATTTTAATAAATTCTAAGAAACTGCATACCAAAATTTCAAATATATTTTTTTTTTTCAAAAAACTAAAAATAAAAAACAGGATTTTATCAAAACCGGTCATACAATTTTTTGGAATACATTTTTCATAAATTCTTTGTTATTAAGGACGTGTGATGGCATACTTCATTTTTGCTAAAAGCCGTTAAGTATTTTGGTTTTTAATACTTTTTTTAAGTTCAAACTGTGTTATTTTCAACGCAAATGTTACTTGTTTCTGCCAAAGATCTTGCTTTCTAATGTAATTAGGCACATAAGAACAAGTACGTGCGACCCAGTCGTGCCCATTTTTTTTATTTACAATAATAAATTCAAAAACAAAAGTATTTTTGAACATGCTCTCAATTAATATCAATTTTTATTGATAACATATTAATAGTATTAAGAAGATAAAGATATCAAATTAAAAATACTAATAACATAGAGTGTTCATATAACATCATAAAGAATAAAAAAATGTTATAAATAAAAAAATTGCTATATTATTTTTTTGTTTTAAAATAAAATTTATGAAATTTATTCGAATTATTATTTTAAAATATTAGTAAAGATTAATTATCAACATAAAAACACATGTTTTGTTAATTGATGACTTCAATAAATTTATTCTATAATTAGTTTTTGTTCTTTAATTTCTTTTTATTATTTTATACATTTTTAAAATTAAGCTTTTTGCTTAGTAATTTAAAACACTTCTTCTACCCCGGACGTTCGGAAATGCGAAGGTAGTCAACCATAAAAATAAATAGTAAACGGAACTATACTGTGAAATTCCTGAAAATTTATAAAGGAATACTTTTAGGCAAATCAACACATCTTTTAAGAGGGGTGGACATGGGTCTCAATCAACAAACTTCTATCACCAGGGGCCTATAAAGTGCTTGTTAAACAAGTGAAATTCAACATCTTTTTAATTTTTTTGTAAAACGAAATAACAAGTCTATAAGAAATTGTCTTGGCTTCTTTCAACAAGAGGGAAATTTCAGAATTTCATAGGTTTTCTAACTGGAAACAACAAGTGTTGAGAAAAAAGAAAATAAACTTGTTGAATTGATGATAAATTTCAACCGACGGGGTAGGGGACTTGTTGGAAGTCAACAAGTTATGAATAAGCATTTTCAGTAGTGTTGTTTATAAAGTGATAGATTTAGAAAAAATTGTTTTTATTTTTTTTATTTATGTATATATATATATATATATTTTATTTAGTGGTACAGAGTTTTGTTAGAAAAATGTCCTATTTATCCTGAATCGGGCAGGGACAGTGATTATGGAGATCAAAAACAGACGAAAGTGTTTAAGAAAAAATTAACTTTGTAATAGAACCCGATCTGTTTGTTGAAAAATTTTCTGTGCCTGTAGAAGTTGTTGATTACCTTATCGGAAGTCTCTACCACAAAACTTTTGCGGCGCGGTATTTTGATTAATATTGATGAACCTTGAAATAATGAAGCCGCTTTTGTGGGTCGACATTGTAAGCATTCGCTAAACTGTATGGCAGTATGTGGACCAGACCTAAGATTTTACTATGGCTGTACTAACTTACAATTTTGTAAAAAAATGGGCACGACTGGGTCGCACGTACTTGCTCTTATGTGCATAATTACATTGGAAAGCATAATCTTTGGCAGAAACAAGAAACATTTGCGTTGAAAATAACACAGTTTGAACATAACAAAAGTATTAAAAACCAAAATACTTAACGGTTTTTAGAAAAAATGAAGTATGCCATCACACGTCCTAAACAACAAGGAATTTATGAAACATGTATTTCGAAAATTTTATGACCGGTTTTGATAAAATCCTGTTTTTTTATTTTTAGTTTTTTGAAAAAAAAAATAAACATTTCTTTAATTTTGGTATGCAGTTTTTTAGAATTTATTAAAATACATGTGATTATAAAATTTAAAATAATTTTTTTTTTATAATTTTTCAAAATATTGATTTTTGAAAAAAAAAATTCAAAAGTTAATTTTAATTAGAAAAAAAAGTTATTCAAAATTTTGTAATGCAGAATTAATTTGGCAACCTAGATCTTCTTAAATATAAAATTTGTTAGAAATCCAAAGTGCCGTAACCGAGAAAGCCAAAAATTAAAAAAACCGTTACATGAAAGGTAACATTAAATAATTTTTTCCGTATATGTGGTTCTAATCAAATTATAGCCAATACCAACAAAAAAATTCTGAAAACTTTTGATTAAAATCGTTGGAGCCGTTTTTGATAAAAATAAGATTTTTCTAACGGCCATATGGCAAGTACCGTTATTTTTAGGGCTAAAAATTAAAATTCAATTTCTCCTCTGGGGAATGCCAAAAGAATCATACACACCAAGTTTGAAGATAATCGCTTATTCCGTTTAGGCTGCAGCTCGTTATACATACTGACAGACAGACAGAGGGTCAGACAGACTGACAGATAGACAGACATTTTTTCTCGATCACTTTTTTAGACTTCTCTATGATCGTTATGTCATGTTTGATTGTATTTAATATAACATATTTAAGAAAACATTGATGGCAACCACACCAACATACAGCCCGTTAACTCACACCCACAAACCATCTCGTTAAATCCACACACACTCGATAATATCTACATCTACATCTACTTTCTACTTTAACAAAACTCCACCTATTTTGTATTTCTTTTTCTCTTCTTGTACTTTACTGAATTTAAGTGGAATTATTTTGGGAATTCGCGCCTGTTCTTTTCATGCTCACAAATAATGGACACAACTGGAATAGGTTCATCGGAGAAATAATAAGAGCGGAGGAACGGATACAGGCGTTTACGAAAGAAGGTCATAAATTGGCACTTACTCACATTGAGCTAAAGAAAAATGTTTGCTCACCAAACGATAAAGGAATCTAAGTCATTTTACAGAAGGGAAGAATCAAGAGCGAAAGAGACTTGTTTCATATTTTTTTCAATTATAAAAACGGATGGCTAATTTTGTAAAAAGTAATTAAGGCTATTTTGATTGCTAAATATAGCCACACGAGAATCATCCCCAAGTAACTATAGGTGATACTGGAATTAATGCGCTCTTATATGCCGATTATATTGTATTGCTTTTCGAAACTAAACTTCGAAGTATAATTAGCTGAGTTCCATAAACGCTATATGGTCTAAGCTGCTTAAGACAATGTATCAGTTAGCAAAATTTAAAATTCGCGGTGCTGCTACGACCTCTATCAAATTTTATTATGCTCAAGTGTGGGGATAAAGCGAAGACATGATTTTTTATTAAAAAAATGATACAATTCTTTCGTTTCGATATTTACCGCAAGTATTATTTTTGTTTGCGGTCTAAGCGACAGTTTGTTTTGGGCACCGACACATTAGGGACCGGCCTAAAACCCAATACTGTCTTCTGTCGTTAAAGCTGAACACACCCGCCATGGCATTTTCCATGAATGGCACTTGCATCCAAAAAACCGAAAAGCTTTCCAGTACTCGGTATGTGTGTCAACGACGACCTCTTAGTTATTCTGTATCGATGTAAGAAGTTTTTTTCCCTTCTGATCTTGCTACAATTTTTAAAGCCTTTTCACGCCCAAAACTCGAGATCACCGACGCAATGTTTCATGTCTTTCCCTATTTTATCGTTTCTTTTATAAAAATTAAGCCCAACTACTATTGTAATGCTAAATACAAAAATTCTGTCATTAGCCGTACAACACGAATGTTGAATGTTTCCTCTCTTTGTTTATATTTTCAATACATTATTCAATATTTCAGTTATATTCCCCATTGTCAAAGGGTTTTAAGGGCATAAAACAGTTTCTTACATACTGCAGTGTTTCACAGTAGTAGGGCTTTATTTTTTCTAATCAGGCAACTAGTGATCCAATCAATGCCCGAGATCTTATAATCAAGTTCATTTCTAACTTCTCTTCTCAACTTAATGAAAATTAGTCCCATCACTGAAGACTAATTGAAACCGTTGTCAGGGACAACAAAAGACAATCTAACACCCAACATCATGTAAAACATCTCCATTTTCTTAATACCCCCACTAAGAATTAAGGACAAACAAAGACTCAAACTCAAAAAACAAACTCCCATTCTTTTAACCAAAATTCCATTATTTCCTCCCAGTGAAACACTCACAAAAAATCATAGAAAAAAAAAATATATATAAAACCCGCGGATATAAGATTGCAAAAACGAATATCAATTCAAACAAATTTCAATATCATTTGCTTTCAACATAAGGACCTTGGATAGAAAAGACAAGGACATCCCGACGACGACGACGACACAAACGACAACGGCAATAACTACGAATTGAAACGACTTCACTAAAAACCAATTACGAATCGAAACAACATCGTCGTGCATCTATATTCTCCTCCAATGCTGTCACGACTGCTGTCGTCCAGACTAAAGATTTAGATCTTGGGAAAGCATGGAATAGATAGGAAACAAAGGAAAAAAATCAAACCAAAACCACCTTTCCAGGATAAAAGAGGCATAAGGGATCATAAAAGAAAAAAAAAACCAAGAAACGTGGATGGATGAAGGAATAAACAGATAATCCTCAAAGCGCTGCACCACTTTTTTTCTGCTTCCTTTCGGCTGCTTTTCCAATGCTCAATACACAAGACTTTTATTATCATATAAATAGTCTACTTAAGGAGCGAAAGCATCCTTCGTTTGACGGAAAGAAAGTTTCCGCACCGTTCATCTTGACTGGCAGGATGGTTGGATTGGGTCGGCACGGGAAGAGCTAGTCTGTGCGGCATCCTATACGAGGAGTCGTCTCCTCTCTGTCCTTGGCGCGGAGCTAAGAGTGTTTCATTCAATAAAAGTGAAGGAAATGGGATTTTAAAATTTTGTGATTATACTTCGGACTAACTACGGATTGCCCCACAACCGAAACCAATGCTGCTAGCTAAGGAAAATGGAAGAAAACTCATCCATCCGATCATCCATCCATTTCCATCCCGTTTTCATTTCGTATAACTAACACTCGATTTGTCAACGAAACCATCCACTAAATCAATGTCGCATTTTCCTTCGTCCTCATTCCAACTTGTTCTGTGTGTGTTGTTCGTCTTGGGCTGAACTCGGGGCGTTTAGTTCTCAGAAAAGCCTGGCGTTGGGCGCCATTTTAAGAAAATCACTTGATTCAGTAGATTCGAACACCTATCCGCATCCAAAAGCAATAATTTCGATTTTGTTTCTACTTAAAGGTATTTCGTATCCTTGTTTTGTCTTTTAATTTTGTTTCTTTGCCTTTGTTGCAATACCAACACAAACAACAAAAAAACTGCAATCGATTGCACATGAAATATTGGCTGCTGCAGCAAAACACAAGTTACGACCGAAGAATAGGAAGGAAGACGACGACGGCTAAGAGGAAGGATAATAAAATTAACATTGTTGTGGCATCGATTCCAGGACAAACAAGCAGAGTGTGTCTCAACTTAAATCCTTGTACATGCGGCATGTGGCAAGGACAATAAAAATCAAATCAATACAGCGAAGATAACAAAACGACGTGTTTTGTTCTCCAGCCATGGATTCTTTCCGTTGTTCCCTGGCAAGGCGATAGTGACATCGTTGGCAAAGCATATCCTTGCAGAAGATTTCATATTCTTGGAATTTTTTTCCAAGTATATTCAACGCGCCAAAAGAAAATGCAATACCTAAACAACAAGGAGAAGAGATGAAAATCGAAAAAGGATATGTGTTATACCTACATAGAAACTTTTGAACGGAAACAAATTCTATTGGAATCCATTTTAGCTATGGAATAAAAACGGTTCCTCCGATTCGGCTGACAATCGTCGAGAGAACGGTTGTGTGCAATAGGATCAACAGCAACACATCTTTGTGCCCTATCTGCCAGTTTTTGTATGTTTTACTCTTAAAATAACATTTCCTTGTGAAAAGGATGTTAATATATACCACCGGAAGCACTTCTTCTATCTATACACCATTTTCCCTAAGCAGGAGGACATTTGTGTCTTATGAGGAAACGGTAATGAATAAATCTTGAATTTCATTTCGAAAATCTTCCAAGGAAATGTTCGATACAAATGCTTTTGCATGGCACACAGGATTTAGGCGGTTTTGTTGCTTTTGCAAAACAGTTAACGTTATTTACGCTGAATTTCATTTTAACATTAATTTCTGTTGCTACGCGAGTTTCCTGCCTAATTGCTATCGGGGAAGACACGTGCGGAAAGGCGTTGATTTCGAGGGGGAGGACTTGTTCTGTCTTAGTTCGGGAAGATAACACATGTGTGTGGTGTTTCTATTTATGCTGATCGCTGAGGTAGAGGATGAGCTGGGTGGAGTGAAGTGCGATGAAATTATTTCCTCTTAATTAAGACTCAACATGTGATTAACAGATAATTGGGATTTATTTCCAAAATTGATTCAAATGAGCTGCTCTAGCTGAAGCGGATGATGGGATGTTCATGAAGGAAGATAAACATACACTTCGGTGTATGCAAAATGCCAAAATATGGAATTTTGAAACATCTAAAGGTTAGAAAATAGAAATAACATTTCTGGCTTACGGTATCTAGGTTCCGAAAGGTTATCTGTAGGAAATAGAAATTGTAAAATAAATCAAAATTATATTTAAATCTGTCCCTTTGGTGAAATAGATACTTCCGGTCCATTCTCATTAAATCTATTTAACCTGCTGTTAATCCTATTTTCGAAAGACATTGACCTATTTGAAGGAAATAAGGTTAATACAGTAGATACCCATATAACAGCTCCAGGATATATTTAAATGAGCTTGACAAAGAAGAGCAAATCCCTTTGGGTTCCTTTACCGAGCTGTGGAAGTAAATTGTCAAATTTATTAAAATAGAGCTAAGAAAGGAGAAGCATTGGGGGGCAGCTGAGTTTCGAATTACAATTATTAGGGAGGCAGATGGTGCGGAGCGAACAAAAAATCAGAATTTTTATTTTTAGTCGTAAAATGAATTGAAAAATATACATGACAGGGATACTGATGGATGGATTTATTGATAAGCCAGGCAAATGATATAAGGTCAATGAACTTTGAACTGTACTTGGAATATTATGTTCTTAAAAGGCATAAGGAAGATGAAAGACCATGACTTTTGGTTCTTCCATGTGCTACATTTATTTGATACCTACGTCGCTTCGTAAGAGGCCAACTTATAGGTAAAAGCCTTGAATTTTATACAAACATATGAAGAAATAAATAAGCAGTAATAAGTTGGAACAGTGCTTGATTCCTGCTACACGGTAAGGAGACCAAAAAAGGTGAACCCAAGTATTCTTTGCTTAGGATGGAGCCGCTCTTTCTTAATATCCTACATTTTTGGGACTTTTACTTGCTGTATGGCTGGAAAGCGTTAAATTGATGCCTCATTAGTGCGAAAAACAGTGAATAACTTTCCTGTCGAAATTTCTGATTACCACTGGCCGCGATAGCTTCTTAAGAAGCCAAGACCTTGTGACTTATACTCTCAACCATTCCTGAGTGTGTGTTATGAATCTGCAAGAATGGAAGGGACCTACAATTTACCGCCGAGTCCGAACAGCTATGTATATCAGATGCACTTTTCCGAGACAAATTTTACTTTTGTAGGTTTTTTCAATTCCTCGCAAGAAGAAATACCCCGGAAAAATAGGTGGCTCTGGCGAGGAGTCGAAAGCCAAAAACACGACCCTTCGCTCAGCAGTCCAAAACACAAGAACTAGGCCTTTGCTGCACATTAATTTAAAAGCTGGTATAGCAATGGATAAGAAGATATTTTGAAAACTCATTTCAAAAAGGCAATACGACGTTTCAGTAGTAAAGCGAAAGAAATTCAGACAAATTGGATTAAACAAATGCGAGACATGAAACAAAATGAAACCGATCTGCCGATGTTTTCTGAGGTAAAATTGGTGAAGCCTATAGATGAAACCGATGGATGGTGCAACGGAACTATAATGCATCACCTAAGTATAAACAGTCATAAATGTCAAGTGCGTCTCATGAGAGACGGGCGAGGCCTCACCTAGAGTCTAAAAGTAGGTACCATGTGTTATAAGCAGGAGCCCCGGCTGATTACTCAAGCTAGCAGTTGCTTTTTAAAATTGAGGTAGGCCCCCTTGTGGAAACTTCATGGGGCTGTTGTTAACTCCAAATGCGGAATCGAAAAGGTATCTTTGGATTCTGGGTGCTTGATAGGCCCTGCTTCTCAGCAAGGAGGATGAATTTACCATAAGAAATTCATCATTTGCTACTAGAGTGTTTTGGCAGCCCACTCTAGTTGATAGTGTGGTCTGGTAAACCACTTTAGGGGTCTTGTACGCCCCAAGGGAACTCCATAAGTGGGTAGGCCCACCGTGAGATTAAGCCTTAATAGGCAGGTGCTCACGTGAAGCCTCTTCACGATCTGTTCACTTTGGCTAATACATTCTAAAGCCTTGCTCCAAAATGTTGTCAACAAAATTCCTGGATGTTTTGACAAGCAAGAGTTTTATTGCAGTAACTTTCCTCGAGACTTTCCATATTAGAAAGGATATTTAGCAACAGATATTTTTGTTTGCTTTAAAAATGTATGCCAGCAATACTTTCGGCTGGAACTTTCCAGATAGTACTTTCTCTCCATTCTCTCATTGCTTAAGGCTTTAGATAGCTTTGATGTCATTAAAAGCTTTTGTAGGGTTCGATCTCCCTATAACGTAGTTTAAGTAAATTGATATGTTTCGCATAAGTTTAATTGCATGTCCATGATGCAGTTAACATGCTCCATTCACGTCCCGCAGATTAGGTCTAAGACGGAGAAAATCCCTTCAACACAACACCCGGATCTCCGACAAGCCTTACCACACACTATCCCAACTAGACCGCCAAAACCGAAATCCTGCGTTGCCACAGCAAAACAAGGACTGAAGATGCCAGCTGATACACACACATATTGTAAAATTGTATATTCTTCCGCAAACTGTGACACAAAACAATCAAGGACGTGAGAAAGTTCACCATTCCAACGAAGAAGAACTGAGATGAAGGCAAACGGGTGATGGCAATTACCCCAGATCTTCAGCCAGATGGCAGAACTTTATTCCATCGACCATTTCCACACATAGTCCACATCTTAAGTGTATGCTCCATACAGCATTGGCACCATTGAATCGTAATCATTCCCAAGTGGTTTGCCTACCAATAGAGCCTGAGCCTCCATCACAATTTGAAATGGCTTCCTTTTTTTTTTTGCTCCCTAATGTGTGTTATAGTTGCTGTGCTTGGTGGTAATGGAGCATATTAGTTGAATCGTTCCACATCCTCCATTTTTTCCAAGCTGATTCATGATAATGTGAACAAGTTTGATGCTAGCAGAACTCCTGCTTCCTCAATGGCAGCGGCTTTGTGTCACGAGTCTCTTGGATGAATTTTATATGTACTGATGGACGATAATGTAGGCCAGCTGACCTTAAGGTTTTAACCGAATGTATTTCCTTCCCCCAACCCCCTTTCGCCCCAATGGCAATTGGGTTGGTGTATGCAAAGTTGCTTCTCTGTTGATTTTGTTGTTAGCTCAGCAATGACAATGGAAACTGTTGGCAACGATGAAGATGATCTAAAGGAGGACAGTGTGAATGTGTGTAGCATGGAAGGAGTAATAATGCAATGCAGTGCACAAGGACTAAGGTAAACTACTCTGGGAGCGGGAGGTGAAGTAGTTGAGCGAATCGACGTGGTTATTGTGTTAAGCGACCGCAATTTTTGGCTTGGTTAAGTGAAAGTTAAACATGGCCTCGTCATTAGAGTGGTAATTGGTCTTGAAAGGAAATGTAAATACAAATGAACTTTATAGGGGTAGGGTGGTAGTTCCGCCTATAGTCGGAAATATAATTTTATTTTATTTTATTTTTTTTATTAAATGGACATTTTACATTAAAGCTTTTTGCTTGTTGATCCTTTGACAATTTTGTACATAAAATAACAATCGGATTTTGATATTAATTTTAAATTTATTATTTTTGAATTTATTCTGACTTTCTTTAACACTGTATATAAATCCTTTTAAGCCTAAATGATTTGAAATACTTACGCAATTTCTCAATTTAAAATATATTAAACAATAGATGTGTTAAACGTAAATTTACGCCTTCTAAAAAGAATAATTTCATAACCGTTATGAGTGTTTACATCTTTCAAGCGAATTCAATTATCTGAAATTATAGCTTAAATGGCACATCAAAGATACGCTTTTGACATACAAAACACCTTCAACGTTACCGAGAAATTCTATGCCATTATCCCCTTTTTGATAATGAAAATGCCTATTAAAATGAGAAGAAGAGTCAATTTTCTTGAAGAAATGAGTGAAGACGCATAGCGTTTTAATGGAAAAGTAATTTTTCTTCGAGGAAAGTGTGAAAGAAGAAACAAATTAAATTGGTTACTCCATTAGAAAATTAATGAAATTCTCTTAGAAAGAAAATGAACTAAAAAGGATACTTAAAGATAATTTTTTTCTTAAAACCTTTTGTCTCGATTTTGCCCTTATGTGCGTTCACAAAATGAGTATGTAAAATAATTCAAGCAATGTATTGGAATTCTATTCTTACTTTTTAATTTAAGGCTTGAAACAACGGCGCCTGATATACATAGACATTGTATATACAACAGAAATCTTAGATTTTAAATATGGGGAGTAAAATTACATTTCTTCTGTACCCATCTACATAGATGTAACATCATATTTTAGAAAACTTTGAAACAACCTCTAAAAACTCAAAATTGGGAAACGAAGGCCAAATCCTTAAGCCGATGTGAACAGAAAGTGAGCTCAACCTTTGGTACCTCCAAGAGAACACTTATCTCTCAATAACCTACCTGCCCCTTGAACGGAAACTTTGTTCAGTTTCGCATGATAATATGCCCCTCCAGCTTCCTCGATCAAAAGTTCACTGTATTCTTTTTTGCAATCCAAGCAGTCGGAGGTCCTAATCTACCTTGTCGCACTATCGAAAATGGGGTCTACCTTGCCTCGATGACTTCGCACGATGGAACGTTGAGGTTCATTCACTCTACATGTCAGAGAAATCTTACCACTGGATACGTTTTTTGCGTGGCAACGAGAGCCAAGAATCGTTCGAAGCTTTTATCGATTCGGAAATGGTAAATGATTTTGCACCGTAGAAGAACCGAATAACAAACGTCTCTAGGTTTAGCTTTATTCTTCAATTGCTGAGTAACTGATTTATAGGCTGATGTTGTTTTCTGTGCTTACAGCAGTGCCTAAGTGCCTAAGGATCTCGACCGACTTCACGTGCTAAACTGGAGGCAGCTATAGCTAGGGACCGAGCTGGCTGGAGAAGCTTGCTGGTTGAGGCCCCAGTATACTCCTAGGAATTAGAAAAATTGCTTCCCAAACTGAGAGTCGAACTTAGCATCTCTCGCTTAGCAAGCAAACATCTTATCTACTGCACCACTGCCGGGTAAAAGACAAAATAACAATCAATTTGACTTGACGAAAAAGTAAAATTGGTCTGTTTTTTTTTAAGGAAGCTCGAACAAAGTCTATATGCGATGAAAATATCCAGACTACAAGTCGCTTCGGAGGCTATAGCCGCCAACTTAGGCAGGACGTGCACTGAAATTGTGACAAAACGGAGTGTTAGTCGAGTGGCGAGGGCATCAAAGTGGTATGCGAGTGGGTTCGATATGAAGTGGCGACGAAATGGAATGAAACGGATTTAAGGTGAACTGCGGTGGCAAACTATGTATGGCGCCATCGGTTCATTAGTTAACACTCTTCTAGTTGTACAACTTGCTAACATTCTTGAATGCTCTTGCACATGGCTCATATGGTACAAAGGATACATATTGAGCGATAAATTCTTGGTAGTTTTGTATGTTTTTGGTTTTGTGTTAAAAAAAAAACCATCTGCCATAAAATCCATCTCGTCACTACTCGCTTGCCACTTGAAAATTAAACATGTTCGAAATAAGTAGCTTCAAACGGGTACCACACAACTTGCGAAATTTCACGCCACCTCCACACCACTTTAATGAGCGCGTCTTCATGTGCTTACATTATGTTTTAGCAATGCAATCTGCGACCCTAGTCAGCACGCCACTACCATTCCACTCGGTCTCCACTTCGGTGAGCGCCTGTGTACAACACACACAAGAGACTTTATTGCAGCTGTATATCGAAAAACTTTTGCTTTTCGAAGGCTCAAAACAATATTTCAAAAATCGAAACTAAACAATTGACAATCTGTATTTTACAAATTTTACAATTATTTTTACAAGCCTGCCTTACTTTCAAATAATGAAGAAATATCATCAGATGAAGAATGACGAATCTGTTAAAGAAAATATATCAGAAGACATTATTTCTGTATGAAAAATTTGTTTTCATAAAAAAATCTTGCTACAGCCATGTAATCGTTCTTAAGTTTGATAGAGATTGTTAATTGTTGGAAACTGCTTTCCGTCAATTTTATTTTCGTACTGTTCAATCATAAAAAAAAAATTGCTGCTGTGGCTGTTCTAGTTTTAAGTATTTTAAGTTATTATAGGGTTAGTTCTAGTTTATTAACACGAACTGTCGAACCATCTTCTACAACTCAATTCAATTTTTTCTCTGAAGCAGTATAATTATAATTCTTTCAAAATGTATTTTTTTTAATTTAATTTTATAAGTAAGTAAGTAAAAGTTCATTTTTTTAGAATCTTTATACATAATTTTGAAATATTTTAAATGAATTTAAAGCCGTGGCTTTGCCGTCAGCTCGTTTCATCATCATCACCATCGGCGCAACAACCGGGATCCGGTCCGGGCCTCCTTCAACAAATTCTTCCATACATCCCGATTGCTGGCCGACGCCATCCAATTGCGCACCCCAAGGCTTCGGGCGTCCATGTCTACGCCATCCTTCCAACGTAATCAAGGTCTGCCACGTTGTCTTCTACCATAAAAAGTACCGCAAAAGACATACCGAGTTGGTTCCTTTTCGCTCATGCGAGCTAGGTGTCCAGCCCACCGAGCTTTATTTTTTCAACAACATCTGCTTCGAGATAGATTTCATACAATTCATGATTGTATCTTCTCCGGAATCGTCCTTCCTCATACACGGGGCCAACAATTCTCCGTAAGACTTTTCTCTCGAACGCGGATAAGAGATCAGAGTGCCTTTTTGTAAGCACCCAAGTCTCGGATCCGTATGTGAGACCATAGTTTTGTACAGCAGCAGTTTGGTTTTTATGGTAAGGTTTCTGGATTTAAAGAGCCTTGACAGACTATAGTAGGTTTTGTTGGATTTCAGCAGCCGCCCGCGTATTTCTTCCTCCATATTGTTATCGGCTGCTTCTTTTGAACCAAGATAGTTAAAGGACTGCACTACTTCAAGTTCGTGCTCCGCTACCCTGATGGTTGAACCAACATTTCTCGCAGACGTTGCCCCAGGTATTTTGCCGCTTGCTCGACCTGGGTAAAGGAGTCTTGTACAGCTTGTTGGCTTCTGCCGATGATGTCGATGTCGTCTGCGTAAGCTAGTATCTGGCTGGACTTGGTGACGATAGTCCCTCTTGTTGACGTGCCAGAGTCACGGATTGCTTTTTCCAACGCCAGGTTGAAGAGGATGAAAGCCAGACCATCCCCCTGTCGGAGTCCATTAAAGATGTTGATTGGTCTGGATAGCAAAGCGGCTACTTTAACTTGGCTTGTGATGTTGGTCATGGTCAGCCTACATAGTCGTGTCAATTTATTTGGGATGCCGAATTCTCTCATGGCCTTATAAAGTTCTACCCTGGCTATGCTATCGTAGGCGGCTTTAGTCTATAAAAAGATGGTATGTTGGGATATTAAATTCCAGACTTTTTTCCGTCACCTGCCTAAAGGTAAAGATCTGATCAATTGTTGATTTGCCTGGTATAAAACCACATTGATATTTGCCGATTATGGTATTAGCGTATGGGGCTATCCGTTCTTGCAGGATAGAGGAGAATATCTTATAGGATGTACTCAACAATGTTATACCCCTATAGTTGCTGCATTTTGTGATATCTCCCTTCTTATGTATGGGACATATGATGCCTTTTCGCCAGTCTTCTGGCATCTCTTCGTGTTCCCATACGTGTACTATGATTTCATGAATTGCTTGATGTGATGGCCCTCCATGTTTGATCAGCTCGGCAGGTATACCGTCGGCTCCTGAGGCCTTATTATTTTTGAGCCGATTAATCGCCTGTTTTATCTCCTCAATGCTTGGTGGCTGCAACATGAGATCTTCTTCTTGAAATGTTGGAGTCTCCATTTCTTCCGTGAGCTGACCGTTCAGCAGTTCATTAAAGTACACTTCCCATCGCTCCAGAATGCCTTCAGGATCGGTGATCAGATTACCCTCTCCGTCTTTACAATATGTACAGCGTGGTGTGTATTGCGACATGTTTCTGACGGATTGGTAGAATTTCCGTGCCTGTGCCTCGCTCTCTATTTCTTTCCATTTAACAGACAATGTTTTTTTCCCAGGCTACCTTTTTTCGTCTGTGAAGTCTTTTTTATATTCTGCTGAGCTTTTTATATTCATCTTCGCTTGCCCGCGTTCTATGAGACTGTTGCATTGCTCGGTATGCAGCATTCTTAAGTTCAGACGCTAGTTTGCATTCATCATCAAACCAGTCGCTCCGCGTCAGCTCGGTTGGTAGATTTAAAAAAGAATTAATATTTATACTAGTAAAAATAATAATAATAATAATAATAATAAAAAAGAGGGCTATCTGCTCAAATTTTGTAATAAGTTACTTTCTGTATTTAAATATAGCTATAGTTTTTTTCCAAGCACAATAGTTTAATAATGTTATTATTTCTTGTAATGTAAGCGATTTTTTTCCAAAGTATAAAATTCAGTGTTGTGCAAATTTGGGGCATACACTAATTAGCTTTCAGATTACACAATGAACAAAACTGATGGAAACTGTTGTTATATGGAGTTCCATTAGGTCCAAGGACTTCACATCTTGTCTTGAAAATTAGAAATATTTCCTTATAAGTGTGCGCATTGTTAAAATAACTTGTTTCTATTAAGTTCAGCTTCAATTGAGAATAAAGGATTCTGCTTTGTGAATGATGATGTAAAATAAATTTATTGGCGCGACAGCTCCTTAAGGAGCCAAGGCCTAGTGACTTATACTCTCAACCATTCCTGTGTGTGTGTTGTTACTCTGGAAGAATGGAAGGGACCTACAGTTTACCGCCGAGTGTCCGAACGGCTACATGAGATGCACTTTTTCGAGACAAATTTTACTCTTGGAGGTTTTCTCAGTTCCTCGCAAGAGGCAGTACCCCAGAAAAAAAGGTGGCTATGAGCTGGATTTGAACCCAGGTTCTTTCGCTTAGCAGTCCGACACACTAATCACTAAGCCACGGGGCACTACAATGATGATGAGCTTCTTTAATAAATTCAATCCTTACAACATCTTCGTGAGATTGGATTATTTTGAAGAGTCGCTCTGTTAAGTGCAACAAGTTACTATAATCCAGTTCCAATGTTTCGCCACAAGAATCTCCTAAGTCTTTCCACTTCGCCACTCACCAGTCCGCGTTTCACAGTTCGTGCAATGCCATTTTTTTGGTTAGTCGATTGTCTTGATGAGCCAAAACCCTTATGATGTAGGCTGCATGCAACTTGAGAGTGTATGTGTTAGCTAGACCCGTTTCGAGATGCAGATAGGTTGGAGTTTTTATCGGAAGATTGAACAGTTTCTTTAGAAATACCCTTTGAAATTTTTCTATTGCTTCGAATTAATTTATTCCCCATACAACAGCATTAAATCCTACTAATATTATAAACGTGAAAGTTTGTGAGTATGTATGCATGTACGTATGTATGTATGTATCTTTGGTGCTCTTTCACGCAAAAACTACTGAATGGATTTTGATGAAACTTAATAATAATATAGCTTACATATCAGAATAACACATAGGCTACAATTCATAAAGATATACCGTATATTATCCAATATATAACGATAAGTGTCAAGAAAGTCGGAAAAAACTATTTCATCAAATTATCAGCGCGATTTGTTTGTGGTTAATAATAAGTTATAAGGAATTTTTTATGTCAATTGTGTAGACTAATTAATTATAGTATTGTCTACTGGAGATAGTGCTGCTTTTGCATATGGGTAAACCGATGTTATGCTTCGCTACCAGGTGGTATCGTATTCTGTATATTCTTATGTAAAGATTTGAAGTATTTAATAACTTATTTTTAGGATGTATTGCAGCTTTTAATTAAGAAAACTGCCATAAAATTAAAAGATATGTATGTTTTAAAGCGATTTGCATCAATTTTCTATTAAATTAATACAATTTTCATTCTAAAAAAAATTATTTTAGCTGCAGGTATTTACACGTATTTCTTACGGTGGTCTTATATGGGTATCACTGTAATTTTGCAATAAAGGAAAGGGTTGGAGCTGACAGAAAAGTAACGCGTTACGCTAACCGCGTTACTGTGTTTTTTTATCAACCAAAATCAATCGCAAACGTATTCTGAGCACCAGGCGAACATCAGATGTATATGTATGTGTGTTGGTATGTCGAGTAACGTACCGCCCAACGGATTTTTATGAAATTTACGGGGTTAACATAGTTTTGTCCAGGGATCGTTCTGTGAGTGTTTGGTTCCGCTGGCATTATTTTCCTATTTCACATTAAAACATGTTTTTCTAGGGCGTAGTAACGGGCGCCGGGTACCGCTAGTATCTTATATTTTGCTGACAATACGTTGGTTCGAAAAGATATTTTCCATGACATCTGAAGTAGGCTTTGCGATGAAGTTCATTATAGTCCATGGTTTTGTTCATATTCACTCCTAGGTACTTATACTTGCTTACTATTTCCAAAACATTTCCATCGAAAGTCCAAGCTTAAGCACCATGATTACGGGCAGATCTAGAGAACATCATTATTTTGAACTTGTTAGTATTGATTGTGAAGGTACCATATGCCATAAAGTATGGAACTCGATTTTTTTTTTGCATGGCCACCACGGGCACGCTTGTAGAAGTCCAGACGCTGAACCCAATTATCGACGGTTTTCAAGCATAAATCGGCCGATACTGCTGCAATTTCACGTTCGATATTCGTAAAAAGTTCATCAATCGTCGCTGGCTTGTTGGCATAGACCATAGACTTGACGTAGCCCCACACGAAATAGTCTAACGGCGTCAAATCGCACGACCGAGGCGGCCAAGCGACACGTTCTCCAAACTTGGTTTCCAATAAATTGATTGTGACATTCACTGTGTGGCTTGTGGCGCCGTCCTGTTGGAACCACATGTCCTCCAAATCCATATCATCTAATTGGGGCAAAAATATTCGGTTATCATTGAACGGTAGCGATCCCCATTCACAGTAACGTGCCGGTCTTGATCATCACGGAAGAAGTACGGCCCAATGACGCCGCCGGCCCATAAACCACACCAAAGCGTAATTTTTTCGGGATGCAATGATGACTCATGTAGTACGTGTGGATTGCTGCCTGACCAATACCGCATATTTTGTTTATTGACGAAGCCATTCAGCCAGAAATGAGCCTCATCGCTGAAGATGATTTTTCGATGAAAATCCAAATCATTTTTAAGTTGTTGCTCAGCCCGATTCACGAACATACGATGCTTCTGGTGGTCAAGCGGCTTCAGTTCTTGCGTCAATTTAATCTTGTTAGGATGTAGGCCAAGATCTTTCCGCAGAATTCGCCACAACGACGTCACAGAGATGCCCAACGCTTGAGAACGACGTGTGAGAGACACATTTGGGCTTTCTGCAACTGAAGCCTCAGCGGCAGCAATATTCTCGACACTACGGGCACTTCTTTGTCTCACTGGCACGGGAACATTTTGTACTATGCCTGTGGATTAAATTTTTTCCACGAGAAACCCAATTTTTGATCTGCTAGGACGATTATGACGACCATAAATTGAACGTAGCGCTCTTAAAGTTGAGGCCACTGACTCCGAATTTCGGTAGTAAATTTTAATAATTTTGACTCGTTGTTGGCTCGTAAAATGGTTAACTTTACTGAAGAGAAATGTCAAAAGAGCGGTAAGAAATATGGCGTCGTTTGCTGTCCCTTTCACTCTACTTTTGTAGCGTCTCTGTTGAAAAACCCGATAAAACAGAGCATTTCGGTTGACAAGATCGAAAGCAGATTTAAAGTCCACAAAGAATGCACAAGTCTTCTTGTTTCTGGCTTGTGCTGCTTTAACTATCGGCGTTAAGGTAAAGATGTGGTCTACAGTTGAGAAATATTTTATATATATATATTTTATTACTTTCAGCCCACTTTTCAAGCCTGCTGGCAAGCACACCACAAAATAGTTTAGCAATAACGTTTATAAACGAAATTCCTCGATAATTTTCAACATTATCACCTTTTTTATGAATCGGGAAAATTACTGGTTTCTTGAAAGATGTTGGGACATCTTGTTTATTTAGGATGTCATTAAATAAAGCTTTGAGTCTAGGAGAAGTAAGTCTTTCTGTACCGTTCTTGAAAAATTCATATGTAACGCCATCTTCTCCAGGAGCCTTTTCATTTTTCGCTTTAAGAATAACAGCATATATTTTGGCAAATGTGATTTCGGAATCGAGTATTTCGTCAGATAGCAGAGGTTCAGAATACGAAAACTTAACATCTTAACACTGATAGGTCCTCAGCCGTAACTCCTAGACCTATTGCAAACTTTGTACCGTTTATCTTTTTCTTCTTTTGCGTCCTTCGTTTGACCAAGTGATTGGGTTTGTTGGTTTCCATATTCTGTTTTCTTATGCAGACATTTTTTGAAATTTTGGCAATTGGAATTTTGGACTGCATTCAGAAGGGAAGAAGACTTCTTTCGTGCTTTCATGCATTCGTTGTCAAACCATTCATTTTTATACTTCTTTTGTCCACTCGAGAGAGGGCTGATTGTCGACTGCATGCAATAAGTTGGTTTGAAAGTAATTCGGTTGAAACAAAAGTATCATTTAGTAGGGAGAGGTTGTTATCTTGTTTGCTTTGATACAAGTTAAGTTCATGTTGTTACCATTTTAGCCTAAGGATGAGTTGAAGATTCCTTTTGGTTGAGATTGTATTATCAGACCATTCCACTAGCTTGTATTTCGAAATTTCCTATGAGTTTGTGCCAGTTATTATTTATTGCACAGTAGTCGATTACTGATTTGCCTTGACCTCCTACAAAAGTATAATGACCTTCTGTATCTCCACTAGTACAACCATTGAGAACTGTACAATCATACATCTGTAACATATCGAGGAGAATCGTTCCGTTTTGATTGCAAATAGTGTCTTTCGAATTTCGGGTATTGAGATGTATCGCACTATTTATCGTTCTGTGAAGTGTAGTTACTTGTAAGTTACTAATTCTTGCATTAAGATCATCTATTAAAAGGACGCTTTTGTTTGCTAAACACAGCATAATTCTATTGAGGTTTTCGAAGTCTTCAGGCCACTTGTTGCAGTTTATATAAGACGGTACAATGAACACATCATTTTTTGAACAAGTTTTACAACAGTTGCACCTTCGATTTCTTCATAATTAAAAGCCTTCAGTAAAGATGTTTTTAGAAAGTTTTTACTTGTGTATCGTATGCCAGCATACGAGTGTATTTAAAAGAAAGCTATATTTTTATATCTCATATTTGTCTCTCTTTATTTTTATACATAAGCTAACGCGCAAGCTAAATGATGTTAAGAAGTACTTTTTATAGATAGTCTGGGTTTGACTCTTCACCAAGTCAGTCGTTGTTATACAAAGGTCGATAGCTACCGAAAGCCATCCTGCGAGCTAAGTTATATTGTTGTGCGAGCTTATTATTAATTTCGAGCTAATAAATGTTGGGTTTTTAAACGTATTTTTTCCAACAATAAAACGTGTCTGTTTTATTTCGATCGGTTGATTTTATTTTAGATTATTTTTTTTCTTAGTCAAGTATCGTCAAACGATACAACTTGGCAGTGCATGGCTCCATGACCATACATCTGACAATTATGACATTGTGTGATTTTGTTAGGTTGCTGTCTCTTAAAATCCCACCTAACGATTGTTTTGAGCACATTTTTGTAGTTAGTGCGCAACTCGCTCATTTTAATTAAACCACGTTCAATATTTACAAGATAGATATGGTGAATATAATTAGAGTTCGTATTTACAGCAATTGGTTTTATATCAATGCATTTAATGCCTAGCATAATTAGTTCATTTTTTAATGTGTCAAAATTGTGAAGATCTAGGTCGGATAAAACTACTTTAAATGGTCTATAACCTTTCTTTCGTGGGTATAAAATTCACAGGATTGTGTTTTTAGTTCATTTACAATCAAGTTGTACGAATCAAAACTTGAGCACAGGATTTTCTGGCCCAACGAAATATTTTTAAGGAGATAGTCAATTTTCAGTTTATTAATCATAGATCTAAGCACATCACTTTTTGTTTTAAGAACAAATTCCTTTAGTTTTACAGGCACACTATCATCAATGTCCGCACTATCCATGCTATCTTCGCATGTAGATTGTAATGGCAAATAAAAGTTGTCGTCTTTCACAATTTTAGACATATAAGTAATATTATTAACACTTTTAAATTATCTAAAATCTTTTTTAGGTTTTTTATTAGTGGTCTTTTGGAGGATGAATTCATCATTCTCCATTTTACTTCTACTTCTCTTAGAAATGGTTTTAGCTAATCACTAGAAAGCGCGTGCTACACACAATGATTTGTTTAATCTTATTTTCACTTTCATATCTACCTGAATGAACTTTGTTTTGGGAATTTTCTATTTTTATCCAACTGACATTTTATAATTTTTTATTATTTTTTTATAATTTTATAATTTTGTATCATTTTTTTAATTTTAATAAATATTTTTTTTTTAACTTTATTTCCTTAATTTTATTTTTTAATCTCTTTTTCTATAAAAATCTGTTCAAATATGATGAAACAAATTTTTGGTTAACAAATGGGGGTAAATTACAAAATCAAAACTAAATTGGGATGTGTAGATGTCCTACGTAGACACGAATTTGCGATATTTTTTTTTTCTTTTTTAAACTTCGTCACAATCACCATCCTGGAGAGTATTATGTTAATGAGCTTAACCAATTGTGCATACACCCAAAGCGCAATTCGCAAAACCAAAACCCAGCAGATTTCAATTTTTTTTTTTACAATTTACAACTTTGTGGATTATTTTTTTTTGTTCTCCCCACCAAACACAGAACCCCAACATCAACCGGCAAAAGGATACACCACTCACCTTTAACCCTATGACCTATAATCGACAACATGCAATACACTTAGGAGTTAGAAGAGCCTCCACAGCTTATATTTTTCTGCCTTCTTAAATTTCCACTGGAATAGGCCACAAAGTATGGCTTCTCGGAAGGAATTTGCCAAGCTGTCATAAACAGAGCGATGTCTAACACAAAACACCTTTTATACACGCGCGTCCCCCGCGAAATCGCACCCCATTAACTATTTTAATCCTTATGAATGGGTGAGCCTTTCTTCTTGGTTTTGTGTTTGATTTTCTATACAACTCATACGGGGAGCAAGAGGGATATACTTAGTACGAAGGGAGTTCATGGAAGGTGAGGGATGTTTGGTGAAAAAAGGAAAAAAAAACGTTTTTTTAAGCTCTTTGGTTCGACGACTAGAAACAAAAATAAATCAAAATATAAGGATATCCCAAGAAGGATACAAAAAAGGGATATACTTACATACATTTTAAAGGAAGCCTATGCGTTACTGGGAGCAAGGAATTCCTCTTCAAATGCAAATAGGTAGCTAGATGGTAATGTTACGAGTGAGTATACATAAGTGTGCGAGCATAAAGTCCACATAAGGGATTTGTATATGGATAAAGTGATAAGGATTTCTTTTTTTTTTTTGCCAGAGTCAAAGGGCACAGTGCAGGGACTTTAACAGAACAAAAAATAGTTCAACGAAAAGTCGATCCCTATTTTAACAAAAAAGGAGTTCTGGAACGAACATCGAAATCAAGCGTAAAGGAATTTGAACTGCATAGACATATCAGCCGTTTGGAGTTAGAAGAAGGGTAAAGCTCCCCTGGTGTGCCTTTGTCGCATTTGTGGCACTTTGATGGAACGATACGAACGATACGAAGGGTGGCATTGAAATGTAATCCTGCTATTTAGGGAGAAACTAGATAGGATTACTTGATAAATGATGACAAATAGGATTTTGGTGAAAATTATTAAAGTTAATGAATCAGAAAAAAGGCTTTAAAAGTTTTTGGGGCTTTCACATGGGTGATTAAATTACATAGATTTTGTTTTGTTTTTTGATAAGTAATGGCGGCAGAAATAATTCTAATCTTTTCAATCTTTTAAATTGGGTGGGAAGTAATAAATGAACTCAGAAGCCTCCCAAGCCTCAGAAGCCTCCCAAGCCTTAGAAGCCTCCTGGTCTTGGACGCCAAGTGAGTCCAGGTGTCGGTGCATGTGTCTGATCCACAAGTTGAAAGAATCTTCCTTTCAAAATGTTAGATCTTTTTCGTGTAGTTATATGATAATCTTAAATAAATGAGGTAGGCTAAGTCAGAACGAGAAATATCCGCTTATGGTATATGCTACTTGAAATGATAACGGTCTGTTCAATATACGTCAAGCATGTTTTTTTTTTTTTTTTTTTTTATAATTAACGCGCGCACAAGGGACTATTTGTTTCCCTTTTAATGTAACACACTGCGCGGGCATTAGGAAGATAGGGAGGGGAGAGATAGGAGGTGTCGATTAACATTGGTTTTGAATGTTTGCATGTTGAAATGGCAAGGGAAAATCTCGCCGGGTAAACCATTCCAAAGTCGTGTTGTACGGCTAAAAAAAGAATCTCTATATTTCACGGTACGTCCGAAATTGGGCTCAAGGGTGAACTGATGGGCATTCCTAGCAAGACGAGTATTACGGGCGAAACTTTTAAGGGGAGGAATGCAGCTGGCTACCTCGAGTGAACATTTTTTATAAAAGAACCGATAAAATAAGGAAAGACATGAAACATTGCGTCGGTGTTCGAGAGGGGCAATTGTTTCAGCGGCAGTTCTATTTCCTATCAATCTTAACGCTCGATTTTGTATTCTATCAAGCAGGTGAAGCGATGATTGTGAAGCACCTGCCCACAGGTGGGAGTTGTACTCGAGTTTAGGGCGTATAAACGCTTTATAAATTGTAGCCAGATCAGATGGGGAAAAATACTTCTTACACCGATACAGAAAACCTAAGCACTTTGCAGCATTCTTAGCGATCTCAAATATATGGTCGTTCCAACGGAGGTCGTCGTTGACACACATACCGAGTACTGAGAGCTTTTCGGTTTCTTCGATGTAAGTGCCATTCATGGACAATGGCATTGGGGGAATGTTTAGCTTTAACGACAGAAGACAGCATTGAGTTTTCGAAGCATTAAACTCCACACGATTTCTATTACCCCATTTGACAATGCTGTATAAATCGGAGTTTAATGAGCTTGACATACGGCACCGTTGCAATTGTACGTCCGAAGGCGAAGGACGTGAATTATCGAACGAATATGAAAAGCTGAGGGTAGAGTCGTCAGCAAAACAGTTAAGTGGATTAGAAGTAACAGACAGAAGATCATTTATAAAAATGAGGAAAAGAGTCGGAGACAGAACAGAGCCCTGGGGCACACCAGCATTTATTTTATGGGAATCAGACTTGAATCCGTCCAATACAACTTGTATTGAACGGTCCAGGAGATAGCTTCTAATCCAACGAACAAGAGTATTATCAATCCCAAAAGCACGCATTTTCGATAAGAGAGCTTCATGCCAAACTCTATCAAATGCCTTGGAGATATCAAGAGCAATAATCTTACTTTCACCAAAGCGATGTAAAGATTAGTTCCACTGTTCGGTGAGATATGCCATCAGATCACCAGTGGAACGGTTGCTGCGGAAGCCATACTGACGGTCATGGAGAAGCTTACGATCTTCGAGATATTCCTTAAGCTGACGGTTAATCAGTGTTTCCATGACCTTAGAAAGAAGGGATGTCAGTGCTATGGGTCGGTAGGAGGAGGGGGAGGATGGGTCACCTTTCTTAGGGACAGGCTGGACAAATGCTGTTTTCCATCTTCTAGGAAAGATTCCAGAAGAGTAGGAGCGATGGAAAAGCTTACGCAGTGGCTTTGCCAGTGTGGAAGAACACCTCTTCAGAATAATCGGGGGTATACCATCCGGGCCAGCGGATTTGTGTATATCGAGATCTTTGAGAACTCTTGCTACTGTACGAGTGCGGAAAAAAATCTGTCCCATGGAAAAATTTACATTCTCAAGTACAGGAGGGGCAACGTTGCTATGCGGCAGTGTGGAGCTGGCAGCGAAATGGGCGGCGAGCAAGTTTGCCTTCTCTGAAGAGTAAACAATTGGTGTGTTATTGTCGATGAGCGTTGGAACCGAAGATGTTGAGGAGTTTTTAATATTTTTTACAAATGACCAAAAATTTTTACTGCCTTTGGGACACTGCAGAATTTTTTGCCGTAATTTTTGGTCATGCAAAAATTTGGTTCTTTCAATAACGGAGTTGCATGAGTTTCTTGCTTGTTTGTGTTTTTTCCGATTTTCCTCTGTAGGGTTGGCTTTGTAAGAACGGAAACTTACTTCTTTGAGCCTGATAGCTTCTTTACACTCAGAATTAAACCAAGACTTTTCTTTAGGTTTGATGCTTTTTACTCTGTTGGGAATAAAAGCACGCATCCCTAGAAGAATCACATTTGTGATCATTTCAGCACTGGCATCAATGTCACTATCGAGGAAGCATAGTGACCAGTTAAAGTTTCGGAAAAAAATATTCAGGCCGTCCCAGTTGGCTTTCTCGTATTGCCAAACGGTCCTGGTGGGAAGTTTTTCTTTAACTGGATGGGTGGAGGATGAGAAATTAGCTGAAATGACACAATGGTCTGAAGTGCCAAATGGAGAAGTTACACTAATGGTATATTTATCAGGGTGAGAAGTAAGAAACAAGTCAAGAGTATGGGCGGCTTGCCCAGCAACATCCGGTATACGCGTTGGCACATCGATCAGCTGGGTAAGGTGATGTAACCCGGCAAAGAGCTCGACATACCTTCCTTCGGGTGTTGTCTGACCAGAATAGCGGAGCCAATTGGAATTGTGTACATTGAAATCGCCCGCAATAACGATTTCAGTGCGAGGACAAAGGGAAACAATTTTCGAGATAGAATCTGACAGCGCATCAAACTCGTTACAAGTCGAATTGCTGTCGAGATTTGGACTCCTGTAAATAAAACAATAATGAATGACATGCTTGCGGACAGTGAATTTGAGCCACAAGAAGTTAAAGTCCGTGTTGGAACATTGCCCATATTGGGGAAGGCTCTGGCAAGCAATATCATTTCTAACATAGACCACGAGACCATGATGGGAAAAGAGTAATGGCACCAAGCTATACCCATGTAGAGTAAACTCTGATAAATCAGTATTTACTCCAACCTGGGTTTCACTTAATGCCAAAACAGCTGGCCTGTATTGAACAGTGTAGACGTACAGGTGAAAGAAATTCTTTCTAATACCACGAACATTGGAATACACGACACAAAAATCACTTACCATTTAAAAATACTTACACACAAAACACAATTCTGAATAAGTCGAACCATGCAGTGAAAATCCAAATTAATCTCTGTAATAATCAAACTGTCTTAGGTGTTATGCCCATAAGACAGCTTGCATACAAAAAATCAATTTAAATATTCAGCACAATAGGACAAACTCAGATGCCCTTATCTATTTACCGCAAGCATACGATGCCTTCAGTAGATAAGAAAGAGGCAGTTAAGCTAAGCACAAAGGGTTGGGACAGATAGGAGGATAATTTAATTTGTTATGCAAGTGTGAATTATTTTTTTTTTTTTTCTTTCACAGCGCGAATGGGCATCTTATCGTCTTCCAACGACGCAAGTGGATATTGTTATTATCTTTACAGCACACGCGAGGGGGTTTTGCCAATTTCTCAAACGAGTGTGTAATATAATTTTTTTTTTAACACTCGCGATAACAATGCGCAATAATTTTTTTTTTTTTGACTTTTGTTTAATTGTTATGCGCGCACCTCGACCCGACGTCCGGCCGCTATGAGCTTAAGATCGACACTGTTGTCCTCTTCTTGACGCTATAATGTTATCACAGCTTGAATCAAACAATTTCGATTCCTTATAGAGTTTTGTTTGGCGTTCTGATGCAGATAAGTTCGCTGTTTTTCTGTAATTACAATTTGAGTGCGTAAGACCCATAAGTTTCTGATATGCTCCTTCACTTTGTTTGAAGCAACATCCGGTGACAGAGTTGTTGCGTATGTCATGGAGTCATCGGCGTACAGCTTAGTTTTTATCCTTAAGATGTTGTTGTGCTGGTTATTTGTATATAAGCTACAAATATGATGTCAAATTTAGAACATTGTGGTACTCCAGCGCTGATCCGCTTTCCTGTCCGTTTGCCTGTCCGTTTTCTTTTCTTTCCTTGTCAACAGGTACGTACAAAACTACTGAGTTAGATATTTGATTATTCTTTCCAAGTTATCAGGTAGTCTTAAACCTGCCATTTGAACAAAAGTGCTTTTTCTCCAGGCAATTTCGAAAATATTTTAAATGTTTATTTAACAGACAACTGGCGTCTTCGTCTTGTTGAGTCCTTGATTATTTGCTAAGTGCAGTTCAAAAAGTGGATAAGTGGTGAAGTGTAGTTTTTGGAAATCTTATTAAGAATCAAGATTGATTTCCCTTTTCCTGAAAAGGTTTTTGCATTGTGAGGACGCTCCTGACCGAGCTAGAAGTCCTGTCAGCTAAAGCTGAGATTATTCTGTATATTTATTCTAAAGAAATATTAAATAGTAATAATAATAATATGTGAGGAATGATATTAGTTGCCAAAGCCTTCCCCAATATCAATACGGACAATGTTCGAAGATGGATTTTAATTTCTTGTGGCCCAAATTCACTGTCTACAAGCATATCATTTAGTATTGTTTTATTTACAGAAACCCAAATCTTGACAGTATTTCAACTTTTAATGAGTTTAATTAAAAATCTTGGTTCAATTCTGAGTGTGAAAAAGCTATCAGGCTCAAAGAAGTACATTTCCGATCGTATTAATCTAACCCTACAGAGAAAAATCAGAAATAGCATAAAAAAGCATGAAACTCATGCAACCCCAAATTTTGTATGACCAAAACTTGCAGCAAAAATTCTGCATTGTCCCAAAGGCAGTAAAAAGTTTTGGTTATTTGTAAAATTAATAAAAACTCCTCATCATCTTCGGTTCCAATCTTCATCGCCAATGACTAACCAATTGTTTACTCTTCAGAGAAACGAAATTCGCTGCTAGCTCTACGTTGCCTCTGCTGAACTTGAGAATATAAAAGTGTCCACGGGACATGTTTGCCTCCGCTCCCTCTTAGAGAAACAAGAGTTCTCAAAGATCTCGATACACACGAATCCGCCGTCCCGTATGGTATACCCTTTATACTTCTGGAGAGGTGTTCTTCCACTACGTAAGCTTTTCCATCACTCCTACTCTTGTGGAATCTTTCCTAGAAGATGAAAAACAGTACTTATCCAGTTTGTCCCAAAGAAAGGTGAGCAGGCTTCTGCCTCTTTTTACTAACCACCACTAACATCCCTTTCTATCTTAGGTCATGAAAACGCAGATTAACCCTTAGCTTAAGGAATGTCTCGAAGACCGAAAGCTTCTCCACAACCGTCAGTAATCGTTTCACTGGTGATCTGATGATTATTGCTCTTGATATTTCCAGGGCAGTTCATAGAGTTTTTCAAGAAGCTCTCATATCGGAAATGAGTGCTATCTTCTGGACCTTCTAATACAAGTTGTACTAGTTATTCTTACGTACAATCGCAACGATAACGTGTGTCAAGCTCATTTAACATCGATTTAGGCATTATTTTTTTTAAAAGATGTAATACGAATCGAATTTAAAAGAGTTTTTGAAGTAGATATTTACAAAGCTGTAAAAGACATAAAATCCGAAGCTTTTGGATTAGACAATATGCATCCTAAGTTTGTAAAAATTATTCTGACTTTTATATCTCCTTTCTTGACGCATATATTTAATACCATTTTGACAAAGTCTTGCTATCCAAAATTATGGAAAGTTTCAAAAATAATCTCTATTTTAAAGAAGTCAAATAAGCAACAACAAGAATACCGACCGTTTCATTTCAAAAGCATTTGAAAAAATTATGAGTCAACAAATTACGACATTTTTGGAAACCCATAATCTGATAACACCTACACAATCTGGGTTTAGAACAAAACACAGCTGCACAACTGCGCTTCTAAAAATAACAGATGATATACGACAGCAAATTGATAAAAATTATGTAACAACGTTTTACTGGATTTCTCCAAAGCGTTTGATACCGTTTCGATTGAAATACTTCGAAAAAGCTTAAATACTTTTTCTTTTTTGAAAACTCAGCTGTATCACTAATAGAAAAGTACCTAAGCCATAGAACTCAAGCAGTTTATGCAAACTCCAAGCTATCTGATTTTCTTTCTACTTCTACTGGTGTGCCCCAGGGATCGATTTTAGGCCCACTCTTGTTCACGCTGTTCAACAATGACCTTCTTTCTATACTCAAGTATTACAAAATCCATATGTATGCAGATGACGTACAAATTCACTTGAGCTATCGAATTGGTATGGTTGAAGATGCAACAGACAGAATAAATGAAGATCTTAAAGGTATAGAACAGTGGTCTAGTGAAAATCACTTAAAACTTAATGCGAACAAATGCCAGGAAATCGTTATAAGCAACTCTGCTATTGATATGTCATACCTGACAAATATTGAACTTCAGGGGAAAACTTTAAACTATGTTAAAACAATAAAAAATCTTGGGGTTATTTTTAACCAAACACTATCGTGGGACAATCACTTGGCATGCGCTGTTGGTCAAATTTAAGCTGCTCTACGGGTTCTGTACATCTCTGGAAGTTGTCTTCCAATTTCAACAAAAATGACTTTAGCCAAAACTCTTGTTCTGCCAACCCTTTTCTACGGAAGCCCCATTTTTTGCTGTTTAGATAGTGCAAGCAAACGCAAATTGCAGGTAGCGTTTAATAACATTGTTCGTTTTATATATGGATTGCGTCGCTTCGATCATGTTTCGGTACAAGCAAATAGTGTGTTCAACATGCCTCTCGATAAATATATAGATTTTCCAAGTTTAACATTTCTTTTTAAAATTATTCATACTAAATCACCTGAATATCTTTTCGAAAAGCTTAGTTTTCCAGTATCTCAAAGAAGTAATATTCTAATTGTCCCTACCTTTAAATACAGAAACTCTAAGCAACAATTCTTTGTACATGCTGTTGGTCTTTGGAACTCCTTACCGGCAAACCTGAGAGGACAAAATAACTACACTTGTTTAGAAAAATTCTTAAGAAACCTATATAAATGCTGAAACTATTTTTAAACATAGTTGAAAATTCTAAAACTTCATAATTTTAATTCATTTTCTTAATTTTACCTTCATGTAATTTAATTTTATTTATACATAACTCACTTATTTTTACTGTATAAGTCTTATAAATAACATTTCTATGAAATATCTTTAATTAATTTTAATCTTAAATTCGTACATGATAAGTATTATAAAAAAAGACTATGTTTTAATATACTTATGATAATAATAAACTAAATACAAATAAATAAAATAAAAATAAAAAAATGTGTGGATTTTAATGCTTCGAAAAATGAATCCTGTCTTCTGCCGTTAAGGCTGAGCATACCCCCACGCCATTGCCCATGTATGGCACTTGAATTGAAACTGAACGATCATATTACTTGAAATCTCCAGAAACGCTGCTATGTGCTTTAGGTTTTCTGTATCGATGCAAGAAGTTTTTCCCCTTTTGATGTGGCTACAACTTATAAAGCAACCAAGACTCGATTATAACTGCTACCTCTGGGCAGGTACTTCTCAAGCATTGCTACATATACTCGATAGAATTACAACACAGAACGTTTAAATTGATAGGAAATAGAACTACGGTCTCTAATTGCTCTCTCTCTCTCTCTCTCTTTCTCGAATACCGAAGCCAGGTTACATGTGTTTGACTTTAGATTAAATTATTTGTATTATTTAAACTTCACAATTCAAATATCGCCTCTCTCACAGAAACCTTCCATTTTTTTCTGGATAAAAAACAGCCTATACTTTAATCCAACTTATTTTTTATCTGCCTACCGAATTTCATCCAAATCCGTTAAGCCATTTAGGCGTGATTGGGGAACAAACACCCTAACATCCAAACATTCACATTTATAATATTAATTAAAGGTAACTAGCTGCATTGCTCCCCTAAAAGTTTCCCTCGTAAAACTCGTACCGCAAGGAATGCTCATCACTTCAACTTGAGCCCAATTTTGGACGTACCGTAAAATATAGAGATTCTTTTTTTAGCTGTTTGGAAAAGTTTACCCGAAGAAGTATATTTTCCTATTTCAATTTCAAAGCATTCAAAACAAATGTTAATCTACACATTATGCCCCTCCTTCCATGAGTTTGCAATTATCACGCAGTTCGTTCAACATTTTAAGGGCAACAAAAACCCCTTATGCACCCGTTAAAAAAAAATCTTTTCAGGATGGTAAAATGGGCCATTCTTTAATGTTTGTTTGTAGTATTTGGCTAAACCGTTAATAGCTTTTTAGGTACAAAGTTAGAAATTCCATCAGCTGAATCATCATCATCATCATCACTATCACTATATAAAATTGAAGCAGTTTCGCCTGACCGCGCATCATGCGAGAACCACAGAACGAATTTGAACAAATCGTTTTTTAATTAATAGGGTATTTACTCTAGTAACATATAGGACACATTTTTTTTAAATAAATTAACTAAAACTTTGTAAATTAGCCAAAGAAAAAAAATTGCTTACCACATCACGCAAAATGACAGAACATAAGTATATTTTTTTTTTATTTGCGATTAAATTATATTATTTCATGCATTCGTGCAGATTTAAAATTTTGAGATAACAATCAAACATGACATTATACAATGATAGAGAAACATATTTGAGTTACTGGAAAAATTCTGTCTGTCTGTCTGTCTGTACGGATGTCTATTGAACTACAGGCTAAACGGTTGAATCAATCGAATGATCTTTAAACTTAGAACTTAAGGTTATTTTGACATTCTACAAAGGACTTTTTTCAACTTTTTTTTAGCTTAAATATTATCGGAAACTGTCATATAACCGTTAAGTAAAAGCTTCTTTTTCTCGAAAACAGATCCAGAAGTCTTAGGAAAAAAATCAGTGCATTTTTAAAGGTTTAGTATACTTACTGGTGAAAAAAAGTAAGTTGGTGGGCTAAAGATGGTACCCCCCATAGGACCTTTTTTTTCGACTTTCTCGAAAATTGTTTAACCGATTACAATAAAATTTGATATCTAAGAAGATGTAGATAACCAAAGCAATTCAACATACAAATATTTTCGAATAACTTTTGTTTTGTATTTTAATTAAATAAAAACAAATTTTTTTTTAAAAATCGATATTTTGAAAACGCGTATTTGAATTTTTTTTTAAATGCAAGTAAATTGCTGACGTAACTATCATCTCTCTTTTTATTATTTTATTTGTTAAGTGAAGACTTATCTTAAAATTGAAGACTAAATGTCATGTATGTTTAAAAAATTAAAATACGATTTTTGTATACAGGGACCGAGGCTAACGTAGACAAAGCGGCAGGGGCCAAGCTAGTTTTAATAAAGGGTTTTTTAACAAAAGTTTTTTTTAAATAAAACAAAAACGGTTTTGGATATCAATGGAATTCATTATTCCTGTGAAAGTACGTTGGATGCCATTATGTATGGAACTCGATTTCTTTTGCATGGCCACCACGGGCACGCTTGCAGAAATCCAGACGCTGAACCCAATTTTCGACGGTTTTCAAGCATAAGTCGGCCGATACTGCTGCAATTTCACGTTCGATATTTGTACAAAGTTCATCAGTCATCGCTGCCTTGTTGGCATAGACTATAGACTTGACGTAGCCCCACACGAAATAGTCTAACGGCGTCAAATCGCACGACCGAGGCGGCCAAGCGACACGTTCTCCAAACTTGGTTTCCAATAAATTGATTGTAACATTCGCTGTGTGGCTTGTGGCGCCGTCCTGTTGGAACCACATGTCCTCCAAATCCACATCATCTAATTGGGGCGAAAAATATTCGGTTATCATTGAACGGTAGCGATCCCCATTCACTAGTAACGTGCCGGTCTTGATCATCACGGAAGAAGTACGTCCCAATGACGCCGCCGGCCCATAAACACCACCAAATCGTAAATTTTTCGGCATGCAATGATGACTCATGAAGTACGTGTGGATTGCTGCCTGACCAATACCGCATATTTTGTTTATTGACGAAGCCATTCAGCCAGAAATGAGCCTCATCGCTAAAGATGATTTTTCGAAGAAAATCCGAATCATTTTTAAGTTATTGCTCAGCCCAATTCACGGACATACGACGCTTCTGGTGATCAGGCGGCTTCAGTTCTTGCGTCAATTTAATCTTGTAAGGATGTAGGCCAAGATCTTTTCGCAAAATTCGCCACAACGACGTCACAGAGATGCCCAATGCTCGAGAACGACGTGTGAGACACATTTGGGCTTTCTGCAACTAAAGCCTCAGCGGCAGCAATATTCTCGACACTACGGGCACTTCTTTGTCTCACTGGCACGGGAACATTTTATAGTGTGCCTGTGGATTCAAATTTGTTCACTAGACGCTTAATTGTTGATCTGCTAGGACGATTATGACGACCATAAATTGGACCTAGCGCTCTTAACGTTGAGGCCACTGACTCCGATAGTAAATTTTAATAATTTCGACTCGTTGTTGGCTCGTATATCTTTCCATCATGAAATGGCAAACCTTACTGAAGAGATATGTCAAAAGAGCGGCAAGAAATATGGAGTAGTTTGCTGTCCCTGTCGCTCTACTTTTGTAGCGTCCTTGTTGAAAAACCCGATATTTTCCCCCAGATGCTTGAAGTTACTCCCTCGCAGGACGCAAAAGCTTCTTCAATTTGTCGGTCTTATAGCAAGGTTTTCCTTATTAAAGGTTGGAGTAGTTGTTGAAATTCGTAATACCTGTTTTACAATTCCTCGATGAGTTCATCAGTACGTGACGCTGATTCTTGTCCGTGGAAGAAAAGAATTAATGAAAAAGTACATCCTTCAATACGCGCGTTCGAGTATTTCCCAAACAAACCAAACCAAACCATTCCTCTAAGTTTCATATGAACATTGTACTTGATACAAACCACAATACACCATTCTTCTACTGAACCTATTATTCAACAACCATTAGCTTCGTCCTTCAATACGAATAAAGTTCCACCAGATATTGAGAAACATACAGGCAACACTGTTGTTGTTGGTGTGGCATGTATAACTTCGAGCATAACAAACATATCAGAATACCAAACCAACTTTAAAGCAAATATCACACATTCAATAATGTGTCCATGTCCAGTCCACCAGTCCACGTACCTAGAGCACACGACAATGCAAAAGGACATATCCCATCATTTTTCATTCCTCATATTCCCAGCAGAAGAATATTGTTCTGCACAATATATCCTTGTAAGCCCCTTGTTATTTGCCTAACCTACATTTTGCAGGCATTTTTCAAAGTTGTAAAGCCATCATCGTTGTGGTCTCTTCCAAGGGGAAGCGCATCTTTCATTCGCCTTGCCTGTTCGCATTATTCCATTCCAATGAAGGGATGCCAAAAGAAAAGGACTTTTGCATTTTGCACATCGTAATCGTAGTATTGATAGGAAAGTTGTTGTTATATTGACTGGACTGTGACGCATAGATACTCACATATGGCTAGATAGAACGGTGTAATATGATGATAATATGTACTATCTTCATCTTCACACATACATTCATACCACAAAACGTGACTCTGTGTAAGACTAGTCATTAGGAGCAAAAATTTACTACAAACGTTCAATTTTATATCCTTTGCTCCAGGGTAAACTATCACTTGGCTACTTTGGCAGGACTTTACTCCTTATCATCACAAGGAGCAGCAGGATGATGATGCAAAATAAACTTCCCTTCTTTCTCTTTGTAATGTGAGTGGGACTATAATGTTGAAGTTTTGATGGGAAGTTGCAGAAAAAATGAAAGATGATCCCGCAGACATGATGTGTGCTTCCTGGAGCAAAATAGGTGAGGCAGCTGAGGTGAAGGGGGACAATCAAACTATTGTGTATAAAGTTGTATCAACAAGAAATGAACAAACACTATACACGTGTAAATAAAGTTAGTTTTTGTCCCACTTGTATGTAGGCATTCTCATGTAACATCTCTGGTCACTTCTTGTTATTTTATACATATATATCTTTGAATACTTAACTAAATACTTACCTAATACTTATATTATCTTAAGAACTGTAAAATAAGACCATCAGCTATGTAATATTATATTATGTAAATGAGTAACAGCTAAACAGCTATCGGATGACAAAATTCATGTACATTTTCAAATTAAGCTAATCTGTATTCATTCGTCACTGTACATTCGTCAAGCTAAGACCTCTCAATAAAGAAATTAGTTGTAGTCGTATTGTGTTTAATTTGTCACCTTATCTGTCGTAACTGTCCTTACAAATCAGAAGTGTGGTCAAGAACAAATTTATATTGAAAAGTGTCAATCATAAATTAGAGTAGATAATATAATTATAAAGTCGTGTGGACATTAATTTGTGTTAAAAAAAAAAAAAAAAAAAAAAAAAAAAAAAAAATGGAAAGTGCCATCAGAAGACGTGCAAATTTTTTTTTGGATAAATCCACTGTTCACCAGCTTAAGGAAAAGCTGGGTGCCTTAAATTTAGTGACAACTGGCACGAAACAAACGCTTTTGTTGCGCCTCCAAGAGGCATGGGAGGATTTGTCGAACGACGAGCTTGAACAACATGTGCCCGAATCACCAGCAGACGACGAATCATCTTCTTCACCAGGAGTTGAAAGGAATGACGCTCACGAAACACGTGATCTCGATCTGGAAATTGAAAATCTTCAACAGCAGCTTCTCAAAAAACAAGAAATTGCACGGTTAAAAAAACAGCTTGCTGACCTTACTGCTACTGAAGAAGCAACAAAAAATAAATTTCCTATCTTCCATTTTAAAGATATAGAGGAATCTATTCACCATTTCAGTGGCGACAACAACTTTTCCATTGAAAAATGGCTGAGCCAATTCGAAGAAACCGCCGAAGTCATGGAGTGGGATTCTCGAACGTGTTTCATTTACGCTAAACGTCTCCTGGACGGCACAGCTAAGCTTTTTCTCAGAACAATATCAATAAGAAATTGGGAGGAACTTAAATGTGCTTTAATGAAGGAATTTTCCAAAAAAGTGACACGTGCTGATATACATAACCAACTGCGCAGTCGAAAAAAAAAACGTGACGAGTCTTATCAGCAGTATATATTTTGTATGCAAGAAATTGCATCGCTGGCGGAGATTGAGGAGCATGATTTGATCCAGTATATCATTGATGGTATTCCTGACTCACAAACCAATAAAATGATTTTATACGGAGGTAACGATATGGGAGAACTAAAGTTCCTTATGAAAAAATATGAAAAAATGAGATCACAAATGCCATCAGTTGGTAGTTTTTCATATCAAAATCAAACCCGACGAACGGCAACGGAACATAAACCAGTCTTATCAAACATCAACATCAGGTGCTTTAATTGTAATGCTACTGGTCATTACAGCACCAACTGCCAGAAACCGCGCCGGGCACGGGGTCCCTGTTTTCATTGTGGAAGTCTCTTACATCGTGCAGCAGACTGTCAGACAAAACCTGGTGTTTGTACACTTCAAACTACAGACGATCATCTTGAAGACGAAAAACAGGTGGAATGCAATGAAGTCAATTGTGTACCTAATCATAACAAGTTTGAACATCAAATTAGGTACTGTTTTAATCAAGATCAAGATCCGACATCAAACTATTCTACTTCTTTATTGACACTTTTGGATTCTGGAAGCCCGATCAGTTTTATACAGCAGTGCTACGTACCAACATTCCTGTTTAAACCAGTGGAAGCATCCTCTTACAAATTTACTGGCATCAACAACAGCCCGCTTAAGGTTATAGGTATCGTAAGTTCACAAATATATTTTGAAAACAATTCAGTTAACTTAAATTTATTTGTTGTAATAAATAAAAGTATGAAATATCCTGTCGTCTTAGGCCGTGATTTTTTGAAGATAAATAATATGGAGTTGACGAAATCTGTAAATAATATTGATGATGTAAATGTAGTTTACAACCAGGTTCAAACAGGTAACAAAATACTTAATGATTTTAATGACAATTTTGAAAATCAAATTTTAAATATCGATATCTCAGACGAAGATACTTTTGAAAATTTAACTTATAACCTAAATATAAACGAAAACCTACCGTTCGACATAAAAAGTACAATAAATAAAATGGTTTCAGAAGCTAGTTTAAAAAAGCCAAATAAAACGCCGCGAGTTCTTTCAAACGAAATAAAAATGGAAATAAAATTAAGTAAAGAGGAACCTTTCTTTAGCTCACCAAGGAGACTACCATATGCTCACAAGATCGAATTAAAAAAAATTCTTGACGACCTGATTGAGAAAAATATTATTCGGGAAAGTTGTTCACCTTATTCGTCTCCAATTGTTCTCGTCCGAAAGAAAAATAACGAGTTTCGTCTTTGCATAGACTATCGAGTTTTAAATAAGCATACCCTTAAAAATAATTATCCCTTAAACTTAATTGAAGACCTTATTGATAGGCTAGAGAACAAAAAATATTTTACTATTTTAGACCTGAGAAGTGGATTTTACCATGTGGGTGTAGCTGATAACAGCATTAAATTCACTTCTTTCGTAACACCTCTAGGTCAATATGAGTTTTTAAAAATGCCATTTGGCCTCAAGAATTCGCCAGCGGTTTTTCAAAAATTTATAAATAGTATTTTCAAAAAAATGATTGACGAAGGAATAGTTCTTATCTACATGGATGATTTGCTTATTGCAGGTAATACAATAGAGCAACATTTAAAACATCTTGAAATGGTTCTTCAGTTGATTAGCCAATACGAGCTAGAGCTCAGATTGGATAAATGTAAATTTGCATTTGAAGAAATAACCTTTTTAGGATACACGGTGAATTCTAGTGGTATCCGTCCTAATTCTGAAAACTTGCAAGCCGTCAGTGAATTCCCTGTACCTATGAGTGTAAAAAATGTTCAAAGTTTCGTTGGTCTTTGCTCATACTTTAGGAAATTCATTTTGAATTTTTCTATAATAGCAAAGCCATTATACGATCTTTTACGCAAAGATTCAGTTTTTAATTTTGGACCTGAACAAATTAAATGTTTTGAAATTTTAAAGTCAAAATTATTAGAAGCTCCCATATTATCCATATATAACCCGCACTCAGAGACAGAGCTGCATTGTGACGCGAGTACTGTAGGATTTGGTTCAATTCTTCTCCAACGCCAAAAAGATGACAAATTCCACCCATGTTCATATTTTTCAAAAAGAGCAACTGATGCAGAATCAAGGTATCATAGCTTTGAGCTTGAGACACTTTCAATTATTTATTCACTGCGTAGGTTCCGTATCTATTTGTCGGGTATTCATTTCAAGATTGTGACTGACTGTCAGTCTTTGGCTCTTACTTTAAACAAACAGTTTTTGAATCCGAGAATTTCTCGTTGGGCGTTGGAGCTGCAAGACTATGACTACTCAATTCAGCATAGGTCTTCAGAGCGTATGTCACATGTGGATGCTTTGAGTAGATGCCCAAATATATTGGTAGTTGACGATGATACTTTTGAGTTTGCGCTAGCTGCTGCTCAAAAACAAGATTCTAACATTTCTAAAATTTTGTCAGACCTGGAACTAAAGGAAAATAGTTTTTACGATTTAGTGAACGGTCTGATTTACAGAAAAGTAAATGGAGGCGTTAGGTTTTATGTTCCTAGTCAAATGGAGCAGCAGGTCATTCAAAAACATCATGACTCATTATGTCACCTAGGAGTAGACAAATGCTATGAATATCTTAACAAAATATACTGGTTTCCGGGAATGAAAAAAAAGATCAAAACTTACATTGCAAATTGCTTAAAATGTATATATTTTTCCCCTAAATCTGGGAAAGTAGAAGGAGTATTGCACAATATCCCCAAAGGGAATATTCCCTTTGAAATTTTACACATCGATCATTATGGTCCTCTATCTTCAGCTCGAAATGGAAAGAAGCATTTATTTGTAGTGGTAGATGGTTTCACGAAATTTGTCAAGTTATTTGCCGTCAATAGCACAAAAACTAGCGAGGCTATAACATGTTTAAAATTCTACTTTTCCACCTATAGTAGACCACGTACAATAGTGTCCGATCGTGGAACTTGCTTTACATCACAGGAATTCACTAACTTTTTGTTAAACAATAATGTTCAACATATCAAAGTTGCAACACTGTCCCCACAATCAAATGGACAAGTTGAGAGAATTAATCGAATCCTCACACCTATGTTGTCTAAGGAATGCGAAGAAAATTCAACCAGTAACTGGGCAGAAAACTTACCAAAAGTCGAGTTTGCCTTAAACAACACAGTAAACAGAAGCACAGGATATTCGCCCAGTGTATTACTTTTCGGTGTCAGTCAAAAGGGTGAATTTTGTGATAAGATACTTGAATATTTGCATGAATCCATAATTGGTGACAAGGCCAAAGTTGATTTGGTCAAGGCTAGAAAGCAAGCTTCTGAATTAATGCAAACACATCAAAATTACAATAAACAATATTACGATAAGAAACATAAGAAACCACATTCATATAGAATGGGTGATTTCGTTATGTTAAAAAATATTGACACTACCCCTGGTGTTAATAAAAAATTACTAGCAAAATATCGAGGTCCTTACGAAATTGTCAAAATTTTAGAAAACGATAGGTATATCGTCAAAGATATCGATGGCATTCAAATATCTCGTGTACCTTACAAAGGAATTTGTTCGCCTTGTAATATGAAACCATACGTGTCTGAAATTTTATAATGTTTAACCTGGTTTTAACAGCATTACTTAAAATACAATGTTTTTATAAGAAAAAAAAAAACGTCAATTTCCTTTTTCCGTTTTACTTTTGGTTTGTCAAAAATTTCGTTGTAAAGAAAAAGAAATATATATGTTTTCATAATTAAATGTATGATAAAATTTTATCTTTCGTTTACAACCCGTAGAGAGTTAAAAGAAAACATTGTATACAATGTAGGTATAAATATAAATACGTTTGAAAAAAACCATTAAAATTTTATGTATACATGTCATAAAGTATCTGAAAAATTTACTTTTGTTTTAACATAATCGAGACGATTATTATCAGAATGGCCGAATTGTAGGCATTCTCATGTAACATCTCTGGTCACTTCTTGTTATTTTATACATATATATCTTTGAATACTTAACTAAATACTTACCTAATACTTATATTATCTTAAGAACTGTAAAATAAGACCATCAGCTATGTAATATTATATTATGTAAATGAGTAACAGCTAAACAGCTATCGGATGACAAAATTCATGTACATTTTCAAATTAAGCTAATCTGTATTCATTCGTCACTGTACATTCGTCAAGCTAAGACCTCTCAATAAAGAAATTAGTTGTAGTCGTATTGTGTTTAATTTGTCACCTTATCTGTCGTAACTGTCCTTACATGTAGTTCCTTGTTTGTCCTTAAATCATAAAGTGGAATCTAGAAAGATAGAGGGTGTTACTGAGTGTGCGAACTTATGTTTTGAAAAAGGATGAACTTTAATGTTCAGAATCAAGAATTTTATAAAATTAATTGTTTTGTCTCGTCATTTCAACACCTGAAGCGCCCTAATAGTCGAGGATTCAAAAACAGATTTTGCCAGCATTACCATAGTTTCTGGCGAAAAGCCTTTTGTTTTTCTCAAATTGCTTTTCCTTATGTTTTTTTTTTTTTTTTTTTTTTTTTAAATAATCTATAAAATAAGCTGTTGCTTCATGGAAAAGAAAATGGAAAAAAATAACTTCGTTAGTCATTGTCTCGCAACTGCTCCAGAAGGCCACTACTTCCTTTAGCACTCTGGCTTGACTTATATATTTTCAAAGTGTTGCTTCCAGCGCAACGATAATGAAAACAGGAGGAAGCGAAAAAAATCATTTTCTATAGAATTTTTTTTCATTTCCTTAACTTTGGTGTTTTGTTATTTGTTTTCCTCCTTATTTTTTAATTTAATCCTGCCCCGAGGAGCATTATTGTCCTTAGAGAGAGAGCCAGAGAGAGAGAGGAAGTACATTCTGATGTTCTAATACCGAAAATATGCGTTCAAGAAAAAATAATAAAAAACAACTAACTATAGCAAAAAAGGACGATGAAAAAAAATATTTCGTTGTATGGAGTTTTTGTCTGTGTTTGTTATTTTGTTGTTAAAACTTTTCAATCTTTTATTATCTAAGAGCGGCCATTTGGGGTTCTAATTCTCTGTCATGTTTTCACTTTATTTCTTAAGATTTTTCCGAACCAAATACATAAAACTATATAAAGATAAAGATCCTTGGATATCTTGATTTTTTTTTTAATTACAAATTTTTGCGTTCCTTGCTCTGCCTCGTACTTATTCACTTTCGTGAGAAAATTGCACTACTGAAAATTAGGGATGGAAAATATGTTTTCAAAATAATGGAACTCATTTTGAAATTGTTTTTTGTTTAAGTTTTAATTTTAAGGAGCAATAGTAAGAGAAAAGTTTGAATTGCTTCAACGATTAAACAACTTTGTTTTTAGTTTAATAAGTCTCTGAAATCTAAAGAAAATAAATTGCACGACTGGATCGCACGTACTTGCTCATATGTGCGGTCACATTGTAGAATAAAATTAAAGAAAATTAAAGTGCACATCAAAGCATTTACTCTATTTTTGATTGTTCGAATAAAGTACGTTAAATTGTATTGGGTGAACAATTTAAACGCCATTTTATTTCTTTAGGAAATGTTAAAAAGTGTGAATTTTTTTTTCAAAATTGTAGGCGCCGTTTTTAAATAAAAAGGTGTTATTAAACAATTTAAAAAAAAAAATAAAAAAAAAATAATTCCAGGATACAAACTTAAGTACAAAAATAGCGTACATTTAAAAACAAAATTTAAAAAAAAATTCACTAACTCGTTTTCAAAATATTGATTTTTCAAAAAAAAATTTTTTTAAATTATTAGAAATACAAAAAATAAGTTTTCGAAAAAAAATTAATGCAAAATTACTTAGGCTACCTACATCTTCTTGGATATCAATTTTGATTGTAATCGGATAACCAGTTTTCGAGAAAGTCGAAGAAAAAAAAACAGTCCTATGGGAGGTACCGTTTTTAGCCCATCATATTATTTTTTTTTTTTCACCAAAATATAATGCATACCTACAATAGTACACTTATTTTTTTTATAAAAATTCTTGGAGCCGTTTTCGAGAAAAGTAAACTTTTACATAACGGTTATATGACAGGTACCGTTAATTTTTGAGCTACTGGCATAAATATTCGTGGGAATCAGCAGTAGGGCAATAATGCTAGGTATAGATACCTATATAGGTAAAAATAATTTACTTTTTGAAATCAAATTAATTAAAATAGCTTAATTATGTTTGATGGATCGATAAACGTGTGGTGTGGGTAGGTATTAATGGAATTTACTAAGGATATTAGTTACCTCTACATATAATAAGGTTGGAAGGAGGGTGGGTACTAAAATTAAGATACACGTTCCAACTACTGTTAAGCGAGTAGGTAAATAGACAATATTAAAAGTTAACACAGTGGTTTTGTTTATTTATAGGAAGGTGTAAACTTTTGTTTTCTCGATTGAAATGTTTGCATTCAGTAGTAATCGAATAGTTTTTTTTATTTGTTACTTGTTTTTGTGTGTTTATCATAGGCTCCTTATTTATTCTGTGTGCTTTTATGATGATGAAATGCTTTAAAATACAAGTATGTATGTAGGTTGTCACATTCTTTTATTTGACTAATGGCTAGGGCTTAGCCGAGCAATATGAAATAAAATGTTGGGGAAAATTTTATATGAAATCAAAAAAACACTATTCATAACGTTTTTTGGAAAAAATGTTGTAAGCCATCTTATTTCTTTTGCTGTTTTCTATTTTATGAATTTTTCATTTCAAAATCGTTTGACCAGTTTTTTTCAAAAAAATGTTTTTTTTTAAAAACTTTTCGAAAACATATTTTAAAATTTTTTCGAGCATGTCAATTTAAAGAAATCTATAGTTTATAGTAGAAGAAAAATTAAAAAAAAAAATCTACAGATCCGTTTTCAAATTATTAAAATAACAAATTAATTTTTTAAAAAAATTATTAAAAATTAAAACAAAATGTTTTTGAAAATTTTAATAAGTAATATTATTTAAATCATAAAACACTACACATTTTGAAAATGTCATCAAAATCCGTCAATTAGTTAACGAGAAAGTCTGATTTTAAAAAACCGGTCATATGGGAGGTACCGTTATAAAACATTTTCTGAAAAATCCATTAAAACCAAAAAATAGATTTTGCATAGAAAACATCATTCTGAAAGTTTAATCAAAATCGTAGAAGCCGTTTTGGAGAAAAATAAGTTTTTCATTAAAAGTTATATGGCAGGTACCGTTAGTTTTGGAGCTAGAATGCCAATTCCAAAAATCGTCGGATAGAGCACTCTAAAAATACTACATACCAAGTTTAAATCAAATCGGCCCAACCGTTTAGGCTGTAGATATCGATACGGACAGACAGACAGACAGACAGACAGACAGACAGACGGAATTTCCGGACCCACTTTTTTTGACTTCTCTATCATCGTAATGTCATGTTTGATTGTTAGAATTTTTTTTTTTACGAATGCATAACTTGCTTTATAGTCCCTATAAATCGCAAGTAAAATGTGTTCATAACTAAGCTGTTAAAAAGCATACGGCTAACATATTTTTAAATGAGTCTTTAATGAAGTGAAAGTTTGCATCAATATCGTTTGAAGCTATATTAGTCTCTCTAACACAGCGAGTTATAGGCTCATTCAAGGCATGGTTTTTCTTGAAACAATTTTCGTGTTCTTAGTTCTCGAAAAGGCGCATATATGTCAATTAAATAACATAATATATTTGATATAAATACTTATATGACATCTATTATTAATTATAGTTATAGTAAGACTTAGACCTGCAAGCTAAAGCTAATTCTATGACGAGATTTTTAATACGAAATTCGAAAAAAATTAAGGATTCGTTCCCACTTAAAAGCTTATACTTTGCTTACGTATGATCAGCTTTAGAGTATTGTTGTGTTATATGGAATCCGATTTATTAAACTCACTCAAATAGACTGGAACGAATTCAAAAATGCTTCACTAGATATAACTTTTATGTTTTACGTTTGAATAACATTAGACCTTCCTAAAATGCTCGCTATTTGATTTTTAGCTTATAAAGTCAAGAGGCACGTCGTTTATATTTCGCTGTAGTACATATTTTTAAGAGATAACTTAAATGATAAAATTGTTTTCCCTAGTCCGTAACTCGTTTTGCAATCAATGACGGTTCTTGTTCTGAAAAATGAGAAAATCCATTCTGATTTCGTAGTAAGAATCTAAACCAAAAGCACGCACACATGCACGCAGCTTAAAATTCAAAATGGTGATCCTTCATTTTTGCAAGTGGATAGGTAATACAAAATAATTAACCATTTCTAAGAAAAAAAGCTAATAATGGCGTATACTGTATATTAAAAACGATTTGGCTTCCCGGATCGGTCAGAGAGTTCAGCGGGCCGGGTGGATTACCGGTCTGCGAAACTATGAAATGAGAAATTTTATCACGTCTTCAAGCTTAATACGCGATTCACAGATCAGGAATCGACGCCCAAGACAATACCTGATGATATAATCATCAAGTGTATGTTGAGACACTGTTACATCTACAAAAACTCACTGTTTGATGTGCTTTATTGGTTGGTGGAATAATTGGTCCGTGGTCCGTACTTCTTTAAAAACGATGCCAGTGACCGCTATAGAGCCATAATTACTGACTTTTTCGTTCATCAATTAAACAACCATGATGTACAGGAGCTGTGGTTTCAATAAGACTGCGCACCCTATATTATCAACGCTGCGTTATAAGGGCTATACTATATTCATTAAGTATTATATATTAGCTTTTATAAATGAAGTTTGGTGCACCAAAAGGCACAACAGTCAAACACCAGTTCAATTATGTAAATGAAATTTCTACTTTTTTTATGCCTAAAATCAAATAATTTAAATAAAATTTTGTGAGGAAATTTGCAAGGAGAAATTTAACCTAACTCAGTAAACTCATCAGCGGAATTGTTTTGAGGTGAGGGAGGAAGTTCATTCGTCCTCCAATAGTAATACCTAGGTATTTAACTTCCTTGGCATGTTTAGTGCTGGTATTTCCAAGTCTAACAGAGGGATTACGGTTGTTAGATAATATGGTGGTTGGGTGCTGTATGAATAGGGTAGGCACTGAAAGGTATCAAACTGGTGATGCACAGTCGCTGCAACTATATCGTACACATCAATTATGCTTATTTTACCTCCCCGCGGTAACCACCGGGTACTCCTCGTAGTAGAGTCACAGTCGGTGCTGAGTACATGGAAGGACCATTTCTGCAAACTGTTAAACGGCGATGAAGGCCAAAATCCCGCTATCAGGCAGAATGAACCATTCAACATGGATGATGACAGACAAAACTTCCGTCCACCTGACCAAAATGAAGTAAGGATAGCAATATCTAAACTCAAAAACAACAAAGCTCCTGGACCCGATGGACTACCCGCCGAACTTTTTAAAGCGGCCGGAGATGACCTGGTGGAGTGCATACACCAACTCATCTCTAAAGTTTGGTCAGAAGAAAGTATGCCTGATGAGTGGAACCTGAGCATCGTTTGCCCGATCCACAAGAAAGGAGACCCTGCGCCAACTATAGAGGAATAAGTCTCCTGAATATCGCCTACAAGATCCTCTCTGCCGTACTATGTGAACGCCTGAAACCTTTCGTCAGAAACCTGATTGGCCTCTATCACTGTGGTTTCAGACCAGGAAAGTCCACAATCGATCAAATGTTCACTCTACGGCAGATCCTGGAAACCACCCAAGAATTCGAAATCGATACCCACAACCTCTTTATCGATTTTAAGGCCGCGTACGATAGCATTTATAGAGACGAGCTATACAGAGCCATGTCAGGTCTTGGCATTCCCACAAAACTCGTCCGACTTTGCAGGATGACGATGGAGAACTCTCGCTGCTCCGTCAAGGTTGGTTCTGACCTCACAGAAGCTTTTGACGTCAAAAAAGGATTCCGACAAGGTGATGCGCTATCGTGCGATTTCTTCAACTTAATACTTGAAAAAATTATAAGAAACTCGCAAGTCAATTGTAGTGGGACAATTTTTTTCAAGTCTGTGCAATTGCTAGCATACGCTGACGACATAGACATCATTGGCAGAACTCGGCGACCTGTCACTGGAACGTTTGCTAGCATTGAAGCTGAAGCGGCTAAGATGGTACTAGCAGTCAATGAGGCCAAAACGAAGTACCTGCTGTCCACAAAAAGGGACACACAACAACGGCGGATTGGACAAAACATCACAATAGACAGGTACAACTTTGAGGTAGTTAAGGACTTTGTATACCTCGGATCTGCTATAACATCTGACAACAACATCTCGTCAGAAATAAAGCGAAGAATTACTCTTGTCAATCGCTGTTTCTATGGGCTAGGAAGGCAATTGAGTAGCAAAGCCCTCTCTCGAAAGATAAAGGAGACTCTGTATAAGACCCTAATCATCCCAGTCCTGCTCTATGGCGCCGAGGCATGGACTCTATCTAAAGCGGATGAAGATATCCTTAGTCGTTTCGAGCGTAAGATTCTTCGGAAGATTGTTGGCCCTATCTGCGTAAACGGGCTTTGGAGGAGAAGGTTCAACCAAGAACTATACGAGCTGTACAGCGACATTGACCTAGTCAAAAAAATACGCATATCACGTTTAAGATGGCTAGGTCATGTAGACCGAATGGACAAAAGCACTGCATTTGCGGGATTCTGCGTTTGAAAAGACATTTAGCAGGGAGTCCATCATGAGGTTCCATAGATATCTGAGGACTTAACCTTTCAACTTTAGTTTCAACTCTGTGAATTGGACATACGACTCGGGCTGATTTCTCAGAGAAGTAAAATCTTAGAGCAGCTTAGCTACAACTTGGAATGGATAGCATTTCAGTCAATGTAGTCAAATGCGCCCTTGAAGTCTACCAAAATATTGGTTAGATTTTGGTGATATTTATCGAATCAGAGACTTTTTCATCCGCAAAATGCTTTATTTATTTGTATTTATTCTCATCAGCTATATCCATTTTATTAGCAGAATTTCGACTTGGAACTTCTTCAAATACCAATACAAATGCAATATTTAAATCGTATAGGTCGGATGAAATATTTAATAAAATGTAGTTTTCTTGAACATATTGGCTTATGAGACCACAAACCCTCTAATTATGAAAATCTTTCAAGACTAGCAACGTTTGAGAAAGTTTTGAAAAAAAAAACAAGATCCCACCGTGCGCCTCCATAGATCAACTTTTTTTTTTATTTTTGTCACTGATGAATTTATCTGTTTATTCAGCGTCACAGAGAAAAAAATATCAAAGTGGAGCGTTAAAATATACTGAACTTATTAATTGATATTGATATTGAAGTATAATTTTACTACACACATACTTTTACAGCCAGTCAATACGCTTTATTCTACACCCAAGCCTGTTGTTTTTGTTTTCGCAATAAATAAAACTGAAATATTAATTTTTCATAATTTCAAAAATCCTGTCCACTTTTCTTCTTCCCACTGTCATTCAAATCCAATATTCCAATTACAACAACGACAAAGCAAATCCCACTTACTCAATCCTTTGATCCTTCCGGAGTACCTCTGAATACAACGTAACATTTAAACTCTATCGTCTCCTCTCTTCTTTGACAAAAGTTAAGTTCCTAAAATGGGCCATACAAAAGGTGAAAAGATGTGCCGACAACCTTTAACCAGTAACCAAACGCAAAAAAAGGGTAAAACGGAAACAAATCAACGCAGGAGCCATCAGTCAGGGAGCATCAAGCACGAGTTGCCTCCAGCTTCATTCCGCATTCAACGTCAACTATTTGCATGAAGAATTTTTAATGAAGGACTCACCACCAAGAACAAGAGAAAGAAAAACTAGAACGAAGAAAAACTCACCTCTGACCCTTTACCTGACCTCAATCCCAATTCACTGACTGCTACAACGGGTCTTACTACTGCCTACAGTAGCTGCAGCTCCTGGTGCGGTTGAGGTGCAGCGTGGTGGTTTTCCTGCTGTGGGCCAGAAATGATGATGAAGATGATGAGCCAATTTCGGTCGAGTGGCTCAGGCTGCCATGTCATGGTGTAGATGAGTACTATGTTTCCAGGTTTTGTCCCAATTGAGATTGGATACAAAAAAAGGAAAACTACTATAAACGAGAATGGGACGTTTTCCAGAGTGCGTCACGTCCTGCAAATGAAATGTCAATTGTGGTAGTAAACCTTGTCGTGATTGTGGCTACCTTTTGGTCACCACAGCGGGACTTCACAAAGTCTCTTTTGTTGATTGTCTGGGAAACGCTCTGTTAGATTGACATACGCGCCATGTCACTTCAGCTGAAAATCAGATACACGAACCATGAGAGGCGACCTGTTATCATCATATTGAAGTTCGCCTTTTAGTATACCCTTGCGGTCTTGGAGCTCGGTTAACTTTGAATATATTTACTTTTTTCTTGAAGAAGTCATTTCAATCCAAGGAATTTAGAAAGTAAAATGTTCTCTTAATTAATTAAAATGAGTTTTTGACATATCTATCCGCTTGCAATTGACAGTTAAAAGAGCGTGACACAGCCATGCTTTTTGTTTAGAAAAAAATTAAATTAAAAAAAAATTAAAAAAATGTCTCTTTTTAATTCGAAAATAATCAACCCGTCCACTTCAAGGACTCTCATAATAAATTAGCAAGACAATTTGTCCGCTCGTTGTTCTTTGTTTAACGCAAATTATTCTGCTTCTGACACATTGCCCAAGATACAGAACAACAGAGCTGTCACTTCCTTCTTAGTTTCAGTTTGTAGCAACCACCAGTCACTGTCCGTCGTCTGAAACCTTGTGTTAAATTTTTTTTTTGGCCAACACAAAATTTTTGAGAATAAAAAAGCAACGCGCTTCACCCCGCTAACCCTTGCTACTACATTGCACAGGGGTTTTTTTTTTTGTTTTACCAAAATCTAATTGTCTCCTTTCTGAAGAATGGAAGTGACAAACGCAGCAACAGGAAAATAAACACAAAAATGGCATTTATGTCCCGACAGCCATATTTTTGTCCAGCTTCCAGCTAGGTTGATGGAGTACTTGCCATACTTCAGGGTACAAGTGAAGTGCAAAATGATTCTCAAAAAAAAGTTCTAACCCTCTGGTCATTCAAAAGAATGACAACAACAACACTGACCTAGTCTTCATTTCAGTTTAATTAATTAATCCATGAGTCATACGCATCCAGCTAAGGAAGGATGTTTTAGTACAGGAAAGGATTTTGTTTGTCCAGAGCCTAGTTGGGTTGTGTGTTTTCAGAGGCCAATGATTGCTGTGAATTTGATTACGAATTCAATTAAGATTTGGTCTTTAGCTAGCTGCCTCCAATTTTGCACGTTGAGTTGGACGAGGTCCTCTTCCACTTGCGTGCGCCACCTTAGTCTCGATCTTCCTCCATTGCACTTTTTTTTTTTTTTTATAATTAACGCGCGCATGAGGGACTACTTGTTTCCCTTTTAATGTTACACACTGCGCCGGCATTAGGAAGATAGGGAGGGGAGAGATAAGAGGTGTCGATTAACATTGGTTTTGAATGTTTGCAGATCAAAAAAGCAAGGGAAAATCTCGTCGGCTAAAACAAGAATCCCTATATTTCACGGTATGTCCGAAATTGGGTTCAAGGGTGAACTGATGAGCATTCCTTGCAAGATGAGTATTACGGGAGAAACTTTTAAGGGGAGGAATGCAACTGGTTACTTCGAGTGAACATTTTTTGTCCTGTCGTTTCACTTCCTTCCGCAGTGAAATCGATGTCCATTTTCACCCAAGACGACCAAAAGCATTTTCATCCACTATTGGCAATGTCCTGTCCATGCCTCTACACCATTCGAAAGGACTTGGGTTATAAGGGTCTTACTTAGTTTTTTTTTTTCATCGACTGCTATACACATTCTTGCTGCTATCGTCCCAATACTCACTCTCAAAAGCCTCATCTATAGTAATTTAGCTTGTATTAGGGTCCAATGTTTCCAATTTATCAAGAAATACCATGTATATGGCTTGTATTAAGCAAGCTTTTGGGCAAGTTCTACACAAGGGTTTTAGATAAAGTTTCAAAATAGCTTGTATAAGACCTTCCGAAGTTGTTAACTGAAAAGTAACAAGAAAATTGATGCTATAAGGCTCTCCACGTCAAGTCAATTCAAACTAAATGTGTAAGGCTTGCCTATAAATCCCTTAAACAAACCAAATTAATATTTTTTGCTTCTTTAGAAAAACAAAGCCTCTTTTTTAAACTTTTGAAACTTGCAAAATGTGTGCCAAAATAACTTGTATAAGGCTTTTTACTCTTCCTGCAGAAATCTGAAATTAACTTATTTAGAACTTTAGGCCCGGTGTCAACTTGCGAAATTTTGACGCGAGTTGCCGATGACGGCGTGCAGCAGTAATCAATGCACACTTGCAGGTTCTTCTCGCAGAACTCAATCTGCAGTTTTCGATTGGCTTGCAGCAATAGGGGTTTATAAAAAGAAACGATTAATATTCGCGTACCTGGTGCCTAGAAAATATATGTTCTTAAAGAACGAGGTTATTACGTACATCCTTTTGTTGATCATCGGCTAACAGAAAGACTATTTCAAACATCATCGTTTAAAAAAATAAAAATATGTGTCCACACCAAAGAAATATTTCGGCAAACATTGTTTAAAAAACGTTTCTGAAATGTTTCCCATGTTCAGTCGATAGGTAGTTTGCATATGAAAAGATCGGAACTTAAGAAACTTTGGGATGTTGTTCAGCGATGGTTAATTAATATCAAGCCCTAACCGCCATTTTATCGTAAGCGACAAATTGTAAATTTTACAGGAAACACATTTTTTTTTATTTTTTCCTGAGCTTCAAAACCGACCGAGCCAAATACATGAAAGTCGGTTACAATAAATTTTTTTTTCTGTAACTCTTTGTTAAAAAGTCATATTGAAAAACTAATGATAAGGATACATGCGTAAGCTATCGAACTGCATTATTAACTTGATTTTGTAAAAAAAATAACGCTTACGATAAAATGGCGGTTAGGGCTCGATATTTTCTCATATTTTTGGAACTCGAAGACCCTGTTCGAACTAAGGCTAGGTTTTTCATCAATAACTTTTTTCCATTACGTTCTATGACAAAAAAGACATTAAATTTCCTACAATATTTACTATTCATACATATCTTTGGATGTCAATAAGTAACTGGGTTATGGCGCTTTTAAAAAAAGGTAATATATAAAATTTCTCTAAGAAATGCCAACAAGTGCAGAAATTCGTTTTTTTTTTTTTTTTTATTTTTTTAACTAAGAGGCACATTGCCTCTTAGAATTCAACATGACGTTGCACGACACAAGTAAGAAGAATTAGAAAGATAGGAAAGAATTTTTTGTCGGCGCAGTAGATAGAGAATTAGGTGACTATTTTCTCACTTAAAACTCACGGGCGGCTCTAGTTTGCACTAGGAGTTATAAAAATGTCTTCTCAACCTGAGTATCGACCTGACGACCTCCGGGTCAGAAGCAAACATCTTATGTACTGCACCAATGCCGCCCGCAGTACTCTATGTTTTTGAACGATAATAAAAAAATATATAATATACAGGGTGTCCCGTAAGTCAACGTCAAGCGGGCAACGGTGAAAAGAGGAGGTTATATATGTACTGGGAAAAGTAATTGAAAAAATCCATCTCGGTTGGTTTAGATTTTAGGGCAATATTTAGGAAAATGATGAAAATCGATTCCCAGGCCCATTTTTCAGTATGGTTGTTGATCTCATTTTTTCTTCTGACCCTTGCAATTCAACTGTCACCGAAAGTTCCCACCTTCTTTCAACCCTTGACCAAAATCATCCTCTTCTATCTCTCCTTTTCACTGTCGATCATGGTTTATCCGCCATTGATCCAGAAATCTCATTTCATTTCAATTTTCGTAAAGCCAACTTCAACCAACTCAAAATCTTTTTAAGCAATATTGATTTCAGCCTATTTTTGAGCCTTAACACCCCCATTGACATTGTCCTTACTTCTATCTTTGAATGCTTGCTCCAGTGTGTCCCTTACGTACCTCAAAAGAATTGTTTGTCATCACCCCCCTGGTATACTAAGGAGTTGCAAACATTTCGTAATATAAAGAATAAGTTATGGAAAACGTATTTAAAATCCCGAAAATATTCAGATTTTTTAAATTACGAGCAAGCTTCTTCAAATGTTTCTCTCCTCTGCGATTCACTATACCATGCTTATCTTGATAAAATGCAGACTTGCATTATCTCTCAACCGAAACGGTTCTATCAATTCATTAATTCAAAAAGAAAGTCCGATGGTCTTCCCTCCACCTTCAATTTTAACAACACCTCATCTGCTGATCCCGAAGTAATTGTCAACCTCTTCGCAATTTTTTTAGCCAGTCTTATAGCGATGCTGTTAATAATCCTAATTTAGATTATTTTGAGTACTTGTCAAGTAGTACGCAAACTTCACTAGTTTCTCTTGATATTTCTCCATCATCAGTTAGTGAAAAAATAAACTTGCTTAAAGATGACTTCTCTCCTGGTCCTGATGGCATTCCTGCCATTTTTCTCGAAAAATGCGCTAGCGCTCTGTGCGAACCTCTCACTATTCTTTTCAAACTCTCTCTTTCGCAACCAGTCTTCCCTACTTTATGGAAAAACTCATTTATTTTTCCAATTCACAAAAAGGGCAAAAAGAAAGAAATCTCAAATTATCGTCCCACAGTTAAACTTTCTTCAATACCCAAGCTCTTCGAAAGCATTATCTACGACTCTCTTTGTTTTCATTGTAAGTCATTAGTGTCTCCACTTCAACATGGTTCTATTAAGGGCAGGTCCACTACTACAAACCTAACTCAATTCGTTTCAATGACACTTTGTGCTCTGGAAAAAGGCTACGATGTTGATGTAATCACTACTGACTTCAGCAAAGCATTCGATAAGATCTCTCACCATATTATTTATATTAAACTAGGAGCCCTTGGATTTCCTCCAATGTTCACCCAATGGATAAGATCCAACTTGGAATACCGCCAATATAGTGTTGTGTTCAGATGTTCTATATCCAATACCATCTGTGCCACCTCAGGTGTTCCTCAGGGAAGTCATCTCGGACCCCTTTTATTTGTCCTTTCCATAAATGATGCTGAAAGCATTATTTCTTTCTAACTTTCTAACTTGTCTATTTATGCCGACGACATGAAAAATATTAAAATAATTTCTTCTCCTATTGTTTATGCCCTGCTTCAAAAAGACTTAAATTCTTTTCTTACTTGGTGTACTAAAAATTTCCTCGAACTCAATATCACTAAATGTCAACATATGACTTTTTCTCGAAAACGCCTGCCCCTACCTTTTCGTACTTATCTCTTTTGCAATGTTCCGGTTCCCTTAGTTTCCTCCATTCGCGATCTCGGCACTTTATGTGATACAGAGCTCAACTTTCGTTCCCACATAGATAATATTATTGCAAGAGCAAACTCATCCCTTGGTTTTATAAAACGCTGGTCTAAAGAGTTTTCGAACCCTTATGTAACAAAGTCACTCTTCACCACCTATGTAAGACCTATTCTTGAATACGCCAGTCAAGTTTGGTCTCCTTATCAAACTACCCACGCATTTAGAATTGAAGCTGCGCAGCGTAGGTTCCTCCGTTTCGCTTTACGAAACCTCCCATAGTCTGACCCTTATTTCCTACCACCTTACGAACATTGTTTATATATACTTTTCGTACGTTTCACTTCAACCCAATTACTAGAATGTTACGATTAGCCAACAGTGCACAATATCTCCTTGATTTCAACCTCAGTATCTCCTCCCTTAGAAGAATCCTTTACTCTAATTTTCCTTAACTTTTTAGTTTTTAGTTAAAATAAGTTCTTTTGATGTTTAATGTTTAAGTTTTTATGCAAATATTGTTTTTTAATTATTCAGAAGCTTGAATTAAGCAAATAAATAAATAAATATATACAAATTTTTAAATGTTGAGGTGATTTATTTTTATGCTTAATCCATAATAATCATACTATCGATCGCAATCAAAAATCTAAAAATTCATATTGTAAGTTTCGTAGGAAAAAAAAATTTTCGCTGAGTTATAGTTAAAAAAATATTCTGTAAGATAAATTTGAAACTTCATATCTAAAAACCCTCGGCAAGATATTAAAAAAAATTGACCTTTTTTATCAAGATTTCAAAATGGCGCAACACTTGCTACTTGCTACTTTCAGAAAAATATTATCAATATTATAAATCGTTTCCGAGCAATCAAAATTCTGACTAAAAAATTTGGAAATTCTGATATTTTACTCGGTAAGAACACGATAACTTTCACGCCGCAAAATAAAAACATATTCCTGTAGAGCGACATGCATTTTTTACTCTAGTGGTGGGGGATCTGTCTCCACCGTTTAAGCAGGAGGATTATTTTGGATTACGTATACAAATAAAACACTTCAAAATTAAAAAAAAAAATAAGCCCGATAGGGCGTACTAAGACTTACCTTTTGAGCAATGTAATGGTCGTTAATGTTCTAAACGTCGGTTACGTGTTTGTGGGGCCAAGTAGCGGCAGTTTTGCTTATTCAGATGGCCATTGAGGTGGAAGTGGGCCTCATCACTCTAGAAGATGCAATTTACTGTACGGAATCTTTCCATCCTTAGTTCGCAAAAGTTTACTTTGAGTTCTTGCTCCACTTGCATTTTAAAAGGATGGAATTTTAAATTCACTCTCTAAAATGTCATTAACTATTGTTTTCGGGAGGCCTAAAGAGGACGCTCTTTTTCGAATTGAAGCTGTTGGATTCTTGCACAAGCTTCGTTCCACAGCTTCGATATTTTCGATGGTCCTCGACGTTCTGCTGGGCCCTGGATGTTGCACACAAAATAAGATTCTTTTTTAAATTCCATTTTTAAAAATGTTCAAAATGTCTTCGTAGCTGCGGCAGAAACACGAAAGTGTGCACTGGTCAATGACAAACAATGAATTGAAAGACGCAAAAGCGTCTGCGGTCACGATGCAGTCTCGTGCAAACCTGTGTCCCTTATTAGCCGCAAAAATGACGCGATATACGGCCGCGTCACGCAAAAGACGCAAAAGCGTCACCGCTGCAGTACCGCGCGTCAAAATCACGCACAGGACCTTATAAACACATTTCACTTTTTTTATAGAAATAAAATTGCTTTTAATTTTTCCGCCGAAAACTATTTTACCTACTTTTTTCGAACAATCAAAAGTCACAAAAATCGAAGTTCTTTTTATATTTCTCATATATAAGTAATAGCAAGTATGTGCGATCCAGTCTTGCAAATTATTACATATTCTCAACACCAACTGACATTCTACTACCATGTTTCCTGATCGTTTATTTTTACTTTTGGCTAAAACGTCCAAACTTCATTCCTGGCAGTAACAGCTCTCCACCTGCTTAACCACCCGTTTCTAAAACTCACATTTATCTTTTTTTTAATAAACCGGTGTTTCTTATTTTTCTTCTGCTTTTAGAGCCCTCGAGCAGTTTTCGTCCTTGAGCGCAGCTTATGTGTTTCTGTTTAGCCAAATGCGTTTAGCAGCATTCATCTCCAAGTTTTCTAAGTTGTTTTTTGTTCATCTGTTTTGGCTTTCAGGATTTTGTTCTTATAAAGTGAATTTAGGGTTGATTATGTAAATATTCGAAAGCTAAGCTCCAATATTTCACTGCCAGCTGTTTTGGCGCTGAGTGAAACTCAGGTAGAAGAAGCTTCCAATCCGTCCGATCCTCAACTTCTACCAAATTCGATGCTCTGTCCGACTCCATCTCTCTTACCCTCACACTGAAATCGTTATTAAGAGCAATTTCAATGTCCACAATTCCTTTTGGCTTCGTTATTCCTACCCGCATATTGGACGTTGATGGCCAGGCCTAAAACACCCTTGATTGTTCCTTACACCTGACCCTGATAAGTGCACTATTAGTGTATATACACCTCTAGGCACTTCTGATCACTGAATAATATCTGCTATATTCGCATGTCAAACTATTCCAGTTAAAGAAAAAGCTCCTAAGAGAACCGTTTGGCAGTATAGTCCATATGCTGCCTGAATAATGACGTAGATTCCAGTGCAGATATGGTCACAAACCTAATGCTATCGGGAATGAGAACTTTTATCCCAAATAGAATTAAAAGCATCAGACCCAAAGAAAATCCATGGTTCAACCCAATCTGTTATCAGGTTCAAAGAGGCTTGTTTCCGTAGCTATAAAGCTCACCAACTGAAGAGAACCGGGAAAAGTTTAAACAAGCCAGAAAGGCCAATAACTCCATTTGTAAGTTCTCAAGAGAAAAACAATCTTTTTTCTAGGCTGTTGGCCGCTAACTCTACGCTGCAAGAATGTGTCATGGTGCCACCAGTACTCGTACAGGGGCCAAGGTTTGAAAGGAATTCGACATACATAAATCCGCTGGCCCGGATAGTATCCCCACTAATGTTTTGAAGAAGTGTTCTTCCACGCTTGCAAAACCACTGCGTAAGGTTTTCTACCTATCCTATTCCTCTGGGTTCGTTCCGAGCAGATGGAAAAAGGCCTTTGTCCAGCCAATACCCAAAAAAGGCGAATCCTCCTCACCCGCAAACTAATGACCGATCGCACTTACCTCCCTTCTTTCCAAGGAACGAAAGGTTCTTAATGACCGGCAGTATGGTTTTCGTAGCAATAGGTCCACTGGTGATCTTATGGTTTATCTCACCGAACAGTGGAATAAACCTTTGCACCGGAGAAAGCAAGATTATTGCACTCGATATATATAAAACATTTGATAGAGTCTGGCATCAGGTCTTTTATCGAAAATGCGTGCTTTCGGTATCAATGATTCTCTTCTCTGATTCCGTTCAATTCAAGTTGTTTTGGATGGGTTCAAGTCTGATGTCTTCAAAATAAATGCTGGTGTTCCCCAGGGCTCCGTTTTGTATCCGAGTCTCTTTCTCATTCTTATAAATGATCTTTTGTATGAAACTTCTAATCCACTAAACTGTTTCGCTGACGACAGTACACTAAGCTTTTCATATTTTTTTTTTGGACTCATAACCCTGCTCTTCGTATGTGGATCTTCAACAATAATGTATGTTAAGCTCATTAAATTCTGACCTTGACAGCATCATTAAATGGGGATTAACAAATCGTTTCGAAAACCCAATGCTGTCTTATGTCACTAAAGCGAAATATACTCTCATTACCATTATCTATGATGCAAGTGTCATGGAAGCCGATCATCTAGAAATTCTCGGTTTATGCATCACCAACAAACTCTTGTGGAACGATCATATATTATGATGTCGCCAAAAATGCCGCAAGATGTTTGGTCAATTTCATGCAAAAAAAATTTCCCTTTCCGATCTGGCTAATATCTACAAACCGTATATTCGTCCAAGTCTAGAATACAACTCTTATATTTGGGTGGTGCTCCTCGTCTTCCTTGGGTATTCTGGATGGTATCCAAGAAGAGCGTTCAAAATGATTGGAGATGAACACATCATCCAACATCAGCGGAATGTTTCATGTCTCTCCTCTACCGTTATTTCTACGGTCATTGTTCTACGGAAATAGCCAGTTGCATTCCTCCCCTAAAACAGTTTCACCGTAATACTCGCGTTTGCAGGAATGCCCACCAATTTACCCTCGTACAGTACAGAGCTTCGTTCTTCAGCCGTACAACTCGAATGTGGAATTTTTTGTCAAACTCTATTTTTCCTTCTCATAATGACGTCCAAGAAATTTAAAACCAATGTACATCGGTATTTCCTTCTAAACCCACGCGCGAGAACTGGCAGCATGTGCTACTCCAGTGTCCACATTATGCCGATTAAAGGGATCTCCCTTTTATGGGCGTTGTACAGATTGGGGAAACATGGGTTTTCAGTAGGGACTTTTTTACAAGGGATTCTGCTGAGATTTTCTCAAGTTTCTTCAATGAAGTAGTTTGTAGCCGTCGTCGTCCAGCTAGACTCATGGGCATGCGCGCATAAAAAGCTTACGATGGCGAATATAGCATTGATGCGGATTGTCATGAGACATGCATTCAAACATTTCAAACCTCTTGTCTGAGTCTTTCTAAGCCTCCAACAATGAATCCACATACAAATATTTTTTTCTTTTGCCCAGCCTATCCTGTCGAATTTACTGGCAGGCGATTAATGCCTGTCATACGGCAGTCCGAAGCCTTCGCAAAATGTCCGGCTTCACGTTCTCTGTTTAGGAAACTAACATTTCACATACAGATCCGAAAATTCGTTGTCCTTATTTAGTTTGCAGGGTTCGTCCTCAGTGATTCTTCCCTATCCGAGGCCTGTGGTTGCCCTGCACCTAACTGCTCTTCATATAATCGGGGAGTTACTTAAACGGCATGACCCACAACCCAGAGGACGGTGATTCTAACAAGGACAACGATCCAGCTGAATCGCTTCTTATAGGCCTTAGCTCCGAAAACTTCGGGGTAACCCAACCTGACTAGATTGTTGATTTCATCTGATAAATTCTTCCGCTGTCACCTGGAACCCCAATATCTATCTAGTTGTACTAGGGATCCGATGTTCACCACGTCGAAGTATAAGTAGGGGTTGATAGACAGAGGTGGGGTTTGAAAAAACTTAGAAGTGCGGTTGGTTCCATCATCATTCATCATTCATTAGATTAAGATATTTTGAAAACGGATTTAGATTTTAAATAAAAGTTCGACTAACCTTAAGATTTGGGTTAAAAATTAGATTTAAATTAAGTTTTAGACTTAGATTTAAAAAAGAATCCCCTGTCAAGGCCCGTCGGATACAGCCCTGTGAAAACAAAAACATTTTTGATAATGAGCACCACCAACTTGACCGTCAGTATTTGAGTTGCAGAAAAATTAGGTAATCATTTGTATCCTTCTCCGACTATCTGCTTCCCTCTCTGTTATCCTGTCACTCTCGATTCATCTCTATTTTATTTTCACTTATTTTCCAGCAATTTATCCCGTTTTACGTTTGTCACTTTACCCCAAACAGTCCTCTCTGTGTCCTATCCTGTGCCCTCTTCCACACTACCAAACCCTAAAAGCATAAAGAATTTCTAAAGAAATTGCAGTAATAAAATCGAAATGCAAGAGTCCTTGTGTTGGGGTTTTACATTTTGGGCGCATGGCGGCGCGGCGCGCGGTTGGAAAAAGTAATAAATTTTTCAACTTAACAGAAGTAAATGGAAAAGAGTAATGAATCACTTACCTTTGGGAAACATGGACTGTAAGTCGAGGGGTATCTCTGTATAATATGGATTCTTTATAGAGCAGTGTTTATTTTTAATTTTAAATGATAAGACTCGTCGAGGAGTTGGCTTTGGTGGTGGTGGAACTGCTGTATGCTTAGGGTTCTTGTGAATAAGAAAATCAGATTACCCACTTAGTATTGTGAGGGAAGAAATGGCGCCCAACAAAATGGACATACTATGGGACATTAAGACGAAGACTGAAAGGAGCAACACTGTGCGTCATGAGAAAAGTTCCAGTTTAGATTGTAATCGCCATCGTTTCTGGGGGGGAGGGGGAAGGTGTATCTTAATATTTAAGGATTGAGCCAGATGCTTGGCTAGCTGTTGGACTTCCTTTTGGATTTGTTTTGGATTTTAAATGGAAATGTATTTGAAGTGACATAATGGGACTGTTTAATGGGGTGTCCTTTGCTATGAGGAAGGTCGTGTATAGGGCGACATCTTAATGGTTAATTTATTCACCGGTAAGATAAGAATTATATAAGTCGATGGAAATATAATGTTTGAAATTACAGAATGGGTGCAATTTTTATTGTTTATCTTTACCATTTTATGTGCTTCAGATGTATTCATCTTTCCAGTTTACGAGCTGTAGATTTTAAAATTCAATTATTTAAATTACTTTTTTTGTGGAAAGATTTATATACATTAACATTTAATTATGGTGGCACCCATTTTGAAAGGCGGCGTTTAGTAAGTTTATTAACATTTTTCTCACATAAATCTTAGATAGAAGACCCATAAATAAGATTTTAATGCGAATCAAATGGAGTTGGGTTTTATTTCTTTGAATGTATAACTAGGTATACAAGCATTTTGTTAAATTGCGTTTTTATGTCTTGTAAAATCAAATTGAATCAATTTATAAAAACCTCATCTTGATTTGAAATTTTGAATGTTTTCGGTTCAAAGTTCAGCTTTGTAATTGAATTTAGGGTATTGAATAAAAAAATCTAAATATCAATTATGGGACCCTTAAATTTCGTCAAGGGGTACAAAAGAAATCGGACATTTAAATTCCTTAATTTTTTTTATTTAAAAAAATTATAAGTCAAAAATAGTGAAAATTAAAAATATATTTTTGAAAACAGCTATACCCGCGCTTCGCTTGTGTATGTTTAAGAAACTGAAATCGTATCTTCTTCTTTTGTCTATGTACATACCTTACTTTATATATATGTAATACAACACGGTAGTAGTAAACACAATATAAAATATACCTAGAGGACAAAAATTATTTTGGGAATGTTGTAAAAAATTTAAAAAACTTTTGACAAATATTTGAAAAACTGAAATGATTCCAAATTATTTTTGAGTTTCAGCCCTTTTAAAAACGATGTGTTTTTTAACGTAGATTTAAAATTAATACATAGTTTCAACATGCCACTTGTTTTAGAATAACAGTACGCAATTAAATATTGTATAACGTGGATACAAAAAATATTTATAATCTCCTGTCATTCTTGCGTTACCACATTTTTACTAGCGATTATATGTACTACATATAAGTCAAGTTAAGGATTCGTGAATATTAAAGGAATTGAATTAACAATCGAACATGACATTACGACCAAAGAGAAGCATAAAAAAGTTAGTTAGAAAAAATGTCTGTCTGTCAATTTGTCCATCTAAATGTATAAAGATTCGCAGCCTAAATGCCTGGGACGATTACGTTCAAATTTGGTATGTGTGGTTGTTTTGGCATATCTGAGGGGAAATAGAAATTTAATTTTTGGGGCTAAAAATGACGGTACCTGCCATATAATCGTTAAGAAAATGCTTAATTTACTCGAAAGCAGCTGCAACGATTTCAATGAAATTTTTTGTAATATTTTTAGTGGCTATCATTTTATCAAAATGAAATTTACTTGAAAAGCATATTAACGGTACTTTTCATATAATGTTTATTTTTTATTCTAAATTTTGTCGGTAACGGCTAATTGAATTTCTGTACGTGCGACATAGTCGTGCCCATTTGCTTACACCAACTAGGTACGATAATTTCGTTTTCCGAACAGTTGAAGCTGCAAGAACCAAACCCAAACAGTCGAGCACACCAATTGTTGATTGATTGATTGAAATTGAAAGAACCAAATTTGCATGACCAAAAATTACGGGAAAAAATTCTGCAGTGTCCCCAAGGCAGTAAAAATGTTTGGTCATTTGTAAAAAAATATTAAAAACTTCTTAACATCTTCGGTTCCAACGCTCATCGACAATAACAAACCAATTGTTTACTCTTCAGAAAAAGCAAATTCTATCTTCTGGACCGTTCAATACAAGTTGTATTGGACGGATTCAAGTCTAATTCCTACAAAATAAATGCTGGTGTGCCCCAGGGCTCTGTTCTGTCTCCGAGTCTTTTCCTTATTTTATCAATGATCTTCTGTCTGTTACTTCTAATCCACTTAACTGTTTTGCTGACGACTCTACCCTCAGCTTTTCATATTCGTTCGATAATTCACGTCCTTCGCCTTCGGACGTACAATTGCAACGGTACTCGAGTATAACTCCCACCTCTGGGCAGGCGCTTCAAAAAACATCGCTTCACCTGCTTGATAGAATTCAAAATCGAGCGTTGTTTTATGTCTTTCCTTATTTTATCGTTTCTTTTACAAAAAATGTTCACTCGAAGTGGCCAGTTGCATTCCTCCCCTTAAAAGTTTCTCCCGTAATACTCGTCTCGCAAGGAATGCTCATTAGTTCACCCTGGAGCCCAATTTCGGACGTACTGTGAAATATAGGGATTCTTTTTTTAGCCGAACAACACGAATTTGGAATAGTTTACCCGGCGGGATTTTCCCTTGCCATTTTGATCTGCTAACATTCAAAACCAATATTAATCGGTACCTCCTATCTCTCCCCTCCCTATCTTCGTAATGCCCGCGCAGTGTGTTCTACATTAAAAGGGAAACAAATAGTACAAAGTACACATGTCAGATGTGAAACTTCTTTGGCAATCTAATTTTTAAATCTCGTTGTGACGTAGAAGGTTCGTGGTTTGAAAACCTTTTTCGGATGTACGTTTGTCCTAATCTCGTAGCCAGATATTAACTAAGTAATACGCCAAGTAAAATATTTTTACTTGTGCTTCCAAGCTGCATTTAGGTGCACTATTTACAACTTAGACCTACGCAAACGGACAAACAAATTCCCCTATGGAATCCTGCTTCATAGCAGCCTCAAGTTGTCGAAGGCATCATGTAGAATATCTATCATGATGTGCGGATCTGTCGCCTGGAGTTCTGTTAGGATTGTCTGAAAATACAATAAGTCGGCCCGGAATGGTTTTCTTGCGATAGCAAATAAATCGCTTTTGGAAGAGGGTGGAAAAGACGATGATGTAAATGAAAATAAGAAGGAACAAGAGAAGGAAGAAGAACAACAAAAAGAAGGAGTAGAATAGAAATAACAAGAAGAAGGAACATTTTGTTTGGGTTTGATACCTAAAGTGTCGTGCACTGTTCGTACAGCTATAGATTATTTTGTTCTATTATCCTACCACATAGTGATAGCGTTTATTGAAGTTGGATAGAAGATAAAAGGAAGTTCCGATGTAATTTTGGTTTTGGAAGTCTGTAAATCGTAATGGAAGGTATAAACTAAGCAGAGTAAATCAGTCCACATTCATGCAGTGATTCGAAACAATGAGTCTCAATAATTGGGGAAAACTTTTAAGGCTCAGAATGCATCTGGCTATTTTACTCGTGTATTATTTAAATAAATAACAAGACTGAATCGCACGTACTAGCTCATATGTGCGGTCACATTGTAGAATAAAATTTAGAAAATAAAAATTAACAAGAACGTTTTAATTCGACTTTTGTGACTTTTGATTGTTGGAATAAAGTACGTTTAATTGTGTTGAGTGAAATAATTTATTTCTTTAAGAAATGTAAAAAGTGTGAACTTTTTTTTCAAAATTTAAGGAATGGTTTTTAAATAAAACGGTTTATTTTTTAAGAACTTTTTTTTAAACAAATAAAAAAATAATAATTTAAGAATACAAACTTAAGCACAAAATTAACATAAATTTAAAAACAAAATTTAGAAAAATAATTCAACAACCCGTTTTCAAAATATTGATTTTTCAAAAAAAATTTTTTTAAATATTAAAAATTCAAAAAAAAAAGTTTTCGAAAAAAGTCAATGCGAAATTACTAAGGCTATCTACATCTTCTTGAATATCAATTTTGATAGTAATTGGATTACCAGTTTTCGAAAAGTCTAAGAAATAGCAACCGGTCCTTTGAGAGGTACCGCTTGTCATAATCTGCCATTTCAGTTCCTGTAGGAACTGTAGGTACTACTGCAATCAAAACAATTTGGTGGATTAAAAAAATTTATAAGAGATCGTTGATAAATATGAGGAAGAAATTCGAAGACAAAATGGACCCTTGAGGCACCCCAGGATTTTTAAATAATGACTATCAGACTGAAAACCGTTAAAAAACGTTTTGAAAGGTATTTTTGTATCCATCGAATAAGTGTTTACGCATTTTGATTAGAGAGCTTGATGCCAAATTCCATTAAAGGTTTTTTACATATCAAATACAATAATCTGACGATATTATGATTGATTCCACTGTTCGGTAAAATATACCACCATATCGCCAGTGGATCTATTGCTACGAAGACGGTATTTCAAGTCATTAGGGTGTTTCCGTTTTTTTCAAAATATTTCTTAATATGATAGTTTATCAGGTTCTTTAGGTAGAGAAGAGATGATGGTCAATAACTCTGTAATTTGAAGGGGGTGAAGACAAATGCTGTTTTCCATCCACTCTAATAGATACATAAAATGCCACTAAGCTGAAAGGAAGGTACTAGATAGTAGCTGTCCGTCTAGCATTTACAAAGTTAGTAACAATATGACCAACAAAGCTGTTACTGCTACGTAGAAAGAAGACGCCCTGAGATCCCAGTTCTGAGTGGAATAGTACAACATGTTCCAATACTATCACGGAAGAAGGGCTGTTGCAAAAATGCCTTAATCAAGGAATATAAGGACATTTGTATTTAGTTGGCCTTAGAAAAAGAATTATCCAAAACCAGGAAGACTGCATAAGGTAAAATTAAATGACAAACACCGTAAAGTAGAGAGCTTTGGTCCCATTCGAAATCATAACAATTGTCAGTTAACCAACAAAAAGAATTCATAAATATTTGTTTTTGGTGATATAATTCACCTTTATTTTCAGTTGAAGATCCCCATCTTTTTTTTTTTTGAAGAAGTCTTACTGAATACGTAAAACAAGTCTTAAAACAGAAACCTTCAGATTAGAACGTTAACTGAAACGCATATAAACTCTGAATAAAAGAGTTTATTAGGTAAAAACCTAATTTTCTTATGAACTTTGACCTCTTGTGTTGTCTTACACAATATTCTTCATAAGAATCCTTGCAAAATTGTATGTTGTACATATAAAACAATTTACTAAAGGAATAATTAGCTAAATTGAAATTTCTACGTTAAATTTAAATTTATGAAGATCGATTCTTGAACTCATGTCTATTAACAGAAAATCAACGTTCTTAAAAGTTATTAACGGCAAATAAGAACTCTTCAATTGCTCCTCAAATCACACCCTCCTTATTTATCTTGGATTCCTATTTCCTTCATTACTTTCAAGCTTATGATTTCGTATACCGGCACATCTCCAGGCTATAAAATTATGTGAATCGGAGCAGCTCCTACATTAATCATCGTTTGGCAACACTTCACCTTGTAACACACTGGCCATAAAGTCATCCACTTAACAAATAAAATACACATCCTAGGCCTAGAGATACAGATACATGTTAGGGTGATGCAGAGGGGGATGGAGAGAATTTAATAGAATTCGAGATTTATTCAACAAATAAAACGCATCAAGTCAATTAAGAATTTTTATGAAGAGATAAACGAGACGCTTCTCAAATTCAATTCCCACCAACCCTCTACTCCGTTTCCCAAAGAATCCTTCAAGGCATGGTGGGAAAGTCTGATGAGCAAATAAACGCTGGTAAAATACCACTTGTACGTAGCTAGAGGTATTTATATTTGCCTCCTTAAGCCGCCACCATCGCATCATGTATAAAGTCCTCATCCTCGTAGTCATCTTCTTCGTCGTCGTCGTCAATGTAGCTGCACTAAGATTTTGATTTTTCGAATTGTGGCCTGCCTTCGATTGATTCCAATTGAATTGGAATGATAGACACAAAAGTGGATGATGGTGATGGGATGAGAGGAGGCAGCAGTGGTGCTTCTGCACCAATATCAGATAAAGTGAATTGTAGATATTTTGGGCAAAATTGTGAGGAAGAGAAGACAGAAGAAGATGCTCCATCACTTAGGGTTGGTGTAATGTTTATCGAAGGGAAAGAATCCATCAGAGAAGAGCAATCAATTCTATTTGCACAGAAATCTGTGCGATGATGAAGAAAAGTAAAATATATTATTTGTGCCCCACCACTGCGTTCTTAGCCAAACAAAATGACTGCTGTGTATGTTCTCTGAGGGTCTTTTAGTTCTTGGCTGTTGTGGCACTACTATCTGATGCCTCCTTTCGTAGATACTCGCACTTCCAATCAATTCTGACATTCTGGTTGGTAATGATTAAGCCATACTTTAACCAAACAAATATACACACACACTGAAGAACTAAATGTTGCAGAAGTTTCTATTTGTAAAATTGAAACGATTCTTATATATAAAATATATATATACGTTGTGGGGAAGATATAAGTCTTTATTATGATGAAGTTTACCATTACCTTAAATCCTTAAAATTTTACATTTCTTTTACATTTGTCTTCTGATAAGTTTCTCTAGAACTATTTGGCTAAGTGCCGCTCTACAAGATTCAATATTCTTTCATGCGAGACAACTCTCTGATATCTTCATATTAACCATGCTGATCATATTTTATTAAAAACAATGGTCCATGCCACGATCCTTGTGGGACTCCATTTTTTTATTATTATATGAATGATTTGTTTTGCTACCAATCTGTTTTAATTTAACTCATATTGAATCTGCATCATCCGTTTTATTATTATTCTCCTTCAGCAAAAATTCAAAGGCTGTTCTTATAAAGAGCAATGAGCTTGATTGGAGCCAACCAACTTTGATACTCTCTGGTGACAGTTAAGCTATGTTTTGCAAACTTTTTTACCTGTCTCCTAATATCATCCACCCAAAGATTCCCGGAGTCCGCGCTAGCTTTAGGGCAAACCATTATCTGCTATTGTATATCGAGTCGCTTCCTCTCGGCGATTCCTCACCATATTTTACAACTCTGATTCTAATACTCTGGATTGCATCTATGATTTATTTACCAGAAACAAACCCACAGAGATCATGAAAGCTTTTTTATTTTATTTTTAAGTAAACAGTCATGCAATATCCGTCTAACGAAATTCATTTGTGACAACGGCCTTTGCCTAGTACTCTCATTGATGTCATTTTGCCTCTGGCCATCTCCTTGGTTGATTCGTAACTAACTATAAATAGTGGGGACGAGAACATTTAGCGGTATTTAATACACTTTTGTTATTTTTACTTGCGATTATAGGGACTGTAAGGCAAGTTTAGGATTCGTAAATATTAAAAAAATTGAGATAACAATCAAACATGACATTAGGATCATAGAAAAGTCCAAAAAAGTGATCGAGAAAAAATGCCTGTCTGTCTGTCTGTCTGTCTGTCAATAAGTATAACGAGCTGCAGCCTAAACGGCTTAAGCGATTGTCTTCAAACCTGGTGTGTGTGATTCTTTTGGCATTCCCCAGATGGAAATTGAAATTTTATTTTTAGCCCTAAAAATAACGGTACCTGCCACATGACCGTTTAGGAAAATCTTATTTTTCTCGAAAACGGCTCCAACGATTTTAATCAAATTTTTTGAGAATTTTTTTGTTGGTATTGGCTATCATTTGAATAGTACCACATATACGGGAAAAGTCTATTAACGGGACCTTTCATCTAACGTTTTTTTTTAATTTTTGGCTTTCTCGGTTACGGCTTTTTAGATTTCTGTCAAATTGTATATTTAAGAAGATTTAGGTAGCCGAATTAATTCTGCATATCAACATTTTGAATAACTTTTTTTAATTTTTGATTTTTTTTTCAAAAATCAATATTTTGAAAACTTATCAAAAAAATTATTTTAAATTTTATAATCACATGTATTTTCAAAAATTCTAGAAAACTGCATACCAAAATTTAAAAAAATAATATTTTTTCAAAAAACTAAAAATAAAAAACAGGATTTTATCAAAACCGGTCCTACAATTTTCGAAATAAATTTTTCATTAATTCCTTGTTATTTAAGACGTGTGATGGCATACTTCATTTTAAATAAAAACCGATAAGTAATGTGGTTTTTAATACTTTTTATAATTTCAAAATGTGTTATTTTTAACGCAAATGTTACTTGTTTCTGCAAAAGATCTTGCTTTCCAATGTAATTAGGCACATAAGAGCAAGTACGTGCGACCCAGTCGTGCCCATTTGTTCTTATTCTATATACACACCAATTGGCGATTTCAGCGGCATTCATTGCGACTTGATCCGCAATTAAAAAATTATGTTTCATAATATTACTAATAGGCAGTGTACAAGGCATCAGCTCGAACAAAGAAAGATGACTATAGAGAACCATTTCTTGTCTGGCCCAATCGATCTTCGAATATTACAATATATAGTTTGCATTGTAGCCGATTGGGTGGGGATGGGTACGGATGTTCATCCGTATGTATAACGAGCTGCAGCCTAAACCGCTTAAGCAATTACCTTCAAATTTGCTTTGTGTGATTCTATTAGCATTCCTGAGAGGCGAATTTGAAATTTATTTTTAGGGCTAAAAATAACGGTACCTGCCATAAAACCGTCATGGAAAAGCTTATTTTTCTCAAAGACGGCTCCAACGAATTTGGTGAAATTTTTTGAGAATTTTTTTTTGTAAGTATGGGCTATCATTTTATAAAAACCAAATTTACCCGAAAAGTCTAACGCGTTAACTTTTTATAACGGTTTTTTTAATTCTCGACTAATGACTAAATAGATTTTATAAAAATTTATATTTGAATAGACCTAGGCAGCCAAATTATTTCTGCTTACCAAAATTTTGATTTTTTTTATATTTATATGAAATTAATTTTTTAATTTTTTTATTTTTTGAAAAAACAATATTTTTAAAACTAATCAAAAACCATTATTATTTAAAATGTTATAATCATATGTATATTGATAAACTCTAGAAAATCATATCACATAACAAAATCTAAAAAAAAACTGTTCTCAAAAATCTAAAAATAAAAAACATGATTTTATCAAAATCCGTCGTACAATTTTCAAAATAGTTTTTTCATAAATTCTTTGTTATTTAAGACGTATGATGGCGTACTTAATTTTCTTACTAAAAAACGGTTAAGTGTTGGGGTTTTGACATTTGACAATGTTACTTGTTTCTTTCAAAGATCTAGCGATACAATATGATTAGGCACATAAGAGCAAGTACGTGCGACGTGGCAATCGTGCCCATTCTTTTTAACTGCAATAGTTGGACATTTGTGGCTTGACGGCTAGATTCACTTCGGACTCTACCGCCATCTAAGGTAAAGCAAGGTAAATAAATAAATAAATAAATTTATTGGCGCGACAGCTCCTCAAGGAGCCAAGGCCTAATAACATATACTCTCAACAATTCCTGTGGGTGTGTTGTTAATCTGCAAGAATGGAAGGAACCTACAGTTTTCCGCCGAAACCGAAAGGTTACATGAGATGCACTTTTTCAAGGCAAATTTTACTCTTGGAGGTTTTGTCAATTCCTCGCAAGAGGCAGTACCCCCGAAAAGAAGGTGGCTATGAGCGGGATTCGAACCCAGGCTCATTCGCTTAGCAGTCCGACACACTAACCAATAAGCCACGGGTAAGGTTATAAAAAATAAAAAATATTTGTGAATATCATTTCAGATATAATTTAAAGTTTTTTCCCATTCGTATTGAGTGGTTGTTTTGTTGCCTGGTGATTCAAAAATAATCTCAATAGAACTCAAAAACCCAAGAGACTCCATATTATATTCCTTGAAAGTATTTTCTTGATATTGAAAGAAAATCTTTCTCTACAAATTCAAGTAAATATTATATCTATTCCTTCCTTCTTTCAAGGACATTCTGCAAGGCTTAAAAATTACTATGATTTAATATTACTCGCCAGAAATCTTCAGAGTAATAGTGAGCCTACATCATAGGCAGAATATCCGTATCCACATCAAAAAAGAATACGAATGACAGCCTTACGAGGCTGAATGAAGGTTACAAAAAATAATCTGTTTACTTAAACCCAAAAAAAAAAACAGAAATTATTCTGAAGGGCATACTGTAGCTCCAAACAAATGTATAGCTTCTTCCGTGCAATGAACATGTATGACTAGATACTAATTCAACCTCCATTCAAAGGCTCCACTCGTCACTCCACAAAGGCGAGCGCTGCACTATAAAAGCAGCAAGTTCAAAATATAATTAAGGACATTTTATTAAAACATTTTAAAAGCCAAACGAAAATTGTGAATGTCATCTTCTTGTTCTATTTTCCATGCCTACATACACACACTCACACACAAATACATCCACGGGTGAACGTTCAAGCATGTCCGTGAACTTTTCAAATGCAAAACTAGATTAAAGGATTCCTCTACATCCAATTTAACCCTCGCCTCTGTTCGGATCACAGCAGGTCCTACTCTCTTTCTCTTTGTGTCACTTACCTTGTTTTTTCTGCCTGGCCCGCCAGGACAGCCATCATGGCTATAATTTTTATACCAACCTCTATATAGTATAAATTTTGTATCCGCCAAGGATTAAGTGTTTTTTTTTTTTTTTTTTTTTTATTCTGCTCCTCTTTCATACAAAATTTGTATTCAAAAAGTGAAACATTTTTTGGGTCCGTTGCGGATTAGTGGCATAGTGATGGGGCTGTTAGGGCTGTTAGCTGTTAGCTGTGCAGCACGTTGAAATATTTGTGCGCTTTGCCTTTCACCTCTTCGTGTTATGTTTTAAGTTTTATCTGTTCTACAGAGAGGAATGCCAATGGGGACCAAGGTTTAGGCGAGATCCTTGTACATTCATGGCGGCTTTATGAGTTGAGTGAAATATAAAAGGGGCACCCATTTAATGTTCATGCAGAAAATGGCGGCAATGCGATGAGGTGACGGTGATATAGACATAAATAGTTTGTCTCAAGTGCCGTGCTAATTATGAGAAGAACAACAAAAAAGGTTATTGCGAGATTAATTTTATATTTTGTTATTGTTCTTAATTTGCTTGTTTTTTTATTGTAATTTTTTGTTCATTTAATTGCTAACACTTTTTTGACGTGACATTGGATAATATTTTGAAGTATTGAGATGACCTAACCATCGTCGAGTCGTGTGGTCAATATCCTTTGTTTTCTTCAAATCAGTCACCCTGAAGTGAAATCTATAAACTATAACTATCAGTTATAAGAATTAGCCAGTTCACGTTTCGATGTATCTAACAGTTCAAGGAATTCTATTTGGACCGATAATACAGGGATTTATTTTCGATTTGCCCGCGCTATCAGTGACATCTTTATGTCATGTCTGGAGATATTGGAAAGATGTACTGTCAGATCCAGATTTTTAAAATGTATTTAAGGTTTAAAAATTATTTCTGATATGGCGATTTATTAACGCCATACGGTATGTCCAATTTTGCACCACTTTTTCGAGGATACCCGATCTGAGTTCGTCAAGAGTTTGTGGAATGTTGGCTTTTAAATGATTAAATGTGTCAAAACACACGAACGAGGTGCCAATTTACAGGTTCATTTCTTGAGATGATTCGGCCACCAAAAACCATGTTATGCCGTCTTGTTGGAACCATTTCTCCTCCAAATAATTTCCGATGACATGAGGAATACAAAAATCGCCAAACATTTGCCTGTAGCGTTCGCCATTCATGGTAATGTTAATGTTGGCACCAGTTTCGGATTTAAAGACAAATGGGCCGATGACGCATTTAGGCATGAGGTTTGTGCTCAATCCGAAAACGATAATTTTGCTTGTTTACTTATCTGTTAAGCCAGAAATGAGACTCGACGCTGAATATCGATTTGACGATAAAATTTGGGTTCAACTTCCAGTTTATTCTCAGGCCATTCACTGAACATTCGAAGCAATTGATGGTTCGTTGGCTTTAATTCTAGCATAAATTGATTCTAATATTAATGTAGGCCAAGATTTTTTGGTAAAAAGTACATAAGTGGCCTTGTTTCCTAAGAAATCGAATGGTAAGTGCGGAAAAAAAATTCCTACCAAAAATCGTCTTCGTTCGTTAGGCCTTGTTGTATTGATGGAAAAGACCATATTGGGAAAGACCAAAAAGTCAGTTTTGGCACCGTGAGGACGAAGTTTAGAGAATGTTTTTAGGCCAGCAGTCAAACTGCCCCCTCGTCTGAAACAATCTGAGCTTGCAGCAGGAGTTGGATGTTTCAGAACCACTCGCACAAACTTGCCTATCATCACTCAGTTCATCACTCATCAATCTTTAAAGGATATACTGGCTGATTATACATAATATGGTATATGTATGTTATGTTAAAAAAAAAGTGACGAGACTAAGGCCTCTTGTTAACAAAAACGGCCGACGAATTGTTTTTTGCAACGGGCCGCAATAATAATTTTTTTCTTTCTGGTTAAAATACTCACTCACTTCTTATTTAAAACTAATTACATTTTAAACATTTTTTACTTATCAACACACTCTCGTTTCTAACAGGCATGTTACAAGTTGAAAAAAACGGTAGTCAGCAAGATCATCCGTTTTGCTCCGGCTCATTGGCCGTTGAAAAAACGGTGGTTAACAAAGGCTCCAACCCTAACTCTACCGACAGCGCTATTAAAAACACGAACATAACGGATAACGTGAGAAGAGAAAAAGGAAATCATTTGTTTAAGAACTCAGTGCTTAGTCTTCAAACTCATCTAGTACAGATCGGTTGCTCGCTAGAGATTAAAAGTAAATAAATTCTACTTGTATAGTGGTGGACAAAAATTTAGCATTATTTTTGAGTTGTTTTCATATTAAATTTGATATGTTTATTTTATTTACATGAAATATACATAGACGTTTGTTTTCATAAAACAAATTAATATCTTATGTAATACCTGTTAGAGAAATTAAAAAAAAAATGCAAAATTAGTTTTTGGCTTGGACACAAAATTAGCACATTTATACGTTTTGGATAAAAAAGATTGTTTTATGCTACTTACTATTATCAAAACTTCAAATTATTTCAATACTTTGTGGGAAATCCTTTATAATTTATGACAGTAGAGATTTTTTTCAGTCAAATTTCCACTAAAGCCTCACATCGCCGCTTTGGAATTGCATACTTGTTGCACCTCTAAGCAAATCTTCACTAGCTTTGGAGTATGCTTAGGGTCATTGTCGTGCATGAAACGCCATGAAACTGGCAAATTCTCTTCGGCAAATGGAATCATATGGTCCACAAGAATACCTTTATACAAATGTTTTCCCATTTTGGTATACATTTTTACCGTGCCAAGAAAAAGCTGCCCAGACCATTATATTCCCACCACCGTGTTTGACAGTTTTAATGGTGTACTTGGCATCATGTTGCATGCTTTTCAAACGCCGTACATATTTTTTGTCAATAGATCCAAATTGGCAAAACTTGGATTCATCGCTCCAAAAAAACACGTTTTCCCAAAAACTCAGCGGTTCCAATCTAAGTACTTATACCAAACTCCTTATCTACAAGCAATTGCTAAAACCTGTGTGGACTTACGGAATACGGGGTTGTGCAAAGTCCTCAGAGCAATTGTTGGTGCTCCATGGTACATATGAAACAGCGATTTACACAGAGAACTGTGTATGGAAACTGTCAACGGCGAAATTAAAAAAATCTGCCACCAAGTTTAAAACACGTTTACAAGGTCATTGTAATAGAGCCATACAGCGGGCCTTTGAAGAGACAAATCTTGTTCGGCGACTTCGGTGAACGAGACCGTTCGACCTAGCGTAGGAAGACATATGACCGTGTGATTAAGCGGTATTGCAGGTCCCCTCGATTTAGAGCTCCCCGCTGAATTTCATTCAGGTGAGGTTTTCTTCGAAACGAAAACGAATTAAGTATTTAAAGCAAAGATATTTTTTCGCAGGTATTGTTGTCAATGAATACATGCATATTTATATGTATATTATACAGACCTTCACCTTTTACATTTTGGATTTTAGAGGTATGTATATACATATGTGATCTCAACCAAATCTTTTAAAACTCCACAAATATTACTTCGATTTGAAATTTATTGTTATTAAATTAATTTTGTCTGTTTTAATATTGAAACTTGCGTTAAATACGTCTTTTAAACACATTTTTATTTTCCTCATTTTACATTCTAAATTTTGAAAACTACTACATAAAAACTTTTTTTTTTGCAAAACTAAATATAGTGTGTCCATTTATTACCAATAAAATATAACCCCTAATCAAAAGTCACATTTGACAAACCAGCTTGGCTGAACACCAATTAATAAAAATGTTTTAACATTAGACATTTGCCATTTTTCTAATGCTACCGCGAGAAGCCTTCAATCTGCGCCACAATATTCAACTTCCTACATTTTGTCTTTCCAAGAACAAAAAAAAAATATACATGCCTTCTACTCTCTAAGTGATTTCCCAACAAAACCATTTCAAGGTGACCAAATAAATTACCAATAAAATGCAAACAAATGACTCTATTAAGTTCCAAGCCCCTAAAATATAACGCGCGAACGGAACGTGGCCAATTCGCGGGCCCAAAAACCAAATCAAGCAATTTACTTCCGACATTGTCAAATCGACCACATTACCAACACAGCTAGCGCCACTCCGCAGGCAAAAGCCAATGTCAGCTCTACCATCAGCTGACCTTATGAACAAAATTCTTTGTGTAGTTTCCAATGAAACACGTGTATAATAAAATAACACAAATACAAAAACAACAACTCAAATAAGAATACAACAAAACAAGGAAAGCCTTTTTGACTAAAACAAAATTCCACCTCAATTCAAGTAAATTAGCCCGGCAGAGGCCGCTTTTGAATTAATTGGAATTTTTTGAAAATATAACCTGTAATCCTGGATCAATAATTGCTATTTCTTGAAGTCCTTAGAGAGTAAATTGGGAAAAAAGGACTCTTAAAGAAAATTGAGAAAATTGTCGGGTGTCAGATTGAGGTGGGTAGTCAATTTGTTTTTTTTTTTTTGTTGCTTCGCCTTCTTCTTTCTTATTCCTCTCCAATGACTCGACCCACTTCTCGACCAGGTCGAAAGGACAATGGATATCCTTAGCTTCGATACAACAAACACTTCCAAGCAATCAATATTCTTATAGCTAGGTAAAAAATGGTTTCCATGGGACTTGGGAGGATTTTATCAAACTTCCATTTAATATTATATACAAACACGACCCATCTGATTATTCCTTCTGTGTTCATATTTTTTTTTAACAGCATAGCCTCCCCCTGCCTTACCTTTTAAGGATTATTTTTCAAAACAATCAATCAGTTTAGTTAATAATTTCTTGAAAGGCCCTATGATTTCTTGTTATTCCAGATCTTCCTAAGAGGTTCTGGTGTTGCAGCAACACGGGACTCCTTTGTTGTATCAGAAAGCCTATTCGCGATAAAATAATTGCTTCAGTGTAGATGGTAATCCTGGTGAGGTGTCTCTTGGGGTGACACAGCTACTATTTCTTTACCTTTAGTGATGATTTTGTTGATGGTGATGTTGGCAAAGAAACTTCCGTCTGAACAGCGTCATTAATGAGAGAGAGGGATATGATAAGGTGGGAAATAACATGGAAGATAGGGAGAAATCCTTTCACTCCTGGAGGACACAAGTAGCAAAGCAAAGATATTCCCCAAACAAGCCTCCAGCCAGTTTATATACCTTAAGTCGAGGTGAATTTCACAACAAAAATACCGTAGTGTACACCAGAGTATTTTGACTGTGGGGAAAGTTGCTAAACAAACGGATGAACTGTTTTCTGTTTAGTGTGGAGAATACATAAACAACACATGAACAGTCGATAAAAAAATAAATAAATAAAATAAAAATAACAAAGTCCAAATCTCGACAGTAATTCGATTTCAATGTACACCATTCCAATTGGCTCCGCTATTCTGGTCAGACAACACCCGAAGGAAGGTATGTCGAGCTCTTTGCCGGGTTACATCACCTTACCCAACTGATCGATGTGCCAAAGCGTATACCGCATGTTGCTGGGCAAGCCGCCCATACTCTTGACATGTTTCTTACTTCTCACCCTGATAAATATACCATTAGTGTAACTTCTCCATTTGGCACTTCAGACCATTGTGTCATTTCAGCTAATTTCTCATCCTCCACCCATCCAGTTAAAGAAAAACTTCCCACCACGACCGTCTGGAAATACGAGAAAGCCAACTTGGACGGCCTGAATATTTTTTTCCGAAACTTTAACTGGTGTCTATGCTTCCTCGATAGTGACGTTGATGCCAGTGCTGAAATGATCACAAATGTGATTCTTCTAGGTATGCGTGCTTTTATTCCTAACAGAGTAAAAAGCATCAAGCCTAAAGAAAAGTCCTGGTTTAATTCTGAGTGTAAAGAAGCAATCAGGCTCAAAGAAGTATGTTTCCGATCCTACAAGGCCAACCCTACAGAGGAAAATCGGAAAAAGCACAAACAAGCAAGAAACTCATGCAACTCCGTTATTGAAAGAACCAAATTTTTGCATGACCAAAAATTACGGCAAAAAATTCTGCAGTAAACATTTTTGGTCATTTGTAAAACATATAAAAAACTCCTCGACATCTTCGGTTCCAACGCTCATCGACAATAACAAACTTGCTTGCCGCCCTTTTCGCTGCCAGCTCCACGCTGCCTAACAGCAACTTTGCCCCTCCTGTACTTGAGAATTTAAATTTTTCCATAGGACAGTTTTTTTCCGCACTCGTACAGTAGCAAGACTTCTCAAAGATCTCGATATACACAAATCCGCTGGACCGGATGGTATACCCCCGATTCATCTGAAGAGGTGTTCTTCCACACTGGCAAACCCACTGCGTAAAATTTTCCATCGCTCCTACTCTTCTGGAATCTTTCCTAGAAGATGGAAAACAGCATTTGTCCAACCTGTCCCCCTCCTCATATAGCACTAACATCCCTTCTTTCTAAGGTCTTGGAAATGCTGATTAACCGTCAGCTTAAGGAATATCTCGAAGATCGAAAGCTTCTCCATGACCGTCAGTATGGCTTCCGCAGCAACCGTTCCACTGGTGATCTGATGGCATATCTCATCGAACAGTGGAACCAATCTCTATATCGTTTTGGGGAAAGCAAAATTATTGCACTCGATATTTCTAAGGCATTTGATAGAGTTTGGCATCAAGCCCTTTTATCGAAAATGTGTGCATTTGGACTCGATGAATATCTTCTTCGTTGAATTAGTAACTACCTATCGAACCGCTCAATTCAAGTTTTATTGGACGGTTTCAAATCTGATATTCACAAAATAAATACTGGTGTACCCCAGGGCTCTGTTTTGTCTCCGACTCTTTTCCTTATATTTATCAATGACTTATTATCGGAAACAACTAATCCAATCAATTGTTTTGCTGACGACAGTACTCTCAGCTTTTCATATTCGTTTCCAGATTCACATACATGTTCTGCGGATGTTGAACAGCAACGGCAGCGTATGATAAGTTCATAAGCATTGTACAATGGGGAATAAGAAATCGCGTAGAATTTAATGCTTCTAAAACTCAATGTTGTCTTTTGTCGTTAAAGCAAAACATACCTCCAATGCCACTATCCATGAGCGGCACTTGCACTTGGTATGTGCATTACAGACCACCTTCTGTGGAATGACCACATATTTGACATCGCAAAGAATGCTGCGAGGTGTTTAGGTTTCCTTCGAAGACGCAAGAAGTTCTTCACCCCGTCTGATCTGGCTACAGTATATAAAGCATATAATTCGACCGAAACTCGAGTATAATTCCCATATTTGGGCAGGTGCTCCTATAACCCACTTGAGTTTTCTAGATAGAATTCAAAAAAGAGCTTCGAAATTGATAGGCAATCGAACAATAACAGAAACATTTACATCTCTTGAGCACCGCCGTAATGTTTCGTGCCGTTCGTTATTTTATCGTTATTTTTACAAACAATGCTCTAGCGAAAAAGCCAGCTGCATTCCTCCCCTGAAACGGTTCAACCGTAATACTCGAACTGCTGTTTACCCTTGAGCCTAACTTCGGACGTACTGTTAAGAATAGAGATCCTTTCTTTAGTCGCACCACACGAATGTGGAATGCTTTGCCAGGCTCTGTTTTTCCCTCCCATTTTGATATGCAGAACTTTAAAACTAATGTGCATCGGTATCTCCTCTTTTATCCCTCCTCATTTCCCTAATGCTCGTGCGGTGTTTAAACATTTTAAGGGTACACACAAACCCCTTTCCCGCGTGTAAATTATAAAAAAAAAAACTGTCATTACGTGTTCTCACATTTTGTGTTCAATATAGTATAACTCTTTTGTTCTAACATTTATGTATTAAGTTTACATTTTTAAATAAAATTACTTTAAAAAGACGTCAGGCGACCATATGAAATTCTCCTCCTTTACACAGCTTAAGGGATTCCATTGTTTCGTTTGTTTCAACACGCCGTTGGTTACTTCTACTAGATTAACTGGAGGCTAGTAGCCTGTAGCAGGGTAAGGTGCAAGATTCGTTGAAAGAAAGGAATTATAAATTTATATTGCCTCTAAGACGGAGAATTTATGCGCCAAAGTGATGCCGTCCGGTTGGCATAATCATCTCGTCCTGCACCCACCAGCCACAATTCCCAGTAGGGTCCATTATTGGGTGAGTTCACTTGGAATATTTTCATAGTCCTAAAGGTGTCATTTAGACGTTTGTATATTCCACGGCTTCGCTTTTATTTTCTTTATTGCTTTTTGCGCATAGAGTGTCATAGTGAGAGAGCGTTTGAAGTACATCCTCTTGGGACCAGCATGGAATATTTGGATTTCCTAGGTTCAAACACTTCTTAAGTCTTTGCACACAAACACCCACACACACACAGTGGCAATATTTTCGGTAGCTTAAATGTATTATATTATAATAAATTCAAAGTGGCGGAAGCCTTTTTTTAGCATATATATATATATATTTCTGTGAGTGTCCATTTTTTTTTGTTCACTCATTTGCTTTGGCATTTGGCACTTGAATAGATTTTGGTGGCTGAATATTTATTTTCTTGGGCCACGCCAACAGGGAGAACGACGATTTAGAAGGACGTCTAAAATATTTTTGGTGGAAAATTGAAATGGAGGAAAAGATTTTGGACGGAAGGAATATATTTTTTTTTTATTTCTTAAGACGTTTTCCGGTTGGAATATTAATGGGCAAGGAGGTTTTTCTGGTAGTTGTCGGTTTGAAAAATAGGTTTGATAAATTTAAGGACCTTCTAGAAGCTATAGTCTGAAGGAGTTTAGGGGTGTGAAAGTTTCAGTGCTGGATGCTTTGGTGTTGTTTATAAAGCCAACAAATACTAAAGGTATACTCATAAGCGTTGACTTTCTGAACAAAAATTGAATTAAGTAAGCCTTAACGCTATAAAAGTTGTGATCAACGCAACACGTTAAGATGTAGAGCGAAAGGATGTGTTGACCTAATTTATGATTTACAGGTTTACAAAAAAATGCTTTTTTAACGTCTTATAAATCGACGACACCGGCTGCACACACGAAAAAGCATAACTCATGCTCACGTTCTGCGAAAAAGCCTAACACAATATGTGGTTTGTGTATTGAATAATTTTTGTAACAACTGAAAATTGGTTTGATAAATGTACACGTGCTTTTTACGTATTCCAACAGATGGCATTGTATTTTGTATTTAATGCAACAACCTTTTTGTAAAACAAGCATTATATTATTGTTAGGTGGAGTCTTTGTATATTCACTTTTGAAGTTATTTGTGGTGGTTGAAATGAAAGGGAAGGGAATGGGCGTGTGGGTATTTTACTGATTTTTTTCCTTAAAAAATAAGTAAATAAATTTATTGGCGCGACAGCTCCTTAAGGAGCCAAGCCCTAGTGACTTATACTCTCAACAATTCCTGTGTGTATGTTGTTAATCTGCAAGAATGGAAGGGACCTACAGTTTACCGCCAAGTTCGAACGGCTAGATGAGATGCACTTTTTCGAGACAAATTTTTTCTATTGGAGGTTTTGTCAGTTCCTCGCAAGAGGCAGTACCCCGGGAAAGAGGATGGCTGTGAGCTGGATTTCAACCCAGGCTCATTCGCTTAGCAGTCCGACACACTAACCTTATTGTCATGTAATTACTAAACGTGTAATGACTTATATATGGAGTGGAGAAAGTGGAATTATATACTTTTTTTTTTCATTATTCTTTATATAAGAGTACATTTATGTAAATAACACATGCTCATACAACAAAGTTAAGAAAAAATATTTGTAGTGACGTTTTATATTTAACAATTAAAATAGTGCTAAATGACACTCTATAAATATTGCGATGTGGCAACAAAATGATTAGATATTTGGAGGATACATTTTGTTTGTAAATTAACGACATCTGTGAGAGTCATTGTGTACAACTACCAACCTTTATTGTGTACAACAACCATGCCCCTAAAAGTATGCTACATATTTGCAATATGTTTTGACTGAGTACTAAATTGAACTTGAAGTACTAATTCGAGACTCGAATCAGTACCGAAAGCTTAGAATGTGCCAGAACCAGACGGAAGCTTCCAGAAGATTTTTAATTTGTATAAATACAAGAGTAGATGGCATTGAAAGTTTAGTTTATTTTCACAAGTGGAATTTTTTACTACTGGAAACGTTAGTAAAAAGTGATTGAATTGAGATTAAATAAAAAGTGTTGAATTATAAAAACGTATTTAAATTTGAATAAGTGGAATAAGTTAAATTTGGTGTTATTTAAACTGAAAAAGACGTTGTGTTTCATAAAATAAAGAGTTTTGTTGTATTATTTTGGAATTTTAATTGAGTTTTATTTGTCGAAACTCAGTCCAAAATATCACAATATTATCAAATTATGTGATGTGTACAATTGAATAGTAAGGCTGACATATGTTAAACATAAAGAAAATGGGAGAAAACAAAAAAAAATTAATACAAAAATCAAACAAAAAATAAATATTAATATGTTTATAAAAACCAGGGCAAAAGTAATTTGTTTCAAAATTAATTCATGTATGTCATCAAAACCTTGATTTGGTAATGGTTAATTTCAAGAAGCCACATTTTCATTTTTTGCAAGAATAAATTTAGAGACGTAATACAACGAATACATGTAGGAAGGATATTGAAAAGCTTACAGGACACAATGGAATAAAAGTTTCTAAAGTGAGTCTTTCTGAAAGATGGATCGGAAACATAGTTGTCAAAGTTGCTTCTCAAAGTACGAACTTCAGAGTTTGGACTCTGCAAATATCCACATCTCACATAAAATATTTTGGAAACTTTAAAATAGTACAAATGTCTCACAGGTAGTATGTTTAATGACCTAAGTAGCACCATTGAAAGATACAGATCGAGATAAGCTTTACGACAGCACCTGCCTATTAAGGCTTATTTTGGCGATGGGCCTACTCATCTGGAGGCAAAATCAGCATTGAACAGATCCTTAGAGTCGTTCCCAGTCACTCTTAGAGTGGTGCCTTCAGTCCACACTCTAACAACACAACACCATATAAATATGATGTTATTTCACTAGAGTGACTCCCCAAACCACTGTTGTGGTCATGGTTATTCCCCTTGCTAAGGAGCGAGGCCTATCATGCACCTCTAGTAAGTCATCTTGTGACAAACTATTTGCTCCCGCTATGGGTACAACTACAGCCCCCACGAATCCTTCCTCAACTATCAGGCAGTTGCTACCGAGCATTGCTCTCGTAATCAACTGGGCTCTCCTGATAACCCGTAGTACCCAACATTTATTTAGCCATGGGTATGGCCTAGCTTCAAAGGAAACTTGAGGTCTTACTTAACCGTCAACCCGAATTTAGAGTGAAGGATTCGAAAACAGTGTTGAGAAATGTCACTGAATCTTCACCATCACCCCGCCCAGCTAAGCTGCACTTGAATGTTAGGCAAACCAAACCATGAGTTTATAAACCCAACTCATAGGGGGCATGTCATCCTCGGCAACTTTTCCGTCAATTCCTTTCGTAATGTGGGTATTTATTACAGATACCCAGATGCTACACGTGATCATGGTTGTCCCAGTCAGAGTTGCCTCCACCCGAAGGCTTCTAAGGCGCTCAATCGAACTGGGGCAACTACATTATCGCATCATGTGAGACCGAACGCTTGCCGCTCATGACTCACATTGCCTTCTTTTCCCTGGGCTGGCTTCCTACATCTCAAGAAAGAGGTTAGGATGTCATGAGTTTCAGAAACCAACCCTCTATAACCTCGCTCAAACTGGGTGTAATTAAACACCAAGTAGAGCTCAGCTATCTACACACTTCACTGGTTGGAACCTACTCGCGCCGACTGGGTGCCTGAAACACCAGTCAACTGTTCTCAGTTCCAACCATCATTCCAACTATACCATTTCGGCCAACTTAAACACAATCCCTTGGAAGACACCTACTTCGCGCAGACTGGGTGCCCTAAAGCACCAGTCAACGGATCTCGGTGTCAACCATCACATGCCTTCTCAAACCTCATCACATCTATTCCCTGTTTAAAGCTTACTACGATAGAGGTACCGTAGCACCTCTTCTTTTCTGCCTTTAACCTCAATCACACCGTGTTTCATCGATTTTCGCTAGGGACCATTACATGTACAGTTTAACATTTTGAAGCGTTGGCAGTTTTCAGCATGGAAATAGATATTTACGTCAGGAATTGGATGTATTTTTAAGCTGAAGTACATTAATTTAGTTTTGCTTACATTTAGCAAACCAAATACGCAGCAGATGAATATCGAGATTTAAATCAGCTACAAGGTTTAAGGGGCTATGTGAGTTATAAGCTATAACAAGATCGTCAACAAAAGCCGTAATTTTACCAGCAAAAGGAAGGCTGAACAAAGAACTAATATAGACGAGAAACAAAATGGGACCAAGAACAGATCCTTGTGGCACACAAAGATTTGAAACGCTTGTGTTACTCGTATCTCCAATTTTTACTTTTTTGGTCCTGTCCTTTAGATAAGACACAAACCAGTTATAAACAAATCCACGAAATCCGATATTATGCAATTTGTCAAGTAGAACACTATTGTCAACCGTATCAAATGCTTTGGTTATGTCTACGATGAGCATCTTCGGTAGAGAGCCCTTCTCTAAATCCGAATTGCGAACTGCTGAATTTTTTTATTTTGTTTAAATAACTTAACATTTATATTTAACAGCTTTTTCAAATATTTTTGATATAGAGGACAACAATGAAATAGGCCGATAATAATTATTAACTATTTTCTTATTACCTTTTTTAAAAAGTGGAATAACGTTAGCACATTTTAGTTTCGAGGGAAAAACTCCAGTAGAAATGTTTAAATTAAAAAGGTTAGCTATGATATATGGTGTGAGTTAACGGGCTTTATGTTGGTGTTGGTGTCATCAATCTTTTGTTATGACGTTATCACGTAAAATTATCGGCCGTAAACCAACTTTACAGACAACATTTTTTATTTATATTATAGGCAAAGTATATATTTAAATACATTATATTATCAAGAATTAAAAAAAAACTAACTGAATCATAAATTTAAAACTATTTCACATTTTAATGAAGGCAGCAACTTACTGGTTAATGCTGGCGCTCCTTCCCAACATCCAGGTCTCTTGCCCTCACTAGAATGCATGTTATTTTGTATTAAAATATACTCCTTTTAGCCACAATCGTTTTTGTTCTTAAAACTAAAACTTAAATAAAGCCAACAATTAAACTTCTCTATAAATAAAAAAAAAATCTCAAAAAAATACATTTTGTTTATTATTACGACTAAGCAGGTCAAAGAAGCGCGTAAAACTTATTCTTCTTGTTTTTCTATCAAATCGTCGGGAGTGACCTGGTTTTTCTCTATTTTCATTATTTAATTCTTAAAAAAACACGACAAGAATTTCCCTCAATTTTCGCACAAAGAAGAAACCAGACCACCGAATGAACAATTTTTTTTTTTGTTTTCTTCAAAATGAATGGCCAACTTCTGGAGCCAATTTCGGGATGAAAATGTACTAAGGATGCACACTAAAAAAAAAAAAAAAATTATTTTCCAACCACGGTCAGGAGCAGAAAATACTAAACGAAATAACTTTTTCAATGTGCATTGTGGAAAATGCTCAAGGTATATACTTTTTTTTAAATTTATATGGGTTTTTCTTTTGTTCTCAATTTTGTTGTTCTATTAAAAAAACAAACAAAAAAAAATAAAAAAAAATATAAAAAAGTTTTTTAGATGGTTTTTTGCTTTTATTGGTTTTTTATTCAATTGGGTCATAATAGTTCAAGAATGAAGATGAAGTATGTTGACCCACCAGTTAAGGCACTATTGAGAGGTAGTTTTATTTTTAATGTACCAATTGAAATCGACGTTAATTGAAAAGTTTCGTTTCTTAATGAATGGATTTAAATTATCATGTCAACCGCAGGAGTAACCGACATTTCCATGTTAAAGTTAATAGTCATAGGAAAGTATCTTAAAACCTTTGTTCCTTATTTCAGACTCCTTAACTGTCTGCTAGGGGTGAGGTGACCGTTCTAAACTTCAACCAATTATTATTTGCTGACTTTGGAAACATATTAACTAAGGATGCAGCACCATTTGTGGATTTTTTGGATTGAAATGGATAAAGCATTGCCGCGAAAACGATTGAACAGATATTCTGCACATTCATTTTATGGTCCAAACAGATATATTTCGCTTATTTATTTACTCCAAACAGTGCATCCGAAATGTAAAAAATGTAAATATTTTGAATTTATGGTCAAAACCCAAACAAAATTAACCATCATTCATTGATGATCCAAATTGCAGTTTTCTTGGAGGCAACAAATTATAATCCTAATGCTTCAGTATTTTATTCATCAATTTGCTCACGACTCTTGTCCTCAAACAAGAAACCATCAAGGTTTCGCTTCGCTCCTAGGAAACCCCAAACAAATCTCTTAATGCGAAATTTCCACCTCGTGGGAAATCATTGTTTTCATGATTACAAATTCAAAAACGCTAAATGTGGACCTTAATAGGCAAAAGGGACATGGAAGTAGGGTATCGCTAAAGTTATACATAGAAAAATAATAACATCACAAGTATCAGATTTTATAACAGGAACTTGACAACTTTGAATTTATTTTGTGAACGCACCCTTTCACTAGTCATCAAACGTTACGTTACTTTGAATGGTCAGCGTTAGCGCGCCATGATTACCGATTATTTTTGACCCTAATTGGAAGATATGGACTTGGAGGACGACATGTAGTTTCAACAGGATGGTGCCACAAGCCACTCAGCACACCTTACAGTCGATTTATTGAAGAGTAAGTTTGACGAGCGTTTTGTCTCAAGAAATGGGCCAGTCGATTGGGCGCCTCGTTCGTGCGATTTAACGCATCTAGGCTATTTTCTTTGGGAATACGTTAAGTCATTGGTTTATGTCAACAAGCCGACGACGTTGGAAGAGCTCAGAACCAACATTGAACGCAGCTTCCGTTTCGGCCAAAATGTGTGGCTGAGTCATCGAAAATTGGGTCCAACGAATAGACCTCTGCAAACGTGCCCGCGGTGGCACCGCAGTGTAACCTATCCTCAAGCCATCCTGAATATCGACTTCATCGAAAATTTGTATTCATCATAAATCATTATGAGCAATGAGGCCCATATCCATCTCTCTAGTTACGTGCACAAGAAAAATGATTGCTTCTGAGGCACAGAAAATCCGCATATTTATGACTTAGGAATAGGCTGTAGACTCGCTAAAAATTACTGCATTGTGTGCCGTGGCCCAAACAATCACTGTGACTACAAGAGCCATGTTAAATGACTTTTTCCTTACTCTATAAGATGAATTGGGACTTGTGGGTCCAACGGAGAACAGACTTACAGCGCACACTGCATTCTGAAAGAAGCATTTCGGCTTCGCGTAGTCTAACCCATTATGTTGACGGTTTGCACTTTCCGGCCTGATCACATGATTTAACCGCTCTAGGCATTTTTTTCTTGGGTTCCTTGAAAGAAGAAAATTCAAGTGAACATCAAAACATTTATTCGATTTTTGTGACTTTTGATTTTTCGAATAAAGTGCGTTAAATTGTATTGAGTGAAAGCGCCATTTTATTTCCTTAAGAAATGTAAAAAAGTGTTTTTTTTTTCAAAATCGTATTAACGTTTTTTATATATAAACGATAATTCAAGAATACAAACTTACAAAATAACAAACATTTAAAAACAAATATTAAAAAACAAATTCACCTACCATTTTTCAAAATATTGATTTTTTCAAAAAAAAATTTTTTTTAATTATTAAAAATACAAATGTAAACAAAAAGTTTTCGCAAAAAATTAATGCGAAATAACTAAGGCTACCTATATCTTTTTGAATATCAATTTTGATAATAATCGGATCACCAGTTTTCGAAAAAGTCGAAGAAAAAAAAACGGTCCTATGGGAGGTACCGTTTTAAGCCAACCATATTAATTTTTTTCACCAAAATATAATGCTTACCTACAGTACTACTGTTTTTTTTCATACAAATTCTTGGAGCCGTTTTCGAAAAAAATAAGCTTTTACATAACGGTTATGTGACAGGTACCTTTATTTTTTGACATAAAAAAAATTAAAAAAATTTCTCTGTAGAATGTCAAAATAACCTTAAGTTCTGAATTTGAAGACTGGCCCAACCGTTTCGGCTACAACTTATAAAAAAGTGTCAAAACCACAACAATTAACGGTTTTTTGTTGGAGTACGCCAACACACGCCTTGTATTATAATGAATTTATAAAAAAAAGTATTTTGAAAGTTGTAGGACGGATTTTGATAAAATTCTGTTTTTTATTTTTAGTATGCGGTTTTTTCAACAAAAAAAAATTTAAAAATTAACTTTAATTAGAAAAAAAAGTTATTCAAATTTTTCATATGCAGAATTAATTTGGCTACCTCGATCTTCTCAAATATAAATTTTTAAAGAAATCCAGCCGTTACCGTAGAAGCCAAAAATAAAAAAAAATGTGAGAGGTATCTACCGTTAATAGATTTTTCTTGTAAATTTGGTTCTGATAAAATGATAGCTAGTACCAACAAACCGACGGACCACCCGCCGAACTTTTTAAAGCGGCCGGAGATGACCTGGTGAACTACCCAAGAATTTCAAATCGATACCCACCACCTCTTTATTGATTTTAAGGCCGCGTACGATAGCATTATAGAGATGAGCTATACAGAGCCATGTCAGGTTTTGGCATCACCACAAAACTCGTCCGACTGTGCAGGATGACGACGGAGAACTCTCGCTGCTCCGTCAAGGTTGGTTCTGACCTCACAGAAGCTTTTGACGTCAAAAAAGGATTCCGACAAGGTGATGCGCTATCGTGCGATTTCTTCAACTTAATACTTGAAAAAATTATAAGAAACTCGCAAGTCAATTGTAGTGGGACAATTTTTTTCAAGTCTGTGCAATTGCTAGCATACGCTGACGACATAGACATCATTGGCAGAACTCGGCGAGCTGTCACTGGAACGTTTGCTAGCATTGAAGCTGAAGCGGCTAAGATGGGACTAGCAGTCAATGAGGCCAAAACGAAGTACCTGCTGTCCACAAAAAGGGACACACAACACCGGCGGATTGGACAAAACATCACAATAGATAGGTACAACTTTGAGGTAGTTAGGGACTTTGTGTACCTCGGATCCGCTATAACATCTGACAACAACATTTCGTCAGAAATAAAGCAAGGAATTACTCTTGCCAATCGCTGTTTCTATGGGCTAGAAAGGCAATTGAGTAGCAAAGCCCTCTCTCGAAAGACAAAGGCGACTGTATAAGACCTTAATCATCCCAGTCCTGTCTATGGGGCCGAGGCATGGACTCTTTCTAAAGCGGATGAAGATATCTTTAGCCGTTTCGAGCGTAAGATTCTTCGGAAGATTTTTGGTCCTCTCTGCGTTAACGGGCTTTGGAGGAGAAGGTTCAACCAAGAACTATACGAGCTGTACAGCGACATTGACCTGGTCAACAAAATACGCATATCACGTTTAAGATGGCTAGGTCATGTAGAGCGAATGGACAACAATGCTCCGGCTCGCAGGATCTTCGATTCCATCTTAGAGGGTAGACGCAGTCAAGAAAGACCTCGCCTTAGGTGGCGCGCTCAAGTTAAGGACGACCTCAACCAACTTGGAGTGCAAAACTGGAGGCAGCTAGCCAAAGATCTAGCTGGCTGGAGAGGCATGTTGGTTGAGGCCCAGGTTCGTCCCGAACTATAGCGCCCCCTAAGTAAGTAACTACCAAAAAAAAAAAATTCTCAAAAAATTTCATCAAAATCGTTAGAGTGGTCTTTGAGAAAAATAAGCTTTTTCTTAACGGTTATATGGCAAGTACAAATTTCTTGCCTTTTATTTTTATACAAACATAAAGCCCTTGCGAACAAGGCAGCTACTTTCTTTCCCTAAGACGATTCAACCGTAACCCTAGTGTTACTGCAAGAAATAAATAAACCCTTGAGCCCAACTTAGGACGAACTGTCAAATACTACAGGAATTCTTTTTTTTAAGTCGAGCTATGTTTTTAGTTTTTGTAACGCAAGACGCAACTTAAACAGGGAAGTGTCTAGATAAAATCCTTAAACTCCTCAGTTATCCTTATTTCCTTAAAACATCATTGAAAAGACATAAAACTTTTGTTAACAAATAATACGAACAAAATAAACTTTCTATTCAGTAATACAGGAAGTATAAAAAAAATCAAAAAAAACCAGCCCTCTTCTCCAATAAAAATAAGTCTACTTGTGGACCTGTATCCTGTTCCTGGTACCCTTATACCGTATACTCCACTCCATCCATTTTATAGATTTTTAATTGAGTTATAAAAGTAGTTATCGGTGTGTTGTACGCCAAGGTGCAAGGAAAAACTTTAAATTAAAAACAGTTTTTCTTTTGCGATGCGCGTGGGATTTTTAGCGATCCGTCTTTTTCTGTCTGCTTATAAGTTTGAGAATCTTCCCGTTCTTTTTTTTGTATCTTCCAGAACACCAACTTGCTGTGCTGGGTCTTATCCTTTGCCTTTAAAAAATCCTTTAGTTAAGTTTTGCATTGTTTCGAAAAAAATAGATATAAAGGTAGGTAGGTGCCTGCGCGTACTTTAAAGAATGCGAATTAAAGTTTCTCTTTTTTCACGGCAAAGTTTCAGATGATTTCTACGTGGAAAGAAAAAGTAGGTTGGAAGATTGAATACTCTGTTTTTACTTTTTTTGTAATGATGAAGTGATTCAACCAAGTCGTTGGATGGAATGAAAAGTTTTACTACTGCAATCATTAATTTGAGGGAAGTTTGTTTCAAATGATTTTAGTATTTAATTATTCAAATTTTATTGAAATGATAAATATTTTGTTTGTAATTAATTATGAAAATACATTTTTCTACGTCGGTTTAAAAATTAATATTTAGAGGGAGTTTTTTTAGACGTGTGGTTTTCAATCTGGCTATACTTTTTTTGAAATTAGTCTTTTTGACAGATGTCACTTGATTTGTGCTCAGTTTGGTTTGCCATTTTATAATGAATAGATTTAAGCTATGCATGAATTGATAACATCTGATTTTCAAAAATTGTTCAAAGCTACATCGAAAAACAGTTTTGTGATAATATGGTATACGTATGTTTCCATCGACGCAATCGAAAAACATATCGGATGGCCTCCTTAACTGTCACAAGTAAGCTATGTTGAGAGTGAGAGTTAAGCTTGCAGTAGATTTTGGTGGAAAAATCAAGAATGGGAACGAATAATGTTTTGACAAAGCTCAATTTAGTTGATAACCAAAGCTTTCATAAGCCTGCATAAAGTCGCCCAATTATATAGTTTGTGTGGTCAATAGCAGAAAGAGATCAATGTATTTTGAAACCAAGATTAGTTACGACATTAAAAAACTATATTTGTGCATTATTAAGGAACACTGGAGGTCTATTGTTGGTGTCATAGTACCTTTTAGAAATTAAAATCATTTGAGTATTATCAGAATTTAAATCTAAACAGTTTGATCGAGACCAATCATTGATTTTAAGCAGATCCTCATTCAATCTGGCTATGACGTCTTCAATCAGTTAAATTGGGCGTGACAAGTAGTATCATCAAGGGTATCATCAGCATAAAGGTTAAAAGATAGATACGAACATACGCTGGGAAGGTTTATAAATAAACAGAATAGTATTGGTCCCAATATTGAACCTTAAGGAACTCCAGTTAATAAAGCCTTAAAATCAGAGGATTTTCCATCGTGTACAACTCTTTGAAAAAGATTTTGTAAGTAATTACTTATGAGGCATACCGATCTTTCACTTAAACCAAAATATAAGCTTAGCTGATACAGCACTCTATGATCCACTGCATCAAAAGCCTTGGAGAAGAAAAGTAAGCAAAGTCCCGTTAACTGATCAATATAATTGTTTGCTGTAATGTCCTTGAATATTTTTATAATTGCCGTAGAGCAGATGTGCCCTGGTCGAAAACCGGAATGAATTTTGGACAGAATTTAGGCACAGGGATAATCTTAGCTAGCTTCCAATTACCAGGAAAAGTTGACGACGCGATGCAAAAGTTAAAAATATGTGTAAGACTACTCACAATATGAGTTAAAATCATCTTAACAAACCATAGAGGTACACCATACACACCTAACGCTTTCGATTTTAGCAAACGAATGATATTGATCACTTCAACTTCTGAAACGACTTCAAAATCAAAATCTGGCACAAAAACCAATCTTCAGGAGTAAAGCATGAGCTATTAACAGCACTGGTCAAAAAAACATTATTTAGTTCAGCCAAATCAGGAACTTTTTTTCCAACACATATTGATCGTTAGTTGCTCCAAAGCTTTTTCGATAGTGCTCAGTTTAGAAACAAAATACGTTTTCTGCTCTACGTGTTATAAAGGTAGAATAATTAAGAGCACGATAGAAAACTTCCCAGTAGCAATTTGTTGGTCGTTGTTTCCACCTTTAGTGCAGTTTATGTCGTAGTTTTATGGAACTATTAACTTCATGTGTGTGAACCATTGACACTTCTTATTACGAATTAAAACTGACTTAAAGGGAACAAGTCTATTGAAAAGATCCACTATTAAGGTTTGGACGTGATTCACTTTGTCATTAATGTTTGAGGCTTGATAGCAATCGCATCACGGCAGCAGGCTTGGATGAAATTGTAAGGCATTATAATCAACGGAATCATAGTCTCTTAACTCAAAAGGAGATGGAGACGGTGTACGAGAAATATCAACACCATAAGTTTAAAATAACAAGTCATGGTCAGGTAACTCTGCCAAAGACAACTGACCTTGAAGCAGGACATTATGATCTATTACAGACGATATCTGCGTCAAGAAGGCTTGGAGCGGCATTTGGGAAAAAATGGGTAGCGTAGGAATTTACTATTGATAACCCGGCAGTCGCAGCAAAATCAAGCAACTGATGGGCTTTGCTATCGTTTTTTAAGAAGTCTGCATTAAAATCAGACAAGGGATATCGTCCGATTTCGCTTCTATCCTGTGTCAGCAAAATCCTGGAGGACTTATCCTGAGAAAGCTTCATCATTTCTTCAGGGAAAGGGAAATCTTACCTGAATGTCAGTATGGTTTCCGAGCAATCCACCATCCATTACTTTCTTCGACTGCACTCCGACGGACTCAACAAGAAAGAGACGACAGTCGCCTGTTTACTGGACATCGAAAAGGCCTTCGACACAGTTTGGATAAAAGGACTAATACTCAAACTGTCAAGTCTATGACTACCTGACCACTTGGTAAAATTAATGCAAAATTTTGTAACCCATAGATCTTTTTATGTACAGGTAAACAAAGAATTTTCACGAAGAAAGACAATCAGCGCTGGAGTTCCACAAGGTACCAAGTTGGGCCCCATACTTTTCAACCTTTATACAGCTGACCCGCCTACCAACATCCCAAGGACAAAAACGAAGCTATATTCCGATGAATCCTTAACATATGCAACATCCATTTCACCAGAAATCGCAGTTAGGAGATTTGAAGGTCACATAAGAAACTTGTGGGACTACTAAAGATAAATAGCGATAAGAGCGAGCTTATCTGCTTCAGAACCCCAACAACAGCAACAAGAGGTCGAAGAGGTTTCGCATCACCCTGGCTGTGATAATATCAGTATCAAGCTACCAGACAACACAGTGATTAGGATAAAGACAACAGCAAAATACCTTGAGGTGAATTTCACTAACCGCTTCAAATTCAACAAGCACGCTTCATTTATGCTTAAGAGAGCTAACTTGTCCCTACATCTTGTCCAGCCGCTTCTTAGGAGAAGAAACGGACTAAGCACTAAAATTAAGCCCCTCATCTAAAAATAGCTGATCCGTCCAGTTCTGAGGTACGCTTGTCCTATTTAGTTCACCATATCACCTACATATATGCAGAAGATCGAAGTTTTTGAAAGGAAGATATTCCGTAGCTGTACAGGCCCCCATTACAAGGAAATATGTCCCAAACAAGAGGCTATATGAAGACAGCAAAGTGATCCCAATAAATCAGTTCATGACACAGCTCTCCAAAAATATTTTAAGGAACTTGGAGGACCACCTCAACTTGGAAATCCAGCAACTACTTCAGCAACACTTAGAGCCCAGCCATCGCTACCTCAACATTTGAGCCATCACAGAAGACCGATTTGAGGATATTATGAACAACGACGGAGCCCCTTTCTACAAGAGAACCAGCAACGGATACAAGAAAGGATAAACAATACCGCATTCTAACTACAACTAAAACCAAAGAAATAAGTGGGCGATTCATCAAAAATTGGGTCCAACGAATCGACCGCTGCAAACGTGCCCGCGGTAGCCATATAAACGAAGTCGAGTTCCATTCATAAATGTTTTTTATGTACTTCAAGCCGATACGAAATTTTTTGAAATATCTCAAATGGTTTGCGTTTTATTTAAAAAAAAAAGTTGTCAAGTCCTTAAAAAAATAACCCTTTATAACCGATCATTTGCATTGGAACTCAACCAAGTCTCACAAATACAAATAACATTAATCCCAGTGTCATTAAGAATGTAGTAATCTAACTTCTTTAAATTCAAACTACGGGTATTGATATAGCATATTTTCAACGCCGCACAGTGACTCCATCAGCAACACAACCAGACATTGGGAAATAATTATTAACTTTGGCCACTAAAGAGTGACTAATAGACTAACATTGACTAAAAAGTAAATAAACAATAAATAATAAAATAAATAAAAGAATAGAAAGGAAGTCGAAAGTAAGTAGAAAGAAAAAATTGCATCTCGTCTATATAATTTAGACAAATATTAAATATTCAGTTAAAAAGAAAGAAAACAGAAAGAAATAAAATCAAAATCGTTGAAAAAAATTAAGTTAAAATATTTAACAAAAAAATGTAATGTCTAGCAGTTGATGAAAGAAACAAAATTAAAAAAAAAATTAGGGGAGAGTACAACAACCTAGCCGACAAGATTTGATAACGGGTTTTTGTAGAGGGATCAAAAACAAGCTATTTATACTATGGAAGGGGGGGTCTATCTCCCCCCGTTTGAAGGTAGGTGCACTTTTAGAAAAAATAGTTTAAATTAAAAAAAATATTAAAATAAAAGGCACGACTGGGTCGCACGTACTTGCTCCCGTATGCTAATCCTTTTTAGGTACAGGCGTCTTTTTGACAAAGATTTAATTTTAATGTTTTTTTGACGTACAACTTCTTTAGAATCGTTGACATGCGTCACGATAAAGGGATAAACACATAAATATATATGATTGTTAGCTCTTACAGTTTTTTAGTGTATTAACTTTCCACTTGTTGTTTACTGTTTGTAATATAATTTGCTAATAAAAAGATATAAAGGACTTTTTTCTGTTAAATTTTCATTTTGGTACGGAAAAATTTGAACAACTGGCATAAAGATTCGTGGGAATCAGCAGTAGGGCAATAATGCTATGTATAGGGACCTATATAGGTCCCAATAACAATAATTTAGTTTTTGAAATCAAATTAATTAAAATAGCTTAATTATGTTTGATGGATCGATAGACGTATGGTGTGGGTAGGTATTAATGGAATTTATTAAGGATATAAGGCACCTATAATAAGGTTGGAAGGAAGGTAATAAAAAAAAAAAAAAAAAAAAAATATAAGATACACGTTCCAACTACTGCTAAGCGAGAGACAATATTAAAAGTTAACACAGTGGTTTTGTTTATTTATAGGAAGGTGTAAACTTTTGTTTTCTCCATTAAAATTTTTGCATTTAGTAGTAACCGAATAGTTGTTTTTATTTGTTAGTGGTTTTTGTGTTTTAAGGCTCCTTATTTATTCTGTGTGCTTTTATGATGATGAAATGCTTTAAAATACAAGTATGTATGTAGGTTGTCACATTATTTTATTTGACTAATGGCTAGGGCTTAGCCGAGCAATATGAAATAAAATTTTGAGGAAATTTTTTTATGAAATCCAAAAAACACTATTCATAACGTTTTTTGGAAAAAATGTTGTAAGCCATCTTATTTCTTTTGCTGTTTTCTATTATATGAATTTTTTTCATTTCAAAATCGTTCGACCAGTTTTTTTTGAAAAACTTTTCGAAAACATATTTTAAAATTTTTTTGAGTATGTCAATTTTAAGAAATCTTTAGTGTATACTAGGAGAGCAATTAAAAAAAAAAATAATCTATAGATCTGTTTTCAAAATATTCAAAAAACAAAATATTTTTTTTTTTAAATTATTAAAAATTAAAAACAAATGTTTTTGAAAATTTTAATAAGCAATATTATTTAAATCATAAAACACTACATATATTCATATTTCATCAAAATCCGTCAATTAGTTAACGGGAAAATCAGATTTAAAAAAAAACCGGTCATATGGGAGGTACCGTTATAAAACTTTTTCTGAAAAATCCATTAAAACTTAAAGATAGATTTTGCATAGAAAACATCATTCTGAAAGTTTTATCAAAATCGTAGGAGCCGTTTTTGAGAAAAATAAGTTTTTCTTTAAAAGTTATATGGCAGGTACCGTTAGTTTTAGAGCTAGAATGCCAATTCCAAAAACCGTCGGGTAGAGCACTCTAAAAATACTATATACCAAGTTTGAATCAAATCGGCCGAACCGTTTAGGCTGTAGATATCGATACGGACAGACAGACAGACAAAGTTGATTAGCATGCTGCAGCAGTGAACTATTATAGCCGGTGTAAAGCTATCATTTATAAATACGGTTTTTTTAGACGTTTGATCTTCAATCTGGCAATACTTTTTTCGGAGTTGGTATTTTTGACAGCTGTCACTTGATTGGTTTACCATTTCATAATAAGTAGACTTACTCCTGAACAACGTTTGCAAATCATGCAAACTTATTACCAAAATAATGGTTAGCGCGCTGCGTCCAATATTCGGTCGACATAATCGCCCAACAGAGTTTGTAATTCGAGCAACCATGGATCGGTTTCGCAACACGTTTACTCTGGTGGATAAAGCGCATCCTGAGAGATGCCGTATAGTGCGCACCGAAGACGCTATTGCTGCTGTGGAACAGCGTATCGAAGAAGACCCGAATGAGCCATCCGCCATTGCGTGCAAGAATTGGCGCTGTTCCTTTCCACTTTATGAAAGATTTTGTGGAAGGATCTTGGTTTTCGGACAAAATCCAACTCGTGCAAGAATTGAAGCCGAACGGCCATTAAAGGCGTCGCACGTTAGGTGAATAGGCCCAAAACGAGATGGCCACCGACCCTGATTTTCACAAGAACATTTTGTTCAGCGATGAAGCTCATTTTTGGTTGAATGGGAACGTTAATAAGCAAAATTTCCGTATTTGGAGTGATCATAATCCACAAGCCATTATTGGCCATTATTGAGACGCCGTTACATCCTCAAAAAGACAATGTTTGGTGTGCTCTATTGGCAGAGGGAATCATTGGTCCATATTTCTTCAAAAATTAGGCCGGCCATAATATTACAGTCAATGGGGAACGCTATAGAGCCATGATTAATGAAGGAAACTTTTTGTGAGTTCATTATCTCGCTTCATTGGCCTTTGGCGTGGCCTATAAGATCGTACGACTTAACACCGCTGTACTATTTTTTGTAGGATTATGTGAAGTCGCTTGTCTACGCAGATAAGCCTGAGACGATTGACGCCTTGGAAGAGAATATTCGGTGCGTTATTACTGACATACGGCTCCAATTGCTGCAAAAAGTGGTCAAAAATTAGGCCTCTCGGCTGGAATTTATTTGAGTCAGCAACGGCAGCCACTTGCCCAAAATTATTTTTAATACATAATGGCAAACTTTTGTCTTTATAAAAAGCTAAATTTTTGGCCATAACATTGAATTTAATGCATTTTATTTCTTTTTGAAAACCTCACGTCTAAAAAAAACACCCTTTATAAATGCGGCGGGAAGTATTTGTTTGGCCGTTGACTATACCAACAAGCGAAAAGCTTTCTAGCTCTGCATGTGTTAGATCTTTGTTTTTGTAGAACGCAGAAAGACAAGTTAGTTGTTCAGCATGGGAAGGATTCTCATAAGTTGTTTTGTCCTTATCAGCATTTTGGACTAAAAACGTTTTCAAGGGTCCGCCAAAAACGAGTCACTGTTTGGTGCGAATTTTGGTCCAGAGGCATAATTGGGCCATTTTTCGAAAATGAGCAAGGAGTGGCCGTTAATGGCGATCGCTATCGGGCCATGTTAAACGAATTTTTGTTCACAAAAATTGGTTTCAACAGGACGGCGCTACGTAGCACACAGCCGAAGCTACACTCGATGTTGATGAAACATTTTCAAAAAAAAAGTTATTTGGCGGACCCGTTAGTATGAAGATTAAATCGGTTTCTTTAAGAATTTTTTGTGTGTGTCCTTTTTTGCATGATCTCTTTTTATTTGCCTTGTGATAAATGCACAATATAGAGGAGTTAATCGTTTTTCATACTAGATGCTGGTTTTATTAATTCTGGCTTTTCCGTGATCCCGTAATTGTTTTAATGAGTTTATTGTTATGATATTATTTTAATTTGTTTATTTATTAGTTTTTTAGTAATTTTTGTGAAAAATATGCAAATAAATGCAGAAGAAGTCGTCAGGAAGCTGGCTTTGGTTGAGGATGGACGAAGTGTACGGTATGCCGCTTTGTGATTAGAAAACCGGAGGCAACGCTAAGAAGAGCTATTAAAAGGTACAGGGACACTAATTCTTACACCCGACGTCGAGGCTCAGGTCGACCGAGAGCAACATCTGCAAGGGATGACCGATTTTTGGTGCTTCAAAGCCTTCGAGATCATCACCAAACCGCGGTTGAGCTGTCTCCCAGACTTCGATCAGTGAGGGAGACAGCTGTAAATGCACAAACGGTGAGGCGGCGACTAGTAGATAGTGGCCTGAGAGCAAGAAGACCTGCTCGCGTGCCGAGACTCACGGTGCAGCACAAGCAACTTCGGATGGAATTTGCTCGCCTTCACCAAGATTGGACCGAGGCCGACTGGAGTAGAGTTATTTTCACTGATGAGTCACCAGATGGACGTAGAAGCGTGTGGAGACGAACAGGTGAAAGATTCTCTTCGGCAACAGTTGCTCAGCGGGAAAATTTCTGGGGAGTTTCAGTCATGGTGTGGGCAGGAGTTTCCATGCGCGGGAAACACGAGCTCAAGTAATTACCTGAACAACATTCTGAAGGAATACGTGGTTCCATTTGCAACATTCATTGGCAATAACTTTTTTCTGATGCATGACAATGCTAGACCACACGTTGCTAGGTGCGTTACCGACTACGTACAAGAAGCGGAAATCAAGGTGATGGCTTGGCCTGCGATGAGCCTGGACATGAATCCCATCGAACACGTCTGGGACACGCTGGAAAATATGATAAGGAGGCGACCTGCCCTCCCAGAGACACTCAGTGGGCCAAGATCTGCTCTGATCGAGGAATGGCACAATTTGGACGACACCATCATAGCAAACCTTATCCAAGGTATGCCCAGGCAAATTAAGGCTTTGCTAGATGTTCGGAGAGATAATACTTAATATTAAAAGAACGAGAACTTCTTGAAAAAAATAAAATAAAAATAAAATTGTTTAATTTTAATTTATGAAGTTTTGTACATTTTCTTTAATTTATTTTATTTCTAAATTCTTGCAATTTTTTTTAGGTGAATTACTTTTCTTTTATGTTAATAACTGTGTTAAAAAAAAGTTTTTTTTTAATCACTTTTTTTGTAACTCAGTGTATTTAAAGGTGACAATTTTGTCTGAATTCATTTGGAATCTCTTCTTTAATGACTTATGGTCTGTAGCAATTTTTTTCGAAAAAAAAAATATATATATATATTCACTTAACACTTACTCCTTGTAGGTGAAAGCATAAAACAAGGACAACTCGAAAACGTAGGAGCACGAACAAAAAAGTTCAACGCATCCTTTTTTCCACCACTCAACTCTGCTGTCAACTATTTTTAATGAAGAACTCTTCCAAGTTGTAATGATGAATGGAATGACTCCTGTTACTGAAAAAAATCATAGCATAGCCGTAAATTTTCCCTTGTATCACTACAAGGACTTACACGTGAAATGAATTGAATTCTAAGAGTATAGAGTGTAAGAGCACAACAAATAAACAAATAGTAGAAGAAAAAAAATTGTTTTTTATGCCAGATACTGTATAAGTATCTTTGTATGTTCGTTATTTCCGCGTTGATAAAATAAGGAAAAATGTATGAAAACAACTTGTTAAGTGCATCTTCTTGCGTATAAAATAGAGGTGGTCTGTCCAGGAAGATAACCATAATAGGACTGACTATGGGTACCTTTATCTTGTTCAGGTTGTAATAATTCAATTTAATTAAATTTTGTATAAAATAACTTTTGTTCATCCTTTAAATTTATTATTTATTAAAAATCACCGGGATCACCGATCTATCCTGTATGAGTCCTCTTTTTTTCTAAATAGAAGATTTTTCTCGAGAGAAACGAAACCGCTTGAACGCCAAACGGCTGCACTTAAAATATTTATCTTTGGGGGTAGACCAAATGAATTGGCCATTATTTGAAGTCCTTGCTCTTTTAGTGTGACCATGAATCCAAAATAATAAAAGTATTACATGTCCTATTTATATTGATGAGTTTGTATGTGCAGGGTGGTCCAAATGTTGGGTTTTTCAACAGGGACGCTACAAAAGTAGAGCAACAGAGACAGCACACGACGCCATATTTCTTGCCGCTCTTTTAACAATTCTCTTCAGTAAGGTTTGCCATTTGATGATGAAAGGATATACGAGCCAACAACGAGTCAAAATTATTAAAATTTACTACCGAAGTTCGGAGTTAGTAGCCTCAACGTTAAGAGCGCTACGTCCAATTTATGGTCGTCATAATCGTCTAGCAGATCAACAATTAAGCGTCTAGTGAAAAAATTTGAATCCACAGGCACAGTACAAAATGTTTCCGTTCCAGTGAGACAAAGAAGTGCCCGTAGTGTCGAGAATATTGCTGCCGCTGAGGCTTCAGTTGCAGAAAGCCCAATTGTGTCTCTCACACGTCGTTCTCGAGCGTTGGGCATCTCTGTGACGTCATTGTGGCGAATTTTGTGAAAAGATCTTGGCCTACATCCTTACAAGATTAAATTGACGCAAAAACTGAAGCCGCTTGACCACCAGAAGCGTCGTATGTTCGTGAATTGGGCTGAGCAACAACTTAAAAATGATTCGGATTTTCATCGAAAAATCATCTTCAGCGATGAGGCTCATTTCTGGCTGAATGGCTTCGTCAATAAACAAAATATGCGGTATTGGTCATGCAGCAATCCACACGTACTCCATGAGTCATCATTGCATCCCGAAAAAATTACGGTTTGGTGTGGTTTATGGGCCGGCGGCGTCATTGGGCCGTACTTATTCCGTGATGATCAAGACCGGCACGTTACTGGGAATAATAACCGAATATTTTTGGCCCCAATTGGATGATATGGACTTGGAGGACATGTGGTTCCAACAGGACGGCGCCACAAGCCACACAGCGAATGTCACAATCAATTTATTGGAAACCAAGTTTGGAAAACGTGTTATCTCACGAAAGGGTCCAGTCGCTGGGCCGCCTCGTTGACGCCGTTAGACTATTTCCTGTAGGGCTACGTCAAATCTATGGTCTATGCCAACAAGCCAGCGACGATTGATGAACTTCGTACGAATATCGAACGTGAAATTGCAGCATTATCGGCCGATTTATGCTTGAAAACCGTCGAAAAATGGGTTCAGCGTCTGGACTTATGCAAGCGTGCTTGTGGTGGCCACGCAAAAAAAATCGAATTTCATATATAATGGCATTGAACGTACTTTCACATGAATAAAGAATTTTACTGATATCCAAAACCGTTTTTATTTGATTTTAACAAACTTTTATAGCGCTCTTATTGAAAAACCCTTTACTAGTTTGTAGTGTACAGGACCAAGATTTGCAGCGGAGTGGCACACTTGCAGTGCTCGGGCATCAGCTCGCCGTGGGGTGGGATCTTGCTGCTGGTAGGTAACCCTGCGTAACGAAGATTTTCGTGCCAAGAAAAAAATATACAAAACACTGGAAATGATAGAAATTTGCGTAAAGAAACATATAAATCGCACGACTGGATCGCACGTACATGCTCATATGTGCGGTCACATCGTCGAATAAATTTTTTTTCACATTTTTTTAAGAAATAAAATGGGGTTTAAATTTTTCCACTGAAAACTATCTTACGTACTTTTTTCAAACAATCAAAAGTCAGAAAAATCGAATATAATATTTGAAGTTCCTTTAATATTTTTCAAATTTTATTCCAAGCTGTGACATAAGAGCAAGTACGTGCGATCCAGTCATGCAATTTGTTTCTTTTAATCATATAAATCAATCATATTATTATATTTTGATGGTTTTTGACTAAAGGATAGGACTTTGTAAAAAAAAATTATATAATATATGAAATTAAATATAATCCAATATATGTATGTACTCACGTTTTTATTTAATTTTTTTTGTTCGGTCCCAAGCGACGAATTTTGTGCACAAAATTCTGCTGGTTGGTCACACTGTTTTATAAATTTATGTTAGGATATGTATATGATTTTTTTCTAGGGCCACTAATCCTTATCTTTAAATTTGATTTTTTGTTACGTTTTTATCTTTTTTTTACTAACTTGATTTAACTACTCTTTTCACATTTCTTACACTTTTTAATTACATGTGCATACTTATTATTAGAAAATAAAATTCAGCATTAATTTACTATTACTACTACCCCTGGTTTTTTTTCTTTTTTTTTCTTGTAATTAGAATTTTATTTTTACTATCTTATAAGGTAAACTTAAGCTGGCACTTTTATATTTGGCGGACATTGCTTTGAAGGCTGCTTTAGACTCCCTAATGGGAGATATGATGATTTCCACGTGTCGTCGGTACTTTCCAGACATTGTGTGGTACTGAATGGCTCTGGGAATCTGGTTTCGGCCGAGACCATGCGCTTCTGTGCGAAAACTTTGTTTCTTGTTTTTTTACGCACGTGTAGTGCTACTTTGAATAAGTTTTAAGTTCTTTTTTTACTTACTTTTGTGCACTTTCTGGAAAAATGAGCAACCAGCTTTGATACTCGACGAATGAAAATGAATGCCGAATTGATTCGGTTCGAACTTCCTTCTACATATAAATTATTCGAAGTTTGATATTTTTCTACGTTCGACAAAAATGATTTCATTGATTATTTTCGAGTAGCCTAATTTCGGTTATTTCAAAAAAATGAAGTAGTTTAAAAAAAGCTTTTCTTTTTGTTGTATTATTTTATTAAATCCTTAAATGGGCACGCTACAAGTTTCTTTTTTAAAAATGCAATAAAATGAACAAAATTTAATTGTTTTCACGTATTATGGCTTTATTAGTAATAGCAAATATTCCCATTAATTATGGAACACAACATCGTTCAAGTCAATGTCGGCTGGCTTCGCAGTAACGCATTCTGTCTGTCCAATTTTCAAGGACCTTGTTGATGGTTTCAGGCTGTAGCTCACGGATATTCAATTTTTCAATTATTCAATTTTTTAATTCATTTTATTCAATTTTATGTTCGTTTGTATTATAATTTAATGAATTTAAAGCTATGGCATTGCCGTCAGCTCGGTTAACAAATTTTGTTTATTACATTAAACATATTAATATAAATATTTTTTTTTTTTTTTTTTTTTTTTTTTTTTTTTTAAATAGTTTTTATACATATTCGTTTATCAATAGCATTCTATATCTACACAGTTCTAATATAAATTTGCAAAGGTTTTTCCAGTTGAACTCGTTCAAGATTACAATTGTTTCTTGCATAGTTAAGGTTTTCTTTCCGAAGTATACAAGACGTTGGGGAGAAAAAATTGGACAAATACTTAAAAAGTGAAAACAGTCTTCTTTTGCTTTAAGGTTGCACAAAGAACAGAACTGGTTAAAACTTCCGTTGTAAGGGCTTCCATTTAGATAGAGTAGTTCGCATCGTGCTTTGAAAATTAGAGATATTTCTTTATAACTATATACATCATTAAAGTAATTCTTCTCAAGTAAATTAATATTAAGCTGCGAGTATAAAATTCTGCTCTCTGATTCTCGAACTTTCGCTGCAAACTCATCATGAACAGAATTTTCATGATTCTGAATAATTCGATATAGTTGGTCTTTGACCAAATTTATATTGTTTGAGTCCATTGAGACGACTTCTTCACAATCTATTCCTAAACGTTTCCATTTAGACCACCACCAATCCTCGTTCCTTAGCTCGTATAACAGCATTTTCTTGGCCAGACGGGTATCTGAATAAGAGAGTACTTTGGTTATGTAGTCGTCCTGCAATTTCAGAGTATATGTGAAAAGTTTAGGAAGTCCTGTTTCAACATAAATTGCATAATTTGGCGTATTCAATGGTAGGTTAAAGAGCTTTTTTAAAAAGTTTCTTTGAAACTTTTCGACGGACTCGTATTCGTCAATACCCCAGACTTGTCCAGCATAACAAAGAGTAGACTTAACGACAGCATCATATATTTTGTACTTCGTTGAAAGATTGATTCTATTATTTAGGAATATGCTTCTCCAAGACATGTTGAGTAGGCTAAGTGATGAATTTGATTTTTCTGCAAGATGCACGTTAAAATCTAACGTTCGGCTTAGTTTTACACCCAAATACTTATACTCGTTTACAATATCCAAACTAGTACCATTATAGAACCAATTGTATGTGGATTGTTTTCTCGTTGAACGGCTAAATATCATTACTTTCGATTTGTTTGTGTTGATTACAAGACCCCACTGCTGACAGTATTCCGCGAGTCTATTGATCCTCAGTTGAAGGTTTTCTGGAGATTCTGAAAGCAACACCAGATCATCAGCATACATTAGAACATTTATGTTTGTATCGGCTATTCGAATCCCTCCAGGCAGGTATTCAACCACATCATTAATAAAAAGCGAAAACAATAGCGCACTCAGAAGGCAGCCTTGTTTTACTCCGTTATCTGTTTCAAACCAATCTGAGTAAGTGGAACCGTCCCATACAGCTGCTTTTGACTCTGAATATAGAGCTTTTAAAACATTAATGAATTTTGTAGATAATCTTAGCCTTGAGAGCTTATAAAAGAGAGCATTTCGATTTATAAGGTCAAATGCAGACTTAAAATCCACGAAGAAAGCATACACTTTTTTATTTCTTGCTTGAAATGCTTTAACAATTGAGGTAAGCGTGAAAATGTGGTCAATTGTCGAGTAATTTCTCCGAAATCTAGCTTGAAAATCTGACAGGGCACTGTTAACCTCTACCCATGTCTCTAGTCTATTTACAAGAATACCACAAAATAATTTTGCAAGAACATTCATGAAGGAGATGCCACGGTAGTTTTCAGCATTGTTCAAGTCACCTTTTTTGTATATTGGGAAAATTACTGACCTTTTGAATGATGATGGCACTTCTTCTGTCGAAAATATTTTATTAAAAAGGGATTAAAGTTGTCTGTGGAAAGTTTCGGTGGAATTCTTAAAGAATTCGTACGGAACTCCATCTTTACCAGGGGCTTTTCCGTTTCCGATGCTGCATTCGCTTCTAAATACCACTTTTTAAGTGTTTGGCTATAAGAGTTTCTCAGTGCATTTAACAGAATAAACGTTTTTTTCCGAGCAAGCATACACTCTTTGTCAAACCATTTTTGTTTGAATTTTGAAAATTTGTGTGAGAGAGTGTTGCTTGTGGAACTCTTAATGCAAGCAATGAGTTTGTTTGCACTTATTTCCGTTGATTCTGTAGAAATATCTACAGAAGCCAGATTTTCATCCAATTTCTGCTGAAAAACATTACAAATGTCTTGATTCCATTTCAGCCGCGGCAGTAGATCGAGATTTTTTCCATTTGTAGCATATTCATTAACCCATTCCACTGTAATTGGCATGTGGTCGGAGAAGATTTTGCTTTGCACTTCAAACTTCTTCACTAGATCATTCCAGTCATTATTAACCATACAGTAATCGATGACTGATTTTCCTTGCCCTCCAAGAAATGTAAACTGACCTTTGGTATCACCATTTATACATCCATTTAAAACTGTACAATCAAACATCTGCATAAGTTCCAATAAATGTGTTCCCTTTTGATTACATACATCGTCCATTGATACTCTATGACTGAGATTTAAAACTGTGTTATTTGTACTGCGGCTTGCTGTTACTTGTAAATAAGCTATTCTGGCGTTAAGATTTCCAATCAATAAAATACTCTTATTCGCCATATTCATCATGATGTTGTTGAGTCGTTCGAAGTCTTCGTTCCATATGCTGTAGTTAATATAACAAGGAATAATGATAAGATTTGGCTTTCGTAATAGTTTAACAATCGTGATTCCTTCATGTTCCTCAAAGTCGTAGGTTTTTAAAAGTGATATTTTAATTCCATAGAGAGTCCCACCACTAGCCCGTCCTCTGGAGTATGTTCTCACTGCAGCTTTCCAAGTTAATTTGAAACCATTAAAATATTTAGTAAACTTGTTAAAATTTTCTAACGTTATATGAGTTTCGTACGAAAAAAAAATACATCAAAACTTTTTACATATTCAAAAAAATCCACAAACAATAGCTTATTATTAAGGCCTGACACATTATATGATAAAGTATTACTATTACTTGAAAATATTGAGCTGACGGCATAATTATTTCAATTTTGTACTATTGTACTACTACTAGCAATATTCTGCCTAAGTGGCATCTCTGAGCCATTTTGCCTGACTGGTTTATATAAATCATTTTGACGTCTACTTGACATTTTCAAAAGTTTGACAGGTTCGAAGTTGTTCACGGATATTGCTTGGATGATATTGGCTTTAAATGCTTGAATCGTTTTCAGATTGTTGGCACAACATTCGTTTTTCACGATTCCCTAATTTAAAATGTTTTTTTTTGCTTGTTAGATATGAAAATATGCGCGTCGTCAGAAAAGATTTTTTGGTTTAATTTTTCGCCCAAAATCTGTCTAATTCAAGCTGCTCTAAGGCTAAAACTGCGAAGCAATAACGAAGCAAATGGTCGCGCGCCCTCAATTTCTGAGTCAATTGGACCTTAAAATGGAATAATCCGAGATCCTTGAGCAGAATTCTCCTAAGGCTAGTGAAAAATTGAGATTTTGAGATCGATGGCGGGTTGTTGTTGGTAAATTCTCGGCTATAGCAACCACATTCTCGGGACAGAATCCATGAGTGTTGTCCACTGGCATATCAGTCTCATGAATTTTTTGTATAAGCTTGTGTACAACAGGCGCGGTTGGTGCTTCATTTAAGCTCCTTTAAACTCCTTTTTAAAAAATCGCACTATTTGGGCGATTACTTTGGAAATGAGTTTTCAATATTTCTCTACATTGTTCATGCGTTAAACGACTCATTTTATTCTGCGGAGCTTTAATACTGACTTTGTATCAAAATTTCGAGTGGGAAACTGCTGTCAGTATTAAAATAACCTATGATTTAAAAAAGAAACAACTAGATTGCTCACCCGTTTTACATACAGACTGTCCGGAACAATCAAACATTTTTGATGGAATCGGAGAAAATGATGGTTTCTTCAACTTGGCGACTACTTAAATCCATTAAAACTTACTAGAGGCTCTTTAAATCAAGAAATTTTATAAAACCAAACTGCTGCCGTATAAGACTATATGGTTGGTCGGGGATTTGGGTCCTTACTAAAAGGCACTCTCAGCTTTTTGAACACAAAATTAATACATAATTACGTATAATTTAAAAAAATTGTTTAAACTTAAAAAAAATATATTTTTTTAGAAATTTTGAGTTTAAAAAATTTATTTTTCAAAAACTGTTTCATAAAACAACTTTATTTAAAAAACAAAATAAAAGAAGAGATTTCTGGCTTTACAAGAAGGTATATAATGGCATCGTTGTTTTTAATATGTTTTGTTCCGTTTTAAGTAATTTTTTTTAACTGCCCCTCCGGACTAAATGTAGGAACATAGATCGCCCCTCCCATACAATTTTTGTTTCTTCTCTCGGTCTAACTTACAGGCTATAGCTTTTTGTCACATACCTTGTCAATCACCCTGTATAGTATTCTATATGCATAATGATATTAATGTTGTTTCAAAATAAAACCAGAATCAAACATATAAATTTCCTATTATTCTTACTTGGTTAACCATTATTTGAATATAATTTAGTTTTGAATAGTTATTAAGCTGTTAAATGTTTAAAAAAATTGCTATCCTCATCGTTGTGATTTTTGTCGTGTTAAAAAACAAAATTTTAGCATACGACTTTTTAAATATTTCTGTTCCTAAAATAATTTGTATACATAAACTGAAGAAATATAATCTATCTGATCTTAAGTTGTAGTTGTACTATAAGAACCGTTTTTATTGATGTCTTCGACAATGTTTATAATATCATAACATTTTTATCATTAGCTTCTTGATTAAAAATGTTACAAAGTATTTTAAAGTTGGTTCATACGTACACGCTGAGCCCGATTTATAATTAGCAAAAATCTATCAAAAAAAGTACGCATACGCCACAGTGCCTAATACAAGTAATTTTTCATATAGCAAAAATTGAGTATACGCCACCTCTGCCGCGATAATTGCATATTTTCAATTTGAAATTAAATAAGAAAATACACTGATTCTTACATTATATTGTAGTAGATTACAAGTATCACAAAATAATAATTCAATGTAAAGAGGTTTTTCTTGTGTTTTATGTAATTTTAGACTAGCAGGTTTGTTTTCCCAAAGTGTTAACATTTCCTCAAAATTAAAATTAAAACAGCACGTTTTGCCGATTTGTACTAGGTTGAAAGAGTATTTTTGGTATTAGATTTTTAGTAGATATTTTGTAGTGCCCCGGCTTAGTGGAGAGTGTGTCGGACTGCTAAGCTAAAGAGCCTGGGTTCGAATCCCGCTCATAGCCACCTTCTTTTCCGGGGTACTGCCTCTTGCGAATAACTGACAAAACCTCCAAGTATAAAATTTGTCTCGAAAAAGTGCATCTCATGTAGATGTTCGGACTCGGGGGTAAACTGAAGTTCCCTTCCATTCTTGCAGATTAACAACACACACACAGAAATGGTTGAGAGTATAAGTCACTAGGCCTTGGCTACTTAAGGAGATTTCGCGCCAATACATTTATTTTTTATTTATATTTATTTAGATTTTTAGTACTTGGTACTATAATTTAGTACAATTTTATTTGTAGGTACTAGATTGTGTAATATATTTAGTAATTAGTAGTGAATTTATTACTAGTTTATTTTTCCCTTATTGTCATATAATTACAAAACTTATAATAACGTGTGTATGGAGTGGAGTAAGTGGAATTGTCTATGGTGTGAGTTAACAGGTGTTGCTGTCGTCAATGTTTCCTTATGATGTTACCACGTAAAATTATCGTTGGTAAACCGACTTTACAGACAACCAAATTTTTTTCCGAACTTTACCACCCACAAGACTTCCTATTCTCCTTAAATGATACCGCATAGAGTTCTGTCAATACCAAATTTGCATTAAAAGCTCCCTTGTTTTGTAACAAAATAGAAAAAAAAAACAATAAATATATTCCTAATCAAATTTGAATGACCTCTTAGCAAATGTCCTTGTATAAATACTGAGTACTGCACCATTTCATCCTCCCAGAGGGAATATAAAATACCTCCTCTAACAAAATTTTACATTTTTGTTATAATAGAAAAAAAAACACACAACCCTAACATTTCCCATAAATAGCCTCCCAATCCACACCATCATCATCATCTCAAATAATATTCTAATAAAAATCCCTAGACTATAAGCGCACACAAACATAAAAAAAAATATTCATATAAACTGCGGAAAAATTCAATTTGGAACCCTCTCAAAAATCTCAAATTGATTCATAGCACACAAAACAAAAACGACCATACCACATAGTTGCAAGCTTATCTGCCACATGCCTCTACAATCCCATATCGCCCATGCCAATGATCCCAAATAACAAATCGATAGAAAAAAATTCATCAAACAAAAAGAAAGCCACTGCAACACTATCGAAAAATTGCCATCGATTTCCATCGATGTGTCCTTCACTATCAAATTTGCATATAAATCACCAAACAAGCCAATATACAGAAGAAAAGATACATCCATCGGATAAAAAAAGAAAACGGAAAATCATATAAATATATCCTTCAAGTCCCAGTTCCAACCCAGCAGCAGCAAAAGCCAGATCCCTAAACGCAGAAGTATATATATGATAGCAATAGGCTACGCCACCAAAATCATTCTCAGTATAATACCAGTGGCACCCCCGCCAGTGAACCCAAACCATTCTCCCATCCATATCCCCTTCACACATCCCAATGAGGCAGGAACACACATTCGATTCGAATACGCAAATAATTCCGAGTCGAAGAATTTGAATATTATCATCCCATATCCGTCACATTAGCATAAATCTTGAAGCACCTACCCTCCGTCCTACTCATACTTCGTCGAGAAAGCCTTCTATCTAGATAGTCTTTTGGATGCTCGTTGTGTCTCTAGATTTGTAGGGTAAAAGATAGCAACCGGAAGTACATGAATCGCGTTCTGATTGTAAATACTCGTAAATGCTCGCCATTTTTTTTTTGCACCCTTCAGATGTTCTGTCATGGGAGGTGAAAGAATTTAATTTTTTTTTTTTTTATTTCTTTCAAAAACGGGAAGGAACCTCACTTTCATCGATCGAGCCTCAAATAGATTGAACGAGAAAATGAAATTTAGCCAAATCGTTTCACACAACATGTACGAAATGGCACCTTAGAAGTCGTCTTGGAGCATAAAATGGCGGCAAATAAAATCGCAGTAAAAAGAAATAACGGCTTTTAAGGGCCCATTAAATTCAAAATTATCCTTAAACAAGTGGAAGAAGCTATACTTGGCGGGAGTTTATGTTGTAAATTGTAAAGCGTCACGAAGCGAACACAATGCTCAGGCAGAAGTTGTAAAAATTGAATCATTTTTTGTTTGTCTGTCTGTCAATTGATTCAGTCGGTTCCTCAGTGGTTTTCGAAGACCAGCAATGTTTTATGCAAGAACCGAATTAGATGCATGCAAATGAGTATACATCCATCATTTTGCTTAAATGTAGGCTTTTACTATTAAAAACCAAATAAAATTTAAGGGTAGTCAATAAAAGGTTCTTATTGATATTTCTTGGAATGGAAAAAGAAACTTCTTACGGTTTTTATCATAAAGTTTTTATTGGAGAATGAAATTGATGTATTCTTCCTTTAGTAAGAAGCAACTGATTTCAACATTTTAATGAGAAGTATTTTTCTTCTAGGGCTTTCTGTTGGGTCCTAAGAAACGGAATGGAGAAACACTGGAAACAGGGCTTGGTTCTTGGATGTTCGGACAAAAGCATACAAGTTGTTCAACTACGGTACGGATCAGGTCAAAATGGAATCAGTATCATTCTTGCGGAAAAGCTTTTGGGCAACATATTGACCATTTCGAGGTCCAGCGTCCATTTGATGTCTTTTAAATTGGTAATAAAAAAAATTGTCAGTACATTACATATGCTCCTAAATTGGGTGCGAGCAGATGGAAAAGATGCATTTTGGCTAGATTTCCAGAATCTTCTGAAAAACATGGCTATTGGGGATTTATATGAACATTTCGGAGCAAAAAGCGAAGATTATTAAGAATGTCGCGGAGGTCTGCGATATGCCACTAGAATTTCGTCTAGTGAAAACATCCTTAGCATGTGGAAGTCATACTATCTTATCCTGCTTAATACCATGTTAATCAAGCAAAGTAGGCACCTGGTCACTTACAGCAGCAGTGGAAATGAAAAACAAATTTACTATCATTTGGTAGACAGTTTCATAAAGCCTCTGGTAAAAGATTTCAAAGTGATATTAGGTGAGTCGCCCAGCTACACCGTCTTCTACTGACAAAATTTTGTTTGGAAGCGGTTTCCAAGCTTGGTCGAAGTGCCCCGGGTATACTTTTCTGTAGCTGCTTTGATGAAGTACCCGAAGTCACAGTCGAAGAAATTACCGAGGTGATCAAGAACTCCAAAAAAAGGAAGAAGCGAGGGGCCAGACGAAATACCTTCTAAGTTTTGAAAAAAGATGGAAGGCGGCTCGTGATTCTCGTCTCAAAACTTCCTAGAGGTGATAATCGAATGGCTTATCAACGGAAAGAAAGTAACCTTATCCCAATGTTCAAGGGGAAAGGTGATACGCGAAGCTGTGATAATTATCGTTTAATTAAGCTGATGTGTTACACGATGAAGATCATGGAGCGGGTTGGGTGGTCGACTGCGAAATATAACACTGCTATTCGATGAACAGTGCGGTTTTGTTGCAGGTAAATCAATACAGATGCAATTCAAAGTATAAGGTACATAATTGAAAAACATTGTGATTCCTTAAGGGATTTGCACATTGTGCTAGTTGATTTTGAAAAAGCATTCGGGATCTGATAAGGGTGGCTCTTAAAAAACGAGAAGTTCCGGAAACCTTACCTTACCTTACCTGGCGATATAGTGCAGGGTGAACCTGGGCCTTAACCAACAAGCTTCTCCAGCCTAGCCTCCAGTTACTCACGTGGAGTCGGTTGAGGTCATCTTCCACTTGAGTGCGCCACATGAGTTTCGCTCTTCCTCTACGGGCTAAATTTTTGAGAGGTGAGGTCCATTTATGAAGGCAAGATCTTCCCCCTATTCCGGCGAGCTGAGCCGTGCCCCCTAACATGCCAATGCTCCCACTACGGACATATACAATCCCTTCCTATCCCCTCCAACACTCTATCCGATCCTATCTTTTATTCTATCCTTTATCCTATCCTAATACCATCTCCCATAAAGTAAGTCCTACCCAATCCTATACTGATTCCTGATTGAGTGGTCAATCTGATTGACAATTGATTGATTAGGGAATCTCCATGTGACTTTGTGAATATTGAGGTGTGGGAACTTGGTACTAGCTATTACAATATTATATATAGCCGAGCAGCAAAGTCAAGTAGCCTGAATCCGTTATCGGAGGTGGTGTCGTGCAAACTATGTTTTCCGATTGTACCACCAACAAAATCTTCTTCTTCTTGTCATAGCTTGGGTACTGCTCATATGTTTCATCCAGGAGCCAAAAAAACATTTCTTTGGTGTCATCATATAAGGCTTATATTGGCGAATTTAGCCTTGATCCGGATTGTCATGAGGCGTTAGTTGACACATTTGTAGCTCAAAACCACTTGCCTGAGCCTGCCTTCAACGACGAATCCACATCCAAATAAACGCGGAAACCTGCTCGCGAATAATTATGGACATATACAAGGAAGCACAAACAAAGGTATCCGATCACAGAAGAATTCCTAGTCATGTGTACACCAGGGATGACGTCATCAATCATCGTGTAAGTTTTGGGTGGATGAAGTGGCAGGAAAACTCTGCTATCATCTGCAATAGCACTTACATAATGTTCACAATCTTGAAAAAATGTGCAAAACTTATGAAAGTAAATTAACAGCACCTAAGATGAAGTGCTTCGCATGACAGCAGGAGTAACAAGGCTTGATCCCAGTCGGCATCAAAAGGTCGTCGGAAATAATAGAAGGACATGGTGATATATCCCTTCTTCTGTAGGAGGCATATACGATGTTTTTCGCCAGTCTTCTTTTTTGTTCTCATTGTGCACTCATGAATAGCTTGATATTCCCTGGCTTGGCCTTCCAGGCATTTTCGTTTTTAGAACGTACTAACTTTCTGAGAGAAAATTCGAAAATCGCTTAGCCAATGTCGTTGCTTGTTCCGTCGTCGTGTAATATGATTTTTACCGAGGCTTGTTGTCGGATTCTAAGTTTGTTTTTACGGGATTTCGCTAGCTCATAATATAAATTCGAATACTGTCACCGAAGGATAGAAAAGCTAGAGCAACGCACTGAATACACCATTATGCGAACTTAGATTAACACTCCCAAATGTTTGCAAACTTAGTAACCTACAACTAAACCTCAAATAATATTATGGGATTCTTGTTCCATTTCCAGTGGAGCATATAAATTTTGACGACACCGAGTGTTTATGTGTCTGTAGGATTAAAGCCAAAATTCTGAGTTTTTTGTTAAACAAAATATTTAGATTGCAAAATTTGTTTAATAATAAATCTGACATGGCATTCTTAATTCTCGAGAAACTAATTAACCTGGCAAGCACCATCAGCAATGAGGCCTAGAGGGAACTTATGGTACATTAGCACGTCGTCACCCTAGATTTTCATGAGTAACTAGGAATCACAAAGAAATGTCACCAACCCACACAATTTGATCCAATCGGTCAAGTTGTTCAGAGGTTATTCTTCCACATTACACAAGAATTCACCTTTGAATTAGTTTATTTAAACTCGAGGAACTGTTTTGAAATTCTAGTACAAAAATCTACTATTTGTTGTCTTCTAATTATATGACCGTAATTCAAAGATTTCGATTTATGCCTATACAATTTTCTCCAAACTTTTCATTAGTAAATTATTTATAACAATAACAAAAGTTTATTTTAAAATTCACAATTTCTAAAAATATATAGTTTATTCGATAAAAGTTTCAAAATAAATACTTCTTTTCACAAAATTTCAAAAGACCTCCACTGAAAAACAATACATATAAAACAGGACCCAGACTTCCTTCAAAAAGGATGACCCTGTATGTCTGTGTAGAGATTGTGCCAACAAAAATAGATTCAATTTAATCACATTAACCCTTTTGGACTCTGTCTCATGCATCTATCAAAGTGAACAAGGTACCACCTATACCTACCGACAACCAACTATTGGAAAAGTATCCTTCGGTTGTCCTCATTGTCTATAAATAGCTTGGGTCCGCACATCATCATCCGGTCTTTTCATAATATGCATGCTATACATAAATGAATGGACTTATGGCCAAAGTATGTGTGCTTTAAATAGCTATTTGGTATTCTTAGTTCTGGTGGTGCAGATGGAGGGAAAGAGAGAGATAATAATCACATTCAACATGTCCGGTTTGAAGAATACACATTCAGTAGGTACCAACGACCAACCTAAAGGATGTGCAAATCCTTTGAGCAAAATAATCTCGTCGTACAATCGAAGGACTATCGATCCGGATACTGGTATCAAAAAAGATACTCGTCTAACCAATCTCTCTATCTGTCCATATAAATTGTATCCTGTGAACTTATTTTGCCTTCCAAGCGAGATTATTTTTTTTTCTTTTATTATTAGTATTGCCATAAACCATAATATTTCTCATGTATGGGTGTTTATTGGATTTGCATCAGGGTCATCGCCTAATCCGTTAATGATGGATAACGCGATGTTGTAGAGATGAATAGATTTTCTTTTATTGAGCTATGGAGGCATATAAAAAAGGAATGATTCCGAAATGGAATTGAAGTCCTGAAATGAATGAAGAACAGAAAAAAGTCGAACAAACAAAAGGAAAATTTATCACATGCAGTTAAACGAAGCGAAAATATGAATAACGATGTTATTTGAATGGTCTTGAGTCAAGCCACGATGAGTAGACTTTATTAAAATCCCATTTTTCAAACTATTCCATGCGAATTTCAATACCGAAAATGGATTCGAATGCCATAAAAAAAATCTACTTTTTAATCTCTACAATCTTTTAATCGATTAAATATTGATAACATAAAATAAACTTTTTTTTTTTTAATTAACACGCGCACAAGGGACTATTGGTTTTCCTTTTAATGTAACACACTGCGTGGGCATTAAGAAGATAGGGAGGGGAGAGATAGGATTAACATTGATTTTGAATGTTTGCATATCAAAATGGCAAGGTAAAATCTCGCCAGGTAAACTATTTCAAATTCGTGTTGTTCGGCTAAAAAAAGAATCCCTATATTTCACGGTACGCCCGAAATCGAGCTCAAGGGTGAACTGATGGGCATTCCTTGCGAGAGGAGTATTACGGGAGAAACTTTTAAGGGGTGGAATGCAGCTGGCTACTTCGAGTGAACATTTTTACTTGCGATTTAGGTACTAAAATGCAAGTTATGGATGCAAAAAAAAAAACTTAAAAAAAAGTTGAAAAAGTGGGTCCGGAAATTCCGTCCGTCTGTCTGTCTGTTCGCGCCGCTACAGCCTAAGCGGATGGGCCGATTAACTTCATTGGTATTTAGTATTTATTAGGTAGTATCTCTGGGGTAGTTTTTCATTTTTGCTCTAGATCGAAAAATAACGGTACCTGCCATACAATTTTGAACAAAAAGTTAGATTTTCTCGAAAACGGCTCTAACGTTTTTGATAAAACTTTCAGGGTGCTAATTTTTTACAATAATACATATTTTAGTTAGAATACATTTTTTGAAATTTGTTCTATACCGGTACCTCTCATATAACCTGTTTTTTTCAAATGCGGTTTTATCGTAAACTATTATCCCGATTTCAATAAAATTGCACACAGGAAGTCATTTCCAATTCAATTAATATTGCATTTCAAAATTTTCAAAAACATTTTTTTTTCGATTTTTTTAAATTTTCTAAAAAAATTTTTGGTTTTCGAAATATTTTGGAAATGGGTTCATTGAATTTTTTTAAATAATTTTCCCAGATGAAAACTACAGATTTTCTTATGATGACGTACTAGAAAAAAATTTTAAATGATTTTTTCGAAATTTTTTTCAAAAAAAACTGGTCGAACGATTTTCAATATTTTTTTTTCCTGACATTTAGTTTTCAAATTTTATTGCATACTTAGTTTTTCAGAGAAAACTTGTAAGCTAATTAAAAAAATGAAAGAATTTTCTAAAAAAAAATATTTTTTTTATTTTAATAGACACGTGGTATTCAATCTGGCAATACTTCTTTCGGAGTTGGTCTTTTTGACAGCTGTCACTTGATTTATGCTCACACTCAGTTTGGTTTGTTATTTCATAATGAATAGACTTACTCCCGAACAAGTTTGCAAATTGTGCAAATTTAATAAATTATTATTCGTTTCGGTGGAGCAGAGCATCGAAGAAGACCCGAATGAGATGTGCCCATCCACTTTATGGAAGATTTTGCGGAAGGATCTTGGTTTGCAGGCTTACAAAATGCAACTCGTGCAAGAATTGAAGCCAAACGACAATCAAGCGCGTCACATGTTCGGTGAATGGGCCAAAAACGAGATGGCCACCAATCCCAATTTCCACAAAATTGGGCCTCGGCTAGAATTTATTCGAGCCAGCCACTTCCCCCGAAATCATTTTTAAAAAATTATTTAAACCCTTATCTTTATAATCAAGCTAAATTCTTGGCCAAAACATTAAACTATATGCGTCTTATTTCTTCTTGAAAACTACAAGTCTAAAAAAAACACCCTTTAGTTACATACATATTGCAGCCACTAAGCAATTATCTAACAAAAGAACAAGTTCGTGCGACCCATTCGTGCATTTTTTAAATTTATTCGACGATGTGACCGCACATATGAGCAAGTACGTGTGATCCAGTCGTGCAATTTATTTTGTCTATGTGAAAGTCCCCATCCCTATGTCGTCTCATATTTTATTCGTCCTTAGATAGGGATTAATAAATCCACCTTAAATACACACACATTATGCCGCCACAACCAAGCCAACTCGTATCCATTACACTTTTATATCTTTGACCTGAATTTATACTGCTGGGCCTGATGGCCATCCTTATGGTGTTTCGTTAAATGAATCTCGGTTTCTGGGGAACTTTTTGCGCCTTCAAAGTGACATCATTAAGACACGTTTAATTGGTTTGGATCTCTGATGTTTGTACTTTGATTTAATTTCCAGAATAAATTAATTGAATTAATGTCAAACGGATATATGGTTCGCGTGCTATGTACATAAGAGACCTAGAAATGAAAGTAAATAGGCTGCGGGGAGGTATGTATGAAAGTTCTTTGTAAATTAGGTTGAGATTTTTGTACAGACAGTGTAGGGTTTCAAGTAGAGTGCTATCCGGAAAAGGGAATTTATATGGTTTTAAGAATTGTTTTCTTTTATTTAAGAAAGTCTGTTAAGAAAACATGTTGGTAAGTTTTGATTATAAAATTGTTTTGAGAATTTTAGTTTAAGATTGCTTTTTATACAAAATATATTGCAACAACAAAAAACTATTGCTAGTTATTTGTTGTTGTTTTTTTGTGGAGTTTTTGTTGAATTAAATTCAATAAAAAGGTTTTGTGTCCTTTACTCCTAAAAGTTTGCGTTTCGCCCAAGTATGAACGGTGGACTCATCAGTTAGACCGTTCATGCTCTTCTAAGACGCACAAAATAGGTCGATGATTGAACTATCTAAGAGGGGTGTATACCTCCAGGAGCGTATATAAAATATTCGGATTTATAAAATATTTATGCGTCTTTTTTCAATTCTTACGAACTTCAAAATAATGGTTCACTGCTACATTTTTTAGACCTTTAACAATTTAAGAAAAAAATAAGTTGTAACTAGAGATCAGGGTAATATTAATATACGTCCTAAGAGCACTAGTGTGATTTCTGGATCTAATTCTCAAAATGGTGAATTTGTAGTTTACACCAATTTAAAATGGTTTTACTTGTATAAGTTCAATCCTTTAACTTCGACTGATGCAATCATTGAGTATTTATCATCGAATTTAAACGTGAACTCTCCATATTTCAAATGCTACAAACTTCTGAAGAATGGATCAGACGCAAACATGAGATTCGTTGGCTTCGTTATTTTGTTGCTGGCTTATTTCTGTAGACTTTAGAATTGACGTAGCCCCACAAAAAATAATCTAAAGGCGTCAAATCGCATGATCTTGGTGGCCAACTTACCGGTCCATTTCTTGAGATGAATTGTTCTCCGAAGTTTTCCCTCAAAATGGCCATAGAATCGCGAGCTGTGTGGCATGTAGCGCCATCTTGTTGAAACCACATGTCAACCAAGTTCATTTCTTCCATTTTTGGCAACAAAAAGTTTGTTAGCATCGAACGATAGCGATCGCCATTCACCGTAACGTTGCGTCCAACAGCATCTTTGAAAAAAATACGGTCCAATGATTCCACCAGCGTACAAACCACACCAAACAGTGCATTTTTCGGGATGCATGGGCAGTTCTTGAACGGCTTCTGGTTGCTCTTCACTCCAAATGCGGCAATTTTGCTTATTTACGTAGCCATTCAACCAGAAATGAGCCTCATCGCTGAACAAAATTTGTCGATAAAAAAGCGGATTTTCTGCCAACTTTTCTAGGGCCCATTCACTGAAAATTCGAAGTTGTGGCAGATCGTTCGGCTTCAGTTCTTGCACGAGCTATATTTTATACGGTTTTACACCAAGATCTTTGCGTAAAATCTTCCATGTGGTCGAATAACACAAACCCAATTGCTGCGAACGGCGACGAATCGACATTTCACGGTCTTCAGCAACACTCTCAGAAACAGACGCAATATTCTCTTCTGTACGCACTGTACGCATTCGTGTGGTTGGTTTAATGTCCAATAAAATAAACTGAGTGCGAAACTTGGTCACAATCGCATTAATTGTTTGCTCACTTGGTCGATTATGTAGACCATAAATCGGACGTAAAGCGCGAAACACATTTCGAACCGAACACTGATTTTGGTAATAAAATTCAATGATTTGCAAGCGTTGCTCGTTAGTAAGTCTATTCATGATGAAATGTCAAAGCATACTGAGCATCTTTCTCTTTGACACCATGTCTGAAATCCCGCGTGATCTGTCAAATACTAATGCATGAAAATCCTAACCTCAAAAAAATCACCCGTTATATCGAAATCCAATTGTATGGCTTTTTAAAACCCAATTATATCAATTCAAGACGAAATTTTTACATGAGCAAAAAATTCTTCAATGTTCCAAAGGACGTACAAATTTTTGGTCTTTTGTTGAAAAACATTCAGAATTCTTCGTCATCTTCGGATCCTACTCTCGTTCTTAACGGTGCACCTGTTGTCGATTCCCAAGAAAAAGCAGATCTGCTTGCAGCCCTATTTGCAACAAACTCAATGCTTCCGGCAGGTGCTATCAATCCCCAAGTAATTGAAAACGTAAATGACATTATATGACCAATTTTCTTCCGCACTCCTTCAGTTGCGAGGGTCTTAAAAGATCTTAATATTCATGCTGGCCCGGATAGTATCCCCGCTATTGTTCTGAAGAGGTATTCTTCAACGCTGACAAAACCATTGCGTAAACTTTTCCGTCTGTCCTATTCCTATGGGCTCTTTCCGAGCGGATGGAAAACAGCATTTGTCCAGCCTGTCCCTAAAAAAGGCGAATCCTTCTCTCCCTAAAACTATCAACCAATTGCTTCTACGTACCTTCTTTCTAAGGTCATGGAAACGCTGATTAACTTTCAGCTTAAGAATTATCTTGAGGACTGAAAGCTTCTTAATGACCGGTAATACGGCTTTCGCAGCAATAGATCCACTGGTGATTTGATGGAAATCAATCTCTTCACCGTTTTGGTGAAAGTAAAATTATTGCACTTAATATTTCAAAGGCATTTGATAGAGTTTGGCATCAAGCCTGACATTCACAAAATAAATGCGGGTATGCCCCAGGGTTCTGTTTTGTCTCGGAACCTTTTTCTTGTATTTATCAACGACTTATTATCTGAAACTACTAATCCAATAAATTGTTTCGCTAACGACAGCACTCTCAGCTTTTCATATTCGTTTCCAGACTCTCATTCATGTGCTTCGGATGTGGAACTACTACGGCAGCGTATGATTAGTTCATTAAATTCTGATCTTGAAAACAGGGAATAAGAAATCGTGTTGAATTTAATGCTTCAAAAACTCAATGTTGTCTTTTGTCGTTAGCGAAACATACCCCCAATGTCACTATCGATGAGTGGCACTTGTATCGAAGAAACAGAACACCTATAAGTTCTCGGTATGTGCATTACAGACTACCTTCTGTGGAACGACCACATATTCGAAGTCGCCAAAAATGCTGCCAGGTGTCTAGGTTTCCTTCGAACATGCAAGAAATTTGTCACTGTCTATAAAGCGTATATTCGTCCAAAACGTGAGTATAATTCCCATATTTGGGCAGGTGCTCCAATTACAATTTTGAGTTTCTTAGACAGAAGTTTGAAAATGATTGGCGACCGAACAATAACAGAAACATTTTCATCTCGTGAGCAGCGTGGTAATGTTTCATAAAAAAATTATCTTTTTATGTCAAATTTCATTGAACTTGATAATTATGTTGCACCTGTTGTTAATTTTTAAATCTAAATTTGGAGAATATGCTTAGCCATTTCACAAGTATTTTTCTTAAAAACTGCTTTTAATTTATTTCTGCCTTAAAGGATAAAAAAGAATGTCTCCAAAACTCCAATGGATCTTAAGACAAATCACATGTCGATTATATTCCTGCCCTTGTTTTAAAAAATGCCCTAATTCTATCTGTATTCCGTTGTTTTTAATTTTTAACTTATCTTTATCATCCAAAAATAATGCGGATGATCATTATTTTTGGATGATCATCTTACCTGATCCAAATCTACAAATCCGGCTAAAAAACAATGTTGAAAATTACAGAGGAATTTGTAAGTTGTCAGCAATTTCTAAATTGCTCGAAAGTTTAGTGAAGAGCATTTGAATGACGTATGACATGGGTTTATTTCGGGTAGAGAAACTATCTCTAATCTGGCATGTTTTTCCTCTTTCGTAATTAATTGTATTGAAAGCCAAAGTCAAAAAGATGCTATCTACAAGGGTATTAGTAAGGCATTTAACTCAGTTTGCTACAACATACTAAGTAACAAAATTGAAAGTTTTGGGATTCACTCAAATCTGCTTAAATGGATAACTTCTTTTCTAAAGTCATAATTGACAATCAAACCTCGAGATCTATTAGATGTACCTCACGAGTTCCCTAGAGTAGTCATCTTGGTCCGCTTTTATTTATAATTTGATCGACGATATTTGTAAAAATATAAAATAAAGCGATTGGGTCTTGTGAATAAAAAAAGGAAAAGCTATTTGCAGAGGAAGCTAACTGCACTAGCCTTAGCTTTATTTTATGTGAATAAATAAATAAAGATTTTACTAAATAGCTTAAGCTGCAAAATTCTAGCTTAAGCTTCAACTTTTGTTTGTTTATTCACATGTCTTGGATTAGATAGCTTTAGTTAAAACTTATAGTACTCATACTATAAATGTGAATGTTTGGATGTTTGTTTTCCAATCACACCTCAACGGCTTAACGGATTTGGAAGAAATTCGGTGGGTAGATAGATAATGCGCTGAATTGAAACATAAGCTACTTTTTACTTAGGAAAAATGAATGCTTTCTGTGGGAGAGGCTTAATGGTCAAATACTGCATTGCTGGATGTTTGTTTGTTAGTCTTTCATACCTTAACGACTACTCGAAATTGTGAAGTTGATAGACGAAAGAGTTACAGGATTCACTAGACTATAGAGATATAGAAATAGAGATACATATATAGAGAAAGAGATATAGAGATACAGAGATATAAAGATACAGAGAAAATAAATTATAATTTGACGGAAAACCTTATTTAAGGAAAATGCCTAAGATTAGAATAGATTTTATTAGGTTATATAAAAATTCACATATCCAATATTGGATTACAAAGCCGTTAACGAGCTAGTTAAGAACTGTCGAAAAGATTGAGTAAAATGTATTAGTATTTCAACCTTATCCTAGTTACCACACCTACATATAAAGGGTTTTTCAATAAGAGCACTACAAAAGTTTTTTTACATAAAACAAAAACGGTTTTGGATATCAATAAAATTCTTTATTCCTGTGAAAGAACGTTTGATGCCATTATGTACGGAGCTCGATTTTTATTGCATGGCCACCATGGGCGCGCTTGCAGAAGTCCAGACGCTGAACCCAATATTCGACGGTTTTCAAGCATAAATCGGCCGATACTGCTGCAATTTCACGTTCGATATTCGTACGAAGTTCATCAATCGTCGCTGGCTTGTTGGAATAGACTATAGACTTGACGTAGCTGCAAAGAAATAGTCTAACGGCGTCAAATCGCACGACCGAGGCGGCCAAGCGACTGGACCATTTCTTGAGATAACACGTTCTCCAAACTTGGTTTCCAAAAAATTGATTGTGACATTCGCTGTGTGGCTTGTGGCGCCGTCCTGTTGGAACCACATATCCTCCAAGTCCATATCACCCAATTGGGACCAAAAATATTCGGTTATCATTGAACGGTAGACATCCCTATTCACAGTAACGTGCCGGTCTTGATCATCACGGAAGAAGTACGGCCCAATGACGCCGCCGGCGCATAAACCACACCAAACCGTAATTTTTTCCGGATGCAATGATGACTCATAGAGTACTTGTGGATTGCTGCCTGACCAATACCGCATATTTTGTTTATTGACGAAGCCATTCAGCCAGAAATGAGCCTCATCGCTGAAAATGATTTTTCGATGAAAATCCGAATCATTTTCAAGTTGTTGCTCAGCCCAATTCACGAACATACTTTTACTTTTAAATGATTTTTATTTTACTTTTACTTATATCTACTTAAATGCTAGACAAAAATCTTAAAACTAGCTAAAACTATCAACTTATTTAACTTACTGGCCCTATGCGGGCGCTCTAAATTAATCTTTAACTTAAATTTAATTGCCTTTCGGCCTAAAAATAACTTAAATTTATCTTATCAATGAAGGGTTTTATTTTTCACCCAGAAAAATTAAACTGCGTATCTGAGCTTTTTTTGCTTAACCTATCTTAGACTAATTAAAACTAACTTAAATAAACTAAAAATAAACTTAAAATAACTTAAAATATACCTAAAATACTTAAATCTAGAACAGCCACAGCAAGCTTTTTTTTTATTTTATAGATATTTTTTTTTTTTTTTTTTTTTTTTTTTTTGTTGGTGCCGCCGCAACTGCCCTACCTAACTTAAAGATACTAAAGATATATGTAAGTCGGCCATAGGCGATATTTCGTCTATGTCGACTGAAAATGGTCCGGTTTTAGCTAAGCCACCAAAATTGGTGGACCTGATCTAGGGCTTCCTTCCGATCCCGGTCGGGCACGGTCCTACTGAAACGGAGGCGCTCTGCTTCGCTCCCAGCGACTATGTCTCGGTCGTAGAGGAGCCGCCTATCAACTGTTCTGCGGCCGACGTGGTAGATCAACGGAATCGCCGATCTATCCTGAATCAGCCCTCGACTATCAAGGTATAGGAAAGCCTCGGGCGGGATAAAACCACTCGAACGTGTGCTTTCAAAATATTCATCTTGGGGGTAGAAAGCCCCGAAGATTTGTCCATTAGTTGAGGTCATCGCCCTTGCAATGTGTCCGCGAATGAGCTTAATTAAAACGTTATCTATCCTGTTTGTATTGGCCCCGTTGTATAGGACCTCGTTGGAATAATGATGTTTGTACTCCGACTCTGGTGTTCTATAAAGACCGAGACAAGCGCGAAGGCACTGTCTCTCGAACACCCGAATCTTTTCCATTAGAGATGGTGCAACGTTGAACCACACAGGGCATCCATAGGCAATCATCGGCCTAATGAGGGCCATGTAGCAAATCACTTTCACTCTGCTCTCAAGGCTGCTATAAAACAACCGTCTTGTCAGAGCAAAAGCTCCATTAGCCCTGGCTAGAGCAGCCTCTACATGTCGGTTGAAATATAGAAACTGATCCAGCCAGATGCCATGGTACTTTACTACACTTTTACTCGCCAGGTGATGTCCATGTGGCCCAGCGATCACTAGCTTGCGCCAGTTCTTTCTCGTATCCCTAGAGGCTCCAGACAAAGGGGTTCTAAACAGGATAGTTTCACATTTATGGAAGTTAATTTTCAGCTTCCAATCATTACAGTACTTTTGAATTTTATCGAAATCACGTTGCAAGAGAATTCTGATGACTTCAACTTTTGGACCTGTTCTGTACGCAACTAAATCATCGGCATACGCAATTGCATGAGGTAGACTCCCAATGAGATCGCTGGTGAAAATACTAAAGAGAATCGGCGAGTTCACCGCTCCCTGTTGCAGACCGTTTTTAATATCAAAAGTTGTGGTAGATGTTACATTGCCACTCTTGACAACAAACTTTCTACCATTAAGCATGTCGTAAAGCATATATAGCAGTGGTTTACTTATGCCCCATCTGGTTAGCTTCAGATAAAGACCCTCTAACCATACGGTGTCGAAAGCCTTCTCCAGATCAACCAGACAGGCACCCGTGCATTGATTCTTAGCATTGTTCCATTGGACAGCAGATACTAACTTTGACGCGGCATGAATTGTGTCATGTCCCGCCTTAAAGCCGAACTGTGTGTCTGGAATTATATTTTTGTCCTCGGACCACTTGGACAGAGCTCTATTGATAACTTTTTCGAATACTTTGCTGATACTCGGAAGAAGACTTATCGACCGGAGATTTGCCGGATTGGAATTGTCCTTTCCCTTTTTCGGGAGAGGATGTACAACAGCTGTCTTCCAGCTCACTGGATAATATGCATTATTCAGCGCGTTGTTGTACAGTGTTGTGTATATGTCTATTGCTTCCTCAGAGAGATGTCGTAGTACAACATTGGGTATACCATCGACTCCTGCTGACTTCTTTTTCTTTAATGATGCGAAGATCATTTGTAGTTCGACCCTCGAGATGAGCAGGGAACTTGGCCCATTTAGCTCGGCGATAGTGGCGTTTCCAATTCACGAACATACGACGCTTCTGGTGATCAAGCGGCTTCAGTTCTTGCGTCAATTTAATCTTGTAAGGATGTAGACCAAGATCTTTTCGCAAAATTCGCCACAACGACGTCACAGAGATGCCCAACGCTTGAGAACGACGTGTGAGAGACACATTTGGGCTTTTTGCAACTGAAGCCTCAGCGGTAGCAATATTCTCGACACTACAGGCACTTCTTTGTCTCACTGTCACGGGAACATTTTGTACTGTGCCTGTGAATTCAAATTTTTCCACATTGTTGATCTGCTAGGACGATTATGACGACCATTGGACGTAGCGCTCTTAACGTTGAGGCCACTAACTCCGATAGTAAATTTTAATTATTTCGACTGGTTCTTGGTTCGTATATCTTTCCATCATAAAATGGCAAGCCTTATTGAAGAGAAATGTCAAAAGAGCGGCAAGAAATATGGCGTCGTTTGCTGTCCCTGTCGTTCTACTTTTGTAGCGTCCCTGTTGAAAAACCCTTTCAATTCAATTCAATTTATTAATTATTATTATTTAATAAGAATATCAAAAATTATAATTCTTCTTTGATTGAAAAATCTTCAAAAATTGGCTTCCGTTATTCCATTCATATCGTAAGTTAAAAAACTATGTTGCTATGACAATATTTGTTTTCTTTAAGCTCGGCTTATAGTGGTATTTCTGAAAAGAGGTATAGTTACTTTGAATTATTACAAAAACCGCTTCAAAGATCTTAACAAGAATTTGTTATACTACTTAAAAAAAAAAAGAGACTAACACATCTCAGAAAACATTCTTTTTGAAAAAAGAACCTTCTATATCAATGGAATAACATTTTTATTTCAGAAGCTGTAGAAGCTGTAAAATAAACCCAATTACTTTTTTTTCCTTTAAAAATAATTGGCTTCATTTTTCTTTTTCTTATTTTTTAGGGGTTTATCAATGTTGAATTATTGATGCTCGAGGCAATAAATCAAAGATTTGGGTAGTGTGGCATTATCGGCTGTTGACATAACAATGATCCAATGAGTTTTGATAACAAATTTATCTAGCAGATCGCATTTAACTGCGTTTTGTAATTTTGTACTTTCAAAATCGATTATTGTCTTGAAAAATTCGAATTGGAAGAAAAAGTTTAGATGCTGATCAAATAAAAAATGTATTTCCAGTTTATATTGTTATATTTTTCGTGAATTCAGACTAACATTATTAATTTGAATTTATAATTTGTTTGTTTGTTTATAACACCTTCATATCCTTCAGAGTCACAGAAAATCCAGATATACAGGGTTTTTCATCTGGTGCGAGTAGATTTGGTGGCTCAAACGCTAAATGAACTTCGGGGTTCGGGTGGTATAATGATGACGCCAACCCAAACGAGGTTCATAAGATGCCAGAACGTCCTCAAAAAGTTGCCATTTGATGTGGATCTTAGTGTGGTGTCATTATCGAAAACGGTTTTGATGAGACGGTCACCGTCATTGGCGAGTGGTTGCTTCGTGCGAAAAATTCTCCGGTTGGTTTTTGTTCCCGTATCTAACGGTGAATAGCAAAGGAAATACAGACAAAGAACTTTAAGACACAGAGCTATCAAAGAGGGTAAAAGCCCAACGTCTCATAATAGAGCGAATAACATCACTGCTCCGCACCCAAAAACTTTGTATTCCACCCCGTAGGTATGGCGGCAGGGGAAGACCTGTAATTTAGGTGGCGCACTCTAGTACAACCCAACCTCGACCAACTTCACGTGCAAAAATTAAGGCAGCTAGCTAGGGAGAAGCTTGCTGGTTGAGACCTAGATCCTCCCAGAGCTGTAGCGTCACTTAAGTTAACAAATCAAAAATTATGTTGATCAAATATCCTGCTGCTAATTCACTATACTTACCTTCGTCTGATAGGTTTTTAAACGCCTTAAAGCTGGAACGTAAAATGGCTTTGTTTTCTCTACTTCAAAATGAAATTTGGTTTTGCTTTATGGTTGGTAAAGTAAGTAAAAGTTACTTAAAAATGAGTATAAAAATAAAATTATCGTCTTATGTGACATAATGTAATATTTTATTAATTTATATACTTCGTTGTAAAAATAATAAAATTTAAAAACAACTAAGTAGAAGATTTAGCATTCATTTTGGACTTTGTTGAATTATGGATTCATTTTTACGGTCTTTAAGTGCTTTAAGTCCATCAAAAATCGGGGTTTTGTCTCGGTAAATCACTTGGACTCTTCAGTTGCCAGTGGATACCTTCATTTTTTATTCAGTTCTACATACATGAAGTTTTTGACAAAACCTTAATGTGAACTATAATGTATTTTAATTATCTGTAGAAAATAAAACAAACAAATTTTAAATAAAATACCAGGAAATCTCTGTGACAGAATTGTAGTATTCAAAATGTTTTATTCGTGTTTTAATTATTTTGCAATCCTTTTATCCTGCCAAAAAAATATATTACATTCGACAAAGTTTTATCGATGGCTTCCTTTTGACGACATTAGTTTGATAAGCTATTAATATCAGCGAATGCATTTTCAAAAATCCATTATTATTTGTGTCACATAAGATGTATATGACTTCCGAAATGGTTTTCTCTGAAATATCGAATTATTTCCACAGAAATCGGAACAACTCATTCAATTTAAAAAAAAAAAAAATAATAGACGGACGTTTGTTTTTTTTTTGTTTTCTTACCTTCGTTTTATTGATTCATTTGAAATTTTATTGAAATATCCATAATGTGTACATTACCTGACGTACCTGAAATAGAGCTAACTTCCCAGAGCAAGAAACGAATTTTTGCATTAAAAAAAAGATAGTTTAATTTTTTTTTATAATTTTTTCAATAATTTTTTTTATTTTCCCTTTTTATTTAAAGAAAAAAAAGTCTTTGGTTTCCTTATATAATCATCGCATCATACTTCTTTCACACATATTCGGTACATTTCTGATTTTTCTTAAATATTATTGTTGTTGTTTTTATTTATACACAAAGGTAGATAATCCTAACGGGGTTGTTTTTTTTTTGCCATGGTTTTCATGTGTTTTTTCTTCATATACATTGTCTAATTATATGAATTTTTTTTCAATATACATAATTATATAGCTTAGGTTTATAATATTGTAAAAAAATTATTATTAATTATATACTTTTTGTTTATTTTTTTTTTGTTTTAATTTATACGTATAATATGTATTTTTTCATATTCATTTTAACTATACTAAAATAAGAACTATCGTATTTTACAAGACAAAATAAAACGTAAGAAATCAAATTAACACATTTTATACAAAAATAAAATTTTGTTTGTTTTTTTTTTCTTTTTTATTTGCTTAGAATTATAGGAATCAAAAATTCACAATTATTATTATTTAAATTTTTTTTGTTTTTTTTTTTTATTTTCATTTACATAACCTACAAATAAATGTTAAAAAATATAATTGTCAAATAAAAAATTTAATAATTTATTTACTATATTTTTATTTAATTAAAATTACACTTTTTTGGAGAATTTTTTTTTGTTCTCGCATTAATCTACATTGATTCAGATTTTGTTTTATATATTTTTGTTTCATTGTTGGAATATAATACAAGTGTTACAGCGAATAATTTTAATTGTTTTATATATGTTTTGTATATTATGTTATCGGCTTACCATGCGGAAGATTGGTTGACATTTATTCGTTTTATTTATTTTTTTTCTTTACATTGCAATTTTTTTGCATTTAAGTGGATCAACACAGTTATATAATTTTGAAACTCTTATTTTTTCGGAATTCTGTTTTTTGGTTTTGTTTTTTAACTCGCTTGGATACATTTTGTAAAATTAGTATTTTTTTTTTTAGTTTAAACAGCAATAATTTCATTTTTCGTATTTAGTTAGTGAATTGGTCACAGAGTTAATTAACGCATTTGTTTTATCTAAAATGCAGTGATTAAGAGTGAGTTTTATGGAAATTAGGTTTTTTAATAATAATAATTTAATAATAAAAATAATGTTTTTTTTTTAAGGTTTGTATTTTTTTTTCTATTTAAAAATTATATTTACGTAAGACATTCCTTTGAGAAATTTAAGGTAAATTATTTTATTCCTCAAAGTTTTCAAGGATTTTTTTTTTGGTAATAACAATTCCTGAACACCTGCTATAAATTCCGGAAATACTATGTGAATCGATACCTTCTTTGTAAAATATTTTAACTGGAAATATAAATTATCTTGAAAATTGTAAATATTATAACCAATATCCGATTAAGTTTATATGAATTAATGTCCGAAATATAAATGTTTCACTATAACTGATTAACTTTGTAAGTTATAGGACTCATGTAATCAATTTCACGTGAAAATTATTTTTAAGAATATATTTATTCATATAAATAATGCAATTTTCGAAGAAATGAAAAGGATTTCCAGCAATTAAAGCAGTTGAAAAAGAATTTATGCTTAGAAAGACTCACTGGTGCTTTTTCGAGATATTCTGCATTTGAAATAGTTATAATATCAACAGAGAGAAGGAAAGAATGTTATATCATTTTTAGAGCAATTTTTCTTTTTCTTTTTTTTGCTATTTAAAAAAAGGATTTTCATTGCAAAATATCCGAAAATATTTTATTTTTAGCCTGCAAGATTATGATATTTTATATGAAATTAAAAGACCCACCATTCCATGGGATCTTAGTCTAATTAGGTTGCTTTTGCTTATCTAACTAGAAATAAATTGCACGACTGGATCGCACGTAATTGCTCTTACGTATGTGCGGTCACAGCTTGGAATAAAATTTGAAAAATATTAAGGGAACTTCAAAGATTATATTTGATTTTTCTGACTCTTGATTGTTTGAAAAAAGTACGTAAAATAGTTTTTAGCGGAAAAATTTAAACGCCATTTTGTTTCTTTAAAAAAATGTGAAAAATTTTGAATTTTTTTTTTCAAAATCGTTAGAGCCGTTTTTTAACAACTTTTTTAAAAAAAATAAAAAAAAAATAACTCAAGAATACAAACTTAAGCACAAAAATAACAAAAACAAAATTTAAAAAAAAATTCACTTACCCGTTTTGAAAATATTGATTTTTCAAAAAAAAAAAAATTTTTAAATTACATATTAAAAATACAAAAAAAAGTTTTCGAAAAAAATGTATGCAAAATTTACGATTAAGAAAATTCTAATTTTTTTTTTAATTAGTTTCAGAGTTTTCTTGGAAAAAACTAAGAATGCAATAAAATTTGAAAACTAAATGTCTATTGAAGAAAAAAAAATTGAAAATCGTTCCACCAGTTTTTTTTAAAAAGTCTTTTTTTTAAAACACTTTTCGAAAAAAATATTTAATTTTTTTTTCTAGTATGTCATTATAAGGCAATCTTAAGTTTTCATCTGGGAATTTTTTTTTTTAAAATTCAATCCACCCATTTTCAAAATATTTCAAAAACCAAATTTTTTTTTAAAATTTTAAAAAATCGAATTTTTGAAAATTTTGAAATGCAAAATTTTATTGAAATCGGGATAATAGTTTACGATAGAACCGCATTTGAAAAAAACCGGTTGTATGAGAGGTACCGTTATAGAACAAATGTTGAAAAATGTATTCTACCTGAAATATGTATTATTGTAAAAAATTAGCACCCTGAAAATTTTATCAAAATCGTTAGAGCCATTTTCGAAAAAATCAAACTTTTTGTTAAAAATTGTATGGCAGGTACCGTTATTTTTCGAACTAAAGCAAAAATGAAAAACACCCCCGAGATACTACCTAATAAATACTAAATACCAAGTTTGAAGTAAATCGGCCCATCTGTTTAGGCTGTAGAGGCGCGAACAGACAGACAGACAGACAGACAGACAGACAGACGGACGGAATTTCCGGACCCACTTTTTTCAACTTCTCTATTATCGTAATGTCATGTTTGAATGTTAGATTTTTTTCCACGAATCCATAACTTGCATTTTAGTACCTAAATCGCAAGTAAAAATGATTAATTAGCTTTAAGAATGCTGAACATTAAAATTGAAATACCGCATTTTTCAGTGTAATTTCCTTTTTGATAAAACAATAGGCTACATCTACCAAAATACTCTCAAAAATGTTTATGAAAACTATTTTAGGCTTGTCGAGAAAAATAAGGGTTTTCTTTACGGTAATATAGCACATACCGTTATTTGAAGCCTTAAGAATAAAATTTCAAAAACCCGTTTAGGCAGCAGAGAGTTATATAGACGAACAGATTTTTACGTCATGTTTGATTGTTATCTCAATTTGTGTATATGTAAGAATCCTGAGCTTCTCTATATACAAAGTCCCTTTCAGCCTTTTTAATAAAAAAACGCTTATTCCACCTTTACTCCGGCAGATAACTAAACCATAGAATAAGCTACGTATTAGAATTGTCCATTAATAAAAACAACATTTATGTGAAACAGTAAAGTGACTTGTACCAAAAATCCTTTAAGAAAATCTACTACATTAAGTAAGATTTCTGTTCCAGTAACTTGAAATTTTCACCAAGTTTCTTAAACTTGGATTTTTTTGTATTAAAAAAAACAGTAATAAAGCTCACATTATTTATATTCATTTCAGAATAAATTTGACACTTCTGGTTCTTATTCCTTCGCTAATCCACCTTTTTCAGTAGTTTAACTTAGGAAGTCCACGGAATAAGGCCTAACCTCTAGGCATTCCATGTTTATTAATTTGTTTGTTTGTATGTATGTATATGTGTATAGGAAGTAAAACTGATAAATGTAAATAAACTAGCCACTATTGCTAGTTTAATATAGTCTGCGAGCTCCAATAAAACCAACTTTCATTGTCATCAAAAAACAAAACTTCCAATAACAACACTGGTATGAAAACCATACCTAGCAGTAGTTATTTTTGTGGATAAAATAGTGTTTCTGAGGTACGTGAAAACTATCAACTGACCAATAAAGCATATTCTGTTTGCAGTCCTTTAGTCAAAAATGCGCTTATCATTGAAAATGATTTATGTCATCTTCTTCACACAATTCTGGCGCCCAATACGAGAACTTACTTCTTCAATTCATATAAGCTCATTGGCATTAGTTCTTGAAATCATTTCAACTTATAAGGGTGCAGTCCAAGAACCTTTGGAAAATTCGCCAAAACATTATTTACGCAATGCCCAAGTCTTGAGAATTTCTTGGAATCGACTGTATTGATTTGTTTTTAAGTGGGTCCTTGAACTGCATTAAAATCCTCGACACATTGACCAACCCGTTGGCTCATGGGCATGAGACGAAAACATACATTAAGAAAAAAATTAGACTGAAATTTGCAAACATTTAGAGTTATATATAAAGTCCCTATATATATAATATCCAATATTTTTTAAGGTACTTATTCACCTGGTTTTTTGGTTGTATAAAATTGAAAACTGGACCGATTTTTATGATTCTTTTTACTTGCGATTATAGGTACTATAATGCCTAAACGGTTGGGCCAATTTTCTTCAAATTTTAAACTTAAGGTTATTTTACATTCTACAGAGGAGTTTTTTTCAATTTCAAAAAGCTCGAAAATTAACGGTACCTGTCATATAAACGTCATGTAAAAGCTTATTTTTCTCGAAAACGGCTCCAAGAATTTTTATAAAAAAAATTAGTGTACTTCTGTAGGTATGCATTATATTTTGGTGGAAAAAAAAATAATATGGTGAGCGGTAACTCCCATAGGACCGGTTTTTTTTCTTCGACTTTCTCGAAAACTGGTGATCCGATTACAATCAAAATTGATATTCAAGAAGATGTAGGTAGCCTAAATAATTTAGCATAATTTTTTTTCGAAAAGTTTTTTTTTTGTATTTTTAATAATTTTTTAATTTTTTTTTTTTTTTGAAAAATAAATATTTTGAAAACGGGTAAGTGAATATTTTTTTAATTCTGTATTTAAATGTACGTTATTTTTGTGCTTAAGTTTGTATTCATGAATAATTTTTTTTAAAAAAATGTTAAGAAAAACCGTTTTATTTAAAAACGGCTCCTACAATTTTGAAAAAAAAAATCACACATTTTTACATTTCCTAAAGAAATAAAATGGCTCTTAAATTATTTCACCCAATACAATTATTCGAACAATCAAAAGTCACAAAAATCGAATAAATGCTTTGATGTTCACTTTAATTTTTTTTTATTTTATTCGACAATGTGACCGCAAATATGAGCAAGTACGTGCGACCCAGTATTTATTTTAAAATGGCGGACTTATTAAAAAAAATATAAAAAAAATAATCAAAAGAAATGTTATTGATACTGCTAATTTGTTTGTTTTTTTTTTTTTTTAGACTACGAGACAAAAATGGCGAATTCAATTGGGTGAGGAAAAAAAAAGTTATAAAGAATTGTTCATAAAAATTTATTTTTTTCAGCATTCAAAGCTTAAAAACTATCTGAAATCTAACATAAGGATAATTTAAACATTTTTTTTCCGGAGAATTTTTTACAGCCGAAAAACCAGCTGACCGCGAAAGTGAATAATTCCCTTTTTTAATTAGCCAATTCACGTGTCTGGGCCCGCAGAGATCTCCGTTTTCTTACAAACGTGAACACAATATCTCAGAAAAAAATTTCAACTTTGTTGTAAAAAAATTAATCCTATTATTTGATGAATTCGTTTGCTTAGTTTAGTTTGCCAAAGAGAACACTGTTAGAAGGAAAGAGATACAACGTTTGCTGAGAAATTTTGTTCACATACTGCCCATCAAAAGTGACTGAGGCAATTTCTTAAGCACTGCAAAATCTCAAGAAACGTGAACTGGCTGAATAATAATACTATTGTTTGACATATTTTCCTTCCATTCGTCTGTGTGATGTTTCGAAACACATCAATTTTGCCATCAGTTTTTGTTCAATTTTTTGTGGAACAAACCTTACATTTCGTCGGCATTAAGAGCACACTCACAAATTAAAAATTGTACATTATTATTTTTTTCATATTATTTTAATTTTTGTTTATTTATAAAAAAATATTTAGAAAAAATAAAAACATCCTTGATTGCAATTGCTCATGTAATATTTGTTTATAATTTAGTTGTATTTTTTTAGTCAATTTTTGTCTGTCAGTATGTATAACGAGCTGAAGCCTAAACGGCTTAAGCGATTATCTTCAAACTTGGTGTGCGTGTATTTTTTGGCATTCCCCAGAGGGTAAATTGAAATTTTATTTTTAGGCCTAAAAATAACGGTATCTGCCATATGACCGTTTAGGGAAATCTTATTTTTCTCGAAAACGGCTCCAAAGATGTTGATGAACATTTTTTGAGAATTTTTTTTGTTGGTATTGGGTATCATTTCCTCAGAACCACATATACGGGAAAAATCTCTTAACTGGACCTTTCATACAACGGTTTTTTAATTTTTGGCTTTCTCGGTAACGGCTCTATAGATTTCTGTCAATTTTATATTTGAAAAGATCTAGATAGTAAAATTAATTTTGCATAACAAAATTTTGAATAACTTTTTTCTTTGTAATAAAAATTAATTTTTGAAATATTTTGGAATATCAGAGTTCAGAGAGAGAGACAGTAATAGCGTTCAGCAATAGAAATATTTAAGACATAGGGCGGTAGGCCCGTATTGATGCCAAAGACACTGTTGGTACAAAAAAAAAGATGAATGTGAATAAAACCAGTTTCAAGTTGATTGAAAAACAAGGCGAAATCCATAGTCAACCGATGAAGGTATTTTGTAAATACCTAACTAATAGCCAAATATCCGTTTTAAGTAGAGTTTCGAAAAAAAATGTGTCAGATTTTTCTGTTACAATATTATTCAACATATTTTTAGAACGCTGTGAAATCTTTCTCTAGCATTTCTTAAAACATGCCCACGGTTCACGGTACATGTCAACTCGATGAATTGTTTTCTGAGTAAGTTGAAAGATTCCAATGATAAGATAAATACGAATGGCTCCTTACTCCATTCAACAGTGCATGTCTTTAAGTAAAAATCAGGTTTAAAAAAAAGTTTTGACAAACTGCAACTACTGAAGTTAACATTGCACTTTTATAATCAAATAACCAATTTGAAGGCGACTAAGCCAACCCACAAAGACCCAAACATATTTAAATATATGAAAACGATACCTAAATTGGTGTCAAAAAATGGGTACGGCTTGGTCGCACGTACTTGCTCTTATGTGCACAATTACATCTTTGATAGAAACAATTAACATTTACGTTGAATTATAAAAAGTATCAAAATCAATCAACTATGGACTATCGCTTAAGCCGTTTCCACCCCAGCCCTGAATAAACATTTCAGAAAGATTTAAAAAAAACATTTCAGAGAATAAGAAACATTTCTGAAATGTTTAAAATAAATGTTTCTTTGGTGTGGGGACGCACCATAGTTGCACTTCTTTATTCGGTGAACGCAAGAACAAGAAAAAATAAAAATGATACATGGTTTGCAAAAGAGTGATAGTTTCACTAAAGATAGATAAATACGATTACGGATGAATCTATGATGTATCTAAAGCCGTGTTGTCATGTTTTTTATTTATAGTATCAACATATTTTGCACATTAATACCTTTTTAACTTTAATAGAAAGAAAATTAATCCCAAAACAAACATCATTTAATAGTTTTTTTAAAGGCAATCTGTTTTTCTTAAATCAAATTATTTTTTCATGTTTTTAAAAATATTAATTTTCGAACTCAAAATGCCCTAGAAACAAAAGTTAAAAAATATATTTAAAATGCAAAAAAAAACATTTCTGATGCAAAATTTTTAAATTTTCGTTGTTTAGTAATAAAAATAAAAATTTAAATAAATTACTTTTTTTTTAACTGGAGGCGTTCGGTTCAGCCATTCAGAATTAAGTTAAAAACATGTCCTATCAGACAGAAAGACAGACAGACAGAATTTCACTTCTAACTCAAATATGTTTCCCCAATATTATCGTAATGTCATTCCTGATTGTTATCTCAATATTTTTTTTATTATAAACGAATGCATACGTTGCAAATCTTTTGAAGAGTTTAGTAGCTGCAACTACCGAGAAACCGCAAGGCTGATGCTAGTTTTATGATTGATGAAATTACTGAACTTTGAGTTGTTTGAAATTATAATTAGTTGAACAAAAGGGAATAAGTTATTTGTTCCTTAAAAAGTTCCCCCTGTGGGTTCGGGGGTGAAAGAATAGGTCCACGGTCAGGTTACCGGAAGTAAGAGCCTTCCAATACCTAGTCTAGTTAAGCAACTACCACTTTATCCGTAAGGAAACGAGGTAGTGCTTCTAGACGGGCATTCAGGGAGTGTCCTAGTCTTCATCTTGGTTGACTGGATTATGAACTGTTTGCCTTACTGGATGGTGGGCTAGCGACTTCATGGAGTCGAACCACAAGTGCGTCTCATGAGAGACGGGCGAGCCTCACCTAGGGTCTAAAAGTAGGCACCGTGGGTTAACAGGAGCCCCGGCTGATTACGTGAGTTTGTCCCGTTAGCAGTCGCCTGTTAAAATTGAGGTAGGCCCCCTTGTGGGAGCTTCACGGGGGCTGTGGTTACCCCAAATGCGGAAGCGAAAAGGTATCTTTGGTTTCTGGGAGGATGGCACGGCTTCGTAAGAAGCGTGTGTTCATTGTCTTATTTAACCTTGATACTAGGGGTGCATGATAGGCCCTGCTTCTTAGCAAGGAGGATGGATTTTCCATGAGAAATTCATCATTTGCTACTAGAGTGGTTTGGCAGCCTACTCTAGTGATAGTGTGGTCTGGCAAACCACTTATAGGGGTCTTGTCTCTCTCTTGGGAACTCCATAAGTGGGTAGGCCCACCGTGGAATTAAGCCTTAATAGGCAGGTGTCCACGTAAAGCCTCTTCACGATCTGTTCCTTACAAAGTGTCAGGTAGTTCAAGTGGGTTGGAACTTTGTAATGTATCTCTTAAACTCCTCCTCAATCTACAAATCATATTTTTTTTATCCCTCATCTGTTGGTCTTCGTCGCCAAAAACAAAAACAAATCAATTTTACTTTTAATTTTTTTTTATTTTTTTCTGAAATTTTTAATAAACAAAACCGTACACTATTTTCAACAAAAATGGAAGTTTTTGACGTTCAACAACAACTTGACTTAGCACATTCAGTTTTTTTATGTTGGTAAAAGAGTAATTCGCTAAATTGTTCGACATGAGTCGAAAGTTTGACTCGCGAGTCATAATAGGGCCCCTAATGAGCCGTTAACGAGAAAGTCGAAAATTCTTCGTAAGGTATGTCCAAAGAACCATTTCTAGATATCACACTTTTAGGCTACAGACCGCTGCGCTATACTACAGATGGACAGACTCATAAATTTTTAAATTGTAAAATTGTTCATATGTCCATGTAGTACCACAATTGGTCGAAGTCGAATTTCGATTTCAGCATTTTAATAACTCAAAGGATTTTATTAATTTTTTTGTTTATAACTTTCTCTCTATTGAACATTGATTTTATTTTGGGTAGCCAAACAATTTTTTAATAATATCTCCATTTATGTATGCATTGGCATAGGTAATAAAAGCACTTTAAAGCATTTCATGTTTAATATTTTCATTTCAATGGATTTTTTAACAAAAAAAAAATCAGCTTGCTAGAGCGAAGTATTAATATTTGTATGAAAAATTTGGCCATGTATGCTACAGTAAAAAAAAACCTAAAAATTACTTAAAGGTTTTTTTTTTGGTATGAAAATAAATTGTAGGGATTCTTTTTTCTCAAACAAAAAAAAGGCACAAAATGTTATGTAGGTATTGTACAAATTTATCAGGGCAGTACATTAGTACACATTATGTTTATTTTTTTAAATATATTTAAAAAAAAAAAGAAATATTAGCTTTTAAATTGGAAACATACAAGTGAAGTAATGCGGATAGCATTAAATATTTAAAAACGTTTTTTGTTTTAGATTTTTTTTTCCTAATACCTACTGTTTGACCGAAATAATATAATAAATATAATAAAGATTCATTCGTCAATTTTACTTTTTTTTTTTTTTTTTAATAAAATTAAATTACCATATTCATTATTTGAACATTTTTGCAGTCATATGCAGTTCCGGGAAAAGAAATTTTAATTAAAGTTTAAATTTAACTCTTTAAATTATATTTTTGATATGTTTCCAAGTTGGTGGATATTTTTCGGAGAATTTCAGTGGAAAATCAAATAATATATTTGCTGCCGCTACTATTTATGTTTATTTTGAGTCATGTGTGATAATTATTTGAATATTTGCAGATTTTTGTTTGTGCGAAACTATGTTTTAATTAAAAAATTTATTATTTTTATTATTGACTTAAAAATGCATTTTTTCGAACTCATTTAAATTGAGCTAAAAAATAGAAACAAGAATTTTCTGAAATTTGATTTGATTTTTTCGCGTTTCTGCTGAGACAGGTGTTTTAATATTCTACTTAAATTTATTTTAGTGGATTGGATGTTCGGATGTTTGTTCCAAAATCACGCTTTAACGGCTTAACGGATTTGAATGAAATTTGGTAAGTAAATGGAAAAGGTGCTCTATTGAAAAATAAGCTACGTTTTAGAACAGAAAAAATGAACGGTTAATGTGGAAGAAGCTTAAAAGTGGTTTTGGTTGGAGGTTTGTTTGTCTACCAAACTACCATGCCTCATCACTGTACAAATTTTTTTAAATTAGTTGGATGGATGATTAACAGAATTCAGTAAACTATAACATAGGCTTCTTTGATTCTAAAAAAAAAATCATTAAATCTTAAGTCCACGCAGATAAAGTCACGGGTGAGAAGCTGCTAGTTAATGATAAGTTAAATAAAATAACAGCCTTGAATTTTTTTAAGGTAAAAACTTAAAGTTAAACTTAGACTATTTTATTGCTTTAAAATACTGGCTCGTTGACAATCATGCATTATAAAATTTTTTTTAACGAACGAACAACAAGTGACATTTCTGTGAAAGTAACATCATGGTGAGGATCCGAATTTCTATGAGCCGGAAATTTCATCTATTTTAACACGACAATACTAGACAATGAGGGGCGGCATTGGTGCAGTAGATAAGATGTTTGCTTCTGACCCGGAGGTCGTCAGTTTGATACTTAGGCTGAGAAGACATTTTTCTAACTCCTAGTGCAAGCTAGAGCCGGTCGTGCGTTTTAAGCGAGAAAATAGTCACCTAATTCTCGATCTATTGCGCCGAAAAAAAATGTGGCACTCAATGGCCTGAGATCTGCTCCAATGTAGGTATAGGAGAATTTGGAAAGCAGTATCCTAAATACCTTATCTAAATTATGATTTGGCAACTTACTAGCTAATTAACTGCTTTGTTACAAGTTTCGCGATGAAATACTTACTACTTGAAAAAACGAGGACTAGGTACTTTAAAATAAAATGATAACCTGTGGGAACAATAAGTGAGAAGCTGGGTTTCGTGTTCAGCTGGTGCAGCAACACGATTCCCCGGTATAGTCTTCTGTCAAGATTTGGGCAATGGGTTTTCGTCAGAGGTAGACTATACGAATGAGTCTATAGCAGCGGTTCAACGATTCAATAAATTACTAGTTTTGTTCTGTGTTTTTATAAACCTTCCCGGGAAAAACTTTAAACGTATTTGTGGTCAATCCTTGCAGCGTGAGATACCATACCGCCCGATAACGATCAAATATGACATCATGATTGGTTTATGGTCTCCAAGTTGTGTTGTATATGTACATTACAATGATGGATAATGGGATATCTCTGCTTGTCGGTTTTAATGTATAGCGCCTAAACTGTTGAAGTGCTAGGTGTTTTTTTTAGACGTGTGGTTTTCAAGAAAAAAAAAACGAATATAGTTTAATGTTATGGCCAAGAATTTAACTTGATTATAATGATAAAGGTCTGCCATTATGTTTTAAATATGATTTCGGGCAAGTGGCCACCGCGGCTGGCTCGAATAAATTCCAGCCGAAGCCTAATTTTCCCAATAATGTGAAAATCGGTATCGCTGGCCATCTCGTTTTGGGCCCATTCACCGAACGTGCGACGCGCTTGATGGTCGTTCGGCGTCAATTTTTGCACAAGTTAGATTTTGTAAGCCCGCAAACCAAGATCCTTCCGCAAAATCTTCTATAAAGTGGATGGGTACAGATGGGCTCTGGTCCACCGAACTGAACCATTATTTTGGTAATAAATTTGCAAGATTTGCAAACGTTGTTCAAAAGTAAGTTATAAAATGGCAAACCAAACTAAGTGTAAATCAAATGACAGCTGTCAAGAAGATCAACTCGGAAAAAAGTATTGCCAGATTGAAAACCACACGTCTAAAAAAAAACACCCTTTATATAGGTATTTCTGAAAAACGGCTCTAATAATTTTGATAAAAAAAAATCGAAACATTTAGGTAGGTATAGTGTTTCATTATATCTATAAACATAAATATGTCTGTTCTTAATAACAGAAAAACAGCTTTTTACAAGATGCACATTACTTAAAACAAAAACACAATTTTTAAATTTTTTGTCTGTCTGTCTTTTTCTGTCTGTTTGTTCCGGCTAATCTCAAGAACGGTTGCACCGATTTTGACGGGACTTTCCCTGGAAGATTTCTGACGTTCTAGGGAGTAAATTAGGCTATTTAAATTACCCACAAGGTGGCGCTGGATTTTTTTTCGAAAATTTGTATTTATGGACCGATTTTGACGGGACTTCCACAGGCAGGTAGCTGATCTTATAAGGAGTAAGGCTGTTTGAATTACCCCCAGATGGCGCTGGAGTCGTTTTGTTTTTGAAAATTCATATTTATGCCCCGATTTTGACGGGACGGCAGATCGTTTCACAAGCACATAGCTAATTTTAGAAAAAGTAACTAAGGCTATTTTGATTACTAGATGGCGCCACGCCGCCGGGGTCCTTTTTTCGCCGGGTGCGTAAGTCTTATATTATGTTATGAGAAAAGTATTTTAAGAGAACCTATCATGTGACAGTTTTTGAACGTCTGACTATATCGGTAAAACTTCGTTAGGTTTCTAATGAAAATCTACATAATTTAATTTGGAAAAATTGGTTTTTATTTTTATTTTTAGAATCAGAGAAGAAACTACTTATCTATGGCGTATGTACTTTATTTTAACTATTTATATAACTATTTAGAATGGTTGTTTTGCCGTTTCAATAAATAATTTTTTTTTTTGTTAAGAATTTTTTAATTTTTTTATATAGAAAAAAATATTTTCAAAATAGTATTTTTCTTTTTTAATTACTTGAAATTATTTCAAAAATTGTAAATTTGGTCTGGGTGGTTGCATTGGTTTTTAATTCTATGAAAATAAAGACCATAACTGTCAGTTTTATATTTAACTTTCAAGGTTTTTTGCTAACTAAGTGAGTCAATATGTAAATACGAAGAATTTAAGTTCAATTAATTAATTGTTCAATTAAAACAGACTTTTTCTTCGAACTCACCCAAAATTTCTAAAATAAAGAAAAACTTCTGCAAAGAGTTCTGATTCTGAATGAAAAGCGTTCAATAAAGTTTAATAATTGGTATGAAGCTAAATTGAATATTTTTTTGCACTCAAATCCCAATTGGTTTGTCGGTAGCCCTTTCGGTGTACCAGAAGAGAAATTTATTTGTTGCACGGATTTCAATACTTCAATATTCTTAAAAATAAGTGTTGAAACTTGAAATAAGCTTTTATTATTGGAAAATGTGCTAATAATTCCCAACCGTTTCGAACACGATTTCTCAGAGAATAATAATATTTTTTTTGGATTCCCTAGCTCAATTTTAGTTTGTTAAAGAGAATTCTGTTAGAAGGAAAGAGATGCAAAGTTCTGAAAAATTGTGTTCAGATAAATTTTTCAGCTACATCAAACATCATCGACTGACAAAATTTTTTGAGAACTCTGAATTAAACAAAAAAAAATGAACTTGAGTAAGTCCGCTTTTGTTGTTCATTTTTGCCATATGTATATATGTAAATATGGGGTTTTCCAATAGGGACTTGACAACTTTGAATTTAATTTCTGAACCCAACCTTCCACTAATCATCGAACTGTCATTGTTAATTTAATCAGTAAACTCAACATTTTCAACATGGTAAAGTACAAGAGCGAGCAACTTCTGCAAATTATAAAAATGTTCTACCGAAATTCGGAGTCGGTGACCGCAACTTTAAAAGGGTTTAATTTATTGAATTTCATCGCAAAATCATCTTCAGTAAGGAAGCTCATTTTTAGCTCAATGGGTTCGTCAATAAGCAAAATATGCGTTATTTGTCGGGTGAAAATCCACATTTGCTTCATGAATCACCACTTCATCCACAAAAAATAACTGTTTGGTGGCGTTATTGGGCCATACTTTTTTTCGTCGAATTGCCAGCGTTATCCCACCATGATTACCGATTATTTTTGGCCTGAATTATCACGCTATGGACTTGGACGACATGTGGTTTCAACAGGATGGTGCCACAAGCTACACAGCACACATTCTAATCGATTTATTGAAGAGTAAGTTTGATGAGCGTGTTATCTCAAGTAATGGGCCATTCGATTGGCCACCTCGTTCGTGCGATTTAAAGCCTCTAGAGTATTTTCTTTGGGGTTACGTCATTGATTTATTCCAACAAGCCGATGACGTTGGAAGACCTTAGAACCAACATTTAACGCAAAATAGCGGTCGTTTCGGCCGAAATGTGTGGCCGAGTAATCGAAAATTGGGTCCAACGAATCGACCGCTGCAAGTCGAGTTCCATTCATTAATGTTTTGATTGTACTTCAAGCCGAGAATAAAAATTTTGAAATATCTCAAATGGTTTTCGTTTTATTTAAAAAAAAAGTTGTCAAGTCCTTATTCGAAAACCCATTAATATGCGGACGGCAGTGGTGCAGTAGATAAGATGAATGCTTGCTAAGCGAGAGAACGTAAGTTCGACTAGTTTGGGATGCAATTTTTTTAACTTCTTGTGCAAGCTAGAGCCGTCCGTTGGTTTTGAGTGAGAATCTACTGTAACGAAGAAATTCTTTCCTATCTTTCCAATTCTTCTAACTAGTATCGTGCAACATCCAGTTGCATTCTAAAAGGTATTGTGCCTTTTGGACACATAGTTAAAATGTTATTATTAAGATAAAGCTAAATTGCACGGCTGGATCGCACGTACTTGCTCTTTTATGCGGTCACAGCTTCGAACAAAGTTTAAAAAACAGTAAGGGAACTTCAAAGTTTTTTTTTCGATTTTCGGAGATTTGATTGTTTGAAAAATATACCTAGAACAGTTTTCAGCTGAAAAATTTAAACGCCATTTTGTGGCTTTAAAATATGTGAAATAGGCTGATTTTTCTGCAAAATCGTAGGAGTGGTTTTTAAATTAAACGATTTAATTTTAATAATTTTTTTTAAAAATTTAAAAAAAAAATAATATAAGAATGCAAACTTAAGCAAAAAAATAATCTTCATTTAAAAACAAAATTAAAAAAAAAACTATTCACCCGTTTCCAAAATATTGATTTTTGAAAAAAAAAATAAGAAAATTATCAAAAATACAAAAAAAAAGTTTTCGAAAATATTTTAAAATAAAATTACTAAAGCTACCAAGATCTTTCTGAATATCAATTTTGTTTGAAATCGGATGACCAGTTTTCGAGAAGGTCGAAGAAAAAAAAAACCGTTCTACGGGACGTACCACCATCTTAATTCTTTTTTGTTCAGCAAGACATAATCTGCACTGATTTTTGTTAATACAAATCTTTGAGCCATTTCAGAGAAAAATAAGCTTTAAGTTAATGGTTATATGACAGGTACCGTTAATATTTGAGCTAAAAAAAATTAAAAAAGTGTTCTGTAGAATGTCAAAATAACGTTCCAAATTTGAAGACGATTGGCAAAACCGTTTAGGCTGTAGTTCAAAATACATTCGTACAGACGGACAGACGGACAGACCAGTAACTCAAATATGTTTCTCTATCATCGTAATGTCATGTCTGATTGTTAGAATTTTTTTTACGAATGCATAACTTAAAAATATTACGATTCATTTTTTTTACAGCGAAGTTGAGATTTTTTTGTGTTTAAGGTTCTAGAGATATTGGAAGGTTCAGTAACTTTAACTGGCTAATTGAAGATTTTTAAGGCGTTTCAAATACATGTACAACTAAAACCTACACATTGTAAATTTGTTAAAATATAGAGTTGCCTTCTAAAACTTAAAAGCACGACAATGAGTGTTTAAAACTTTGTTAAAAAGTTTAAGGAAAGTAAGAAGCTGAACTGTGTTCAAATAAAATGATTTCAGGTTACTCAAGGAATTTTCCTCACAAATTGGCCGGAGATTGGCAGACAGTAAAAAAGCTTGTTATATGAATATTAAATTATGTTATAGAAGGTATATTTTAAAACAACAGTTATGACGACAATTAAAACCTGAAAACTTTGGTGTAAATTCTTGAAAATTATCGATTGAACTTTTTTGAACAAATAAGATAATTTGGACATAATTTAAATTATGAAACAAGTGCTTTTTAAAAATAAATTCTTCTTTATTTTTAAATAAAAATACAAATATTTTCGAAGGGATTCTCAAAATACTCATAGTTTGGAAGTTTTTTTAGTGGTTTCCTCAAGCTAAGTACAATTTGTAAGTAGTTATGCTGTCATGTAGTAATGAATTACCCTTAAACTATTGCAATATTGTTTTTTTTTTATTTGCACTTCAACAAGCAACAGGAAAAACTTCTCAAGAGTGTTATATGGTGTGTATCTTATATGCACTTTAAAACCACATAGCAGTATCTGGATAACAGTTTTTTTTTCTCCACATTTTAGTTTGAATAGAGTTTTTGAAACAATAGGCTGGAAAGCCTGAAAGTTACGACAACTTTTTTCATATGATTTGTATATGTCTAGTCATGCAGGCATAGAAAACAAATCTCCAACAAAGTTGAAAATTGTTTAGTTTGCTATTTAGATTCATTGGATTTTTTTTTGTACAGGATCTAGGAGGAAAAATCGATATCAAATGGGTTCGAGGAAAATTGTACTTTTAAAAGTAAAGTTCATTAACTTGTGTGAAGTGTTTTTCGATCTAGAATTTGCTGAATAATAAATTCAATATTAATGAATGTTGAAACTGTATGATATTATGTATACTGAATGTCAAAAGTTGAGTTTAAATCGAAATAAGGATTAAATGAAGGAAATAAAATGGCAACAGATGAAGGCACTAAGAAGCAAAAATGTTGCAGGATATTTGAGTATTGGAAAATCTAGATGACATGTGTTTATTGGAAACGAATTTTTGAAGTTTAGAAATAATTGATAAGCAAACAAAAATTGATAAAGTGAACGTTTTTTCCAAAGATTATGTAATTTATGATTTGAAAATAAAAAGCTACTAAAACTAGGATTTTCAGGAATAATGTAAAAATAACAGCTAATTTCGATTTTGTTGCAGTAATTTAAATTTTAAGAGATATTGTCCGAAATTTTGTTGTAGATTGTTCGCTAGTTTGTCAAAGAGAAGTCTGTTAGAAGAAAGAATTATTTTGTTCAGATACATTTTTCAGCATGCTTAATGTATATGTACTTTATCTATCTTGTGAATGTTTTGACATTTTAAATGAAATAGTTAGACTAATTATATTGAATGATAAGTCCTTCGAATTTTTCGCTCCTGAGTATAGAAATGTCAAAAATTAAATATATAAAATAAGTAATAAATTTATTGGCGCGACAGCTCCTTAAGGAGCCAAGACCTAGTGACTTATATTCTCAACCATTCCTGTGAGTGTGTTGTTAATTTGCCGAGTCCGAACAACTACATGAGATGCACTTTTTCGAGACAAATTTTTACTCTTGGAGATTTTGTCAGTTCCTCGCAACAGGCAGTATTCCGGAAAAGAAGGTGGCTATGAGCGTAAAAGAAACAGGTTTAGCGGTGGCTGATATTTTATTGATGGTTAAGGACATTTCTTGCGGGATACTGCAATATTCAATTTCATGGTTATAAATAGTTTGCTCCTCTAGCAATTTTTTTATATTTTTCAATTTATCTTCACATATGTATATATAATATATATAGAACTTAAGAAATTTCAAAGAACGCTTTGCCATCCAGGATCAAAACTGTGTATTTCTTCAATTTAAAATCTTTTTCAGATTCTAATTTGATAAATTAGTTGCCAGTTGAATTCTTCATAAAATTAAATTAGGGTGAGTTGGAGAAAATTTTCTAACGTCTCAACCACATTAGTTAGCAGGGTTGTTTAAGCTTTAAGGTATAGAAGATTTGGAGGGTTTTTGACTAAAAGCTCACATTATCTAGAGTCGGTGTTATTCCTTAATAGAGTACTGCCTTAAATGTCTGTTAATGTATTTTTGGACTGTTTAAAGTAATTGCCAACAAAAACTTAATAATTTCCATGCGTTTATGAGACTTGCACCTTTTCATTATTAAATCATTTAAATAGCATACTTTCCAGAATATATCTAGGAGCAGTGACACAAAATTTGTTATGATAGGTTCAAATAACGGGTCCGCCAAATAACTTTTTTTTTTGAAAAGGCTTCATTAACATCGAGTGTAGCTTCGGCTGTGTGACACGTAGCGCCTTCCTGTTGAAACCAAATGTTGCCAATATCCTCCTCTTCAATTTGTGTGAACAAAAAGTCGTTCAACATGGCCCGATAACGATCGCCATTGACTGTAATGGCCACTCCTTGCTCATTTTCGAAAAATGGCCCGATTATGCCTCTGGACCAAAATCCGCACCAAACAGTGACATCTGAAAAGATGATTTTTTTGGCAAAATCGGCATCGATCGCAGGCAGTAATGTCGCAATATTTCCCAGCGCTGTTCAAGCGTACACACAAACATATTCGTTTAGCGGAAGGATAAAACTAATTATCTGTCAAATCAAACATGAGCTAAGTGTTACCATTCACGAAATAAGCACTAGTTGAAAAAAAAACGTTAGATGGCGGACCCTTTAGGTTCTAACCAAAAGTTAAGTTCAATTCTTCGTATAAGTTGAGCGACTTAATGCTGTAGTTTAGAAATAACCATTTTTAAGACTTTTTTGGGCATTTGTGATTACTTGCGATTTTTAAATAAAATAAATTTGTAGAAAACAATGATTTATATATTTTTATTAAATTTCTTTCACAAGAAATTTCTTCAGTTACTTGATCCTTGTAGCTTTGCTGAAAAACTAACCTAAATACGCAAAGAAATAACTTTTCTTTTCTTCCTTCTAGAAGGTTTGGCTTCAAACTATAACTGAGCACACTAATTAAAAAAATCTTAGTATTTACATTTTGACATCGAGAGATTTGACAGTTAAGATTTGTTTGTCTGTAAGATCGTGTTGTCTTAGTAATTTTTGGCTTCTTAGCTTTCATTTAGTCAGTTAACGTTAATTGAGATTCAGGGGTGCTCAAGACATTTTCTCAGTCACTTTTGATGAAGCTTAAAAAGTTATCTGAACACAATTTCCAAGCAAAGACCAAAAAAAACTTCGTATATCTTTTCTTGTAACAAAGTTCTCTTTAACAATATAAAATTGAGCAAGTGAATCTAAATAAATTGCACGACTGGATCGCACGTATTTGCTCTTATGTGCGGTCATACTCATAGGGTCGAATAAAATTTGAAAAATTTAGAGGCAACTTCAAAGTTTTTATTTGATTTTTCTGACTTTTGATTGTTCGAAAAAATAGATTAAATAGTTTTTAGCGCAATAATTTATAAACAATTTTATTTCCTTTAAGAATGTGAAAAAGCAGGAATGGTTTGTAAATAAAACAACTTTTTTTAAAGAATGCGAAGAAAAATTTAATTATTAAAAATATTAAAAAAATTATTCGAAAATTTGTTTATGTATGTTAAATTACTTTATCTACCTAAATCTTCTGGAATATCTTATTTGATTTTAATCGGTTAACCAGTTCTCGAGAAAATCGAAGCAAAAAAAACGGTCCTAAGGGGAAAAAGATTTTAACCCACTTTATTTTTCTTTTTTTACCAAATTATACACCACACCTAAAAAACTACACTGATGACGATTAAATTTTTGAGATTTTTTTTCTAAGAAATCGTACCTGAACACTGTGAAAACAGAGATCACGAAGGTGTCAGAAACATGAACTGGCTAATTATGTTACATAAATTTATGTATGTAAAACGATTTATGGAAATTGATTTTGACATTAATAGTGTAGTATGATTTATGGTTTGTTAAAAATATCAAAATTTTCTTCTTAAATTATTCTGTTGAAATTTCTGTCAAAATTAAAAAAAAAAAAATTGGAAAAAAATTATTTAATACACTTTAGTCGTTTGTTCTTCATTTTATAGATATGTTGGAATGCATTAAAAAATCCACAAAACAAAATCGTTTCGTCTTTCAACCTATTCCAATCCAATTCCAATTTCAATGTTTGCTATCGATTTCGTTTAATAGGTAATTGCTTACGCAACTTCGTTCAACAGAGTTCATGCTTAGTTTCGGATACCATGAGAGTTTATTTTGAACGGAAATCTGCATACAGAATCTGCTTAAATACCCTACAACCTCGAACGCCATCATTTATAGCTTCCACCCAGAGCCAGAATGTCATCCAGCAATCAATTCTCTGAACTCACAACCGAAGGGTCTGAGTATGTTTATTGCTTTAAAAAAAAAAAGAATGAAGAAATCTACGAACATTCGGGCTTGGAAGCTGCAGAAATACTTAATAGTTCATTTGGTTGGTTATTTCGCGTCCACCAACATCTCAAGCTTATGTCTGAGGCAATAAACAGGAGCCCAAGGAAAAAATGAGTGTAGTTTGAGCTGAGCGCTATAAAACTGCTTGCTAGCGATATAAACAGCTGCAGAACAAAATGTGAAGTTAAATGATTCTTCTCTCTGATGATGGAAACAAAAGTTCTTTTGATTCAGAATGTTCAGGAATTATGCGATTTTGGAAAATTATTTGATTTATGAATAACACTGCTAGTACAGCCTGACACTTGTAACTGCAATCACAGTAAATGCAAAAGCAGGCAGTAAACATCATTTGAGTTTTACTCATAGGCGTCCGAGTAGAATTAAATGTTGCACCCTTTCAGGAGTCTTAATTACCGTTGACATATACATATGAGTTTATATAGTGCTCGACTACGGCTTTTTTATTATTTATATCTCTCGAGAATATGTTTTTTTCAGGATAAAAAAGTATCCTATTCAGCGCAGCAAAAACAGACACTTAAGTGCCAAACTGGAACTTTCAAGTGAGCTTGGCACTGTGGCACCAATTATTACTTAAAAATACAGAAGTTGGCACTCGATTTATAAAATATTATTTAAGTTTAAATTTATTTCCTCAAATATGTGAAGGCAAGATTGATTAAACTAAATGGGTTTGGCGGTCTGTCATTCACTTACAGTTTCTTTCAAATGCAAGATATGTAGTCGACTTTTGGGGGAACATTTTCGAGTTGCAAAATTGGGATTGGAGGGAGAAATAATGTATCTAAATCTTCCCTGTAAAGGGTCGAAGAAGAATACTCCTAAAGCGCCTCACCTCGACTTAAGAAGAAACCACATCTATGCAATTAACACAAAGGTGAACCTAACCTAGCGACAATTAAAGACGTTAAACTTTCGCAAAAGTGTGCAAGCCAATTCCTAGGCTGACAGACTGACAGCGGTTTTATCAAAGTAAAATCGAACACAAACAAACAATTTTCCAACAAATTAATCGCCCAAAAACTACTGGATCAAAAAAATGCAACGATTCTGCATTAAAGCTGTCTCAGACATGAAACAATCCATTGGTGGGACCTAAGGGCGAAACAGGAAAGTGGAAGAGTTGTAATCCCAGTCGAAATCATAAAAATCCTAGCTTAGAGAAGAAGACAAATGTATCCAAAACCTTTTAAAATGTTTGTAGATGCCGTTTTTAGTTTGCAGCTTCTTTATTGACAACAAGCAAATGTTCAAAAAAAGACTTGTTGGACTCCATTAAAATCACTTCGGAGGAATTATAAATTGACCTACTTGCGAGATAACAATCAATCATGACATTACAATCATAGAGAAGTCTAAAAAAAATTCTCCAGAAATATGTCTGTCCGTCTGTCTTTTTCGAAAATTTAGACTTAAGCTTTTTAAGTGATTGCATTTTTTTATAGCTCAAGAAATAATGCTATTTTTTTCGAAAGAGCTCTTTCGATTTTGATGGAATGTTTCGAAACTTTTATTTACTGTGTGTAGACTCTATTTTTAATTAAGAAAAGTGACGCACGCTGTGATACTGTGGTTTTTTTTCAACCAAAATCGATCGCAAGCACCAGGCGAACATGAAAAAGAACAGGCGAAAATTCCCAAAATAATTCCACTCAAATTCAAAAAGTACGAGAAGAGAAAAAGAAATACAAAATAGGCGGAGTTTTGTTAAAGTAGAAAGTAGATGTGGATATTGGGGTGTGTGTATGAGGATTAAATGAGAGGGTTTGTGGGTATAAGTTAACGCGGGCTGTATGTGGGTGTTGTTGCCATCAATGTTTTCTTACGACCTTATCATGTAAAATTATCGTCCGTTAACCGACTTAACAGACAACCAACTCAGTTGCATTTTCGATACAGCCGATAAAATGTGTACAACATGATTATCACGAGTCACGACACTGAATTGAGAAAACTTCTTCTGAAAAAGACAATCGCACATGAATTCTGTGTATCTCTTTAAAAAATATCCTACACTCCACCATAACCGATCACCATCAACGTTGATGGAATAGAAATAATGAATAATGATCGTTTACTCGGTTCTACCCATTGTATATAGACTGGTATAGTACTATCATGACGACCGTTGGACGGTGGCGTTCCAAGCGGCTCTAGGGAAAAAGATTACTCGGTAAATTTAAGAGGCGAACAAAGAGTTCATATACAATGGTTCTACCTACCCTTTCTGTATGAATTGAAAAAAAAGCTATTGCACCAATAGAGTTACCTTTGCCAATCGGAAGCTCTACCATATAGTTTTTTTATTGGTTTTTATCATATTGGGCTTTTTGGCCTTTCGGTTTTGGAGCTTTTGAGAACAAATTTAGTAGTGTGAGAGGGTAGGTGTTGATTGTATTAATAGTACTAATAGTTGGAAAATCGTTAAAATGCAGTTAAATTTTGTTGGCTTTTGGTATTTTAGTAGAAAGAAGTTGTTTTCTCGGAGTTTGCAAGTGCATTACGTGATCATAATTAATTCGGAAAAGCATTTTGTGTTTTAATAATAGTGACGTGGAATTGTGATTCATAAAAATAATAACATACATATACTATTATCAAATACAGTGAACTGAAATTGGTTTAAATTGTTCTTTAAGTGTGTATTGCTAATGCTTTTTTTTAATAAAAAGTGAATACATTTTTTTTTAAATTAATGGTAATGTGTTGTGTTGTAATCAGCAAGTGGCAGCTCTACACACATTGCTCTCCCATTTGCGATGATTTATAATGATAAGAACGGAAACCCTGTTAGAGCTTTTACTTAAATAGAAATATCCAAGCCAATGCAACCAGACTGAGTGGCAAACGTCTTATCCTCCCTGTACTGACAATTTTTGTTCAAGAGACTATAGTGTCAAATAAAATGATTGTAATTCTCTACATTATTGCTTTTTAATAAAATCAGGGTTAATTTTTAACCCGAAATTCTTAAGATATGGAAAAAAAGTAAAAATGATGGTTCTATTGTAATTTCATAAAGCTAATTAAAACTGGATGACTTTTAATTTATTTTAAACACATTTCAAATTGCAGTAAATTTTTCTGTTATTCCTAGAATTAAGAATTTATGTAGAAAATGGATTAAATTTAATTTGACAAACAAAAAAAAAATTATTTTCATCGATAAGTTTGGGTTAAAGAATGCCCTAAATTCTTAAAGAAAATATGCCCGACAATATTGAAACTTTTCAAGTCAATTTATTTAGTCATTAAAAACAGAACATGCAGATAAGACAGTTCATTAGCGTTTAAAAGCAGAAAGATTTAAAAACTAATTCAAATATTCTTGTAAATAAATTTTCTATAGAATTAGGTTACATAATTTTTACTCTTGTAACTCGTTTCATGGAAAATAATTAAAATATATGGGTTTTAAGATATGCGGATATACGATTTCAGAATTTCGAAACACCTACCGAAAACCACATTATCAAAGTATGCTTTAAAATAATACTTCAATCATACTTTCTTGGAAATTTTAATCTAATAATTTAGTGTGTTCGTCTATCTATGGGAAAGGCGATAGTCTGCTTCAACCATCATTTCAAATGTGCGTTAAAATATCTTTATACTGAAATTCTATGATATATCTATAAAAAAAAATAAACATTGCACACTGCCTTTCAAAATGCAATTGGACGTTCTACAATACACTATTGAGAATAATTAGAAAGATAGGAAAGAGTTATTCGACTCAGTAAATAGAGTATTTTTCTCAGCAGCAACACCAACATATAGCCTGTTAACTCAAACCCACAAACCCTCTCGTTAAATTCACGCACACATACCCCAATATCTACATCTACTCTCTACTTTAAGAAAACTCCGCCTATTTTGTATTTCTTTTTTGAATTTAAGTGGAATTATTTTGGGAATTTTTCTTTTTCATGTTCGCCTGGTGCTTGTGATCGATTTTGGTTGAAAGGCAGCGTGCGTCACTTTTCTTATCAGCACGAGTCATGTTATTTCGTATGTGTAGCCTGTCATCGATTTATAGGACGTTATCACGTCAAAAATAAATACATTTATTGACGCTTCAGTTCACCTAAGTCCTACCTAGTAACGTTGTAAATCTGCAGGAACGCAGTGAGCCTACAAATTTGCTGTGGAATTCGAACGACTATGTATATGAGATGGACTTTTTCGAGGCAAGGTATACTATCTCAGAGTTTTTGTCATTTCTTCGCAGGAAGCAGTGCCGCAGAAAAAACAAGGTGACTTAGACGGGGAATCGAACTCCGACTCTTAATAGTAATCAAGCAGAATAAACACTATGTCCACGGGCAATATGGTTTTAGTATTTGAGTACAAATAAAAAATATATTCATATTTTTCGATTATTAGGTTTTAAAACAGTTTTAATGCTTTTGATATATTCGAATTGCTATTGAAAATTTAAAAAATGCTCACCATAAAGTAACATGTAACATCGATAAAAAAAAAAAAACATAGCCTTAGTTTAAAAGAGCAAAATCTTAATTAACTTTACCAAATTACTGGATAAATGTATTACTCCACTTATGAATGAATTCTGAATTAATTTCTTAAATTAAATTATTTTTTTTTTATTTAATTTCCCCAAAATTCACTCTTGATCACTGGATTTCGATTTAATTTTAATTTTAAAATTATTGCATTAATACGTAACCAACAAACTTCCTGTTATATAATTTTTTTTAACTATATCAAACACTATCACATTTTCATTATTTTTTTGTAATATTTTTTTTTTTAGTAATTCTTTTCTTTCAGTCGACACAACTTCTCCTTCCACAAATGTCATTAAATTATTATTATTTTTTTGTTTTAACTGGAAAAGAGCTAATTTATTACAAATATTTTAATATTTGTTTTTTTATGTAAAAAAATAAAATATATAAGAATGTATCTACAAACTGGTCGTAAGAAAAAAGTTTAAAACAAAATTATTTAAAAAAGAAAAAAAAAATTAAACAAACTTAAACATCAGTTCCGCATCCCTCTTGGTAGCCTTCGTCCGGTGAACTCCTACTGCTGCTTATTAATGCACGTTTCAAGGCAGTCACTGGTGGCAATACTGGCACACCACCCTTCTGCCAGACTCGTATCGTCTTGGCGTTGACCGGTACACCGTTGGCCAGCAGTTGGTGTTGTTGTTGAGTTCCGCTTAGATTTGTGAGGGGCTGTTGCGTCGTCGCTGGTGTTGTTGAACTTCTAGTACTACTATTACTACTGTTATTGTTGATGTTGTTGCAACTGGTTGCTGTCATCGCTGAAGTTGCATTGTTATTGTTGAAAATGGGATGCAATGTATGGTGGATTTGGGTCTCTGCACCCGGCACCAGTGGCAGTCCGTAGTCTGAGGGATAGCCGCAGGTGGAATTGCCTCCCGACGAGAGGTTCGTCGTCGTAGTTGATGTTGTCGAATGCGCTCCTCCATTAACCATCATGGAAGACGATGTCGAGGGGGCGTTGTTGAAGTGCGTGCGGGGAAAAGTTTTGCTAAAGTATTCTGTGGTCCGTTCATGGAGGTCGTAGAGTTGGTTGGTCTCCATGATCGGAGTTTTGTCTGAGTAACCTGTATAGCCGGATATTGTTGTGCTGGTGGCTCTTTTTAGATACAGATCATCGGTGACTGATGAGGATGTTGTGGCAGTCTCCCAGAGACCAGATGGATAGAGGGAGTCACAGCCTCCCGCTCGGCTATATTCTCCACTCGAATTTGCAGTGAGAATCGCCGGGATTTTGAGATCTGCAAACTCGTCGCTGCCAAAGCGTTTGGTGTCGTTTATCAGATCTGGATTGTTTCCAGCTGAGGCAGTGGGAGATATGAAGCAAGTGGCTGTGGAGAGAACGCTTCCATTATTGTCATAGTTACTGGTGGTGTAGGCAAGATCAGTCAATCGAGGTGGCTTCTGAACTGGGTTCATGTCGTTCGATTCAACATGCATTCGATCGTTTACACTGCCTTTGCGGTCAAGAGTGGCACAATTGGGAATTGCTCCATTTGCAATCACTACTCCTCCAATGTTGCCGTTTCCAGTGGGTGGTTGCGTCTTGTTTGTTATTGAATTCTGATGGTTCATAGTTGTGATTACTTCCAGATGGTTGGGAGTCTTGCTTTCGATGAATGGCGTCCGACGTAGTCGCAGCAAAAGGAACATGATTATGAGGAAAATGAAGAGAATGAGGATCACTAGAGCAGCACTGAGTCCTACGATTTGTCCACTTCCCAATGAAGCCATTCCAGCAGCCCTCATACTGACATGCAGGGTAAAATTTGCTTCGGCTGTACCGGCTTTGTTCTCAGCCACACAATAGAACTCACTTGAGTCGGTTTCTTGGGCGTTTGTAAGAATCAATCGACTTCTCTTTTCAAACTGACCATCTTCGTAGATGTACACTCTCTGATAGGCACTGAATGCACTTCCATTGGCAAGGAGTCTTCCAGACCAATACCAGTTTATAGTCGCTGAAGGAATCGCTGAGGCACGACAAACTATTGAGGCATTCTCCCCCATGGTCGCTTCAACGTAGTGATTAATGGGAAGCATCTCTGGGCGACAAGCAAAGTCATCAACTTGAAGATCGGCGAAAGATCGGTCTAGGACTCTTTCAGGTCCACCAGAACAAATCGGAGCCACCGGATATGGAATATTTTTTTGAAGTAGCCATAGCTTCGCAGCTCTTAAACGGCAGTCACACATCCAAGGGTTATCATGCAACTCTATGCCATGAAGCCTGCTTAATGTTTCGATAGTTTTAGGTCGAAGTTCTCCAAGTCTATTTCCGTTAAGTTTCAGCAGTGTCAAACCTTCCAAGCCCTCAAAAGCCTGTGGTGCCAGCATCTGTATATCACAATGTGACAAATCCAACTTGTGCAGGCTTTGAGTGTTCCCGAACGAAAAAGCTTCGATTTTGTGAATGTGGTTGGAAGCCAAGGTTAGATCACGAAGCGATGGAATAAAACCCAAAGCATTCGAGGGCACCACCACCAGCAAATTATGCGACAAATCCAACTCCACCAAATTCGTTAGTCCTTTGAATGTCTCCGGTTCGATCTCACCGATCTTGCAGTTCCGCAGATACAATTTTTGAAGATTCAACAGATTTGCTCGGATGAATTGTTCATTTGAGAGCGTCTGTAATTTGTTGCCAGACATATCTAGAACCTGTGTTGATGGATCAATACTATCCGGAATCTGGATCAATGATCGATCTATACATTCCACCGTTTGCTTTCCCCCTTTCCACTTGCACGCACACACTGTTTGGCAGCTACTCAGCTGTTGTTGATTCACGATCATAGGGTTATCGTCATTGGTGTGCATAATTGGTGGCAGCAACATTGCATCGTTAACACTATAAACATCGTTATGATTGTTGTTGTTGTTGCGATTGTTATTGTGACCATGGCGCCCAACGCCGCGATCATCCACATCACTGTTGCTACTTCCGCTGTACATGACGTGGTTCTGGCGATTATATCGTGAAGCGTTCACTAAGGATCTACTCGAGGTAGTTAGCAAAGAAATCACGATAAATATGGTGAGGTTCGATCGACTGCTCCTGCTGAGCAGGATTTTATAGCGGATTTTGTTGTGATGCATGGTTGGTTGCGGAATGATGGATATCCTTTTAAAAACTTCAAAAAGCACAGTATCCTCTTTGGTGAAGAGTCAAAACAAACAACCGAAGAAAAGGATAACCAAAATAAAATAAAAAAAAGTTTCAACAGAAATTCAAAAGAAAATCCTCTCAATTTAGATTTTTGTATAAAAGTCGTATCCTTGTGGCAATCTGCACTGGTAATCCATGGTTAACTCGATTTATTTATTTTTTTTTATATCTAAAGGACTTTTTTACACTTTAATTTATATGTATTTTCACATAATCTTCTATCAAACTGGTAATCCTTAATTTTTTTTTTTTTTTTTTTTTTTGATTTTATTCACAAATCACATTAATATTTATTTCGCTGCCCAGGACTACAGGTTAACCTTTACAAAAAAACACATCCACAAGCTCTGCGCACTTTGAGAAAAAAAATTATATTCAAATCCTTGGAGAGCAAAACATTCCTTCTAAGGATATTTTCACACGATAACGGCCGATATTCACGCGAAACACCGATTTGTATATTGTGTATCACACATTTAATATGTACAGACTAACGGTACTTGGTGTGGAGCACAAGGATAATATTTGTGGCAGGTAGACCGACCGTTTTTATGGATAAGAAATCATAATTTATTGACACTCTGAATGTATTCCTGATAGGCGATAAGGGTTTTAGATACTTTTTTTTATTCCGACAGATATGTATCTACCAGTTAGGGGTTTGGGATTTTATTTGTATCTTTTATTTTAATCCGGAATATTAAAAACACAGACAGCGAGTACAGACTATACACAACCGTACCGCATGGTTAATCAACATTGACTAAAAATGAATTTCAAAGTATACCTACTCAAAAATCTGAGTGTGAACTGCGCGCTGTAGATACATTTTCGGATGTTTCTTTTTTTTCTTATATTTGTTTGTGTTTCGCAAGTCAGATTAAGCAAAGCAAGGCAAAGACAGACGAGACCAAAAGAAGCAAAGCCAAAAAGAGAAACATTATGGGTTCGAAAACGAGTATGGGGGATATTCGATATCGAATCCGAAAAAGGTATTTCGGTTTCGAAACGAAAAAGATTAAAAAGAGGATTTTCTGAATGAAGTTCCAATTTTCAAATAAAAAGAGAAATGAAAATGAATTGATCATCCATCTACCATAATCAAGAAGTTTCAGAAACATATTTTTGAGAAAGATACAAATAATGCAGATGCAAAAGATACTTTTCGAAAAATAAGATGTATCTTTAGCAAGTTTTTGTTGCCGCAGTTAAATTGAAATGTGTTATTTCGAATGATAGAAAAGGTATGAGATGAGGAAATGGAGAAGCAGCGTTTTATTAAAATCACTGGATTTGTTTTGAAGAAATTCAATTTTTTTTATTAAATTCTGTTCAAAATGAACCGTCCTTTTAATTACGAGACGCTCTTTGCGGTTATGTAAGATATACTGTGTGTTTGTATGTAAAATTCCACATTCGCAGGGTGCGGCTTAAGAAAGATAGATATACGATTTACCTTTTTTATTTATTCAATTCAACATCAGGAAAGTTGCGTCTCACTGTCAATTGAAGCTACTTGGACAAAACGCCAATTTTTTGATGGACTAGAGGCCGTAAAGAGTTATTTCGTTGGAACGTTTTTTTTTTCATAGAGGATTTCAACTTTCTCTGCAACTAGCCTAACACCAGTTTGTTCATGAAGATGTTGTGTTGATAAAAGCCAGGGTAAATTTAACATCATTTTAAGAGGTTAATTTTGTGAAATTTAAAGTTTTTTGATGTATGAATTTGCAAAATGTCCATAGTTTACTACTGATGTCCAGTTTGCAATTAAGAAACGTAGAAAATATTATATAAATTGGAGAAAATCTCCCAGTCCTGAATCTTGGCGATCATACTGCTTAGTGCGCAACCAAGCAACTTCAATCACACGGTTAGCAAAACGGAATTTCTTCGCCTCCAAGCTTGACACTAACCTTCCTCCTTGACTTTGATGTCGTCTCGGAAGATGAAGTTATAAACGTTTTTCATATTCTTAAATCAGATGCTGTTGAAGAAGGCGGAATCCCGCTGCGATTTATAAAACTTATTGTTCCCTATGTTGCTAACCCACTAACACATATTTATAATCACTGCATTGTGTCTTCTACCTTTCCAACCTTGTGGAAATCAGCTTTGATTACACCTGTCCCAAAAATATCATTACCAATTGAAACTTCTGACTATCGGCCGATAAGTAGCTTACTTTGCCTGTCAAAGGTCTTGGAGAAGATTCTTACAAAACAAATAATTGAGCATATATCCTCAAAGAGGAGGCTTCAGAGCGAACCATTTCTGTTCCACTGCAATGGTCAAGATTTTTGAGGATATTAGAATGCCTTTAGAAAGGCCTTTGACAGAGTCAATCATGATGTTCCTTGCCAAAAACTAAAATACTATTTTGGTTTTTCTCATTTGGCTGTTTGTCTCATTAAAAGTTATTTGTCAAATAGAACTCAGAGAGTGGTGGTTCAGGGTGTTGTCTCTGAGTCTTGCCTACTGAACTCAGGTGTTCCCTAGGGTTCAATTTTAGGCCCAATTCTTTTCTGTATATTTATTAATGATTTACCTTCCGTTTGTAAAAATGTCTCTTATCTTATCACCTTTACGCTGATGATATACAGATTGGCCTCATTGATGACCTCATGTATCGTATTAACGAGGATCTTTTGGCAATCAAAAAGTGGTCTGATGAGAATGGCCTGACATTGAATCCTAGAAAAACAATGGCTTTGGTAATATCCAAGAGAGAATATGAAACTGATTTTTTCCCCTCTATATCCTTAAGCAACTCAAACGTCCCTTATGTAAAAACCGTGACTAGTCTTGGATTCAAAATCCCACATGACTTTTCTTGCAGAGAGCATATAAATTCAGTTGTTGGACGTATATACGGAACTCTTCGGAAACTATGGATTTCTATTAGTTTCACACCGACTGCAACAAGATTGCGTTTGGTCAAAACACTTCTTGTTCTTATTATCTCTTTTTCGGAAGTAGTGTATCCTTAACTGGATTCTTTGTCTGAAAACAAGCTCCGTGTTGCGTTTAACGACATGACAAGATATATATATATGGCCTGCGTAGACATGATTACATCTCCCCTTATAATACTAAAATACTTAGTTGCACCCTCCTTGAATATAATGATTTCAGAACCTCTATCTTCTTGCATAAGATCATTCACACAAAAACTCCTCAGTATCTCAATGAAAAAGTCCACTACTGTCAATCTTCTAGAACTGGAAATCTAATAGCTCCTTCACATAATTATAATTATATGGTATTCGTCTTTGGAATTCCTTACCAAATAACATAAGGCAAGTGAGAGACATTGCCCCAACTTTAAACGTGAAGTATTTAAACACTTTTCGAATTGGACGGGAAAAGGAGGGAAGAGTAATTTAGTTTTCTTTTTTTTTAATATTTCATTCATTGTTATTAAAAAAATTATATAAAAAAAATATGATTTTGTAATTTAAAATTAATTTATTTTTCCTTTTTATTTTACTTTTTTTTATTTATATTCTTTAAATAGTATGATAATAGACTCAGTCTTACATTACTTACTTAACAATAAAAAAAAAAAAAAAAGTATTTGTGATGTGATCTCGAAATGTTAACGTCTTGTCTAAATAAACGCCCAGATATCAGAAAGAGTACATCACAACCATTAATTTTAAGCTGACCGACTGGCAAAACACAAGCTTTTCTTTTCCTTGTGAAAAAGATAGCCTGTGTCAGCATTGAGCCAAATATTCCATGCCTTATAATACTCTACAAGTTTGTCAAGGGCATATTGTAAGTCATTTTCAATATCTTGACCGATATTGTTAGAACTATAAGGCCCATTTGCTGATTCGGAACATAACTAAGTTTCACATAAATTCTATGTGATACTTAAATGTAAGTAGGTTGCACGTAAAAAAATTATGGTCAACATAGTAAGCGACCACGTAAAAAACGAATTTTACGGTTATTTTATGTCTTTACTTATTTTATCGTTTCTTTTAAAAAAAATGTTCACTCTCCTTAAAAGTTTCGCCCGTAATACTCGTCTCGCAAGGAATGCTCATCAGTTCACCCTTGAGCCCAATTTCGGACGTACCGTGAAATATAGGGATTCTTTTTTTAGCCGAACAACACGAATTTGGAATAGTTTACCCGGCGTGATAAAAACAAAAACCTAAATTTTTCGCAACAAAAAAAAATCCTTCTGCTTTTGATGAAAAAGAAGTGATTGAAAACAAAAAAAAACCGATGGTGCAACGTGGCAAGGCAAAGAAAATGCTTGGAATCGCATAGAAAACAAATTTAACAACCAGTCGGAATCATGCTTTAGAAATAGCGAGTCGCTAAAGAGATTTTCCAATTCGAAAAACAGTCATGTAGAGTACTCTAAAAATACTATACACACCAAGTTTGAATCAAATCGGCCCAATCGCTTAGGCTGTAGGAATCGATACGGACAGACAGACATACAGACAGACAGACGGACGGAATTTCCGGACCCACGTTTTTTGAATTCTCTATCATTATAATGTTATGTTTGATTGTTAGATTTTTTTTTCTTACGAATGCATAACTTGCCTTATAGTCCCTATACCTAAATCGCAAGTAAAACTCACGTTTGGTTTTTGAAATGCCATATGCAGTTTCAGGAAATTTTATATAAACATTTCCAAGTTTAGCTATTGCTTTTGAAACTCTCAAAACTATTCTTGAAACTGTTGAGACATGCATCCCACCAAAGTCTGCTATACTTAAAAGATGGTTCCCCGTGGCAAAAAATCGTAGCGCAACCAACAGTTTGTTAATAGGACCGATAGAATTATTTCTATAGCAGAGGAAATACTTTTATAAGCAAAGCTGTACCTGTTGGATGGACATTCTAAAGAGCATTCTATTTGGTTCAAAACAATTATCGTTATTTCCTTTGTTAAACGAAGTTTTGTATAAAAAGAAAGCTCATTAAAAGAGGAAAAATATTCATTCCTCTCGTAAATTTTACGAGGAACTCCTACTTCCAGAATTTCAGGAACTTCCACAACATCTTCGCGATCAAGTCCGGCAGTGCAAAATCCATTTGTATTTAATTTTTTAATTATATTATTATTATTATTTTCACAATGACAAATAAGTCAAAAACAATATTAAAAATAAAATAAATGCCTAACATAAATATCTTAATAAGTACTTTTTCTTCCACATAAGTTATGTTCAACTTAAGGACTTTTATGTTTGAGTTTACGTTTGGTGCAAAGCAATAAGTGTCACTTAAGTGTTTATGTGAAACATAAGTATTTATGTTCCTTATGAGCAAACGGGCCTAAATGGCAGTGTTATCTTCGAACGTTGCTGTTTCGCAGTTCCAAATAACTGGAAAGTTGGCGACATACGTGATATAAAGTAATGGGCCCAAAACAGATCCTTGAGGAACCCCAGATGTGATATGCCTTAAACTTGAAGCCGTATTATACAAATTTACTTGAAATTGTCTATTTCTAAGAAAAAATTGTGTTATTTTAATGAAATATATGTAGAGGACAATTAAAATGTTTTAGTTTATGAAGAATACTTGTGTAATAGGGCTTTTCAACATCCAAAAGGACAAGTCCTGTCGATTGCTTTGTGTTAAAATGTTCTTTTATGTGTTTATATATTCCAAGAATCTGATGGCTACTACTATCACCACGTCTAAGATCAAATTGTTGGTGTGGTAAGACATTGCAGGACTCAAAAAAAGCAAGATATTTAGTTCTTATCACTTGTTCTAATATTTTACTTAGGCTACTGAGAAGACTTATGGGTCGGTAACTGTTACGGTTATTAGCGGGTTTACCTGATTTGAGAATTGGTAAGATCCTTGCCGTTTTCCCCTTTTTAGGAAAATATTGCAACTTTATACATGCATTTACAATAAAGTACAGAAAATGTATTCCAATAAATGGTAATTCTTTGAAATATATATTTTTAAGTGAATCTACCCCTGGTGCTTTTTTGTTCCGGAATTTTTGTATAATTAATTTAATATCTTTGTTTCTTCCTTCTGATAGGGTAACATCACTATTATTAATAATACCCATGGACTCTTGTACCATATTGTTGATTGAGCTAGGTATCATAGCTGAGGGATTATTGCAATTAATTTCAAACGCGTCTGTAAATACCTCTGCCTTTTCCTCACTAGTAATCAGCAATGAATTATTATGTTCTAAGTGAGGTATAATTTTATTTTTGGATTTAAATATCGTTTAAATTTTCAAAAAGGGCTTGGAATTTGGATAGATCATTCCATGACCTATTTCTGAATTTTGAAATCTCGAAGGATATTTGTCTCGTGAACATATTCATTTCTTTGAAATCATTAGGTTGTCTATATCTTTTCCATTGGCTCCTTAACCTGTTTCTTTGTTTGATTAAGTTTAAGATATATTTAGGAATAACCGTTATTCTTGCAGCTTTGACTTCTTAGGAACAGATTTATCAACATTTTCTATAACAGAACTGGTAAAATATTCTATCTTTTCATCAATTTCTTGCTCACCTATCAATATCCATATTTATAAAGAATTTTTAACCCATATTAGTTACTTAGAGCTCATGTAATCCAAAATCTAAAAAAAAACGTCTCATCCAAAACTAAACTTTAAAGCAAAAAAAAAAACTCTTGTAAATGTTTTGGAATTTTTATTTCAAAAGATCTTTCGATTGTCTAACTGATTGGCTTACATTTAGATGCTAATATGTCCTTAAGCAGGCTCTAATCAACCTATACACTCACATTAACTTACTCAGCCTCTAATCAACGTATTTTTTTTATAAATAAGGATTTATTGATTGAGGCATATTAAATGCTGCGTAACTTTGCTCAATCGTTAATATGAGGATGAAAAAGATTGGATAAAGACTGTTTTTTTTTTTTAAATTAGAAAGAATTATAGAAGTGTGATTAAGGAGAGACCCGGGAAGTTGTATTTTTTTAAGTTGTTTTTAATACGTTTGCGATTAAATGTGAGGACGAAAGAAATTTGAAGCCATTAAATCGCCTACATTCTCGATTCAGGAGTCACTTAATAGCTGCAAATTGTTCTGTAAGTTGAAAATGCAACCAAATCCGTTCTTATCGCAATCCCAAAAAAATTGTTAATAACTTTAAGACTCTTTTCTTCTTAACCATTTGTATGAAAATATTTAATTTTTTGAATGTGAACAATACCGACAGCATTATGTCTCTCAAGATTTCTTCATTTTTTTTTCAATGTTCTTTATTCCTCCGTGGTACCGGAATTTTAACATCGGACATGGGACTTGACTGGATGGAGTCACTTACAAGTGCAATACTAAGTTAAACAGCGGAAAGCACTACGCTTAATATTTTGGGCTATCAGTACCTCTACCTAATAACTCAGGTTTACTCGGTAGTAGCTGACTGCTAAATTATGATTGGTGCCCTTGTAGAAGCATCTTGGTGGCTGTTGTGCTACTGAATAGAAGGCTCTTGGTGCCTGTATTGATCTACCATCACTGATGTTTTCCGCAAGTAGCTTTCTAGAAAAAATTGGAAGAGTCAAAACGTTTTTATTGATTCGAATATGTATGCCATATAGATATGTATGTATGTAAACAAGGTAAAGTTCCTGAGTCCTGACCTTCCAAGAGACCCGATGTTCGTAGCTTCGCCATAAATGACGCCGATATCGGTCATGTGCTTGCGTGGACATTTATTTCAGAGAGTTTTACCTTAAAACACAAAACTTCTTAGCACCACAGTTCCATGAGAAGCAAAGGCCTAGTTACTCACACTCTCAACCAATTATGCATACGCCTTGTGAATCACCAGGACCTCAGATTTACCACTAAATCTAAAGGATAGCATCAGAAATGTACTTTTTCAAAAAAAAATATGGCACTATTGAAGGAATAAAACAAGATTACTCAGGTGGGCGGTCAAGCTCAGATTTCTATGCATAGCATAGTTTCACTAAGTCCCACTTTAAGGTTCACAATACAAATTACTTCTAGCTTTAAGCTATGTTTCATCGTTAAGATATATTGGATGACTAGCTGTTACCCGTGACTTCGTCCGCTCCCTGCCTGTGAAAGTCCCATCAAAATCGGTCCATAAATAAGAATTTTCGAAAAAAAAAACAACACCAGCGCCACCTAGTGAGTAATTAACATAGCCTAAATTACCCTTAAGGATATCAGCTACCTGCAGTCCCGTCAAAATCGGTGCAGCCGTTCCCGAGATTACACGGAACAAACAGACAGACAGACAGACAAAAAAAAATTAAATTGTGTTTTTGTTATAAGTATTGTATATCCTTTCGTATGCATTAAGTAAAAACCTGTTATTTTGATGTTAAAAACAGACACTTCATTTTTTTTATGTGTACAGATAACATCAAATCATCAAAAATGTTAAGCAATGGACTAAAAGTTTGAAAACATTATAAATTTGATGAAGCCAGTTTAATAAAATCTTTTTTTGGACAACGCGAATAAGAAGATCCATAAAAGCATTGTCATCAGCGGACTAAGAAGAAGCAGACATTCAGAGAAGACGTCCCAGTAGTTAAAACAAGAAAAACATGAGCTATCAGTGAAGTATAAGTAGATATGTATTGGACACATTCAAACATCTCAGCCTAGACACAACGATTTATTTCATAATCAAGTTTTTACACTCATAAAACCATTTTCTTCTAAGAAACAAGATTCAGCAACATTATTGCACAATAATTCCAATGTTCGAAATGTTGCTAGAAACTCTCTCTCATTCATTTGGCTTCTCTTCAATTTTTCATTCATCGCATTTTCTTTCTCTGTCGAAATTTTTCATTCTCTTTACATGTTTCGAAATAAAAATTCATTTTATTTTCGAAAGGACAATTCGGTCTCGCTCTTTCTTTCCTTACTACAATTTTCTGTCCATCATCATTCCTCTCTTTCAAATAAAAAAAATCACAAAAATGCTCTTGTAATCATCGTTCATCGATGCACTCAACCAAAAACAAACTAACGAAATCAAAAAAAACCGTGCAACATGTTGTGATTCATTCAAGTTTAATTTTGAGTTTCAAATTGACACACTTTGGCGAGTAATCGATTTTGGGATTAAGGTTTCTTTTAATTGGAATTTGAGTCAGCCGTTCTGTGTTGTAACGTAAGTGCTGTTACTATACTCCAGTTTCCTTGTTTTTTTTTTCTGTTGTTTCTGTTGTTCTTGTAGTTTTCATATTCCATTGGTTAAAGCTAAGGAACGAATAAACAACTAGGTTAGGTAGGTGCTTGTGTATCTTGTATCTAGCTTAGCTAAAGCTATAGTCTCCTCTCTACCTTGGATGAAGGTGCGTTTTCGTCTATCTATAGATAGGTTTTAATGTTAACAGAGACGAGATACAATTGCTGTGTAATGGGACATGGGAGGGTAAACTTGAAAAGAGATGTGGGTTTTGATTTAATTTTTCTTGCTTTATTGAGTAAGTGGAGAAAAGAGTCTTATTCATGTAGCTATTGATTTTTTCTCAATACCAACCTACCTGTGAGGAGTTTAAAAATAATATTGTAATCTAAAAGAACAGGAGTTTCGTAAAGGAAAATTTGTTTTAAGATTTTTTTATTTTATGTATTTTTACAATTTGAAAGGTATTATTGGTTTTATTTATAGAATGGTTCTGAGATAAGCTGTAAGAAGTATTGATGGATGTCCTTGGGTTAATTTATAAGTAGGAAGACTTTTCAACTGATTTTAAGGTCGCGTAAAACGTGTATTTACAACATAAGGTACATATGTAAATCGAAATGGTTAGCACGTCAATTTTTATTTGGGATATAAGAGGTGGGACAAAGAAATGGGTTTTTGAAAGCGCTTAGCTTAGTTCAGCACCTTTTGTCTTGAAAACAGCTTTAAAAATTTTGATAAACTATCAAGAAAAAATGTTTCAAAGTCTCGACAAAATAACTCATAACTGATATACATATTTCATATCTATGAGACATAATACCAGTGTACTGTTCCGGAATAAATAGGGCGTTTATCTGGTTTATCCATGTTTCGTTCTCTAATTGCTTACCAGTGTTTGTTCCGCATTAATTGGTGGTATAATGTTTTCTAACCGCTTTTTTTGTAGTGTGCAACTATCTTGGTTTGAAGTTTCGTGGTTGGTTGGACATGCTTCTCATCAATTTATTTTTAAATGGTTACCTAGTATGATTTGTGTGTTGTCTTTTCCATATTTCGTAGATTTCATATGTCTGTGCCCATTCTGTTAAATAAAGAGACTAGTTGGTTTGGCATTAAGAATGGCACAGGTTGGAGAAAACACAGATTTTTAGCATTTCCTCTGCCTGGATGTAACTTACTTACTTACATAGGGGGCGCTACAGGTCGGGACGAACCTGGGCTTAAACCAACATGCCTCTTCAGTCAGCTCGGTCTTTGACTAGCTGCCTCCAGTTTCGCACTCCAAGTTGGTTGAGGTCGTCCCCCACTTGAGCGCGCCACCTAAGGCGAGGTCTTCCTTGACTGCGTCTACCCTCTGGGATGGAATCGAAGATCCTGCGAGCCGGAGCATTGTTGTCCATTCGCTCTACATGACCTAGCCATCTTAAACGTGATATGCGTATTTTGTTGACCAGGTCAATGTCGCTGTACAGCTCGTATAGTTCTTGGGTTGAATCTTCACCTCCAAGGCCCGTTAACGCAGATAGGGCCAAAAATCCTCCGAAGAATCTTACGCTCGAAAAGACTAAGGATATCTTCATCCGCTTTAGATAGAGTCCATGCCTCGGCGCCATAGAGCAGGACTGGGATGATTAGGGTCTTTTACTGAGTCTCCTTTGTCTTTCGAGAGAGGGCTTTGCTACTCAATTGCCTTTCTAGCCCATAGAAACAGCGATTGGCAAGAGTAATTCTTCGCTTTATTTCTGACGAGATTTTGTTGTCAGATGTTACAGCGGATCCGAGGTAAACAAAGTCCCTAACTACTTCAAACTTGTACCTGCCTATTTTAATGTGATGTCCAATCCGCCGGTGTTGTGTGTCAGTTTTTGTGGACAGCAGGTACTTTGTTTTGGCCTCATTGACTGCTAGTCCGATCTTAGCTTCTTCAATGTTAGCAAACGCTCCAGTGACAGCTCGCCAAGTTATGCCAATGAAGTCTATGTATGCTAACAATTGCACAGACTTGAAAAAAATTGTCCCTATAAAATATAATTGCGAGTTGCTTATTATTTCTTCAAATATTAAGTTAAAGAAATCGCACGATAGCGCATAACCTTGTCAGAATACTTTTTTGACGTCAAAAAGCTTCTGTGAGGTCAGTACCAACCTTGACGGAGCAGCGAGAGTTCTCCATCGTCATCCTGCAGAGTCGGACGAGTTTTGTGGGGATGCCAAAACCTGACATGGCTCTGTATAGCTCGTCTCTATAAATGCTATCGTACGCGGCCTTAAAATCGATAAAGAGGTGGTGGGTATCGATTTGGAATTCTTGGGTGGTTTCCAGGATCTGCCGTAGCGTGAACATTTGATCGATTGTGGACTTTCCTGGTCTGAAACCACACTGATAGGGGCCAATCAGGTTGCTGACGAAAGGTTTCAGGCGTTCACATAGTACGGCAGAGAGGATCATGCAGGCGATATTCAGGAGGCTTATTCCTCTATAGTTTGCGCAGTTTAGAGGGTCTCCTTTCTTGTGGATCGGGCAAACGATGCTGAGGTTCCATTCATCAGACATACTTTCTTCTGACCAAACTTTAGAGATGAGTTGGTGTATGCACTCCACCAGGTCATCTCGGGCCGCTTTAAAAAGTTCGGTGGGTAGTCCGTCGGGTCCGGGGTTTTTTTTTTTTTTGAGTATAGATATTGATATCCCCACTTCATTTTGGTCAGGTGGATGGAAGTTTTGTCTGTCATCGTCCATGTTGGGTGGTTCATTCTGCCTGACAGCGGGATTTTGGTCTTCATCGCCGTTTAACAGTCTGCAGAAATGGTCCTTCCATGTACTCTCAGCACCAACTGTGACTCAACTACGAGGTTTCCATTCCTATCTCTACAGGCTTCTGTGCGGTTTTTTTTACCTGTTGGTAAAACTTCAGCACGTTGTTCCTGGAGTAGCATCTCTCAATATCTTCAATCGCGCGCTTTCACGCTCTCTCTTTTTCTTTTGGAGAAGCCGGTGTTCTTCCCGTCTTTTCTGCTCATAGAGCTCGCGAGCTCTCGTCTTTCTTTGCAGCGCCGCTTTATATGCCTCTTGTTTGGCTGCATGGGCCTGCCTGCATTCGTCATCGAACCAGAGGTTTCGTGGTGGTGGTCTGGTGAAACATAGCTTGTTAGCAGTGTTGTCACTGGTCTTCGGCACTTGATGCTGGCGGTACTGGATTTCTTGAGAGGTTACGGGATATTCGATCGACATAGGTTCTGGCGGTTTCTTGCGATTGAAGCTTTCCGACGTCATACTTCCTCACAGTATTGCTCCGTTGTTGTGGAGTTCGGGTTATTCGCATTCTTACCTTTGCTGCAACAAGGTAGTGATCCGAGTCGATGTTAGCTGCTCGGAAGGTGCGAACATCCAAGATACTGGAGGCGTGTCTTGCATCGATCGCAACGTGATCAATCTGGTTTACAGTTCTTTGATCTGGGTGATTTGATGGTGTGATCTGGATGTAACTTAATGATACTATTCTTCCCACTTACGGTCTTTTAATAATTAAGAAAGAAATTATGTTCCTTGCTAGAGCCTTCCTTAAAACGCAGAGTGTTTTTATACGAACTAAAAATGTACCTACTCGCAGCTGGTTAAGCGTTGCCTGACATCATCAGGATCCTACGTATATGATTCCATGGGGCAGGTCAATTTCGAAACTCGTTCAGTAACAAGAGTCATTTGAGATATTACCAAATCCGCTAAATCCGCCATCGATTTCATGCAGTCGATCCACAAGTTCGATTCTGATTTCATGAGCTTGCTGCTTGAACATTGCAGTCCCTTGTATGAGCTTCGTGGTGGCTGTGGTGACCTAAAATCATGGGAGCAAAATGTTATATTTGGTATATCGCCGAATTTAACCTATTATGACGATGGGACTCGTTCCTTAGCAAGTAGAATATTATTTGGCATAGCAAAGATATAGAGAACAGAGCTCTGCTGAATCGCTTTTATCTCCGAAATAGCATCACGCAATGGCGATCTAAGAATCTTGGTTTTACCTGGTTTAATGAAGAAAACTTGGCAAAAACCACCATCGTCGAACAAAATAGGTCAAGTTCCCTGCTCATCTTGAAGGTTGAACTTCAAAGGATTTTCAAATCATTGAAGAAATAGAAGCCAGCGGTGGTCGATGGTGTGCCGATATTGTACCACGACATCTCCCGGAGGATGCAATAGACATTATATACACTGTTTAATAAAGCGTTGAATAATACATATTATCCAGTGAGTTCGAAGATAATGGTTTTGCATCCTCTCCCGAAAAAAGAAAAGGATAATTCCAATCCAGCAAATCTCCGGTCGATAAGTCTTCATCCGAGTATCAACAAGGTATTCAAAAAAAGTTCTCAATAGAGCTTTGGCCAAGTGGGAGGAGGAAAAAAAAAATTCTAGATATCTAGCACGACTTCAAGGTGGTGCATGATACATTCCATGCCGCGTCAAAGTTGGTTTCTGGTATACATAAGTAAAGAACAATACTAAGAATCAATGCACGGGTGCCTGTTCAGTTGGTAATCTGAGTAATCTTTCGAGAACGTTTTGTCTTTATCTGAAGCTAACTAGATGGGACATAAGTGAACCTTTGCTATATGCTTTACGGCATCCTGAATGGTGTCAAGAGTAGCAATTTGACATCTACCGCAATACCTGATTTAAAAAAATGGGTCGGTGAACTTGCTGATTTTCTTTAGTATTTACACCAGGAATCAAAATTGGAGTCCAGCTCATACAAAACACGTCCAACAGTCGAGGTCATTATAAGTTTTTTGTTAAGAACCCCTTTGTCTAGAGTAAGAACTAAGGCAAGCATGTGATCGCTGGGCCACATGGACATGTAAAAGTGTGGCAACTATATTTCAACGAACGTTTAAATGCTCATGCTCCTATAGCCAGGGCAAGAAGAACTTTTTCTCTGACCATTCAGTTGTCTTATAACAGCCGTTTTGATGACAGGGATAAGATGATTTTCTTCGTAGCCCTTATAAGGCCGATGATGACCTCTGTGGTTCACCATATATAATGGAAGAGATTCTGTTGCTTGAGAGGCATTGTCTTCGTATTTGCCTTGTCCTTCACAGAGCAGAAAAGTCAGATACTATACAGCGGAGTGAATATAAACTGGAAGAAGTTATCTTCTTAACTATGCAGTTTCGAGGTCACATTGCAAGGGCGATGACCTCGTCAAATGGAAGCTTAGAACCCCCGAGATGAATACTTGGAAAGTAAACGAATAAGTGGTTTTATCCCGCCCAAAGCCCCATGAACCACGAGGAGGTGGAGAGAAATCTTTCCCTGGAAATAAAACTGTCATGGAATGTTTTCCATCTCTGGAACATGAGTTTTTTCATTTGGCACTGGTAGCTTTTGGCGGCCATAGTGTTTTGGTGAAATCTCTTAAATCTGTTGTTTAAAATTCTGTTACTGATGACAAATCACCAATGACCATGGTAATTGATATGATTGAACATCACGCCCAAATGATAAAACGAGTTTTGGTTAGTGCAAACGTTGGACAAGATGCGGAGAACAGCTCCGCGTCATTCGCGGACACATTGCAAGAGCAATGACCTAAACCAATGGACAAATTTTCGGGGCTTTCTACCCCCAAGATGAATATTTTTAAAGTACACGCTCGAGTGGCTTTATCCCGCCCGAGGCTTTTTTTATATAGAGAGTCAAGGGCTGATACAGGATAGATTGACGATTCCGTAGATCTACCACTTCGGCCGCAAGAAAGTCGTTGGGCCGATCCCTTACGACTTAGACATTGTCAATGGGGGCGAAGCTGAATGTCTCCGATTCCGACAAGGACCAGAAGGAACTAGTTAACTAGGTCCACCAGTTTTGCTAAGGAAAAATGTTGAGTTGCAGTCGACTTATCGTGGTCGGCTTAAATATTTTATAAATTACATAGGGCAGTTATGGCGGCACCAAAAATAATGCAAAAATATGAAAAACCAAATATATAAAATGACAAAAAATTGCCTGTTGTGGCTGTTCTAGACTTAAGTTAACTTTTAAATTAAATTCATTTGCGCGACAGCTCCTTCAGAAGCCAAGGCCTAGTGTCCTATATATATACTCTCAACCATTCCTGTGGGTGTGTTGTGAATCTGCAAGAATCGAAGGGACCTACAATTCACCGCCGAGTCCGAACGGCTACATGAGATCCACTTTTTCGAGACCATTTTTTACTCTTGGAAGTTTTGTCATTTCCCCGCAAGAGGCAGTACCCTAAAAACAAAAGGTGGTTCTGACGGGGAGTCGAACCCCGACCCTTCTGTTAGCAGTCCGAAACACTTACCATTAAGCCACGAGGCGCTAGTCTAGACTTAAGTATTTTAAGTTTATTTAAGTTAGTTAAAAGTTTATTTTCAAGTGTATATAGTTTTCAGTAAAACATACTGTACAGATTCCAAGTTTTAATATTTTTTCTGGGAAAAAATAAAACCATATTTAATATTAATTTAAGTTATTTTTAGGCCAGGAAATTGGTAAGGTTGATAGATAAGCTAGTTTTTTTTAGATTTTTTGTCTAGCATTATGTTAGATTTATAAGCAAAAATAAAAATCATTTTACAAAAAAAAAACATCCCCGCGGTCCGTTAAAGTTAACAGCATTACTTCGCCGTGCAAAAAATTCGGCCTTTCGATGACTTCTTGGCAAATTTTACGTTAGGGCTAGGGCCTACATCGGTAAAAGATCCAACTTACGCAGAAGCTCAAAGCTTATGACCATAGAAAACTTACTTGTTACATGACTGGGCTTCAGAGCGTCTTATCCGAAAAATTGTCTGAGCAATGAGGCGAATTTTTTGATAAAAGGTGTTAACGAGGAAAACGTCAGTCACAAAATCAGATGAGATTCATTGTGTGGCAATGCATCTTCACAAAGTTAATGTTTGGCTTCGATTTTAGGCCGGCGACGTCATTAGTTCGTACTTTTTTTGAAAACGACGTGGGTGAGGCGGTCGGCACCGTCAATTGAGAGCACTACAGAACGATAATAACAACTTTCTTATGGCCGTAATTAAATCATAAAGAACTAGACGATTGTGGGTTGTTCCAAACACTTACATTTCAAATAAAAGAAGATTTTGTAAATATCTCACACACAACCTGTTTGTAATTCTAATTAAAAATCTGTCCGCCTTTATCTATTAAAAACCAAGCGTATCTCAAGTCAAAAGAACCATATTTTTATCTCATTAATAGACATTAGGAAGCGGTTGAACTTCCTAATGTCTGCTGCAAAACCAATCACATAATTTGATAATTTCAGTCCACTTTTTCCATTCTGTCATTATATCAGACGAGATAAAACTTTAATTTTTGTATCCTTGAATTAACAAAACTGTTTAAAGAGACGCCACAATATACTTCTCCTATCTTAATTGCACAATCTCAGTCCTAATTCTTCGAAGGACATTTCTTTCTCCTATCAGGATAATGTCTCTTTATTTTATTCTCCTAAATTGGCAGTAAAATATGTACATAATCATTAATCAGTGAGACACTTAAATCAACCAAACAACCGAAAACAACACAATGAAACTAAAAATTCTAGGAAACGGAAATTGCTCCTACCATACCTACCACAAGGTAAAAGTGCTACCTGCGTTCGGTAAAGAACTAAAAGAATCATTTAAGTCAGTTTTTGCTTCTCCCAATCTCATTCTTAACCATCAGTTTAGGAGTGATGAAAAATCGCCCAAAACTATTGCCTCAATTAAGTTTTTTTTTTTTTTTTTTTTTTTTCAAAGTTGATAAGATCTCATCATATCCGTCGGATTAGCAAGAAAAAGGAGGTAAAGGATCGCCCTTTGTGTTTGGTCGACAGATGCCATCGTATGAGCGGTTTTTTTGCAATGACATTGGAGAAGTTGGAAACTCGGAGTGGTGTTTGTGAAATTTGAACAGAGGCGTATTTGATTTAACTGATGTGACTGTTGTTACCCTGGGGCGATAGAACTGTTAGGGTTGGAAAACTCAATAATTTGTATGAAAATTAATGTTTTTAATAACAGCAAGCTGCTAATAATTCTGCATACATAGTTGAGATATCCTGGATCTTATTACATAAATTACTTGCTTACATAAGACGGCTGCGTAACCCCTGTTGAATATACATAATAACAGAGTTTAGTTTGACAGGAATTATTTTTGTGAAATAATTGTCGATTCAGAAGATTTTTACTTATTTCGGATTTTCCAATAGGGACTTGACAACTTTGAATTTAATTTGTGAACGCACCCTTTCACTAATCATCAAACTGTCATTGTCAATGTATTCAGTAAACTCAACAATTACATCATGGAAAGTACACGAGCGACCAACGTCTGCAAATTATAAAAATGTTTTAGCGAAATTCGAAGTCGGTGACCGCAAATTTAAGAGTTGAATTTTTGAATTTCATCGCAAAATCATCTTCAGTGACGAAGCTCATTTTGAACTCAATGGGTTCGTCAGTAAGCAAACTATGCGTTATTGGTCGGGTGAAAATCCACATTTGCTTTATAAATCACCACTTCATCCACAAAAAATAATTGTTTGATGCGGTTTGCATGCCGGGCCATATTTTTTCGTCGAGGATAACGATCGTCACGTAACAGTAAATGCCCAGAGTTATCGCGCTATGATTACCGATTATGTTTGGCCCGGATTGGAAAACGACATATGGTTTCAAGAGAATGGTGCCACAAGCTAAACAGCACAACTTACAATCGATTTATTGAAGAGTAAGTTTGATGAGCGTGTTATCCCAAGAAATGGGCCAGTCGATTGGCTTCCTTGTTCGTGCGATTTAACGCCTCTAGACTATTTTCTTTGTGGCCGCATTAGGTCATTGGCTTATGCCAACAAGTCAACGACGTTGGAAGAGCTCAGAGCCAACATTAAACGCGAAATAGCGGCCGTTTCTGCCGAAATGTTTAGCCCAGTCTTCGAAAATTGGGTCCAAAGAATCGACTTTTCGCGGTGGCCATATGAACGAAGTCTAGTTCCATTCATAAATGTTTTGATTGTACTTCAAGCCGATAATCTAGTTTTTGAAATATGTATCTCAAATGGTTTGCGTTTTATAAAAAAAAAAATTGTCAAGTCCTTATTCCAAAACCCTTTTCTAATAAATAAGTAAAAGAAAGATATGTTTACTAAATTCTCAATCACCGTTCATAACCTATGTAAAGTCTTGGCTTTCAACTTTCAGACACTTATAGCTCAGAGCCATATTAGAAATGAGTTTTTAATCGCGTCTCGCCACACCTGAAGCACTACAAACCATCAACTTTGGCGGTCCTTTATTACCCCATACAACAACCTATTTAGATATAAAAAGGTATCTTAACGACTTAATAAATGCCCCTATTGTACACCTTGGCACATTCGATTTGGCAAAGCAAATAATTAAAAATCAACTTATAGGGCTCTCGTTCTATACTTACAAAGTGTGTGCGATTGAACGGCTGCCGTGCACGTTATCCTCGTCCTTTATCTTAATTCAAAACAAAAACCCATAAAATTAGCCATCAACTTTCTTTTCTGGCCATTTATACTCGCTCTATGTCACCCTTGCGATTCCATCACCGCCGACACGCTCTTCCTGCCACCAGCCAGCCAGCCAGCGACAGCGTCCAACCGCACCATCAGCACAATAGAATCTAATGGTGCAACTGTCGCTAGTCAGGCAATCGGTGTCGCGCTTCATCATCGTCGTCGTCGTCGTCATCATCCTCGTCCAATTACCAATTCAACCCCTTGGTACGTCTGTCGTTAGGTAGTCCGATAGCAATGCCCTACAAATCATTATCACACTTTAAAATCATTTGCATTGCTATCGGGGACAATAAAAGTATAAAACCTCACCACCACCAACCCTCCTGTTTGGAACACCAAAACTAAAGTCTCTCTAGAGCATAGAGCTACCTAGACCAATCTGTTCAACAACCCCTCGGCATTTTGGTTGTAAAACTGAATACTGAATCATAAAAATTGCAATAAAAAAGAAAAGAAAAAAACGTTATAGCCCTTCATTGGTTTTTTTTTTTTTTTTTTTTGAAGAAGTTAAAGACCCAAGTTAGCCACGACGACGACGACAACGATTGCAGTGATGACGGATCACATCAGATAGGATTACTGAAACTATTACTCTTAGTCCCAGGGGATAATATGGAAGAATATGCTACCAAGGATCTGGACCACTATGGATTTTCATGAAGAATGAAGAACAAAAACATGGAAAAATAAGATTAAAACTCAACTGTGTATCGCCCTTGCCATTCAATATTAGATACTAATCGGCAGTCGGCAGGGTTGTTATATGAATATAAACCAATATTAGTTTAATTGAAAGTTTTTCTTGGGTTAAACTAAAGTTTTTCTTAGAAATAAAAATGGACCTATATTTTAATACAAACTTTAAATACTACGTTGTAAGAAAATTTAAATTTCAAACAACTAAGTAGAAGACTCAGCACTAATTTTGGATTTTATTGAATTATTGATTCAAAATAGCTTTAAACGGTCCATAAAAATATTGGCGTGGCAGTGAGTACCTTGTCAAGACGCAACTTTAAATTTATTCAATTCAACATATTAGACTAGGCTACGATAATTTTTGACACTAAAAAAGAATATTTTAGAATGAAACTCATTGGAAAAGGAAGATAATACAACAAAACTGAACGAACAAATAAATTACGGACAATCTTAGGTCGAGAAGTTTTAAGGGTAAAAATCGGTTTATCACGATTTCCGGGAAAACTACAAGTCCTATGGAAAAAAGTTATGTGGAAAAGTTGAAGGTAAAATAAAAGAAATCACCCTAATTTTCAATCAAGAATTCTCACCACAAAATATCTATTTTTTTTAAAAAAAGTCGGTGTGCCTTTTGTTCTTTGAAATCTCTACTTTCCGATGGTGTAAAAAATAATACCTACACTACCATGGTAATTGCTTCTCAGAAATGAAAATGTCTTTGCACAGTTTCTTACTTGCAGTACAATGGTAAATTATAAAATTGTAAATAGTACAATTCAAATTATGATGAAATAATACAAAAATCTATATACAAAGCATGTCCCTAAGAAAGGTGACTCATCCTCCCCCTCCTCCTACCGACCCATATCAATTACGTCCCTTCTTTCTAAGGTCATGGAAACGCGGATTAACCATCAGCTTAAGGAATATCTAGAAGACTGAAAGCTTCTCCATGACCGTCAGTATGGCTTTCGCAGTAATCGTTCCACAGGTGATCTGATGGCATATCTGACCGAACAGTGCAACAAATCTTTACATCGCTCGAAAATGTGTGCTTTCGGGATCGATAAGACTCTTGTTCGTTGGATTAGAAGCTATCTTCTGGAACGTTTAATACAAGTTGTATTGGACGGATTCAAGTCCAATTCCCACTAAATAAATGTTGGTGTGCCCCAGGGCTCCGTTCTGTCTCCGACTGTTTTCCTTATTTTTTATAAATGATCTTCTGTCTTTTACTTCTAATCTACTCAACTGTCTTGCTAACGACTCTCCCTCAGCTTTTCATATATGTTCGATGATTCACGTCCTTCGCCTTCGGACGTGGAATCGTAACGTCACCGTATGATAAGCTCATTAAACTACGATTTACATAGCATTGTTAAATGGGGTAATAGAAATCGTGATGAGTTTAATGCTTCAAAAACTCAATAAGCTAAACATACCCCTCATGCCATTGTCCATGAAAGCCACTTGCATCGAAGAAACTGAAAAGCTTTCAGTACTCGGTATATGTGTCAACGATGACCCCATTTAAAATGACCATATATTTGAGATCGCCAAAAATGCTGCCAAGTGCTTAGGCTTTCTATATCGATGCAAGAAGTTTTTTTTTCGCCGTCTGGTCTGGCTACAATTTACAAAGCCTTTATACGTCCAAAACTCCCGTACAACTGCCACCTCTGGGCAGGTACTTCTCAATCATACACTAAACTTGCTCCATAGAATACAAAACAGAGAGTTAAGATTAATAGGAAATAGAACTGTCTCGGAAACAATTGCTCCTCTCAAATACCGACGCAATGTTTCATGTCTTTCCTTATTTTATCTTTCTTTTATAAATAAAGTGCACGACTGGGTCTCACGAACTTGCTCTAATGTGCGATAGTGAAGGAGGTAAAAAATCATTTGGAATTTTGTTAATCACTTAAAATTCACTAGTTTAAACGTTTTATGGAAAAAATGAAGTAAGCCATTTAATTTCTTTTACAGTTTTGAATTTTAAGGAAACATTTTTTTCAAAATCGTTTGACCAGTTTTTTTATAAAACGGTTTTTTTTTTGAAAAACTTTTCGAAAACATTCCATTTTTTTTAGTATGCCAACATCTAGCAGCTAGAACTTATTATCAGAAAACAAAAAAAAAATTATTTTTAACAAACCGTTTTTGCAAAAACCAAAAATTAAAAAAAAACTCAAAAAATTCTTTTATTTTTTTTATTAGTTTAAGAGTTTTCGCGGAAAAACTAAGTAAACAATAAAATTTGAAAACTAAATGTCTATCGATGATAAAAAAATATTGAAAATCATTCAACCAGTTTTTTTAAAAAGCCTTTTGAAAGAGTTTTCGAAAAAATATTTAAAATTTTTTTAGTGTGTCAATATAAGGAAATCTGTAGTTTTCATCTGCGAAAATTATTTAAAAAAAATTCAATCAACTCGTTTTCAAAATATTTCGAAAACCAATTTTGTTTAGAAAATTTAAATAATTGAAAAAAAAAAGGTTTTGAAGATTTTCAAACGCAATATTAATTGAGTTATAAATGACTTCCTGTGTGCAAAATTTTATTGAAATCGGAATAATGGTTTACGGTTAAACCGCATTTGAAAAAAACTGGTTCTATGAGAGGTACGGTTATAGAACAAATTTCGAAAAAAATATTCTAACTGAAAGATCTATTGTTCTAACAAAATACCACCCTGAAAGTTTTATCAAAATCGTCAGAGCCGTTTTCGAGAAAATCAAACTTTTTGTAGGAGATTGTATGGCAGGTACCGGTATTTTTAGACCTAGAGCAAAAATGAAAAACACCCCCGAGATACTACCTAATAAATACTAAATACCAAGTTTGAAGCAAATCGGCCAATCCCTTTAGGATGTAGATGTAGAGGTGCGAACAGACAGACAGACAGACGGACGGAATTTCCGGACCCACTTTTTTCAACTTCTCTATCTGTCATGTTTGATTGTTAGAATTTTTTTTGCACGAATTCATAACTTGCATTAAAGTACGTATAATCCCAAGTAAAAAAGTTCACTACAAGTAGCTAGTTGCATTTCTTCCCTTAAAAGTTTTCCTCCCGCAATACACGACTCGCAAGGAATGCCTTGAGCAACACTTTTTTTTTTGGCTTTTGGTTAATAATCGTATGTAGATTATTTTTCAGCTCCATCAAAGTGAGTAAAAAAGGAAATTTCTTACGATTTCCGAAATCTTGAGAAACTAGAACTGGCTAGTTAAATAAATAAATCAATGCATAAAATAATGTTTTTATTCAGTCGTAAAAAATAAGTAAACATATTTTAAATTTTTGTAATAATCCTTTGAGGGTGCAAAAACTGATTTGACAGGTGTTTTTAAAATTTACCTTAGGCGCCAGTTATAGCGATCATTAAAAAATTCATCATTAAAAGTTGAAACAGCTGGAAACTGGATTTCTTACGTACGGGTAGTTATGGCGATCAGTAAAGTTATGTCAGAATTTAAAGGCCAACCAACCCAGCCATAACCTCAAATGCAAAATGCTTCAGTAAACTTTTTACTGATGGGTTGGAACATTAAAAAAATGCACCACAAACACTGGAACGAAATGTTCCATTATTCTGTAAAAGGACAATCAGCTGTTCAGAAAAACCAATTTTCATCATTAAAATACATAAATGTTTTTTTTAATAAATAATACTGTTTCCCGGTTTGTTTTTTGTCAAAATAAATTATTTCAATCGATTTGCCATCGATTGGCATAAGTTTCATGTTTTAAATCATATTCTAACACACAAAAATATCCAATTGAACATTTTTAATGATGGTTTTTAATGATCGCTATAACTGGCCCCTTAATTTCGAATCAACTTAAAAAACCTTTGCTGAAAGGCAAACAAGTATTTGAAGTTTTTGCCCGACTTGGTCCATATTATGCAAAATTTTTTGTTAGTTATATTTCGCTAAAAACTCATGTGTTATTCATTATTTTATCACTGTTTTTTTTTTTATTTATTTATTAATTAAATGGCTGCATATCTTATAAAACAAGACAAATCTACGTAATAATCAAGAATGCCCATCTAACGGGTGATTTTTTCAGAGCTTGAGAACTTTTTTTAAAAAAAAAAACGCATAAAATTTGCAAAATCTCATCGGTTCTTTATTTGAAACGTTAGATTGGTCCATGACATTTAATGTCCAATAAAGTAAACTGAGTGCGAAACTTGGTCACAATCGCATTAATTGTTTGCTCACTTGGTCGATTATGTAGACCATAAATCGGACGTAAAGCGCGAAACACATTTCGAACCGAACACTGATTTTGGTAATAAAATTCAATGATTTGCAAGCGTTGCTCGTTAGTAAGTCTATTCATGATGAAATGTCAAAGCATACTGAGCATCTTTCTCTTTGACACCATGTCTGAAATCCCGCGTGATCTGTCAAATACTAATGCATGAAAATCCTAACCTCAAAAAAATCACCCGTTATTTACCTTTGAATCTTACCATCGAAGTGTTAAGTACACATATTCTTTTTTCTTGGCCGCACCACATGAATGTGGAGTAATTGGCATTAATATCAGTGTTTCAACACTAGAGTTTATCGACATTTTCTTACAAATCTCAGTTCATTTTATAACAACCCTGACCTCATGGTATTCATTCATATAGTTTTCGATAGAAACATTCCAAGAGTAAATGAGTATAAGATGACTCATGAGTCATATGCTCTATGCTGCCTGAGATATTAAGAACTGTAACAAAGCAACGCTTCGTTGAATGGAAATAGGTTTTGTTTAAGAAGATTGGCCAAGGGAACAGCGAACAGGTAGATCCGTAGATCTTTACCCATATCGGTGCACCAAATAAGCATCTGCTGCTAGACATGACTCACCGTCAACACCATCTAAAGATTCCGTCTCAATGCTGTTTTACCTGAGAAAACGTCTATGTTCCCATATTTACCCAACACACTTCCTCCTGCCCCTGAGGCGTCATTTGATGTGCTGGTCGGTATTCCGAAGGAAACAACCGACAACAGCGATGACGACGTATATTTTGTTTTTGTATTTTTATCTACCACTTGTTTTTCGTCTGCGGATGAATTTTTCAGTCTCTAGTTCTCTTAATCTCTTCCAATTACCACATCCTGGATATGGACAATACCTGAGCTGAAGCTGAGGCTGAGACCACTAACGTAAGTGCACAATGCTCTCACACGTTTGTAAACCTTACCTTCCCCTTGGATTGGAACCTTCATTCAGTTCCAGATTCATAGGAATCTCAATAGAATAGTAGAGAAGATACAAAAGATACAAAAAAAAGAAACAACAAACATTGGTAAACCTTTGCAAGCCTCACGTATGATTGTACTGCCGGTTTATTTATTTTAAGGGACTTGGTTTGTTTACGTTTCAAACGAATGTGTGCAAATGGTGCTGGAGAGTGCCACTTAGGGTGTTGCGCCAGAAATATGATGAGGCGGTTTCTTTTTTTTTTTTTTTGAATAATTGATGAATTCCTTGGACTTATTAGATGACAATTAATTTATAGATAAACAAGTTTGATTACATAGCTGATTGCTGACAAAATGTTGTCATACACTCAAGGATATTTATTTTGGTTGGATATTGTGTGGTAAAGCCAATGGGGATCGAGAAGGAGAAAACTTCAAAAAAATACAATTTGAACTGGGAATTTTAAGGACCTTTGCTGTGCGGTAGAGTCTGGAGTTTAAAAATACAAATATTCAATTAATTAACGCTTAATGCACTTGCATTGTTGAAGTGCATCAATAAAATGCAATAATTATGCAACATCAGTTGTTCTTCTTGTGCTCATTGGATATTTTTTTATTTCTATTAATAAAAACACACGAATTCTGCTTTATTGTATCTTATGACGACCGAGACCGACGACGTTGCTATATTAAACGCGGTAGACGCATCAGCAGGATATAGCCTTCAATAATTCCCTGTTTGTGTCTCCTGATGGATAAAATGTGGGTGGCTATCTTGCAATGGGTATATCTGCAACGTGCAACCGGATAAATTAAACTGGAATATGAATTTTCGTGCACACATCAGCGCGGAATGAGGTTTTTCCAGCAAAAGACAAATTCGACGTCGAGGACGAAAAGAGGATGTCATCCATGGTCTAGTGATTTCATTTTATTTAAAGTTTATCAAAAAAAAAAAAAAAAATTTGCAAAGAAAATGCAAAAAAAACTTCGTTAATTGTATTATTTTTTTTTTTTTGATTTTTTAATTATAATTTAATTATTTTTTAATTTTATTTCTGATTTTTGGTTCGTTGAATGCGTTGGAAGTTAAATACAAGCAGTTATGCAAATTTATGAATGGCATAGCAGCAGAGTTTCGTTTCGTTCAATGGCAGAAAGATGGAGTATCTGCTGGTGTATAAACCTCGTCGTTGTCAAACATACACCTTTATCGTTTCCTTATAGCTGCAGCCAAATGGAATTTCCGCAGCGAAATCATCTGGGTCATGGTTATTTATTTATCTGGGATTTTTTTTTTTTTTTTTTTTTTGGTTAGTTAAATAAATGACATTTTTCTTTTGGATAATTGTGAGGTTTTTTGCAGACCACTGATCTTAAAAAAATTAATAGAATATGACGGATGTATATTTCTGGGAAGAGGGTTTTAAACGAACGAGAGGCCGACATCAGTAGGGTTTCTGTTTTTTTTTTTACGTGATAACGTCTTATTAATCGATGACAGGCTACACGTACGAGATAACATGACTCATGCTTTTAAGACTCATGACTCATGCTAACGGCGATACTGTGGTTCTTTCAAACAAAATCGATCGTAAGCACCAGGCGAACATGAAAAAGGCGCAAATTCCTAAAATAATTCCAGATAATTCAAAAAGAACAAGAAGAGAAAAAGAAATACAAAATAGGCGGAGTTTTATTAAAGTAGAAAGTAGATGTAGATATTGGGGTGTGTGTGTGTGGATTTAACGAGAGGGTTTGTGCGTAATGTTTTAGTTACTCTAAGGCTCGGTGCACACTTGCGTCATTTTGACACAGCAGTGACGCTTTTGCTTCTAAAACTACTCATAAATGACGCGGCTGCTGCACCGCGGCGTCAAAATGACGCAAGTGTGCACCGGGCCTGAATTGTGACAAAAATCGATTGCAAACGTATTGGGAGCACCAGGCGAACATCAGATGTATGTATGTGTGTATGTATTTCGAGTATGTACTCCTAAACCGCCCAACGGATTTTAATGCAATTTACAGGGTAAATATAGTTTTGTCCAGGAATCGTTCCTGTGAAGTAGTAACGCGCGCCGAGTACCGCTAGTTATATATAAAACTGGTGCCGATTGGTACTTGGTTGCTGGTACAATTTTGTTTAGTACTTAGAACAAGAATTTTTGTAGTATAGTATTTTTGGTACTGGATTTGGTACTAGACTTAGTACTAGATTTAGTACTTAGTAATAGATGTAGTACTAGATTTTTTTGACGTGATAAGTGGAATTGTATATAGTGTGAGTAAACGGGCTGTATGTTGGTGTTGCTGTCATCAATGGTTTCTTATGACGTTACCACGTAAAATTATCTTCCGTAAAACGGCTTAACCAACTCTTTTTTTGTGCAGTGGTATTACTACCGCCATCTTAAGAGATAACATATTATTTTATGAATTTCTAGAGCGCTAAGAGGTTCACATAAGAAACTATGGAGCAACTCTGTTGAGAATCTCAGCAACTTGCTTTCTGATATTCTATTACGATAATAAGTATCTCTACATAAAGGGACTTCTACTTTAAGCTCATTATTTAGGTTTTCGTAATAACTTCTTAGTTTTATGTTATTTTGATCTTCGTTTACGCGAAAACAGAGTTTATTTTTTGTTCGAATCTTTTTTTAGGAGAGATAAGGTTACCCTTGGCTTAAAACATTTGTTTTTATTAAAAACACTTTTCGTGTGATTGCTATTAGACATTTGGTAGTTCAATTTATTAAGAAATAAGTCAAAAACAATAGACGTGTTACTTGTGTTGAAAATATCCTCCCAAAACTCAAAATTCAAACGAGTTTTAAGTGCACTATGTCACTTTTGAAGAATACCTATAAACCAACCCCACCAGCTGCATATTTATCATTGCATATTGCATCAAATAAAAGATTAGTTATATATATAGTATTATCAGATATTTCATTTTCAAAAAACCAGATTTCAGAAAAAAAATCAAATCTGGTAAATGATCTAAGACATAGAGATGAGAAGAAAATGTATCAATTTTTTTTCTTACACTTCGAATATTCTGATGAATTACCGAAAACCCTGAATATCCACGGAACCCTTTAGAGATCAAAGGGTTTCCGTAGAAAAATCATGATGTTTGCCATCGCGCCGCTAAAAAATAAATACAATATGCGTTTAATGTTGGGAAAAATGCCACATAGGCACACATACAGTTGCGGTCAAAATAATAGTAAGTGCAATGTGCATTTATTATTATTAAAACATGAAACAAACAAAAACTATTTTATTTACCTAATTAATGTTTTGTATCTTTTTAGTTAGAAACTTTACTAACAAAAACTCTAACAAAAAAACGAGTCTTAAAAACATAAATTTGTGTTGATATATAGTCTACAAGATGTAAGTAAAATAGCCTACTTCCTCCAACTTTTTTAATATTACTGATAACCTACTTAAACATTAATATTTTATTGCGTGTAGCGTGCATTTTGTATATCAGTGGTAACCGTGTTCCCGTCAGTTTATACTCAATTCTCCGGATCGCGGTCTTACAGCACCGTCGAGATACAGAAAGATTAAATCATTAAAGTAACGTCAAGGACGAGGATCCTTGATTTTTCTAAAATCTACGCCATAAAAGCTAACAAACAAATAAAACGATTATAAATAAATAAATAAATAAAAATAAATTTATTGGCGCGACAGCTTCTTAAGGAGCCAAGGCCTAGTGACTTATACTCCCATCCATTCCTGTGTGTGTGTTGTTACTCTGCAAGAATGGAAGGGGCCTACAGTTTACCGCCGAGTCCGAACGGCTACATGAGATGCACTTTTTCGAGACAAATTTTACTCTTGGAGGTTTTGTCAGTTCCTCGCAAGAGGCAGTACCCCAGAAAAAAAGATGGCTATGAGCTGGATTTGAACCCAGGTTCTTTCACTTAGCAGTCCGACACACTAACCACTAAGCCACGGGGCACTACAAAAATAAAACGATTACCTCTCATTAAAAATCCTTCTAAAATCTGCATTTTTGTTTCCAAATTCCTAGAAAATTGTTTCCAAAAAAAAGTAACAAATAATGATAAGCAAATTCTTAATTCAGATCAAAAAGCCGTCTTAATGGCTTTGAATTAACCCTTCTTCGTCTCCTTGCTCATATTTTACTAAACAAGGACACCTTTGTTTATAATTATCATTCAAAATTCCCATAATTATGTCCTTGAAAAAAAATCCTACAACAACAATTAAACCAAATCCCACACTTATATTCCCATCACTTAAAAAGGCATTCAAACAGAAACAACGAATATAAATAAAATTCAGAAATAAGATGAAACAACAACAAAGGAACACGAATTAACAGAATCCTTTACACTTTCTTAAACACCAATGAAAAACGAACAAGACAATAGAAAGAATATCCTAGCCCACGAGATACTATGTATACTTTATCCCTACATAGGTACCTACAAAATCCCTTCCATACTTCTCCTCCTACTCACCCAACCACCACCCAAGAGGAGCTCTTAATTGAGTAATTTAGTTAATTAATTCGCTTTTTGTGCTACATTAAAGCCTCAGGCCTACTCCATCCCCACCATGAACCTCAACGCAGTCCCACCGCAGCCCTTCCATTTACTCAGAAGCAAGTGAAAACCGCTTAATTAAAGGTGTACAATAAACCAAAGGAGGCAATGCAGACGTTGAGAGATATATTGTGGGATAAGGGACTGGCAAAGAGACAGTGGCATGGATGAAGGGAAGCCTAGAAGCAAAAAGGCAAAAATCATAATTGATGGTAGCCCAGCCATGGGGAAACGACCAAGTTTAATAACTTCAATTCGAGCTCCAGCTCCTTAAGAAATGTGTCGATAAGTTTTAATGGATGCGGCAATAAAAATTAAGATATGTACCAGCCTCCTTCCTTGCCGCTTGTGTCGATAGTCTGGACGAAGAGCCAAAAATTGCCTGTGTAATCCGGCAGGTCCTCTCTTAGCCTAGACACACCATAAATGGGTAATTTTATGGATCGGCGTGAATTTATTAATGCATCCGCAAATCGTCCAAGTTTAACACCCCCACTCCATGGCAGGATTGCAGGACGAATATCAAATTGTGCGTAGATGATCCTGCTCAATTGAATTTCTTCTCTCCCACTCCCGCCCCCTTCTTGTAGACTTGGACAGGGTAATTGCTAGCCCATTAAATGTGAGTTATGTCGCACACGGAGTTGGGTCTGTTTTTCTTGCATGGCCAGATCATCCCAACCACCCCTATAATTATACATATAGATGTACCAATGTACCTAAATAAGGTGCTTAGTTGATATTCCCTAAGACCTAGGTGGGCGTAACTTGTAGGTACTTTCCTTTATTTTCTATTTTGGAGGAATATCCCCAAAACAAAAAGAAAAACTTTTGTATTCCATGGTGAAATGCTGTGGGCCTTAATTATTTTGTGCTTCCGAAGAGTTTGAAGTCCTATGGCCTATACAATCGACGGGAATTGGAGGCACTGCTGCAGAGCATAAGTATATAGTAGTTGTCGAAAATGCGAGCTCATGAATTACTTAATTAAAGCACATTTCATCATGGGTTGTTGTTTTATTTATGAATCAATTTGAGCGTTTCTGTATATTTTTTTTGTTTTTTTTTTATATTTTCCTTGATGTGGCGGGCTGGGATTTCCTTTCGCATGTTATTTAGAAAACATCAAGGTTATCTGAACTTGATTTTGGTCACTCTGGGAATGCTGAAAATAGAATTCTTTTTCTTTTTGGGAAAGACATGGTGTTAGTTGCGGCAAGGTTTACTTATTCAATAATTCAGACGCCATTTTAGTGTGAATATGGGTTTTGATATTGCAAGTTGGGAAGGATGAGATAGGAAAACTGTGTTTGAAACACGAGTTCCACATATGTTTTTTTTGGTTTGAAAAGTATGTAAAGCAAAATTAGGAGGCGCGAAATCGCTTTAATTAATGAAAATATAAGTTTGAAGCTAATGCAAATTCCCACAACGGGCAGTGTTGTTATACCAACTTCTGGTATTGATTTAGGTATTGCGGACGGCAGTGGTGCAGTAGAAAAGATGTTTGCTTGCTAAGCGAGAGATCCTAAGTTCGACTCTCAGTTTGGGAAGCAATTTTACTAACTCCTAGTGCAAGCTAGAGTCGTCCGTGGGTTTTAATTAAGAAAATGGTCACCTAATTCTCGATCTACTGCGCCGGAAAAATTCTTTCCTGATATGTGCCACAGATAAGGCAGAGATATTGGAAGATGTGCTTTCAAAATACGTCGTTAGTCAAGGGCGGTAAAAACCAAGGTAACCTGAATGTCTTAAAAAAATAATGTTACGTTATAACGTCATAACAAAACATTGATGGCAGCAACACCGACATACAGCCCGTTAACTGACACCCACAAACCCTCTCGTTAAATCCACACACACACACACCCCAATATCTACGTTTACTTTCTACTTTAACTAAACTCCGCCTATTTTGTATTTCTTTTTCTCTTCTTGTTCTTTTTGAGTTGAATTCTTTTGGGAATTTGCGTCTGTTCTTTTTCATGTTCGCCTAGTGCTTGCGATCGATTTTGGTTGAAAGAGTCACAATATCGCGGTTAGCATCAGTCATGAGTCTTATCATCATGAGTCTTATCAGCATGAGTCATGTTATTTCGTACGTGTAGCCTGTTATCGATTTATAAGACGTTATCACGTCAAAAAACTTTGCAAAACCAACATCGCCGAGCGAAATGGTTGAACTTGAAATCATCTTAAGATCATTTAAGAAAAGATTGTCAACTTGAGTCGATAGTATATCGAATTTTGCTCTACGACATTTCCTTGAGGATGAAATAGGCATATATGTATTACATATTATCCATTGATTTGGAAAAAAACTGTTATACAATTATCTATTCAACTGAAAATAATAAAGCTTAATTCCAATCCGACAAATATTTGTCCTATAAGGTAATCGAACAAGTTCTCAATAGAGTTGTGTTCAAGTAAGCGGAGGACAAAAATATAATTACGGACTCACAGTGTAGCTTAAAGGCGGTGCATGATACCATAGTTTTTAATGTCTAATGAAACAATGATTAGAATCAATTAATGCATGGGTATGGTTGTCTGCCCGTCTGCTAACCAGAAAGGGTATTGTTAAACCACTGTTATATATATATTATACGACATGCTTAATGGTATGAAGCTTGTTAACAAGAGCGGTGATGTGAAGTCTTGAACAATATTTGGTATTAGAAATGGCACTTCATTAGATGTAGCAGTAGGGTAGTAGGTAGGATAGTAAGTAGGGTAGTAGAAAGTATTAGTACCGGGTTGATGAAAGTCTCTCATTTTGCGAAAAAAAAACTAACGACTACCCTTCTTGAGAATTGCTTAAGGTCAGCTTAATAGGAACAAGTGATGCGATCAAATTATTAGAGTCCTAAACGTTGGGATTCAAAATGTGCTGTTTATATTCAGACTGTGACAAACCGTCTAAACGAGTTAACACCAAATTATTCAAAACATCCGTTTTTTGGACTTCCAAGGCTTACTTTTCAGATTCACCCAGCCGATTTACAGTATGATTAAGCAAAGCTTGCTATTTGACCGCGACAACAGTTTTAGTAACCATAATATCCTTAGGGGGGAGGGGTGGTAAGTTTCGTTGCAACGATTATCGGCAAAGTTTCTTTTCCAGTATTGATGTTGCAAATCTTTAGCCTTTTATTGGACTACCCATTTTCTTATCATTCTCAGAATAATTGTTTAAACTCATCACGGAATCCAGCCAAGTTTAACTTTAAAAAAAAAAGTGGACTCATTTCTAGCAAAATCTTGCCATTTTGTTTTGATTTGTGATAAGAAACGTCCAATTCATCTTCTCAATTCGCGTTTCCCGTGAGGGGGACACTTTGGATGACTTCAAATATATTCAGCCAAAGAAATGCCCAAAAAAGCCCAGCGTTGATCAAAAAAACTTATAACAACATGGATAACCACTGGTGAGTGTATAAAAGTAATAGTAAAGTACCTGGCTAGATTAGTGTCTATTTTGCAATCGAAATGCAGATGTTGCTCAGGCAGGGCTAAAGGACCCGAAAAGATGGCACGACCATTCAGCAAAAAATTGCAAATTTTCACTGGACGGGTTTTTTTTCCGAAGGTCAAAGTTCTGGTCTCTGGTATATGGGCCTGTTCTTTTCCGTGAGATGTAGATGACAGTACTCATGGAGTCTATTTTTTACGCCTTTTAAGGAAGGTTTAGATTCACATGGTTTTAAATGCTTTCAGAACTTCAAATTCGCATTATTTGGCTAAAAAACTAATCTCTGATGTATTTTATGGTACGCGAGACGAGTATTACGGATGATTTTTCTTCAGGAGAAAAATGCAACTGGCTACCTTGATAATAATTTGTATTGTTATGCTAAAGTCTAAGCTAGGATGACGATAATATCCGCTTTTATCAATAGTTTGATACTAACACCAAAAAAGCAGATTCCTGCTAGAAGAACCGATGAAATTTCATCAAAATGGTGAAAATAGAAGCGGGCTTAACAAGCAACCTTATTTGAGTCTAGTCGTCGAATAACAAACCAAACCTTATCCCCACAGCAGAACACGCAATTTTCCTTCGCACTCGGTCTCTTTACCAAAGTTGTTTAAAACCCAATCTCAAAAATGTTCCTAAATCGGTTTTCCAGTTCGTTAAATAAAAAAATAAATAAGTTATCCTTATATACCTTACTTCCTATACCTTACTTTCTCCTTAAATACTGATATTTCGAATAATTCACAAGATATCGCCAATTTTTTTTGCCACGTTTTTCAAGCAAAACCCTTATCTTATAGAAAATAAATTAAAACAACTTAATGACGAATTTTTCCCCGCGCTAAAAAAAATGCTGGCTTATCGCTATCTGGAGGTGAATTCCCTCAGATATGGAAAACCTCCTTCACAACTCCAATACCTAAAAGAGCGCCTAAGAACGATGTTAACAACTATCGTTCCATTGCAAAACTTTCGAACATACCTAAAATATTCGAGAGCATTCTGTACGAACTTTTAAGTTTCCGTTGTAAATCTCTCATTTCTCCTAAACAACATGGTTTTCTTAAATGCAGGTCTACTACCACTATCATTGTTGAATTTGTATCCCATACCATTTTAGCCCTAGAGAAGGGGAAGGAAGTAGATGTTATCTCTACTGACTTTAGCAAGGCATTTGATAAAATTTTCCACAGACTTATAATTTTTAAAACCATTCCTCCATAGGCCTTGAACATATCCTTATAAAATGGATTTCTTCTTATTTAGGAAACCGATGCTACAGTGTTCAGATTAATTTTAGATTTACCCTCTCCAACCCATTTTTAGCTACCTCAGGGGGCCCCCCGAGGTATCCACTTAGATCCTCTGCTTTTTTATCTTTACTATTAACGATATTGAAATGGTCATTAAACATTCCCATATTTCACTGTACCCTAACCAAAATTTAATTAACAAAACAAACAAATAAATTAAAGAGCATTTTACTTATAGTTTTGAGCCAAAATTGTGTGAGGAACCCTATCTTCGAGCGGCTTACCTTTTTATTCATTTAGGGCAGAAATCATTGATTGGCAATAATCTACTTTTCGTCGGATAATTTAAATAAGTAAATTTGTAAAAGGAGTCCATTTTCGATTATTTTAGAAAAGTGGCGTCTGGAGTCCAGGCTTCAAAAAGGAGTCAAAATGATGCTAAGAGTATACCCTGATCCCAAGAACTTCCCAGCCGCCATATGAAATACACACCAAAATGTCAAGCAACGATCATCTTCAACAACTGCCTGAATAGCAGCTTCTTACCCGGAACATGGAAAACGACAAAAATGGTGCCTGTTCCGAAGAAAAACAACAGGACTAGCTTCGAGGGATATCGGCCGATTTCGCTTCTATGCTGTGTCTACTGTAGGGACTTATCCTTAGAAAGCTTCATCATTTCTTCAGGGAAAGGGAAATCATACATGAATATCAGTAGGGTTTCCGAGCACGACACTCCACCATCCATCCGCTTCTTGGACTACACTCTGACGTGACACACGGACTCAACAAGAAAGAGACGAGAGTCGCCTGTTTACTGAACATCGAAAAGGCTTTCGACACAGTTTGGATAAAAGGACGTATATACAAACTGTCAAGTCTAGGACTACCTGAACACTTGGTAAGATTAATCAAAAATTTTCTAACCCATAGATCCTTTTATGTACAGGTAAACAGAGAATATTCACAAAGAAAGACGATCAGCGCTGGAGTTCCACAAGGTTCCAAGTTCGGGCCCATACTTTTCAACCTTTATAAAGCTGACCAGCTTATCAACATCCCAGGGACGAAAACGAAGATATATGCCGATGACTCCTTAACATATGCAACATCTATTTCACCAGAAATCGCAGCCAGGAGAGTTGAAGATCGCTTAAGAAACTTGTGGGACTACTACCTCAAATGGGAACTAAAGATAAATAGCGATAAGAGCGAGCTTATCTGCTTCAGAACCCCAACAACAGAGACAAGAGGTCAAAGAGGTTTCGCATCACGCTGGGATAATATCAGTATCAAGCTACCAGAGTGAATTTCACTAACCACTTCCAATTCAATAAGCACGCTTCATTTATGCTTAAGAGAGCCAACTTCTCCCTACATCTGGTCCACCCGCTTCTTAGAAGAAGAAACGTACTAAACACTAATACCAAGCTTCTCATCTATAAGCAGCTGATCCGTCCAGTTCTGACGTACGCTTGTCCTATTTGGTTCACCATATATCACCAACATATATGAAGAAGATCGAAGTTTTTAAAAGGAAGATACTCCGTAGCTGTACTGGTCTACACCGAAACCCCATTACAATGAAATATCTCCCAAATAAGAAGGTATATGAAGACACCAAACTGATGCCAATAAATCAGTTCATGACACAGCTCTCCAAAAATATTTTAAGGAACTTGGAGGACCACCCCAACTTGGAAATCCAGCAACTACTCCAACAACAATTTGAGCTCAACAAAGACGCTCAAAGACAACCGATTCGAGGATATTATGAACAACGACGGATCCCCGTTCTACGAGAGAACCAGCAACGGACACAACAGAGTATAAACAATACCGCATCCTAGCCCCAGTTTTTAAAACCAAATAAGAACTTCAATTAAGAGATTATGCAAACAAAAATAATAATAATCTATTTTTCTTGGAAAAATTTATTACATCCGCATTTCGTATAGTCTATATCTATATCTAGGTATATCAAAAAATAAATAAATAAATTTATTGACGCGACAGCTCCTTAAGGTGCCAAGGCCTAGTGACTTATACTCTCAACCATTCCTTTGTGTGTGTTGTTATTCTGCAAGAATGGAAGGGACCTAGAGTTTACCGCCGAGTCCGAACGGCTATATGAGATGCACTTTTTTGAGACAAATTTTTTCTCTTGGAGGTTTTGTCAGTTCCTCGCAAGAGGCAGTACCCCCCGGAAAAGAAGATGGCTTTGAGCTGGATTCGAACCCAGGCTCATTCGCTTAGCAGTCCGATATACTAACCACTAAGCCACGGGGCACCACGTATATCAAATAAACCAACTTGTATTCAAGACCTTCAACGAACCATAAAGAATGCACGCAATTTCATAGAAATCCGTCAAGCAGTTCGCGAACTACTAGTGACAAGCCATCAACATTTAACTGAAAATAATCAAAAAAGAAAAAATGCAGCAAAACAATTTGCTTTGTCCTATTTTTAAAAGTATCTATACAATCGTTTTTCTTAAGATGTCCATATTTCTTGCCTACAAGAAAAATACATGGGTGAGTATAGCTACATATAACATAGTAAAACTTTCTAATTCAAGTAAACCAAGCCAATCCATCTTTTTTTGACGGGAAACACAAAAAGATTGTTTATTTTTTACTTCTTCTCCGAACTGAAGATATCTTCATTATTCAAATGATGCAATCTAACAACAGCGCACCGTGTCATTGTTATGTCGAAACATTACTCCGTCAACCGAATCCACCGATTTTTCTATTACATTCGGCGTTGCCTTGTCTTGCAAAAGAAATAACCTTAAACGTTTCCTACTTTCTTTTAATTCTCCTCGGCATGAACAAATCCAAGACTCTCCCCGCACTTATACTTACATCCCCGTTGACACACGTCATGCACAAGCAATTCGATTTTAATTTTCCGAGCAATTAACATCCAACGAATACAATAATGTATCTTCTTCTATTATCTCTTTGAATCTATGTAGTTCTCTGTGTTTAAAAACCACCCAACCATCTGAAGGGAAACAGTCCTCAAAATCAGAGACGCTCCTCATTTAAAATTCTAAAAAAAAGATAATGAATGCTGACAGACATCACAGTCACACCAAACAATGGCGGATCACATCATCGCATACATCACCAACCAATTATTGCAATTTCCCACGATCACTCATGGGGCAGCAATAAAAATTATTATCGCCATCGATGAACTGAGGCAATAGTCACAGTTCAGTGACTTCGACTTCCGACCGATCCATGAAATTCAAATTCACAATTCACAGTTGATTGCCGCGCAGAGCACGATCGGACGTGCAGCATAACTTGAGGCACTGTGGCAATAAACAAACGGCGGCAAACAATCCCATCGTTGTTGTTTTTTTTTGACAGCCTGGGGGCACCAACAATGTCCCAAGCTCCAGATAAAGCTGGAATGTTGGTGGGTTGCGGCTTGAATGACTTATTATCTCGACACGTAGTGTAAACATTTGGGCGGAAGAAGCCGGCTGCTTACCAAGCAAATATGAAGTATCTCGGTCCGAATTGAGAATAGATACAAAGATACATAGTAAACGGGATGTGTCATTCATTAAACAAAGCGGTCAGAAGTGGAGGAATGCCAGCAATGGGTTCCCACTTAAGGTTCATAATTTTGTATGATTGATGAAATCGTGTGTAAATCTAATAAATTGCACGACTGGATCACACGTACTTGCTCAAAGTATTTATTCTATTTTTATGACTTTTGATTGTTCAAATAAAGTACCTTAAAATGTATTGGGTGAAATAATTTAACCGCCATTTTATTTCTTTAGGAAATGTAAAAAAGCATGAATTTTTTTTCCAAATTGTAGGAGCCGTTTTTAATAAAACGGTTTTTTTTAACAACTTTTTTTAATAAATTAAAAAAAATAATTCAAGAATACAAACTTAAGCACAAAAATAACGTACATTTAAAAACAAGACTTTAAAAAAAATTCACTTACCCGTTTTCAAAATATTGATTTTTCAAAAAAAAAAAAATATTTAAAATACAAAAAAAAAGTTTTCGAAAAAATATTTATTCAAAATTACTCAGGCTAGCTACATTTTCTTGAATATCAATTTTGATTGTAATCGGATCTCCAGTTTTCGAGAAAGTCGAAGAAAAAAAACCGGTTCTATGGGAGCTACCGTTTTTAGCCCACCGTATTAATTTTTTGTTTCACTTAAATATAATGCATACCTACAGTAATACACTGATTTTTTTTTATAAAAATTCTTGAAACCGTTTTCGAGAAAAATAAGCTTTTACATAACGGTTATATGACAGGTACCGTTAATTTTTGAGCTAAAGAAAAAATTGAAAAAACTCGTCTGTAGAATGTCAAAATAACCTTAATTTAAAAATTTGAAGACGATTGGCCCAACCGTTTAGGCTGCAGTCCAATATACATCCGTACAGACAGACAGACAGACAGACAGACAGACGGACAGAATTTTTCCAGTAACTCAAATATGTTTCTCTATCATCGTAGTGTCATGTTTATTGTTATCTCAAAATTTTTAATCTGCACGAATGCATAACTTGTATTATAGTACCTATAATCGCAAGTAAAAAGTCAGGAAGTAATAATAAAAATAAATTAAAGTGGCAGCACTAAACCAAAAAATGTACATGCGAACTTGTTTTTATTGAATTCCAATGAAAAACGTTATTAAAAAAAAAAAACAATCTTGGCCTACCAAACTTGATAAATTATCAACACAAGTTTCTGGCAAAGTGGGAACCCTCACGCTGTCATCTCGAATTACAATAATTATCACAAGACATTCATGCGAAAGACTGACAAAATCACACAAAGAGAACTCAATAAATCTTCATTAAGAACAAAAGTGGTTACCGCCATACATCATTGTCCAATAGCCAGTATTAAAGTGATGAGATGGTAACGTGTGTTTCTGACACAAGACGCGTCACTTCCAATTCCAATTTCGATCATCATTACTACCAACAAATGGACGACGCCACTCCCATGTGTCCGATGCCACAAAATCCCTAATTTACTGGCAAGGCCATCGATTGATTAGAATATAGCGTTTCAAGTGGCTAATCACAATAATCACCATTAACTCCTACAAAACTGCCACCCAACTGAGTGACGCACTGATTGTGATACCAACAAAGATTAGGCGGTACACTTACGAATGAAGAATCACCCACAGGGACCTTGAGTATCTGTGTCATGTTGTGTGCGACATCGATTGCTTCGGCGACATCATATCGTGCCGCACAAGAAAGTGCTATTGAAGGTCTTGCCCAGGGATTGTTTCAGATACATATATGCCGAAGAACAACGTCCTTTTCTGCAGCCTTTAGCTCTTCTGTCCTGGATATTGCCTTAGCCTTATTATGTTATTAACATTCCTCCTTATACCAATGAACCTACTTACCCCTAACCAATTTTGGAAATTAATTATTCACGTTGCCGGCACACGTCCAAGTCTAATGGGAGATTAATCAACAAACAATTAATGGAATGAATTGTGGCCAATTTCGGGCAGATGCCCCAGTGTCACACATGTGTCGGAATATTATCAGCTCATTGCACCCGTGAGGGTGACTTGATGCGGAGTGACAAATCTGGGTTTAGTTATCTCGAGCTATTTGGATGATGTTCTCCTAGAATGTCAGCCTTGAGCTATGTTTCTTGGTTTTGGTTGAAATGGCTGGGGCGAGTTAAGTGGGGCTGTTGCAATTGCATTCCTGGCGATAGTGGTTTTGGAGAATTAGGGAATTGAGTTTCATGTCAGTTCCGATAATAGCTTAACTTGGCATTTATGTATATAAAGTTCAACCTATGATGTAAGACGTATACTTGGAACTAAGTAGATATGAAACGTTGAAGTTGGTGAGATTTCGTCAGAAGACTATACAAAGCTTTGTTAGTAGAGAATCGATATGAAGGTCAATAACTGAAGTCGGGATTTCAGGCATCATCAGAATAATACGTTTATTAAGTATAATTTAATGCAACTGAATGCTGTATTTAACAACTACGTATATAAGAATTAAAAATATAGAAAAGATTCTTTCGGCTTTATAGATCGAAAATTCGGTAACTTTTTCTTCACTTTAATCAGAGGGACGACGCGTTGGAACATCTAACTTGCACACTTGACTCCCTGGGGTACGGCGCCCGACGTGGAAGAAGTTGAATTTTAAACCGTCGTCGACGTTCCCGCTTTGCATTGATGAGCAATTTTAACAGCTCTGGTTATGCATTGAAATTTTGTTTTTAGGGCTAAAAAGCTTATTTTTCTCGAAAACGGCTCCAACAATTTTTCTCGAAAACGGCTCCAACAATTTTTTTGAAAATTTTTGAGAATTTTTTGTTGCTATTGGCTATAATTTGATTAGAACCACATATACGGGAAAAGTCTATTAACGGGACCTTTCATATAACGGTTTTTTTTAATTTTTGGCTTGCTCGGTAACGGCTCTATGGATTTCTGTCAAATTTTATATTTGAGAAGATCTAGATAGCCAAATTAATTTTGCATATCAAAATTTTGAATAACTTTTTTTTTCTAATAAAAATTAATTTTTGAAATTTTTTTGTTGAAAAATCAATATTTTTAAAACTAATAAAAAAAAATAATTTTTAATTTTATAGTTTTTTTTTTTATAATTTACACACGCGAAAGGGGTTTGTGTGTACCCTTAAAATGTTTAAACACCGCACGAGCATTAGGGAAATGAGGAGGGATAAAAGAGGAGATACCGATGCACATTAGTTTTAAAGTTCTGCATATCAAAATGGGAGGGAAAAACAGAGCCTTGCAAAGCATTCCACATTCGTGTGGTACGGCTAAAGAAAGAATCTCTATACTTAACAGTACGTCCGAAGTTAGGCTCAAGGGTAAGCTGATGGGCATTCCTAGCAGTTCGAGTATTACGGTTGAATCGTTTCAGGGGAGGAATGCAGCTGGCTATTTCGCTAGAGCATTGTTTGTAAAAATAACGCTAGAATAACGAAAGGCACGAAACATTACGGCGGTGCTCAAGAGATGTAAATGTTTCTGTTATTGTTCGATCGCCTATCATTTTCAAAGCTCTTTTTTGAATTCTATCTAGAAAACTCAAGTGGATTATAGGAGCACCTGCCCAAATATGGGAATTATACTCGAGTTTCGGTCGAATATATGCTTTATATACTGTAGCCAGATCAGACGGGGTGAAGAACTTCTTGCATCTTCGAAGGAAACCTAAACACCTCGCAGCATTCTTTGCGATGTCAAATATGTGGTCATTCCACAGAAGGTGGTCTGTAATGCACATACCAAGTGCAAGTGCCGCTCATGGATAGTGGCATTGGAGGTATGTTTTGCTTTAACGACAAAAGACAACATTGAGTTTTAGAAGCATTAAATTCTACGCGGTTCCTTATTCCCCATTGTACAATGCTGTCAAGATCAGAATTTAATGAACTTATCATACGCTGCCGTTGCAGTTCAACATCCGAAGAACATGGATGTGAATCTGGAAACGAATATGAAAAGCTGAGAGTACAGTCGTCAGCAAAACAATTGAATGGATTAGTTGTTTCAGATAATAAGTCATTGATATATATAAGGAAAAGAGTCGGAGACAAAACAGAGCCCTGGGGCACACCAGCAGTTATTTTGTTAATATCAGATTTGAAACCGTCCAATACAACTGGAATTGAGCGGTTCGAAAGGTAGTTACTAATACAATGAAGAAGAGATTCATCGAGTCCAAATGCACACATTTTCGATAAAAGGGCTTGATGCCAAACTCTATCAAATGCCTTAGAAATATCGGGTGCAATAATTTTGCTTTCCCCAAAACGATGGAGAGATTGGTTCCACTTTTCGGTGAGATATACGATCAAATCACCAGTGGACCTGTTGCTACGAAAGCCGTACTGCCGGTCATTAAGAAACTTTTGTTCTCCGAGAGCTGAAAATTAATCAGCGTTTGCATGACCTTAGAAAGAAGGGACGTTAGTGCAATCGGTCGGTAGTTTGAGGGTGCAGAAAATTCGCCTTTTTTAGGGATAGGCTGGACAAATGCTGTTTTCCATGAACTCGGAAAAAGTCCAGAGGAATAGGACCGATGGAAAAGTTTACGCAAAGGTTTTTCCAGCATTCAAGAACACTTCTTCGGAACAATAGCGGGGATACAATCCGGGCCAGCGGATTTATTTATGTTGAGATCTTTTAATACTCTTGCGACTGAACGAGTGCGAAAGAAGATTGGTACCATAAAATCATTTACGCTCTCGAGTACAGGAGGAGTTCTGACACCTGCGGCCAGTGTTAAGTTTGACGCGAATTGGGCAGCAAGCAGATCTGCTTTTTCTTGAGAACTGAAAGCAGGAGTATCGTTGAAGAAAAGCGTAGGAACTGATGATGACGAAGAATTCTTTATTTTTTTTACAAATGACCAACAAATTTTACTGACTTTGGGACATTGCAGTATTTTTTTCCGAATTGTTTGCTCATGTAAAAATTTGGTTTTTCGAATATGAACATTGCAGGTTTTTCTAGCTTGCTGAAACTTTTTCCAGTTTTCCTCAGTGATGTTGGCTTTGTAACAGCGGAAACTTATATTTCTTAACCTGATAGCTTTTTTACAGCTCGAATCAAACCATGAGTTTTCCTTAGGTTTGATACTGTTCGACCTGTTTGGGATAAAATTTCTCATTCCTAAAAGAATTAAATTTGTAACCATGTCTGCGCTGGAATCAATGTCACTATCGAGGAAGCATAGTGACCAGTTAAAGGTCCTGAAATATTGATTGAGACCGTCCCAGTTGGCTTTCTCGTATTGCCAAACAGTTCTGCTTGGGTTTTTTTCTTTAACTGAATTGAGTTGGCACGAGAAATTTGCAGAGATGACACAATGGTCAGATGTGCCTAGAGGGGATAATACACGAATTGTGCATTTATCAGGATCGGAGGTAAGAAACAAGTCTAGAGTGTTGGCGGTTTGACCTGCAATGTCAGGAATTCGGGTTGGCTCATCAACGAGCTGAGTAAGATGGTTTAACTCAGCGAAAATCTCAACATACCTTCCTTCGGGTGTTGTCTGGCCATAAAAGCGAAGCCAACTGGAATTGTGTACATTGAAATCGCCCGTAATAACGATTTCAGTGTGAGGGTAACGGGAAACAATTCCTTGAATGGAGTCAGACAAAGCATCAATTTCGTTAGAAGTTGAAACTCTGTATAAATTTGGGCTTCTATAAAAAAAACATATATGAATGATGCGCTAATTAATCGTTAATTTTAACCACATGAAATTGAATTCCGTGTTTACACACAGACCGAATTGTGGTTGATATGCAACATCATTCCTTATGTAAACTGTGAGGCCATGTTTGGCAAAGAATAAAGGCACAAGTGAATACCCATGCAAGGAAAATTCCGAATGATCGGTATTTTCCCCAACTTGTGTTTCACTAAGTGCCAATACAGCTGGTCTGTTTATCACAGAGTGGACATAGGCACCACGAATGTTTGCATAGTCCACGAATGTTTGCATAGTCGACTATGAAATCACCTACCATTCTAAAACACAGAACTAAAAAAAACTAAGACGGACAATTACCTATAAATGTATATAACGAAAACTCTAAAAAACTGCATACCAAAATTAAAAAATAATTTTTTTTTTTCAAAAAACTAAAAAATAAAAAACAAGGATTTTATCAAAATCCGTCCTACAATTTTCGAAGTACTTATTTCATAAATTCTCTGTTATTTAAGGCGTGTGATGGCGTGCTTCATCTTTACTGAAAACCGTTAAGTTTTGTGGTTTTGATAGTTTTTTATAAGTTCAAACTGTGTTATTTTCAACGTAAATGTTATTTGTTTTTGTCAAAGGCACATAAGAGCAAGTACGTGCGATCCAGTCGAGCCCATTTTTTTTTAAACTTCAGATTCTTTGATTTAGTAAGCTTAGAGCAAGCTTTTTATTACAATCAGATGCTCATAATAAGTGCATGTGTAAGTTGTCAGTAAAATAAAATAAAAATAAAACATGCAAAAAACACAAGAATTAAAAAACAAAAGTTAACTACAATAATTTTTACATAATAAAAAACATTTAAAAAGATAAAACAATCTCGATAGTGGAGCACTGGTCCTAAATAAAGATTTTAATCCCACTTTACTTAAATTAAAATTTATAGGCGAAGCATTAATATTAAAAAAGTCTGCTCATACGGTTTAGAGCTTCATATTTTCCATAGTTTGTTCTATGGAAGTCAAAATGCAGAAGTTCGGATCCACACGGTAATTTAACCCAATACAAGCTTATGAATAAGGAGCATCAATTTCGCCGTTAATAAGTTGATAACAAAAAATTAAATCTTTATTAACACGCCTTTGGTGAAGTGTTTGCATCTGCAGAAGCTGGACTCTTGATGCTAAACTTAAATGGAAGACGCACGTTAAAAAGAAAAGAGACGAATTCAATATTAAGTTACGAGAACTTAACTGGCTTTTTGGAAAATACTCCAATCTAAGTACTTATAACAAACTGCTTATCTACAAGCAAGTGCTAAAACCTGTGTGGACTTACGGAATACAACTTTGGGCTTGTGCAAACAATTTAAAACAAAGCCCTCCGAGCAGTTGTTGATGCTCCATGGTACATACAAAACAGCGATTTACACGATAACCGTGTGATAATGCGGCATTGCAGGTCCCCCGATGGAGAGCTCCCTGCCAAACGTGATTAATATAAATGAAGATTAAACTAATTGATAAGGCAACTTAATTGTAGTCGAATGAACCTTTGAAGGTGTTTTTTTAGTAAGTAAGAAGCTTACACTGCCATAGGTACGAGCCTATGGTGTCTATGAAGATTTTATCTGTAAGTACTGGATATCATTTTAATTTTTGACTCTTTTGGTAGGCTTATTGTAGCGGTGCATTGGTTGTCAGATGTGAAATATTTTGATAAAATTATGAACTTACTAACCCCACTAATTGGATTTCTATAAAATTTTATATTTGAAAAGATCTAGATAGCCAAAAAAAAAATTATGCATACCAATATTTTGAATAAACTATTTTGCTATTTATTATTAAATATTTTTTTACATTTTTTTTAATTCAATATTTTTTTAAAACTAATTAATAAATTTAACTCTTAATTTCATGATCAGATGTAAATTAAAAAATTCTAAACAACTGGTTACCAAAATTTGTTTATTTTTTTTCTTTAAACTTAAAATTAAAAACAGAATTTTATCAAAATCCGTCTACAATTTTTGAACTACTTGTTTTATAAATGTGTTATTATTATGATATGTGTGATAGCGTAATCCATCTAAGTACATAAAGAAAATGTCTGTTTTTATGCATATGCGGAACTAATAACATTTTGACTGTCTAATCTGGCAAACGGCTGCACCGATTTTGACAGGACCTTCATTGGCAATTTGCTGATGTTTTTGGGAGAATCTTAGACTGCTTAAGTTACTCAATACGTGGCGCTGGGGTCGTTTTTTTCGACTCGAAAATTCTTATTTATGGACCGATTTTGACGGGATTTTCACAGGCAGATAGTTATAATGTTGTAAGAAGTAACTAAGGCTATTTTAATAACTAAGTGTCGTTTTTTTTTAGAAAGTGTTAGGTATACCTGACCAATACCATATCATATTGTCAGTTTCCTGGATAGGTCAAGGGCTACGCGATAGCCGTATGTAGGTTATGGCAGTCGTTCATTGAATTTTCTCTTCCTAGTTGTTGATTGCCGAATAACTTTCATGCATATCCGAACACGAAGTTTGGCATCAACCTGATATTGATATGATTCCATGTTTGCTCCTCGGAACATACGGACGTTCAGAATAATAGAGGAATATCTTCCGTCAACCCTGTTGCGTAATCGATTTGGTTACAAGTTTGACCATCTGGTGACCTATGCGACCAGGATATCGCGTGCTGCTTAACATCATCTTTTTTCCCGCTGGAAAATCGATGAGCCTGAATGCAATTCCGGAGGTGGTTTGTTGTAGGATGTGCTTTCGGATGATGTTCTTACTACCAATGTAAGCGTTAAAATCCTGCAATGGGATCATTAATGTCATGCCCTATATTCTAGTCGTAGGTTTTGGGAAGGATCTCGTAGAAACGGTGTCTTTCTGTTGTGTAGGAACATAGGTGCTAATTTAACGGTAACGGCCACTCCTTGCCCAATTATGCCTCTGGACCAAAATCCGCACCAACCAGTGACTCGTTTTGGGTGTATCGGCTTTTCAATGCATGCGTGCGGGTTTTCTGTGCCCCAAATGCGACAAATTTGCTTGTTTACATACCCGCCAAGATCAAAATGAGCTTCATCTGAAAAGATGATTTTTTTGGCAAAATCGGCATCTTCTCTAAGTCGATCGCAGGCAGTAATGTCGCAATACTTCCCAGCGTATACACAACCATATTTGTTTAGCGGAAGGATAGAACTAATTATCTGTCAAATCAGACATGAGCTAAGTGTTACCATTCACGAAATAAGCACTAGTTGAAAAAAAAACGTTAGATGGCTGACCCATTAGTAGTCATGTCGGGAATTTGTGGTTGGGGCAGTTGGGAATTTTATAGTTAGCAAAAGAACAGTAAGAAACAGTAAGTTAACAAAGGGTTCTTATATATTTTGAGGATAAGCTCTTTTTATAAAGTTTTCGTAAAAAATAATTTTTTGGCATTTTGTTGCACAAATCACGTTGATATGGACTTCTTTTCGATTATGGCCTCAAAATATGTAAATTTTCATATATTTTTTTGCATTTTTTCCAATTAATTTTAAAAGTTATTTCAAAATTCTTTTATGAGTCCAAAGACTTTGTGTCATTACAATAGAGGGCTTCTTCCATCATCTTTTTTCTTTCTGCCATTGATCCATGCTTTTTAAAAACGTTAATTGATAATATAAACCATCGTTTCTTAAATAAAAATCAAAGTAATCCTAAAATGTTATATTATCTTTTGTAATAGTAATAACAAACACTCCTTCAATAGAAACAAAAAAAAACTTAAACCCGCCTACTAGCTGATTTGACTTCTTACGACCAAAAACTCTGACTTCACATCATAACAAAAAAAAATTATAGGTTCAACAACATTACTTTCCCTTTCATGAATAATCAAAATGACTTGGTGAAACCAGAGTTCAATGTCAAGAAACTGTCAATTCAAAGCCTTAAACCTCAGCAGGCCCTCCAAACGCCGACAGTTTCCCTCTTAGTTCCCATCCGATTAAAAGAAGCAAGCTGCGAAAACATTGCGACTTACAGAAATTCGCGGCCATAATTCATTCGTTCTCTTTGAACGAATTTCACTTTCTTCTTCTTGGTCTTGCCACTGGACGTTATGCGATGGCCATGGTCTGGTTAAGATTTTCTTCCTCCCTGCAATTTATTCCGCAGAGAATGCTTTGTTCACTGATTCGTTCACTCAATCATCTTAAGTGAAATTGAAAAAAAAAATACATAAACATTAGTTAGTGCTAACTTTCAACACCAAGAGTTTCGAAGGGGGCCTTGACTGTCCAGAGACAATGCTTTGAAAAGGTTGCAGCAGAAATTACAGCGAAAGTCACTTCAGGGATATATGAAAGAGTCCCAGTTGGGAAGGGGGAGTTAAAGTAGCTGTATTTGCTTGGTGTGCAGCGCAGCAAAAAAAAACTAAAAAACCAAGAAACATTCCCAAGTTTCATTGAGCTGAGGTCAATTTCCAGCAATTCTTCTTGGTCTGCTGTTTGCATTTAGTCTTGTTTCTGTTCTGAAAATATTTTACATTGTTTGTGGTGCATTTGAAAGAAAAATGTCTTATTTCTTCGACAGCATGATATTCACAATTAGAGCAAAGAAATCATCCAAAGATGACCGTTCAATGGAACAAAAGCGTTTCTTTTCGACCTCCATTTTATACTTTCTTCTGTATCTTTAAAACTTCATTAGTTTAATAAACTCAAACCTTCCTTCTAAAGGACTTGACATCATGGAAATTATATTCCAAAAATAAATGTAGAACAAAAAACATGCCACACGATGAACTCCATGCCCGTTCTAGATAAAACTTCTTCGATTTTAATTTCCAATGGGAAATCAAAAACACCAGAGAGACGCTTCGACACACAACAAAATACATGACAAGGACACCCTCCGAGCTTATACATAGAAATCAATGTAAAACAAGTCCTTCGGAAAACGAAGACAACATTTCATTTAACCACCACCACCACCAGCTCCTATCTCCTACCACTCGAGGCTGCCACATAAAGTTTGACAGTTTTAAGGTGTTAAAAACATTTTTGCACTCACTCGGTGTGACGGTGGCTTTAAGAAACAGAATGAACTCCTCCGTAGCCTTAAAGTAGGCTCCTCCGCAAGATAGGCAAATGCCTCATATAATCGAGATGCAGGATACGTTTATATGGCAATTTTTTTGCTGGCTCTGGGGGTGGCAAAAAGAAAGAATTGTGATGACATTGTAAGAAATTACAAATTGTTACCGCTTGAGGGCGTGTGTGTATATGTGCGGTGCGGCACGGCATGTCGCCCACACACAATTCTGCCACCGCACGAGCGTGTGCAAACGATTTGTACAGATTTTCCATTAACTTTTATGAAAAACGCAACAATAAATTTCAATTAAGCACATTTTGCCAGTTAAGCATTGGAATGAAGTCTTTAGGTCTTCAGCATCTCTGACTCGCACCTTTGAGCAATTTATCTAAATTCACGAGGAGAATCCTTTGTCATGGTTTTTCAGAATATAATTGAAGGAACGCGCGAGTTGGTATCATCATGACGTATTAGTGACTATAGAGTTGGTTTGATTTTTCTGCTCCGTTGGGAATGTTTCGATTGTTGTTTGCATTGCGGTGTGGTGTCAGGAACATACTATAAGTATGTACGTGCTACAACAGCAACGGAAGCTTATCTTTGTGGCTATGGCGCCACCAAACCAAGGGGGAACTGTGTGCGGTGGCATCTTTGTGAAACGAATTAGATACATAATATAGCAACGATATCAATGCAATAAAACATGGCGCAAGGTGACATACACCTGGAATGAAGATATATTGTGGCATTTTGTACAGCTTGATTTGTTACAATATAGGAAGGCATGGGATTATATTAGGGACTAAAGTTGACGGTTTTTTGTTGAAGAAGAGGTGTTCATGTTCAATTATAGAATAAGATTTGGATGTGGGGAGAATATTCATATTTGGAAATACGAATTAATGTTCTTATTTATTTTTTTGTTGTTAAATTTTAATAATAATTTCAAATTTCATAAGATATATGTATGTTTATTTAATAAATTTCAAAATCAGAAGCAAGTCTTTCAAACTGCGGAGAGAGGTTGCCAGACAAAAGTCTTTCTAAACTGAAGCGAATAGGTATAATGAATTTAGTTTAATTGTTCAATATTTAATCACTGAACGATGAAACGTAATTTGTTTGTGTGTTTTGTTCTTTATTGACCGATAAATCAATAAACACACAAAAAGGTTTTGTTCTACAGATTTATGTATTTATTAACTAATTTTATCATATGCATTTCGAGCTCATAATTTTGTGCTCATCTTCAGCGAGCGCTTAGTAGACACTAAATTTGAAAAAGAAAGGAGATAAAACAAAATACAAAAAAATTGAAAAGAGTGTAACAATAGCGATAATGACAATTTAACTTATTTGAGTAACAGTTTTCTTTAGTAACGGGTGATTTTTTAAGAGCTTGAGAACTTTTTTTTAAAAAAAAACGCATAAAATTTGCAAAATCTCATCGGTTCTTTATTTGCAACGTTAGATTGGTCCATGACATTTTTGAAGATAATTTCATTTAAATGTTGACCGCGGCTGCGTCTTAGGTGGTCCATTCGGAAAGTCCAATTTTGGGCAACTTTTTCGAGCATTTCGGCCGGAATAGCCCGAATTTCTTCGGAAATGTTGTCTTTCAAAGCTGGAATAGTTGCTGGCTTATTTCTGTAGACCTTAGACTTGACGTAGCCCCACAAAAAATAATCTAAAGGCGTCAAATCGCATGATCTTGGTGGCCAACTTACCGGTCCATTTCTTGAGATGAATTGTTCTCCGAAGTTTTCCCTCAAAATGGCCATAGAATCGCGAGCTGTGTGGCATGTAGCGCCATCTTGTTGAAACCACATGTCAACCAAGTTCAGTTCTTCCATTTTTGGTAACAAAAAGTTTGTTAGCATCGAACGATAGCGATCGCCATTCACCGTAACGTTGCGTCCAACAGCATCTTTGAAAAAATACGGTCCAATGATTCCACCAGCGTACAAACCACACCAAACAGTGCATTTTTCGGGATGCATGGGCAGTTCTTGAACGGCTTCTGGTTGCTCTTCACTCCAAATGCGGCAATTTTGCTTATTTACGTAGCCATTCAACCAGAAATGAGCCTCATCGCTGAACAAAATTTGTCGATAAAAAAGCGGATTTTCTGCCAACATTTCTAGGGCCCATTCACTGAAAATTCGACGTTGTGGCAGATCGTTCGGCTTCAGTTCTTGCACGAGCTGTATTTTATACGGTTTTACACCAAGATCTTTGCGTAAAATCTTCCATGTGGTCGAATAACACAAACCCAATTGCTGCGAACGGCGACGAATCGACATTTCACGGTCTTCAGCAACACTCTCAGAAACAGACGCAATTTTCTCTTCTGTACGCACTGTACGCATTCGTGTGGTTGGTTTAATGTCCAATAAAGTAAACTGAGTGCGAAACTTGGTCACAATCGCATTAATTGTTTGCTCACTTGGTCGATTATGTAGACCATAAATCGGACGTAAAGCGCGAAACACATTTCGAACCGAACACTGATTTTGGTAATAAAATTCAATGATTTGCAAGCGTTGCTCGTTAGTAAGTCTATTCATGATGAAATGTCAAAGCATACTGAGCATCTTTCTCTTTGACACCATGTCTGAAATCCCGCGTGATCTGTCAAATACTAATGCATGAAAATCCTAACCTCAAAAAAATCACCCGTTATATACACATACATCAATGCATTACAATTTACAAAATATGTTTACGGTTTAAAACAAGAGACTACAAAATAAAATAAAGAGAGGGAAATTGAGAAAATTAACTTAATTATTAATGTAAAATTATTTAACGTTTAACTAAATAAAATAGTGGTGAATCGATGTTCTCTTTTTCAATGTTCATGAGGTTTTTGGTTGTTGCAATATAGAAAGATTCGTACGCATCTAATTTGGATGGATTGTTGACATTTTTTAGGAGTTTTACATTTTCCAATGAGATTTTGTTGTGTGGGTGTGAATTGTCCAGATCGTAAGCGTGTGCAGGAACAGAGTTTGAGAGATCTTTTTTCTTTAAGCTGCGCAAATGTTCATTAATACGTGCAGATAATGCTCTCCTTGTTTGGCCTATATATTTTGCATTACAATCTGAGCAGCTGATTTGATATATGCCGCTGCGATCTCGTAATGGTACTTGATCTTTTGTTGTGCCCAGCTTTGAACGAAGTTTGTTAGCACTAGTATAAACCATATGTATGTTTTCTCGGTCAAAGCAATGTCTGAGTTTGTCTGAGACATTTGGCAAATATGTGAATGCGACCCGATTTCTTTTTTCGTTTTGAGATGAAATATTTTGGCTGAATAGTGTTGAATAATCACGTCGTTTAATTTTATATGAGTGTTTTGATATAAATTTGTCAATTCAGGATTTTTCAAAACCATTCACGTTAGCAATTTGAAGAATCCGGTCGTATTTATTTTTGTATTCAGAGACGGATAATGGTAATTTGCATAGTCGATGAATCATAGCATGAAATGCTGCCGTCTTGTGTTGGTAGGTGCAAGATGAATCATTCGTTATGTATCTGTCCGTCGTTGTTGGTTTTCTGTAAACGGAAAATTCAATTTTACGTCCTGTTCGTTTTACTTTCAAATCTAGGAAAGGAAGCGTATGATCGATTTCGCTTTCGATCTCAAAAGTGAAATTTATGCTTTTATAAAGACTATTCAAAATGTTGAGAGTGCGGTCGGTGTCATTATTTTTAATAACAGCAAATGTGTCATCAAACATATTGTAACCATTTGTGATGAAGTAAGTCATCTCTTTTTAAATCATGACTCCAATTTGCACATAAAGGCTTCTGCTACTAATGGAGAAAGGCTATTACCCATACTGCAACCTTGTTCACTTTTATAAAATTTGTTTCGGAATTGGAAACAATTATACTTCATGCACATCTCGATCGCTGTTACGCATGTTTGGATTTGTTCACCTGGCACTTCAGCGTTTTGAAGGATTTCACCTATAGCATCTATTGCCATACCGATAGGAACACTGGGAAAGAAGGCGGAGACGTCAAAGGAAATCATGTTTTCATTTTCTCCGATTTCTATATTCTTTATTTTATCGACAAAATCGAAAGAGTTTTTTTACAGAAAAACCTTTGAATGGTCCATATTGTTTTATATTGGAAACTAACCATTTTAACAAAATTTCATCTGAAAATGTAAAACTCCTAAAAAATGTCAACAATCCATCCAAATTAGATGCGTACGAATCTTTCTATATTGCAACAACCAAAAATCTCATGAACATTGAAAAAGAGAACTTCGATTCACCACTATTTTATTTAGTTAAACGTTTAACTAATTTCCCTCTCTTTATTTTATTTTGTAGTCTCTTGTTTTAACCCGTAAACATATTTTGTAAATTGTAATGCATTGATGTATGTGTATGTATATACTGAAAAACTGTTACTCAAATAAGTTAAATTGTCATTCTCGTTATTGTTAGACTCTTTTTAATTTTTTGTATTTTTTTATCTCCTTTCTTTTTTAAATTAAGTGTCTACTAAGCGCTCGCAGCAGATGAGCACACAATTATGAGCTCGAAATGCATATGATAAAATTAGTTAATAAATACATAAATCTTTAGAACATTATTATTATTTCTGCCGCTTTAAAATATCTCACTAAATCAATTCTCTTTTATATACGTATGCAGGTACTACACATGCACCATTTACTGGATGGAACAAAACTGCTTCTCACAGCATTGAGGTTGCCGAAAATTGAGTTGTAAATAAGGAATCCCATAAAGAAATCCAAAAAAGCTTTCGGACGCATGTTTGGCCCATGTTAAGTCTGTCCAACCAGCTGATTCTTATTGAAGATTGTCTAAGCTTTCATTTGTTTAGTAACCCGATGAGGTAGGCCAACACCAAACTGCAAAAAGGATAAAAAAAAATCTGTCCGACCTAATGGCTAAATTTTACATGGACACAATAAGGTAAGTGTTCCTACGGATGCCTCCTGGACCATAGAAAAAAGAAACAAGAACGACAACTGAGAGGATAGTTCTCCCTTCGCCTACAAACTAAAAATGCACTGTAATCGACATAATGTGTATCAGTCCCTGTACATTTCTTATGGGGCTACGAACACGTTTGCATTTTTGAGGGCACGAAACGTATAGCTGATTGGCTGCTTCTCACACGTATTCACATATACACAAAATAAAATGTCAGGGTTTGTAAGGCATGGTCCGTACGGGTCGCAGTTCTTTTTTCTATAAACTATATAGGACTATAGCAGACCCTTCCAGTAAAAAAAAAATTATTTGCAGGACTGGATCGCACGTTCAGCTTGAATTTTTTTTTCACCAATATGACACTGATTTTTTTCATAAAAGTTGTTGGAGCCATTTCCGAGAATAATAAGCTTTTACTTACAGTTATATGGCGAGTACCGTAAATATTTGAGCCAAAAAAAATGCATCCGTATAGACATATAGACAGAGGAACAGAATTTTGCCAGTAACTCAAATATGTTTCTCTATCATCGTAATGTCATGTTTGATTGTTATCTCAAAAAAATTTAATCTGCACGAATGCATAACTTGCATTATAGTACCTATAATCGCAATTTAAAATCAAATAACGAAATCTCTCAGGTGTGGCAGTGCAGGATTTTCAGACCAAAAATTTAAATCTTAAGAGAAATTCAAAAATTTTGTGTTTCTCTGCGCTGCATTCTTATACTTTATTGAAAAAGATGGAATAATTTTTCTTGTTGATTCTCAGGGACTATTAGATATAACCAAATGCGTATAATTAGCAAATTATGCAGCGCTGTTGCTTTTTTTTATAAAAAAAAAGGTGTCAAGTCAACAGGATGTTGTAACGCGTGCTTTTAATAAATGGAATTTCGTGAAACGGAAATCATATAGCAAACCATGTCTGTGCTGTTTGATTTTTTCTATTAGATTATTTATTTTTATTGCATTCGTTAGAATTTATGTACAATTGGTCTTAAACTAACTTATAACCAAAATAAATCATGTCGGCTCAACAACAGGGGCCCGGCGTACTTCAGCTGACTCTATACAATGCTTTAAATTTTACTTATGTCATATTTTTGTTTGCATAATCTTTTAATTGAAATTTTTAATTATAATTAACTGTCTTTGGTTTTAAAAAATTGGGGTTAGGATGCGGTGTTGTTTATACACTGTTGTGTCCGTTGCTGGTTCTCTCGTAGAACGGGGATCCTTCGTTGTTCATAATATCCTTGAATCGGTCGTAAGTTGAGATAGCGATGGTTGAGCTCAAATTGTTTTTGGAGTAGTTGCTGGATTTCCAAGTTGGGGTGGTCCTCCAAGTTCCTCAAAATATTTTTGGAGAGCTGTGTCATGAACTGATTTATTGGGATCAGTTTGGTGTCTTCATATAGCTTCTTGTTTGAGACATATTTCCTTGTAATGGGGTTGTAGACCTGTATAGCTACGGAGTATCTTCCTTTGAAAAACTTCTATCTTCTTCATATATGTTTGTGATATGATGAACCGTCAGAACTGGACGGATCAGCTGTTTATAGATGAGGAGCTTAGTACTAGTGCTTAGTCCGTTTCTTCTCCTAAGAAGCGCGTGGACCAGATGTAGGAAGAAGTTGGCTAAATGTAGCATGCTTGTTGAATTTGAAGCGGTTAGTGAAATTCACTCCAAGGTATTTTGCTGTTGTCTTTGTCCTTATCACTGTTATCTGGTAGCTTTATACTGATATTATCACCTCTTCGACCTCTTGTTGCTGTTGTTGGGGCTCTGAAGCAGATAAGCACGCTCTTATCGCTATTTATCTTTAGTTCCCATTTAAGCTAGTAGTCCCACAAGTTTCTTATGCGATCTTCAACTCTCCTGGCTGCGATTTTTGGTGAAATGGATGTTGCATATGTTAAGGAGTCATCGGCATTTATCTTCGTTTTCGTCCCTGGGATGTTGCTAGGCTGGTCAGTTGTATAAAGGTTGAAAAGTATGGGGCCCAACTTGGAACCTTGTGGAACTCCAGCGCTGATCATCTTTCTTCGTGAATATTCTTTGTTTACCTGTACATAAAAGGATCTATGGGTTAGAAAATTTTTGATTAATCTTACCAAGTGTTCAGGTAGTTCTAGACTTGAGACAGTTTGAGTATTAGTCCTTTTATCCAAACTGAGTCGAAGGCCTTTTTGATGTCCAGTAAACAGGCGACTGTTGTATCTTTCTTGTTAAGTCCGTGTGCCACGTCGGAGTGCAGTCCAAGAAGCGGATGGATGGTGGAGTGTCGTGCTCGGAAACCATACTGAAATTCAGGTATGATTACCTTTTCCCTGAAGAAATGATGAAGCTTTCTCAGGATAAGTCCCTCCAAGAATTTTGCTGATACAGCATAGAAACGAAATTGGCCGATATCCCTCGCCGCTAGTCGTGTTGGTTTTCTTCGGAACGGGCACCACTTTCGCCGTTTTTCATGTTTTGTGCTGTTTGTTTTTGCCTTCACTCTATTGTTCTCTTTTTTGTCCTAGCCAACTTGGCTAGGTACTTGTACTCGTTATAAATAACTATCAATTTCATATTTACGCTGACGATGTGCTGTTGCGCACCTTTGTGTTGAGAAGTTATTTTTAAGAGAGAAAAAAACAAACACTATACTTTTAAATTTGAATGATATTTTTATTTATAATATAAAGGTTTTTAGTTTTTTTTTAGTGGATCGAACTTCTTGTCTCTAAATTACCACTTCTCTGGTTGAGAGCTGAAATATATCTGACTATAATAATTCATTCATGCATCGTTTGTCTCAAAAAAAAGGTTAAAGACCAAAAAAAAGAGAAGGATGAATGGGAACGGGAAAAAGATGATGGAATTGTTTATAACACTTGTGTGTCGATCGAAAGTCCAAAGATTAAGTTGACACAGCATAACTGTGCTCTCATATTGCATGTGAAGAACGATCGATTGGAATCGATCGTTGATTTATCTTCTTAAATTAAAATCCATAGCTCTTGTGAGTTTTTGTTTTACTAGCAACGGAATACACAAGTGGCCTACTATAGAAGACCACAGTAACTGTTTCCTTCATAACTTAACGGTTTTTTATGTAAGAGAGGTGTCATTTCAGACAAGCCCTCTTAACTAAATTTCTCAACAGGTTAGTACCTCTCTTGATTAGTTCATCAACGCATGCGCGCCAAAGTCAGCTGTCTACCATAGTAGTCCGCGCGAGCATAAGTGTACCAAATTAAGGTAATCCATTTGTATTCTTTTTCAAGTTTATAAGGCTTGTTTGTTGATTTTAGTTATAGGTAAACGTTTTTTATCATGAACTATTCACACTTGGAGCGATGGCTTTTGGAGATGGAGACTGATAAAGTCTTCGATGATCCAATTGAGAGTGAAGAAGAGGAACTTACACCGTTACCAGATTTTGAAGCACTCGCTCAAGTGGCGGAAACTCAGGAAATTTAGCGGAAACGCTAAATATACCGACGCTATTGAAATGAGAGCTTTTCTAGAGTTGTTGTATGTTATGGGAGGACGTCGGGACCTAAAAGATTTTTGGGATAACTCTCAAGGCACTGGATTGGAAATTGTGTACACGACGATGTCAATAAAAAGATTCCGTTTTCTTATAAGAACTATACGATTTCACGACGTCACTGACAGAGCTGAACGCTCTCATTTTGATAAATTTGCCACTATACGGGAAATTGTAGAACCATTTACTGTCAATTGCCGCAATAATTTCCATCCCAGTGACTATTTGACGTTCGATGAACAACTTGTTGGTTTTCGAGGCCGTTGCTAATAGACCTGATATACCTAAGGAATTCAAAGCATCTAAAACTAGAATAATCAAAAGTTGAATGTTCAGCTTTCAGAAGGACGCGACACTTGTGTCCTATGTCCCAAAAAGAAACAAGTCGGTCACATTACTTTCAACAATGCATAACGATGCAACCATAGATCCCGATTCACATGAAGAATAAAAACCTGAAATAATTACATTTTATAATCGTACGAAGTGTGGTCTTGACGTCGTTGATAAAATGTGCAAGCAATACAGTGTTCTAAGGAACTGTCACTTACAATATTTTTTGTTCTGATGAACACTGTTGCAATCAACGCTTTTGTTATCAACCAAACAAACGTCAGCTTTGAAAGAATTGCGAGGCGTAACTTTTTGCAGGACTTGTCCTTCAATCTGATAAAACCGTCAATAAATCGCCGGCTATCGATTGAAACAATTCCTAGGCAACTAACAACTAGAATTGGGATACTTTTAGGTACATCTGAAGAGGCACAGCACGATCTGACACCGAAGATGGGGCGAGTTGGTAGATGTGCTTATTGTACCTGAGCCCGAAACAGATCCACAAAAAAAATGGTGCAAGACTTGCAACAAATGGATTTGTCTTGATCACCAGGCTGTAGTGTGTCTTCAACAAAAACAGGTTTTTGAATTTATATCAGTAAAAAAAAAGTAAATTGCACGACTGGATCGCACGTTCTTGCTCTTATGTGCGGTCACAGCGTCGAATAAAATTTGACAAATATAAGAAGAACTTCTAAGTTTTATTCGATTTTTGTGGCTTTTGATTGTTCGAAAAAGGTACGTAAGAGAGTTTTCAGCGGAAAAATTTTAACGCCATTTTATTTCTATAAAAATTGTGGAACAGTATGATTTTTTTTTTCAAAATAATAGGAAGCTATAAGGTACATTTAACAATAATTTACTTTTTGAAATAAAATGAATTAAAATAGGAAGCGTAATTATGTTTAAAATAAATAAATTTATTGGCGCGACAGCTCCTTAAGAAGCCAAGGCCTAGTGACTTATACTCTCAACCATTCCTGTGTGTGTGTTGTTAATCTGCAAGAATGGAAGGGACCTACAGTTAACCGCCGAGTCCGAACGCCTACATGAGATGCACTTTTTCGAGACATATTTTACTCTTGGAGGTTTTGTCAGTTCCTCACAAGAGGCAGTACCCCGGAAAAGAAGATGTCTATGAGCTGGATTCGAACCCAGGCTCATTCGATTAGCAGTCTGACATACTAACCACTAAGCCATGGGGCACTAATTTTGGTTTGTTGGATCGATAAATGCATGTTGGGGGTATTCATGGAATTTATTTAAGATATTATGTATTTGGGGATAATATATAACAATTAAAATTTGTATGAAATCAAAAAACCACTATTCATAACGTTTTTTTGGAAAAAATGTTGTAAGCCATCTTATTTCTTTTGCTGTTTTCTATTTTATGAATTTTTCGTTTCAAAATCGTTCGACCAGTTTTTTCAAAAAAATGTTTTTTTTTTTTTAAACTTTTCGAAAACATATTTCAATTTTTTTTTGAGTATGTCAATTTAAAGAAATCTTTAGTTTATACTAGGAGAAAAATTTAAAAAAAAATCTATAGATCCGTTCTCAAAATATTCAAAAAAAAATAATTTTTTTAAAAAATTATATAAAAAAAAATGTTTTTGAAAATTAAAAAAAAAAACAATATTATATAAATCATAAAACTTTATATATTTTGAAAATTTCATCAAAATCCGTCAATTAGTTAACGAGACAGTCTGATTTTAAAAATCCGATACGGACAGACAGACAGACGGACGGAATTTCCGGACCCACTTATTTTGACTTCTCTGTCATCGTAATGTCATGTTTGATTGTTAGAATTTTTTTTTTACGAATGCATAACTTGCCTTATAGTCCCTATAAATCGCAAGTAAAAATAGGGCGCGTGTACTCCAGTGCTACCATAAAGATAAATATGATCATTTATTCTATAACGCTACAACGGATGTTGGATTTAGATATAGATGGCACAATCAAGTGGATATGGATATATGGAACAAAAGGGTAAATAAGCAAGTATAGAATTGGGATGAGTATGGAATTTGGGGCATAATAGTGCAGATATAGAGGGTTTTTCAACAGGGACGCTACAAAAGTACAGCGACAGGGGCAGCAAACAACGCCATATTTCTTGCCGCTCTTTTGACATTTCTCTTCAGTTTGCCATTTCATGATGGAAAGATACACGAGCCAACAACGAGTCGAAATTATTAAAATTTACTACCGAAATTCGGAGTCAGTGGCCTCAACGTTAAGAGCGCTAAGTCCAATTTATGGTCGTCGTAATCGTCCTAGCAGATCAACAATTGAGCGTCTAGTGGAAAAATTTAAATCCAAAGTCACAGTACAAAAGGCTTCAGTTGCAGAAAGCCCAAATGTGTCTCTCACACGTCGTTCTCAAGCGTTGGGCATCTCTGTGACGTCGTTGTGGCGAATTTTGCGAAAAGATCTTGGCCTACATCCTTAAAAGATTAAATTGACGCAAGAACTGAAGCCACTTGACCACCAGAAGGGTCGTATGTTCGTGAATTGGGCTGAGCAACAACTTATAAATGATTCGGATTTCAACGAAAAATCATCTTCAGCGATGAGGCTAATTTTTGGCTGAATGGCTTCGTCAATAAACAAAATATGCGGTATTGGTCAGGCAGCAATCCACACGTACTCCACGAGTCATCATTGCATCCCGAAAAAATTACAGTTTGGTGTGGTTTATGGGCCGGCGGCGTCATTGGGCCGTACTTCTTCCGTGATGATCAAGACCGGCACGTTACTGTGAATGATAACCGAATATTTTTGGCCCCAATTGGATGATATGGACTTGGAGGACATGTGGTTTCAACAGGACGGCGCCACAAGCCACAATCAGTTTATTGGGAAACCAAGTTTGGAGAACGTGTTATCTCACGAAATGGTCCAGTCGCTTGGCCGCCTCGGTCGTGTGATTTGACGCCGTTAGACTATTTCCTGTGGGGCTACGTCAAGTCTATAGTCTATTCCCACAAGCCAGCGACGATTGATGAACTTCGTACGAATATCGAACGTGAAATTGCAGCAGTATCGGCCGATTTATGCTTGAAAACCGTCGAAAATTGGGTTCAGCGTCTGGACTTCTGCAAGCGCGCCCGTGGTGGCCATGCAATAGAAATCGAACTCCATACAAAATGGCATCAAACGTACTTTCACAGGAATAAAGAATTTCATTGATATCCAAAACCGTTTTTGTTTTATTTGTAGCGCTCTTATTGAAAAACCCGATATATTAGTTTTCCATTGGTTTATTGGATGCTTTCGCAAGAATGAATTAGAAACTAACTTCATTGGTAAAATGGTCCTGCGATAATAAACTTCTTTTGCATCCTTCTAAGACAAAGTAAATCCATTTCGTCTTTACTAGTCATAGACGCAATCTATGAGTATTTTTTTATCACGCTGCACCTTAGCTAAGCCCCTGGCTAAATCCTTTTGTGTGTAAAACGTTAGCTCATTTGTTTGCAGCAACGAGAAGAAGGAAAGGACAAATGGAATAAATTCTTTTCTCATAACAGTTACTACGCCATTGTGTGAAGTGTGGACTCATAAGTAGAAACTAACAGATACTGACAATGCAATTGAGGAACACACACACACACACACACACACACACACACACAAATTAATCTTACTACCGATTTAAAAAAAAGAAAGGATCAAATGAAGTGAACATGGAAGCCCTCGAAGGACGCATTGCAACTTTATTCTGCTGAACAAGAAATGAAGAATGAGATGAAAATCAGGGAAATAAAAGGCGGATTAGTGTTTGTTAGCCCCGGATATAATAATCTTTTTGTGGGAGTTTTAAACACGTATTGTGTTCCCGGATAATAGTGTCAGCGCAGATCCTTTTTGTATAGCTTTCGTATTTTGTGTTTGGGAAAATTGGTGATGATGTTTTGGGATTTTCTTGGATATAATGAATGAAAGTGCCATCCTTATTAGTGATGAATATATGGATTTAAAAAAAACAACATTAAAACTTCTGTTAAAAATCGGGTTAAAATGGTGAGTTTAACAAGCGTTTGCAGGTGTCTAAGACCATATTGAGGTAAAGATCTATGCACAATGGCAAAAGGGAGGAATTATTGAACAAAATTTAATAAAAGAAGTTTTTTTTTATAATTTGCACGTGCGTACCCTTAAAATGTTTGAACACCATTTGGGAAATAAAAAAGTTTTGTAAATCAAAATGGGAATACAAAATAGAGCAAGCATGGCGAAGCGTTTCACATTCGTATGGTACGTTTAGAGAAAGAAACTCTGTACATAACAGTACGTCCGAAGTTGGGATCAAGAGTAAATTATTTGGAATTTCTAGGAGTGTAGTGCCCCGTGGCTTAGTGGTTAGTGTGTCGGACTGCTAAGCGAAAGAACCTGGGTTCAAATCCAGCTCATAGCCACCTTTTTTTCTGGGATACTGCCTCTTGCGAGGAACTGACAAAACCTCCAAGAGTAAAATTTGTCTTGAAAAAGTGCATCTCATGTAGCCGTTCGGACTCGGCGGTAAACTGTAGGTCGCTTCCATTCTTGCAGATTAACAACACACACACAGGAATAGTTGAGAGTATAAGTCACTAGGCCTTGGCTCCTTAAAGAGCTGTCGCGCCAATAAATTTAATTTAATTTTTCTAGGAGTGGGAGTATTACGGGGGAATTCTTTTAAAGGAATAATGCAACTGGCTAGTTCATCATTGAAAGATACGTTACATTACGACGGTGCTCGTGATATGTAATTGAATCCATAATTTTTATAGATATCACCTAAGGTAAGATTAAGGAATCGTTCAATTAAGGAAATGAAGACATTTTTCTGGAGGAATGAGGTTTAAAGAAATTAAAAAAAAGCACAAACTTGCTTCATAGGACTATGTTTAACTTAATAGAATCGTTGAGTGGATTAGGAATATGACATTATACCATTTATGCAGATTTTTCGTTTCTGGTAGCAAACCATTTTTGTCAGACAGAATACAAACAAAATCTGCTAATTTCGAGAGCATGTCCAATAAAGCTACTTGAGTTGATAGCCTAGCTCCTGGCATTCACAGACATCTTCTTCCAAACAGCAGGGATGAAGTCATATGTAGATAATATATTGGGGGGCTGTCAAGTGAATTGAACCCCTGCATTAGCCAGCAACCTTGTAGGCCCAAAGCATTGTGTTAGGATCTGGAAGTTCCATTTCTTAGCAGACGTTATTAAGACGTATAGTGTTTAAAGAACTTCATCCAGTTCTACTTTTTTAACAAACGGTTGTTATGGTCACGATTAGGATACATTAATAGCCTACTGGCCTCAGAGAATTTCTCATTTCCTCGTGAGAAGCAGTACCCGGAAAAAGATGTCTGTGATGGGAAATCGAACTCCGACCTTTTGGCATAGCAGTCAGAAAAACTGACCACTAAACCAGGGGACGCGGTATTGAAAATCTAAGATATTTTCAAATTTCGTACTCGGAAAAAACTGTCCCACACAGGTAAATGACTAAAATAGCCAAGGTAACACAGGCAAATGTCCGAAATAGCCAAGTGTGGATAAGAATATTAGCAGTAAGGCATGCAGTCTTCTCGACGCTAGTACGCTCACTTTTTCCGTCGAGAACATCCTTCTAAGCATCAAATGCAAGAATGTTGGATTTTCACATTTTTAATCAACAAAGAATAATAGATCAAATTTTGAGTCCGTGATCTAATAGAAATTCTAGTAATTTGATAAGAAGCAAAAGACTATATAAGCTTCCCTGCAGCACTTTAACTCAAGGTTTTGGACGCCATTCTTTTAAAGTAAGCAAAGTCTGTCATATTGCTTTCTACCATACAACCCGGGTTTTATGATCAAATAACGACTCCAGTTCAAGAGTCAAATAAAAAAAGAACTACAGAATCTTTCCGACCTGATCCCTCTTCGCTCATCGGTCTAGGTGCTCAGCCCGACGGAGTCTACCGAGCTTTATTTTTTCCACAGCATCTACTTCGAGGTAGATTTCACACAAATCATAATTTTTATTCTCCGGAATCATCCTCCCTCGCACGCCGGGCCAACAATTCTCAGTATTACTTTCCTCCAAACGTGGATAAGAGATCAGATCGCCTTTAAGTAAGCAGCCAAGTCTCGGATGCAATTCAGCAGTCACGTATTTCTTTTTAAATAATTTTAGCGGTTGATATACTTTTAAAGGTTTAATCCGAGGTAGTTAAATGATTGAACTACTTCAAATTCATGCTCCACAATCCTAATTGTTGGACCATCAGTCTCAAAGACTCATAACCGCTATCTACTTGGTTTTCGTTCATTAAATATGCAGCCGGCGTGATTTTTCCCGCCTATTTGATCTGGATTAAGGAGTCCTGTGCAGCTTTTTGAAACCTGCTCTGGTCGTCAGGAATCCGTTTGTTTTTTCGGAAGGGAGTCGTAAGCCTCCTAAGCCTAATGTCTCCCATCTTTTTCTAGAGCTCTGAAGTAATCTCGTCCGACCCAGTCAGCTTTTCCTTTTTTGAACTTTTAATACTAACTCTAACAACTACTTTGCAGCCAGTGACTTTTTCGTTGTTAGGTGCAACTATTGAGAAGTATAGGAAACTGTTCATAAAAAAAGTTAACCATCAAAAAGTAGTTGGCCTTGATCATTGTTAATGACAACAGATCTAGGAATAATCTTAGGACCTACAAATCAAAGCGCATGAACATTGAAGGCTTTTAATAAGGGACTTAGAAGCTTATATCAAAACGAAGATCAGATAAAAAAGAAGTGACTTATAACCTCAACCGTTCCTCTTAGTGCTTTGTCGATTTGCATATCTATTCCTAATCTATCTTGATATAAATTGACAAGCTTATTATTGTTAACCTCCGATTCCAGCTTTTTCTCGATGTCCCGCTTAGATGCAACTCCCAAATCCCCATGCTTGCATTACAAATTTCCCACTCATTTCTATAACTCCTCGCCCTTTCCATGTAATGTCAAGGACATTTATCTTTGATTCCCACACAACAAAAAAATTACTTAAACACCAAATCCTTTTCATACTTACGTCGCACATAAATGTCCTAAGTCACCTCATAGCTCACCTTACGTAATTACATAAAATCCAAAATGACCTTTTTAATGCTCGAACAAATTAAGTTTTACCGCAAGACGACTATTGGAGTAAAATTTACTATCACCACCACCGAGCAAGAACACGGGATGAAACCGGAAAGCTATTCCCATGTCGTCTGATCCCTATGCCGTAGTGTACCCAGGTATATAGTAAACGACTTACCGCGCTACCTTGACTGCGGCTGATACTGTAGCTGTGGCTACCAAAGCCATCTTTCCAACCATAGCAAGGACATTCACTACAACAATGACATCGAGAGAGCATAAAGGAAACAATGACAAAAATAAACTTACAAAAAATATTCATTCTTAATCCCGGCGGAAGGACACAAGGATGCTATGGTGGATGACACAGAAAAAAAATTAAACAACAAGAAGTAGATCGAGGAGACCTTCCTAGGACCGTTGAAGGTTTATTCTCGACTTTGCACAAGATTTAAGCCAGATGCAGCAAGGACACTAGCGTACTACACCATCTACCATCGCACCAAGTCCGAATCTAGAAACCAATTGTGTTGTTATTTTCACTTCCTCTGTACCTCACACACACAGACACACTTTGTGGAAGCAAATCTTCTTGGAAGGACAATATTCCTGAATCCTCCGATACAAACGTTCGGCTTTAGTCTTAAAACTCTCTGCCGGTGTGCATAAAACAAAGAGATGTAAATATTCACCACAACATTGTGACAACAACACTTGGTATAATGGACCAAAAGGATACCCCTGTCCTGACTAATGGTGGCGTTCTGTGCCAATCGCACAAGACCATCCTATAGATGGATTTTTTTTTCCAGAATCGAGACTCTACATCGGATTAAGCAGAAGCACCCAGAAAATTCACCGCCAATCTACCTCAAGTTAGACAAAAAGGATTCGCTATAGATGCACACCGTGCAAAAGCTAATGATCTAAGGACACTCCATAACCTACTGCATGCTGAAAGGAGTGCTTTTTTGGCATAGAGAAAGTGAGTTCGTCCTGCCAGTTCCACTTAATACAGTGGACTTAGTCTCCCAGGATGAAACGATTGCACAAATTAAGTTGAAGTCCTTTTTTTAAGGATTCCCTACTCGTAGGTGTGTGGATATGTCCTTTATTAAGTGGACAATCGCCTGATTAAGCGAAGTAGTGCCCGTTGTCGTTCTCTCTTTAACGTGTGATTACGTTCATTAATAGTCCTCTGGCTCTGGGATAATAGTGTGCTTATAGCAGGTAGTTTGCTATGTATGTATGTGTGTATACTCTCAGGAGGACAATTCAATAATTTCACTAACAACGAAATCTCTGGAATGGAAATTGTTCCTCGAGCAAAGTACCAACTAAGTGAAAATTTATATTTTCAAGGACAGCAATTTTCTTGCTAAGTATATCAGAGTATATCCTGGCGATAGTTAAGTTCGGAGGAAGATTGAATTAATAAAATTTGTGAAAGTGGATTAGAGTCAAGGAGAGTTTATGTGGGACATTCATTTTAAAAGCTCAAATGGAGTTTGAAATTTAAGCCGATAGTTTTCTTTGATGGGTTGGGAAGATTTGGGGAATAATATGGATTCCCATTATGGTAAGTTTGATTCCCATTATGGGAATAGAAATTTGGGGATTTTATTTAGCTTGCATCTCATAGATCTGTAATTAATTTACATTTCATATAAGGTAGACTTTTTGAAAAAAGGGAAAGAATTAAGGATTGTTGATCCTTTTTTAAAGTTGTTAAAGACTGTCTCAAGGAATCCACTTTAGCCACTGTTTTTTAGCAGATTTTCCCCAGGTGCTGGAATATCCTCATCTGAAACAACTGGTTGAATAAAAAAAATGAATCTGTTTTTCCTCCAACTAAACAATTCTTTGAGATTTTTGAAGAGTACCTCGTTCCTTTTCTGAACGGCGCTCAAGTGGTTGCTGTGCGTGGAAGAGCAAAAGGTTGTGAAGAGATCCACAAAGGCGACGGTTAACTTTTCTTTATTTCATATCCTTGGTTCTGCATTTTTCTTCCCAAGTATTAACATCCCAACTTTTTTTCCAGTTTCCAGAGTTAAACCTCAGAGTCATCAAAACCAAGAAGAGATCTTCGCCTTGTGTCACTGACTATGCACCATTATTGAACGTTTGCACATTCATCTTCAGAATTGCAGTATCCGCGTCGCGGGAATCCTGAATTACTTTGATTCCAGCTTTATTGAGGAGTCCTGACAGCAATGTAATGACTCCTTGAACTTTCATGACAGATTGTCTCTTTTGTTTTACGTGAAAACTTTTGGGTAAACACAACCATCACGAAGCTCCGAAAAGGGGGCCTACCTGAATTTTTCAGTTAATTAACTGATTCCTGATAACCCATGGTGGGTACACTTATTTTAGGCCAATCGAACGGCATCTCTCATTTCAGATTAGGATCAACCCATCTAAAATCAATTGTTGGAATTTTAAATATTGAAGTGAAACCTAGAAATCCTCATCGCTTCAAGGATCACAAGAAGCTAGAAGGACATTCGCAGGATCCGTACTTGATTCTTTAGGCGCACCAAACCATATAACAAGTTTTCCAAACTAACAAGGAGCGGACTTCGTATCTATAAACGAATCCGTCAAGTCCTTTATTTGGTTCCTAAATACAGACCTTAATCTACAATCGGGCCCTTAAACTATTTGCTACTAATGAGCCACTATTTTACTAACAAATATTCCAGACGCGCCGATACCAGATTGCATTAGCATTAGCGCTCCGGAAATCAATTTCATCAAATTTCATCATTAAAGAAGCACTTGGCATCAGTCACCGGCACCAACTCATCTGGATATGCTAAAACCAGCTTTCCCTAGCACCAGCGCTTTAGACATCGTTTTCATCAGGCGTCCTTCACTCTTCGGTCATCGCAAAATTCGTTTTTAGAAATTTTATCCTAGGATATTGTGAAAATTATTTTCGTCCACAACAAGGAAAGAAAAAAATTAAAAATAAAAATTAAAAAGCTTTCCTTTTTTTCCATATAAAGCTTATGTAAATAAATAAATAAAATTTATTGGCGTGACAGTTCCTTAAGGAGCCAAGGCCTAGTGACTTATTGTTGTGTTGTGAATCTGAAAGAATGGAAGCAACCTATAATTTACCGCCTAGTCTGAACGGCTACATGACATTTTCGAGACAAATTTTACTCTCGGAGGTTTTGTCCGTTTCTCGCAAGAAGCAGTACTCCGAACTGTTCTCTGCGTTCTGAGTTTAGTATATTATTTTACACTTGTTTTATCTTAATGTGCATTTCATGCCAACGTGGACGATGCCCGGCTTTATATCAATTAAACTTTGGTAAAATTGATAAAATAAACATTGACTTGATATTTATTTACTTAACAGGCAAGTACGCTAAAATAGATAAAAAGAAAATTTGAATTTTCCAAACTACGGCGACTTCGATTCTCTGCAATTCTCTGATGAATTGAGAAGCGACAAACGACGTGACGAGACTAGATATCTGATATCTCTACTTATAAAAACCCGAACACTAACAAACAACGAAAAAAAAATGTTTTTTTTTGAAAATAAAACACAACGCCTGCAAGAGAATAGCAAAAGCAAAACAAAATTAACAATAACAAAATATATTTTTATCATGGGAAGGGAAAAAGCATCAAGCAGTTTAGCTGTTAACAGAATCATATTTTCCATTTTAGTGTTCAGTATTCAAAGTCATCTAGTAAAGATCAGTCGCTCGCTAGAGATAAATGTGTCTTATAATTTTTATCAAAATAAACCCTCTTGGCATACATTTAAAATCCTTCACGTATGATAACAACGGTCCTTATCGATGTTGCTTTATGAAATACACCCCAGTTCCAAATTTAATACGCAGGTGATAACAGCTGAAGCAAAAACAATAAATGGGTTGATCATAATTTGGATACCGTTTGGTCATATGTAATTCATTTTTAAGTATTTCACCTTCCAGTACTGTGTTTTTAAGTTATGGGTGATAGCATAATAAGCTCAGATTTGAGAATCGAATAAAACCTCGACTTATACTATTCTCTACGGAAAACAAACGTTTCTTACTGCTGGCTCCATTTTCCACACACAAATAAATTGAAGTTTTCAAAGGAAGTTAAAAAGCAAATTGACACAATGTCACAATTGCCAAATGTTTGGTCATGGCGAAAGAAATTGCCAACATTAAAACCTATTGTGCCAACTGTGCAGGTTCACATAAAACTGCCGAATGATACAATCCTTCGTTGCAAAAATGCGCAAATTGCAACGAAAACCATAAATCTACTAATGTCATGTGCGGCAACAGAGCAAAATACCTACAGATAAGAGATAAAACATCGAAGAGAGCTCTTCCAACTCAATCAAGAACTGGTTTTACACCACGCTCATCACGATTGCCAGCATCATCAGCAGCAGCAGCACCAACACTTGGCACTGTTTACCCCATTTCACCTAAACAGGTTTCATTAGCCTCTATGGTAAATTTTCCATCGCTCCCACACCCACTTCATCATCGTACAGGTCATATGCAAGTTAACACATCACTCGTATTATATTATTCATCACAACTCGTACGCACCCCCAAGCGGAAACCAAAAAAACATAAAAACCCAAGATAACATAAGAATCAATAGCATCAATAGACGACACACACAGGTCACGTCCGAACCATGATCGTGGCCGATTTTTATTACTTTCTTCATCATCCCTTTCACACACTGCATACAATTAGGAATGCAGCTACTACCCATACCCAACAGTATATAAACTACAGCGCACACTCTTCATGGTCTTCAGTTTACGCATCATCCTGCTGTCACGGTGTTTATCGTTTAAATAGAAATAAGTTTGTAATAATTTAAGTCGAAATTTTGAATAAAGTTTTTTTTTAATAAATAAATTAACTTAATATTAATTTGCATATGCAGAGTAATGTAAATACTCGTGCATTAAAAATGTATCGGATGATCATTATGTTTTTCAAATTGTTAACAACACTCATACCTATGCAAGCTGTAACAGTGGAACACTGTTCTCCGTCGAAGAGTTAAACTCCCTAGCTATGGAAATGATTACAAAATTATCAACATGTAAGACTAAAATTGATCAATTAAATGTTATCGCACATTTAGCTAGTAAGTTTTTGTATAGTCATGATAAGTAATATGATAGATAGATACATAAAAATTGTTACTTGGAATGCTAGAAGTATTAATAACAAATGTTTAGAGTTTTTCTCTTTCCTACATAGATATGATATTGACATTGCTTTGGTGACTGAAACTTGGCTAGATAATGATTTACATTTATCCACACCTGACTATAAGTGCTATCGGGTCGATAGGACTGACAGCCAAGGTGGAGGAGTTGCAATTCTTATCCGTAAATCAATTCAATATTCGCTTTTGCCTGTTGTACGAACTCATTTGGTAGAAAATATTGGAATTGAGATATATTGTGTTTATTTTCCAGGAGGTTCATCATCCAATTATAAGAGGCTATGTTTGAATCATGACTTAAGAAGGCTTTTCGCAATAAGTGGAGACTTTTTGATTGGAGGAGATTTAATTTGCAAACACAGGGACTGGGGTTGTACTAGGGCGAACTCCTATGGAAATGTTTTGTCAAATCTGTCTACAATGTTGTTTCCGTCTAGTCCTACATATTTTCCTGCATGTTCTCGTGGATGTCCTTCTGTTCTTGATATTTTTGTAACCAATGTTTCCAATAACTTTACTTCCCCAATTACTTTAAACGAGCTTAGCTCCGATCATAATCCTATACTCTGTCGTCTTCTCTGCTCAAGTCACCAAAAATTGACGTACTACCAAGGCTTTAACAATGCAAATTGGTCACGATTTCGTTCAAATATAAAAACAAAGCTTCAAAATATTCCTACCGATCTCGGTGGACTTTCAAGTAAGCATGATGTTGACAGAATTGTTCAGAACTTTACCAACGACATTATAAGCTCTGTTGATGAATGTATACCAAAAGTTGTTAAAAGAAACTATTCTTCAAATCTTTCTTCGCATGTTTTAGAAATTATTAAACAAAGAAACATACAAAAACAAAATTGGCAAAGATATCGTCCACCTGGCTTTCGAGATGAGGTTGCATATCTAAACAATCTTATTTCTAAAGAATTGTCAACAAAAAGAAATGTTGATTGGAATAACAAGCTATGTACTCTAGAAAAAAGCGCTAAACCATTCTGGAATATTGTAAAAAATGTGAAAAATAATCATACACAGGTCCCTTACCTAAAAACTGATTCAAACACTTACTTTAATAATGTAGAAAAAGCTAATGCACTTGCATTAAACTTTTCAAAAAATCATTCTATATACCGAAATCTTGGTAATGCTGGGACAAATAATTTAGTAGAATACACTGTAGAACAGTTTAACCAGATAGACGTTGAAACACCTGTTAATTGTTTCACAACGGAAGATGATGTTACGTAAATTGTAAATAATATAACAAACATATATTTGAAAAAACTACCTAGGATCGGAATCTTGTATCTTACTTTTGTATTAAATGCATGTATCAAAATGCAATATTTTCCTAATGCCTGGAAAAAAGCTAAAGTTGTGCCAATTTTAAAAGCGGGCAAGCTTGCGATAAGGACTAAAAGTTATAGGCCCATTAGTTTGCTTAGTCAGCAAACCATCAGCAAAGTTTATGAAAAGATATTAAAAGATAAAATGCTTACAATTATGTCTAATAATAGCGTATATCCAGATGAGCAATTCGGTTTTAGGAAATTTCATAGCACTTCACATCAAGTGCTTCGGATACATAACTATGTTAAAAGTAATCGTGCTGAAGGAAGATCCACAGGAATGATATTATTAGATATCGAAAAAGCTTTTGACTCTGTTTGGCACAATGGCACGATATATAAAATGTTATCTCTTAATTTTCCTACTTACCTATGTAAAATTATACAAAGTTTCCTGTCGAATAGATGTTTTAAAGTTCATGTAAATAACGGTGTTTCTGAATTGATATGTTTTAACTGTGGTGTACCTCAAGGTTCAGTTCTGGGGCCGATCTTATATAATTTATATACATCTGACTTTCCCAAATTAAGAAACTGTGAAGCAGCGATTTTTTCCGACGATACTGCCATATTCTCTTCACATGAGTTTGGTCTTAACATTAAGACGAACCTTAATAATGCGATTAGAATACTGGAGCGATATTATAACCAATGGAAAATTAAACTAATTGGTGATAAGATACAAGCCATCTTTTTCACCCGAAAAAAAAAGCTTGTCATCTTCCAACCAATCAATTACAAATCCTTGGAAAAGTTGTATCTTGGAATAGTCCAGTGAAATATCTCGGCATTCATCTTGATACCAAACTAACATTTAACCATCGTAAGAATGCTATTTCCGTTCATCAATAGAAAGTCCTTACTGTCAATTGAAAACAAATTAATTATTCATAAAGTAATTTTTCAGGCAATCCTTTTGTATGGTTGTCCCGTTTGGAAAAATAAAGCTAAATGTCACATGAAGAAGTTGCAAATTTCTCATTTGAAAATGATGCTTGACCTTCGCTGGCATCATTCGACCTACGATCGACATAAAAAGGCGAATGTTGATTTGATTTCGAAAAGAATCCAAAAATTAGCTACTTCATTTCTGAATAAACTTGAACTTTCTGAAAATATACTTATAAGTCAACTTAATATTATAACTTAGCATGATATGATAATGACATAAGATCTGTGATATATTTATTTTGTATTTATTATTTAATTTACTTTTTATTTATTTATTTATTAATTAATTTATTTATTTATTTATTTATTTACTTATTTATTAATTTATTTATATATTTATTTATTTATTTATTTATTTATTCAATTATTTTGTATTTTACCTTTGTTTATTTCTTTATATTTATTTATTTATTTATTTACTTATTTATTTGTTATTTATTATTTCTTTGTTTCATTTAAGTGTTAATTAATTTATTTTTAATTCGTATTAAAATAATATATAAGACTATGATTGTAATTTATTATATATATTTATATTATTTATATTTATATTTAATATTATTTATTATTATTAAAATGTGTAGTTTGTAATTGGTTTTCAATGGAAGATGTTAATCATATATTAATCTATTATGAATCTATTTATATAAATTATATAAATACGTACTATTATTATGAATTTATATAAATTATATATGTAATACAATTTTTGAATAATCTCATATTCCCCTTTTTCTAGTCATTAGTTTTTAAGTAATTCATAACATATACATACCTTTTTTTTTTCTTAATAGGAGGTTTTATCGTATTTCCTCCAATCATAACATTTAACTTAAAATCAGAAATTAAAAAACCCATATAAAATAATATTTAAGTAGAAAGATACACGTATTGTATCAAATCTATTTAATGTAAAATGTACGGTAACAAACCATTGTAATATTTATAACGAAATAAAAATCTATCTATCTATCTTACTGCTGGCCTGGACAACTCAGCAGACCAAGATTATTTCACTCCTTGATTGCTACGTTTTGTTTCTCCTTAAACTTTTCTTTTACTAAAAATAACAACTTATACTATTTCTCAAAAGAAAACATCCCTCCATCTTAAATATCCTCAAACATCGCATCCTCCAGCACTGTAATCCGCAGCAAATGCTCCCGACCTTATGGGTGGAAATCTTAAATAAAAAAACTTCTTCCTACAACCTACACACATATATCAAATGAATTGACTTTTGAACTTCTTATCTCATGTCCTTATTATTTTTTCGGTCAATGGTCACTGGTCAAAAACACGTTGTCCTAATTGGCTTCAATAACACATAAGTATCTATGTCTACGTCCTTATTATTTCAGTTGGGAATAAAACAAAAAAAAAAACCCACGAGCCTTCTTGCAATTATTTATGAAATAAAATATTTTTTTCTATTCCGCTTGAGTGCAAATGATCCTTATTTACATTTAATCTTCCTTAAAAAACATCCATCTCTTCTCAACTGAATTCATAACACTCACCATCACCGTTGGTACATAAGACACACTTAAGACCAACTTCGTCCTTTCGCACTGTTTTAGGCCATCAAAATAAAACAAAAAAACAAAAATTTAATAAGGAAAAGGAACAAAAATCCTGGAGAAATAAGAAGAAAAAAAAAACTTTCCAAAGTTACTGTCTAAATAATCTCCCGCAGCTAAAACAGGTACAACAACATAGGGATTAAAGAATTCAAGTGGGTAAATAAAGTTTATATACAATGATGTCCTTTCTAGGGACCTTTTTGTATATCCTTCTACTTGAGTACCCACTGCAAAAAAAGAATAACCTCTGAGGGTTACTTCAAGAATCAAGCTCATTGTATGGGACAACACAGTGGGATAGTTGTTTTTTTGTTATTCCTTGGAGTCGCCAATGGGATGGGTAAATGCTGTGCTAGTTAATTTCAGCCTTTTCTAAACTCCACAAAAACTGTTCTCACATTCCTTGTTTTTACTGCTCAGCCAGTGCTGAAATGATTTGTAGTTAGTTTGGGGCAGTTTTTTTTTTTTTTTTTTGGAGTGTTTGGAGATATTAAAATGCTCAAGAGAAGGTTCATAAAAATGGAAATTTAGTTTTTACTTTATTCCTGTATTTTGGCATTCAGGACAATCTAAATGTTTTGAGATATCAGATCTTTTTGTTGAAATTAAGAAAATAACAGGATAAACGGTTGGTTCACTTAGATCGGGGGTATTATACTCGGTTGGGGGTTTCTTTGTAATAGAAAGAAGCTTCTTGCGAAGGAAATGTATCAAGACGAATGGAATTAATCAAAAGACTTTTTAGGTTTTTCATTGATAAAGGTATTCGACAAATGATATTCCCTCTTTTGTATGATGTCCTTTCTTTAATGGAAACAACAGAATTTATTTTAAAATTAATTAAAGCCTTAGTTTTTGAAAAAAATCGGTCCAGCATTTTTCGAGCGATTGACGATATGACGATCGGAAAACACAGCCTGCACGACACCACTTCCGATAACGGACTCAGGCTCATCGATTTTGCAGCGGGAAAAAACATGGTGCTGAGTAGCACGCGTTTCCCACGTCCCGACATCCACAAAGGCACATGGCGATCCCCAGATGGTCGAACCTGCAACCAAATTAACAATGTTGCGATTGACGGAAGGCATTCCTCCAGCATTTTGAATGTCCGTACATTCCGAAGAGCAAACATCGATTCGGATCACTACCTAGTCGGTGCAAGGCATAGAGTACGGATCTCAATGGAAGCTCTCAGGCGAACACCAACTACGCAGAAGAAATTCAATGTTGGAAAACTTCAATCGGAAGAGACCGCCGCTGCCTATGCAGACCACGTATCCCTTGAGCTTGCGAGAAATCCTTCGACTGATGATATGAACACGGAAGACCAATGGCAGCTATGTCAACAAGCCATAAGAAATGCTGCGTCAGAGGTATTGGGTTTCTCACAGCCACCCCCTAGAAACCCCTGGTTCGACTCCGAATGTGCTCAGGCAAACAAAGCTAAAACGGAGGCATACAAGTCGTGGCTCCAGAGAGATACGAGAGCCACCAGAAATCTCTATGTTGAGCGAAGGAAGGATGAGAAACGCATACTCAGGAGGAAGAAAAAAGAACACCAGCAACACGAAGTCGAGGAGATGCAGAGATGTTTTTGCAGAAAAGGGGTGCGAAACTTCTACAGAAGAGTGAAACAGTCTACATCAGGTTTCACAAGTCGCCCTGGGCCCTGCAAAGATCAGGATGGAAACACCATTGTGGAAACGCAGGAGATGTTAGCCATCTGGAGAGACTACTTTAACCAGTTGTTACATGGCGATGACAGCCAAGATCCCGCCCAATATCAACTTGTATCAGTTAATCTAGATGACGACCACGAACTGCACCCGCCCGACCAAAATGAGATCAAAGTAGCCATCACCAGGCTAAAGATGAACAAAGCAGCTGGATACGATGGTCTACAAGCGGAGCTTTTTAAACACGCTGGAGATGAACTGGTCAGGAGCATACACCAACTCATCTGCAAAATATGGTCGGAGGAAAGTATGCCCGATGAGTGGAACCTCAGTACCATCTGCCCGATCTACAAAAAAGGAAACCGCCTACTCTGCGCCAACTATAGAGGCATTAGTCTTCTAAACATCGCCTATAAGATCCTGTCAAGCGTTTTATGTGAACGTCTCAAGCCGTTTGCTGATGATCTAATAGGTCCTTACCAATGCGGCTTCAGACCTGGAAAATCTACCACCGACCAAATATTCACATTACTGGAGAAAACCCAAGAATATAACATCGACACCCACCACCTGTTCGTCGATTTTAAAGCAGCGTACGATAGTGTTAATAGAGTTGAAATGTATCGTGCTATGTCTAACTTTGGAATCCCTGCTAAACTGATACGCCTTATCAGGATGACGTTGGAGAATGCTCGCTGTTCCGTCAAAGTTGGTAGAGACTCTACTGAAACCTTCGAAACCACCAGAGGGCTTAGACAAGGAAACGCGCTGTCATGCAGCTGTTTTAACATTGTGCTTGAAAATGTAATACGGAGCACCCATGCCAGTACATCGGGCACCATTTTCAATAAATCGACACAATTACTTGGGTTTGCAGACGACATAGACGTGATAGGAAGAACAAAGCGAGCAGTAACCGGTGCTTTCACTACTATGGAGTCAGCAGCAAGCAGAATGGTGCTGAAAATAAACGAGGACAAGACGAAGTATATGCTTTCATCAACAAAAGCCCAATCCCACCACCGGCTTGGTCAAAATGTGACCATTGATATGTATAACTTCGAGGTAGTCAGTCAATTTGTCTACCTGGGTACTGCTGTAAACTCGGTCAACAACATCAGCGCTGAAATCAAACGCAGACTAACTCTTGCTAATCGCTGTTTCTTTGGGCTGAATAAGCAATTGAGGAATAAAGCCCTATCGAGAAGAACCAAGGAGACACTATATAAAACACTCATCATCCCGGTCCTGCTATATGGTGCAGAAGCATGGACCCTCTCCCAATCGGATGAAAAGTCACTTGGAGTCTTCGAGAGAAAAGTTCTGCGTACGATCTATGGTCCTATTTGCGTAAACCGAGAAGACAACATTTGGCGACTAAGATACAACGACGAACTATACGAGCTGTACAGCGACATAAGCTTAGCCAGAAAAATTAGAGTCCAACGACTAAGATGGCTGGGCCATGTAGAGCGAATGGACACCAACGCTCCAGCGAGTAAAGTCTTCAAAGCCAAACCAGAGGGAGTCAGAAGCCAAGGTAGACCTCATCTTCGATGGAGCGACCAGGTAGAAGGAGACCTCCGCCAACTTCGAGTGCGAAATTGGAGACAGCAGGCAAGGGATCGAGCCAGCTGGAGGGGCGTATTGAGCAAGGCCTAGGAGCACCACGCTCTAGTTGAGCCAACATAACTAACTAACTTACTAGAAGTGATCGTAAGGACAGGGTTGGGGGGGGGGGGGGTATGTTTGTATATACGTGAAAATACATTACATTACATTTTAATCTACTCCGTAGATAAATCTACGAAGTAGACACATTTACGAGCACTGGCTACTGAGGCCATCGGCTCAGACAATTACAAAGACAACACACAACACGACATTGATACTGGACAGAAGAGAAGACAGAAGGAGAACGGAAAACAGAAAACACATAACACATGTCAACAGCACGCAGTTGGTTTTCAGACGGTCCCCTATCTCTCTTGATTTTATTTGTGTTGAGTTGAGAAACTCAGTTGAAAAATGTTTATTTGTTGTCGTATGTAGCCCACCAAGTATGTTTAGATTGGATCATTTGGAAGAATTAGAAGAAACTTTATTGAGACTGGGTCCCAAATATAGTGACATACTAATTGGAGGTGACTTTAATGTCAACTTTTTAGCCAACAACAATGTGACAAGATTATTTAGCCACTTCTGTGATATGATGGGTCTATCAGTTGTCAACACCCGTTGGCCAACTTGTTTCAAGTCAGATGTAAACCCCTCGTTACTAGACATGTTCTGACAAGCTCTAGGCATAGAATTCTGGGAAATGATCAAATACGACCGACCTCCGAATTTATCCATTAATTAAATTTTTTGTTCGTACAAATTTGATGTTGAAAGAACAAATGTCAGTAATACAATTAGCTATAGGTCATATCTAGGCTTTGACTATGAAGACATGCAGGTGAATTTCAGGAGCATTGAATGGGCTGCGATCTATTTTTTCACCAGATGTGAATATTAAAGTCTTATTATTAAATAATTTACTAACTCAGCTGTATAATAGATATGTTCCTATAGTTACTAAGGAATTAAAGGTAAAACGATGCCCTTTTGGTTTAATAATAACATCAAGTCACTTATTCGCGAAAGGGAGCGTTAAGTGCTAATATGTTGCTAAATTGTGCCAGATCGATTAAATCAAATGCTGTTGGTCCTGATGGTATTTCACCAAAATTTTTAAAGCCTATATTTCCAATTATAATGAACTACCTACTACATATATTTAGCTATTGTATTGGGTCTATGAAATAACTCCCACGAAATAAAGCCCACTTTTAAAAACAAAATAAGTCCCACCAAAAATTGCTTAAAAAAATTAAATAACTCCCACGAAATAAGTCCCACTTTTGAAAACGAAATAAGTCCCACCAAAATGAAATGATTTAAAAATTTACTTGAAATGAAATAACTCCCACTCAAAATGAAATAACTCCCCCTTGAATAATATATTTCTTAAATGAATTAAGTCCCACTTTCATAAACGAAATAAGTCCCACTTTTTCATTGTTTAATGCGATTTCAAATAAGAAGTATTTGGCTCTTCGAAAAAAAACACGTCGAATAATTTGAATAATCAAAGCAGAGGAATAATAAAGAAAAATCGTATGCAAGCTTGCAGAAGGCTTCGTAATGGAATGGATATTACGAATTTTGATAGAGTTCCAGAATTTATTATTAATTCTTTTTTCGGTCAAGGAACGTACAGAGAACGCCTACTAGTAACAACGTTTGGATTCGTAAATGGATTAAGTACAGATCAATTGTTCTTATTATTAAGATGGAAACCGTTTCGGAAGGACCATCAGATTAAAATTATCGACCTTTATAAATGGCTTGAAGATCCAGTGCATGGTAGACGGTATTATAGTTTTAACGTGGCATTGGGATTAGTTGTATTTTGTAATGGTGATATTAGAAAACATGGAACACGAATTCCAATTTCCTACTAAAAATATAATAAAACACTTACATACGTAATTACGTCAACAATTTTTTTTTATATTGTTTTTCCAGTAGTTAAGTTCGGTACCTATTTGTACACATTTCTTTAAAGTTTTTTTATTATAGTAAGAATAAAGTAATTAATAACAAAAAAAGGAGAGCCATGAGAGATAAGGACAAAAAATTATGGTTGTCCCTTCTACGAAATGTCCAATATATAACTTTTTGCATAAGAAAAAAATGAGAAATAAAGCCATAATGGCCTTATATTTCATGGCTCTATCGCACCCCTCCATAAAAAAATCATTTATTTATCAGATAAATATTTGAAGGGTTTCATTAACTTTTGCACGACAGAATGGACATACTAGTTTACTGGTTTGATCAATTTTGTGAGTTTGCATTGTAAGACAGCATTCACTGGTGATAACACCAGTTGGTCAAGGAATTTAGAAGGAGTTATAGTACCTTGTAAAAGATCATTCTTGAATTTCGAAATCATATCTGCTTTCAAAACACAGGACTTTTTAATACGCTTTTTTCCCACACTACCATTGGTATTCATCAATGGTTCAAATTTTCTTACTTTTTCAAATTCTTGCATCTGTAAAAATGCTACAAATTTCAAAAAGTAAGTAGCCTTCTTTGGAATGCTTTTTCCTATGACGCAATTGTAAGCTTCTATTGCAGACGTAGTGCGGATTTCAGAATCGAAAACTGAAAAGTTATGTGGACCGATCTGTAATAATGAAATCATAACACCTTTTTGTAAATATTATGTAAAAGGGAATATTGTACTTTTTGCATCCATTGATTCTCAAAATATTTTATAAATGATTTGAATCTATCTAAAGCGTTCAATTTTCCTAAATCTTCGGTTAGTAGTTGGAAGCTATCCGAAATGTGCATTCTAGGTAATAATGGAAGAGATAGAAATTTGTGATAAATTCTAGACGCTTCTTTATTTTGCCGAATATATTGAGCGAGCCTTTTGTCCTTCATGGTTATGAATCGACGCAATGCCTGGCAATAATGGAACCAGTAACCAAACATTTTTGAATCAGGGAAACTTTTTTCAATTGCGCTTCTCAATCCTGTTTCATAATCTGTTATAAAAGTTGCTTGTGACAGATCAATAATGCTCCTTTGTATATAACTTAATAAATGCTGATATGCTTTTAGAGACTTTTTGGTCATCAGTACGAAAAGAAAGGGGAATACCTAAAATAGAAAAAATAATAAATATATACATATGTATACATAATATAAATCTATATATAGTTATGAATGAAATTAATTACCGAACCAAAGTATTCACAATGCAAGATTAATAGTTGTTTAAAGCATCCTAGAAAAAGTACAGAAAAAGTACCATCAATTAAAATGTTTCTTTTCGAATTAACAGGAATGCATTCTTTCATCAGTTCAACAGTTCTTTCGGAACAAAAAACCCAATATGCAAAGTCTTTTTCTTGGTAGCATATGTTGAAAAACTGTCATTGTTTATTTCCATTTAATTTGGAATAACCGAATTTATCATAAACTGCTTCGTCTTGGAAAACTTCCTGCACTTCTGCCGGTGTTTTGGGAGAATTTTTAAAATTTTTATTCGCAATATACTGCAAACTCCGCTGTATTTTATCAAAGACAATATTTTTGCTTTCGTTTTGATTTCTGCAAAGACTTTATTAAGTACTTACTTAATAAATAATAATTATCATGTGGGTGGTACTTACTCCATGCTAGTATTCACAAAAATATTGCGAATACTTCCAGCGCTTTTTAGTTCTTTGTACAGAGCCTCTTGATTATCGTGATTGTGCGCTTTAAAATTTTTTGCTTTAATGCACTCGCTGCCAAATAACATTATTCGTGATGGACAATCCTTTACATAACAAATATAAAAATGTTTTTCAAATTAAGTGCACTTTTTAATATATAATTGTTTCTCAAGAAAAATATAAAGAAGCTTGCTGTTATTCCTCTTCCCTGCAAATATGTTCACTATTGAAATTCTCAAACTTAACTAATCAATATAATGATAAGGTCTTGTAAACTACCACACTTAACAACAAATTTGAAACAATACCATTCATTTCGTAAAGAGCAAGAAATAACGGAACTTTTCGAAAGCATATTCTACAATACAATAATTTTTTTTTTAAAAAGCAACAAAAAGAACATTATGAAATTCAATGAGAAACAACGTGAAGAGCAACAAATAACGGCAAAAATTATCAAGCATTCACTTAAAATGCAAAATTATGAAAATGAAAAAAGTCCCACTTAAAACGAAATAAATCCCACCAAAATATAAATTTAGGGGTATGAAATAACTCCCACTTTACAAAACGAATTTATTCCCACTCAAAACGAAATAAGTCCCACTTAAAATAAAAACGCGTAACGAAATAAGTCGCACCAATTGACGAAATAAGTCCCACTTTTAAAAACGAAATAACTCCCACTTTCAAAATAGCAATTTTTGGTGGGACTTATTTCGTTTTTAAAAGTGGGACTTATTTCGTGGGAGTTATTTCATAGACCCATTGTATTTATAGCAGTGAATTTCTTGAAGTGTGGAAGAGAGCGAGTATTTCCCTCAGTTGTTATTGATAATGAAGTAATTGCCTATGTGAACGATGTTAAATACTTGGGGTATAGAATAAAGAGTGATCTTAGCTGCTGTAGATAGATAGATAGATAGATATAATTTTATTTCCATTAAAAGGTATAACAAAAACATTGCTTATGCTGGTATAAAATTATTTTTGACAATAACATAAAGTTGCCTGGCAGGTTAAAATAAAAGGCACGACTGGGTCGCACGTACTTGCTCCTGTGTGCTAATCCTTTTAAGGTACAGGCGTCTTTTTGACAAAGATTTAATTTTAATGTTTTTTTGACGTGCAACTTCTTTAGAATCGTTGTGGTTTGAAGCTCGAACGAACATGCATCACGATAAAAGGATAAGCACATAAATATATAGGATTGTTAGCTTTTGCAGTTTTTTTAGTGTATTATCTTTCCACTTGTTGTTTAGTGCTTATAATATAATTTGCTAATAGAAAGATATAAAGGACTTTTTTCAGTTTAATTTTCATTTTGGTATGGAAAAATTTGAACAACTGGCATAAAGAGTCGTGGGAATCAGCAGTAGGGCAATAATGCTAGGTATAGGGACCTATATAGGTCCCAATAACAATAATTTACTTTTTGAAATCAAATTAATTAAAATAGCTGAATTATGTTTGATGGATCGATAAACGTATGATGTGGGTAGGTATTAATGGAATTTATTAAGGATATTATTTACCTATAATAAGGTTGGAAGGAAGGTAGGTACTAAATATAAGATACACGTTCCAACTACTGTTAAGCGAGTATGTAAAGCGACAATATTAAAAGTTAACACAGTGGTTTTGTTTATTTATAGGAAGGTGAAAACTTTTGTTTTCTCGATTGAAATTTTTGCATTCAGTAGTAATTGAATAATTCTTTTTATTTGTTAGTTGTTTTTGTGTGTTTATCATAGGCTCATTATTTATTCTGTGTGCTTTTATGATGATGAAATGCTTTAAAATACGTAGGTATGTATTTAGGTTCTTTTATTTGACTAATGGCTAGGGCTTAGCCGAGCAATATGAAATAAAATTTGGGGGAAAATTTTATATGAAATCAAAAAAACACTATTCATAACGTTTTTTGGAAAAAATGTTGTAAGCCATCTTATGTCTTTTGCTGTTTTATATTTTATGAATTTTTCATTTCAAAATCGTTCAACCAGTTTTTTCAAAAAAATGTTTTTTTTGAAAAACTTTTCGAAAACATATTTTAAATTTTTTTTCAGTATGTCAATTCAAAGAAATCTAAAGCTTATACTAGGAGAAAAATTAAAAAAAAAATCTATTAAACCGTTTTCAAAATATTCAAAAAACAAAATATTTTTTTTAAAAAATTATTAAAAATTAAAAAAAAATGTTTTTGAAAATTTTAAATAGCAATATTATTTAGATCATAAAGTTCTACATATTTTGAAAATTTCATCAAAATCCGTTAATTAATTAACGAGAAAGTCTGATTTTAAAAAACCGGTCATATGGGAGGTACCGTTATAAAACTTTTTGTGAAAAATCCATTAAAATAAAAAGATAGATTTTGCACAGAAAACATCATTCTGAAAGTTTTATCAAAATCGTAGGAGCCGTTTTCGAGAAAAATAAGTTTTTTATTAAAAGTTATATGGCAGGTACCGTTAGTTTTAGAGCTAGAATGCCAATTCCAAAAACTGTCGGGTAGAGCACTCTAAAAATACTATATACCAAGTTTGAATCAAATCGGCCCAACCGTTTGGGCTGTAGATATCGATACGGACAGACAGACAGACAGACAGACAGACAGACGGACGGAATTTCCGGACCCACTTTTTTTGACTTCTCTATCATCGTAATGGCATGTTTGATTGTTAGAATTTTTTTTTTTTTTTTACGAATGCATAACTTGCCTTATAGTCCCTATAAATCGCAAGTAAAAAGTTACTATAAAAAATTTAGCTTAGTGAGTTCATAAATTAAGAATATTCGCTTAAAATGAGATTTCGATATTTAAGAGAAGCTTTCAAAAAGTTATAGAGATTTGAGTAGCAGCTGCCATTTAATACATTGAAAAATTGTGTGCGGGAGAGTTCGTTATTACCGAGGAATATTCGTCTCCAACTCCAACGAAGTGAAAAGTATTCTCAGAGGCATCTAAAATGCAGAGTGTACATAAACCGTTTGTTTTTCGTTGGAAGGCTCTATCATTCAGATTGAGAAGTCCACATCGCATTTTTAATATAAGGCAGATCATATCACGGGGGTTTGCGTCATTAAAGTAGTTTGGAACTTCAGAGTAGAGCACATTGCAGTATTCATCGTGAAATTGGGATTGCTTAGCATTACTGACAAATCCGTTCCAATGTTTTTCCTTAAGCTTTGACAGTAGTATGTTATGCAATCCTTTCCGTTCGTGTAAATTTATGGTGAACGCAAAATCAATTGATGTTTCGTGGAAAAGATCAAGCCAATCCTTAGCCCAGAAGATTTTTTTTCTAATAATTGCTTCAGACAGTATTCTTGGTAGCCTACTATTGGAAAGATTCAGTGTTTTCCGTATATAAGAAAAATGCAACTCTAGGGTAGTTAGAAACGCATTAGGAAGACCAGTCTCGATATGCAAGGCATAGTTGGGCGTTGTATCTGGTAGGAGAAAACATCTTTTAATAAAAAATCGTTGTAACTTTTCAACTTTTATATGTTCACTATATCCCCATACTTGAGCACAGTACAACATGATAGATCGCGTAGCAGCATCGTGAATTTTAAATTTTGCTGAGTGTTGAACTGATTTATTACTAAGCAGCTTGGACCAAGTAGCGTTTATGGAGTTTTTTGTAGATGCAAGCCTGTTATTTAAATGTTCGTTCCAAGACATGTTGTAGTTGAACACAACACCCAGATACTTATATTGGTTCGATACTGTTACTTCTGTGTCATTGTTTAACCATTTCTCGCAAGCAGCTCTGCGTCCTCCGTTTCGAAAAATGACTATTTCGGATTTGCCAAGATTGACTAAAAGATTCCACTTGTTACAATATACTATAAAGCTGTCAATGATCTCTTGTAACTTCGAAGAGCTATCAGATAGCAATACAATGTCATCGGCATACAGGAGGGAATTGATTGCAGTTCCATCTATAGTTAATACATGTGGTAGATTGTCGTTCATTTAAATAAAGAACGAATAGCAGTGCACTCAAGACACATCCTTGTTTGACACCTTTTTTGGTGTCGAAGAAATCAGACAAGTCTTTTCCATCCCAGACAGCAGCCGAAGTATCCATGTAAAGTGCTTTGATAATAGTAACCATTTTCGTAGAGATTCCCAATGCAGAAAGTTTATGAAATAACGCGTTTCTGTTAATATTATCAAAAGCCGCTTTAAAATCGATAAAAAACGCATAGAGTTTCTTTTTTTGATTGAGTTGAACTTGTATAAGAGAAGACAGATTATAAACTTGATCAACGGTGGAATAGTTAGATCTGTATGCCGCTTGAAATTCGTTAATTGTGTTATTTTCTTCTAACCATGTCGTAAGTCTGCTAAGAAGAACGGTGGTAAATAGTTTATAGATCGTGTCAAGGAAAGACAGTCCTCTATAATTAGACACCACATTTGAATCTCCTCTCTTAAACAGTGGATATATGATCGATGTTTTAAAGGAGTTTGGAACAATTGCAGTTTCAAATATTTCGACGAAAAGCTTATGAATTTCTAGCTTAACATTGCGCGCGTTGTATTTACCCGTGTACTGCTGTTGAACCGTGGAACTCGGTACTACCCGAAGGTAAATGATTCATTTAATTGATGTTAACAAAGAAACCGCCGAGAGAAGAAAGAAAAACTGCCCGCAGTCAAGCCCAGACAATTTAAGACTTTTAAAAGTGCTAAAACCAATTTATATTTCCTACACAATAGAAAAAAAGAGAAATTAAATTTGTAGTTTAGAGATTAAGATATAAAAATATTTAAATTAATTGAAAAATATAAAAATAAAAGTAATTTAGAAATTTGAAAATTTAAAAACAAAATTAAAGATTTTATAGGTAAAATTAAAAAAGTGTAGTTGGCAACCCATAATGTTGATTGCAGATTGTCTAATTTTTTCCAAATCCTTCTAAAAATAAGAAGCGCCACCTAAGGCGTAATTACATTAGCTTAAGTTAATTATTACAACGTCAGCTATCTGCTTAATAGGTCTAGCCATTTCCGAGACTAGCTGGAACAAACATCCAGAGACAGAAAATGACTTTTTCGATTTGCATAAATATATCAATACAACACATTTTAAATGAAATTTATATCGTTTCATAAAAACTAGTTAAATGAAGTAAAAATGAGTTGCTACGTAGCAGATGCATACAAATAAATTAATGAAATGGATCTATACAACGTTTGTAGTAAATTGGCAGCCCTGACCATGACCCTCTCCAAAAATACAGGCGTAAGTGACCAAACAAATGCACAATTCCACATAACATACATAAAGCGATCAAAACCACACTCACTCATACGAACGTACGAAAAAAGCACGATCAACTCTAAACAGAAATCAGCCAGAGTCAGTCCCCAGAGAGTGTTTAAACAAGAAACATCAATCTCAGTGAGTAACTAGAAAGAAAATGCAATGTTATAGTCAATCTAAAATATATAATAAAACTTCGTGTTTTTTCATTTTTGGCTGAAGAAAAATCAGTAAAATTAAAATAACCATATTACACTTATACTTATGGATAAATTTAATGAAAAAAAATCAACATAATATATAAACAAATATAAATATACAAAATAAGCATTTTGCTACAAAATGCACTTAAATTTTATAAATTTAAATTAAAGAAATAATAAACTTAGGTAAAATTTAAACGTAATATATAATTATAAAAAAGAAAATGTAAAAATGTTAAACGCTGTAAGGAATTATAAATATGTAGTAGACAATTAAATTCATTATTTATTTATTGTTTCGAAAAATTAATTAAGTGACGAAACAGTTTCGGTTCTTAGTAATTACTGTTTGGAATTAAGCTTCAATAAATGATTTAATGAGTTAATTAAAAACTACCAAGAACAAGCAAATTCGATAAAATTCTGTTCTTGTAACTTAAATAATTCTGATAAAAGATTTCTGGAATAAATGTTAAGTTTGAATTTTTTCAAACATTTCTGTGAACAACACTTCCATGATATTACAAGAGCTTGGAATCAAATTTAACACTAAAACATGACACTCGTGACGGGGATTTAATTTTTACGTGCCAATTTAATTCTCACTTCCATCAATTCTCCCATTCAGCTCATTTTAATTGACGGAAAAATACCCAACACCAAAACATAGAATTTTCATAACTAAAAATACAATTTCTGCGAACCACTTACAGGAAAGGATATTAATTCAGCTTAAATTTCTTTTTAACCCGGAACATCCCAGAACCCTTTCGAACTGCTAAATTGTCATCTTCATTGGCAATCACTGCCAAGAAATCCTTTTTACAAATTCAGGTTCTTAAAAAATATGTATTTTAAAACAAAAATCTCCATCTTTTAATCCAAGAGTAAAAATTATACAAACAAATGAAAAAACCCACACACACACAAACAACAACGAGGGTTTTATATTCCTTGAAGTGTTAATGGCGCCCATTCAGAAGTGTTAATTCAATTTGTGACCCTCAGCTGGCAAACATCATGCAAAGTGTCGACTTCAATTCGATCAAACAATAAAGCAGCTGTTGCTGTGTATGTCCTTGGCGCTTATTTTTTCGCTCACCCTTCATCATTTTTAAAAGTCCTGGGAAAGTCCTGCGAGCTGCGAGCTTGACTAAAATATTGGGGGCGAGGTTGCTGCTTTTTCTAATACTTTTTAATGAATGCAATTTTGAATTTAATTACCCGAGGGTAAGTTTGTGTTTTTTTACTACATTTTTTTCCCTTTTTTTTTTGTTGACTCATTCCAGACTTAATAAAAGGGAAGTAACTTTATTATTGATGTAGTTCTTTTTAAGTGCGCGAAGCATCCTGTTTTGGGCAAAAAAAGGGTTGATGGTTATTTTTATAACAGACTGCTGAGGGTCGTTTGGAAGGACTTCATGGAATTCTCATTCGCATTTAATTTAATGAACATTATTCTTGTCCTTGCGAGTAAATTAAAGTTGAAGTCGAATGGAAGGAAAAATTATAAATCGCTGTAGCACGTTATGAACATAACCATGTTAAAACAGATGCTTTTAATGGTTCAGATTTATTGGTGGTTTTATTAGAACAAAAATATTTTAGTGTTAATGTATTTTTTTATTATTGTTTCAGTTTTTATTTTAGTTTAAGATATTTCACTAAAAAAATCACAGTTAAAACGTGTAAGATAAAAAAGGTCTAAATGTTTCCAATTTAACATTTCCAATCGTACAGTTAGTCCTATTTAAGTTAAATTCACTATTTAAATTTAAGTAAAGTAAGAAAATAGTAATTTCAACACAGAATTCCGGAAACGACAGGACCATAGAATTCATGATTGTCTGTTCTTGCAATGCGTCCTCGATCATGAGGCCAACAATTCGCCTTAAGAATTCTCTCCCGAACGTGAATAATAGATCAAAGTAACACCGATGTCTCCGATCCATGTAAAGTACTTTTTTTTATAAAATTTTTGTATATACTGGTCACACCACACTCTTATAAACTTAATTTTTTAAGTGAGTTTGCTGGGTATAAAGACTCTTGACAGATTAAAGTAAGTTATTTTGGATATTAGCCATTTTGACCCAATGTTGCTTAAAATTGCATTGCTAGACAAACACTTCTGGTAGGAAAAGATCCATGATCCGTGTTCAGATACGCTTTTCCGTCCTTACAGTATGTGTATCATGGTGTATTATAAGTCGTGTTCTATAACACTGCGTTACTGCTTGCTAAACAGCATTCTCACATTAAGACGCTAGTTCGCATACATCATCAAAAACCAGTCGGTCTGATCTCTGATACTTCTGCAAAAGATGGCGCCAGAGCTACTAAAGATGTTGCTGACCATTTTTCCTCTCCCCCGGCATACTGCAGCCAGGATGTATTCTTCCGACAGAGTTATAATGCTTGAAAAAAAGTAGTTTTCAATGCGTGATTTGAACCTGAGCGGCGTATACAATAATTCTTATCAAAGCAATCCTTCCTCGGAAAAACATACCAACAAGATAGTGATACAATGTCAATGTCAGCACGTCGATATGGTTGTTTCATCATCAGACTCGTATTATTAGGTTCGGAGATCTATCAAAACCTGGTCACTTTGCTAATGAACTATCAGTAAAACCTCCATTTTGTTGTATTCAGCGATAAAAAAAACTTTTTCTTGAACGCATGAAGAAGGCCAGTTTTACTTCTCAAAAATATTTGTCCTCCTGTCCGCTCTTCACTTTTCTCTAACAATGTATCTTACTTACTTTACTTTTACTTTTTGTGGCGCTACATAACTTGGTACTTCTCTAGAACTGTTTCATTGTGCCCCTCCAACTGCCGTTCTTGGGCAGTGTTTCCATCCCCATCTTTGCATGAAATCTGATGTTGACTGTTGTTTTACACTTCTGAAGAAGTTTGCTGGTGATCTTTTCTTTCTCTTGCGTAAGTGACTCCCAACTAAGAATTAAGCTTGTATAAAGTTCAATTTTTTTATTTTGGCAAGCTATTACTTGTATAGAGTTTGCATAAGACAAACTTTCGCCACACATTTCAAACTTTGACAATTAAAAAATAGCTGTTATAAGGCCTAAAGTGATTTTGATGAGCTCTGTATAAAGCTTGTAGATAAAGGTTCAAAATGGCCTGTATAAGGCCTTCCCAAGATGTTTACTGACAATTAAACAAATAATAGCTGCTATAAGGCTTTGCACGACAAGTCAATACAAACAGCCTTTGTAAGGCTTGTCTATTAAGGCCTTATAAATACAAACTGAATTAATTTTGCTAATATCAAGAGTCTTATAAATAAGTTCTTATAAATAAAATCAGTTGTAAATAAAAAATAAAAGGCACGACTGGGTCGCACGTACTTGCTCATATGTGCTAATCCCTTTTAAGTGCAGGCGTCTTTTTGACAAAGATTTTATTTTAATGTTTTTTTTTTAGTTGCATTTTCTTTAGAATCGTTGTGGTTTGAAGCTCGAACGAACATGCGTCACGACAAAGGGATAAACACATAAATATATAGGATTGTTAGCTTTTGCAGTTTTTTTAGTGTATTATCTTTCCACTTGTTGTTTAGTGCTTATAATATAATTTGCTAATAGAAAGATATAAAGGACTTTTTTCAGTTTAATTTTCATTTTGGTATGGAAAAATTTGAACAACTGGCATAAAGAGTCGTGGGAATCAGCAGTAGGGCAATAATGCTAGGTATAGGGACCTATATAGGTCTCAATAACAATAATTTACTTTTTGAAATCAAATTAATTAAAATAGCTGAATTATGTTTAATTGATCGATAAACGTATGGTGTGGGTAGGTATTTATGGAATTTATTAAGGATATTAGGTACCTATAATAAGGTTGGAAGGAAGGTGGGTACTAAAATTAAGATACACATTTCAACTACTGTTAAGCGAGTGGGTATAGAGACAATATTAAAAATTAACACAGTGGTTTTGTTTATTTATAGGAAGGTGAAAACTTTTGTTTTTTCGATTGAAATTTTTGCATTCAGTAGTAATCGAATAGTTTTTTTTATTTGTTAGTTGTTTTTGTGTGTTTATCATAGGCTCCTTATTTATTCTGTGTTCCTTTATGATGATAAAAAGCTTTAAAATACGTAGGTATGTATGTAGGTTGTCACCTTTTTTTATTTGACTAAAGGCTAGGGCTTAGCCGAGCAATATGAAATAAAATGTTGGGGAAAATTTTTTACACTATTCATAACGTTTTTTGGAAAAAATGTTGTAAGCCATTTTATTTCTTTTGAGGTTTTCTATATTATGAATTTTTCATTTCAAAATCGTTCGACCAGTTTTTTTCAAAAAAAAGTTTTTTTTGAAAAACTTTTCGAAAACATATTTTTGAATTTTTTCGAGTATGTCAATTTAAAGAAATTTATAGTTTATAGTAGGAGAAAAATTTAAAAAAAATCTACAGATCCGTTTTCAAAATATTAAAAAAACAAAATATTTTTTTAAAAAAATTATTAAAAATAAAAAAAAAATGTTTTGGAAAATTTTAATAAGCAATATTAATTTAACTACATATCTTGAAAATTTCATCAAAATCCGTCAATTAGTTAACGAGAAAGTCTGATTTTAAAAAACAGGTCATATGGGAGTTGCCGTTATAAAACTTTTTCTGAAAAATCCATTAAAAATTAATTTAGAGATAGATTTTGCATAGAAAACATCATTCTGAAAGTTGTATCAAAATCGTAGGAGCCGTTTGCGAGAAAAATAGGTTTTTCATTAAAAGTTATATGGCAGGTACCGTTAGATTTTTTAACTTCTCTGTCATCGTAATGTCATGTTTGTTTGTTAGAATTTTTTATTTTTTTTTTTTACGAATGCATAACTTGCCTTATAGTCCCTATAAATCGCAATTAAAAAAGAGTTACAATTGAATATTGTAAAACAGAAAAGAAGTGCTAACAGAAATAATTTCTTAAGTTTACAGAAATGAAAAAATACTTTAGTTATATGGTTTCAAAAAATTAACCTTTAAATTTTTTTTCTCAAATGGCATGCAATTAAATTGTTTACTAATGAACAAACTTGTCCTTTAATATCAAATTATGTTTCTCCAATTTCTAATAAATTATTAAAACTAATTTTAGAACATTAACTTTTAAATTTCATTAAATCTTTTAAAATCGAGAAAAATAATTTAGCTTGATTTAAAAAAAACCCAATTGATTCGTTTTTTTAAGTATTAAATTGTATAATGAGCTAATATGCTTCAAACTTTAGAAAGCCACAAAACACAAACTATGATAATTAACACGATAGATGCTATAAGGCCTTTAAAAGTTAGTTTTGGAAAGCTCTATACAAGGTTTGTAGTTAGATAAAGATTAAAAATGGCCTGTATAAGGGCTTCCAAAGTCGTTTACTAAATTTTAAAATGCAAATAACTTGTGTAAGGTTTGCCTAAAAAGGCCTTATATATGTTTATTATGATTTGCAATGACACTGGGAATAAAAAAAATCACGAATCATTTGCCTGTAGCGTTTTCCATTGACGGTAATGTTGGCACCGGTTTAAGATTAGGGCCGATGACGCCTTCGGCATGTAAACCACACCAAACAGTGATTTTTCAAGGATGTAATTTAGTCTCCAGAGTCTCATGAGTATTGTGTTGACTCCAAATATGACAAAGTAAGTCTTTGCATGGTGAATTGTCAAAGTATACCGAAAATAAAGGTCAAACACACTTTATTAGTATGAAAGCTAGTTTGACAGTTATCCTTATGAAAATAACACTACATAATGATAACTTCTATAAAGCTTTGTAATCGAAGTTATAATAAAGATTCTCTGTATAGGATTTGATAATGGAAGCAATATATAGGACAACCTATATTAATAACTACCTCGTAGTATGGTTTCAACCTTTCAATTCCAATATAATTTCGTAAGCATAAAATGTTTTTTAAAGAAATTAAAAGCCTTTCGTAAAAAGCAATAGTTTCGTTTATAAAATTCCCAAATGCCTAATAGATATATTCAATAAGAAGTTATTGTTTAGCTTACGAGAAAAAGTATAAAGGAAGCAAACAGCTTCCATAAAATTTCTAAGAATTTTTATCGACCTAAGAAAATAGAATAAAGAAATATATGATAACGATAACAAGAAATTATTTTTTGTTCTGGTGTACATTTATATTTGTATCTCAGGAACTTAAGAACAGGAACAATGTAGTAAAATATTGGAAGGAGTTTGCATTCTAAAAAGACGCTAATCACCGGTTTATTATAAAATATAGTTTTAAACAAAAGCTGTTACTTTAACTGGAAAAAACATAATTTACTAAAACCGGTTGAAAATGGAAGGCCCGAACTCTAGAGAGGCTCCTTTTGTTTCTAAAGTATTGCTTAAACGAAGCCTTACCGAAATTGGTACTCCTTTATTCAGTAGCGCACTTTTGGAAACTCAATTTAAGTCTAATTTTTCCGAATTTTATAACAGATATTTTTACTTGCGATTATAGGGACTATAAAACCAGTTTAAGATTCGTGAATATAAAAAAAATTAGATAACAATCAAACATGACATTACGATCATGATGAAGTCTAAGAAAGTCATTGACAAAAAATGCCCGTCTGTCTGTCTGTCCGGGTGTATATCGATCTACAGACTAAACGGGTTAAGCTATTGCGTTCAAATTTGGTATGTGTATATCTCTTGGCATTCCTTTAGAGGGGAAATAGAAATTTTATTTTTAGGTCTAAAAATAACGGTACTTGCCATACGGTCGTTCAGGAAAAGCTTATTTTTCTCGAAAACGGCTACAACGATTTTGATGAAAATTTTTGAGAGTTTTGTTTGTTGGTAATAGCTATCATTTGATATATATGACCTTTCATATAACGTTTTTTTTTAATTTTTGGCTTTCCCGGTAACGGCTCTATGAATTTCTGTCAAATTTTATATTTAAAAAGACCTAGATAGCGAAATGACTTCTGCATATAAAAATTTTGAATAACTTTTTCTTATTAAATTTAATTTTTTAACTTTTTTTTTGAATAATCAATATTTTTAAAACTAATCAAAAAAACTTATTTTAAATTTTATATTGAAATGTATATTAATAAAATATAAAAACCTGCATACCAAAATTTAAAAATATTTTTTTTTTTCAAAAAACTAAAAATAAAAAAACCGGATTTTATCAAAATCCGTCCTACAATTTTCGAAATACTTTGTTCATAAGTTCTTTGTTATTTAAGACGTGTTATGGCGTACTTCATTTTTACTAAAAACGGTTAAGTATTGTGGTTTTGATAGTTTTTATAAGTTCAAACTTTGTTACTTTCAACGTAAATGTTATTTGTTTTTGTTCAAGATTTTACCTTTTAATTTTCAATGTAATTAGACACATAAGAGCAAGTACGTGCGACCCAGTCGTGCCCATTTTTAAAATAATCGAGTCTAAATAAACTTTAGGCTACCACCCAACCAAAAGTTTCTCTTAATGGATCACATTAAAAAGACTGTTTTTATTTAAGTTATTAGTTACTTAAGTAGTGCCCCGTGGCTTAGTGGTTAGTGTGTCGGACTGCTAGGCGAATAGAACCTGGGTTCTAATCCAGCTCATAGCCACCTTTTTTTCTGGGGTACTGCCTCTTGCGAGGAACTGACAAAACCTCTAAGAGTAAAATTTGTCTCGAAAAAGTGCATTTCATGTAGCCGTTCGGACTCGGCGGTAAACTGTAAGTCCCTTCCATTCTTGCAGAGTAACAACACACACACAGGAATGGTTGAGAGTATAAGTCACTAGGCCTTGGCTCCTTAAGGAGCTGTCGCGCCAATAAATTTATTTATTTATTATTAGTTACTTAAGTTACTATAAGGAAACTCTCAAAGATTTTAGATAGAAAAAAAGTTTAGCAACAGATATTGTACTGATTTGAAGTTATAAGAAAAAAGAATACTCCAATTAACCAACAAATGGTTAGAAAAGTTGAATTCTTGGTTATTCTTGATTACTTTAAATAATTGAAAAAAATTCTACACCACAAACCATAACTTACAATGTTGCCCACATGCAGAATTTCGTCTACAAAACTACAAAAATAAGCATATTTCTCTTACGTATGGTGTTCCACAAGCGTCGATCTTGGGGCCATATCTGTTTTCATTACCATTTTAAAACCTGGTAAAAAAATTTGGTTTTAATAGTAACTGAATTGAAAAAAGTACGCAGGAGCCCTAAGGACTGCTTTGATTACAGAAATTCTTACGACAAATATTACCTAAACGTATGTAAGAAAAGATTATGTGGTGCTTCATTTTGTGGTGTGAACGCTTACAAGTTTTTCCAGCCAAGTTGGCCTAGGTAGATAAATTAGTTGAGGTCCCCTTTTTTGCGTGAATTATTATTAAGGTTAAGGGCTTACTCATTTTCCAGTTCGGAGGATTGGTGCTTAGATTTTTAGTTCTGCATTCAATTTGGAAAATTCTTCGAAGATCTATCCCTAAAAAAAATCAGAGTTAATTGGTTTGAATTAGCCTGATCTATGAGTCTGATTTTTGAAAGGCTTTTTCAAGTCATGTTATTAAATATATGCGCACGTTTGCAACGAGAAATTTCTTAAAAAGGCGTTTCGATATAATAATGTTTGTAGGGAATGTATGCCCGTTAAAAAAATGCTGTCAAAAGCGTTTAATTTAGGGCTTTGTCCACCGAAATTTCTATAAAACCTATCCTTTTATTATGGAGCATCAGGTTTCTCATTATTACATCAATTAAATGGAATGATTAAGCTTACAAAGTAACAACCATGAAGGGCTTACACTTCACAATTGCTTCCCACTTTCATTTGATTATCTTCAAATCGTGACCAGACTGTTCTGATTTAAGGATCAAAGCAATATAGCAACTACCAAAAAAGTATAATACATGGCGAATCATTAAAATGCCTCCTTTGATCAGCTCAAATTATTCGTAATGTCTGGTCAGCAAAAATCCATTTCTCCATCAATCCATCCATCGTCGTCATCGTTTGCCCGCACACAAATTATTTCCCAATTACAGAGGAATGTGGCCATGAATCTCGCCAATTTTCGCATTCGATTTTTGCCAAAATTCAGTATTTGATGAAGCGAATTCCACATCCATCCATATAAGCCTCGATTTTTTAGTGCGCCTCCTCGGACAAAATATGGCATCAGCAAGTTCTAATTATCGAAACAATTTGCGCCGCAGAATAAAAAAAAAAAATAACTCACAAACGAGATACATTCCAGATTCCAGAAAGAGCAAGCCACACGGTAAAACCATCACCGACATCTGACGTTCGAGGTAGCTGATGCTGCACGCGAAACCCCAGTTTGGTCATGAAGCACGCTCTCGCGCTACTTGATCGCATGCATGTTGGCATGTTGCAAAATGAGGCGGCAGAGTTGCTATTTGTTGCTTTTGCACCGATACCTGATACCCCATATAGTGTGGTGCGGCATGTTATGGTGAAGGTGGCACAGGGCATATTCCTGCAATTAATATTTTGGCCGGGTTTCTGGTGGAATTATAAAACTCCATGAATATGCCTGTGCCCAATGAACCGAAGCAATACTTTAATTTGGCCAAAAAAAGGCCGAAAAGCATGCCTCTGCACGAGGTATTTTGGCTGCTTTGCTGCTGCATCGGCAACCGCAGCACCAGATGGGATGATTTGTGGATGTTCGAGTGATGCAGAAATTTCCAATTAACCTGCGATGCAACAAGAAATATTTTTTAACTTGCGTTTGGGTTATTAACGCTGTGCGACGTTGTGCGTGTGGTTATTTGTAAAATTTAAAAAAAAATTGTTTCTTTTTTTTTTTATTTTGAATGATGACTTTTGGTGGAACTCTTTGGGCCACATCTTTTGGCAAATTGCTTCAATTTGTCGCATCGGGAGATAATCGATTTTTTCTTTTAAATTTAAAGATCGGTTGCAGAGGAGGTATTCATAGTTATCTGACGACATTTTCCCGAAAAGAATTCAAGGTTGCAATACATTATAAAATTTAAGTAAAGTTCTTGTAGTTTGAAGAGAAGGTTATATGAAGCATTCAATTGATTTTGCATGTGCCCTACGTTGGGCGCCAGTTTAACATTATCGAAGTAGTAATCAAAATATAAAGAAAATCACTTATTCTTAACATATTTCCTCTATTTTCTCAATTGTCCTCTTCGTGCATGTTGTGATTGTTGGTGGTTTCCTTGATTTTTACTAAGAATTAATTTGGAAAGCGATTCCTTTCTTTAGTTTGTGTGGCCGACTTAGTTTTTCTTAATTGTCTTTTCATCGGTTTAAAATTGAAGTCAGTTTCCCTAAAAAACTATAAACAATGACTTAATTTCATGAAACGTTGCATCAAGCCTTCAACATTAACAGAGCTATGTGTTGGGCGCCAATTAAAAATCTATTTATGGTTTTGTGATCGAGAGAAACATTTGCTTAGCTAGTTGTTCTACGTTTTGCAATCAAATTAATTCCGAATGCATGTCTACTTATCACAAATTGTAAAATATCTCTAATTTAAGAGTAACATCGCCTCGCATTGGGCGCCAGTTTAAATTCTGTTTAGTGTGGTTATTATATTATTATTAAATTATTGGCTCGTTAATTTTATTCAATCGTAATCAACACAACACTTATTGCATTTGTTCTTAGAAAAATGTGCAAAAACATCGTTTCGCGCTGGGCGCCAGTTAAAAATCCGTTCGTAGATATTGTATTCGAATGAATATTCTCTTGGCTCTATAAGAGCTCTTTTAATCTCATAATAAATATTATTATAATATGAATGTATGTACATATAATAATCAAAAAAGGGAAGAAATCGTAATTTTAGGCAACTCACGTTGGGCGCTTTCTAAAAATCCGTTTATGGTTTTTACGTAGAATAAATATTTACTGTCTCATTGGATTTCTTAATCAACATAATTCTCACACTAATGTGCATCATGTCGTCTAGCGTTGGGTGCCAATTTAAAAAAACCTTTAGGTTACAGTGATCACATGAATTTTTGCTCCGTCTGTTGATCGATATTGGCGTTTGTCCATATTATGATCGTTTAAACAAATTTTCTTACCTTGTTAAGTTCGTTGGATCAAGTAATAAATATTGTTATAAGATATGTGTTCTTCCCAAAAAAGCAAGATATGTTAACCTTATGCAATTACATCGCCTCGCATTGGGCGCCAATTAACAATCGTTTTCTCGTTATCATATTAGAATGAATATAAGCTAACTTTGTTATTCTCGTTGAATCCTGAAATCAAAACAACTCTTATTACATGACTAATTATCAAAAAGTGCAACATGTCGTTAATTTCCAGTAATAATATCCCCTCGAATGGGGATAGAATATTTTCTAGCCTTGTGAAGGCTGTTGGATATCGTTATAGGAATTATTATAAAATGAATTTGTTCGTTTAAAGTGCAAGATTATGTAAGTAATATAACTTTACAGGAGTAAGAACACCTCGCACTACGATCGAATGAATTTTCCTTTACCTATTTGATCTCATCTTGTAATCAACATAATCTTAAAATTAAGTTCCAATGTGTCGTAAGAGTCTAGAAAAATAATCAACTCCCGTTGGGCGCCAATTAAATTTCTGTTCGTTGTAATGATAATCGAAATAATATTCTATTGATTAGTTAATTTTATTGGATCTCGTAATAAACATAACTCTTGCACGTCTACTCATTAACATTTTCAGCAAATCGTTTTTTTTCTAGCAAAAACACCGTCTCATGTTGGGCACCAATTAGAAATGCAAGTGTCGTTTGTGATCGATTAAATATTCAATTGGCTTGTAAAGCTTGTAATATTGTTTTAATATGTATGTGTTCGCAAATTGCAGCAGTAGAATTGCCTCATGTTGGGCGCCAATTAAAATACTGCTTGGGTTTATGATCGTTGAATAAATATTCACTTAGCTAATTGATCCCGCGTTGGAACTTTGTAATCAACATGTTATTATTGCATGTCTACTTAACAAAAGGTGCAGGTAAGTGTCCAGCAGTAATGCCACCTCGCGTTGGGTGCAATAGCATTTTCTTATATTGTGTGGCAATCAAAATCTGTTTTGTGGTTTTTGAGATCGAATGAATATTGTCTCAATAATGGACTTAGGAACTCAATCGTTTGAATAAATAAATTTAAATATGGGCACGTTAATCTCTCTCTTCAGGTTAAATACTTTAAAAAGGGCAGTAAATTATAAATTTCCCGTTTTATACCCTCAGAAAATGTAACTGAAAGTATATCTCAATTTTCCCAACACACTCCAGAATTAACTTCATCAATTCAAATTCAAAGTTATTTAAGACCATCCAAATAAAAGCATACCCACTCATCGCCCACACATGCAACCCCAGAAACCACAAAATTCCATTTCACTCGCAAACACAGCAGCTCCCATAAAACCAAATATGTTTAAGATTTAAGAACTGCTTTCAAAGGATTTGCCCCCGGAGCACTCCCCTAGAGAAATAGACTTGGACGCCCTAGTCTTCCAAATTGCATTGCATGATAGTGTGGAGCACGGTGGCTGTGCTCTTTCCGTCCCGATGGCGTCATCATTTTCAAACCACATAACGCGCTCTCATCGCTGCCATCGCCTCCATCCAGTTACTGCCACCGTCCAAAAATCCTTCCATTTGGTTGCCACTTTTGCCATCGATTACTTTACGTATTTTGCTTGTTATATAACAAAAACACATCCGCATATATGCATATACATATGTATGCATGTGCAGCCATATATGAAGCAACATGAGATTCACATCTCGCTACAGCAATCCTTTCCTTTAGGATAAAATGAGTTTCCACTCAATCACGAAGTGAAATAAATCGAACTTCAAAAGGATTTCGGGATTTTGCCATTTTTCCATTTTCTTTCTTTTTTTTCTTTTTTTTTTTGCTTTATTATTTTATTTTTTAAGTTTCTTTTTTGAACTTTTTTCGATTTCCCGACAGATATTCTTAGGAAAATGTTGGTAGCTTTCACCAGTTTCAGGATTAGCAATGATGCTGCTTCTGGTGAATAGTATCGATACCTTTTCCAGTAACCATTATAGGGGAACTTTTACTTCTGGTCATAGCATTTGCAGTTCAATGAGTATAGAATTTTTTCTTATTATAGAGAATTAAGGGTAAAAGTCGAAAGAGTAGAATAAGGATGTTACCTTAAAGCTACTTGGATCATTATTTTAATAGCTGACGATATCGTTGAGATTAAATGACTTTGGTTTAATTTTTAATAATTCCTTTTAAATATACTTGATCTTGTAGGTTACTGATTGGAACTTCTCTCGATTTATTGAAAATGTAATGGCATTCCGTTTAATGGAACAAGGTCGCCATAAAATATGGGATACGCGTCCAACCTCAACTTACTTGTATTAGGCTTACTTACTTGATTTCCAGTTTCATATAAAATTTATAGTCAGGTGTCAGGCTTAAGGTGATACGTTTTCATAAATCTTAACATTTCAGACGATTTTTGACGACGTCACTGGAGCACGCCACCTAAGGTGGTAGACTGCGTCCACCCTTTGGATGAAGATCCTGCGAGCTCTACATGACCTAGCCATCTAAAACGTGATATGTGTATTTCTTTTGACCAGGTCAATGTCGCTGTACAGCTCGTATAGTTCTTGGTTGAACCTTCTCCTCCAAAGCCCGATAACGCAGGTAGGGCCAAAAATCCTCCGAAGAATATTACGCCCAAAACGACTAAGGATATCATCATCCGCTTTAGATAGAGTCCATGCCCCGGCCTCATAGAGCAGGACTGGGATGATTAAGGTCTTATACAGAGAAGGCTTTGCTACTCAATTGCCTTCCTAGCCCATAGAAACTTCGATTGGCAAGTAATTCTTCGCTTTATTTCTGACGAGTTGTTGTCAGATGTTATAGCGGATCCGAGGTACCGATACTTCAAACTTGTACCTGCCTATTGTGATGTGTTGTCCAATCCGCCGGTGTTGTGTGTCGGTTTTTGTGGACAGCAGGTACTTTGTTTTCGCCTCATTGACATCTAGTCCGATCTGAGCCGCTTCAGCTTTAATGTTAGAAAACGCTACAGTGACAGTTCTCGAGTTCTGCCAATGATGTCTGTGTTGTCAGCGTATGCTAGCAATTGCACAGACCTGAACAAAATTGTCCCTTTACAATTAACTTGCGAGTTTCTTATAATTGTTTCAAGTATTAAATTGAAGAAATCGCACGTTAGCGCATCACCTTGCCGGAATCCTTTTTTGGCATCTAAAGGTTCTATGAGGTCAGTAAGTACAAATCTTGCCGGAGCAGCGAGAGTTCTCCATCGTCATCCTGCACACTCGTACGAGTTTTGTGGGAATGCCAAAACCAGGCATGGCTCTGTATAGCTCGTCTCTATTAATGCTATCGTACGCGTATGTCGAGTATGTAAATATTTCTAAACAGCCCAACGGATTTTAATGAAATTTACCTGGTAAATATAGTTTTGTCCAGGGATCGTTCCTGTCAATGTTTGGTCCCGCTAGCATTATTTTCGCATTTCACATTAAAACTACTTAAATATAAAACTGTTACCGATTGGTACTAGGTTGTTGTTACAATAGTATTTTTGGTACTAGATTTTTAGTATTAATTTAGTAAAATTGTATTTTTGTTACTTGATTTTGTATAAAAATTAGTACTAGATTTATCACTTAGTAGTATATTTAGTACTAGATTTTTTGACGTTATAAGTTAAATTGTATATGGTGTAAGTTAACGGGCTGTATATTGGTGTTGGTGTCATCAATGTTTTCTTATGACGTTATTACATAAAATTATGTTCCGTTAACCGACTTTACAGGTAACCAACTTTTTTTGGAGTAGATATTGCAATTTGCATTTCATTTTGGTCAGGTAGACGGAAGTTTTGCCTGTCATCGTTAATGTTGACTGGATTTTGATCTTCATCGCCGTTTAACAGTCTGCAGAAATGGTCCTTCCATGTACTCAGCACCGACTGTGACTCTACTACGAGGTTTCCATTCCTATATCTACAGAAGCCTGTAGGGTTTTTTTCCTTGGCACGTTCTTTTTACCTGTTGGTAAAACTTCCACACGTTGTTCCTTTCTCAATAGCTTCGATCACGCGCTTCTCATGCTCTTTCTTTTTCTTCTTTGAGAAGCCAATGTTCTTCCCATCTTTTCTGCTCGTAGAGCTCGCGAGCAGCTCTCGTCCTTCTTTGCAGTTTGCAGTGCCGCTTTATATACCTCTTGTTTGGCTTCATGGGCCTGCCTGCATTCGTCATCGAACCAAAAGTTTCGTGGTGGTGGTTCGGTGAAACCTAGCACATCAGTTGCGGCATCTCTGATGGCTTGTTGGCAGGGTTGTCACTGGTCTTAAAAAATCCAAGATACTGGAGGCGTGTCTTGCATCGATCGCAATCTGATTGACGGTTCTTTGATCTGGGTGTCGCCAAGTCCCTTTGTGTATATCGAGATGAGGAAACCGTGTGCTTGCAATGGTGACGTTATGTGCCGCTGCGAAGTCAATTATCCTAAGTCCGTTTTCAGACGTTGTGTCGTGTAGGCTATGTTTTCCGACAGTCCTGCCAAAGATTTCCTCTTTACCTATTTTGGCATTAAAATCGCCTAGTACGATCTTAACGTCGTATTTAGGGCATTGCTCATACGTTTTGTCGAGGAGCTCATAGAAGTCATCCTTGGTGGCGTCATCTTTGTCCTCTGTGGGGGCATGAGCGCATATAAGGCGCCACCGTTGGTCCAATTGGTTGGGCTCATCCGCCGTACTTCCTCTTTCTGAGGGGCTCGTGCAAGACTTACGAGATAGTTACAACACTGTGCATTGCCTGGTTGAAGCCGTTCAGTGCTAACCCTATTCATACAGCACCCAACCACGACATACATTAAAAATAAATAATCAATTAATAATAAAAACAAATAGTAAAAATAATAAAATAAAAAAAAAAATCACCAACCCGTTTCCAAAATATTGATTTTTCAAAAAAAAAAAAAATATTAAAAATACAAAAAAAAAGTTTTAGAAACAAAATTAATGGGAAATTACTTAAGCTATCTACATAAATAATGCTTACCTACAGTAGTAACTGATTTTTTTTTGAAAAAAATTCTTAGAGCCCTTTTCGAGAAAAATAAGCTTTTTTACAAAACGGTTATATGACAGGTACCGCACATTTTTGAGCTAAAAAAATTAAAAAACTCCTGTGTAGAATGTCAAAATAACCTTACATTTTTAATTTGAAGACAATTGATCTACAGTCTAAAATACATCCATACATACAGACAGACAGATCGTGAAGAGGCTTTACGTGGGCACCTGCCTATTAAGGCTTAATCTCACGGTGGGCCTACCCACTTATGGAGTCTCTTGGGGCGGACAAGACCCCTAAAGTGGTTTACCAGACCACACTATCAACTAAAGTGGGCTGCCAAACCACTCTAGTAGCAATTATAAATTTATTATGGTAAATTCATTCTCCTTGCTGAGAAGCAGGGCCTATCAAGCACCCCTAGTATCAAGGTTAAATAAGACAATGAACACACACTTCTTTCGAAGCCGTGTGATTTTCCCAGAAACCAAAGATTCCTCTTCGCTTCTGCATATGGAATAATCACAGCCCCCATGAAACTCCCACAAGGGGGCCAACCTAAATTTTAACAGGCAGCTGCTACCGAGCAAGGCTCGTATAATCAGCCAGGGCTCCTATTAACCCATGATACCTACTTTAAGACCCTACGTGAGGCCTCGCCCGTCTCTCATGAGACGCACATGTGGTTCGACTCCATAACGTCGCTAGCCCACCATCCAGTAAGACAACACTTCAGAAATCCTGTCAACCAAGGTGAAGACTCGGACACTCCCTGAATGCCCGGCTAGAAGCAAGGTCACTACCACGTTTCCTTACGAATAAAGTGGTAGTTGCTTAACTAGACTTGGAATTGGAAGATTCGTACTTCCGGGAACCCGGCCATAGGCCATACCGTGGGCCCATTCTTACATCCCCGAACCCACAGGGGTAACAGACAGACAGACAGACGGACAGAATTTTGCCATTAACTCAAATATGTTTTTCTATCATCGTAATGTCATTGTTAAAGCTCAATAATTAACTTAACTTTATATTGCTTTAATTTTGTTATTATTACTTAACTGAATTGCTTGTACTAAAACTAAAATTCTATTTTTGTAATCTACGAGAACTTTCATAATGTCTGTTGCATTCCATTTCTCATCTCGTTTCACTTGTTCGGTGTTCTTTTGTGCTTTCACAATTTTGGATTGTCAGATTAGATTCAATTTGACCTTAACCAGCGCTAGCCGCAAGTAATAAATGTTCAGTATTTTCAAGGTGGACAAAGACTTTTATTTCTTTGAAAGAATTGCTAATTTCTTTTCGGAAATTTAACATTGGCGACCGTGACAGGACCTTATGCCAGGTCTTGTAAAATAAAAAAAAAAGGAAAATTACAATAAATATCAACTGAAAATAAATTCATCGCTGTGAACTACTACATAAAAGGCTCGCGCTGCTCCCTTGCCATTGATAGTGCACCGGTTAATTTTTTTTAAAGAAAAATTAAGTTTTTCAACTCAAAGCTAAAATCTTAACTCGTGTGGGTTATTTAAAACAACACAAAGTGAACATCGGACGATAGTGGTAGATGAGTAACGGAACTGGTTAACCAGTGTTCTTGTAACGGTTCAAGCGATCAGGCGATAGTGCAGTGGCTCGTAAAAAAGAACGCTTTCTTTCTCGACACAAAACGTAAAACAAAAAAAATAATGAGTGAGAAAAAGTTAGCGAATCTAAAAACGAAACGACAAACGCTCATCGGGCAACAAGATAGAGTCAAAGAATTCGTTGATAAGAGCTTGGATGAAGCTACGGTTTTTCAATTAGAGACTCGGTCCAAGTGGCTTGAAAAATATTACATTGAATTTCAGAGCATTCAATCGTTAATAGAAGAACTAGATAACTCGGAAGGTGAAATCGCTGTTCGCGCGTCTTTTGAAGAGCTTTATTTTATACTACAACCGAGCCTTGCATACGCGATAAGTAAATGTGACCAGGTAAGCGTTGAACAAAGAAACAAAGACACAACAATTTTTAACACAACCGTCGGTGGTTCTACGGTAAAGCTACCAAAGTTCACTCTTCCCACATTTTCCGGAGATAATACAAAGTGGATAACCTATTTTGAGTCATTTACTTCTCTTATAGATAACAACGAGTCTATCGATAGTGTTGCTAAGTTTCATTACTTAATTTCTTCTCTGTCAGGTCAACCCCTTCGTTGTATTGAGTCCATTGACATAACCGCAAAAAATTATGATGAAGCTCTAAAAATTCTGAAAGATCGGTACGCGAATACATCAGTCATCGTTGAAGAGCACATTAAAAGACTTTTAAATTGTCCCCCGGTTACTAAAGCAGCGTCGAACAATATACGCGATCTTATTGACACGGTTAACGTTCACTTGCGCTCCCTTAAGTCACTCGGTCGACCGGTTGCTCATTGGGATGACATAATTATTTGCATTATTCTTTCTAAGCTAGATTCAACGACCAACGAAAAATGGATAGACGAACGTGCAACTGAAAGACTACCCACACTCAAGGAGCTATTTAAATTTTTGGACAAACGATGTCAACAGCTGGACCAAAAGACATCACAACATATAATGTTCCCAACTTCAACAGCAGCAACGAGGGTAAGCAATCGACCACCAGTATCTAAGGCATCATTTGTTACGATCCAGAACCAGAGGGTATGTACTTATTGCTCAAGGTTAAATCATTTCATATATAGATGTAGAAAATTCTTATCACTAACATTAAAAGAACGCCTTTTAGCTGCCACTAACAATAAGCTATGCATTAATTGTCTTCGATTTGGTCATGACAATACTGTCTGTGAGTCTCAAAAATGCCGGATTTGTCAAGGTAACCACCATTCGCTTCTGCACGAGCCATATCTTTCCGTGGCTACTATAGATAATTCATCAACCCAACCATCATCCAAAGAAACCTCTTTCGACACGTCAACTGCTAACCCTGCTAGCCTGGCAACTATGCAATCTGGGTCTCATATTAAGCAAACGCTCCTTGCTACAGCTGTAGTTTGTGTTCTTGGGAAACAAGGACAGAAATTTAGAGCTCGAGCTATCTTAGACCCTGGATCTCAAATTAATCTCATGACAGATGCCTTAGCGCTGCAACTAGCCCTTCCACGCTACAAATCGTTCACTCCTATTTGCGGAGTCGAAGAGACTTTAACGTCTGCACGCCATGTATTGTACACACAAATGCAATCGCTTGTAACAGCTTTCTCAGCGGATCTATGCTTCCACATTCTTTCACGGATAAGTGAACCCATGCCTAACTTCAGCTTTGACACAGAAAATTGGAAATATCCTTCTCACGTGGTTTTGGCAGATCCCGATTTCAATAAGCCTTCCAAAATCGATATTTTAATAGGAGCAGAGATTTTCTATGACCTATTGCTTCAAGATCAAATACGCATCGGAGATAGCTATCCGCATTTGCAAAACACCCAACTTGGATATATTGCTGGTGGTCCAATCGGGTTTGACCGTGAAAAAGCAAATACTTCGTATCAATGTAAGTTGACTTTGAATTCATCCATAGCTTCAATCGAGGAAATTGTGCGGAAATTTTGGGAGCTTGAAGGCCATAGCATACCCAACAAGATTCTTACTGAAGAGGAAAGATTTTGTGAGCAGCATTTTTTAGACACCATTCGCCGCTCAAATGATGGTAGATTTATCGTTCGTTTACCTTTTCGTAATAAGCCTTCAGCTCTTGGAAACTCATTACACACTGCACAAAGGCGTCTTTTTTCTCTTGAACGCAAGCTTAAGCGTCAACCTGAGCTCAAAAAGCAATACGTTTTATTTATGAATGAGTATGAATCTCTTCTACATATGCGCAAATTAGCAACTCCACCGCCATTTAGGAATTATTTCTTACCACATCATTGTATTATTGAATCTGATAGTTCCTCCACAAAGGTACGCGTAGTGTTCGATGCTTCGGCCAAATCAACAACCAACGTTTCGCTTAATGATCTCTTAATGACTGGACCTACCGTGCAATCAGATTTGTTCACGGTCTTAACACGATTTCGAACATACCGATGGGTGTTCACAACAGACATCAAACAAATGTACCGCCAAATTGAGGTACACCCACTCGATCGGCCCTATCAAATGATTGCTTGGCGTTCGAATTCTGATGCCCCTATAGAATACTTTGAGCTAAATACTATTACTTATGGAACTTCAGCCGCTCCATTTTTAGCAACACGTTGCCTTAACCAACTTGCAATTGAAGAGAAAAACAACTTTCCTTTTGCTTCCGATTCAATTTTAAAGGAAACTTATGTCGATGATATCATGACAGGAGCACACAACCTAACAGATGCCCTCTCATTACAAAACGACCTGATAAAAATGCTCGGAAAGGCCCAGTTTGAACTTCGAAAGTTTTGCTCCAATGATTTGTCACTTCTTAGTTCCATCCCAGAAAATTACAGGGAACCTCTGCTTCGAATTGGAAAAGATGATGTGGTAAAAACCTTAGGCCTCGCTTGGGAACCAATCGCAGATTGTTTCTTATTCCACATTTCCGTTGATGAACATCCGATAACTACTAAGCGCAGCGTACTATCAGATATAGGCAAAATATTCGATCCACTAGGTTTTATTGGGCCTGTAACTGTTGTAGGAAAAATCTTTCTCCAAGAGCTTTGGAAACTCGAGCAATCCTGGGACCAGCCTTTGCCACCGCTATATCGGGAAAAATGGTATCGATATACCCAACAAATTAAATTGCTTCATGACGTTAAAATACCTAGACACCTTCTTTCAAACACCTTTCCAATTAATATTCAGCTACACGCCTTTTCTGACAGCAGCGAAAGAGCATATGGTGCCTGCTGTTACCTACGCTGCGAAGAGGAAAATGGAAAAATAACAACACAACTTATCTGCTCCAAGTCAAGAGTTGCTCCGACAAAATCCGTAACACTTCCACGTCTTGAACTTTGTGCCGCGGTTGTGATGATCGAGTTAGTCGAGCGACTCCAAGATATGCTTCCAATCAGTATTAACAAAAGATTTCTGTACACTGACTCCAAAATAGTCTTAGCTTGGATTGCAAGGCCGTCCTATACATGGCACACATTTGTCGCTAACCGAGTTGCCAAAATTCAAGAACTTTCAAGATTTGAGGAATGGAAATATGTTCATACCAAGGAAAACCCGGCAGATATTTTGTCTCGCGGAGCAATGCCAGAAACCTTTTTGCAGTCTAGTCTCTGGAATAACGGTCCAAAGTTTTTACAGGATTCTTCTGATGCCTGGCCATGTTTTCAACTTGAAGCTGTAGGTGCTGATGTGCCTGATCGGCGCCACACAACCTCTATTCTCCTTGCCACCCATTATTTGGATCTCTTTTCATCAATCATTCATCGAAACTCATGGCACAAACTTAACCGCATCATAGGATATTGTTTTAGATTTCAAAATAATTCTCTATCTCGTTCTAGGAAAACAGAAAGTAATTTTGGATCTTTGACAGTCTTGGAGCTCGAACAAGCACACAATGGAATCATATGCAACATTCAACGTCGTGAATTCAACATAGAATATAGTTCTTTGCTAAGAAATAAGGAAATTGATGGTCGTAGCCGTTTAAAAGGTTTAAACCCCTTTTTGGATAAAAATGGACTAATTCGCGTTACTGGTCGTCTTCAAAATTCTCTCCTTCCTAATAACTCTAAACATCAAATAATCTTACCCAAACACGATATTTCAAAAATGCTAATTAATTCTTTTCATTTCATGTACTTACACGCTGGTCCACAAATGTTATTAGCTGCAATCCGACAACGCTACTGGCCTATCGATGGAAAACATGCATGCCGTAATGTCGTTCACAGGTGCTTCAGATGCATTCGTACAAAACCAACAATACACCAACCGTTAATGGGTAACTTACCAGCTGAACGCGTCCAACCAGGTCACCCTTTCCGTACAACCGGCATTGACTTCTGTGGCCCTATTCGTATAAGCTCAAAAGTTCGAGGACGAGCACCAATAAAGGCCTACATTTGTGTTTTCATTTGCTTCACGACAAAGGCTATCCATCTGGAGGTTGTCAGCGACCTGTCAACAGAGACTTTCATTGCTTCCCTACGAAGATTCATCGGCAGAAGAGGAATCTGCAAAACCATTTTCTCGGATAATGCTACAAATTTCGTGGGTGCGAAAAGTGAACTATCTGAGCTGTATGAATTGTTTCAAAAGGAGTCCCATAATCAAAAACTCTCTGCAATTTGTCAGCAATCTAAAATTGAATGGCGTCATATTCCACCCCGGTCACCACACTTTGGAGGGCTCTGGGAAGCCGCTGTTAAGGCAGCTAAATACCATTTAATACGTGTACTCGGCAGCACAATACCAACCTATGAAGAGCTTTGTACATTGGTCGTCCAAATAGAAGCTATAGTAAATTCCAGACCGATTACGCCGCTTTCTGATGACCCAGGTGATCTTGAAGCCTTAACTCCAGGTCATTTCTTGATTGGTGGTCCGTTAACATCATTCCCGGAGCCTGACATTTCAGATGTTTCCATTAATCGTCTTTCGAGATTCCGAAGAATGCAGCAACTTCAACAGGTCTTTTGGAAACGCTGGTCCAGCGAATATCTTCACTCTCTTCAACAGCGACATAAATGGACATCTAAATCAAATAATTTAAAACCGGATGCTCTCGTCCTTCTTCAAGATGACAACCTGCCACCATACAAGTGGGCACTAGGCAGAGTGGTTCGTACGATACCTGGTCATGATGGAATTCATAGAGTAGCAGAAGTCAAAACGCAGAATGGGGTATTCAAGCGAGCAGTAGCTAAATTGTATCCCCTACCAATGGAAGATTAAAGCATCAATAATACACTTTAAGGCGGCCGGCATGTTAAAGCTCAATAATTAACTTAACTTTATATTGCTTTAATTTTGTTATTATTACTTAACTGAATTGCTTGTACTAAAACTAAAATTCTATTTTTGTAATCTACGAGAACTTTCATAATGTCTGTTGCATTCCATTTCTCATCTCGTTTCACTTGTTCGGTGTTCTTTTGTGCTTTCACAATTTTGGATTGTCAGATTAGATTCAATTTGACCTTAACCAGCGCTAGCCGCAAGTAATAAATGTTCAGTATTTTCAAGGTGGACAAAGACTTTTATTTCTTTGAAAGAATTGCTAATTTCTTTTCGGAAATTTAACAGTCATGTTTAGTTGTTATCTCGGACCAACAGCCATTTTAAATATAGTAAATTCAATTAACGGAACTTGAAATAAAAATGCTTTCCATGACAGACGGAGCAACAAGTGTGATCAAATAAAAAGCTTGACAGTCCGAGAAAGCATTCACATTGAATACCGTCTTGGACAAAATAAAGCTGACCAACTTGGTTGGTAATGCTATTTAAAAAGAAAGTGCCTTGGGAACCCCGTTCGGTAAGCAAGAACATACCGTATGTTTCAACACTATCCTGGAAGAAAGCAGGCGCAAAAATTTCTGCACCAAGAATTGCAATAAAACTTAGATTTAATTGGCCTTAAAAATGGAAAAATTCAAAACTGCAGCCTGGCCAAGACTTTGGAGATCAAATTTCTTCAACAAACGGTTTAATTAAAAAAAAAACGGGTATTAACTTTGCTTTTCTCCCGAAATGCATATCATAATGCTTGTTCAACCAAATTTTTAATTGGTTCCTGCTTTTAGCGAAGAAGGATAAACTTTGTAATTCGGCTCTGATAAAAGCGCTAAATTGTTGATTTTATCCATAACTTCGGATTCACAGCGCAGATATAGACTTGATTTGGAGTTAGTATATACAGGCTTCTTACAAAAATGTCTGACCTAACTAAGCTATTATTTTTGTTTATGTCTTCAACAACATAGACATATAGAAAACATATCCAAGATAACCTTCAAGTCAAAAATACCTTCCATTGCTTACAATCAGCATCAGGGCAATCAGAGCAGCTCGCTAAAGGACGTAATACAACGAACCAAACCGTAAAATTAATTCCTGATCTCGTTTTAACCCCATTTGTTGCCTTACAAAATAAAGCTACCAACAGATGTTTTACTTCGATAGCTTTTTTCACTCTGTCAGCCAAAAACCTTAAAAAAAATAAATCCAATTTCAATCAAAGCAACGCTTTTATTTTATTTCTTTTAAAATCAAAAAATATTTTAAAATACTTTTTGTTTTTTTTTTCAATTGTGCTGTAGCACATCTATTAAACTCAAAACCGTCATAAAATTTTTGTGACATCATTTCATCTTCAAACGGAAATGCGGCAACGAAATATCCAAACCGCAATTCCCGACAAAAAATCAACTAAAAACTAAAACTCTGAACTTAGTGACCGCATCCGCCAATAAATCTAAAAAAAAAACGTTCTTCAACCAATTCCCCAGTTGGGAGCTGTGCCTCCGCAATCAATGAAGCGAAAATCCGTCTTCTTCGTTTAACAAAAAAAAAAACACAATCTTCAATGCGATTGAATAACTCTTCTGAATACAAAGATTCATGCCTCACCTTGCTGAAGATGAAGTGGCGACGCGACGCAAAATGGAATAAGAAAACTCTGGCGCAGACAAAAAAAAAACCAACACCAAAACCTTCGCCCAAAAGACGCTATTGCACCTGGAGCTGGAATTGCTGTGAGGCAAATACGTAGGTACCCCCTTGACTCTTCTTCATACTACTTCATTGAATCCAATCTGGACGTTTCATACTGATTTCAGGTTTTCCACGTTTTTTGAATTGAGCTTGGCCACCACCACCACTACTATTCCATGCGCTGCCAGCTTTTAATGAGTATTTCATGTTCGGGACTGCTGATGCTGCGGTTTGTTTTCGGCACTTTGCCGGGAGCAGCAGGCAAGAAGAGGACCCAGATACCAGTTTACCTGAGTGAATCCGATGAAAAGTTTCGGGAAACTTGATTTCTCTGCTTCGACTGAGCGGACACACTCTCCATGCCCGAATGAGCGAACTAAGTGCGATTTGACAGGAAATTAGGTTCGATATCTCAGTTTTTGGACTCACAGAAGTGCAGGCACTGGATGGCGCAAGCTGATGCAGTCCATTGCAATGCTTGGAAGAAGGGACTTTTTGTTTGCACGGTAAGTCCCTACTCCAGGAAGAGTTAGCTCCTCTGGTAGGTAATAAGAAAAATGGAGTTTTTTTTTGTGTGTCATCTTCATCATGCATTGATTGTTATTACGATTCACCCGGTTGATCTCGTTTTTTTTTAAGTTTATTGTCTTTTGATTCGTTACCCTTGTGAGTCGGGGATTTGAATTGAAAACCTTTGGGCTATTCATTTGCATACAGGAAGTTTTTAATGACTTTGGCGTCGTAATGAAATGAAGAATATCCTGCGGTGGATTTCGAAAGTAGGTTGGGAATTGTGTTGAAATTAAATTAAAATTCATCTTTTTGAAAACCGCCCTGTGTTGGCTACTAACTGGCGAAAAATTTATTAACTGTTTGTCGAAAAGCTGAAGATGTGAATATATAATGCTTGTTAAATAGATAGATAGATATTTTATTTAATAGATAATATTGTGTTTTTAGCACAGCTTGTACAGAGTTATTGATAATTTGTATCTTACTACTGAAAAAAATATTCTAAATGAATTTGCAGAATATGAAAAAAAATAAATTTATTTGAAGGAAAACTATTAGTAAAAACCTCCATGTAAGAATAGAAGAAGAAAAAAAATAATAATAATAGTTAAGATCACAGGATTTACAGAGAGAAATTAAATTCAATTCTTAAGTAAATAAATTAATAACTATACAAATAAATAAATAAATAAATAAATAAATAAACAGATTATTATATAAATAACAAATATTTGGAAAAAAAGGCACGACTAAGTCGCACGTACTTGCTCCCGTGTGCTAATCCTTTTTAGGTACAGGCGTCTTTTTGACAAAGATTTAATTTTAATGTTTTTTTGACGTGCAACTTCTTTAGAATCGTTGTGGTTTGAAGCTCGAACGAACATGCGTCACGATAAAGGGATAAACACATAAATATATAGGATTGTTAGCTTTTGCAGTTTTTTAGTGTATTATCTTTCCACTTGCTGCTTACTGTTTATAATATAATTTGCTAATAGAAAGATATAAAGAACTTTTTTCAGTTTAATTTTCATTTTTGTATGGACAAATTTGAACAACTGGCATAAAGATTCGTGGGAATCAGCAGTAGGGCAATAATGCTAGGTATAGGGACCTATATAGGTCTCAATAAGAATAATTTACTTTTTGAAATCAAATTAATTAAAATAGCTGAATTATGTTTGATGGATCGATAAACGTATGATGTGGGTAGGTATTAATGGAATTTATTAAGTATATTATTTATCTATAATAAGGTTGGAAGGAAGGTAGGTACTAAATATAAAATACACGTTCCAACTACTGTTAAGCGAGTAGGTATAGCGACAATATTAAAAGTTAACACAGTGGTTTTGTTTATTTATAGGAAGGTGTAAGCTTTTGTTTTCTCGATTTGAAATTTTGCTTAGCCGAGCAATATTAAATAAAATTTGGGGAAAAAAATTTTATGAAATCAAAAAACACTATTCATTACGTTTTTTGGAAAAAATGTTGTAAGCATTCTTATTTCTTTTGCTGTTTTCTATTTTATGAATTTTTCATTTCAAAATCATTCGACCAGTTTTTTTTTCGAAAACTTTTCGAAAACATATTTTAAATTTTTTTTTGAGTATGTCAATTCAAAGAAATCTAAAGTTTATACTAGGGGAAAAATTAAAAAAAAAATCTATAAAACCGTTTTCAAAATATTCAAAAAACAAAATATTTTTTTTTTCAAAAATTATTAAAAATTAAAAAAAAATGTTTTTGAAAATTTTCATAAGCAATATTATTTTAATTATAAAACACTACATATCTTGAAAATTTCATCAAAATCCGTCAATTAGTTAACGAAAAAGTCTGGTTTAAAAAAACAGGTCATATGGGAGGTACCGTTATAAAACTTTTTCTAAAAAATCCATTAAAATTTAGTGATAGATTTTGCATAGAAAACATCATTCTGAAAGTTGTATCAAAATCGTAGGAGCCGTTTGCGAGAAAAATAGGTTTTTCATTAAAAGTTATATGGCAGGTACCGTTAGTTTTAGAGCTAGAATGCCAATTGGAAAAACTGTCGGGTAGAGCACTCTAAAAATACTATATACCAAGTTTGAATCAAATCGGATTCGGAATCGGAAAAAAAACAAGAAAAAAAAATATAAACAAATAAATAAGTTAATTAATAAATAGATGCATGAATATAAATATAAACAATATTAATAGTTACAGACAAAGTAAATAATTTAAATAAATTAACATATATTACGAACATTTCAATAATTTATAAACAGAGACCTTATTAAAAGATTTTCAGATAAATTACATTTTTCAAAGAATTTTTCATTAAGAATTTCAACTTTTTTTGCAATAGGAAGTACATCAATTTTTTTATGAAAGTCGAGAGTAGAATAAAACCACGGAAGATTTAAAATCATTTTTAATACTTTGTTTTGCGAAATTTTTAGTTTTTTTATGTGCATCTGAGCACAAGAACCCCATACTGGTGACGCGTATAGTATCATGGCTTGAAATATTACTTTAAATATGATAAATTTGTTTTCATTATTAAATAATGATTTTCGATTTATTAGGGGATAAAGCATTTTGATTGATTTTGATTTCAGTGTTTTCGAGCTCTAAATTTTTGCCGGACAAAAGGCAATTTTTTCTTTTTCTCGTGAAAAAGTTAGATTGGGTTTTGTCAGCGTTAATTTTAATTTTCCAATGTTTATAATATTCAAAAATGATATTAAGCGCTCTCTGTAGTTTAATTTCTATGACACCACCTAGTTCGTGTGATGAAAAAATTGCAGTGTCATCTGCATACATGGCCAATTCACAATCTGGTATATCAGGAAGATCGGCAGTGAACAAATTATATAACAGGGGAGCAAGAACCGATCCTTGGGAACACCAGCTGGAACTGATCTTCTATTTGATAAGCTTATAGACGAGCCCATCATGCCACACTGAATCAAAGGCTTTCTGAACATCAAGTAGTACTAGCCCAGTGGACTCCTTAGAAGATAAACTACTTTTAATATGGTTACAAATCCTTAGGACTTGATGTGAGGTTGAATGACCTTCCCTGAAACCAAATTGTTCCAATGGCAAAATATTTTGGATCAATATGAAATCCTGTAATTTTATTTTTATAATTTTTTCAAAAATTTTACTGCAACTGTTCAGAAGGCTGATCGGCCTGTAACTCTGGGCATTATTTGTACTTTTGCCAAATTTAAGAATGGGTATAACCTTAGCAACTTTTCAATCGTCAGGAAAGTACTGTATCCTTAAACAAGCATTGAATATGTATGTCAGATACTTGAAACCATTTTTGGGTAATTGTTTTAGAATCTGGTTGTTTATTTTATCAACTCCTGGAGATTTATTGTTTTTGAGACTAGCTATAAAATATTCCACATCCTCATAAACAATTAAATTATCATATGGAGTGCTGTATTCGCGTAGATTGAATTCATGTAAGGAAGCTTCAACTATTGAATCAAATGGTGAGGTGAGTGTAACTGAAGAGTTGTGGTTCATCAAGAAAGCATCAGCCAATAGTTCACATTTACTGTCAGGTGTAAAAAAGATTGTGCCTGCATTTTGCAGATATGGAAGGTGCCTATTTTTTCTTTTTTAGAATTTTTGCGATGTTCCAAAATGGTTTAGAACATTTATCGAGGCTTTTCATTCGACTCTTTGTTACGAAAAGCTTCAATTTGATCAGAAATTAACCTATTTAAAATTTTCATTTCATTATATATAGTTTGAATACGAAATCTTTGCCATTGTCTTCTTAGCCCGTTTCTTTGTTTTATCATTTGGAGTATGTAATGAGTTTGTTGTTTTTTCTTAAAGGCACGGACAGATTAACCCCTTCTAGAATATTTGAAGTGAAAGATCTTAAATTAATGTCAATTTGTTCTCGTCTTACATTCTCTAACGGAACAGGTACAAATGTTTCTAGATTTGTGTTAATATGTTGCCTAAACAATGGCCAATTTATTTAAAGTAGGTCTAGAACTAATATCACAGTAGACAGGTAAGTGATTTGAACTGAGCGCATTTATTGTTACAGGTTGTGTTATAATATTTGCGACAATAGTTATAAATACGTCTAAGGTTGAAGGAGATGACCTAGTTGATTCAGGAATGTAAGTTGGGCTATTAGGGTATAAAATATTAATTGCATATCTCATTTGGATATCTGAAAGAATATTTCCCCAGGAGTTAGCCCTTAGGCATCCCCACCCTCTATGTCTACAATTTAGGCCTCCACCTACTAAAAATGGGTCGCTACAGTTAAGTATCTTCCTTAAATCACTTTTAAATAATATCGCCTTTTGTTTGTTTGAATTTCCTCCGGGAAAGTACACTGAAAATACTTTTAAACTTGAAGAATCTTCTAATAAGACCTCAATTCCCATTACTTCAACTACTTTTGTATTGATTAATGGTAAAAGCCTATGTTTAATCGTCTTTTTTATAACAATGGCAACTCCGCCACCTTTTCTATTTAAACGATCAAATCTATGATAAATATAGATTGAGTCAGTAAATCGAATTTCACTGCTCAGCCATGTTTCACTCACTAGACACATATCGGCGTTCAGATTGCAAGGAAAGCTAAAAAATTCTGTACATTTATTTCGGATGCTCCTGGAATTCCAAGTTAAAATCTTTAAGGAATTATTTACATTAAATGACATTGGAATTAAGATATTTTGTAGCAAGCTGCGCTTTTACATTAAATTGTTGAGCTTTTGTTTTACATTCACTCAATTTGGAAATCATCTCACTATCTCAGTTGTCAATGAAGAAAGCTCCTCTTGAGAGAAAAGTGTAGAGTGCGAAGGTTTCGCTTGAGCAGTTTTCGATTGAGCTTGAGTAAATGTTGACCACCTGTACACTAATGCTGACGGAGGGGATTGTTGATGTGTGGAAGATCGTTTATGGAGACAAGGAAAGTCTTCAGAGCTCATGTGATTTATAGGTTTCGATTGTAAAACGGAGACCGGTTTTTGATGTGACAATGAATACATGGTCATAGAGTAACTATACTATAAAGAGGGAAATCTACTGCCTTCATTTGACAAGGCCTACAAGCCACAGCTTTACAAGGAGATTATTAATTCTATTGATACATGAAGTCTTCTGCGACATTTTTCTGGAACAAGTTTATTCAAAAGGATAGTTATTAGCTTTGGTTCCCATTAATTTATTAAGTACGGCGCCATTAGAACTTCTTCTAGCGGATACATCTGAAAAGATTAAAATGAAAAAGAACAATAGCGGTGTCTGGGTATAACTGCAAACTTGCATAGAAGCAACCACACTGGTCACCAAGTTCTCTGGCAAATCCTTGTCCTTGAATTTAAAGTGCATTTGATTGATGTCACAACATTAGTCAAAAATCCATTTTTGAGGACCTTCTTCCCTCAGCATTCGAAAATACTAATAAAAAAATTTAATTTAAAAAAAAAATTTAATTTTTGTCAACAATTCACTGACAGTTGTTGTCAACAAGAACAAAATGAAATGTCAAAATTAACAAAACTCACCACATCGTTTTTTCTTTGTTTTTTAACGCCGACAATGAATGATATACAAAAGAGAACACGAAACACAATGAATGATATACCAAAGCAACAACGAAAATTGAGGGTTTTGAGGCGTGGAACGTACGAAAGTTTTTCCTCTATATAATATATTTACTCTATGTACATGGTTGAATTTGAATTTTTGGAGAGCTTTTCTCTAATTTCTTGGTACCTGATTCTATTCAAGCAAGTATGGTCCGTAGATCTGTGGTTGTCTTTGCAGTTGGCACACTTGAAGATTCCCTCAGATTTTCAATCGGCATACTTATGAGCTCCAGAACAATTTGCACAATAGGTATTTACGCTGTAGTTTTTCTCGCCATGTCCGAACATTTGGCAGTTGTGGCTTTGTCTTATTTTGTGTTTTAACCGACGTTGATATTTCCATCTGTCTTGGGTACGAAAAACGGCTCGAATATTTTTACGTAAATCAGCCAATTTAATTGATCCGTTCTCAAAATAAATTATATAAAAAACATCAACGTAGCTAGTGTTCATAATTCTTTTTAACTATTTTGACTTCTTTACATTTTAAGCCAAGTGAGATAAGTTCATTTTTAAGCACAATAGTGTCTATTTCATCTAAACCAAACAAGACTATCTTGAATGACTTTTCGTTCTTAATGTCATGAGTAAAATATTGGCATTGCTTAGTTTTAATAAGTTCGGCACATATTTTGTTGTAAGAGTCAAGGGACTCGGAAAAGACTTTAATTCCTATTGAGATTTTCCGCACAGAGTAATGTTTAACGTTTAAAACTTTGCACAGATTGTGAATATAATCACATGTTTTGTGAAGAAATTTTATAGGTGGAAGTGATACTTAATTTTCATTTTTCTGCATAGGTGCACTTTCAGATTCATCTCTATTGTCTGTGTCTGGAAGACACTGCAGAGGTGCAAAAATGCCCTTATAAGCAGACATATTAGAAAGTAAGACTTTCTTGGATTGCTTCACCGAAGATTCAAGATCTTCATCACTATGGGGTCTTACGCGCTTCGCAATGATTGTTTTTTTTTTATATTTACAGGGGTTATAATATATAGGTACTTCGAATAATCCACGGCACACGTCAGTCACGATTGAAATCGTGTAGAGAACTGAATATAATGCTTGTTATATATTGTTATATAATGTTTTTAATTATAAAGAAAAATAGATTTACCAGAGATAAAATGGAAAACAAAAATAGGACTCCTTATAGGCCTGAGCTCCGAAAACGTCGTAGTAGCCCATATAAGGTGTTCACTAAGTAGTTCAACCTGACTGGAACTTAAGACGCCACCGTTGATTCCATCTAGAGAATTCTTCCGCTGCCGCCTGGATGCAAGGAGTAGTGCCTTATTGGTAACACTCTCCCCCCCCCCCCTCTCGTTTGCTGCCACCAACAACCTTCCAAAGGGGTTGGAACCCAATCTCCAGTTGAGGTACTAGGCACCCGTTGTTCACCACGTGGAGGTGAGAGTAGGAGTTGATAGACAGGGGTGATTTGCGGGTGCTTGTACCCACACACATATCTACCCTTTGAACATCAGTTAACAACTAGCAATTGTCAATATGACAGCCGTGAGTCTTAAACAGGCTTTACCTTACTTAAATTGATATTTAAAAAAAAAATTTGTTGCATGGATAAAACATGCAACACAGACAACAGAAGACGAATACAAACATTTTAGTTGAAATAACGTCTTGGAGACCTGAAGGTGACTACTTGTGTTCCATTTCCGGGATCAACCTTCTTCAAATTAACCAAAGCAAATACAACAACTTAATCAATATATCCGAAACCTTTACCAGATTTGTTTTGATTCAGCAAATCTGCCTTTGCATTTTAAAAAAAGAACAAGAAATCAATCAGAAGCTGGATCCAAAAAATATCCAGCACGGAATTGGCTTAATCAATCAAATTCTAAAAAACGATCATCCTAGTCGTCAATCGTCATCATTGCTTTGTTCGACTACATATTAGTTAAGCGAATAGTTTTTTCTAGTTTTTTTTTCTTTTTTGCCTAATCCCAGTGGCTCTTGTTTCAACCTAGACTGAACCTCAAACAAAGTCTCTGACCCAGCATAAAAAAAATAAACTAAAACAAGGAAGCAAGGCGACCTAAAATTCTCCCGCCAAAGAAGCACAAACGAATATGAAAATCTGACAAAAAAAAAACTACAAAGGACGCATTGGTAAGAAAAAAAAACATAAATATGGCATAGAAACGTGCTGGAAATTCGATATCCTTTCAAATTCACACACTCACGACTGGAGTGTCCTGTTGTTCCAGTTTAGTTTTTTTTTTGAAGTCCCATGTCTCGCATTTCGTTTGGAATTTTTTTGGTTTCTCGGAATTCGATATGGAAGGCGCTTTTTTTATTGCAAACGCCACCATCCGCTGTCATTCGTTAGCTATAGCATTGTGGCAGTCGTTATCCTAATTTCGGGATCCGATAACATTCTAATGTGTGACAAAAAGTGTTTGACGATAATACACACACAGAGGTACACGTTTTGTGTGGGCTTTCGGCTTTGCTTTATCAAAAGCTATGGTCATAAACTGTTATCAAACATAGGACGAGTAGGAGTATCCTTTGTTTGTCTAGCAAACCTACCATATCCTGGAAAGCTGGAGAAGGTCGAGGAGAGGATTTCCGACGAAAGCACACACGGAATTCAGCATTAAAATGTTTTGATATCCGTTTGCCTAATATTGGTCATGTCCTGCAGAGAATAGCGAATGGAATTTATCTCCTTTTTAGCCTTTGTTTAAAGGTAGACTTGGATGGGAAGAAGTAATAGGACTCCCATGTCCTGAAGTTGATGGACATACAATGGGCCTTGCTCACTACCTTTCGGGAAATACAAATGTACAAAATTAAACAATTCTTATTCCTCTCTTTGCCCAAGTGTTGTGCAACACGTGTTGCAGAAGTATGGATAGATTTTTTGGGATTTTGGCTGGTTTATATATACTGAAGGACAAGTATTGGTTTCACCCAAAACTTGAAACCCCATTTGACTTAAATACTTTCCATATGAAGAGCTAGTTCGATATTAAGTCAAGTAAGGCCTTAAGCTGTATTTAACACTGGATAATATAAGAAATTTTATTAAAATAAATTGTAAATAATAGAGGACCTAAGACGGTTCCTTGTAGAACTCCATTTTTAATCCAAAGAAACGCATTGACAGACTTCATTTCAAAGTTTCTTTTTGACATTTCCCTATGTAATACGTCTGGATAACTTTTTCAAAGCCTTGGGTACCTATCCTTCCTGGGCATTGAGTCTTTAAGACCAACCAGGCCATATCCCGTCATCTGAATAAATTTCCATGTAGTAGGTAAGTTGTAGTTTTTTCATCTTCTTTAAACTTATTAACACGAGCAGGGACACAGTTGGCAAGTTATGCATTGAAATATATATTTCCATGTTTTTTTTTTTCTTCAATTTTTTATGACCAGTGAAACATTTGGTAATAGCAAGGACATGGAATGGTGTGGTGGCAGGATCATGAACAGAAACAAAAAAAAAATTGAATTAAAGCCAGCAAATTTCACTCACGTGCCCGTCACAGATGTGGCAGGTTTGTGTGCGTACGCGAGCTCCAAGGATATCAGGATATCAGGATATCACTGACATTATGTAGCAGCAGCAGCGTCAGTATCCACTGCTGCTATATGCTGGTATACTTTTGTCGAAATGCGAAACGGAAAGAAGCAGCAGGCTGTATAGTCGAAGAGTAGATATGAAACTTGAGTAACTAAGAGGATTGCGTTCGGGCCTTAGCCTCATAGTATAAGGGAGGTAATTACTAACATGTGACAATCTAATTTATTGCCAGTTAATGGTTGGAAGTCGTTCAAAGTCGTGCGTGCGGTGAGGAGCAACAAAAAAAAAAAAAAAAAAAACAAATTGAGGCAACATTCAAGTGTGCTGTTTTGGGGCTCGGTGTGCGAGCTTTGATGGTATTAAAGTCGAAAACAGTAGTAATACGACAAGGAAACGCTTTTCTAAGTTTTAATTGTTTATGGAGTGGCAGCTGTTACGGAATTGCTCTTGTAGCGACTTTTATACGACAAATTGCTTTGAGAATCGAAAGCAAAGGCCGTATAGATGGTTGTAAGTTGTAGTGAGTTATGGAGTGATGCAGCATTAATTCACTTAGGATTGTATTTTTTTTTTTTTATAAATATAGCAGGTGTGTAAATTTCAAAGTAATTATATTAGTTTGGATTATGTAAATAAGGTTTGTTTAAAGAAGGCAGATTTGGAAATTTTGAGAAAAAGAGATTGTACGGGGAATCAAAGTTTTCAGAAAGTTTATTAGAACTAAGCTATAAACAAACATATTATAATTATAATATGTCGTCTAGGTGGTGACTTATTGGTACTTAGTTCCGTTTCTTTGGGATACACTACACAGGCTTACTGCAGATAAAACTGAAGGGCTTTTAGTATTATCAGAATTTCAATTTATAAATATTAAGACAACAGAATTTCATTGATAATATATTTTCAAAGATTTAAGATTTTAGAATTATTTAAGGATAACAAAAAAAAAAACGTGAATTATCCTTACAGAAGTTCAAGGAAGAAGAAAGATAAAGAAAAATAAATTTAAAATGTTAAATAGTTTGACGTTTGATTCAAATGCATTATGAGGAAGTTACACAATAAAAAAATCATTTTGTTGAAAGCGATATTTTCAACACTCCCTCTCGCTTTCAGGAGAAATTAACGTCAATCATCCAATAGTCCATACTGCTTAACCAGCGTTCTAAATTTTTCTTTTGATAATGCTTTTGTTAACGGATCAGCCAACTGGTAATTAGTTGGGAGATACTGCACATCAAACTCCGCTCTTTTCTGCGGTGTGTGTGTTTTATTCTTTTTGATGACTCAGGATTCTTAACCAGAGTAATTGCTCTTTGGCTGTCGCATTTTATAATAGTAAGTTTAGTTTGTTGTTGGTCAAGATCTGACAGTAATCTTCTCAAGTTTATAGCCGCTTTCGTTGCAGAACATAGGGCTATAAACTCGGCCTCAGTTGTAGATTTCGCAGTCACGGTTTGTTTCTTAGAACTCCAAGAAATTATGCCTCCATTTAAAAACACGATCCATCCTCTTGTACTTCGCCGCGGTTCAAGGTCCCCAGCCTAATCAGCATCACAATAGACCATCATATGAGTGCAGCTTGAATCTCGTCTAAAAGTTATTCCTCGATTTGATGTTCCCTTCAAGAAGCTTAAAACGCGTTTAATAGCTTGCTAATGGGTTAAATAAGGACTCATCTTATAAAGTCTGTTTTCTCGAACACCATCCGCAATGACCGCCTGATTTTTCATGAAAACGACACGTTTAGCACCTTCTTCGAAAATGGCCTTCATACCTATGTCTGCAGATCTTGAAACAGATATAAAATTATGGCTAAATCTAGAACAAAAAGAACGTTTTTAATCGTACGAACAACACTAGCTTCTTTAGAATGTATAGCATGGACGTCAATGTCATCAATTTTTTCTATTCGCAACTTTCGACCATCTCCAACACGCACTTCACACTTTCCATCCTCAAAAGGAACGAAGCTCTTGAACCACTCCCTTTGGAACGACATGTGGTCTGTAGCTCCGGAGTCTGCATACCACAGGTTTCTTATCTTAACTTGGGTTGTTGCTGATTGCAAGTTAAACAAATGAGAACTTCTATCTGAAACTGATGCCTGACACACAGAGACGTCGTACAGTGCATACAGAAGAAGTCATTGCTGCTGTAGAGCGTATCATAGAGGAAGACCCAATCAATCTATCCACCATCGTGCACAGGAATTGGATATGTGTCCATCCTCTTTATGGAAGATTTTGCGGAAAGATCTTGGTTGGCGTGCTTAAAAAATCCAACTCGTGTAAGAATTGAAGCCACAGGATCACCTCGCAAGACGTAAATTCGGTGAATGGGCCCAAAACAAGATTGCCGTTGATCCCAATTTTTCAAAGCGAATTTTGATTAGCGATGAAGCTCACGTTTGGTTGAATGTATACGTCAGTAGAGAAAACTGTCGTATTTGGAGTGATGATAATCCTCGAAGTGTATGATGAAACTCCGTTATATCCACAAAAACTGACTGTTTGGAGTGCTTTATGGGTTGGTGGAATAATTGGTCCGTACTTTCTTTAAAAATGATGCTGGCCAGAACGTTACAGTCAATGGTGACCGCTTTAGAGCCATGATTACTGACTTTTCCGTTCATCAATTGAACAACCCTGATGTGCAGGAGCTGTTTGGTAACCGCATAGTTTCACGTTACGGACCCGTAAATTGGCCGGTTGACTATTTTCTGTGAGGATATGTGAAGTCGCTAGTCTACGCCAATAAGCCCGAAACGATTGACCGCTTGAAGGACACCATTCGACGCGTTATTGCCGCGATATACGGCCAAAAATGTTGGAAAAAGTCATCGAAAATTGGGCCTCCATATTAGACTACTTCCGAACCTGCAATTTCGGTCATATGCCAGAAATCATATTTAGATTTTAATTCCAGAAGAAAAAAGTAAACTTTATGTCAATTTAAAAAAAATCATCTTCGATTAATTCCATTTCAGAGTTCTACACCTCTAAAAAAACATCCTTTATATTAATTTTACCATAGGTCGTCTTACTTACAGTCATTTATGAAATGTTTTATAGAGGCCATTTTTAATCTGTTTCTACAAGCCTTGTATAGAGCTTGCCAGACTCACTTTTAAAGGCCTTATAACAGCTGTTTTAAAATTTGAAATGTTTGGTTTGCAAAAGTTCTATACAAATTATTACACGCCAAATTCGAAAAAATTAACGTTATACAAACTAAATTGTTATTTGGGCTTCTTGCTAATCCTCTGTTGTTTCCGCTGCTGGTTCTCTCGTAGAACGGGGCTCCGTCATTGTTCATTACACCCTCGAATCGATCGTCTGTGATGGCTCGAATGTTGAGGTAGCGATGGCTGGGCTCTATTTGTTGCTGGAGTAGTTGCTGGATTTCCAAGTTGGGGTGGTCCTTCAAGTTCCTCAAAATATTTTTGGAGAGCTGTGTCATGAACTGATTTATTGGGATCAGTTTGCTGTCTTCATATAGCTTCTTGTTTGGGACATATTTCCTTGTAATGGGGTTTTGGTGTAGGCCTGTACAGCTACGGAGTATCAAAAACTTCGATCTTCTTTATATATGTTGGTGATATGGTGAACAAAATAGGACAAGCGTACGTCAGAACTGGACGGATCAGCTGCTTATAGATGAGGAGCTTGGTATTAGTGTTTAGTCCGTTTCTTCTTCTAAGAAGCGGGTGGACCAGATGTAGGGAGAAGTTGGCTCTCTTAAGCATAAATGAAGCGTGCTTATCGAATTGGAAGTGGTTAGTGAAATTCACTCCAAGGTATTTTGCTGTTGTCTTTGTCCTTATCACTGTGTTGTCTGGTAGCTTGATACTGATATTATCACAGCGTGATGCGAAACGTCTTCGACCTCTTGTTACTGTTGTTGGGGATCTGAAGCAGATAAGCTCGCTCTTATCGCTATTTATCTTTAGTTTCCATTTAAGGTAGTAGTCCCACAAGTTTCTTATGTGACCTTCAACTCTCCTGGCTGCGATTTCTGGTAAAATGGATGTTGCATATGTTAAGGAGTCATCAGCATATAGCTTCGTTTTCGTCCCTGGGATGTTAGTAGGCTGGTCAGCTGTATAAAGGTTGAAAAGTATGGGGCCCAACTTGGAACCTTGTGGAACTCCAGCGCTGATCGTCTTTCTTTGTGTCTTTTGTCTTTCTCTGTTTACCTGTACATAAAAGGATCTATGGGTTAGAAATTTTTTGATTAATCTTACCAAGTGTTGAGATAGTCTTAGACTTGACAGTTTGAATATTAGTCCTTTTATCCAAACTGTGTCGAAGGCCTTTTCTATGTCCAGTAAACAGGCGAATGTCGTCTCTTTTTTGTTGAGTCCGTTTGTCACGTCGGAGTGCAGTTCAAGAAGGGGATGGATGGTTGAGTGTCGTGCTCGGAAACCATACTGACATTTCCGTATGAATTCCCTTTTCCTGAAGAAATGATGAAGCTTTCGCCGGATAAGTCCCTCCAGGATTTTGCTGACACAGCATAAAAGCGAAATCGGCCGATATCCATCGACACTAGTCCTGTTGGTTTTCTTCGGAACGGGCACCACTTTTGCCGTTTTCCATGTTTCGGGGAAGTAGCTGTTATTAAGGCAGTTATTGAAGATGATCGTCAGCAGTAGGATGGCGAGCTTTGGTAGCTTTTTAAGCACAAAGTTAGAAATCCCTACATTTCCTGCTGACTTCTTAGAATTTCCTCCGTGGATTATGTCAGTTACTTCCTCGATGGAAATAAAAGCATCTCCAGTTGGTCCGAGTGCAGGACTGTTCTCATTAAAGTTGGTGACCGAAGTATTAGAGGCTGCAACTTCTTCAAACTTGTTTTCAACTTCTTCGATGAAGTCAGAAAGGTGATTGGGCGGGCAATCCTTGAAGGTCATTTCAAAATGCTTAGCGAGGGCTTCCGCTTTTTCGGTTGGTGTTGTTGCAGTATATTGCCCATGCATTACTGTGCCTGGCATCGTGATCTTTTTCCCAACGATCTGGTTAATTTTCTTGAAGGCATCGGGTTACGGTTTGATTTTTTTGGCAAGTCTTTTCCTGAATTCATCCTCCTGGTGATGTTTCAATGACTGATTGAACATGGTGTTGGTGCATTGAAGTTCGGAGTGTATGCGTCTAAACTCGTCGTTCTCTCTGTTGAACAACCTGTGGTATATCCGTTGAAGCTTTTTGCGGAGTTTCTGTCTGTGAGCATATATGGCCTGTATATGTTCCGGCATATTCGCATATCGGTCTCTGCTGGTTTTTGCGGTCTTGAGCTTTTCCAAGGCGTTGGTAACTGTGGTCTCGAATTGGAGTATGGCACTATCAATTTCGCTGTTTGAGAGATTGCTGCTGGTTGGGAGTTCTGGGAGATCTCTTTCAATTTCGGTACGGAATGTTCTCCAGTTCACCTGTGGAGCTCTTGTTCTGGTTGTTCGCAGAATATCCTTTGATTAGGTCGTACCCTAACTTCTACTGCCAGATGGTCGGCTTCCGGCTAATTGAGTAATTTCTTTATTTTGTCTGGGTCGACCGTATATGATGCTGGAACTATCGGGGAAAAAGTCCTCCCCCAGCTCCTTAAGCAGCCAAGGCATACTGACTTATACTCTCAACCATTCCTGCGTGTGTGTTGTTAATCTGCAAGAATAGAAGGGACCTACAATTTACCGCGGAGTCCAAACGGCTACATGAGATGCACTTTTTCGAGACAAATTTTACTCTTGGAGGTTTTGTCAGTTCCTCGCAAGAAGCAGTACCCCGGAAAAGAAGACGGCTATGAGCTGGATTCGAACTAAGGCTCATTCGCCGACACACTAAACACTAAGCCACGGGGCACTATAAGTGGGATAAGAACAAAACTAATTTTTGTTTCAGACAAAATATAAATAAAGATATCGAACGATACGGTTCTATTTTCGGCAAAATGTCACAACAGAGTTTGGTAATGCTTTTATTTAAAGTTTAGTTTTAAGTATAATTTAAAAAAATACTTTTATTACATAAATAATTTTGAAAACTTAATGTTTTTTGGTTGGTATAAAGAATAAGACTGCTGGTTGCACATATGAAATTTTCCAACATTGTTATCAGCAATATTAGTGAGGAATTCTACATACTACAGAATCCATTTAATATTTCTTGTATGTATCTAAACATTTTTTTAGTCCATGTTTGCTTTTGGTACCCTAAACCTTCTCAAGCCTTGTAAAGCTCAAGTTTATCGCTTCCACAATGTTTCGGATTGTGTACATACGAAATCAAAATTCTTTTCCTCAATAAAAATCCCGCCTTCCTTAAAGCTTTCTCCATAAATCTCGCCAAGAAATTGCCGTAATTGTTCCTCCACTTACTGCATCAAAGTTCCTTCAATGCCACCATGCAGAAACGCTGCAGCATTGTTCCTTTCTTACCGTTAAGGCGATAAACATAGCAGAAACGATATTTTTTTTTTGTCGATTGGAAAATGTAAACACTTGCACTGTTGGTGAGGTGCCACGGCGCGCGGCATCGTGCAGGCAGGTATACTTCAAGTTGAATGTATGTTTTGCAATTGCAATCACTTGCATTAAACGCATGCATGCAGAGGAATTGATGAAGGCAGGTGGTATTGTTGGGTAAAAGGAAATCTCCTGTAAAATGCGCACATAAAGTGAGTTTAAGTATTTTTTTTATGCCGCAGCTCCTGCTAGACATCAAAGTTGAGGAGTGAGGGGTGTTGGTTTTTTTTTCACTTATTTTGAAGGCAAGCGATCGAAAGTTTTCCAATTGAAAAGGACGAGTTTGCTGCACCACACTATGTGGCAGGAGAAGTAGTATAAAGTTATTGTGTTTTTTTTTTGCATTTTTTTTTTGTGTTGAAGTGTGATGGGGATTGTGCTCCTCCTTTTGGGATATTTAATACTTTTGTTGGTGTACAATGGGGGGATTGAATGCTTTCACATGCTTTACTGGATGTTTTAGTGCTTTTTAGTGGACTTGCTGATTTTATTTTTGCCAAAGTAAAAAAGCATATTTTTTTATTGCTTTAAAAGTGCTCTCGTAGTTCTGTTTGTTTTGAAATAATAAAATATAAAAACAGTGGGTGGGTTGATTTTAATGGGGGTCGAGTCGTTAAACTATAAATAAAGTATTGAAGTTAATGACATACGAACATGGGATATAAAATGGATTACGAAGGGAATAATGAAGAAAGCTTTTGGGCGGACAATATGGAATTTATGGTTTAAACGAAATATTAACCGACGTTTTAGTTAGAGCCTGTTTTATTAAGTTCGTCTTCGTTTAACTATCTTTTCTTGGTTAACAAAGTCACTGTTAAACTTAACCTTGTTTAGGGGAACATTTGTTCAGATTTGAACATTAAATTCCTTTCCTTCATCAGGACCTTCTTTCACATTTAAGATACTTACCATCCTTTCTCTCTGCCGAAAAAAAAACAGAAGAAAAAGTTGAAGCAAAGCACTAATGGCATTTGTAGATAATTGTGATGTCATTTAGCTCTCAGCTCATGTCCACATGTGGCCTACCTCCCACATTACCTTCATGGGTCCTTAATCGTTGTCTGGCAAATGAAAAAGTTTCCTCCTCTATCTCTATCTCTTGCCCTTTTAGAGAATTTCCGCAGTCCTCTCACATCGTCTTGTCATAATTTTCGGGTAATCACAGCTCATAAGAGGAACAATTAAGTTTCGGTCCTAAGTCCTTGTCTTGTATTTTGGGAATGGAATAATTATGGGGACTACATATATAGTGGGTGGACAAATGACAAAGAGATGATTGAGATGCCATCTCCATTCAAGACTTTATTGTCCAAAGCAGCTCTCCCGAAAATTAACAACCGAACAGGAAATTACTTTTAAATAAGTAATTTCCAAAAGGATGGATGGTGAAGTCTGCTATATGCAATTTCGGCTGGATGAAGAACACTAGCTGTCAGGCCAACGCTATATAGGAGCAAGATTGATGATAGCAGCCATCTCCTAGCATATTGCAAATGGGTCTGTGGGGGTGTATGTTGTTATACATAAACAAAAGTTGCAAAACGATCCTGGTACTTCCTGACTCCGGTGACTTGTTTACCAAAGTGAAATGTTGAGCATGGCCAGAGGAACGGAAGAAGTAAAATATGGAGAATGCATCTTTTCATATAGCTTGGATATGGACTAAGGGTATTTGGCCATTTGACGGGTACGTGATCGAATTAGATGTGAAATTTTTGCTAATATGACTGTTATCATCATCAAGAACTTTGGTGGAGTCGTCATTGTCATCATTAATGTTGCCATGGCCATCGCATCGTTCTTGTCGTTGCTATCATCATAATCATCTTTGTTGGCTGGATAAACGTTAGTGACGGAGATAACTTGTATACACATATGGGGTCTCGGTGTAAACTTTGGATGGTGTTGTGGACAAGTTTTTGATGGCCATATCATGACCGATGGGGGAGTTCATTTATTAACATCATGCAGTTCAGATATGAATTTTAATGCGAAAATAATGGAAATTTTATGGGCAATCATTTTAAGAGGTGGCCTTGTTAACTGATATTGGGAGTACCTTTAATGTGAACTGAGATTTTTGTTATGATGTCGTAAGATGTTATATAATAAGCGTGTTAATGTAAAGGTAGGTGTCTTAAAATATAATAATTTTAAGAAATAAAGCAATAGTTTTTTTTAAGATTCAGTTTCATACTTAATCGATAACACTTTCACACAGCAATTTCATCTAAAAGTGAGTTGAACAAAAAAGAAATTTAATACCTTATCGGTCTTAAATGAAATTGTGGATTCTATCATTATCAGCTTTTATAACTACATACATAACAAACTGTTGTTTTTCTGAGACACTTTAATATATTCTACAGGATATTCAAAATAAAAAAATCACAGTCTACTAGAAGAACATAAAAAAAACTGTGCGTTTCAATGTAAAATACATTTTTGAAGTTCAGAAATTTAAAACACCTACTATGGAATTTCAAAAGAGGAAAGGACCACGGAATTTCTCTGAGCCTGCAAGATGTTAAGGCAAGTTTGTACTTAAACCTGGAAAATACAGGGGTAAGTTGTTTTCATAAATTCATTTCAATAAGAAATCCTAGAACTCGTAAGATATACATTTATCCAAAAAAAAAACATGTACTACATATATTATGTATGTACATACCTATTTATACATATACATATGTATGTACATAAATAAATAAATGAAATAATCAAATTTATGAAAGGTTATAAGAACTCTTTAAAAGTTACATATTAGGTACATACTTATATTCAAAATTGTCGAAAACTGCATCTACAACCTACAAACATAATGTAGTTGTTACTTGCGATTATAGGTATAATCGTGCAAAAAATAATAATAATAGAGAAGTTGAAAAAATTGGGTCCGGAAATTCCGTTCGTCAATCTGTCTGTTCGCACCTCTACAGCCTAAACGGATAAGCCGATTTGCCTCCAATTTGGTATTTAACTTATTTGATAGTATCTCTGCTCTAACGATTTTGGTTAAACTTTCAGGGTGCTATTTTTCTACAACAATGCATCTTTCAGTTAGAATGAATTTTTTCAAAGTTTGTTCTATAACGGTACATCTCATATAACCGATTTTTTCAAATGCGGTTTTATCGTAAACTATTATCCCGATTTCAAAAAAAAATTGCACACAGAAAGTCATTTATAATTCAACTAATATTGCATTTCAAAATTTTCAAAAACTTTTTTTTTCGATTTTTTAAAATTTTCTAAAAAAAATTTGGTTTTCGAAATATTTTGAAAATGGGTTTGATTGAATTTTCTTAAATAATTTTCCCAGAAGAAAACTACAGATTTCCTTCCTTTCCATGATATACCAGAAAAAAAAATTAAAATATTTTTTCAAAAAGTTTAAAAAAAACGACTTTTAAAAAAAACTGGTCAAACGATTTTCAATATTTTGATATTAATAGACATTTAGTTTTCAAATTTTATTGCATACTTAGTTTTTCCGAGAAAACTCTTAAACTAATTAAAAAAATGAAAGAATTTTCTAAAAAAAAATAATTATTTTTTATTTTAATAGACGTGTGGTTTTCAATCTGGCAATACTTTTTTCGGAGTTTGTGTTTTTGACAGCTGTCACTTGATCACTCTTGAACAAGTTTGCAAATTGTGCAAATTTATTACCAAAATAATGGTTCGTTTCGGTGGAACAGAGTATGTAAAAAAAACAGAATGGGTCCATCCGCCATTGCGCGCAACAATATTGGAGATGTGCCCATTCACTTTATGGAAGATTTTGCGGAAGGATCTTGGTTTGCTGGCTTACAAAATCCAAGTCGTGCAAGAATTGAAGCCGAACGACCATAAAACGCGTCACACGTTCGGTGAATGGGCCCAAAACAAGATGCTCACCGATTCCGATTTTCACAAAATTGGGAAAATTGGGCCTGGGCTGGAATTTATTCGGGTCCGTAACGTGAAACTATGCGGTTACCAAACGTTTCCTGCAATAAATCAATTGTGGCACGAGCTGTGTGAAATGTTGCGCCATCTTGTTGGCGCCTAAGTGCAGACGTAAAATTTGCCGAAAGGCCGAGTTCTTGTCGACTGCCGCGGGTTGTCCTATACACTTTCACGGACTTCGGCCATGCTTTCGGACGATTTTGAGTTCCTTTTGATGATTGATTACCAAACTAATCCTCTCAGCTTGCGAGTTTCTTATAATTTTTTCAAGTATTAAGTTGAAGAAATCGCATGGTAGCGCATCACCTTGTCGGAATCCTTTTTTGATGTCAAAAGCTTCTGTGAGGTCAGAACCAACCTTGACGGAGCAGCGAGAGTTCTCCATCGTCATCCTGCACAGTCGGACGAGTTTTGTGGGAATGCCAAAACCTGACATGGCTCTGTATAGCTCGTCTCTATAAATGCTATCGTACGCGGCCTTAAAATCGATAAAGAGGTGGTGGGTATCGATTTGGAATTCTTGGGTGGTTTCCAGGATCTGCCGTAGCGTGAACATTTGATCGATTGTGGACTTTCCTGGTCTGAAACCACACTGATAGGGGCCAATCAGGTTGCTGACGAAAGGTTTCAGGCGTTCACATAGTACGGCAGAGAGGATCTTGTAGGCGATATTCAGGAGACTTATTCCTCTATAGTTGGCGCAGTTTAGAGGGTCTCCTTTCTTGTGAATCGGGCAAACGATGCTGAGGTTCCATTCATCAGGCATACTTTCTTCTGACCAAACTTTAGAGATGAGTTGGTGTATGCACTCCACCAGGTCATCTCCGGCCGCTTTAAAAAGTTCGGCGGGTAATCCGTCGGGTCCAGCAGCTTTGTTGTTTTTTTAGTTTAGATATTGCTATCCTTACTTCATTTTGGTCAGGTGGACGGAAGTTTTGTCTGTCATCATCCATGTTGAATGGTTCATTCTGCCTGACAGCGGGATTTTAGCCTTCATCGCCGTTTAACAGTCTGCAGAAATGGTCCTTCCATGTACTCAGCACCGACTGTGACTCTACTACGAGGTTTCCATTCCTATCTCTACTTCTTCTTCTGTGCGGGTTTTTTTCCTTGGCACGTTCTTTTTACCTGTTGGTAAAACTTCCGCACGTTGTTCCTGGAGTAGCATCTCTCAATATCTTCGATCACGCGCTTCTCATGCTCTCTCTTTTTCTTTTGGTGAAGCCGGTGTTCTTCCCGTCTTTTCTGCTCGTAGAGCTCGCGAGCAGCTCTCGTCGTTCTTTGCAGCGCCGCTTTATATGCCTCTTGTTTGGCTGCATGGGCCCGCCTGCATTCGTCATCGAACCAGAGGTTTCGTGGTGGTGTTCTGGTGAAACCTAGCACATCAGTTGCGGCAGCTCTGATGGCTTGTTGGCAGAGTTGTCACTGGTCTTCGGCACTTGATGCTGGCGGTACTGGATTTCTTGAGAGGTTACGGGATATTCGATCGGCATAGGTTCTGGCGGTTTCTTGCGATTGCAGCTTTCCGACGTCATACTTCCTCACAGTATTGCTCCGTTGTTGTGGAGTTCGGGTTATTCGCATTCTTACCTTTGCTGCAACAAGGTAGTGATCCGGTATTGGATTTTTGGCGTTAAAATATCCTAGTATGATCTTAACGTCGAATTTAGGGCATTGCTCATAGGTTTTGTCGAGGAGCTCGAAGAAGTCATCCTTGGTGGCGTCATCTTTGTCCTCTGTGGAGGCATGAGCGCATATTAGGCTAATGTTGGCGAATTTAGCCTTGATACGGATTGTCAAAAGTCGCTCACTTACGTGTCGAAAGCCCAAGACTTCTTGCCTAAGTCTACCGCTTATGACGAATCCGCACCCAAATAAACGCTGTTGTCTTTTTTGACAATCACCGTATTACACGTCACAGTTTTTCATCCTCCTTTTGCCCGGCCCACTCCATCGCACTTCCTGGATGGCAGTAATTCCTGCTCTGTAGCAGTCTAGGGTTTTCGCTAGTTGTTTGGCTGCACGTGGTCTGTTTATAGTTCTTACATTACACGTGCAGATCCGAAGGTCGTTGTCCTTAATTCGTTTTTCCGGGTCGTCAACAGTAAATCCGTCCTTTTCCAAGGCTATTGGTCGCTTTTTTTTCTGTGGCAGGGTTGTTAACCCCACGCACAACCCCCAAACTGAAGGGCCAGGTCCTTTGTTGGATTCCTTGGACAAAAGGAACCGGAGAATCCCACTTCGGGGATATGAGCGCTGCCGTTGGCCCATTAAGGGTTCATCCGCCACCATCTCTATATTTCAATGCCCTGACTTGCCCGAGATTAGCCGGAACAAACAGACAGAAAAACAGACAGACAGACAAAAAATTTAAAAATTGTGTTTTTGTTATAATTACTGTTTATACTTCCATAATATGCATTTTGTAAAAAGCTGTTATTTTGATATTAAAAACAGACACCTAATTTTTATTTATGTGTACAGATATAGATAAAGACTACCTGTCTCTCAATACAAGCAATATAAGAATGTCGCAAGTCTGAAATTCTACATTTGTCAGACATTCGTGAAAATTAGAGTATTTTTTGCTGCTTCAGTCCAGAAAAACAAATACTTTACATTTTCGGTTGCAAGGAACAAGACACAATTCATGGTTTCAAATCTACTCTCCCCTGAGGATTTTTGCAAAATATTCTTCACGAATCCTGCAGCTGCTTTTTATGCGAATAAAAAAGATGCCAAATACTTGAAATATGCAAATTTAATTGCCTCGGGCTAGAGTCTCAATCGCCAACTGTCTTTTCCGTTTGTCTGGCCATGACGTTGAAAAAATGATGCTTCTCCAGTATATGAATACATTTAAGAACATCCATCCGTTCGGGAACATGTTGCACTTTAATTTATTGTCAGTCGCGACTCGCGAGCATCACTGGAAACACACTTCTTGTTGTAGATGTTATTTTTCGTTTTTCATTTTTTTTCCCTTTCGTTCACTCTTTACACAAGTTTCATTATGCCATCGCACAACAGCAGCCGATGAGTTACGTCAACGAATTTGGAATTAAATTCCAGTGTTCACCTGTTAAGTTTCTCAACGTTTAATCTTAATTAAATCGAATCGAATTGGTATCCTTTGGTTGGATGCATTGCTTGCCAACAACATAACACCAACACGCTCACCCACACATACGAAGTCCGAGAGGAATGTAAATTGCCGAGAATAAACGGCCCCCACTTGACGACAAAAGGCAATTACGGCTCGGGCAGACCACCAAGGTGTAAACGCTTGCTATGATGCTTCAAGCTTCAGTATCTCTATGGGTAGGTGAAACACTGGATACATCCAGCTTAAGGAGTATGAATTCCATACAATCGCCCACACGCCACCATTAAGGATTTATTCGATGTTTCGGTTGCTTTTGGTGCATGTTCTTGAAGTTCCTACACTGGCAGTATATTCAATTCATCTGCCTACGTCTGGAAATGGTCAGGGCTGGATTTGGATGGCGAGCAGTAAAAACGGGGAAATCAATGCAACAGCATAAAACCAGCCTATCACCGTTCTCCCTTCAGAGGCGGCCTTGTCATCCAAAGTGTTGCTGGATGTTGGCATTGTGTTGGCGATTTATTAAATTGACTTCGTCCCAGAGACAGTGATGATGTTACAGCCGCTGCTGCCGTTGCGTCTCTCCAGACCAACTCCAGAGTAACGATGACGATGATGACAATACCCCAGCCGACAGTGTCTAAGAATCAACGAGTAGAAAACACACCAAAACCCTTGGCCATTAATCTCGACGATGCGATGGACGGTCCTCGTGAAGCCTGTTCAGACGATGTAATCATTCCTCTGGATCTCCGTCTTTCGTCTTCCGCTGCTCCTGCTCTTGTCTGCTGCTGATTTAAATCATTTTACCTGTGCAGCAGTTGCATTTAGAGTCGGTGGTGCGGATATCTGTCTGCTGTCCTGTGGGATTGCAAACATCTTGGCATTGAGTTTTTTCCGACGTGCTAACTTATCGACCATCGAGCTAAGAAGGATAGAGAAGGCCACGCCAGAGTGAGCGATGGGATTTTAAGAGACCCTGGAGTTCCTGCTGTGACAAATCTCTGTATTTCTTCTTCTTCTTCTTTCCTCATTTGGATAACATCAGTTGGGCTGGACCGCGCCAGTTTGAGTCATCTCTGTGCGAGAATGTCGTGCAGTTCGTGGGAGTGGAAGTGGGTGATGGTAATGCTATGGTGAGATGCTTTTCTGCAAAGCCCACGCACTCTGGGATCCTTTTGTCTTCATTTAGGTCCTCCAATCGATTTGAGGAAGAGGTATCTCTCTATCTCCCGGATGGAATGTAGAAGAAGTGGGTGGCATCGTGGGTCGATAATATGAATGGAAATGACTGAGATTGAGCGGAGGTGTTATGGGAATATAGTTTGGCATAGTATCGTTGGATTAGCCAGCTCACAGGATGTGGATGTGGTTGTTGTAAGTGCACTGTTTGAATTGGGATTTTCTCTGAGGTGCTAGACAGGGACTTGTTAGGGATTATTGAAAAAGCTCACTTGATTGTTTGATAGTCTGGCAATTACCAGTGAAATGAAGATAGATTAGTTTTGCGATTCTCGGAATCAGTGTTTCAAAATTTTCTCACATAAATCGATGGGTGTTTTTTGTTTTATTTTCTTTCGGGTAAGGATTACTTGGGTATGAATATAAGATGAAGGCGATGACAATATGTTGTATGGGAGGAATGATTTTGGCGGATGAAGTGGGCGCCATGAATCATGAATGACACAATTTATCTTGTTTAACTGGCTTGACACTGACATGTCGATGTGAGGACAGTGGGAAGTATTGTTTAAATTAATCTTAAGATGGCAGAAGTTCAAAAGGAAGTGTTAATGGGTTATGAAGTCTTTGTCATTGGTTTTGCAAAATGTGAAGTTTAAATGATTATTCTTCAATTTGATGGATGTTTCACATCACGAAGATCGGTAGGGTTGTTAAGATTGCCAGTTCTTTACATGGACCTTAAATATTTAAGTTCGGTGACGTTTTTCATGCATTATGCTATGTTTTACTCAAAAAATTGGACTAAAGGTGTGTTTCCATTTGAGAGTAGTTTCGCTAGTAAGATCTCGAGAGTTACTCTCGTCTGACTGTCCATGTGAGAGTAATATTTTCGACATTTCAATATCGGGAAACTGGGACTCCCGAAAGGATATGGATAGTTTATTAATTTCCTGAGAGTTCTCTCATAAGCCGTGTCCACTTGATATTTTTGTTCTGATAGTTAAAAGAAACATTTGTATTCTTTAAAAAAAAAAAAACAAGGTGCTGGTCGTCACCAAATCAAATCTAATCTCAAAAGTGACAAGTGAGTTTCAAATAAAAGATACTCAGCACTTTAGAAGTTTTTGCCGTTTGAAAAGTAGTGATGAAGAATTTATAACAGAAGCCGTTAGACCCACTATTTTTAAAAAAGGGTATAAAACCATTATCAGAACACAAGAACTGCCACGCAAATTCCGTTAAAATTGCATTTTTACTTGCGATTATATAATAGGCAATTTAAGGATTCGTCAATATAATAATAAATTGCACGAGTGGATCGCACGCACTTGCTCATATGTGCGGTCACATTGTAGAATAAAATTTAAGAAAAGTAAAGTGAACATCAAAGCATTTAGGTATTTGATTTTTGTGACTTTTAATAATTTAAACGTCATTGAAATGTAAAAAAGTGTGATTTTTTCAACCGTTTTTAAATAAAAGGGGTTTTCTTCACAACTTTTATAAAAAAAATTCAAAAAAAAAAAAATAATTAAAGAATAGAAACTTAAGTAGGTACAAAACATAACACACATTTAAAAAACAAAATTAAAAAAATGTACCCACCCGTTTTCAAAATATCGATTTTTCAAAAAAGAAATTTAAAAAAATATTAAAAATACAAAAAAAAAAGTTTTCGATAAAAATTAATGCGAAATTACTAAGGCTACCTGCATCTTCTTGAATATAAATTTTGATAGTAATCGGATCAACAGTTTTCGAGAAAGTCGAAGAAAAAAACCGGTCCTATGATAGGTACCGTTTTTAGCCCAACATATTAATTTTTTTCACCAAAGTATAATTCTTACCTAAGAATTGAGAAAACTCCTCTATAGAATGTCGAAATATCCTAAAGTTCTAATTTTGAAGATGATTGGTCCAACCGCTTAGCCTACAGTCCAAAATATATCCGTACAGACAGACAGACAGACAGACAGACAGACAGAAAAACGGTTAGACAGAATTTTGCTTCTCTATCATCGTAATGTCATGTTTTATTGTTATTTAAATTGCATAACTTGCATTATACCTTACCTTACCTTAGGTGGCGCTACAGTCCGTGATGGACCTGGGCCTTAACCAACAAGCTTCTCCAGCCAGCTCGGCCGTAGCTAGCTGTCTCCAGTTTCGGACGTGGAGTCAGTTGAGGTCCTCTTTCACTTGTGTGCGCCACCTGGGTCTCGGTCTTCCTCTACTGCGTCGTCCCTCTGGGGTGGATTCGAAAATTTTCCGGGCCGGAGCATTGATGTCCATTCGCTCTATATGATTCAGCCATCTGAGACGTTGAATTTTTACTCTTTTGGCTAGATCTGTGTCGCTGTACAGCCGGTAAAGTTCTTCATTGTATCTTCTTCTCCACTCTCCGTTTATGCATACGGGACCAAAAATCACCCGGAGAATCTTTCTCTAGAAACAGCCTACAGTATGCTCATCCGCTTTTGACAGCGTCCATGCGTCTGCACCATAGAGCAGGACTGGGATGATGAGGGTCTTATAAAGGGACAGTTTAGTTGCCCGAGAGAGGGCTTTGCTACTCAATTGCCTTCTAAGCCCGAAGAAGCAGCGATTGGCAAGAGTTATTCTTCGTTTGATTTCAGCGCTGGAGTTGTTGTCTGAGTTAATAACGGAGCCCAGGTAGACAAAGTCCCTAACTACCTCCAAGTTATAGCTGTCTATGGTGATGTTTTGTCCAAGACGTCGATGTTGGGTGTCTCTTTTTCTCTCTCTCTTTTGCCCTCATTGACTGCTAAACCCATCTTTGCCGCTAGTCCTTGTGTTGGAAATAGTTGGAGTACTTTCTTCTGCAGCCTGTTGCACATCAGCAATAAATTGTTCTACGTCATGATCAATGTCTTTAATTGTTTGCATGGGAGATCTTAGGTTTATAAAACTTTCAAGTTTGTCTCTGAATTCGTTCGAGTTTGTTCTCTTATTCACGCGCATAGGATTTCTTTTTACTTGCGATTATAGGGACTATAAGGCTAGTTTAGGATTCGTGAATATAAAAAAATTAAACATGACATTACGATCATAGAGAAGTCTAAGAAAGTGATCAAGAAAAAATGTCTGTCTGTCTGTCTGTCTGTTAGTATGTATAACGAGCTGCAGCCTAAACCGCTTCAGTGATTATCTTCAAAATTTGTGTGTGCGATTATTTTGGAAAATTGAAATTTTATTTTTAGGCCTACAAATAACGGTACCTGCCATATCACTGTTTAGGAAAAGCTTATTTATCTCGAAAACGGCTCTAACGATTTTGATGAACATTTCTGAGAATTTTTTTGTTGGTATTGGCTATCATTTGCTTAGAACCAAATTTACAAGAAACGTCTATTAACGGTACCTTTCATATAACGGTTTTTTTTTTTAATTTTGGACTTTCTCGGTAACGGCTCTTTGGATTTCTTTCAAATTTTATATTTGAGAAGATCTAGGTAGCTTAACTAATTAAATTTTTAATAACTTTTTTTTTAATAAAAATTAATTTTTGATTTTTTTTTTTTGAAAAAAACGGTATTTTTAAAACTAAGACAAAAAAATATTGTAAATTTTATGATCACATAAAACCAGCATACCAAAATTAAAAAAAAAAAAAAATCAAAATAAAAAACAGGATTTTATCAAATATATAAATTCTTTGTTATTTAAGACGTATGATGGCGTACTTCATTTTTACTTGAAACCGTTAAGTATTGTGGTTTTGATACTTTTTATAAGTTCAAACTGTGTTATTTTCAACGTAAACTTGTAAACTTGTTTCTGTCAAAGAGCAAGTACGTGCGACCCAGTCGTGCAAATTTTTTCTATTATTTCTGCTTCACTCAGTAATAAAATAGCTGCAGTATGATCTGAAGATAAATCGTATATACTTTCGACACTTATGTTGTTTCGTTTAATACATTAAACGACGAAATCGTCTATAAGGTCTGGTATTTTGTTAGTATCAGATGGCCATTACGTAGGCGAACCAGAGGAATAAAATTCACAGTTGTATTTGCGGCCTGCTTGGTATAGGCGTTTACCTTTTGTTGTTATAAGCCTAGATCCCCAGTGGGTGTGTTTAGCATTGAAATCGCCACCACCAAAAAAGTTATGTCCTAAAAAATTTAGGAGTTCTGCATAGTCTTCTTCAGTTGGCGAGCGCCTCGGAGGGCAGTATATAGCTGTTATTTTAAACTTTCTTTTTTATACCAATACTAATTGTTGTTACTTGCATGTTTTTATTAGTAAACTTAGGTTCTCTCCTTTATAATATTTCAAGCACTTTCTTATAGGTATTGCTTATCTAGCTTTGTCAGCTGACTTTGTTCTATAGCAAGGTGAGTTTCGGACACAAAACAAATGTCTTTATGCTCTATATTTAAAAAGACCGTTTGCATTCCATGGAGCGATTTTAAGTATTCTATTTATTATTGTTTTTTTGAGAGCGTCTTCTTTGCTTAGCTGTCTTATGTTTAAATCTTGTTTTTCAATCCTCTTTGGGATAAGTTTCAGCATTTCTTTTATAGATTGTTCCGCGTTCTTGCGCACATTTTTAACAATTTGAGAATAGGATTTATTTTCATCAATTTTGCTGAGCGCAATTACTTTTTCCGGTTGATTTTTAGTTTTGTTTTCGACCCTTGCTTTTTTGTTTTCAGCTATTGCTTTTGTGTTGAGTCTCTAAGCGTTTTCCCAGAATTGCTTTTTTCTTTTTGTGTCTTAGAATTTTTTGGCGACTTTTCTTTGATTTTTTAATCTAGAATCCAGAAGATCGTTATAAAAATAAAAGGCACGACTGGTTCGCACGTACTTGCTCCCGTGTGCTAATCCTTTTTAGGTACAGGCGTCTTTTTGACAAAGATTTAATTTTAATGTTTTTTTGACGTGCAACTTCTTTAGAATCGTTGTGGTTTGAAGCTCGAACGAACATGCGTCACGATAAAGGGATAAACACATAAATATATAGGATTGTTAGCTTTTGCAGTTTTTTAGTGTATTATCTTTCCACTTGTTGTTTGCTGTTTATAATATAATTTGCTAATAGAAAGATATAAAGAACTTTTTTCAGTTTAATTTTCATTTTGGTATGGACAAATTTGAACAACTGGCATAAAGATTCGTGGGAATCAGCAGTAGGGCAATAATGCTAGGTATTGGGACCTGTAATTTAAAATAAAAAAATAAATTTATTGGCGCGACAGCTCCTTAAGGAGCCAAGGCCTAGTGACTTATACTCTCAACCATTCATGTATGTGTATTGTTACTCTGCAAGAAGGGAAGGGACCTACAGTTTACCGCCGAGTCCGAACGGCTACATGAGATGCACTTTTTCGAGACAAATTTTACTCTTGGAGGCTTTGTCAGTTCCTCGCAAGAGGCAGTACCCCAGAAAAAAAGGTGGCTATGAGCTGGATTTGAACCCAGGTTCTTTCGCTTAGCAGTCCGACACACTAACCACTAAGCCACGGGGCACTACAATAACAATAATTTACTTTTTGAAATCAAATTAATTAAAATAGCTGAATTATGTTTGATGGATCGATAAACGTATGATGTGGGTAGGTATTAATGGAATTTATTAAGGATATTATTTACCTATAATAAGGTTGGAAGGAAGGTAGGTACTAAATATAAGATACACGTTCCAACTACTGTTAAGCCAGTAGGTATAGAGACAATATTAAAAGTTAACACAGTGGTTTTGTTTATTTATAGGAAGGTGTAAACTTTTGTTTTCTCGATTGAAATTTTTGCATTCAGTAGTAATCGAATAATTCTTTTTATTTGTTAGTTGTTTTTGTGTGTTTATCATAGGCTCATTATTTATTCTGTGTGCTTTTATGATGATGAAATGCTTTAAAATACGTAGTTATGTATGTAGGTTGTCACCTTCTTTTATTTGACTAATGGCTAGGACTTAGCCGAGCAATATGAAATAAAATTTGGGGGACAAATTTTTATGAAATCAAAAAAACACTACTCATAACGTTTTTTTGGAAAAAATGTTGTAAGCCATCTTATGTCTTTTGCTGTTTTATATTTTATGAATTTTTCATTTCAAAATCGTTTGAGTATGTCAATTCAAAGAAATCTAAAGCTTATACTAGGAGAAAAATTTCAAAAAAAATCTATAGATCCGTTTTCAAAATATTCAAAAAACAAAATATTTTTTAAAAAAATTATTAAAATTTAAAAAAAAATGTTTTTGAAAATTTTGATAAACAATATTATTTAAATCATAAAACACTACATATTTTGAAAATTTCATCAAAATCCGTCAATTAGTTAACGAGAAAGTCTGATTTTAAAAAACCGGTCATATGGGAGGTACCGTTATAAAACATTTTCTGAAAAATCCATTAACACTTGAAGATAGATTTTGCAGAGAAAACATTATTCTGAAAGTTTTATTAAAATCGTAGGAGCCGTTTTCGAGAAAAATAAGTTTTTCAATAAAAGTTATATGGCAGGTACCGTTAGTTTTGGAGCTAGAATGCCAATTCCAAAAACTGTCGGGTAGAGTACTCTAAAAATACTATACTGTAGATATCTATACGGACAGACAGACAGACAGACAGACAGACAGACAGACAGACAGACAGACAGAATTTCCGGACCCACTTTTTTTGACTTCTCTATCATCGTAATATCATGTTTGATTGTTAGAATTTTTTTTTTTTACGAATGCATAACTTGCCTTATAGTCCCTATAAATCGCAAGTAATAATAGAAGAAGGGAACGTAACAAAACATATAACTCGCTAGAACATATCATCGTAATCTTACCTGCGTCTTCTCATTCTATCACTATCTTTAATAACAAATTCTCTAAAGGAATAACCAGTCCCATTCCTCTCCTTAAAAATGATCTCCCGTAAAACTCGCAATGCTAGTATGGCCTATTAATTTGTCCTTCATTCTACGTACGTACATTTTATATTTTTTGTTTAAAATAGAGATTCTTTTTTTTTTTGCCATACTAAGTGAAACCTTCCAGATTATGATTTCCCCCTAGTTTGGTAGTCATAGCTGTGCATCAGTTCCTGCTATCCTTTACTACTGATCTGAAACTCTAGCTCTCGCTTCTTAATTCATTAATCGGGAAGTCAAAATAGATTAAGTCGGAACTAATAATAAAAAAATAGTTTTCTTAAGCCATTACCAGTTATCAATCATGTCATCATTATTCGAAAAATTACTCCCAAAAATATCATTTCTCTTCTTAAAGCCTCAAACTGAAACCAATCTTCCTCTCAAGGATGTTTATATAAAAATGTTTTTTTGTTCAGAAAAACCACATAATCCTTGCAATTTAAGACACGCCTCATTTTATCCACCCAAGAACCTCCTACAGAGATGTGATATATGATGCTTTTCATCCTTGCAACTATCCCAACAACGCAACGTTTTGCTTTGATAATGCATGCAGCATTGCAGCTTCTTCAACCCATTATACTGGTGATGTACAAAAGCATCAAGAATCCATCAATAGTATATCATTTGCTTACACCTGAGAGTCTTATAATTAAAATCAACACCATCGACACTGTTGACACCAAACTCCCTACACACAAGGTGACTTTGGCATGTGAACTCGTAGCTTGCTCCTCCTAGATTATCCTTTGCACATCTTGGAAATTACTTTCTTAAATAATTGATCCTGGTGATTAAGTGAAAACGGGTGCAGCTCTCACAAGCCAGAATAGCTCCAAGGTAAGCGGTAAGCAACAGCAAACCAAACACCAGTATCTAGCTATCTATATCCACTTACACAACAACACCCCACATAAATGAGGCTTGATTAAAATGACATAAGAAAGTGTCGCACATAGAAAGGATTTGCTCGCAAATTGCCATCCTGGCTATGGAGAACACGGCTTTAGAGATTTATTTAAACACCTTTTCCATTTTCTTATCTCATATAACTATACTGGCTAAAAGAAATCCTAAATAAGCTTGATCCTTGAAGGATGTTCATGATTCAAAAGGACACAGAGTATCCTTTTTACTTGGATTTTTTTTCATCTCCCTAAGTGTGTGTTTGGCGTGAGATGTATCCTCTGTGCGCCGCCCTTGTGTTGATTTTCAATTTGACAAGGGTTTGACATTCGACAATTGCCCGGGAGCCTTAGCTCCAAACAGCCCTAACAACATCGGAGGAAACTGCCAAATAGGCCTTGGTTTTTGTCTTTGGTGTTTTTTCTTCTTCTCACTTTTTAGCTTTTGATCGTATATCCTGTTTTATCCGCGAGGATATTTAAATTAAAAACAAAACCCTTCGACAGGAAAGTGATGGGAGCAGAATAGAACTGGGGCTGGGGTATGATTTTGACACATTTTTCGACAGAATTCAATGACATTTGACCAGATGGGACAAGTGCGCTAGCATAATGTGGACTTGGGAGTCGAGATAACTGTTCCCTGCACGCATTGCGATGAAATCTCTTTTGTACTGACTGGATAACTGGATTCAGGATAAAACATTTTATTGACATTTATTGTTAAAGCTAGCTGTCACTTCTAAGTGTCACCCTCTTGTAGAGAACGATGACAGTGTGCTGCGCTATCTATCTATCGCTGTTCAGGATATACTCAAGGACTTGAGTTTGTTTTCGACCGAAATGGGTTTCGTTGGGCCCAATTGAGTTTCACACTTAATCACTTCCAAAGACTGGCATCAGGGACTGGTAGAGCTTCAACATGCCTCCGAAAGGCTTTTTTCAAACGACAAGTACCATGTGGGGGTGTGTTAGTGTGGTGGATATGATTTCAATTGGCAAAATGGGTTATAGATTTCTATAATTGGTTTTTAAAACTCTTCAAATGCTGATGAAGTGGGCACTTATAGGTTGTTTGTGAATGATATGGTGCTTTCTGTGTTAAAAGGAGGGGGAGGAGGATGGGTCCGTTTCTGGAATTCCTGAAAATATATAAATTTAATTGCTGGGTTGGGCAGGATAATTGATGTGTAATGTGGGCGATTCTCAGAATAGCTGTTGTTTATGGCAGATATTGCAATGGATTGGTTATGAGTGGCTTTGAAGAGGAGGAGGGTTTTTTTTTTCATTTTTTAATCAATCGTTAATGGACTTGAAAGTGATGTGGTATTAATTGGAATTGGTGTACATTTTTGTATATATTTTTTAAATGGTTGCTTACATGTATTTTTAAAATATGGAATAATAAATAAAATATAAAATAAAATCAAGTGAAAGCGAATTGCAATGCAAGGAGGCAGCTTAATCATACAGGAAACCACAGTTGCGTATTTGTGGATAAATTGTTGTGAAAAATATTTATTTATCGTTTTTTTTTGTAGATACATAGTGGTGGCTTGGTTAAAGTTGGTTTTTTATTATATCGGGTTTTTCAATAGGGACGCTACAAAAGTAGAGCGACAGGGAAAGCAAACGACGCCATATTTCTTGCCGCTCTTTTGACATTTCTCTTCAATAAGGATGGCAAGATATACGAGCCAACAACGAGTCGAAATTATTAAAATTTACTACCGAAATTTGGAGTCAGTGGCCTCAACGTTAAGAGCGCTATGTCCAATTTATTGTCGTCATAATCGTCCTAGTAGATCAAAAATTGAGCGTGTAGTGGACAAAATTTAATCCACAGGCACAGTACAAAATGTTCCTGTGCCAGTGAGACAAAGAAGTTTCCGTAGTGTCGAGAATATTGCTGCCGCTGAGGCTTCAGTTGCAGAAAGCCCAAATGTGTCTCTCACACGTCGTTCTCAAGCGTTGGGCATCTCTGTGACATCGTTGTGGCGAGTTTTGCGAAAAGATCTTGGCCTACATCCTTACAAGATTAAATTGACGCAAGAACTGAAGCCGCTTGACCACCAGAAGCGTCGTATGTTCGTGAATTGTGCTGAGCAACAACTTGAAAATGATTCGGGTTTTCATCGAAAAAAAAACTTCAGCTATGAGGCTCATTTCTGGCTGAATGGCGTCGTCAATAAACAAAATATGCGGTATTAATCAGGCAACAATCCACACGTACTCCATGAGTCATCATTGCATCCCGAAAAAATTACGGTTTGGTGTGGTTTATGGGCCGGCGGCGTCATTGGGCCGTACTTCTTCCGTGATGATCAACACCGGCACGTTACTGTGAATTGGGATCGCTACCGTTCAATGATAACCGAATATTTTTGATGATATGGACTTGGAGAACATGTGGTTCCAACAGGACGGCGCCACAAGCCACACAGCGAATGTCACAATCAATTTATTGGAAACCAAGTTTGGAGAACGTGTTATCTCACGAAAGGGTCCAGTCGCTTGGCCGCCTCGGTCGTGCGATTTGACGCCGTTAGACTATTTCCTGTGGGGCTACGTCAAGTCTATGGTCTATGCCAACAAGCCAGCGACGATTGATGAACTTCGTACGAATATCGAACGTGAAATTGCAGGAGTATCGGCCGATTTATGCTTGAAAACCGTTGAAAATTGGGTTCAGCGTCTGGACTTCTGTAAGAGTGCCCGTGGTGGCCATACAAAAGAAATCTAGTTTCATACATAATGGCATCGAACGTACTTTTACAGGAATAAAGAATTTCATTGATATCCGTTCTTGTTTTATTTAAAAAAAACTTTTGTAGCGCTCTTATTGAAAAACCCTTTATTTAGCTTAATTTGCTAGATAAAAATATGAAAGTAAGCATAGCGGTTTGACCCGCCAACACTTTGTACTTTTTTCAGGCCGACGACGTTGTGGAAATGTTCCTAATGACTTCAATATGTAAAAGCAAGTCCAAACATTGTATTTTTTCTGCAATTTAGTTAAAACGACAAATAAAAGAGGAAACTTCTAACGGTTTCGCCTAGCTATTCAATATATGTATGCTTTCTTGAGCTTTCATTAGGACTTTGTTAAGTCATCGAAAATTGGGTCCAACAAATCGAACGCTGCAAGGAACAGCGTGCGTTTCCCATCGTCATTCTACAGGGAAGGACGAGTTTGGCTAAGATGTCAAAACTGCACATAGCTTTTTATAGCTTGGTGTAATACATGGCTTTGAAATCGATGAAAATGTGGCCTCTCGAGGTTTTGTTGCTCTTAAGCTTACATAGGTGAAGCTGGCCTTATTTCTTCCAGGTTTTGGTCGTCGGAATATTCGTTCTACTTGACCTAGGTACAATGGTTAATTCCGTCTAATTGCTAACACCATGCACCATTCAAAAACGAGTAATTAGGAGATGATTTTCGCATGTTTACGTAAAGGGTATTTTTTTTAGAGGTATAGAACTTTAAGTTGGCAACACTTTTTTAACTGGCGGCCATTTTGTCAGCTGTCAAATGATTTATTTTAAGTTTGGTTCGGGGCATTTGAACATGAGTAGACTGACGCCTGAACAACGCTCCCAAATTGTGCAAATTTATTTTGAAAATCAAGGTTCTGTTCAAAATACGTATCGCGCACTACGTCCATTTTACGGTCAGCATAATCGTCCATCAGAGCAATTAATTCGATTAACTATGGAACGTTTTCGCAACACGTTTACTCTTTAAATCTAAAGGATAATAATAAACAGAGACGTCGTACCGTAGAGAAGAAGTCATTGCTGCTGTAAAGCGTAGCGTAAAGGAAGACCCGTCTATCGTGCACAGGAATTTGATATGTGTCCATCCACTTTATGGAAAATTTTGCGGAAAGTTCTTGGTTTGCTTGCTTACAAAACCCAACTCGTGCAAGAATTGAAGCCACAGGATCACCTAGCAATGCGTATATTCGGTGATTGCCGTTGATCCCAATTTTCATAAGCGAATTTTGTTTAGCGATGAAGCTCACTTTTGGTTGAATGGTTTCACGATACGGACCCAGGAATTGGCCTGAAAGGTCGACAGATCGTGCGATTTAACGCCGCTTCTCTATTTTCTGTGGGCATATGTGAAGTCGCTAGTCTACGGTAATAAGCCCTAAACGATTGACCACTTGGAGGACAACATTCGCCGCGTTATTGCCGATATAAGGCCACAAATGTTGGAAAAAGACATCGAAAATTGGACCTCTAGGATTTAACTACGTCCGAGCCAGCCGTGGCGGTCATATATTTTTCTAATAAAGTAAATATTATGTCAATTTAAACAAATCGTTTTTGTTTTATTCCATTTCAAATATACCTCGAAGATCCTCCTCTATATCGATTTTAATACTAATATTCCATTGTGCAATGCATGTTGCAAGTCTTCTACTACCAATTAATTTGTTTCGATGAACGTTCCAATAGTTACACCGAAACTGTTAGAATAATTTATAATGGCCTTGGTTTGGTACTGATCCTGATGTGTTCTAGCAAACGGCTTTCTTAAAACACAGAATTCTGGCATTTAGGCATTAGTCTGATTTTTTTTAGTGAAAAAGCATAATAAAATTCACAAATCATCAAAACATTTCTAGGAATGCTGATTCCGAAATGTGTTGTGTTCCATACCTAGTAATAAAGTGCAGTGGCAACACTAAACCAGTGCAATATAATGTGTGTATATGTAAGTTCTTCTGTTTTAAACGAAAAGAAGTATAAAAGAGAAGAGTCTCGAGCTCTTTTTCGAATCTCGATGGAACGACAAAGTTGACTAATCGTTTTATTTTCAAATTTCAGGAACAAATTATCATTTGAAAAAATAAAACTCGGACTCAAAAAAAATAAATTCGGACGCTAAATTTCTTATTTCATAACCTAAAGAGCTCAGCAGCCACACCAAAAGCTTTTGCTTTATCAGGTTAAGAGAATCTTAAACCAGCTATAACTACCATCAGTTTGCTTAGGTCAGCCTTTTGGAATTTTTTTCAACCAGATTTTGAATGCAATGGAGCTACTTTGTTCTTCTAATCGTCCTTGATGCTTTGGTTTCAGATTTAAAGGTTTGAAATTTGTATTTTAATTTTTTTTGCTAAGACTGGAACCTAGTATCCCAAAGATAACTCTGCATTTTCTTAATCGTGCGTTTATCTTCTTTTCTTCCTTTCTCTTATCCTGGTAGACATCACCAGCAGTTCTGGTCTTTCTAACCAGCTTCGTCGCCTTGTATCCTTTGCCTTCCTTTCTCCATCCGCTAGTGTCTTTCGGCACTCAGTAGAGGTTTACTTGTGGTGGACGTGTTATAAAGCACCACGTCAGAGGTGGCTTCCTTAAATGGAATTTGGAAATGTTGCGTCTGGATCCCAATATTAAATGCTGGCAGCACAGGAAACGAAAGGACCTGCTTTGCTATTAATTTCTTCAAAATCCAAAAAATAACTCATCTCTTAACTAGTTTCTTCCAGAATCCTTCCAAATTTTTCCTTCGACAACTTACCCCCCCCCCCCACGAAACTAAATATTATATTCCAACTTCTATCCATTGCATGTTGCTTGATCCCCTCACAAACTGATTCCCTACAGTTTCTCCTTCTTATCTTTCATCCTGCATCTTAATTTCTTTCTCCTCACGAAAGCCTCAAAGTCCTTATTTTTTCTTAGAATCTCTCGTGTTCTATAAGAACGAACCTCTTACCCCCTTCTTAAAACGTTGACATTCACAATTTATTAGCATGCATCAGTTCGCTGGCATCAGCAAACATGCACCAACTTCAGCCCAATCCAGAATGTCTTCCTATTAAACTATACTTTATGGAAGGGTGCCACAAGATGGCCACCCCAGTTAAGCCTATTTAACTGTTTATTCTCCCCCCTTCCATCCATTCAAGACCCAGCGGGCTAGAAAAGAATATGAAGGAAAACATACCACCAAACCAACCGACGACATCAGAGGAGTCAGGACAACCACCTCATTTCTTATCGGGCACAATAATTGTCCTATGTGGTCTAAAAAGGGATGTGCGGGGTGGGGTGTTGTTGTTGGGTTTGTGGACTGAATGAAATGCATTAAGCTTACGTGTAAACAAACGCAATTTGTTTACACGTTTCACAACGCGTCAACGTTGAGTGTGTGCCAGAGAAACGTGTCAGCTAAAAAGCCAACGTCGTCGTCGTCGTCATCATCGCGCGGGCCAACAGATAAACATCATTCCTACTGTTCGAAGTGATGTGGGGAAGGGGGTGGCAGGTTAAGATTGCGATAGTGAATCGCAGGAATAATATATGTTTGTTTGCGTGTTTGTGTGCACTAAGGACTTAAGACTTAGGCGCTTTTAAAGATGGAAGGTTATTGTGAAGCAAATGAGGAAAATTCTTCTTGAAGATTGACGAACAAATCAAAGAGTGGAAGGGTAACGGATGTAGCTGTGACGTCAGGCAAAAGGACCCCAGAAATATTGACTTTTACTTCCTACGCATTAGTTTACACGGAATAATGTGCGTTTGAGGCGTAAAATGGGGGTGAATAAGGAAGAAAATTTGTTCGACACAAGTCTTCAAGCTGATTACAACGGGTTTTAAACGTTCAACAAGAATAAGGGTTATGGATGTGTGTTTCTTTTGAATCTTGTTGGAAATTTTCAACAGATAAAAAAGTTTTTAATTTATCCTTAAAAAAACAAAAACCAAGCTAAAGGGATCTTTTTTTTCAAAAGCAAAGCAGTAGAAATTCAAATCAAACCATTTGATACGGTTGTAGATATAAACTCCGACAACACTATTTATTTCGTCCAGTTCTCCCGGTCCCTGTCTAAATAAATAATGTAAAAAAAAAAAAAAAAAATGGAAGCCAGCTCGAATTTTTACAACTCACTGGGTTTTCGGTGCAAATGTGTCGCGTCATTGTTTTATAATTAAATCAAAATCAACAATTTGCAGGCTCTTGCCACACAGCAGCGTCCAGTTACAGCTTTATGAACGCTTCGGGCCCCCCACCCGCCGCCGCTCCAACATTATCCACAAACTTCCCACTCTCCTTGTTCTAGTGCCTCGACCGAAAAATGGAATTCCTGTTTGACACGCCTGAGCTCATGCAACAATAAATAAATGAGGAAAAAATGTAGGTACGGCCCGTGTGAACGCGTTGACGATGATGGCTGTTGGCAACATTTTTGTATATCGTTACACTATTTCTTTATGTACCTTGACGCTGAATTCATAAATATTTACGGGATGGTGGTGAAAGTTATAAGGATTTTTTTTGTTATAATATACCACCAACCTTCATACCTAGGTATGGAGAGACGAAGGACCATGGTGGAACGGCTGGTTTCCTCTCCTGCTTTATCGGGCTACAAATAAGCAAAGCATAAATATAAATTTCCGCAGAATAACGGAATGGTATCCATTAAATAACGGAAGTGCAGTGTGGTGTATGTTCTAGGATATGCCGTGGATATTTTTTTTTTGTAAAAGGAGTCAAAAAAGTATAACACTAAATTAAAAAAGCAACCCAGGACAACCATGTGATGGAATTTTTGGTTTTGGAGAAGATGTTTTGTTTAAATATTTATAATTTACTGTACAAAATTTAGATGGTGCTTTCATGTGGTAAACATTAATTTTTAAATGTAAGTAATCCGATTGATCAATTCGGTGTTTATGGAGCCGGTCTTGACTTTTTTTGTATTCTCAGCGACGACGCTAGATTTATAATTTGGTTTTTTAAAACTTTGAAATAAGATTGGGACTGCTACTTCATAGCTCCGTCTGTTGGGTTAACTGGGTTGACCTTGAAAAAAGTCGGCATATCTTCCGTTTATGGATTGTTTCATCTCTAAGGGCATTTGCCTTTGTCTTCCTGCTTTCTTGCCTTTTTTTATTTTATCCAAAATTGTATTCTTTTTGCCCTTTATTCGTTCACACTTTGTCATTCCTTTTGTGGTGCGAAACAACTTCATTAGTCATTTCAACTGCCCTCACACAATTTACTCTTATTGAAATACGTAATACGTTAACTATTAAATAATTTTAAGTTCAATATTTCATAAAAATTTATTTAATTCAATCATTTAATCATGTCATCAAATGACATTTAACTTCAAGTTGTTGTTTTTGTTTTTTTTTTTTTTATTGGTAAGTGTATACCCAGCGCAGTAAAATAGTATACGGCAAACAACAACAAACAATAATTAATATAATAATAATAATTAGAGAATATACTAAGTTGAGATAAAGCTTGGAAAGATATGTCAACTAACTGGAATGTAGAACAAAAATGTACTTGAAGGTTGGCAAGATTTTTATTAATTAAGGATATGTTTACAAGCCAGCGCCTTCCCGCATTTTGACGTCATCAGTGACCCAAATTGACCAAATTAAATACTATTTTTGGAAAGAAACCAAAGTGTTAGTTAACTTAAAATGTATATCAATCATATAAGACATTAGACAAAACCTGCATCTTAAATTACTGCAGTGCTTTCCTAAAACCGAATTTAATTGTCAGTATTCTATCCGACTGTCTCTATCCAAGAACTGAATTGAATTGAAGTTAAACTTTTCGCAACTGTCAAATTCGGCTCTAAGTCTATGCAGAAGAGCTTTCAACTCTTCAAACAATCATTAAAAGATGCTTTACAGTGATCTACATGTCGACTTATAAAAATCATACTTGTTCGATAGAGCGACGAGATACACAAATCTTCTCTCTCTCTCTCTCTCTCTCTCTTTTAATGTTGTATCTTTCCACCGTGTCTCCCTGATCTATATTTTATAGAATATCATCTTTCATTTTCATAAAAAAGAAAGAAAAATAGAATGGCGGAAAATCAGTGATGGGTATTTCATAGAATGCTGTTTCCTTTGCAGAAATGTCGCGCAGAAAAACGTATTTTTGTTCTTACTCTACTAACATCAAAACCAAGAATAAAAACTTTAAACATTCTCGACCTAAACTCCCATGTACATATATTCAAACTCGAAGTCGACTCAACCTAAAAAATTAATTGCACATCTTTGGAACACACACTTATAAATTTATTCAACAAAACGTCAGTTGCAGGGTTGCCTTTGGGACTCTTTTGCGTCATTTTGACTCCTTTTTTTAAAGCCTGGACTCCAGGACGCCATTTTTCTAAAATAATCGAAAATGTAGGAATCCTTTTACAAATTCAGGACCCTTTTTAACAATTTAAATAATTTTGATATTGTAAATAATTTTCGGTAAATAATTCTTCTTCTGCATTTCCTAGTATTCTTCTCTGAATTAAGCCCTTTTTACTTGCGATTATAGGGACTATAAGGTAAGATTAGGATTCGTGAATATAAAAAAAAATGAGATAACAATCAAACATTATATTACGATCATAGAGAAGCCTAAAAATGTCATTGGCAAAAAATGTCCGTCTGTTTGTCTGTCTATGTGTCTGTCTGTCGGTCAAACAGATAGACTGATATTGGCATTCCTCAGAGGGAAAATTGAAATTTTATTTTAAGGGCTAAAAATAACGGTACTTGCCATACGACCGTTTAGGAAAAGCTTATTTTTCTCGAAAACGGCTCCAACGATTTTGATGATTTTTTTTAAGAATTTTTTTGTTGGTATTGGCTATCATTTGATCAGAGCCACATATACGGGAAAAGGTATTAACGGGACCTTTCATATAACGGTTTCTTAAATTTTCTCTATGGCTCTATGGACTTCTGTCAAATTTTATATTTAAAAAGATCCAGATAGCCAAATTAATTCTGCATATCAAAATGTTGAATAACTTTTTTTCTAATTAAAATAAATTTTTGATTTTTTTTTTTTTTTTTTTTTTGAAAAATCAATGTTTTTTAAAAGTAATCAAACAAAAATCATTTAAATTATTTAAATTAATAAACTTTTAAAAAACTTTCAAAAAACTAAAAATAAAAAACAGGATTTTATCAAAATTCGTCCTACAATTTTTGAAATACATTTTTTCATAAGATCGTCATTATACAAAACGTATGATGGCGTACTCAATTTGACTAAAAACCGTTAAGTGTTGTGGTTTTGACACTTTTTTAAGGTCAGTAGTGTTACTTTCTACGGTAATGTTGCTTATTTTTTTAAATTTTATTCGACGATGTGACCGCACATATGAGCAAGTACGTGCGATCCAGTCGTGCAATTTATTTTAAATTCGTTTGGAAATGTAGGTTATTTTTGTGCTTGCAAACTTACATTCTTTAATTTTTTTTAGTTCTTAAAAGAAATTGTTAAATAAAAGCAAACACTGCGGGTGCTGTGGTGCAGTAGATTAGATGTTTACTTGTTAAGCGAGAGATCCTAAAGTTCGACTCTTAGGTTGAGAAAAAAATTGTCTAACTCCTAGTGCAAGCTAGAGCCGCCCGTGAGTCTTAAGTGAGAAAATAGTCACCTAATTCTCGATCTACTGCGCCGAAAAAAAAATTCTTTCCTATATTTCTAATTCTTCTAACTATAGTGTCATGCAACGTCATGTTGCATTCTAATAGGCAATACGCCTTAAAGATACTTAGTTAAAAATATTATTATTATTATGAGGATTAGGAGTCCTTTCGAACTGAATGCGGAATTGTGAACTAAATGCCAGAAATTTGCTTCAATGAACTGATGTGTCTATTATTACATTGAAAATGTTACTTGGTCGATCTCACTGTTCACTATTAGAAAGATAATTGACAACACAATATCTGTTCCCTCAGTACCTTGACCCTTTAAAGCATCTTGCAACAAAATCTTTCTTTTTCAACAATTCGCATTAACCCTTGCTCACGCGCACTAGCATGTCAAACAATAATATTGTCAATCTAATTGAGATACAAACATCATTTTCCTTGAGCGATGCACTCGCGTGCCCACATTGAAGAAATTTATTGAATTTTCCATGAAAATTCGTCACCATTACAATTTGACGAAGGAAAGTACCACAGAATGTGCTCATACAGATTATTCGAAGCAGAAGCATACAATTGTGACAGAATTTCGTTACAGTCTGGTGGTGGTAAGTAGCAGTTACTGCGGCATTGCTTCAGAGCCTCTATATTGCAACATAACCGTTGGAATCGGTGAATCTTTCTTTCCTTCTTTTGGAATTTGATGCTTCAAATAATTGGATCTAAAACAACGAAGAAGACATTCAAAATGATATATGCTTGCATCATATGACAAAGAGTGGGATCGTGTGTCTTATGTTGCATGAGTCTTATGTGGTTTCACAATCTTAGAAACAACGAGCGGGGCTTAGATGTGTACCAAGCATGCTATAATGGGAAATGAAGATCCAAATGATTCTTCTCGTGTTTCTCCAGGTAACTTATAGATGGCTTGACAATGCTAGATTAGGGACAAAAACAAAAGACGTTTCGCATGGTTGCCGCAGCATGAAAGGTGCATTTACTTATAACGGACCCACGCGCTGACAGATCGCTCACCTGTGTGATGAAAAAAATGGAAAAATTGAAAAGAAAATGGAAAATTCAATGTTTCACATTATCACTGCGCACCTTAAAACTTCCTACCCATGCAATCTTGTACTTGAAGATATTGTACTATTAGATGCGGAAGAACCGTCTCAATGCACGTTCCGCTCGTTAAATAGATTGAACTCTAGATGAGGGAATTTTCAAGAAAAAGTCTTACAACAGTACATCCGACAGGAAGTAGAGATGTAACCATCAGAAGTCTTTCGAAATTTAGGGAATTGGAAAATGGTTGTAACTAAAAATTTAATCAAAATTGAATCCAACACAGCAATCCCATTTCAGAGGCTTCTTTGTTTCTAATAAATAGGACTATCCATCCAATAATTTCTTGACATTCTAAAAACTCCTGAAACTCCAAATTAAGATAAAACATAGCCAACAAAACCTGTCAGCTTTGACCTGGTTTCCTTCATTGATTTTGTATGTCTTGCATGACCAAAAAGAAAGACGTACCTCATATGCTACTCCTGGTAATTTTTCTCCTGTCCCAGAAACAGGAACAATAGGCGAAGCTTTGAAATCCTTTTTGTTGTACATTTTTAGATTCTTGGCCTACTTGTGTTTATATGTTCTTAACCCGCATTCAACCGAGCCGCATGAATAAAATTATGTTTCTCTTTTTTCCAGTCCATAAAGCATGAGCCCGCACATGCTTTTGCCTTCCAAAGGATAACATGCCAAAAAATATAAAACATTTCTTTTTCATGTCTGCAATAAGTTTCAATGTCAGTTTTTGCTTTCTTTTGTACAAAATGTTATATGGAATGGGAAAGCGAATGTAATATATAATGCAGGATACTGGCACTTTGAGGAAAAGCAGACAGTTTCGTGCAAACAAAGATAAAAAAGCCACTGAAATGCCTGTTTTAGGGACGTTTGAGGCCGAATCAGAAAATTCAACCCAGACATATAGGAACTTTTAAAAAATGGTTTCGTGCCGCGTAGTGTTGATGGGGTGAATATCCCAAACTTGAATCCTTCAAACTTAAAGTTTTCGCAAAAAAATAAATTCTAAAACAGTTTGTAAGCTAGCCGGTGCAATTGTTATATTTTCTTTAATTTTAAACGCTTATAACGGACCTTCAGGATTTCAGAAAGTTTCATTTGTTTTTTAAACTGTCTCAGGACAGTATTAATGTTATCATTTACGTTACAAGGAATCTGCTTCTTCGTCTATCAGGGGAAATGGGTTTTGAAATCTGGCTCTATAATAAGAAAATCGTCAAGATACACGAAAACTCGATGTCTAAAAGCAGGCTTCTCTTTGTCCATTAACTGGCATAAACTATGAGCTACGTTGCACCAACAACATGGTATTTACTTGGTCTTCCAAAAGCAGTCTTTTCCTAACTCAGTTTCTTCAACGGTATTTGCCAGAACAATTCCTTAAGAAGTCCGTTAAAATGGTGTAGGAAGTTTGCGATTTTCTTCGTCAGTGAGTGAGTTCAACTTACGATTATGAGCTTACTGACTTCGTAAACAAAACCACTGGAAAGCACCACATGCATCCGGTGAGCTATATAAAACTTTATATAAAGAATTTTGCAATTGGCTCAAGGAAGCCATGCTGTCTAGGTTATGGTTATACCCATTTTACGGTAGACGTTGTGGACCCTTCAACGTTGGGTTGCCAAATTTTTGACGACCGGTTTAATAATCATTCAACGAACATTCGAACTTCAAAGGAAGGCAAAATCAACCGAAAATATTGCCGCGGTCTGTACAGCAGAACTTGAGGCACTCGACTCATCGCATTTGGCATTTCGCAGACTTTGACTTGGCAAATTCTGCGTCGGGCATCTGCACCCGTACAAGATCCAATTAACTCAGGAGTTCAAAGTTCATGACCATAGACAAGGCTGTTTTGTTCGCTGACTGGTCTTCGAAGTGATTGGGAGAGGCCCCCTATTCTTTATCATTATGTATGTTAATACTCATGACCGGTAAGATTGCTGACATTTTATAAGGTCATCCCGTCGAATTCCATAGATTGAGCCATAGGGCGAAGCAGATAATTAAATGTTGGCCGTGATTGAAATTAAAACAACCGTCGGTTAAAGAAGAAGAAAAAGATCATAGTAATACCATTTTTGATTGTTGTCGCAGGTAAATTTGACAAAAAATATGATCCAATGATCATTTTTCAGAATATTTCATACCAGTGTTTTTGCCTTTTATTCTGCAATTCTGTTTATTCACGACACCATTGTACTTTATCGTTCCTTATGAGTGTGAAACTCTCTCGAAACAATTCTTGAAAATGCCGAGCATACTGAAGGCATATCATCATTATTTGCTTTCTTCAATACGTATACTTGCACTCGAGCCCGAGCAATGTTCACATTTTTTTGAACTTCAAAATTTCTTCCAGCACGCAGAAGATCAAATACCGATTCTTATTGCTGAAAACGCTGAACCAATCGGTAAATTGTTGGAGCTCTGAGCGCATTTTGAATTAAACATGAAAGAAATTTCGATATGGCCATCGTGCCTCAAGTTTTTCTACTCATTCCCGGCAGTTAAAAACCTCACGAAGATTACAACCCAGAACCCAACTAACAATTAAAGTTGTATAAGGTTCTAAACAAGCTTTTTTCTGCACATTACCCACATAATGCAAGCTATTTAACTGCTATAAGACTTTTGTTGAATGTTCTTATAGCAGCAAACAACTTTTCATGAAATGTTATTAGCTTGTCTAAGCAAGCCATTTTGTGATAGCTTAATTCTTATAGCCTGCTCTGGATGTTATAAAAAGGCCTCAGACAAGCCTTTCAATGACAGCCATTGCTAATAATCTGCTCTGGATGTTATAAAAAGGCCTTACTCAAGCCCTTTAATGATAGCTTTTGCTAAAATCATGCGTTATGTTAATATAAAGGCTATTTTATATTGCTAGGCACAAAAAGTACTTGCAAGCCTTCAATATTTTGTTTTTAAGGGAAAAAAAATATTTCTTTGCACAAAAATGGAGATTTAGAATTTGTTTAAAAAAATTGCATTATATTTTTTTTTTGTTTTAAAGTGTTGAGCTTTAATTGCATTATAAACATTGCGCTTTATATTTCTCTCTGAGCAGTTGCCAAACTGCACTCGAATCCTTCTCCTAACACTCTCGTACTCTACCTGTACACCGATTCGCGGTTAAAAAAAGTAACATCAAACATCGACAAAACAAATATTATTTTAGTTTGTATAAGGCCTTTTTAGGCAACCCATACACAAGTTGTTTGCATTCAACTTTTTATTTAACATCTATGGAAGACCTTATACAGGCTATTTTTAACCTTTATCTACAAGCCTTGTATAGAGCTTTCCAAAGTTTAAATTGTGTGGATTTCTTAAGTTTATAGCATATTAGCTAATTAAACAATACAAAACGAACCAATTAGGTTTTATAAATCAAGATAAATTGTTATTTGAGAGTAAAAAATTCAAAAGTTAATTCCCTGAAACCATATACTTCACGTTAGCATTTGATTTTATTTGTTTTACAATATTCAGTTGTAACTGTGTTATTTTATTTACAACTGATTTTATTTATAAGAACTTGACTAGGACTCTTGATATTAGCAAAAAACTAAAATTGTATAAGGGGCTTATAGGCAAAACCTTACAAAAGCTGTTTGTATTGACTTGCCGTGGAAAGCCTTATAGGAGCTATTATTTGTTTAAATTTGAGTAAACTTCTTCGGAAGGTCTTATACAGGCCATTTTGAAACTTTATCTACAAGCCTCGCACAGAGCTCACCACACTCATTTTTACTTGTGATTATAGGTACTATAATACAAGTTATGCATTCATGCAAAATTTGAGATATGAATCAAACATGACATTACCATGAGAGAGAAACATATTTGAGTTACTGGCAAAATTCTGTCCGTCTGTCTGTCTGTCTGTCTGTAAGGATGTATTTTGTACTGCAGCCTAAACGTTTGGGCCAATCGACTTAATATTTTGAACTTAAGGCTATTTTGACATTCTATAGAAGAGTTTTTCATTTTTTGTTAAGCTCAAAAATTAACAGTACCTGTTAACTTAACAGTAACCGTTATGTTAAAGCTTATTTTTCTCGAAAACGGCTCCAAGAATTTTTATGAAAAAAAATCAGTGTAGGTACTTCTGTAGGTATGCATTATATTTTGGTGAAAAAAATTTAATATGGTGGGCTAAAAACATTACCTCCCATAGGACTTTCTTCGACTTTCTCGAAAGCTGGTGATCAGATTACAATCAAAATTGACATTCGAGAAGATGTAGGTTGCCCAAGTAATTTTGCATTAATTTTTTTTTGAAAACTTTTTTTTTGTATTTTTAATAATTTTTTTTATTTTTTTTTTTTTTGAAAAATCAATATTTTGAAAATGGGCAAGTAAATTTTGTTTTTAAATGTACGTTATTTTTGTGCTAAGTATTCTTGAATTATTTTTTTTTAATATTTTTAAAAAAAGTGATTAAAAAAACCGTTTTATTTAAAAAAACGGCTCCTACGGTTTTGAAAAAAAATGCACACTTTTTTACATTTCTTAAAGAAATAAAATGACGTTTAAATTATTTTACCCAATACACTTTAACGTACTTTATTCGAGTCATAAAAATCGAATAAATGCTTTGATGTTCACTCTAATTTTCATAAATTTTATTCTACAACGTGAGTAAGTACGTGCGATCCAGTCGTGCAATTTATTTTAATTGTCAAAGTTTGAAATGTATGGCATGCGAAAGTTTGCCTTATACAAGTTCTTTGCAAGCAATTGCTTGCCAAATTATTTGGGAATATATACTGCCTCTTGCGAGGAACAGACAAGACCTCCAAGAGTAAAATTTGTCTCGAAAAAGTGCATCTTATGTAGCCGTTCGGACTCGGCGGTAAACTGTGGGTCCCTTCCAATCTTCCAGATTAACAACACACACACAGGAATGGTTGAGAGTATAAGTCACTAGGCCTTGGCTTCTTAAGGAGCTGTCGCGCCAATAAATTAATTTTATTTTATACTTGCTAATAAAGTCCACAAGAGCTTGTTTTCATTCATTGTCATTTTTTAGCAGAATCTTCCATTTTTGTAGGTATTAGCGAAAAATCTCCAGTTGTTTGACACGAATTCATTGAGTAAAATGTCAGAAAACGAGCAAAAGTTCAGTCAATTCGAACTTTTTTGTGTATAACTCGCTTTGCTACGTTATCCTTATCCTTTTCGAAAACGAGGTATTGCGTAAAAAAGTTATTTTAAGTAAGTAAATGTACTGGGTTAATTTATTTTTTTTATTTTTTTAGTTATCAAAGTTCCCTAGAAGCAACGTTTTGGTTAAAAAAGGAACTGAATAGGTGAAAAGAATTCTTGTTTTCTCTAAAACCTCTGTCAGGAAATTGTAAAAGAATTTATAAAGTGATCATGAATTAAAAAAAAAAACAAATTAAAGCGAATACCTACGAAGTTCGTTCTTGAAACTCTGCTCGTCTACGTCATAAGAGCCTTATTAGCCGATTTCCTTTTAGTGAATGATCTCATTAACAAAGCAAAAAGAAAAAAATATTACAGGCATTGCATATCAAACATCAATTAATGTGATATAGTCGTTTCATCTCTCATAACTTCTTTGGTTCATACATACATATGTCGTGATGACATTGTTTTTTTGATTTTACTTTTCATTTATTTCAAAAGCTTCAAAAGCTATCGATATTAAGCTGATAAAGGATAATTGTTTTGATAACAACTGAATAGATCTATTTCAAAATTTTCAAAATTTCAAAGCCTCAGTTTTCAAAGACCAGACCATTTTACTAAAAAACTCAAACAAATATGAGTTTCAGCAGGTTAACTCGAAGGCTTTGAAAACCAGCAATCAAGTCTCATCCAACCACTTGATTGATTCAAACTGAACCAACCGTGAAACCCAACAACATAGTTCTACAGATCAGTCCATATGAAAACTTTTCTTGCCACCTATGCCCCAATCAAACAAACGAAAAAAAAAGAAAAAAAAAACAATCAAACCCATCAATTCTTCTCCAACAATGTTTTGGGGCACAAAACTCTACTCTGCACTGTTTCATTCTATCGATGGGGCATTTTTCAAATTTCCGTAACTCATAAATTTTCAGTTCAAAATCTATAAAGTTTCTCCTCCACCTTTCCACATCTCCATCAGACTCTATGGTTTTCGAACAAAAATAAAAGAAAAAAATCCGAAAGGAAAACATCTGCCTATTTGCACATAACTCAGCCGAAAGGTTTCTTTGTATTTTTAGCCCCAAAAACCGCGCTACACAAACAAAAATATGGAAAATTCTTGATAGTGTCCGGTTCCGCAATGAACCTCTGTAGTACCTGTACAGTGCATCCAGAGCCACACAATAGTCAGTCCTTGGATTCTATGGGTTTTTTGGTATGCATGAAGGAAGAACAAACACACCCCACAACCCCTACTCATCCAGGCTATTCTTTTTGAGGGGCTCCTGTTCCGTTATTGTTTATTACACAATTCGGGAAATTTACACACGTGTTGTGTATACGTGTACACGAAGCATTGTTGGTTTGGCAACTTGATTGTTGGGACCTGCAGTGGTGAACCGGAGACGTCGAATGTACACCAAAACTAAGAATATAAATTGGAATTGCCGGCAGCGATTGCTTCTTGGTCGGTTGGGCAATTCGATCACTGACCGGTCGGGTGGTCAGGTGCAGAATACGGGACTGACTCATTTCTCATCCGATAGGAAAGCCGATGAAAATGTGGTGCTGGAAACAGGAGAAGAGGACTGGTAAAGGGCTGTAATGCATATAAGTAGGTAAGAGGAGGGTTGTTGGTGGGTTGGCTGAGAGGGTGGTAATCTGCGAAGGACACATTGCAAACTTCAAGGATTGTATAGTTTATGGTTGGTGCCAGAAAGTGAACTCAACCGTGAGCCTCGGCACCCTTACCGCACTGCCCGGGAAGGTTCGTTCAGGTATTATATTCTCTGATCTGCCGACTGACTTTGGTTACCGCACACTCGTATGATTTAGAGATGCTCTCTGCATTATTTAATTTAGCATGGAGCATTGAGGTAAACAGCTTATGTTTCGAATGGTTCTAAAAGGTCGTTGTACAGTGGGGTCGTATGTTCGAAAAAGGGATTACAAAAAAAAAAACCTTATTCATAAACTTTAAGCTTCAAGATGTTTTGGATCTTGTACAAGTATAGGCCCAAGTCCCGAAATTGAGGTCTGCAAAATACTGATTTGTTGCGCAAGGCAAGGAATCCACTTCCTCAGGATTCGCTGTATACTTTGAGGGACCGGGACTATGTTCTCGGCCTACAAGATTAATTTAATAATGTTTTTTTCTTTTATATTTAAAAAAAAATTTCTAACAATCTTTTTTTTTACCAATACCTATAAAAATGTTTCAAAAAAATTGCCCACTACGCGGCACCACTGTCTCCATACTATTCCTAAGCTCGTTACATTTTGTGTTCTGTTTTGAGGTACCTGGAGTGAACTTTAATCCCATTTTGTGAAAAACAGGCACAAACGATGTACTCGTCCACCTCTGCTACACTCTATTCGTTTCGTATTCTTGTATAACCAGAGCATACAGCATACCGTTAGGCAATGAGTTTTATGGTTAAATCAGGACAAATTTAGGGGAAAATTTTCTGCATGTTTTTCTGGAAGATGTGCGCCCTGCCCTGTTCGTTGGTCGTGCCTAAGCTCTCTGTTCGGGTATCGGGTATTCGATGAAACGATAAATTCCCTTCCACACCCCAAGGAAACGTTAGTGGAAATGCAACAATTCCTGTCAGGGGAATGGAGTGAGTGTACACTCCAAACAGTTTTCTTTCAGTTGGATGATTTCAAAAGGTGAAACAGGTGTCTGCTAAGCAAGCCAACGGGGACATAACTTATATTGCGGATCGGATGGGGCAATGGCATTGATGAAGTACCCTTGGGGGATACAAAATGGAATTGATTTTTGTTTCTTTTTTTTTTTGTATTTTAAATTCCAAATGACCGCGAAACCACACACACTCATAGAATTATATTCCGCTGAAAGCCATCATCGACTCGATGCTTGGCTTTTCTGTGTGCGATCCAGCGCGAGAATAATGAAGGACTCTTCGGATTTGTATGGCATGTGTGTGGTCTGTGGCTTCTAATTGAATTAAGGATATTTACGTTGTGCCGCCAAGCCGCATTTGCCAATTAAATGCGAATACAATTACATTGGAGATGGTTCTGGTTTCTATGGGTTGAGGACTCCCCCAGGAGGAATAAACGCCGAGTGTGCATCGCGGGTGGCTGCCATAAGAACATAAGGCTTTTATAAGGCCGGTTCCGGTACCCATGTGTATGCGGTTGGAATATACTTCGTATTGGCGGCGGTGATGGCGATGAAAACTTTTGATAGCTTATTGGTTGAACATCCTGCGGTTGTCCTTAATTGATATTCAACATCAAGGGAGCAATGGAACGTCAATATGATTATTAGCAACAAAAAGGAAATATTAGCTTACGATTGGGTTTTTGATTTTATAAGCCATTGACGACGAGGGTGCAATTGCTTTGATGGTTTTAAAGCTCCATTCTTATAATTTATATTTTTGTAGCACAAATTGACATTTGACAAATTTGAGTGCAGCTTTAAAATTGATTTTTGTATGTTTTTGGACGAGTATTCATGCTAATCTGAGAATAGATCCATCAATAGGACCTCACGACCTCATTCGTTGTCGGAATGCGTCAAAATTGGCGATCTGTTAATGAGTTCATTTGAATACGCTGTCTTCCATCAGGAAATCACCTAATGGATCAGCGATCTCAGGGTATTACTTACTTACTTACTTAGGTGGCGCTACAGTTCGGGACGAACCTGGGCCTCAACCAACATGCCTCTCCAGCCAACTCGGTCTTTGGCTAGCTGCCTCCAGTTTTGCACTCCAAGTTGGTTCAGGTCGTCCTCCACTTGAGCGCGCCACCTAAGGCGAGGTCTTCTTTGACTGCGTCTACCCTCTGGGATGGAATCGAAGATCCTGCGAGCCGGGGCATTGTTGTCCATTCGCTCTACATGACCTAGCCATCTAAAACGTGATATGCGTATTTTTTTGACCAGGTCAATGTCGCTGTACAGCTCGTATAGTTCTTGATTGAACCTTCTCCTCCAAAGCCCGTTAACGCAGATAGGGCCAAAAATCTTCCGAAGAATCTTACGCTCGAAACGACTGAGGATATCTTCATCCGCTTTAGATAGAGTCCATGCCTCGGCGACATAGAGCAGGACTGGGATGATTAGGGTCTGATACAGAGTCTCCTTTGTCTTTCGAGAGAGGGCTTTGCTACTCAATTGCCTTCGTAGCCCATAGAAACAGCGATTGGCAAGAGTAATTCTTCGCTTTATTTCTGACGAGATGTTGTTGTCAGATGTTATAGCTGATCCGAGGTACACAAAGTCCCTAACTACCTCAAAGTTGTACCTGTCTATTGTGATGTTTTGTCCAATCCGCCGGTGTTGTGCGTCCCTTTTTGTGGACAGCAGGTACTTCGTTTTGGCCTCATTCACTGCTAGTCCCATCTTAGCCGCTTCAGCTTCAATGCTAGCAAACGTTCCAGTGACAGCTCGCCGAGTTCTGCCAATGATGTCTATGTCGTCAGCGTATGCTAGCAATTGCACAGACTTGAAAAAAATTGTCCCACTACAATTGACTTGCAAGTTTCTTATAATTTTTTCAAGTATTAAGTTGAAGAAATCGCACGATAGCGCATCACCTTGTCGGAATCCTTTTATGACGTCAAAAGCTTCTGTGAGGTCAGAACCAACCTTGACGGAGCAGCGAGAGTTCTCCATCGTCATCCTGCCCAGTCGGACGAGTTTTGTGGGAATGCCAAAACATGGCTCTTTATAGCTCGTCTCTAAAAATGCTATCGTACGCGGCCTTAAAATCGATAAAGAGGTGGTGGGTATCGATTTGGAATTCTTGGGTGGTTTCCAGGATCTGTCGTAGCGTAAACATTTGATCGATTGTGGACTTTCCTGGTCTGAAACCACACTGATAGGGGCCAATCAGGTTGCTGATGAAAGGTTTCAAGAGTTCACATAGTACGGCAAAGAGGATCTTGTAGGCGATATTCAGGAGACATATTCCTCTATAGTTGGCGCAGTTTAGATGGTCTCCTTTCTTGTGGATCGGGCAAACGATGCTGAGGTTCCATTCGTCAGGCAAACTTTCTTCTGACCAAACTTGAGAGATGAGTAGGTGTATGCACTCCACCAGGTCATCTCCGGCTGCTTTAAAAAGTTCGGCGGGTAGTCCGTCGGGTCCAGCAGCTTTGTTGTTTTTTTAGTTTAGATATTGCTATCCTTACTTCATTTTGGTCAGGTGGACGGAAGTTTTGTCTGTCATCATCCATGTTGAATGGTTCATTCTGCCTGACAGCCCGATTTTGGGCTTCATCGCCGTTTAACAGTCTGCAGAAATGGTCCTTCCATGTACTCAGCACCGACTGTTACTCTACTACGAGGTTTCCACTCCTATCTCTACAGGCTTCTGTGCGGGATTTTTTTCCTTGGCACGTTCTTTTTACCTGTTGGTAAAACTTCCGCACGTTGTTCCTGGAGTAGCATCTCTCAATATCTTCGATAGCGCGCTTCTCAGGCTCTCTCTTTTTCTTTTGGAGAAGCCGGTGTTCTTCCCGTCTTTTCTGCTCGTAAAACTCGCGAGCAGCTCTCGTCTTTCTTTGCAGCGTCGCTTTATATGCCTTTTGTTTGGCTGCATGGGCCTGCCTGCATTCGTCAACAAACCAGAGGTTTCGTGGTGGTGGTCTGGTGAAACCTAGCACATCAGTTGCGGCATCTCTGATAGCTTGTTGGCAGTGTTGCCACTGATCTTTGGCACTTGATGCTGGCGGTACTGGATTTCTTGAGAGGTGACGGGATATTCGATCGGCATAGGTTCTGGCGGTTTCTTGCGATTGCAGCTTTCCGACGTCATACTTCTTCACAGTATTACTCCGTTGTTGTGGAGTTCGGGTTATTCGTAGTGATCCGAGTTGATGTTAGCTGCTCGGAAGGTGCGAACATCCAAGATACTGGAGGCGTGTCTTGCATCGATCGCAACGTGATCAATCTGATTGACGGTTCTTTGATCTGGGTGTCGCCAAATCCCTATGTGTATATCGAGATGAGGAAACCGTGTGCTTGCTTGATTTCCTCTTTACCTATTTTGCCATTAAAATCGCCTAGTACGATCTTAACGTCGTATTTAGGGCATTGCTCATAGGTTTTGTCGAGGAGCTCATAGAAGTCATGCTTGGTGGCGTCATCTGTGTCCTCTGTGGGGGCATGAGCGCATATTAGGCTAATGTTGGTGAATTTATTTTTATTCCGTGGCAGGGTTGTTAACCCCACGCACAACCCCCAACGTGGAGGGCCAGATCGTTTGTTGGATTACTTGGACAAAAGGAACCATAGAATCCGGAGTCAGTAACCCACTTCGGGGATATGAGCGCTGCCGTTGGCCCATTAAAGGTTCATCCGCCACCATCTCTATTTCAATGCCCTGACTTGCATTGAATTGTCCTAATGACCTTATCTCCAAATACGTCGAAGTAGCTCATTAGGGCGTCTGCTTCGTTGACTGTTGACGCCACCGTTGGTCCATTTGGTTGGGCTCATCCGCCGTACGTCCTCTTTCTGAGGGGCTCGTGCAAGACTTCTGCGAATCGATCAGAACAGTCATTAAAGCAGAGCAGATAGTGTTGCTATTTTTTCTGTGTTCAACACTCGCGCTTATAAATTTAGCAGGAATGTCCGGATGGACAGACCAGTACCCGTTACCCGTGGTTACCGCGGGAGGTAAAATAAGAACAATTGATGTGTACGATATAGTTGTAGCGACTGTGCATCACCAGTTTGATGCCTTTCAGTGCCTACCCTATTCATACAGCACCCAACCACCAGGGTATTAGAGCACAAATTTCCAAAAATTGCCTGTTAACTTCTTGATGTTTTCCTAGCTGATTCCTCTTCGCTCATGTGAGTTAGGTGCCTAGCCCACCGCAGTTTAGCGAGCTTTATTTCTTCCACAACATATGCTTTGAGGTAGATTTCATACAATTCATGATTATATCTTCTCCGGAATCGTAAGTTTGGTCAGTCCATCTTCAGTTGAGGTGCATGGGATGATTTCGATATGCAACTATACGTCAATGTGTATCATATCTCCTTCTGTGACCTTAGGAGGGCTATTCAGGATGCGAATAGGACCTACTTCTCTGGGGTACTGCCTCTTGCGAGGAACTGACAAAATCTCAAAGAGTAAAAATATGTCTCGAAAAGTGATTGTCATGTAGCCGTTTGGACTCGGTGGTAAATTGTAGGTCCCTTCCATAAGTCACTAGGCCTTGGCTCCTTAAAGAGCTGTCGTGCCAGTAAATTTATTTAATCAGCAAAATTATTTAGTTAGAAGTATTAGTAATAAATACTTAAATTTAAGAACAGTTATGATTGAAAACAATTTTTAGATTTGTTCAATTTTCATAACCTGCAACATAAATAATTTAATAATTTAATGATATGAAACATATGTGTACAAATAATTTAATAAATTAAAAAAGTTTGGGAGTTCTTATGTTTATGTTTATCTGCTCTTATCCCAAGTGGGACGCTTTGTTACATTTATACATTTATATTGACTTCTCTGTAACAAAGTAATGCACTTGCAGTGTAACTTACTTTTATCGGGTTTTTCAACAGGGACGCTACAAAAGTAGGGCGACAGGGACAGCAAACGACGCCATATTTCTTGCCGCTCTTTTGACATTTCTCTTCAGTAAGGTTTGCCATTTTATGATAGAAAAACATACGAGCCAACAACGAGTCGAAATTATTAAAATTTACTACCGAAATTCGAAGTCAGTGTCCTCAACGTTAAGAGCGTTAAGTCCAATTTATGGTCGTCATAATCGTCCTAGCAGATCAACAATTGAGCGTCTAGTGGAAAAATTTGAACTCACAGGCACAGTACAAAATGTTCCCGTGGCAGTGAGACAAAAAAGTGCCCGTAGTGTCGAGAATATTGCTGCCGCTGAGGCTTCAGTTGCAGAAAGCCCAAATGTGTCTCTCACACGTCGTTCTCAAGCGATGGGCATCTCTGTGACGTCGTTGTGGGGAATCTTGCGAAAAGATCTTGGCCTACATCCTTGTAAGATTAAATTGACGCAAGAACTGAAGCCGCTTGACCACCAGAAGCGTCGTATGTTCGTGAATTGTGCTGAGCAACAACTTGAAAATGATTCGGGTTTTCATCGAAAAAAAATCTTCAGCGATGTGGCTCATTTCTGGCTGAATGGCTTCGTCAATAAACAAAATATGCGGTAATAATCAGGCAACAATCCACACGTACTCCATGAGTCATCATTGCATTCCGAAAAAATTACGGTTTGGTGTGGTTTATGGGCCGGCGGCGTCATTGGGCCGTACTTCTTCCGTGATGATCAGGACCGGCACGTTACTGTGAATTGGGATCGCTACCGTTCAATGATAACCAAATATTTTTGGCCCCAATTGGATGAAATGGACTTGGAGGACATGTGGTTCCAACAGATCGGCGCCACAAGCCACACAGCGAATGTCACAATCAATTTATTGGAAGCCAAGTTTGGAGAACGTGTTATCTCACGAAAGGGTCCAGTCGCTTGGCCGCCTCGGTCGTGCGATTTGACGCCGTTAGACTATTTCCTGTGGGGCAATTCAGAATTTTCAGTCACTGAGGAGTTTCAAATAACTTTACTGAAACAAATATTATTACTATTCACCTTCCTATAACAATAATGTTACCTGAGATGGTAAGATATTGTGTGAGGCTTTCCTTGTCATTTGTTAATCAATTATAAAACCTTTCTATGACTGTTATGTAACAAAAAATATAACATTAGATATCGTGCCAACCACTGTGAAACTTAATTGCGACACAATATCTCGAAACAACACAGTTTGCCAGAAAAAAAATTAATTGCACGACTGGATCGCACGTACTTGCTCATTATGTGTGGTCACATTGTTGAATAAAATGTAAGAAAATTAAAGTTAACATTAAAGCATTTATTCCATTTTTGTGACTTTTGATTGTTCGAATAAAGTACGTTAAATTGTATTGAGTGAAATAATTTAAACGCCATTTTATTTTTTTTAAGAAATGTTAAAAGTGTGTTTTTTTTTTAAATCGTAGAAATGATTTTTTGTGAGAACTTTTATTTAAAAATTAAAAAGAATAATTCAATAATACAAAGACAAATAAAAAAAAATCACAAATTCAATTATTACTTTGGAGTTACATTAAAGTATTGCGAAATATATGAATATGTGAACATAATTACTAGCTGATGTATGATTTGAGTCACTCAGAAGTTACAAATGGTGAATGTTACTGAAATGTTTGACTTTTATTCAGATACATACGGCAACATTTACTGTTGCTGTGCAGTTTCAAAAAATATCAGAATATCAGAATAAACAACTGATGAAAGTTACTGAACTGTATCTAACAATCTATCTATACAATATATCTAACAATGCATAACCAGTTTTTACTGGGCTGGCTCAGTAACTTTTAGTCTTACGGCACATTTTTCAGTAGAGTTTCGTGCGCATAACCCTTTACAAAAAAATAAATAATGCAACTCATATGAATTCAGTTTTTTCGTAAAATTTGTAAAACTTTTCTGAAACAACTATGCAAATAGTTGAAGCTTGATCCGTCTCTGAGTTCTAAGAAATTATGTAGTTATTTGAAAAAAATTGGTATTAAAGACGATAAGAATGAAAAAAAGACCTTTTAGTGCACATTCAATGTCCAATTTCCTGATCCCTCCTTTTTCTGGTTCGCGCATCCCTCAAGACTGGTTTAATGTTTCTGATTATGAGAATCCTTTCTCATTTGTTTGCATTGGTCCTTGTGAGTTACTTTGTGCTATCAAGTCTGTTTAATCAAATGCTGTTGGCCCTGATGATATATCTGCAAAGTTCTTAAAGCTCCAATTTATAATAAACAATCTTCTTCATTGTATATAGTGCTCAATTTCCTGATGGGTGAAAAAGTGCTAACATAATACCTGTCCGTAAAAAATCAAATCCTTCTCATTCTTCTGACTTCAGGCCTATAAGTATTTTATCTTTCCTGTGTAAAATTTTTGAAAAAATTATTCATGACCAAATTCAAATCTATGTAACTGAAAATAATTTACTTTCTCAATGGCAATCAGGGTTTTGGAGCAAACACAGCTGCGAATCAGCGGTATTAAAAGTTACTTCAGATATTCGATTTGCACTCGATACTGATTAGTTTTGTGTAATGGTGTTGCTTGATTTTTCGAAAGCATTCGACTGTATAGATCATTCGATTCTTCTATCTAAACTTAAGTTGATTTTTAAATTTGGTAGCACCTCGTTAAGGCTTCTTCACAATTATCTGCAAAATCGAATGCAACTAATAGAAACGGATGTTGATACATGTAATCCTATTATAACCAACACAGGTATACCACAGGGCTCAGTTTTGGGTCCGCTTTTGTTCATTAATGACTTCCCCGATGTAATAAACAACTGCCGAGTATATTTGTATGCTGGTGATGTTGTACTGTACATCTTTCGCTCAATTGGTCTCATGGAGGATTGTATAGTAAGGCTAACGCACATTCTTATTTGGTCCAATAATAATAATATGAAATTAAATCCTTCTAAATCTGTTGCCAGCTTTGTTCTAGTGATGTGATTAGTCCTGATGATTTTCCTACGGTAATTCTTGATTATGAAATTATTAAGTATGTGAAAGAAGTGAAATATTTAGGGCATAGAATTAATAGTAATTTAAGCTGCTGTGAAGCAATTTCTGTTTTGGTCTAGGTTCCTTACGATCCTTCTCTGAATTGTTATCTCCTGATATAAAGAAATACCTCATAAAATCTTTGATTTTGTCATATTTTATTTTTAATTGTTCAGTATATCCTATTCTTGATTGTCAATGTAAACGAAAACTTAATGTTGCTTTCAATGATTGCATTCGGTTTATATATATATTTTTTTTTTTTTTATAATTAACGCGCGCACAAGGGATTATGTGTTTCCCTTTTAATGTAGAACACACTGCGCGGGCAGTGTGCTGCGAAGATAGGGAGGGGAGAGATAGGAGGTGCCGATTAACATTGGTTTTGAATGTTTGTAGATCAAAATGGCAAGGGAAAATCCCGCCGGGTAAACTATTCCAAATTCGTGTCGTTCGGCTAAAAAAGAATCCCTATATTTAACGGTACGTCCGAAATTAGGCTCAAGGGTGAACTGATGAGCATTCCTTGCGAGACGAGTATTACGGGAGAAACTTTTAAGGGGAGGAATGCAACTGGCTACTTCGAGTGAACATTTTTTGTAAAAGAAACGATGAAATAAGGAAAGACATATGGTATTCATACTAGCGTCTCGCATTTACAACACACTCTGGTTGGTATTAGTCTTGAAAAGTTTTGGATGTACAGGCTTATTCTAAGGTTATCCACAATAAATGTCTAACTTTTTTAAGAGAATCGCTCCAATTCACAACGTGGATTGAAACTCCTATGTTATCTTTATCTGGGCGAAGTAGACCAACAATTCCGCCCACCTCATCTGGATGAGATAAAGCTAGCTATATCTAAATTTAAGAGCAACAAAGCCGCCGGAGCCGATGGCCTAGCTGCCAAGGCCTTCAAAGCTGCAGGCGATGACTTGGCTATAAGTATGCACCAACTCATAAGCAAGATATGGTTAGAAGAAAGCATGCCCGATGAATGGAATCTCAGCATAATTTGCCCGATCCTTAAAAAAGAAGACCCTCTGAGCTGCACCAACTAACGGGTGATTTTTTAAGAGCTTGAGAACTTTTTTTTTAAAAAAACGCATCGGTTCTTTATTTGAAACGTTAGATTGGTCCATGACATTTACTTTTTGAAGATAACTTCATTTAAATGTTGACCGCGGCTGCGTCTTAGGTGGTCCATTCGGAAAGTCCAATTTTGGGCAACTTTTTCGAGCATTTCGGCCGGAATAGCCCGAATTTCTTCCGAAATGTTGTCTTCCAAAGCTGGAATAGTTGCTGGCTTATTTCTGTAGACTATAGACTTGACGTAGCCGCACAATAAATAATCTAAAGGCGTCAAATCGCATGATCTTGGTGGCCAACTTACCGGTCCATTTCTTGAGATGAATTGTTCTCCGAAGTTTTCCCTCAAAATGGCCATAGAATCACGAGCTGTGTGGCATGTAGCGCCATCTTGTTGAAACCACATGTCAACCAAGTTCAGTTCTTCCATTTTTGGCAACAAAAAGTTTGTTAGCATCGAACGATAGCGATCGCCATTCACCGTAACGTTGCGTCCAACAGCATCTTTGAAAAAATACGGTCCAATGATTCCACCAGCGTACAAACCACACCAAACAGTGCATTTTTCGGGATGCATGGGCAGTTCTTGAACGTCTTCTGGTTGCTCTTCACTCCAAATGCGGCAATTTTGCTTATTTACGTAGCCATTCAACCAGAAATGAGCCTCATCGCTGAACAAAATTTGTCGATAAAAAAGCGGATTTTCTGCCAACTTTTCTAGGGCCCATTCACTGAAAATTCGACGTTGTGGCAGATCGGTTGGCTTCAGTTCTTGCACGAGCTGTATTTTATACGGTTTTACACCAAGATCTTTGCGTAAAATCTTCCATGTGGTCGAATAACACAAACCCAATTGCTGCGAACGGCGACGAATCGACATTTCACGGTCTTCAGCAACACTCTCAGAAACAGACGCAATATTCTCTTCTGTACGCACTGTACGCATTCGTGTGGTTGGTTTAATGTCCAATAAAGTAAACTGAGTGCGAAACTTGGTCACAATCGCATTAATTGTTTGCTCACTTGGTCGATTATGTAGACCATAAATTGGACGTAAAGCGCGAAACACATTTCGAACCGAACACTGATTTTGGTAATAAAATTCAATGATTTGCAAGCGTTGCTCGTTAGTAAGTCTATTCATGATGAAATATCAAAGCATACTGAGCATCTTTCTCTTTGACACCATGTCTGAAATCCCGCGTGATCTGTCAAATACTAATGCATGAAAATCCTAACCTCAAAAAAATCACCCGTTATAAGGGTATCAGTCTCCTCAACATCGCCTACAAGATCTTTTCTGCTGTGTTGCGTGAACGCCTAAAGCCATTCGTCAACAACCTGATAGGTCGATATCAGTGCGGTTTTAGGCCACTATCGATCAAATATTCACATTACGGCAGATCTCGGAAAAAACTCAAGAACTTCAAATCGATACCCACCACCTTTTCATCGATTTCAAAGCCGCGTACGACAGCATTTATAGAGACGAGTTATAAAGAGCAGTTTTTACATCCCTGCCAAACTCGTCCGCCTGTGTAAAATGACGATATAAAACGCACGCTGTTTCGTCAAGGTAGGTAAAGACCTCACCGACACCTTTGAAGTCAAAATAGGATTTAGGCAAGGCGATGCGCTGTCATGCGAGTTTTTCAACATCACACTTGAAAGAATAGTGCAGAACTCTCACACCAACACCAGAGGCACGATCTTTCAAAAGTCCGTTCAATTACTCGCATACGCCGACGATATTGACATAATCGGTAGAACGCAGCGAGATGTCAGTAGAGCTTTTGTGAGTATTGATACGGAAGCGGCAAAGATGGGTTTAGCAGTCAATGAGGTCAAAACCAAGTATATGCTGTCATCAAGAAGAGAAAACCAACATAGACGTCTTGGACAAAACATCACCTAAGACAGCTATAACTTGGAGGTAGTTAGGGACTTTGTCTACCTGGGCTCCGTTATTAACTCAGACAACAAATCCAGCGCTGAAATCAAACGAAGAATAACTCTTACCAATCGCTGCTTCTTCGGGCTTAGAAGGCAATTGAGTAGCAAAGCCCTCTCTCGGGCAACTAGACTGTCCCTTTATAAGACCCTCATCATCACAGTCCTGCTCTATGGTGCAGACGCATGGACGTTGTCAAAAGCAAATGAGGACGCTTCAGGCTGCTTCGAGATGATTCTCCGGGTGATTCTTGGTCCGGTATGCATTATCGGAGAGTGGAGAAGAAGATACAATGAAGAACTGTACCTGCTGCACAGGGACACAGACCTAACTAAAAGATTTAAAGTTCAATTTCTCAGATGTCTGGGTCATATAGAGCGAATGGACATCAAATATCCGGCCCGGAAAATTTTCGAATCCACCCCAGAGGGACGACGCAGTAGACGAAAACCGAGACTCAGGTGGCGCACACAAGTGGAAAAGGACCTCAACCGACTCCACGTGCGAAACTGGAGACAGCTAGCTAGAGACCGAGCTGGCTGGAGAAGCTTGTTGGTTGAGGGCCAGGTCCACCCCGGACTGTAAGGCGAGAAAGAGAACTCCTAGGAAATGCTATTTAGTAGAGTTTATTATTAAACAGTAGATCATATAATTTAAATATTTGGTATTTATTGGTTTAAAAAATATTGTATATAAAAAAAATCAAAAATTAGTTATACCTACATAGAAAAAAATATTTATTAAAAATATTAATATGCAGAATTAATTTGGCTACCTAGATCTTTTCATATATAATGTCCTGTGACAAGGCCAGCTGGTTCGATTCTCTAAAAGGATAAGCATTAGACTGCAGCAGCCTTAAAGTCATTGATTTGAGGAGTCTGCTTTCATTTCACCTAATCACTCTCGTTTAATAAATCTGCCTAAGATTTAAGGTTAGAAATGTTCATAGATGCATTTAAGAAGAACTTAGGCCACATTATTCAGTTCAGCTCCATTTTAGCTTCACTGCTTTTACCCTTTTCTTGCTTTTAAAAGTTCAAGTTCGGAGTCAGCAATACACCGCGTCAAATACTTCAGTTCATGTAGGTACTGTCGGGTCGTTTTCTTCCCTGCCTCTAGCCTGTTAGTTTTTTGATGAAGTTGAAGTATAAGGGGATTGTCAGCTATTTATAACGAATCATCTTCGTGAGAATACCGAAAATAGATGACGCCTCCAGGAAGCATATCAGATATGATATGCCATAGAGTGAGTAGAGTAAATAGAACGAGACTCGAAAATCGAAAACCAGTTGCCAGAAGAAAAATATTTCATACAGAACTCCCAGCAAAAATCTGTTCTGTATCCAGAGTCCTTAACCACTAAAGGGTCTTCCCATCGCCCAGGTGACCCACATCATCATGGCAAAGCTTGAGTATAAGTTAACGTGAAAAACATATCATCATACATCGCAACACCGGAAGTGCTAATTCCTTCACTAAACATTATTCTCCAATTTCCATCAACAACATCAAACGTACGCGTTTAGTGCGATCATGTTGACAACACAAGGAATGTGGATGTCGGTTAACCTGAGATCGGCAAAAGATTTTGAGAAGGTTTCCTAAGATAGATTTAGATATATTTTATTCATTTTTATCTTGTTCGCTAAAGCAAGAACTTGTATCTTTTAACCATTTATTAAAATAAAGAGTTTTTTTTTTAAATTAATTTACTTTTTATGAACTCAATTTATATGTTATTATGTAATCATCATCATCATCATCTTCAATGCAGCGCAACAACCGCAATCCGGTGTGGGGCTTATCTAAAACAAATTCTATTGCTGTTTGATAATCCCTTTCCAGACATTTAAAAAACAATTGCTAAACTCAAAACAATATGACAAACCTCAATCAATATGTTTGTGTTGTAATATTGACTAGTGATTTTTCTTCCGATAACTTGGCAACAAGGGCAATAGATGTTTTTTTTGCCTCAGTCTATACCACACGTATATACCAATTCAAACAATCCAAGCAACACAGACTCATGTACTTATTTGTCAAACGTAGACAGTCTTTTTACCAAATCCTTGCACGCATTGCGTACCTACAAAATAAACATTCAACAACCTTCTTTCACAAGAAAAATGTAATTTTCGTCCTTAGGAATCAAGCAAACATACAGAAAACTCTTGGGTCACTCACAATCAGTTAACTCACTTGCCGCATCCTCTTAGTCTCCTCCTAAACTGTCAAAATGTTCCTCAAAAAGTTCAGTAAATCAACGTAAATTGCATTTGTAATTATCCTGTCTCATCAACAATCACACACGCACCTACCTCCAACCCATCTTCCATATGGCATGGCTACCGCATTAAATGTCAATCCCAGGCACACACATGACCAATCAAACAGAGTAACCACACCGCACCATCACCATTACCACATTCACCGACAAAACAACAACAATTTAGGAAGCCCAGGACAACAACAGTTTGTATACCTAATTTGATTCTACTTAATCTCCCAAGAGATCTGAATATACGCCTTGACACGGTAGACCATAGACGTCGACAAACGGACCAGACGGAATGGTCGACGACCACGACGACGACGACGCTCATGGAAATCCACAAATCTATCAGACAGGACGAATCTTTCTCATACCCATTCGTCAGTTTGGTATGCCATGTCCTGTGTGTGTTCTGTCGTCCTTTCTCCTTGTTGTTGTCCAACGAAAATTCAATTTGGATCTTTGTTGAAAATCCTGCGTAGACCTATGCTCCTTAGCCAAAACTTTCCACAATTGTGTTGTTTATTTTTTTTTCGGAGGCTTGGGGTGGATGTCCCTAATCCAATTCATCGCAAGTTGGTCTATCTGGTATGAAAAGGACAAGGAAACAACAACTTTATAAACCAAAATGATGAACAGATTCGTCGTGCGTCGTTATTCCGTCGTCGTCCTTCTGTAAACAGGTCTCTTCTTTAGTCAGGGAGATCTCACAAAGGATTTCAAGGATAAATGTTTTTGTTTGGACAATATTCCAATGGCACCAGCACCACCACCTCCACCTGACCCAAAAGATACGACACGAATGCCACTGCGACGAATACAACAACTTACCTTAAAATAGGAAGTCAGGGACATACTAATTGCCTACCAAAACGGTCACAGATGGAATCTGTCACTCGGACGATCTTCAGCAGCATCACTCTCGTTACACATTCCTCATGTGCGATAATAGACTGCTGCGTGCATTTGGGTGTGCTCAAGTGTCAGTATGTAAATAGACTCGCTTACCAGCTTGACCCAAAACATCAGGTTCAGAAAAATATCCAACAATGGTTAGGTCGATACATTGAGGACGAGCTATGGGGGTGGTGTTGAAAATGTCCTAGATCTTGATTTACACACGGGCATAGATTTTTAAAGCACGTTCTTGTACTAAAGAGTTCCTCTCCTCCTCACCTCCTCCATTGACATCTTGTCATAGAAGCAAGGATACCTGCAGTATTAGAGCGGACAATGAAAAAAAAACTTATCTCATCCTTTTTGTAGTCCTGTCGCCGTTATTTTTTGTTTACACAAGAAGCTTGTTACGTTTAATTGTAAGGATAATGCTTAAATGTTTTAAGGATTTTATTTATATAAAAATGTATGTGTGTATTCAGCTTGTCGGAATTACAAGTTGCTTGCCCCAGAGACCTTGTTTTTTGTTTTCACTTCTTTCTTCCATGTCATAACTGGGCCAATATAGGTAGACGAGGACGAAGACGATGATGAAGACGACCAAGCGACCGACAGAGGAGACCGTCGACGACGGTTAGTAACACAAGAACCCTCAGATTCATGCCAATTAGGTTAATGGGGATACATGGTTTTTCCGAAGAAATAAGAAGCGTGTAAGCGTGTAACGTATAGCGATAGAGTGTAGGCGGATGTATGGAAATGGAGGTTGTTAGTTTTGTTGGTGCGGAGTATGGAGGGCAATTAGTTCGACCTTAACTGGTCGAGGGTATATGTCAGTTGAATTAAAGGGAATAATGATTGATTGAGGCATAACGGCCTACAAAATTTAAATGCTTCAATTAAATTAGACACATAAGGCTGCAGCAAGAGGGTACTTAGCTTTAATATGATGGTAGGAGGAATTAAGCTTGAAGGACTCCTAATTCTATGATTTAAGCGCTGACTGATGAATTTGATTGAACGTTGTTTCAGGTGTTTTTCTGTAATTTATATTCTTTCAAGGATACTATTTTAAGTAGCATTTGCTTACACGTTTAAGTGTCATCATTTGGAAAATGTTTAGAGTTTACCTGAATTTAAAGAATACAAAATCCTTTTTTTTTTAAGTACTACGCCTTAAGACGTGCGCTATTAGCTCTTTCTCTCTTTCTTTTTGAAAATTGTTGGGTATCTTTTATTTTGAAATTTAATTTGAGTCTGTTCTTACTATCCTGCTCTTGTCCATCAGTATGATAGATTTTCACTTTAAAGTTAAATAGGGCAAAGATATAATAAAACATTCGTGGGGTGCGGCCAAAGATACAATCCCTGTCGGATTTTCATCATTCAATCATTGCAGAGAAGAACGCAACTGATTATTGTACTAGAGCACAGTTTAAGGAAACAGTGATAAGAAGATAAAAAAGGCGTAGAACAAAAAGAAGGTGCTCAACATGTAAAAATGTAACAAAAAAGTTCTATTTTGGGTTTAAGGAGCTAACAAACCGTAATCGAATAAGGAACATGAAAATTTAAGGAAACATTACCAATTGGGGCACCATAAGTACAAAAGTTTAAAAGGCAATAGAATGTCATTTGAGAAGAGAGGGATGAGCAAAACTTCTGGTTCAAACAAATGAACGAGACATGAATTAAATTGGTCTCAGGCATAGAACAATCTTAGCCAAACCGTTGTTGAGGACAGCAGCGTGAAATCCACAAACGGAGCCTTAAGGTGAAGCAATGCAAGGGAAGATAATATAACAATTGTCAGTTAAGGAAGGACACAAAAAGATACAAAACACAAAAACATACCTAATAGGTTTAACTCACATCATACAAGCTGAAATATTTCTTGCATCTTCTCAATGAATCTGGGTGAAGCGCTGAGCAATTTGCACCATTCTTGGTGACATCAAGGTTTGGACGATGTTTGGAAAGTGGTTTGTTGAGCACGTGTCGAGTTCTGAGACAGATTGTTAATGAAAATTAGAAAAACTTATAACGTTGAAAAGGATCCTTTCGCAAATAGATAGATGTATTAGAAACGAGTTATTAAATAACTTAAAATTTAATTAATTTATATCTCATTTTGTTAGTTTTAAACTTTTAATTTACATTGATAATAATTTATTATTACAAGACACTTTAAAAAAAAAATATTAAGTGCCAATTGTTTTCCACACCGGAAACTAACTTGACCCATTACTGAAAAAAAAACATAACATTTCATTTGAAGATCAGTTTTTCCAGGAACTCGACCAAACACGATATCTGAATCAAATCTTTTATTAACCATTCGCTCAAACATATACCTTGTGAAAGCAACTAACTCAAAATGAATAAGAAGAAAATCAAGCAATTACAACAGTTCAAATGTACATATGTAGTTGCAATGTTCTACTAAAATATGAACTTGAATTAAAAAATTCGGGATCACAAAGAAAAGAAACCTCATAGGTCTGATCACTTCAAAAATGCAACTGCAACTTTCATAACTGAGCTAAAACAACTCTTAAACCTGTTTTTTCCAACTGGAAATATTTTTTTCGAAACGCAAATATAATATATAACCAAATGATAGTTTCTAAATCTAAACAGAACTCCGAAAAGGATTCCGGGAAAAACTACACGATTGTAGACCAGCTATATGTCTTGGGTTGACTTCAATAATCAAAGCTTTTTTTGAGCTCAGATGCAATCAATTAATTTAAAAAGATTCATAATGAATAAAAAAACAAAACTAAATTGGAAAATCTGTCGCAAAAACCACTATGAATATTATTAGTATTTAATACCTGTATAAAGGTCTTTTCTTTTGCGAGTTACAAAATGAACTAATTCAAGAATGGTGCTTTCGATCAAAGAGAGAGAATAAAGCTCATGAAGCTTTCAACCCGATATAAAAGCCTTCCATGCCAGATTTAATGAGATTTACCCTTCTTTCGTTGGAAGGCAGCTTTAGACATTGTAAATCGAATAGCACTCAAATATAAGTAATTCCAATATTAAAGAAGATATGAAAACTGGTTCAGGAAGCAGCTGTTAAGGATAGATAAGTCATAGTTTTTACAATTGTTTGATATGTATATATTCTGATGTTTAATATGGGTGCCTTATTTATCTTTAATTTTTGGATTATTTATAAACGATGTGGTACAATATTCAGCAGATTGGGTTTGGATCGGCAGCACTATAATGTCAATGTTAAAAATACGGTATACCCATGCTCCCCACTTTCTGATCCACACAGGCCTATTTCGGACATTTATTCGTCTTTCCGTGTGGACAAATTTTAAAACTCATGAATCAATGATTAATAGTGATTAATTAGGTGCTTTGAGATGGCTTTATCGAGGATCGTGTAAGTGTAACGTAGGTTGGAAAAAGATTGCCGTTTTCTCTGATAGAAAAATACTTCTTAAGCTAAAAAGAACTTTTCTAAACGACAGTTGTTCGTCATGAGAGTTTATTGACTGTGCCTCATTTTAAGATGCTTCGTATCAAAAATAATTGAGTAACAAGCATGATCAAATAAGTAGCTTGACTATCCAGAGACGACTTTACATTTACAATACCACTTTGGCCAAAATACATCTTACCAGCTGCTATCTATAAAAACGATGCCTCAAAATACCTGCACCTGAACTGGAAACAAGCTGGTCAATTATATTTTTCATCGAACCCAAAAGAAGCCAGAGAAAAAGGACAGATTGAGATGCGTGGATAGTGATATCAGAAAATGTATGTGAACTGATATCAATAATTTCTTCGGTGATTGTCCATGCACAAAAGAAAAATAGATAGAATAGATTGATGCTCGTGACGAAGATTTGGAAACAATCATATTCAAAATGATCCTAAAACAGGTATTTTTCTTAGCTGAATTTTTAAGACCAGATAACCCAATGGTGTCATCATCGTGGTCGGAGATAAGAAACAACTTTATAGAGTGTTTTTTGATTGACTTACAACCTCAGTATTAATTAATTAGCTATAAGTATTACGCGATGTAGCGGAATTTTAATGTTGGACGACTCAAATTGGAAGCGACCACCACAGCCTATGCCGAACAAGCATACCTTAAGCTAGCGAGATCTCCCAAATTGACAATATGAATCCCGAAGACCAATAGCGATTATGAAGCCATAAGAAACGTAGCACCACCTTCGATAAACCTCAGGTTCTACTTCCTATCTGTTCAGTCAAAAACAAATTAAATGGAGTTCGTGGCTCCGGAAATAGAATAAGAACATCTAAAAATAACAATCCCTACATTGAGCAAAGGGAGATGAGAATCGCTTATTTAAAAGAAATAAAAAGTTCACCAGCAACGTAAATTCGAGGATATGCAAAGGTGTTTTAACAGGAAAAAAGATTAAAACAGACAACATCGGGCTATCTCGTGCTCTAAGAAGATGGGAATAGAATCACTGTAGTAGATACGCAGTCGTCGTTAACCAACTAGAGACTACTATAATATGAATGGTGATGATGGCCAATAGCCCCAATAATTGACCAAGAGAGACGATATAAACAAAAAAATGTTCACCAGAAGTAACCAGCTGCATTCCTCCCCGTAAAAGTTTATCCCGTAATACTCGACTCGCAAGGAATGCTCATAAGTTCATTCTTGAACCCGATTTCGGACGAACCGTGAAATATTGGGATTCGTTTTAGCCGAAAAAAACGAATTTGGAATAGTTTACCCGGCGATATTTTTCCTTGCCATTTTGATCTGCAAACATTCAAAACCAATGTTAATCGACACCGCCTGTCCTTCCCCTCCCCATCTTTCCCCTCCCTATCTTTCCAATGTCCGCGCAGTGTGCTCTACATTAAAAGGGAAACAAATAATTCTTTGTGCGCGCGCTAAGAAGATTTTCGACCTATAAGCATCCTACCATGCCTTTCGAAAATAACTGAAATTGTTCTAAAAAAGCAAATTGTATCTTACATGGAAGATAATAGCCTTCTTACGCCTTTTCAATCGGGATTCCGTAAGCATCATAGCTGTAACACAGCGTTCCTAAAAACAACAGACAACATTAGAGAACATTTTGATAAAAATGAATTTACGTTTCTGTGTCTATTAGATTAGATTAGATTATTAGATTTTAAGATACTTCATAATAAACTTATTGCTCAGTATGGGTTCAGTTCATACGCATCATTACTTATGCTTAATTTTTTGTCGAGTAGGACACAAAAGGTCAAAACAAAAGCTGGGCATTCAGGTCTTTTACCTTTACTGTCTGGAATTCCTCAAGGCTCTATACTGGGACCTTTGCTATTCTCGCTCTCTATCGACCATATTATTTTAAATTGTAAATTTGTTGATATCCGCATGTATGCCGATGATGTCCAAATTTATATTTCACGCCCGATTGGGCTTTTGATGGATGCAGTGATTAGGTTGAATGAGGATCTCAAAAATATTTCGAATTGGGCCGAACAAAACCTACTAACACTTAATCCGGATAAATCGCAATGCTTAGTTGTCTCCAAATCTTCGTATGTTTTCAGTAATTTCCCAGCAGTCATTTTAAACAACAACAGAGTTCCTTCTGTAAGAGTTTTCAGCCACCGATCATATAAATTCTGTAATAGGTAAAGTTTACGGTGGCCTTTGACAACTTTGGTCTAACAGTAGCTATACTCACGAAAATATTCGTTTGAGATTGGCTAACTCTCTGTTAAGGCCGATCCTTTTTTACGCCGAAAATGTTTTCCCCCATTCTGACTACAATAGCTGTCGGAAATTGGAACTTGCTCATAATGCCATCCTCAGATACATATTTAGACGCCGTAAATTTGATCACATCTGGGATATACGAACAATCCTTCTTGGTTGTTCCATCAAAAAATACAACGATATTCGTTACTGTATCTTTCCAAAAAGCTATTATTGTTCAAAACACCATAATATTTATATGAAAAAATTCGTAAATGTACCCATGAAAGAACATGCAATTTAATAAATCCACAATTTAATTTTCTGAACAGTAAAAGAATGTTTTTTGTCCATACAGTAATACTCTGGAACTCTCTTCCGATCCAATTTAAACAAATTCAAAACTTAAAGTTCATTAGTCGCTTAAAACATCAATTTTCTTTCATCTAGAACCCTTCCTTACTTTTACTACTGCTAGTTTGTCTTCCAATTTACATAAAAACATTTTTTTTTTTAGCAATATTCATATATTTAATTCTTATAAATTAAATTTGAATTCCTATTTTTAGTATTAAAATGTATATAATGTTCAATTAGTTTTTCTTTTCTATAATGCTTTTGCCGTTTGTAATATAAATTTAATTAAAATCAAAGAATTGTACGTTATAAGATATATCTTACTGTACATCTCAATAATTTTAAATAAACTAAGCATCAGGTATTACCTTTAACAAATCATAACTAATCGGACTGCTTGAAATGTGAAATTGGAGACGGCAGGCTAGAGACCGAGTTAGCTTGAGTGGCATATTAAACCAGGCCGAGTAGCACCACGTTTTGTAGATCCACCAAAAGAAACCCAAGGAATCTTTTAACGAATGAGAACAAAATGTATGTATTTTAGATTATACTAGCTGTTACCCGCGACTTCGTCCGCCTCAAACAAATCGTTCTTAAATAATAATTTTCGAAAAATAAGCAAACCCAGCGCCACCTACGGGTAATTCAAATAGCTTTTGTTAAACCTTTCAAAATGAGCTCCCTGCCTGTGAAAGTCCCATCCAAATCCAGCGCCATCTAGTGAGTAATTAACATAGCCTAAGTTAATCTTTAGAATATCAGCTACCTGCCAGTGAAAGTCCTGTCAAAATCAGTGCAGCCGTTCCCGGGATCACCCGGAACAAATAGACAGAAAGACAGACAGACAGACATACAGACAGAAAGACAGAGAGACACACATTTTTTAAATGGTGTTTTTGTTATAAGTAATGTATATCCTTTCATATACACCAAGTAAAAAGCTGTTATTTGCATTTCTATTTATTTGTATAAATGTTTAGATGTATAGATAGATAAACAACATTTAACATCAAAAAGTCTTTTGAAATAGTTACCTTCAAGTTGCCAGTTGTTGTTTAAACCTGTCATTTTTCCTCAATTTCATATCTTCATGCTCAGAAGTGGAATTACTTGAAATTAAATATACTCATACCCAAAATTTAAGCATTATAGTTTGTTATCCGAATAAACTTTTTTTTTATTTTGTATGTACTTCAACACTTATATCAGCAGCTTGCAACCATTTCCCTTGAAATTCTAATTTACCTTGACATCAATTTCCATAATAATCATATCCTTCTTCTAAAAGTTGAAATTAGCATAAACTGATTATGTTAGAAAAGTATACACTTCCAGAAGGATAATACATGTATAGCCAGTATTTACTATATATATCCAAACGGGAATCCTGGCGTCTGTAACAAGAATTAAAATAAAAAGAGGGAAAACAGAATTCCTCTCCATTGAATTTGCTGCCGTTCGATAAAATCCTCACGAGAATACCAAAAAAAAAAAAAAAAAAAGAACATTTAATAAAGCCCTCTTCCTCTGTGCTGTGGGTCCTGTATTCCAACAACAATATGTACAACGTTTGAAAAATCTCAAAGTCGACGTAATTAAATTTTAATTGCTAATTTACACTCATACCCTCCCCAAAAATTCCCCCCCACTAGCACACGATATATAAGACTTGCTTCGACCATTTCGTGTGCTGGTATGTGTCGTTCACCTAAGCCCATTATATAATATACATATATTGTGGTCTATACACCAGCTTTTGTAGGATGCTTAACATTTCTGTTTTGACTAAAGCCACCGTAGAGCCTTCATTACATATGCTTGCAGCTCATGCAAGGATTTTGTTGGATACCAGGATACCTCTCTGTACAAGGATGTGTGTAGGACAAAAGGACCATGGAAGCTCGTTTTTGTGTATACGCTTGTAAGACTGAACTTATTTATTTAACCAACTTGGTTCCGTATAGAGGTGGAAGGAAGTGAAAGTCACGACAATGCACAAACCAAAGCAAGGACTTAATTTCGGCCTTGTCCTATGGTTTAAAAAAAAAAAAAAAAATCTCTTGTTTCTGAGGGCCGGTTTTAAATGTTTGAAATCTTCTGCTCTATAAACTTTTAGTAAACAAAATGTTTTTCTTAAATAAATAAAATAAATAAATTTGTTGGCGCGACAGCTCCACTAGCCAAGGCCTAGTGACTTATACTCTCAACTATTTCTGTGTGTATGTTGTTAATCTGCAAGAATGGAAGGGACCTACAGTTTACCGCCGTGTCCCAAAGGCTAAATGAGATGCACTTTTTCGAGACAATTTTTACTCTTGGAGGTTTTTTCAGTTCCTCGCAAAAGGCAGTACCCCAGCTGTGAGCGGGATTCAAACCTAGGGTCATTCGCTTAGCAGTCAGACACACTAACCACTAAGTCATGGGGTACTACTAATATTTTTCTTAATTCAAATTAAAACTAAACATTGATGGAGAAGACGGTAAGTTTTTTCTCCAAGATTTTGTCTGTCGAAGAAGGTTTAAGCACTTCCTCCAATAAACAGCTGGTTGGCTATATCTTCAATTTTCCCGAATAAAAGTTTTGTTAGTGAATAGCTATTTATACCAGAACACTCTAAAAAAACAGGTTATGTTCCAAAAACCACTTTCGAGATTTTGATAAAATTCTAAACTGCTACCAATTATTATGAACCCGTAAACTTTAAGCCAAATGAATATACAACACAACTATCAATTTCCATTCACTTTGCTCTAAAGCACCTTACAAATAATATTTATCTTTTTCCAAATTTGGAATAGGCTCCTCATCAAAACCAAATCCACCCCTGTACATTTTGCACCTGGAATACAAGCAATTAGTTGTACTCCTGACTTAGTACTTCGTAAGAGATTGTTTGTGCGGCTAGTTGAGTCTGTGCAGCAAAATTGAAATTCCATATCCTTATGCCTAAGTAGGTCTATGTCGCAGTGCGCGTTGCGTATGTGTTGCATACTAAGAAATGTATAGGAACTTTTGGAGTATCTGGTGTCCTTCTGAAAATTTTACTCTGGCGTCTCTATTGGAAAATTGTGTGAGCGCTTGCTGTTGGATTCTAATCCATTTTACAATGTTTTTTGTTTAGATGCACCTACACTTTCATCCTTTGATAAATTATAAAAGCAACAAGGATATTGGTACATATGCCTGGAGGGACAAACCACTGCATCCAATGCGCACAAACTTAATACCTGTTTATCCTTACACTATGCGTTCTGGAAATTAAGACAAGTGAATCCTGTAAATCCAAGGACTTGTGTTAACTTGGAATTTATTATTATCATTGTGTGTGAATTATCAAACGGATTATATTAATTTCATTATAAATTTAATTGTAGGTTAATGTTTTCCCAACAAACTTGGTAGGTGGTTACGTAGGTGCATTTGCTGTTAACAAAAAAAAAGACCTTTTAACCTATTACAATAATATCCCTACAATTCACAGAAGATGCAAATTACTCTTAGCTCCTCATATTGGTTTCCAGATTCAAAACCATGTTCTTCAGATGAGTAACTATGACAGCAAAGGGCAACTTGTGATAAGCTCATTTAATTTCGATGTTCTTAGCATTGTTTATAAGTGCCCTGTCTCTCCTTATTCTACGGCCATTTTTATAAATAAAGCTGCAGACAGGTAGCCAGATTCAATTCGCCCAATTAAAGTTTTCCCCGTAATATTTGCATCACAAGGAATGCTTATCAACTAATTCTGTAGCTCCCACAAAGAGGACAACCTCAATTTAGCAGGTGGCTATAACCGAATAAACTGGAGTAATTAGTTGGGCTCTTGATAACCCGTGCAATCCTTAACGAAGTATCAAGCCACCATTCTTTCAAAACAAGAGTTCCATAAAAAGCAGCAAAAGATTGGTGCTGCGATTCCTTTTGCCATTGCCGCAATGTAAGCATTCTAAAGCAGTTGATGTTTATAGGATAGTTTGACCGCTCATCCTAGGAATTCAGCTGTTTCTTCTTCACGCATAATTTCCTTTAACGACAAATACCCCACTAAACGATGTCAATGAAACGATTTCCTTCTACTTTCCATGAAAAGGCAACCCTCATCAGCAATTCATTTGCTTACGATATCACACAAGTTATAACTGAGACTGGAGTAGACCACCTGCTCTATATTCTCTCTCTTCTAACCAAGGACGTACTACTCTTAGGAATCAGTTCTACCATACCTACTACCAAATGTTAGTTTGATTTCACACTTCTAGAAGTTAATCTTCAACTCACAACCCTCACAATTAGGCTGTATTGGACGAGTTCGAATCTAATTCCCACGAAATAAATGCTGGTGTACCATAGGGCTCTATTGTATGTCCCACTCTCTTCCTCATTTTTATAAATAATATTTTGTTACTGTTACTTTTATTCCACTAAACTCTTTTGCTGATGACTCCTCTACTTTTCATATTCGTTTGGTGATACACGTGCAATCGCAACTTAACCGTTTGTTAAGCTTATTAAACTCCTATTTACACATCGCGCAATGGACTATTTGTTTCACTTTTAATGTACACACTGCGTGGGAATTAGGAAGATAGGTAGGGGAAGGACCGGAGGTGTCAATTAACATTGGTTTTTAATGTTTGCAGATCAAAAGCAAGGGGAAATCTCGCCGGGTAAACTATTCCAAATTCGTGTTGTTCGGCTTAAAAAAGAATCCCTATATTTCACGGTACGTCCGAAATTATGCTCAAGGGTAAACTGAAGGGCATTCCCTGCGAGAGGAATGCAGCTGGCTACTTCGAGGGAACATTTTGTATAAAAGAAACGATAAAATAAGGAAAGACATAAAACACTGCGTCGGTGTTCGAGAGGGGCAATTGTTTCAGCGGCAGTTCTATTTCCTATCAATCTTAACGCTCGATTTTGTATTCTATCAAGCAGTTGAAGCGATGATTGCGAAGCACCTGCCCAGAGGTGGGAGTTATACTCGAGTTTAGGGCGTATAAACGCTTTAGAAATTGTAGCCAGATCAGAAAGAGAAAAATATTTCTTACAACAATACAGAAAACCTAAGCACTTAGCAGCATTTTTAGCGATCTCAAATACATGGTTGTTCCAACGGAGGTCATCGTTGACACACATACCGGGTACTGAGAGCTTTTCGGTTTCTTCGATGTAAGTGCCATTCATGGACAATGGCATTGGGGGTATGTTTAGCTTTAACGACAGAAGACAGCATTGAGTTTTCGAAGCATTCTCCACACGATTCCTATTACCCCATTTTACAATGATGTATAAATCGAAGTTTAATGAGCTTGACATACGGTACCGTTGCAATTATACGTCCGAAGACGGAGGACGAGAATTATCGAACGAATATGAAAAGCTGAGGGTAGAGTCGTCAGCAAAACAGTTAAGTGAATTAGAAGTAACAGACAGAAGATCATTTATAAAAATGAGGAAAAGAGTCGGAGACAGCACGGAGCCCTGGGGCACACCAACATTTATTTTTTAGGAATCAGACTTGAATCCACCCAATATAATTTGTATTGAACGGTCCAGAAGATAGCATCTAATCCAATGAATAAGAGTATTGTGGAAGAACACCTCTTCAGAAGAATCGGGGGTATACCATCCGGGCCAGTGGATTTGTGTATATCGAGATCTTTGAGAACTCTTGCTACTGTACGAGTGCGGACAAAAATCTGTCTCAAGTACAGGAGTGGCAACGTTGCTGTTAGGCAGCATGGAGCTGGCAGCGAAATGGGCGGCGAGCAAGTTTGTCTTCTCTGAAGAGTTAACAATTGGTTTGTTATTGTCGATGAGCATTGGAACCGAAGATGTTGAGGAGTTTTTAATATTTTTTACGAATGACCAAAAAATTGTACTGCCTTTGGGACATTGCAGAATATTTTGCCGTAATTTTTGGTCATGCAAAAATTTGGTTCTTTCAATAACGGAGTTGCATGAGTTCCTTGCTTGTTTGTGCTTTTTCCGATTTTCTTCTGGGTTGGCTTTGTAAGATCGGAAATTTACTTCTTTGAGCGTGATAGCTTCTTTACACTCAAAATTAAACCTGGACTTTTCTTTAGGCTTGATGATGCTTTTAACTCTGTTAGGAATAAAAGCACGCATCCCTAGAAGAATCACATTTGTGATTATTTCAGCATTGGCATCAACGTCCCTATGGAAAAAGCATAATGACCAGTTAAAGTTTGACCTAAGTTCTTTCAAGTGTTGTCTGACCAGAATAGAATTGTGAACAATGAAGTCGCCCGAAATGACGATTTTAGTGCGATAGAATCAGACAGAGTATCAGATTACAGTGTGTTCCTAGCGCACATTTTGGCAATCAGAGATTTTGATCTTGGCTCAAACTGGATGTAAAACTTTCAAAATGGGTATTGACGTCACACGAAAATCGGTATTTTCTCTAATGGGAAGTCGTTTGGATGGAATCGTAAATTACATTTCTTTGATAAACCAAGTGATCCGATAAACATAGATATTATCAATCTTCACCGCTTCATTAAAAGCTCCAACTTTTTTAATTAGTGAGAAACATCTCTGCTTTCAGAAATTTTGCAGAAATATGTTTTAGCTCAGATTAATAACTTCTTTTACCTAATTTCTGTGACAGTAAGATTTTACAAAGTTTTCAACAAAGGTGACTAAAAATACTACGTTTTAACGTTTTATTTTAAAATATACTGCGATATGTTCCGACCAAGTCTTAACATTGAATAAACCATCCTTATTCCATTTCCCATGTTAAAAATAAAAATGTTTTCATTAAAATTAAATAAATTACTCTCACAAGCTGTTTGCATTTCATCTATTCCCCACTGATCTCTGGTTATAACCTTTTAACCGGACTTTTCCAGAACTTCTTCATGAGAATTTTAAAATTAAAACTCTCAGGCTTTTTCAACTCTCCGGGTTAAGTTATTCCCTGAAAAAGGATTTTAATAATCCTTTTTTTAAAGTTTTTACTTTTTCATTATTTTCTTCCTGGAAGATCACCTTCAAAAAAGTATTTTTTAAAATTCTTTGTCCTTCAGCACTTCAGCTTCGTTTTATATGTGATTTATCTTTTCTTACAATCACTAATTCCATCAAAATAAAAAAGGCTGAAGTAGCTACTTAGTGTTTTAATGTTAAACATATCTTTTAAAATTAATGAATTTCCTTAAAACACTTTCAATACTATTTTCTTACCAGGATTTGGTTGATTACTATTATGAGGAATGCAATAGAGTGCAAGAGCATTTTTTAATTTGTGTTAACTCATTCTCGGTTTCAAGACACGTCAAATTCACGACTTCACTGGGATCAATGCTTCCAAGCCAAAAACAATCTTTCCCGTACGTAACTATAGATACAAACTGAAGAGATCACTGCATACGAATACAAAAAGTTTATTTCAATATAGAACCCCTATTCAGTTTTCCTATAGCAGTTGACTGGTCATTGACGAAGTACCCTCCAGAGGTCAACGAAGTGAAATTTATTCCAAAAAAGCCAATAACTGGTGAGGAAACCACACTGCAAATACCAACCATAAACGGCGTCGAAAACAGCGAGGTTCATAAAAAAGACGGGCCCTAAAACCAATCCATTCATATTAACATCTGTGCGGTTCCTCCCCGAGGACTTGTAAAGATAGAGGCCACTCGTCAATGTTGCCCATAAAAACGTTGCATTCTGTCTGTCCACGCCATGTATCGCCACAAGGACGACAACCTGGGAAAATATGGTACCTCGGCTGTCAATAAATTGAAGGGGTTCTGGGTAAAGATGACGGTCTGTCGGTTAAAATTCCCTTCCGGTCAAACAAAATCGAATGGAGCTCACAGTAGTGATATAAGTTCTAGCGTTTGTGTACCGCCCCATGTTCTTGTTGTCCCCAGATTCTTTTTTTTGTGTTTCACTTTGCATTTTAAGGATCTGGTCATTCTCACATGGAATTCGAAAACAGAATTAACAAAAAGTCTACCTCGGACTTTTTAATGCCCAAAAAGGACTTCGGTCCCACGCCGGTTTATCCTTTGGATCGGCCATCAAGGGAAGAGAATCCTTTGGTAATATCCTTTTGCCTTGAATGGGGTGGCCTTTGGCATCGGCATTCGTTAGTCAGTCAATTCACGTGTGGCCGAATCGAATCGAATTTAAATTTTTTATCTGCATGTGTTGTGTATATCCTTTATATGGGGATTTTGCTTCTTATGTTTGCGTATTTATCCTGCGTCCCTATTTTCTGAGTTATATTCGTTTTTTTTTTGTTGTTGCTTTCTTATTTTATTTTTAGTAGCAAAATGTCCCTTCTGCCGTTGACGTTTGGTGCTGAATTATCATTTCCTTTTGACTTCATTATGTGGTATTGCTGCCACACAGTGTGTGTGTGTGCATTATAACGATATATGTTGCTACTACTGTGCCATTTGTGTTATTGACAGTGTGTCAAAGAAAGATGGGATCATATATTCCGAATTCTGTGTGTAGAGAGGACTACTATGTCCTTTTTTGTAATACGCACTTTGTCGGAATGGTTTCATTGGCTAGGAAGTATGAAGTGAAGCGGGGAGTAGAGATTTCTCCAATGGACCGGAAATCAGATTTAATTCAATAATTTGATGATTCGGTTTATTTGGTTGTGCGTTCGTGTGACGATGTCCTTTTTTGAAGCTTAAAAAAGAAAACATACAGTTTTTTTTATTTATTTTTTTTGTGGTTCCCACTTTGTGTTTGATATTCTTCCCGTAGGATTTTGTTTGATTTGCTTGTCATTCCCACGTACAAATGGAATGCGGAAATTTGATAGCTTCATACCTTTCACGTTGACATAAAAGAAAATCATCATTTTTCTGTTGTGTAAACAGTGCGGTTAGGCCTTTGGAATTAGGAAATGAAATTGCCTCAGAGGAAACGATGATATAGAGAAGTTTGATTATTCAAAGTGGAGAACGACAAAGCAAAAAAAAAGGTTTTTTTAGAGAATTTTTTTTGGGCTATGCAATTTATTTTAAAAAAAATTAACCAGAGGATAATTTGATACATGAATGGTGGAAAAACCTTAAGAAGTTGTGATCAGATTCTGTAACCAAATTATAAGCTGATTTACAAAAACGTGTTCAACAACACCCTAGGCTGTAGCAAGCTGTTCAAAGCCCGCATTACAATTGGAAAAAGTTCGCAACAAAGATATATATACATATCATATACCTATTACCGTCTACCATTTTCGCATTTAAGGCTGAGCTTCGATTAGAAAACTTTAAATTTTGGAATCAATCCAGTACTTCGATAATTGGACTGGTGTAGATTTTCCTTTAAGAAAATTCTCGATTTCAGGGCTCTAGAGGGTACATAAATAGGTAATAAAACAAGAAGCGTAGGACATTTTATATGATGTCTCTGAAGTCTCTCACTAATGTTACACCATGAATAGTTCCCTTTGACTCTTAAGGATTTTATTCCTAGTAAATTGAAAAAAAAAATTTAGTAAATTGTCTTTGGATCCTTTCCAATCGATCAGAATGTGTAATGAAAGCAGGACTCCAAATAACATCATCATACACCAAAACCAAAAAATTTTTGAATTTCTTTCGATAAACCGAACATCTTGCTTTCGGAACCGAGTAATCGAAATGCTTAATAGTCCAGTCAAAATAGACAAAAATAAGTCATAACTTAGCCAAAATTCGCATAGAGCTGAAAATTGGCTGACACGTTAAATACATCATTATAAATGAAATGTCAAAAATCCCCTTCGATCCTACATCTGCGAAAAATTTTATTCAAGGTCAATCAAACGAAATTAAGGTTTTTTCTATTTTTCTCAAAAACGGTAAGTTTTATCGTGAAAATAGTTTAGACAAAAGTTGTAGATCATACAATTCTCTACAAAAATTAGCTCAGTCACTTTTTCTCTTACGACTTACCATTCGTGAGGTATCGCGGTTTTAATCATTAAAAAATTCATATTTTACATAATGTGATATTTTGGCCTGAGGTTCGACAAATAAAACTCAATCGAAATTCCAAAATAATACAGCAAATCTCTTTATTCTATGAAACACAACGTTTAAATAACACCAAATATAATTTATTCCACTTATTCACAATTCAAATACGTTTTTATAATTCAACACTTTTTATTTAATCTCAATTCAATCACTTTTTACTAAGGCTTCCAGTAGTTAACAATTCGACTTTCGAAAATAAACTAAGCTTTCAATGCATTCTACTCTTGTATTTATACAAGTTTACAAGCTTCTGGAAGCTTCTGTCTGGTTCTGGCACAATCTAAGTTTTCGGTACTAATTCGAGTCTCGAATTAGTACTTCAAGTTCGATTTAGTACTCAGTTAAAACATATTGCAAATATGTAGCATACTTTTAGGGTCATGGTTGTTGTACACACTAAATGTTGGTTGTCGTACACAATGAATCTAACAGATGTCGTTAATTTGCAAAATGTTTAGTGTGTTTGTGTTACACACCAATAATTGAACACAAGAATTGTTACTTTTGCTTACTTTATTAAATAAAAAATACAATATCAAACTTTGTCAAAATGTCGTACGCAGTCACACAGCGAAAAGCGTCATCAGAAAAATTCATGGAAATTATGTCTTTCGAAAGGAAGTGAGAAAGACATCTCTTGGTAAGAGAGTCTGCTTTCTTTTTCTTCTCATACAGCTGCTGTTTTTTTGGATGAGCTGCTGTACCAATTGTGTTGGCACTACCGAAGGTGCAGCCACATCTACTCCCCCACCAGTGACAATGTCACGATTGTTATTGTTTTTAAAGGTTACTTTTTTCTTGTTCGCATAATTTGCTGGTGATTTGGCTGCTGCTCTGAATTGTTGCTGCTGCGGATTTTGACTTGATTCTTGCATTCTGGAGAACTCGGAGTGATGTTGTTGGCTGGATTCCTGCTCTCTTGGAAGATCACACTGATGATGTTGGCTGGATTCTTCGTTTGTACTTATTGTGATATTTTGGCCTGGGGTTCGACAAATAAAACTCAATCAAAATTCCACAATAATAAAACAAATCTCTTTATTTTATAAAACACAACGTCTTTCAGTTTAAATAACACCAATTTAACTTATTTCACTTATTCACAATTCAAATACGTTTTTATAATTCAACACTTTTTATTTAATCTCAATTCAATCACTTTTTACTAATACTTCCAGTTGTTAACAATTCCACTTTCGAAAATAAACTGAACTGTCAATGCAATCTACTCTTGTATTTATACAACTTTAAAAGCTTCTGGAAGCTTCTGTCTGGTTCTGGCACAATCTAAGCTTTCGGTACTAATTCGAGTCTCGAATTGTTTCGTCAAGTTCGATTTAGTACTAAGTTAAAACATGTTGCAAATATGTAGCATACTTCTAGGAGCATGGTTGTTGTACACAATAAATGGTGGTTGTTGTACACAATAAATGTTGGTTGTTGTACACAATGAATCCAACAGATGGCGTTAATTTACAAAATGTATCTAAACTTGTTGCCACATCACATTGTCCCCCTCTTAGTTTTGTTCGTCCCGAACAAGCACATCATCATTGTTTCCGTGGTAACGATGCAGTCGATCCACATGGACAATTTTCATTTTTGCTCTTGGTCCTCGTTGGATTCGGAAAACGACGTCATTAATGCGCGTAACTATTTGGTAGGGACCTTCCCAGTCCTGCTGAAGCTTGGGCGATTTTCCCTTTCTGCGATGTGGGTTATAAAGCCATACCAGATCTCCCTCATTGAATTCAGGTGCTGTTGCTCTCGCATCGTATCTGGTCTTCATGCGGTCACTCGCAATTTTTATGTTGTTTCTCGTTCTCTGGTGAATGTCGTTGATCCTTTCTCTAAGATCTAACACGTAGTCCTCTTCGCATTTTGGGTCTTCAATAGGAAATCCGAATTTTAGCTCACTTGGAAGCCGGGCAGTTCGTCCAAATAGAATTTCGGATGGAGTGTATCCAGTTGTACTATGAACCGCATTCCGGTAGGCCATAAGAAATAAAGGAATTCGCCGATCCCAATCCCGTTGGTTCTCGTTCACGACTTTGGACAGATGTTCCTTCAAGGTCTTGTTAAATCTTTCTACCATTCCATCAGACTGTGGATGAAGAGGTGTTGTCCTTGTTTTCTTTAACCCGAGTGATGCGCATACTTCCTGGAATACCTTCGACTCGAAGTTTCGCCCTTGGTCGGAATGCAATTCCATAGCCACCCCGAACCTGCAGACCCAGTGGTCCACTATCTGCTCGACAACGGTCTTAGCTTCTTGATTGGGTATCGCAAAAGCCTCCGGCCATTTGCTGAAGTAGTCCATGACAACAAGGATGTAACGGCTACCGTTTTCAGTTTCCGGGAACGGGCCTGTGATGTCAACGGCGATTCTTTCAAAAGGGGCGCTCACGTTGTACTGGTGCATTTTACCTCGTGTTTTGACTTTGGGTCCATTGCTAGCTGCGCATGTTATGCACTTTCGACACCAGCTCTCTACATCGTTTCTCACGCTTAGCCAATAAAAGCGTTCCCGTACCTTTTCCAATGTTTTGTTGATTCCCAAGTGCCCACCGGATATTCCAGCATGCATTTCTCGTAGGATCTCCTCTACTTTCGATCGTGGAACCACAAGCTGCATCTTAAAGGATCTTCCATCCGGCATTTCCCATTTTCTTCGCAAAACACCATCTTCCACATGGAGAGAGTCCCACTGCGCCCAGTATGCTTTTAAAGTAGGACTTCTGTCGGAGATATCTCTTGCGTTTGGTTTCTCCATAGATTCCTTCCATGCAAGGATTGGCTCGATGTCAGGGTCTTCTTTTTGTGCATTTCGAATTTCTTCGGCACTCCAACCCTCTACAGGTTCGGCTCTTATTCTCTGGACAGATATACCTTCATCCTTTTCCTCTTTTCGCGCACAATGTTTGCAACTGGGCTCACATGGTCTGCGGGAAAGCGCGTCCGCATTGCAGTGCAGTCTTCCTTTGCGATGCTGTACTTCGAAGTCGTAAGTCTGCAATCGTTCGATCCATCTTGCTACCTGCCCCTCAGGATTTTTGAACTGTAGCAACCATTTTAAAGCGGCGTGATCGGTACGCAGGATGAATCTCTGTCCATACAGATATTTATGGAAATGTTTTGTCGCCAGTATCAGAGCAAGGAGTTCCCGTCTGGTTACACAGTAGTTTCTCTCTGGTCGCGACAGAACTTTGCTGAAATAGGCTACCACTTTCTCCTGCCCATCTTGTATCTGCGACAGAACTGCTCCAACACCCACGTTACTAGCATCCGCGTCCACAATAAATGTTTTGCCAGGGGTGGGGTAAGCTAGTATTGGTGCCTCACAAAGTCGCTGTTTTAGATGTTGAAAGCTTCTTTCGCACTCACCTGACCATTTAAATTGTCTACCCTTCTCAGTTAGCTGGTGCAGACACTTTGCGATTCCGGCAAAATCATTGACGAACCTCCTGTAATAAGTGGCGAGACCGAGAAAGCTCCTCAGCTGGTGTTTATCTTCGGGAACTGGCCAATTTCTCACGGTTTCGATTTTCTCCGGGTCAGTGTTTACTCCATTTGATGATATCACATGTCCCAAATATTTCACCTCAGCTTTGAACAGAGCACATTTCTTTGGATTTAGTTTCAAATGTGCAGTTCGAAGTCGTGTAAACACCTCCCTCAAGTTGTCGCGATGTTCAGCGAACGTCTTTCCCACAACGATGACGTCATCCAAGTACACCAGGCAGGTTTTCCATGTCAGACCCTGTAACACACGTTCCATTAAACGCACAAAGGTGACTGGAGCGTTACACAAGCCAAATGGCATAACGGTAAACTGCCAAAGTCCATATCCCGTTGTGAAAGCGGTCTTTTCTTTGTCTTCTGGATGGATCTGTACCTGCCAGTAACCACTTTTCAGATCGAGGGTGGAAAACCATTTCGCTCCCGAAAGGGTATCCAAGGTGTCATCTATTCGAGGCAAGGGGTAGCTGTCCTTCTTGGTGACATCGTTGAGCCTCCGGTAATCCACGCAGAATCGAGTGCTGCCGTCCTTCTTTTTCACTAGTACAACGGGTGATGCCCACGGACTTTTTGAGTGTTCGATTAGACCGTCTTTTTCCATGGTTGATATCATCTCATCGACTTCCGACTGTTTTGCCAATGGAAGTCTTCTAGCAGGTTGTCGGATCGGTCTGCTATCGCCGGTGTCTATTCGGTGCTGTACTAGGTGTGTTCGACCATAGTCTCCATCCTGCGATGCAAATATATCAGCAAACTCGCCAATGAGATTTTTGGCCATGGTTTTCTGCTCCTGATTTAGCTCACAGTTTCCAAGGATAGCATTACATACCTCAGCCAATTTTGTTGCAGAAACAGGACTCGCAGAATCACTCCCAGATGTTGTCGATATGGCTGCAATGGGTACGCATCTTCCAATCACCTCTCCTTGTCTGAGCTTGACGGAGTGTTTGTTCGGATTCATCAGCCTTACCGGAACCATGTTTTTCTTTGGTTCCACTAAAATCTTTCCAACGATATAGCTTGGAAAGTCCTCTTTATTATCTGCTTCAATGAAATAGAATCGGTGGTTCCCAGGATCACCCTCCAAACGCGTCCAAAGAACTGTCTCTGAAGAAGGTGGTAGGACTTCATCTCTGCATATAACCGCCCGAAGATTCACAGCGTTCTCGTTTCCGTATACCATAGGGATCTCAACGGTTCGATACCTTAATACTTGCATTCGAAGGTCTATGATTACCTCATGTGCCTTCATGAAATCCACTCCAATGATGCATTCGTCGCATATGTCGGCTACCAAGAATGCATGTGAGAAGGTCAACCCTGCCAGTTGTATCTTTAGAAATACCTCCCCGTATACTTTTGCTGCTTCTCCCGTAGCTGTCTTCAGAGTGTAGCAGCTGGTGTTATGTAGCCATGATGTCTGAACAAGGTCTCTTCTGATTATGGAGGCTGTGGCACCCGTGTCAATAGTGGCCACACATTTTCTGTTTCTGATGACTGTCTCCACTGTCAAGCTCTTGCTGCAGCGTGTAGTTTGCGAAACTTGGATAACGGTCCTGGGGGCGTCGATTCCATCAACCAACTTCAGCCCCGCGAAGTTGGTTCTTAGGCGTTTCCCGCCTGCTGTTGATCAGAAGCTTGTCCAGCAGTGTGAGTGTTATTCCTGCCAGATGCTTCGTCATTCTGCCTCCTCCTTGTGCAATGTGGGCAGCTTACCTGTCTAGGCATAGATCTGCATTGTCGCTGTAGGTGTCCTAGCTTGTTGCAATTCCAGCATCTCATTTGACCTCGAACAGTGCTCGGGTTTTGTCTTTCAATGTCGACACGTTGACATGAGCACTCTAGCGTAGCCATTTCCCTGACGCGATGGCTACCTTGCGAAGCTTGGTCTGCTGCTTCCATTGTCAGGGCAAATGCTAAAGCCTCAGCGAGCGTTTTCTTACCTGCCATTCTCACAGCCATTTGTAGTTTTCCATCTGCAATGGCATTAGTGAACGCATCGGTTGCCAGTTCGTTTATGATTTCCCTGCTGGTATTGGGATAAGACAAATTCGCCAAGCGCTCAATGTCAGCTTGCAATTGTTGTAGCGTTTCACCTCTTGCCTGGACCCTTCTGCGCAACTGGACTCGGTAAACTTGCTGCATGTGGTCGTCGCCAAACCTCATCTCGATTGCCTTGACCATGGCATCATAATCCTGATGTTTGTCTTCAGGAATGGTCTGCAGCAATTCGGCAGCTGTTCCTCTGAGAGCAAGCGTAAGAGCAATTGATTTGTCTTCGTTGTCCCAGTTGTTCGTCAAGGCGGCAGCTTCGAACTGCCTCTTATAAATTGGCCATGATGTTTGACCATCGAAGACAGGGGGCTGCATTTCCTTTCTTCGTGGACCGTCGCTCGAATATTCCCGAACCTTCTGCTTTTTCAGAGAATCAAATTCCTTAGCCAGATGTTCGTACTGTTGCTCTACACTTACGAACTTTTCTTCCAAGTTTTCTATTTTGGCTTCGAATTTCTGATCGATTGTTTGAAGTCTTTTGTCGAAGAGAACATTCTGTACATCGAGTTTGTTTTCGAGACCATCAAATTTGCTTTCGAGAACGTTCTTTTGGTCGCTTAGTTGCTGCTGGAGAATTTCCAACGAATTCTTCTGCTCATTCTTTTGTTCTTCGAGAACGTTCTGTTGTTTTTCGAGAAAGTTCTTTTGTTCTTTTGAGGAACTTTCCAAAGCATCGAATTTCGACAGAAGCAACTTCATGAAAGCAGGCATTTCATCGGCTGTACTTACTGTGCATTCTCTCCCTTGTTCTTCAACATCGAACAACATGGTATCGGGGTCTCCACCATCCTGAGTGATAGCATTCTGAAGTCGGAGCAATAGTTCCTTTTTCAGCCCCGAAGTCTGAAGATTTCGTTTTCCTAATTCTTCTTTCAACTCAGCTGTTGTCAATTGTTCTAATTTGCGACCCATTTTATGTAACTTAAACACTATTTTCGCAACACAGTCAGTTTTATTTTAATGTCTCTTCTAGAAAGATCTTTTTCCAACACTATTTTTAACAAAAATACTCGCTATTCACAGTTTTATAGCACAATCAGTTCAATAGTTTCTGGAAAATTCCACTGTCACAATTAAATGAGTCACCGAAACTGTTTTAGAAAATGTCACTATGGAATTTTCTAGCACTTTACTGAGTTTTATCCCCAATTTCTGACACCAATGTGATATTTTGGCCTGGGCTTCGACAAATAAAACTCAATCAAAATTCCACAATAATAAAACAAATCTCTTTATTTTATAAAACACAACGTCTTTCAGTTTAAATAACACCAATTTAACTTATTTCACTTATTCACAATTCAAATACGTTTTTATAATTCAACACTTTTTATTTAATCTCAATTCAATCACTTTTTACTAATACTTCCAGTTGTTAACAATTCCACTTTCGAAAATAAACTGAACTGTCAATGCAATCTACTCTTGTATTTATACAACTTTAAAAGCTTCTGGAAGCTTCTGTCTGGTTCTGGCACAATCTAAGCTTTCGGTACTAATTCGAGTCTCGAATTGTTTCGTCAAGTTCGATTTAGTACTAAGTTAAAACATGTTGCAAATATGTAGCATACTTCTAGGAGCATGGTTGTTGTACACAATAAATGGTGGTTGTTGTACACAATAAATGTTGGTTGTTGTACACAATGAATCCAACAGATGGCGTCACATTATGTTGGATGAACTTTCATTGGACGGCGAAATGATTTGTGTTGGTTTTTCTTCTAGGGCAATGAATGCTGGCTTGAGACGATCCACTGACACGTTTACAGCTTTACTATTCATTCGAATGGTGAAGAGACGGTCCGTTAATCTTTCGATAACCTCGAATGGTCCAGTGTAAGGAGGCTCCAATGGTTTTCTTACTGCGTCGGTTCTGAGCAGAACATGTGAGCATTTGTACAGATCCTTGAGAACAAATATGCTCTGTTTAATGTGATGTGCTGATGGAACAGGTCTTAGCATTCGCATGTGTTCACGAAATTTCTCCACAAAGATTTGAGGATCTGCAGGCATGTCTTCGTTTGTGAAAAACTCGTTTGGAAGTCTGATGGATGTTCCATAAAGGAAATCAGCTGCTGACGCCTTCAAGTCTTCTTTGTAGCATGTTCTAAGTCCAAGGAGTACTGTTGGAAGAAGCTCTGTCCACGGAGTTTCTGAGTGGCACATCAAGGCTGCTTTAAATGATCTGTGCCAACGCTCAATCATTCCATTTGCTTGCGGATGATAGGATGTTGTTCGCGCACGTTTGGTTCCAGTCAAGTTGGTCAGGGCGTTGAAAAGGGCTGACTCGAATTGTGTCCCTTGGTCAGTGGTGATGGTCTTAGGACAACCAAATCTTTAAATCCAATAGGTCCAGAAAGCAGTAGCAACAGTGTCAGCAGTCATGTCCTTTAGCGGAATGGCTTCTGGCCATCTAGAAAAACGGTCAATCATGGTGAGACAGTATCTGTAGCCTTGGACAAGCGGCATGACAACCAAATCTAGATGAACATGATCGAGGCGACTATCTGGCATGTGAATGTGATTAGGCTGCAGTTTGTTGTGTCGATGGATTTTTGCTGTTTGGCATGGAAGACAGTTGCGAGCCCAGTTGATGACATCTTTCTTCATAAATGGCCAAACATATTTTTGCTTTATTTGTTGAACAGTTGCTCGACCACTTGGATGAGAGAGACCATGCACAGAATCAAAAATGTTTTTTCTGAGTTCTTTTGGAACATATGGTCTTACATACCTTGTTGACACATCGCAATAGATTGGGGTTTGGTTGGGTTCGAGATGGATTATCTGCAGTTTGAGTGAGTTTGTTCCTTCGATGAGACTTTTGATTTCGATGTCTTGTGATTGTGATTCGAAGAGTGTGTTTGCATCAATCTCTACCGGCATAGCAATCTCGTTGATGTGTGAGTGTGCAAGACGTGAAAATGCATCTGCTACAACATTTTCGTCACCTTTGATGTGCACTATAATGGTCTGAAAAGTTGATATGTAGTCCAGGTGTCTGAGTTGTCGTTTGCATGCTCTATCAGATTTGTTTCCTATATTCGTTGCAAGTGTTTTGTGGTCGGACTTGATAATAAATTGACGACTGTCAAGAATATGTTCGAAGTGTTTGATGGCATCATGAATGGCAAGTAGTTCTCGTTCATAAGCGCTATATTTCATCTCAGTTGGAGTTAGCTTTCGGGAGTAGAATCCAAGTGGTTTCCAGATGTTGTCTGTTTGCTGTTCTAAGGCTGCTCCAAGTGCCACATCAGAAGCGTCCGTAGTCAAGACTAGAGGTGCAGTTGAAACTGGGTGAACTAACAGTGCTGCTTCACCAAGACTTTTTCGGCATTTATCGAACATTTGTTTCGTCTTCTCTGTCCAGGGAACGTTACGCTTATCGTTTTTCTTGGAGTCTTTTAGAAATTCGTTGAGAGGTGCTTGAAGATCTGCTGCATGTGGAATGCACCGCCTGTAGTAGTTGATGATACCTAAGAATCTCCGTAGTTGTGAAATGGTTTCAGGTAGCTCATAGTTGATAATGGCAGCGACACGCTCTGGTGGTGGTTTGCAACCTTCATTGTTGATTAAATACCCAAGGAATTTGACTTCAGGCAATCCAAAATGACATTTGTTGACATTGATAGTAAGGCGGTGTTTCCGTAAGATTGTGAAAGTAGCTTGCAGATGTTCCTTGTGTTGCTCGGCGGATTCAGACATAATTATGATATCATCAATATAGCAAAATTGGAGGGTCGGCAGATATCTTTTTCGATGAGATAATCCAATTCTGCTTTTGCGGCTGATAATTTATATCCTGAAAGGCGTCTGAAACGACTTGCAACTGGTGGGCCTGATGTTTCGATATAGTGGCATATTGAAGGGTCGATTTTTGTTAGTGGTTGTGGTGAGCTGGTCGTGACGTCGATGAATTCTTTCAGTAAGTTTGAGTACTCATCCTTTAACACCGCTCCTGCGCTTAGGGTTGATATTCCGAACTGGTTGACATTTGTTACTTGTCCATTTGTCATGAGACGTGTTGTCGCATCAATGAGGCATTTTTTTGTTAGATCAATGATGAGATGATAATGCTGGAGAAAATCTGCACCGATTATTGCTGTCTGAACATCAGCTAGAATGAAAGACCATTTGAACTCTCTCCGCAAGCCAAGACTGAGCTTTAGAATATGATAGCCAAAGGTTTGGATTTCGGATTTATTGGCTGCGTACAATTTGAGATCTGCGCTGATGAGACGTTTGTTGATTTTAGAGATTGGTATTACGGAAACAACTGAGCCAGAATCTATAAGGAAGCGGGTGTTTAATCCCTTATCGAAAATGTGCAGACGGGGTTCTTTGCTGAAGTTGTTTTTGAATTTGCTGTCGCCAATCATCTGTACTGACGACAGCTCAGCTAGTTTTCCTGGTTGTTGCTGTTGAAAGAACAGGGACCTTCACACTTTCTGGCATTCTGATCATATCTCTTGTGATAAAAGCATAACCATTTGTCGTTTTTGTTTCTGCTGGGAGAACGTCCTCGTTGTTCGAACTTGCTTTTGGATTTTGATCGCTGTCGACTATTAATCTTGAGTGCATGGAGTTGCTCCGAGAGTTCTTTGACGGTGCGACAGAGTTCTGTGTAGCTCAAATGGCCATCTTGAGAAACTGCTTGGATTGACTGCTGCTCAATGGCTGACAATGACGATGATGAATGATTATTGTTAGCCGAATCATACATTTTGTCAGCTGCAGTGGCGAGGTCATCAAGAGAGTAGTTCTCAAAGACTGTCAGAAAATTTCTTGTTAATTCTGGAAGTGACTGCATGAAACATTCTCTCATAACTTTCGGGCCGCATTCTCCCCCTGCGAGGCGTCTCATCTCAGCTAAAATTATTGATGGCTTTTTCTCTTTGGAGTCTGCGCCTTTCAACAGCCGCCTTAACTTGGACTCGGCAGATTCTGCAAATCTCGACAGAATGCGTTTCTTGAACACAGAAAATTTATTTGTTACCGTAGAATCACCAATTAAATCCTCAGCCGCAGTCAGGCAATCACCCTCCAGACAAATGAACACTTGCTTGAATTTCTCCTCCTCAGTCATGATCCCTTCCAACTCCAGCGTCATTTCAATTTGACTTAACCACATTTGAGGTTGGCTTGGGTCAAATTTTGTTAGTTTAATACGACGTAAATTTGCTCGTGGCTGGTGAACAGATGGCTGGACTGAAGCGGACGAGTTTTGTGCTGTGGAGTTTAGATTTTGTAAGGTCAATAGTCTTACCTGCTCTCTGAGCTGCTCCAATTCGCTGGTGTCCATCATAGTGGCATCAAGTAATTCAGTGTGACGTGCTCTGTCCTCTTGCTCTTGCCTTTGCAGAATTTGTTGGATGATGAACGTAGCTTTCTCGTATTGGCTGTCGATGTGATCCCTTTCGCTGTCTGCTTCTCCTATGGCCTTGATACTCTCTTCTTGATCTGCATCTTTGATGTAATTTTCTTCAATGGCGGATTGAATGACGTCGAATTCTCGATATAGTTTGTCGAGTTTAAGCTTCTTGACTTCAGCCTGTGTGGCTGTTCGTTCGACGGAAAAAAAATTACAAATTTTTGTAATTTGCTGTTTGATGATACCTCTGTTCTTTATGAGAGCACAAAGATCTGCCATGCTGAATATATATATAGAGGTAAGCACGAAGACGGCGACTGTACAAAAACGATGCCTTGCAGCTGGTGGCGTCCAGTAGTCGTGAACAACAACTTGTTACCTTATATATATATATATATGAGACGACGCCGACAGCAGCTGGTGGCGTCCAGTACTTTTTTTATGTACTATGACGCCGAACGTGACTAATGTACGTATTTAGAATTTGTAGATATTTTGCTTGTTTTTTTTACGACGAGGGTCACCAATTTAGTGTGTTTGTGTTACACACCAATAATTGAACACAAGAATTGTTACTTTTGCTTACTTTATTAAATAAAAAATACAAAATCAAACTTTGTCAAAATGTCGTACGCAGTCACACAGCGAAAAGCGTCATCAGAAAAATTCATGGAAATTATGTCTTTCGAAAGGAAGTGAGAAAGACATCTCTTGGTAAGAGAGTCTGCTTTCTTTTTCTTCTCATACAGCTGCTGTTTTTTTGGATGAGCTGCTGTACCAATTGTGTTGGCACTACCGAAGGTGCAGCCACAAATGTATCCTCCGAATATCTAAACTTGTTGCCACATCACAATAATATGCACTCAAATGCAGCCTGTACACGTCATCGGACGTTCAATATAAATGAAAATAAGGAACTATTGGTTTTTGTTACTTACGCAATGAAACTTGCATAAATTGAATGAGTATTTTAAACTAAAAGACTATACTGTCAGTCCCTAATTACATTACTTTATCAGTTTAATGAAAAACTCAAGGAGCACGGAGAACGAGGACCTACTACTAAACTATGGATACAATATTTTCATATGGTGTCTATTGCAAAGGAATTTATAGGAGTTGAACGTATGGGAGATTGGCGAGTTCATTTGAATTGCGTTAAAGAAATGCTTCCTTATCTTCATGCGTCAGGACATTTTAATTATGCCAAGTCTGCGCATTTATACCTACAAAATATGATGCAGCTAGAGAACTTGATGGATCCTAGTGTTTACCAAAGATTTATCGAAGGATGTTCACTATTACATTAAATTGTGGAACTTCGATGGATATGGTGATTGAACAATCAATGATGAAGTGTATGAAAACAGATGGAGGTGTTGCTCGAGGAAGAAGTACGCAAGAAAGTGTAATTAGTAAATGGGTCTATGGCATGCATACGATGAATACTGTGTGTGAAGGATTGGAAGATCTCGCTAATGTTAGAATGGACACAACAGACCATAGCATGTGGATGCAAGCGATTCTAGTGTAAAGAGATATATTGAAGATATTAATAAGCTTGCGGAGTGGTTCTTATCACATGATCCGTTCCCTGTGATTCTAAAAATTATATCCATTGCCAGCGGAGTCGTCGGCGATGATAAAATTAATTGTCATAATGCTCGTGCAGTATGGGATCGAGATGAAACGTTTCATATTATTTTTGAAAAATATGTTCAGTATGTACAAAGAAATTTTGGTCATAACAGTACGATTGTATTTGATGGTTATAATAATCATACGAAAAATATTAAAGCTGCAGAACAACGTCGTCGGACTACAAAAACATCTTCATCTGATGATATCGTTTTTGATCGAACTATGAAAGTTTCAACAAACCAACAACAATTTCTTGCAAATACTCACAATAAGTCTCGCTTTACTTCAATGTTATATGAAGAATTTACAGCAGCTTGTATTCCAATAAAACAAGCTGATAATGATGCTGATGTCCTTGTAACTGAAACAGCAATAGAACAATGGAAAAGTTCAAATACAACTGTCGTTGTTGGGGAAGATGTTGATTTGTTGATATTACTGACTGCACTGACTCCAAATGATAAAATTATTTACTTTTTGAAACCTGGGAAAGCTCAAGTACAATCAACAATATATTCATCACAAAGTCTGACTGCATATCCGAAATGTCAAGCTCATATTTTATTTCTACATGCAATAACTGGCTGCGATACTACATCAGCAAATTTTTTGAAAAACGTAAGGATTTAATTGATTGTGCAGAAGTATTTTATTATAATAATAATAATATTTACAAAGATTGACTCTTCTCCACACAACATCGTTACAAATGGAATTCGTTTTCTTCAAAAAAACTGCTTAATACTATTTTTTGTAAATACAAGACGGATTGTAGTAAGAATTGTGGCTGTCAAAAATTGGGATTATTTTGTTCACCAGTATGCATCAATTGTCAGGGCCAGACTTCCTCCAATATTGAAACAAATGCAACAGATGAAAATATTTATGATATTAATGAAGAGAAAATTGATGCATCCCTTTTCATAGAACAGCGAGCAGAAATTCTGCAAGAAGAAGAAATAATTGTCGAAGTACGATCTCATCAAACTCTCGTTATTACAATAGATCGTGGATTTTACCTACTGGGGAAACCACGTGAAAAAATGCGCCAAGTACATTACCTCATAGGTGGTGCGGAAATGTGTGCATATTATGTAAAATATGAATTTTGTAATGATTAAAACCGCGATATCTCACGAATGGTAAGTCGTAAGAGAAAAAGTGATTGAGCTATTGTATGATCTACAACTTTTGTCTAACCTATTTTCACGATAAAACTTACCGTTTTCGAGAAAAATGGAAAAAACCTTAATTTCGTATCTTTGACCTTGAATAATTTTTTTTGCAGATGTAGGATCAAAAGAAATTTTTGACATTTCATTTATAATGATGTATTTAACGTCTCAGCCAATTTTCAGCTCTATGCGAATATTGGCTAAGTCAAATGTCTTTTTTGACTGGACTATAAGTCTTTAATATTAGTGACTACAAATTGATTCTGAATCTAAAGGGTGTTTTTTTTTTAAACGTGTGGTTTTAAGAAGAAACACAACGCATACTATTTAATGTAATGGCCAAAAGTTTAGCTTTATTATAAAGATAAGGGTTTGCCATTATATATTAAAAATTATGTCGAGTAAGTGACCACCGCATCTGGCGAATAGACTCAGTTGGGTCTTCTTCGATACTTTGCTCAACCGAACCATTATTTTGAAACTAAATTTGCACAATTTGCAAACGTTGTTCAGGAGTAAGTCTATTCATTATAAAATGGCAAACCAAACTGAGCATAAATCCAGTGACAGCTGTCAAAAATACCAACTCCGAAAAAAGTATTGCCTGATTGAAAACCACACTTCTAAAAAGAACACAAAAGAACAACAAAAAGAAAAAGAAATACCGTTACTAAAATATTTAAATTAAGGCCATTATAGAAGCACCACTATGACAATGAATTAAGGTCAGATTGAGCCAACAGTAGACTTTCTGGACACAAAGCTTTGCTGAGCTTCTGATATACATTCCTTTGTTACAAAGTCGAGCCTATTTTTAACTAAGCCTCAAGTTCTATCATCAATTGCTATGTTGTAAATGTTACACAAAAATCGATTTATCTGATGCATATTTTTAAATCCCTTTGTGTCTAAAGCAGGTGCAAGGACTTCCTCAAGGAAATTTTTTGAGCACCAAAGGAATCTAAATTATTTTGGAGAAGGGAAGAATCAAGTGGAGAGGAGACTAGTTTCATAATTTTTATATCATCAGCGTAGATCAAGAGGTTGGAGTAGGATATAACACTTTTAACGTCATCTATGGCAAGGACGAAGAAAGCTGGCCAAGATGGCTACCTTTGGAACACCAGAGACAGCAAGAATGGGGTCAAAGACAGAGCTTCTGAAAACCAGGATTCAACCCATGTGATGAACGATGAGGGAAAGTCATAGGCCTGAAGTTTAGCATAGATTATAAGGTGGCTAATCTTATCAAAAGCTTTGCTAAAGTCTGTAGTTCTCACGTCAACATCGTAACTAAAGAGAGTGGTAAGAGGAATACAAAGGCTGTTAGCACAATATTTTAGGAGAATCGCAAGGTTTCCATTGGGACCGCGAGAGGAGTTATCTTTAAGAGAATTGATTTTGTCTCTGACATTAAGTTCACAAAAATTGAGAGACAAAATATTCCGGATCTGGCGGGTCAACGGTTTAAGTAAAGGAAAGAAAGAAAGAGCAATATCGACAGGGGTGTTAGAGTTCAAGAAGAGTTTTAAATCAATTTCATTAAAAACGAAACCGCCTTTGCGAAAGTTAAAAAAGAAAGTTTCTCCTGATTCAACAGCAGCTTTAAAGTTAACAAATAGTTGCTTATTTTTCTCCAATCGATTTCTAGCAAAATGCAAAAATTTAATTAACAATAGTCTTAAAATGTGGTCTTATAATCTAGTTTGCTGAGCAGCATTTTGATTGTTGTGGGAGATTATTATAGTTGTGAGGACCTCGATAACTTCATTTCCAAAATTGGATGGAATTAGATAAGGCCCGAGCTGGCTGGAGATCATTTTACCAGGTTAAGCAAAACAATCCTATCGTACTCAAAATATAAGTTTGAATGTTTGTATGTTTATATGTTTGGATGTTTGGATGTTTGTTCCCCAATTACGCATCAACGGCTTAACGGATTTGAATGAAATTTAATAGGATTGCTGAATTGAAAAATTGGTTACTTTTTATCCAGGAAAAAATTAACAGTTTTTGTGAGAGAGACCGAACTGTAAAATATTACATTGCTGGAGGTTTGTGTGATATCTTTCCATGGCTTAACGACTGCACCAATTTGTGATGTTTGGTAGACGGAAGAGTTACAGGAATCACAATAGAGATATATAGAGATATAGATATATAGAGATATAGAGATATAGAGATATAGAGATATTGAGATATAGAGAAATAGAGAGATAGAGATATAGATATATAGAAATATAGAGGTATAGAGATGTAGAGATATATAGATATAGAGATATATAGATATAGAGATATTGAGATATAGAGAATTAGAGAGATAGAGATATAGAGATATAGAGATGAAGAGATATAGAGATATAGAGGTATAGAGATATAGAGGTATTGAGATATAGAGAAATAGAGAGATAGATATATAGAGATATAGAAATATAGAGGTATAGAGATATAGAGATATATAGATATAGAGATATATAGATATAGAGATATTGAGATATAGAGAATTAGAGAGATAGAGATATAGTGATATAGAGATGTAGAGATATAGAGATATAGAGATTTAGAGGTATAGAGATATAGAGATATAAAGATAAAGAGAATTAGAGATATAGAGATATATATATATATAGAGAGAGAGAGATGTAGACATGCAGACATAAAGATATAGAGATATACAGATATACAGATATATAGATAAAGTGATATTGAGATATAGAGATATATAAATATAAAGTTATAGCGTTATAGAAATAAAGAGATATTTTTATAATATATAGATATAGAAATGTACATGTAAGGATATAGAGATATATAACGATACCGAGTTATGAATTCAGAACCGTCGATAAGATTGTGTAAAATTGTAAAATGTTTGTATGATTTTAAGGTTGGGCGATTGCTCACCAACCACGCCACGCTTAACCAAATTTAATTTGGAAGGTAGATGGATAATTTTTATTTATGAAATATGTTACCCAACAAGATGCTCGGTGGGAAAGGTTTAAATATGAAATACTACATTGCTGGAGGTTTGTTTGATATGCTTCCACTTCCATGCCTTAACAACTTCACGTCTAGTTTGCTAGACGAAAGAGTAACAGGATTCACTATTCGCTGTAAGCTTTTAAACGCGTATAACCTATGCTCAAAGGATCCTGAATCATGACACAACTGTTCATTAAAAATCATCATGAACAACGAGGCCATTTCCATCTACGTGGATGTGTGCAAAATTATCGCTAATGGGCTTTAAAAATTCCTCGTATAACCTACGAAGAGCCATTACACTCACTTAAAGTTACTGCATGGTGGTGTCTGGTGTGCAGACTGGAGGTACCATCGGGCCTATTTTTTTTTTCGAAAATGGCGACGATAGACGACGAGCTTACAAAAATACATTGAACTGTCACAGACTTTATCCCTATCTTAGTGCTTTAATGTGATTTTGTGTTCTATTTATTATTTCAGAAAAGATTTCGATATATTAACAGTGTCATATTCAAAAAAATCTTTTAGGAAAACTGATTACATTTTTCATTTGCTGAAGAATTTTTGGTTACTTCTTCGTGATTCTCATCATTTAGACACCCGATAAATAAGAATATTTCTTGTTTTTGCTGCTCTCAGGCTCTTACATATTAGTGGTAATGCTTAATGCGTTTGGGCTATTTCTTTTAAGATTTTTTTTTAATTTTTAATAAATGTTCGTTGTTGTTCGTGGATCCATAAATTCAAATCAAAAGACACATTGTTTGTTTAAGATAGCTGAGTTTTGTAAGTTATTTTCATAGAGTATGATCCGAATTGGAAATGGGGTTATGGAACAATTTTAATTTTTAAGTTATTTAAAATGGAAAAAAAATATAAAAACAATAGTAACGCTCTACCTACCTAGAGTTTACAGACATGAGTTTGGTATCTAATGAAAATTGACATTAAGTTTGTTAATTTTCTGAAATATTTCGTTCGTTATTTCTCTGCCATTATAGGTACTATGATGCAAGTTATACAGATTAAAATTTTGAGATAACAATCAAACATGACATTACGATAATTGAGAAACATATTTGAGTTACTGGCAAAATTCAGTCGGTCTGTCTGTCTGAACGTATGTATTTTGGACTACAGCTTTAACGGTTAGGCCAATAGTCTTCAAATTTAGTACACAAGGCTATATTGACATTCTACAGAGGAGTTTTTATTTAGCTCAAATATTTACGTTACCTGTCATATGACCGTTAAGGAAAAGGTAATTTTTCTCGAAAATGGTTCGAAGAATTTAAATGAAAAAAAAAACCACTTTTTGTAGGTGTGGTATATATTTTGGGGAAAAAATTAAGTTGACCGGCATTGTATATGAACTACATATCAACAAATTTTTTCTTAACCTTAAACTGTAAAGTAAGCAGCAATGTATATACATTCCTGCCTCTTTCATAAATTTCTCATTGAAATTTCGTATAAATCAAGGAAATCTCTTGAAATTACCCATAGAACGTAGCTAAACCATACAAATTGTTATCTACCTCTTTTATAAATTACTCATAAATTACTTATGAATAAAGTACAATTCAGCGAGTTCTCTTGAGAGAATTCTCTTTGTAAATGAACCGCCATTGTATATGAACTCTTTGTTCGCCTCTTCAATTTACCGAATAATCTTTTTCCCTAGAGCCGCTTGGAACGCCACCGTCCACCGGTCGTCATGATAGTACTATAGCAGTTTATATACAATGTTGACCGGCTGAAAACGGAACGGAACGGACTGTTTTTTTTTTCAACTTTCTTGAGAACTGCTTAACCGATTATAACCAAATTTGATAACGTAATTAGCCAAAATAATTTCACATTTAAATATTTTCGGAAAACTTTTTTCGTATTTATATTAATTAAACAAATTTATTTTGAAAAAAAAAATCAATATTTTGAAAAAAGGTTTTTGGATTTTGGCGGCTTCTTGCTTTGCTTGTTATTTTTTTTCAAATAAAACTCCTAAATCATTGGAAGCATCATTTCTTCCTACAATGTTTTCTTCAAAAAAGTTATATGTCAAATAATATTCCCCACTTCTTGAAGTAATCACGTTAAACTTAGTTCTGTTGAGTTCCATTCCATTTAAACTGCACCAGCTTAAAACTTTGTCAACGTTATGTTGAAGGAATAAATATGCATTCATTCGTGATAATTAAACATTAGAACAGTTTCAAGTTGTCAGCAAATTTTTTTAAATCATAACATATAAAGTATCCGAAGCCAAAAAACAACCAATAAAAGTGGACTAATGTGTCTTCCTTGAGGAACTCCGAATAAAACATTTATTATCTTTGGCGTGCAGTGTTGATCAATTACAAATTGTGTACGATTTTTCAAAAACGATCTTATCCAATTGATTATTCCACTTCTGAAAAGCATATCAATTATTTCTAATTTATGTAAAAGTATGGAGAGCACACTCTATCAATGCTTTAAAGACCGAGTCACCGATTTGCATATTTTGTTAATGCTATTTATAATTTTCTAAAATTTCTACAAATAAAATCAAAAATTCTAAAACATAACGAACTCAAATTCAGCTTTCATTTGTTATCAAATTAAATATTGTAAATTCTAGGTTGAAAACTGTGTCGTTTCCTCTAAATATATGAAAATATTTGAAGCCTTTGTTGAAAAGGTTGAAAAATGCACTAAATTATCATTTATTTTAAACGAAAAAAGATAAAAATAAAATTTTGGATTTATTCATGTTTCCAATACAAATCCATTGTTTTCATCTACCTTTCTTCAACAAAAAAATGAAAATAAAAAAGAAAGATCATCAAACAAAGATTTGCAATTTAAAACCCTTTTTTTCAACTGACCCTTTCTGGTTCCATCCTTAATGCCTTGAATTTATTGTATAAATATCCCCGGACATATGCCGACTTTCTTTGGCCACAATACCCAATTGAATTCCCAATTACAGTCAGCCGGAGTAACATATTGATGGCCTTAGGCCATCGGAGCACACAATTACACACAACAAAAAAATTTAGATATCCTTTTACAAAACAAGAATGATCCTCACCTGGCCTTTTTTGCCAATTTTGTGGCAAAATATCTCTTGGATGCGGACTCAATCGAATTATGAATGAAAATTTATTCAATCGGCCATCCGAAGGAAAGAGGATCGCATTTAAGAAGATCACAATGATGTCGGTGAGGATTGAGTTGAGATAAATATCTGGCAGAACAACACATTGGCATTCCTTTGTGGCCTCATGGGTCCTTTTTCTGGTTAAGTGAGGATTGAGGAGGATGATGAATGCGGCGGCTTTTGACTTCAAATCGATTTTCAGAGTACCTATGTCCATATTTTTTTTTATTTTTTTCTTATGATTTTTGCAGAATATGTATTACTTTGCTATAAAAACGAACAACTGTGCAAATTCTTTTCGGCAGCATATGGTGTGGAATTGCAGAAAATTGCTCAGCAGGATATTTTGATCGTGATGCCATGCGTTCGAAGCATATTTTCTCGGATGTTGGTCGCCTTCCTAATTGGTTCATTCGCATGGGTGGTCTCTTGGGTTAAGACATTTATTTAATGGCCAGAACAGCAGGAGATTTTTGTCTGTTAATAATATAGGAGGAGGGATACTTTTTTCAAATTAAGATATCTATTATTTGAAAAGCTAAATTGGATCATATTTGTAACAAAAAAAAGTATTTTTTTTTTCTTTATAGATCTAAAGCCACATACAACGCTGCGCACGAAAGATTTCGCACTGCGTCCTCCTGAATTGCTTATATTTATAATTTGCGAATCATATTTGATAGAGGCGTTGAATATCGATATTAACTCCACCTGCTGTTGTCCGATTTCAAAAAGGGTTTCGACAGCATTAAAGGAGAGTTTATGGTCCGGTTCTATGATTTGCTGGAATGGAGGCTACGGACACGAATTAATTGCTTTAGTATTATCGAATCAACATATGGATCACGTTCTGCATGAAATAAAGCTGTCACTTGAAGTGCTCCGTGAAAATGAGGTGAAAACGTCTCAGCTGATGCGGTGAGTGAAAAATCATTAATAAATTGAAAAAAAAAACGGCACAGACCTAAGCTACAACTACATCCTTTAATTTTCTATTTATTTATTTATTATCTTATAAAAAAAAATCATTTTGATAACAATATTATATTTTTAAAATAAATACCCTCAGAAAACTGCTTTTGACGCAGATCATTGGGTTAGTTCTTCGTGATTCTCATCGTTTAGACTCCCCTGAAATAAGGATATTCCGATTTCTGAAGAAAGTTGATAGAGAACTCTATTGGGCTAAATTAGATATTTTCGCACGTGAAAATAGTCAAGAAGTGGCGTTCGCCGTCTTCCGAGGTGGAATCAATTTTTTTTTCTGGCCGAAACATTTACGTCCATCCGCTTTATATGACTCAGACATCTGAAAAGTTGGACTGTGTCGGTGTACAGCCCATACAGTTCCTAATAACCCGGAAATTTTTTCTCTCGAAGCAACCTAAACGTGTTCATTCACTTTTGAAATCTCCGTGCGTCTGCACCATAGAGCAGGACTGGGATTATGAGGATCATAGAAGGGGAAACTTTAGTAGCCCGTGATAGGGCTTTCGTACTCAATTGCCTTCTTAGCGCAAATAAGCAGCGATTGGAAACAATTATTCAGCACAATAGATCTCAACGCAACGCGTTGTCTTTATCTTTTTCTGAGTTTAAAGCTGTCGCTAAGGCCTTTATCGACCTTGATGGAAACTGCAAAACAGAAAAATATATTTTTTAAGCGAATGTTTGTATTATATTATATTACTGTATATAACTTTTAGTAAGAAATTGTTGTTATTTTTAGTTTAAAAATTATTTTAATGAAGCTCTTATTACATTTGGCTTATTTTTATGTCCGAGCTGATTTTTCTTTGATAATAACTAGTTTAACTTCCAACATAATTATTTCCTTTGTGATACCTTTACTGACCCAACTCTAACACCCACTTTTTACTTGCGATTATAGGGACTATAAGTCAAGTTTAGGAGTCATGAATATAAAATAAATTGCACGACTGCATCGCACGTACTTGCTCATATGTGGGGTCACATTGTAGAATAAAATTTAAGAAAATTAAGTGAACATCAAAGCCTTTATTCGATTTTTGTGACTTTTTACTGTTTGAATAAAGTACGTTTAATTGTATTGAGTGAAATAATTTAAATGCCATTTTATTTCTTTAACATATGTTAAAAAGTGTGAATTTTGTTTCAAAATTGTAGGGGCGGTTTTAAAATAAAACGTTTTTTTTTAATAATTTAAAAAAAAATAAAAAAAATAAAAACAATGCAAACTTAATGTGCACAAAATAAATGTACATATAAAAACAAAATTAAAAAAAATGTATTAAAAAATATTGATTTTTGAAAAAAAAAATTTTTTTTATAAATTTGCAAAAATACAAAAAAAAAGTTTACGAAACAAAATTATTGCGAAATTACTTAGGCTACATACATCTTGAATATCAATTTTGACAGTAATTGGATATATATATATATATATATATATATATATATATATATATATTAATATATTAAATTTTTTTTCACCAAAATATAATGTATACCTACAGAAGTACACTGATTTTCTTTATAAAAATTCTTGGAGCCGTTTTCGAGAAAAATAAGCTTTTACATAACGGTTATATGACAGGTACCGTTAATTTTTGAGTAAAAAAATTGAAAAAACTCCTCTATAAAATGTAAAAAAAAACCTCAAGTTCAAAATTTGAAGACGATTGGAACAACCGTTTAGGCTGCAGTCCAAAATACATCCGTACAGACAGACGGACAGAATTTTGCCAGTAACTCAAATATGTTTCTCTATCATCGTAATGTCATGTTTGATTATTATCACAAAATTTTTAATCTGGTGTGTGTGATTCTTTTGGTATTCTCCAGAGAGGACACTGAAATTTTATTTTTAGGCCTAAAAATAACGGTACCTGCCATATGATCGCTTTGGAAAAATTTATTTTTCTCTAAAACGGCTCCAACTTTTGATAACATTTTTTGAGAATTTTTTTTTGGTATTTGGCTATCATTTAATTGGAACTTAATTTACGGAAAAAGTATATTAACGGTCAACTTTCATATAAGGTTTTTTTTTTAATTTTTGGCTTTCTCGGTAACGGCTCTTTGGATTTCTGTCAAATTTTATATTTAAGGAGATCTAGGCAGCCAAATTAATTCTGCATATCGATTTTTTGAATAACTTTTTTTCTAATTAAAAATAATTTTTTTTTTTTTTTTTTTTGAAAATTCAATATTTTTAAAACTAATCAAAAATAATTATTTTACATTTTACATTACATTACATTTTAATCTACTCCGTAGATAAATCTACGAAGTAGACACACTTACGAGCACTGGCTACTGAGGCCATTGGTTTAGGTAATAATTATTTTAAATTTAATAATCACATGTATATTAGTAAATTCTAAAAAACTGCATACAGAAATTTCAAAAAACTAAAAATAAAGAACAGGATTTTATCACAACCGGTCCTACAGTTTTCGAAACTCATTTTTTGTAAATTCTTTATTCTTTTTTTATAATTAACGCGCGCACAAGGGACTATTTGTTTCCCTTTTAATGTAGAGCACACTGCGCGGTCATTAGGAAGAAAATGAGGGGAGAGATAGGAGGTGTCGATTAACATTGGTTTTGAATGCTAGCAAATCGAATTGGCAAGGGAAAATCTCGCCGGGTAAACTATTCCAAATTCGTATTGTTCGGCTAAAAAAAGAATCCTTATATTTCACGGTACGTCCGAAATTGGGCTCAAGGGTAAACTGATGGGCATTCCTTGCGAGACGAGTATTACGGGAGAAACTTTTAGTGGGAGGAATGCAGCTGGCTACTTCGAGTGAAAAGTTTTTATAAAAGAAACCATAAAATAAGGAAAGACATGAAACGTTGCGTCCTTGTTCGAGAGGGACAATTGTTTCAGCGGCAGTTCTATTTCCTTTCAATCTAAACGCTTAATTTTGTATTCTATCAAGCAGTTGAAGCGATGGCGCACTTCATTTCTTCTATTGTGGTTTTTAATACTTTTTATAAGTTCAAACTGTGGTATTTTCAACGTAAATGTTGCTTATTTCTGTCAAAGATTTTGCTTTTTAATGTAATTAGGCACATACGTGCGACCCAGTTGTGCCCATTTTTTTTTCTTGGAGTAGTTCAAAAGTTTCAAATTTAAACAATAAATTAAAACAATAATATTTTAATAATACGAAAGTGGAATTATTAATTCGTCACGTGGTCCTTTTTTGCAACAACATCATCTTCTGCTGAGTGCTTGTGCTGCATCTTTGCGCATACATAACCTATAAATGATCGTGTGCGTGGACTTTCATCTCCGGAGTCCCTACTGAAAAGTAAACATCGAGCGGATAGCGAATAATAATATTTTTTGCTTTCAGTCTTGCCTTCTGAGTGAGTGCTTTTTAAGCAGCTCTATACTTTTGATATTACCTCATTAATTTCGTTTGGGTGTATTTCATTTACAAATTATTATTATTCTGTCATCTCTAACATCAGCATTTACACATTACCAACAATTGCGGTGTTTGTACTGGGTCTCATATAGCTAATAACCAAATTATTTGCAAATCCGGTTCGTGTCTTAACTATCGATACGCGTTAATGTACACTAGGAGCGCAAAAATATTGATCTTATATTTTTTATTTAATAATATAAAAAAAAAAACGAAATAAACTTAACATTTTGTTAACTTTTAAATAACGTAATTTCCAACGTAACCAACAATGGAATGGAACCCATGTGATTCCCTGAATTGTGTTCTCGATAATAAATATACGGAACGTGTGCCGTGTCATATGGTCTCTGCGGTAAATCTTTTCATCCAGTTTGTCTCAAACAGTTCGCAAACTGCACTAGTTTCTCTTGATATTTCTCTCTCATTGGGCTGTGAAAAAATAAGCTTACTTAAAGATGACTTTTCTCCTGGTCCTGATGGCATTCCAGCCTTTTTTTTTCAAAAAATGTACTAACACGCTATGTGAACCTCTCACAATTCTATTTAAATTTTCTCTTTCTCAAGCAAAACTTGCTGCAAAAAATTCAATTGCGTTAGCTTTTCCATCGCTCCTACTCTTTTGGAATCTTTCCTAAAAGATGGAAAACAGCATTTGTCTAGCCTGTCCCTAAGAAAGGTGACCACTCCTCCTGCACTGACATCCCTTCTTTCTAAGGTCATGGAAACACTGATTAACCGTCAGCTTAAGGAATATCTCGAAGATCGAAAGCTTCTCAATGACCGTCAGTATGGCTTCCGCAGCAACCGTTCCACGATTATTGCTCTTGATATCTCCTGGCATTTGATAGAGTTTAGCATGAAGCTCTCTCATCGAAAATGCGTGCTTTTGGGAACGATGATACTATTGTTCGTTGGTTTAGAAGATCTTCTGGACCGTTCAAATTGTATTGGACGGATTCAAGTCTGATTCCCACAAAACAAATGCTGGTGTGCCCCAGGGCTCTGTTCTGTCTCCGACTCTTTTCCTCATTTTTATAAATGATCTTCAGTCTGTTACTTCTAATCCACTTAACTGTTTTTCTGACGACTCTACCCTCAGCTTTTCATATTCGTTAGATAATTCACGTCCTTCGCCTTCGGACGTACAATTGCAGCGGTACCGTATGTCAAGCTCATTAAACTCCGATCTATACAGCATTGTCATATGGGGTAATAAGAATCGTGTGGAATGACCCCCGTTGGAATGACCATATATTTGAGATCGCCAAAAATGCTGCCGAGTGCTTAGGCTTTCTGTATCGATGCAAGAAGTTTTTTTTTCTCCGTCTGATCTGGCTATAATTATTTATAAAGCATAAAGTATAACTCACACCTCTGGGCAGGTGCTTCTCAAGTATCGCTTCATCTGTTTGATAGAATACAAAACAAAGCGGTAAGATTGATAGGAAATAGAACGGCATAGTTGCCACTCGACTGGAAAGTCAGGGAAAGTCAGTGAACAAAAATTTGGTTAGGGAAAGTCAGGGAATTTCAAAACCGTTTAGGGAAAATATTTTCAAAATAGATCTTTTTCATATTAAAATAGTTTAATCCTTCGTTATACTCTGTCCATATATTTGCGTTTTTAGCATATTCTTATAACTCCTATATGCCGGATCGCACGTACTTGCTCATATGTGCGGTCACATTCTAGAATAAAATTTAAAAAAAAAGTCAACATCAAAGCATTTATTCGATTTTTGTGACTTTTCATTTTTCGAATACAGTACGTTAAAATGTATTGGGTGAAATAATTTAAACGCCATTATATACAATACAAACTTAAGCACAAAAATAACGTACATTTAAAAACAAAATTTAAAAAAAAATTCACTAACCCGTTTTCAAAATATTGATTTTTCAAAAAAAATTTTTTTTTTAAATTTGCAAAAATACAAAAAAAAAAGTTTTCGAAAAAAAATTAATGCAAAATTACTTAGGCTACCTACATCTTCTTGAATATCAATTTTGATTGTAATGCGATCACCAGTTTTCGAGAAAGTAGAAGAAAAAAAACCGGTCCTATGGGAGGTACCGTTTTTAGCCCACCGTATTAATTTTTTTTTTCACTTAAATATAATTCATACCTACAGTAGTACACTGATTTTTTTTTATAAAAATTCTTGGAGCCGTTTTCGAGAAAAATAAGCTTTTATATATACTTATATGACAGGTACCGTTAATTTTTCAGCTAAAAAAAAAAATTAAAAAAACTCCTCTGTAGAATGTCAAAATAACCTTAAGTTCAAAATTTGAAGACGATTGGCCTAACCGTTTAGGCTAACGTCCAATATACATCCGTACAGACAGACAGACAGACGGACAGAATTTTTCCAGTTACTCATGTCATGTTTGATTGTTATCTCAAAATTTTTAATCTGCAGAGTTCTTAGGTTTTTCATCAATAACTTTACCTTCTCACGTCCTACGGCAAAAGTATCCATTTATTTATTTATGTATGTAGAGCGTCAAATTTCCTACATTTTGACTATTCATTCATGTTTGTATGTCAATTCGTTATTCCCGAAAAAAGATATAATTGTTTCTTAAATTTCGCAGGAATCGCAAAAAAAATCCAAAAATGCAGAATTTCACCTTATTTCTTCTGTTATACCTGAAATATAATGAAATGTTGTTTCAATTAAGAATTTTGGTTAAAATCGCCAACTTTTGCCACCCTCAAATTCCACCCCTACCTCCACCCCTACCGCCACCCCTCCAACACCTCTACCTCCACCCCTACCACCACCCTTACCACCGCCCATACCTCCACCACTACCACCACCTTCCTAGACCCAACAATCTGGTGGATGTCATCCGGCGCAGCATTTTTTTGTGGTGGGAAATGGTAGTACTCCTCGTAATGCTCCTACCCCAAACTGATAGGATAAACTCATTGCCTAGCTTGCCTATAAAATTTCTGGTTGATGGACCCGGTAGATGAATTCCATTCCTACTTGACAGTCCAAGAACCACTGAGCTAGAACTTCTTAATAACGTGATAAAGGCATATGAAGGCGTTGCCTCACAAAAATTCTACCTATAACTTCATATTAAATTACATTTTTACATATTCCTAATGTTTTGCAGTTAAAATATTTTGTTTAGCTAATTAAAAATAGAGAACTTTTTATTTCATTGAAATATTCCGAAAATTTTGGAAGTTAAATAACTCAATGCGAAGCTCTAAACTATTTTTGGTATGGAAACCTTTCCTTAAGTACCTCAATTTCATGTGATTTATTTTAAGCACACAACAATTAAATGCAGTTAATTATTTTTTTCATTTGGTTAGGGAAAATTCGAAAATTGGTCAGGGAAAGTCAAGGAAAAGTCAGGGAATTTTATTTTGAAAAATAGTGGCAACTATGAACAGTCTCGGGAACAATTGCTCCTCTCGAACACCGACAAAATGTTCACTCGAGGTAGACAGCTGCATTCCTCCCCTTAAAAGTTTCACCCGTAATACTCGTCTTGCTAGGAATGCTCATCAGTTTACCCTTGAACCCAATGTCGAACGTACCGTGAAATATAAAGATTGTTTTTTAGCCGAACAACACGAATTTGGAATAGTTTACCCGACAAGATTTCCCTTGCCATTTCGATTTGCAAGCATTCAAAACCAATGTTAATCGACACTTTCTTTCCCTCCCCCCCTAATCTTCCTCTGCTCGCGCAGTGCGATTTAACACTAAGGGAAACGCACAGCATCTCCTTAGTTTTAACCCTAGTATTTTATATTGTGTGGAATTTTTAATTTATAAACAAAAAGAAAACGAAATTAAAATTATAATTTTTTTTTTTAATAAAAAAAAATATTTGATTTTTTCGAAAGAAACCGACTCAACTTTGATGTGACGGATATATTGCTGTAACTTTCTTTTCTTATCGTCACTATACTCTGACCAAAGTAAGCATTGTTTTTAAAAAATTGAAATAAAAAGAAACTAAGTTCTTGTTGATTCTCATCAATTTGTGTGACCAATTCCATATGATATAAAGACTGTTACTGTGATGTCGCTTTTTAACAATAGTAAAAATCTGCGGGGAAATGCTCTCATTTTTATCCGAAATTTCTTTGATCTGCCAAGAAGGGACTTATTCAAACTATTCATTTAGTGGTGCTTCACAATACAGTTAATTTATTTGGACATACGGACCAACATAACCTTTTCTTTATCAAAAGTCCTTGAATATGTGTTAATTATTATTAGTTTTATAACTAGATTAACTACATGAAACATTTTAATTTTTTTTTCATTTTTCAAATTCATTTATTTATAATAAGTTTTCAATTTTACATAATTTAAGAATTTCGAAGCTATGGCTTAGCCGTCAGCCTGGGTAGCATAAATAACGGGTGATTTTTTTGAGGTTAGGATTTTCATGAATTAGTATTTGACTGATCAGGCGGCATTTCAGACATGGTGTCAAAGAGAAAGATGCTCAGTATGCTTTGACATTTAATCACAAATAGACTTACTAACGAGCAACGCTTGCAAATCATTGAATTTTATTACCAAAATCAGTGCCCTAGAAAAGTTGGCAGAAAATCCGCTTTTTTATCGACAGCGATGAGGCTCATTTCTGGTTGAATGGCTACGTAAATAAGCAAAATTGCCGCATTTGGAGTGAAGAGCAACCAGAAGCCGTTCAAGAACTGCCCATGCATCCCGAAAAATGCACTGTTTGGTGTGGTTTGTACGCTGGTGGAATCATTGGACCGTATTTTTTCAAAGATGCTGTTGGACGCAACGTTACGGTGAATGAACCGAACACTGATTTTGGTAATAAAATTCAATGGTTTGCAAGCGTTGCTTGTTAGTAAGTCTATTCATGATGAAATGTCAAAGCATACTGAGCATCTTTCTCTTTGACACCATGTCCAAAATCCCGCGTGATCTGTCAAATACTAATGCATGAAAATCCTAACCTCAAAAAAATCACCCGTTATAAACAAAGTAAAATATTCAATAATAAGAAAACAAAAAACACTAAAAATCAAACATATTCAGTCAATAACATCATTCTATACTTGAAGATTACTTTTTAATATTTACTTAGGGTTTTCCAGTCGCACTCGTAAAGAATTTTTAGGGTGTCTTGCAAAGACACTTTTTGCCAAAGAAGAAGAGTCTGTATGTTTGGAATATTGGACAGATACCTAAGAAGTGGAAGTAGTCCTCTTTTGATTGAAGGTTGCATAACGTGCAAAACTGGTTAAAGCTTCCATTATAGGGAGTTCCATTTAAGCTGAGTAGCTCACATCTTGCTTTAAAAATGAAAGAAATGTCGTTGTAGTTAAGTGAATCGTGAAAATAGTTTCTTTCATTGAGGTTGTAGTTAAGTTGCGAGTATAGTATTCTACTTCCTGATTCTCGAGCTTTTTCGGCAAATGTTTCACGTGCAGAGTCTTCATTTTTCTATGGATAATTCGGTCCAATTGTTCTCTTAGATTATTTGTGCTGTTTGAATCAATAAGCAGTGTTTCACCATACGTATTCCCTAAACTTTGCCACTTAGCAACCCACCAGTCTTTGTTTCTTAATTCGTACAAGATCATCTTTTTAGCAATTCTGGAGTCCTCATATGCTAACGTCTTGACAATGTAATCAACTTGTGCATTAAGTGTACTTGTAAGGAGTTTAGGTATTCCTGTTTCTAGATAGATTGCATAGCTTGGTGTGTTTCGAGGTAAGTTGAAGAGTTTTTTCAAAAAATTTCTTTGGAATTGATCTATCATATCATATTCCTCTGCTCCCCAAAAATAACAAAGAGTTGATTTTACGACGGCGTCATATATCTTGTGTTTGGCAGATAAGGCTATTTTATTATTTGAAAACACATTTTTCCATGTAGAATTGAACAAGCTTTGTGCCGCGTTGGGCTTTTCTTTTAGGTGTGTCTTGAAGTCCAAAGTTATATTCAGTTGTACTCCTAGATATTTGATTTCTTTAGTAACTTCTGTTATATTTCCATTGTACTGCCATCTATAACTGTTTTTACTCCTAGAAAACCGTGAGAAGACCATTACTTTAGATTTTTCTGTATTAATCGTAAGCCCCCACCTGTTGCAGTAATTTGCTAATCCATTAATCATCAACTGTAGGTTTTCTGCTGACTCGGATAGTATGACAAGATCGTCAGCATACAATAAAACATTAATAATACGCCATTCTTATTCCACCAGGTAAGTCTTGAGCTATGTCATTTATAAATAGGGAAAACAGTAAAGCACTCAGTGGACACCCTTGTTTTACCTCAGTAGTCGTTTCAAACGGCTGCTTTCGTTTCATTATACATTTCTTTGATAACTCTTATAAATTTTGAAGAGACACCCAAATGTGAGAGCTTATAAACGAGTGTACTACGAGCCACTAGATCAAAGGCAGCTTTGAAGTCTACAAATAACGTGTAAACCTTTTTGTTCCGTGCTTGAAAAGCTTTTACAATTGACGCTAAGGTGAAGATCTGGTCTGTTGTAGAAAAGTTTTTTTTCTGAAGCCGGCTTGAAGATCTGAGAGTATATTATTCCTCTCCACCCATTTCTCAAGTCTCTCCACATGAAACATTTGACTGGAGTCCTCTGAAGTCTTTTAAGGAAAATAAGTTCCACAAAATAACCTCTAACAAAAAAAAACTTTTCAATGAAAGGAAAACATTCAAACAGAACCACCGAAATCCATCAAATAAATATGGCACAATGCCATCTATCAGTGAGTTACAAAATGTTATATTGAATTTCTTATTAAATTTAAAGAACTAACAATTAAATTGTATCCAATGTCCTGCCGGATTAATAATTCTTAAAAAAAAAACATACAAAACAATATCCAAATATTGCAAATTCGTGTCTGAAGACAAAGCACGAATCAACATAATGGACACACACACACACATATGCGACAGAGAGTGTAGGTAATGAAATAGATTATCCATTTAATCGTTTTTCGCCTTTGGCTAACTCGGGACTATCGAGGTCCAGAAATTAATCAAAAACAATCCAGAAAGAAGAGAGAAAACGTTTCAAAACTAATTATGGAACGGAAATTATGAGAACAGACAAAGATACACGAACTTGCCGCTGCCAGGCCAAACAATAAATGATGGCCAAACAATATGTTTGCCCTTTTTTTACATGTTGTATGAGAACAAAAGCAATCTCCAACTGAATCCAATTAAGATGGACACAGGAATAAACGGGAGTTCTATGTATATGAAATCGGGATGAGCGAGTTTTAGCATAGGAAAACGAACGGACTTTTGTTGAAGTTTCATGGCCAAAAAACAATGAATCACCTCCGACAGCACAACACACTGGGAATTGTCACTGGAATGAGATGGAGAACCAGGGTGGTGTTCAGGTTCTGGAGCACCACCGATGAGAGAAGGAATATCGGTATTACGTTAAGCAATGGTAAATTTTATAATTCGGTCCATGGACTCTCCCTGGTGGATATGAATATTTGAATAGTTCTATATGTTTGTTTTATTGGAGCTTTTGTTGGATTACATATTTCTGTTCTGACGGTGGTGACTGTCCGTCATATTTTGGGAGCAGCAAACGGATAAAATGCCAGAATTTTGATGTAGGGTTCATGGTATATTTTTTGCTCTTGTAGGGAAATCAAGGTTAAAGGTGATTTCCTCGGGGAATATTGTCCACGGGTAAAAATAAAATTAATTTTTTTCTTCTACCGTGAATGAGTTATTCATTTTTGAATTGTTAAGCTATACATACCATTTATATATAAAGCAAAATATCAAAAAGGGGCGACAGGATTCAAAAGAGATTTGACGGGAGCAATAGATTGGAATATATTATTTTTATTTACGTATAGAAAAATGTTCGTTTTGCATATTATATTGCAAGAGACAAAATAATGTTTTCATTTGATTATTGCAAAAGTTTTTTTTAAGAACCTACACAGAGGTTTTGGAGGCATAGCTACGGTGACCATATTTTTCGGAGCAAAACCCGGGACATAAATTTCAAAATTGGAAAAAAAATATAAAACTACTAGGTGATCCTTCCGGCGTTGCTCGGGTACACTTTCAATTTTTTTTTATTTTTACCATGTGAGTGTCATTTTTGTTCATAACTCCGGTTCTAGACATCGCACAGCAAACAGATTTCTTACATGCACTCACCAAAAATGTCCTTAAATCACATAATAATTTCATACAAATCGATTGGGCCGAAAAAAATTAATTTGTTTTTAAATTCAGATTTTTTGAACAAAGTCTGTGAAAAATTAACATAAACCAAAACTTATCAAGGAGATTATTGTTGGTATTCTTTTGCTGAACAAATTTTGTTGATGATTTATGTGTTTGCTCTTAAAAAATATTTTTTTAAATTTCTGAGATTTTAAATTAAAGTTTAATTTTAGCTTTAACATAGCTCTGAGAGTTTCACATTTATTTGTGTTTTTCGTTTCTTCAAATATTGTTTATCATGGAAAAAACTCTTTCGACTAAGCATTTGAACTTGACACCATTCCGAACTCGGAAATTACATAATAAATAAATAAATTAATTTATTGGCGCCACAGCTCCTAAAGAAGCTAAGGCCTAGTGACAAAACTCTCAACCTATGCTGTCTGTGTGTTGTTAATCTGCAAGAATGGAAGGGACGTACAGTTTACCACCGAGTCCGAACGGCTACATGAGATGCACTTTTTCCAGACAAATTTTACTCTTGGAGGTTTTGTCAGTTCCTCGCAAGAAGCAGTACCCCGGAAAAGAAGGTGGCTATGAGCTGGATTCGAAACTAGGCTCATTCGCTTAGGAGTCCGACACAATAACCACTAAGCCACGGGCCACTGACACTGGAAATTACATTACAATTACATTCAATTTTACACTTTTCTTCTAAAAAGCTCAAAAATTTCTTACAATTTATCGGCCACAATTTATTGTTTTGTTTTTGTTGTAATGTGTAAAGTTTAGAATGATTTTAATTAAATAAATTTATCAAACAAGTTGCAATCATTGTTAGTTGTATCTCTCCGCTTTTGGTTGACAAAAGGTAAGGAATATTCAATTTCTGGCCGGGTAAGAACGTTTCCCAACTAAAAACTTCAAGTTTTTATGAAACATCCCACTGATTTAAGTATTCGTAACACGTAACAGGCTATGCAATATTCATGAATATTTGCCCAACAGTCTTTTTGACACTAACTTTGACACACCAGACTTCACACACAAAAATATTAAACGCAAAATAACAATTATTGTAAATAAAAAAAAAATCAAACGTTTTGTTATTCGAATATGTATATGAAAATACGGGACAAACCCGGGACAATAAACTAAATACGGGGCAGTTGTACGTCCGGGGATTTCACAAAATTTAGCCGCGACAAGCGAACTAAATACGGCACTGTCCCGGAAAATATGGGACGAATGGTCACCGTAGGCATAGCAGAAGTTATATCCAGCAAGAGAAAGTCAAGTCATTGAAACATGAAAAAATCAAATACCATAAATGTTAATCTTTTTTCAGGTTAGTAGTTTCTATTAAGTTAATCTTTGTTGCATACCATCAGAAGTGTAAATCAACGTTTAAATAGTATGTAGTGCGTTGCTATGGTTTTTTTTACCGGCAACAGTATTTTTCTCAGAATAAATTTTACCCTACTGCACTGATCCGTGTGGTTTAATTTTCAGTAAGTCTTCCGTATATGCACATTCAGCAGAATTCGAGCGAAAGCTTGTCTTATGTTTACATTTAGGGCATCGGTTGATTTTGATTTATTTGCATAGACCTGGAACTTCAGCAAACCCCATGTCGACATGTCATGCTGGAACCAGATGTCCTCTCTCCTCTATAGACTGTTTGCTTTTCACCCTTACTATTATGGATTTTAATAAGCTATCTTCATTTAGAAGCTATTACATGGTTGCCGTAGCACAATTCTCACACAAATGTCGGTATGGTTACCAACTGTTTATTAAGATTTCATGAACAGAAATATGTAAACCATAAGGGTCAGTTATAGCGATCAATAAAAAAATTCATTTGGATATTAAAGATTTAAAATATGAAACTCAATGGGAAATTACTTGAAATAATTTTTTCTGACAAAAAAAAAACAGTATTTTTTGTTAAACAAACATTTTTTTAATTTACTGATGAAAATTTGTTTCACAGACCAGCTGATTGTCAATTCACAAAAACTTGAGGTTATAGATGTTCCAACTTTTTACTGATCACTATAACTGGTGCCTAAACTGAATCTAACAAAAAATAAATTAAATCTATCTTTTAGAAGGCTCGTCTTTTTAATTTCTTCAGAAGGCCTAATATCTTTTAACGTAAAAATAAAGTTTTTTTGCACAGCACTATTAAAAATATTCACACGAAACCCTCATCTTTTAATTTAAATTTTCGTGAAGAAAAAAACTGTGCCATTTCAAAATCAAAATTGCAATTAATTAATGAACCCAACCATCAAAAACTTGCTAAAATAGTTATTTGTCCTTGAAACAAGTTACCAACAAATATTGTGTAGATGTATTTTAACCTTTTTTTTCAAGAAAAAAAAACTAAAAAAATTAAGCAGAACAAAAAACAGCAACAACACCTTTTCCTTGAACTTTTGATTATATGCTTCCAAAAGCTCTAATAAAGCTTTAATTATGAAAGCTCCATAGTTAAACCAAAAGAAAAAGCTATTATAATTCCCATCAACGGACGAATGGTAATCCTTATTTTTTTTTTTAATAAATAAGCGAAAGGCAAATTGACCGTCGGTCTACTCTTCTCACGGCCGGTGAGCAGACAGGTCATGGTGGAATGTACGTTGGCTTATAGAATAATAGAAAAACAATTTCAATGTAACTCAGGGGTTCTATTTTTTATTCCAGTGGCAATTTCTATTGAGTGAGATGCAAATACCAGCACCAGCAGATACCAGTGCGTTTGAAAACACTTCCATAAAGCCTGTACTGAAAATATAAATTTAACAGAGTATAGGTCTGTAGCTTTCGCCATTGACGGTGACTGCCTCAGTAACGTCATTATCGAAGAAATTACAGCCCATTGACCGCGTTTTTGGCCCAAAATCTGCACTAAATGGTACATTTTTGAGAATGTATTGTAACGTGGAGAATCTCATGTGTGTTGATTTCGTCCGATATGGCAATTCGGAATTTTAACTCGGCTAAAGTACATTTAAAAATTAGCTTTGTTGGTAAAGGTGATGTTTCGGCCGAAATTCGGGTTCCTCTTCCAAATGCTACGAGGACCAGTTATCGAAAAAACGGCGAGGCGTTGTCTATGGTCATGAACTTTGAGTTAGTTGGATCTTATACGGATGTAGGCCCAAGTCCCGACTTAAATTTCACCTGTTTAAAGTCTGCGACAGGCCGAGTTCTCTTGCACGGCGGGGTTGGACTGCTGTACACTTTCACGGACCGCGGCAATATTCTCTGCCGATATTGTGTTCGTTTAAGTTAGGGCTGTTGGCTGATCGATTTCTGGACCGCTCTTTTCAAATTTAGCCACCAAACATTGACGATTTGACTGTGCATAAATACCACGTCTACCGTAAAACTTAAATTAAACTAACGAACAATCATTTTGATAATAAAGTTTAATCATTAGGGCGCGTGCATATGTAGTTTGCCATGGTCTTTAAAAACCAGTAACCGAAAAATAAATATTAGATATGACAAATGCCATCAAAACGCATGGCAAAATCTACCCGCTGCAAACGAAATTGCTTACCTGCAACACATTCGTTTTTTTTTGTCATCAGTATTTTTTGAATAACTTTCTCAAACACCAGACATTACAAAACTATTTTCAACATTTTTTTATGATAAAAAAAAATACCTCGGAAGCTGTTCAGTTTTTTTTTTCTAGAAACTGCCTAGGCTTTAATAAAAGAAATCATTATTCTTAAGGTTGTTTCAAGATTAGAATTTTATATGCTCGCTTTTCTTCCTATACCTACTCAAGGAGTCTTTAATTCCCAAGATCTTTTATTTTTTTTTAAATAATTCTCAAAGCCTCCTGGTATTAAAGAACATGTTTACCTTCTTGTAACAACAGTTCCAATGGCTGTGTCAATGACACCATAGTATAGCTCTTATTTTGAATCTACAAAAGAATCTTTCCTAAAAAAACAAAACAGTCTCGTTACGAATTTCTAAAAACCATTTTATCACCCTCTCCCCCAACAAAACCCATAACTACTAAAATTTTCTTTCTCACAAAAATAATCGTTATAAATGTTGTAAGTCATGGTCCTTGCCTCCTAAAAAAAAAAATAAATAAAACACAGAAACATGCTCGTGTCCGTGGAAATTCTCATTTGCCTACACAAAAAATTATAAAGAGGAACCTAGAAACCTCGGAACAAATCCCCACGCAAGTGTAAAATCTTTATTTGTAAAACTTGAGTCCAAATTTCTTTTTGTCCTTAAAAAAAGATCAAAGTTATTGAAGAAGAAACAAAAACGACTCGCCTTTACAACAACAAGAACACCCACGACAGAATGTCCTTCGTCCATAATGCGACTTAAGGAATTTATTACGAAATCTATTTCTTTATTTTTTAAGGAATTTCTCTACAAACTCTCCACCCAATAAGGATATCAAATTCATAAATAATTTTTTTTTGAAGATTCTTTTATATCCCAAGGACACTCTTGCTCTCCTGCTGTCGAAAATAATGTGTAAATGTCCTCTATACCGATGATGAAAAATAATAAAAAAAATAAATAAAAAAAACATAGACAACTCTTGGCAGGAGTAAAAAAATCTAATTTCCAAAAGTACTGCTTACCGACGAAAAACGTCAATGTGCTTCACATTTTTCAATTCCATTCCCAACGACCACCCGAATTCGAGACACACAAGTCAACTCCAGCCTCCAGCCACTACGCACTACGCACTTCACCCCCATCTCTGGGTAATTGTCCTCCTTTTTTTTTCTCTGGCTATAATCAAACCGAAAGTGTACTGCCAAGCCCCTTTGCTCGACCCAGATTTATACTCGTATTCCCAGGGTCTGTATCTAATTTTATTGGAATCCCGACCATTTCGCCAATTGCTACCGAAACCATAAATCACCACCCCATTTTGTTCCGAAGGCATATCCTTCATTTAAAGGGTATATTTAGGTATACACGCAGAGAGCAGGAGGACTTTGTTGTTGGTTGTTCTTTTTGGCGCCGCGTCGCATCGCTTCCTGGATCTGTGGGGATGGAGAGATCAGGTGATGATGGTGAAACTCTGAAACGGGGAAAGAATAATGGAAAGCGACGGTAAAGAGGTTCCAAAATAGCAAAACATTAAATTTGATTTGGTCACGTTTGGATGCTTTGTTCCTCTTATGGTTCATTTTGGAAGTTGATGTTGATGCTGTAGGCCCTATTGCCAGGATATTCGTCAAAGGACGATAATGCGATGAATGTGATGTGACTTCGGCACCGCCACCGTAAAGCCGGAAATAGGAATAAAGATGGTTCTTCATGTGCAGATAGTTGTGGGTTTTTGTCTGTCAATGTATGATGACATTAAGCGACCCAGGTTTCTGGTGTAAAAAGTCCCCCAAAAAGATGCGGATGTCCGATTTGGGCAGAAGACAGATGAGGGCTTTATATTAATAATACCAACAATCAAAGCCTCGTTAGCCATTGACACATAAAACAGATGCCAAGGGTATCACACGCACAATACATACACACACACACAAGATATGGGTACATAAGTTTCACTTATGGAAGGTTGATTCGAGGACGTTTATGGCCTTTTTATAGCCTGCCAAGAGGATACCCGGCATAATGATAATCTGTAGCGGAGTCGAAATGAGAATTTGCGGAGGATTCATGAGCTGGGGGTGGAATCTACACAGTGGCGTGGTGGTGGTTGTTAAAGTGGATGATGTCCCAAATGTTGCCAACGGATTTTCAGCAACAATGCTCCTGGCTTTCATACATTTCTGTTGTCGAATCGAAGATTCATTTGCAAATTCGAAATTCGAACTGACAAATAAATTTTCTTATTCTTTGGAGTAAATTTCGGAATTTTTTAAGAGAATCTTCATCATTGATTCATTCTATTGCGCAAGGTTCTTCTCTTCATTTCTTCATCTCTGGTTGATTCATTTTTAAGTGAAATTCGAATGAACCACTCAATTCTTTCGAAGTTCGGTAGAAAATGTAACTCAACTCATATCAGTTTATACACCTTTGAGTGTATACTTTTAGGAGCCGAGAAAAAGTGTGTACTTTGCCAGGATTTTTTTTTAGAATTTCTTTAATTTTGTTCGAATTCTTAAAATGTGTTTCTCATCAGTCGATTCCAAGAAACTTTCGTTTCTTCATTCTCCAGGATACTGAGTGGCTATTCCCTAAAGAAGGAGTTGGGTTAGAATTACTTGGCTTTTATGTTATATTTTTTGCTCTAATTGCTCACAGTTTATGACCTCATCAATCAAAAATTCTAGGACGTTGTTGTTGTTTTTTCTTCCATTTGTCGTCTTTATATTCTGACATTTTGCCACTAATGAGATACACCACGATTATATTCAGCACTTTCAAGGCTAGGTTGGTTCCTTCTGCCTACCGTTACGTACTAGAAGGTTTTTTTTCTCATTATGGCAGCTTAACTTGCGCCTTTAGGATAAAAACCTTGACCTAGACTAAACATAAAAATTGTCGGGTCTGTTTTTATATGGAGGAGGAAGAGCTCTGAAATTCTAGCAAGGTAGCAATAGCAAGGAAGGTAGTCCATGTTTACTGTTTGTTTAGGAATAATTTTATTTCGGCGTCGTTGTCGCCGGCTATAGGTAGGTAATTGTGTTTGTCTTTGAGGACGAAAGGAAGAGGAGGACCACGTTTTGTGTGGATTAGGCAGAGGAAGGCGTTTTTCTTTCCTTTTATATGCTTGAATAAGAGCTCTGGCACATGTCGTCTTGGAATGGTCTATTGTGTGCCATCATTTGAATTGGAGTTACAAAATCGATAAATAGACAACAAAAGGAGCTGTGGGGGAATATGGTGATGTCCTAAATCTAATTAGGCAGGAGAAGGAGCAGAATTCATGGACACACAGAAAACCAACTAATTTAATGTTTATTATTCCAAGACCGTTTCTTTGAATCTAGTTTTGCTGAATAGATGTCATTGTATTTGGAAGCAACTTGAACTACTTCTAGAACAGCGGGTGGCAACAAGTTCCTTAAAATAGTCCCAATTTGTGGCTCATGAAGGCAGTGAGTTGGATTCAATTTACCGCCATATTGTTGTTATAACATTGTTGGAAGGGTTTTGCTTTGATATAATTGTCTTCTTGTTCCTTCAAGGCTTTGATTTCGAAATCATTGGCAAAGGTAGATTTCCAGGTGATTAAGTTTATTTAAACTTACACGAGCGAGAAATCCTGCATTCCCATCAACCATCACCTTTTGTGTGGTGGAAATTTGAAAACAAAATAAAAATGTTTTTTGTTTTAATTATAGGAAAAAGATAGAAACTTCGAAAATAGATGTTAAGATGTTAAATTCAGCTGCAAAGCTAGCTGAAAGTTTCTACCAACTCTGGCTTTCATGAAACAGGTTGTGATCCTTTGAGTTGTGGATTAATAATGGCACTGGGGAGTGGTGCTATAATTTCCGATGTTTTGGGGATATATCTTCGATAGAAGCCATCCGTTCTTAAATAGCCTTAACACGTTCTTAAGCTGGCTTGATTCCCTCGGTGTTGATTAAGTATTCCAGAGATTTTATTTCCGTGGCAATATAGACGAGGGGACGAGAATACACTGCAGAACAATGTGTTGCCCGGATGTGATGGCTTGACAGTTTTGGGTAAACCAGTTGTCCGAGTAATTTCTTGAAATTTGATGTAATGTTTATTGTTTTCACATTATTCTGCTTAACTAGCTTTTTGCCTTTTGACTGAAAACCAGTAAATGAATCAATCAGGCATTTCCGAACTGTAGCGCCACCTAAGTAAGTAAGTACTTAGGCGGCGCTACAGTTCGGGACGAACCTGGGCCTCAACCAACATGCCTCTCCAGCCAGCTCGGTCTTTGGCTAGCTGCCTCCACTTGAGCGCGCCACCTAAGGCGAGGTATTCCTTGACTGCGTCTACACTCAGGTATGGAATCGAAGATCCTGCTAGGCGAAGCATTGTTTTCCATTCGCTCTACATGACCTAGCCATTATAAACGTGATATGCGTATTTTTTTGACCAGGCCAATGACGCTGTACAGCTCGTATAGTTCTTGGTTGAACCTTCTCCTCCAAAGCCCGTTAACGCAGATAGAGCCAAAAATCTTTCGAAGAATCTTACGCTCGAAACGACTAAGGATATCTTCATCCGCTTTAGATAGAGTCCATGCCTCGGCGCCATAGAGCAGGACTGGGATGATTAGGGTCTGATACAGAGTCTCCTTTGTCTTTCGAGAGAGGGCTTTGCTACTCAATTGCCTTCCTAGCCCATAGAAACAGCGATTGGCAAGAGTAATTCTTCGCTTTATTTCTGACGAGATGTTGTTGTCAGATGTTATAGCGGATCCGAGTCAAAGTCCCTAACAACTTCAAAGTTGTACCTGTCTATTGTGATGTTTTGTCCAATCCGCCGGTGTTGTGTGTCCCTTTTTGTGGACAGCAGGTACTTTGTTTTGGCCTCATTGACTGTTAGTCCCATCTTAGCCTCTTCAATGTTAACAAACGCTCCAGTGACAGCTCGTCAAGATCTGCCAATGATGTCTATATCGTCAGCGTATGCTAGCAATTGCACAGACTTGAAAGAAATTGTCCCACTACAATTAAATTGCGAGTTTCTTATAATTTATTCAAGTATTAAGTTGAAGAAATCGCACGATAGCGCATCACCTTGTCGGAATCCTTTTTTGACGTCAAAAGCTTCTGTGAGGTCAGTACCAACCTTGACGGAGCAGCGAAAGTTCTCCATCGTCATCCTGCACAGTCGGACGAATTTTGTGGGGATGCCAAAACCAGACATGGCTCTGTATAGCTCGTCTCTATAAATGCTATCGTACGAGGCCTTAAAATCGATAAGAAGTGGAGGGTATCGATTTGAAACTCTTAGGTAGTTTCCAGGATCTGCTGTAGCGTAAACATTTGATCTATTGTGAACTTTCCTGGTCTGAAACCACATTGTTCGGCAGAGAGGATCTTGTAGGCGATATTCAGGAGACTTATTCCTCTATAGTTGGCGCAATTTAGAGGGTCTCCTTTCTTGTGAATAGGGCAAACAATGCTGAATGGAATGGAAATTCATCAGGCATACTTTCTTCTGACCAAACTTTAGAGATGAGTTGGTGTATGCACTCCACCAGGTCATCTCCGGCCGCTTTAAAAAGTTCGGCGGGTAGTCCGTCGGGTCCAGCAGCTTTAATGTTTTTTTTTTTAGTTTAGATATTGATATCCTCACTTCATTTTGGTCAGGTGGAAGGAAGTTTTGTCGGTCATCGTCCATGTTGAATGGTTCATTCTGCCTGACACCGGGATTTTGGTCTTCATTGCCGTTTAACAATCTGCATAAATAATCCTTCCATGTACTCAGCACCGACTGTGACTCTACTATCAGGTTTTGTCGAGGAACTCGTAGAAGTCATCCTTGGTGGCGTCATATATTCTCTCTGTGGGGGCATGAGCGCATATTAGACTAATGTTGGCGAATTTAGCCTTGATACGTATTATCACATGTCGCTCACTTACGTGTCGAAAGCCCAAGACTTCTTGCCTAAGTCTACCGCTTATAACGAATCCGCACACAAGGAAACGCTGTGGTCATTTTTCGCAATCACCGTAGTACACGTCACAGTTTTTCATCCTCCTTTTGCCCGGCCCATCCCATCGCACTTCCAGGATGGCAGTAATTCCTGCTCTTTAGCAGTCTAGGGCCTCCGCTAGTTGTTTGGCTGCATGTGGTCTGTTAAGAGTTCTAACATTCCACGTGCAGATCCGAAGGTCGTTGTCCTTAAATTGTTTTTTCGGGTCGTGAACAGTTAATCCGTTATTTTCCGAGGTTATTGGTCGCTTCGCAACTTTTTCGTTTTCTATGGCGGGGTTGTGAACCCGACGCACAACTCCCAACTTGGAGAGCCAGGTCCTTTGTAAAATTCCTTGGACAAAAGGAACCGGAAAGTCCGGAGTCAGTAACCCGCTTCGGGGATATGAGCGCTGCCGTTTGGCCCATTAAGGGCTCATCCGCCACCATTTCTATTTCAATGCCCTGACTTGCATAGAATTGTCCCAATGACCTTATCCCGAAATGCTGCTTCGTTGAGTATTGACGCCATCATTGGTCCAATTGGTTGGGCCGTACGTCCTGTTCCTGACGGGCTCATGCAAGACTTCTGCGAATCGATCAGAAACGTCATTAAATTAATTATTAAAAACAGATGCTCATATTATATTTTATTAAAATTTATATATTTTTGTGAAAATGTTTACACCAACTACTTCACGGATTGGATTGATTTTTTACAGGCCAATTCGCCCCAGCATTCCAAGAATGACTGGGAAGACAAAAACTAACTATTGAATAAACAATGGAGAACAAAACGGAACTCTTGGATTATCAGTTTTTTAATCGACTTCTTGACTGTAGTGACTTCTTCCAGGCCGATACTCTAATGCAAGTTACGAATTCGTGCAGATTAAACATTTTTTGATAACAATCAAACATGACATAACGATTAAAGAGACACATATTTCAGTTACTGACAAAATTCTGTCTGTCTGTCCATCTGTCTGGACGTATGTATTTTAGACCATAGACTTACCGGTTTTGCCAAACATCTTCAAATTTAGTACATAGGGTTATTTTGACATTCTACAGAGGACTTCTTTAAATTTTGTTTAACTCAAATATTAACGGTACCTGCCATATAACCGTTACGTAAAAGCTTATTTTTCTCGAAAACGGCTCCAAGAATTTTTATGAAAAAAAATCAGTTTACTATTAATTGTAGGTGTGGTTTATATTTTGGGAAAAAAAATATTAAGTTGGAGGGCTAAAAACGGGACACCCATAGGAGAGTTTTTATTTTGTTCAACTTCCTCGTTAACAGGTTAGCCGATTACAATAAAATTTGATATTCGAAAAGATGTAGGTAGCCTCAGTAATTTTATATAAAAATATTTTCGAATATTTTTTTTTTGTATTTTTTATACCTAATTAATTTTTTTTTTTTTTGAAAAATCAATATTTTAAAAACCGCAACCCCATTTTTAAAATATTGATTTAAAAAAAAAAAATGCTGGAATTTTTTTTTATTTAAAATTTAAAATTTAGTTTTTATTATTTTTGTGCTTAAGTTTACATTCTTGAATTATTTTTTTTTATATTTTTTTTTTTTAAAAGTGTTAAATAAAAACCGTTATATTAAAAAACCGTTCCTACAATTTTGAAAAAAATCCCACTTTTTCATTAAAGAAATAAAATGCGTTTCATATTATTCCGCTAAAAAACTATTTTACGTACTTTTTTCGACCAATCGTTAGAAAAATCGAATAAAAACTTTGAAGTTCCCTAATATTTTTCAAATTTTATTGCACGCTGTGACCGAACATAAGGGCAAGTACGTGCGATCCAGTAGTGCAATTTATTTCCAATGGCCAGTATTCTTGTATTTCGAAAACATAGAAGCTGTCAGTATTCTGGAAAACAGAATTTTATTTTTCTCATTATCATCATGAGTGTAGTAAGAACCGGGATCCGGTCAAGGCTTTATCCAACAAGTTCTCCCATTTCATGACCACTGGCTGATGCCATCCGGCATCGCTTCGGGCGTCCTCGGTTACGCCATACTTCCAAAGTAAACAAGGTCTGTAACGCTGTCTTCTACTATCCAAAAAAAACTGCAAATAACTTTACAAGCTGGTTCATCTTGATTCATACAGGCTAGACCTAGCCAACTGAAGTCCACTGAGCTTTATTTTGTCCGCCATATTTGCCTTATATAATTTACTACTTAGCTTCTACTAGCGACTTCATCTGCGTGGACTTAGATTAGATGATTTTTCATTCAGAATTTTGACGAACTTTTCAAAATAAAAAAATTCTTTGTGAATCCTGTAATTCTATCATCTTTCAAGTTTCATACAGTTGTTGAGGCACGAAAGCATAACAAACGCCTTATTTTAAGGTAAAAAAATTGTAGATTTGAAGGCTATAGGGGAATCTGTTAGATTTTAGGAGAGTGTCTCTTCTTTGACTTGCCAGAATCACGCATTGTTTTCTCTATAGAAAGCTTGAAAAGGGAAGACAAAGATTGGCAGCCGTGGTGGCACGTTTGCAGTGCGCAGGCCTGTGTTCGTTCCACATTCTTTGTAATTGAACGTTTTATGGTCTTATCCAAAGAGATAGGCCAGGGCCAGAGATAGCAGGACATTTTAAAAACGCACCAACAGAAGATTTCCTGTTACTTTCGAAAGTCCAATTCTCCAATATTAATCCGAAGATGTACATATACGCTGCATTGATGTACTCAATTCAAAATCAGTCGTTTTTATTATAAAACATTTTCTTTTATTCAATTTCGTTCAAAACCAATGAAAAAACTAATAAAAACGACTGTTGTTGACTTATTTCATGTTTGTGAGGTGGGTGGGGCCTCCATCACTTGATCTGAGCAAAACCCAGTTTCCCTCTAAAGAGCCATCGATATATCCTTAAATAGACCAAACTTTTTGAGGTTAAAACCACACGCAGATATATATTTCAAACTTTGATCTTGAACATTGACTTCATCTTCTATTCAAGGAATCATATTTTTGTCAAACAAATTAAAGAACTTTTTCTCAAACAATTTAAATCTCTTGAAGAAAAAAGTTCCCCAAAAAATTCCTCATAAATACACTCAACCTTTAAAAACCCCACACGCCACACAAAACAGAAAAGGTTCACCTTTACTTCTTCTTCTTCCTTCGATACCCAAAAATAGCTTCCAGCAATAAACTTCTTCAAGAGTCATAGAGCCAAATGGAATAAAACAGCCGGGACTAAGCTGGTGGCATGTAATCATCAGCTAAAGCAACTGCGCGCCGATTTATGTGCTGCCGAATGGAACTGCGAATCCTGGAATTTTCCAAATGAAAAAAAAAAAACAGAATTTTATTGATTTTATTACGCAAATTTCGCGCGAAAAAAACACGTTTTTTTCTTCCTCTTGGGTGTTTGCCCTAAATTTCCCACCAAAATGGAAAATTGTTGCAACAAACGAACCAACCGAATCCCAATCGACTTAAGCGCCCCTCACTTTGCCTAGCACAGGCACTCTTGTCCCTGTTTGGCTATGCCTAGTGGCACGAAGTACAAACGTTGGTAGGTGCTTCGTGAAAAATTTCGTTACGCTTAGGTTACACGACAGGTGAATATGAAGCTTACATTCGTGCGGCACTATAAAGAGTGTAGAATGATGGGGGCGGATGAAAGGGGGTGCGGTCGGCATGTGGCATCAAAATGTGTGCTTTTATATTCGCAATTAGGCGATGTTGGTTGTCCTTGCATTGTGGGCTTTGTAGATGGAAATATGGAACAGTAACGGCATAACAAAGCGGTAAAAAAAAAAAAAAAAAAAAATGGAGGGAATGGAAGAAATTCACAGAAAGGATGTTTCTGATTGCACACGGTGCGTGTTGAAGTTAGTTAGTTGGGTTTGCACAGGGATGAGAGATAGTTGATTAGAACTGCTACAGGCTGTCTTACTAACCTGGCTGGAATGCAAATCGTTTGTGTATACAGTTTGGACGAACGATGAAGTGTTGAAAATCGAACTATTGTGGGGCCCTTCTGGCAAACGGCCTTGAGGTTTTTATACATAGAATGTGTGGAGAAGACTGAAGATTTACTTTTTTGATATTTTTTTTTGAAGAAAGCTTCAAGAGAAGCTATTATGTTCGTGTTGAATATGAATAAGCTCGTCCTAGAGAGGTCTGGACAGGTGAAGGAGAGAAAGAAGGGTATTTATTATATTCGTTTCATTTCACACATAAGGGGCTTTCAATAAGGGCAGAGAGATGCTAAAAGTATGTCAATCGGGGCGTCCAATGTATGACACTTAGCTCCAACCTACTGTAACTAAATGTCATATAGTTCCATACCCAATGCATAAGGTTTAAAACAAGCTATTTTCTGACTGCTATAGTAACATTAAAAGTATATATAATACAAATAGTTTTGGCGCAAATTACACAAGCTATTTAACTGCTATAAGACTTTTGTTGAATGGTCTAATAGCAGCAAATAGCTTTTCATGAAATGTTTTTGTGACAGCTAATAGCCTGCTTTAGATATTATAAAAAGGCCTTACCCAAGCCATTTAATGACAGATTTTTCTAAAATCATGCCTTATGTTAATATAAAGGCTATTTTGTATTGCCACAAAAAAAAAAGGACTTGTTAGCCTACAATATTTTGGTTTTAAGAGAAACTCCACTCTACTCTACTGCATACTCTACCAATTCACGGTTGGGAAAATTAACACCAAAGATTGACTAAACAAAAAAAAAACAAATATTATTTTAGTTTATATAAGGCCTTTTTAGGCAAGCCTTACACAAGTTGTTTGAATTTTAATTTTTAGTAAACATCTTTGGAAGGCCTTATACCTGCCATTTTAAACCTTTATCAACAAGCCTAGTATAGAGCTTTCCAAACTAACTTTTAATGTCCTTATAGCACCAATTGTTTTAATTGACAAAGTTTGAATTGTGTGGCTAACAATCTTAAAAAAAAAAACAAAACAATTGGGATTTATAAATCCAGCTAAATTGTCATTTGAGAAAAATAAATTCAAATGTTAATTCTTTGAAACCATATGTATACTTAAGAAATAATTTCGGTTAGTTTAGTTTTAGTTTATCTACAATCTTTATATAGAGCTCACCAAACTCACTTTTCAAGGCCTTATAACATTTTTGTATTTATTATTTTTTTATTTTATTTTTTTAAGTGTCAAAGTTTGAAATGTGTGGCTTGAGAAAGTTTGGCTTATACAAGCGCAATTCGGCAATTGCTCAATTCAGCAATTGCTTGCCAAATTAAAAAAAATTTTACCTTATACAAGCTAAATTGTTAGTTGGGCATTGTTCAATTTGGGCCAAAAGGAATTGTTGTTAACATTGTTCTAGAGCACTTGCCATTGACATTATCCCCGAACAAATGTTGTTTTCGAAAAGTTACGCACCAATGATCCAATCGCCTGGGTAAATCCCGCGAATTTGATTGTTAACATAGCCATTTATCCAAAATGAGCCTCTTCGCTAAATATGATTTTTTGGCTAAAATTGGGGTGTCTTCAAACACTCCAAAGCCCAGCCAGCTAACAAATGGAGTTGTCCTTGGTCATGAACTTTTACCTTTTGGCTAAGTTGGATCTTGTTCGGGTGTAGGGTGACGCAAAATTCGTCAATTCGAATTCTGCAAAGGGCCAAGTTTTCGGATTCTGGCGTTTCTTTGACGTTCAATTGTTGGCTAATTGGTTACCGAATTGGTTGTATTGGGCTTAATAAAGGATTTTGAATAGATGCAAGGTTGGGTAATAAGATCGAATCGATCTTATTACCATCTACTTCTACTTTATTTAACGGCACCCCGAAGCACTACACATATAGAAAAGTGGACTTCTGACAAGATTAAAATTATTGTACAAGCGGTTTTTAGAAAAAAACAATGAAAATGATGTTCCGTTTCTTAAGCTTCAGAGAAGGGCAGAAAACAAAAACTTAGGCCTGGCGGCAGTCTGTCTCATACATGTATGCTCAAAGCCATGGACATCCACTGGCGAGTAAAAATGTAGCAAATATCCTTGGTATCTCGGGGTATCATAATCTTTATTTCAGCTGACACGTAAATGCTTCTCTTGTCAGTTGCCATTCCAAGGGTAGCTTTAACCCTGACTAGGTTGTGTTATTTCAGTTGCGTTAATTGTGATATAAATGTGATTTGCTATAAAAGTGCAATCCAATCGCAAATACAGGGTGGCACACCAATTGTGCTACAAAAATAAAACGTAATAACTTTTTTTCTGTGTGAGTAATCGGCTTTTTTTTTTTTATTTTGTAGGTTACTATTTAGATTTATAAAAATGGATGCTTGGGATACGGAGCAAAGAATTTGGATAGTGCAACGGTACCATGCTTTGCAGTCCGTCATTTCCGTCCAAAGGGAATTTAGGCGGGAGTTTGGCGGTAATCCCCCGAGTAGATGGACCATTATGAGGTTTGTTAACATGTTTGCCGAATCAAGAAGCATCGCACGAAGGCCGTACCATCGAGATGCCAATGTTCGGGTTCAGGATACAATCGCAGCAGTAGCATCTGCAATACAGGCCAATCCGAGCGTTTCGACCCGAAACTTATCGGGGAAAATTGGAATTAGTAGACGGTCATTACAACGGATACTTCATGACGAATTAAACTTGTTTCCGTACAAAGTCCAAATTACTAGCAAGTTAAACCCTCAGGATTTGCCTGTTCGCCTGGAATTTTGCCAAAAAATGATATCAATGGCCGAAGAAGACAACACATTGATCAATTGTTTGTTCATGTCTGATGAGGCCCATTTTGATCTTAACAGCAATGTAAACAAGCAAAATTGCCGTATATGGAATGAGTCCAATCCAGAAATGCTCCATGAGACGGAACTGCACCCAGAACGAGTCACTGTGTGGTGCGCAGTTTCATTAAGGTGTATTGTCGGGCCGTACTTCTTTGAAGAAAACGGTGTAACCGTTACTGTCAATGGGGACCGTTATTTAAAGATGTTGAAGGAGTTTTTTTTACCCAGAACTGCGCCGAAGACGTATACCATTCAACAGCGTTTGGTTTCAGCAAGATGGAGCAACTGCACATATAGCCAGACCAGTTATGGCGGAGCTAAACAAAAAATTCGCAAACAAATTAATTTCTAGGAACTCCACTCTTCGCTGGCCCCCAAGGTCACCTGACCTGACTGCACCAGACTTCTTTTTATGGGGTTATGTCAAGCAAGAGGTGTTTAAAACGAAGCCCAGGAATTTAACTGAATTAAAGCAGTCCATAACGACAATAATTGAGGCGATCCCAACTTCAACTCTTCAGGCCGCAATGAATAATTTTTTGACCAGGTGCCGCATATGCGTGGGAGAGCGTGGAGGTCATTTGCGGTCTGAAATCTTTAAAAACAACAAACTATTTAAAATAAAATTTAATTTTCTAACCAATAAAAAAAAAAAAAATGAAATACATCGATTAAAAAAAAGTTATTTGAATTTCTTATTGTAGCACAATTGGTGTGCCACCCTGTATCATTCTGCGAGATGACAGACTTAAACATAGAAAGAGGGATGGAGTAAGGTTTTTGGCAGAACAATTCCAAAACATAAAACTTGATTTTTTTCAAACTGACGAAATACTACAAAAAGTAAACAACGATGATATGCCAAATCAGATATCAATTAATACGTCTGCTGTTGCCATCTACATGTTCAACTAGAAATGTTGGCGACCTCGCTACGAACCACAGTGGAGGCGATACAAATAGAACCGATTTATAAAATTTAACCGTCAGAATCTAAATTATTTTAACAATGATTTTTACATTACATTACTTACTTACGAGCACTGGCTACTTAGGCCAACGCAGCTGGCTACTTCGAGTGAACGTTTGTTATAAAAGAAACGATAAAATAAGGAAAGACATGAAACATTGCGTCGGTGTTCGAGAGGGGCTATTGTTTCAGCTCGATTTTATATTCTATCAAGCAGGTGAAGCGATGTTTGTGAAGCACCTGTCCAGAGGTGGGAGTTTTACTCGAGTTTAGGGCGTATAAACGCTTTGTAAATTATAAACAGATCAGATGGGGAAAAATACTTCTTACACCGATACAGAAAACCTAAGCACTTAGCAGCATTTTTAGCGATATCAAATATATGGTCGTTCCAACGGAGGTCGTCGTTGACACACATACTGAGGGCTTTTCGGTTTCTTCGATGCAAGTGCCATTCATGGACAATGGCACTTGGGGTATGTTAAGCTTTGAGTTTTCGAAGCATTAAACTCCACACGGGACCCCATTTGACAAGTTTGACACACGGTACCTTGTAAGTAAGAAGGCGAAGGACATGAATTATCGAACGAATATGAAAAGCTGAGGGTAGAGTCATCAGCAAAACAGTTAAGTGGATTAAAAGTAAGAGACAGAAGATCATTTATAAAAAATGAGAAAAAGGGTCAGATACAGAACGGAGCCCAGGGGCACACCAGCATTTATTTTGTGGGAATCAGACTTGAATCCGTCGAATGCAACTTGTATTTAACTGCCCAGAAGATAGCTTCTAATCCAACGAACAAGAGTATCATCGGTCCCAAAAGCACGCATTTTTGATAAGAGATCTTCATGCCAAACTCTATCAAATGCCTTGAAGATATCAAGAGCAAAGCGATGCAAAGATTTGTTCCACTGTTCGGTGAAATATGCCATCAGATCAGCAGTGGATTGGTCATGGAAAAGCTTTCGATCTTCCAGATAGATATTCCTTAAGCTGACGGTTAATCAGCGTTTCAATGACCTTAGATAGAAGGGATGTTAGTGCTATGGGTCGGTATGAGGAGGAGGGGATGGATCACCTTTCTGGTCTAGGGACAGGCTTGATAAAATGACCAACAATTTTTTACTGCCTTTGGGACATTGCACAATTTGTTGCCGTAATTTTTGATCATTCAAAAATTTCGTTCTTTCAATAACGGAATTGCATGAGTTGTTTTATAGCCATAATGTAATCTTCGAAGGAGGGGAAGTTCCAAGAAGCTTTAAAGAATCCATTTTTGTCCACTGTTTTAAAAAGGAAACGTCAACGATGTTAAAAATTATAGATGAATTATTTTTATGAACTCTTCAACAAAAATATTCTCTTCAATTGCACGTTTAAAGAAATGGATCATAGAAAAAGAAGTACTTGGTGAATTCCAAGCTGGATTTCAGGAAAATTACTCAACTTCAGATCATATCTTAACGTTGTCAAGTATTGTTCATTGACACACAAAAAAAAGCAAGAAATTATTAGCATTTTTTGTAGATTTTAAAGCTGCTTTCCACACAGCTGACCGTAGAGCTTATATTATAAGCTGTTCAAGATGGAAATGTCGTATAAATTCATCAAAGTTATCCAGAGTTTCTTTGACAACAATGTTTCGAGTGTTTGGGATGACGAGAATCTTTCTGAAGAATTCGTGACAGTAGTAGATCTTAAGCTAGGATGTGTGTAGCCCAATATGTTCGCTTTGCTCATAGAAGATTTATGTGAAATCCTTCCAGCGGGAATCTCCTTCACAGGAATTCATATTTAAATATTGATGTATGAGTCATCTTGGCTGAATCCGCTAGTTCATTACAATTAATGGACAACCGTTTCGCAGATTACTGTAACATCTGGAATTTTACTTTTAATTTGAATAAGTCGAAAATTTTGATTTTTCGACGAGGACATGGAAGAGCCTCGAATATCTTCCATGTCCTCATCGAAAAATCAATCAATGAAAATGTTTTCTACCGTATAGAAGAGATAGAAGAAGAGAAAGAAGAAGATAGAAGAGTAATGCAGTGGTATCACTTAACACAAAGCCTCAAGTTTTTGAATCTGCGGTAAAGTCTATTTTATGCTATGGAGCACAAGTTAGGTGGTTTTTGGAATCAGAAAGCGTAGAAATATTGCTGATACTATTTTTAAAGCGACTCTTTAGACTTTCACAGACTACGCCAAGTTATATGCTATACCTCGAAACAGGACTGCCACCGCTGTATATAACCACGCTTAAATTACATTTCGATATTTTGAAAATTCTGTAATAGAGCACTAATAGAATACCCAGAAAAATAAAAATAGCATATAAACCAGAACTCCTTGTGGTTCAAAAAATGGATGGATTTAGCAGATTTCTGTGACTATAATTTGGAGCGAATATTTCAGTCAGCTGAGTACGACTTAGAAGAAACAATTACTTTCACATTAAAAATAAAATCTTAGAAATATCGCTTAATTTCAAAGCAACAGGAGAACTTTTTACTGGACCGATAATTACTTATGAATCCCTAGAGTGTGATTCAGCGTTGCACAGCATTTGTTAGGAAATGAGAAGTCAGAAAAAAAAGAGAAAAAAAAAAGATTTTATATGTATCATCACTACTTTAACGTCTCAAGATATTCTTTTAATTTTATTTCAAATAGTTTAGTATAGCTTATCATTCTAAAAGATCGGGGCAGACAGTTCCACAAACGTATCGTAGTTATAAAAAATTGGCGCTCGGATATTAAGAACGCATAACGGACAGGCACAAGATTCAATGATCTGTTAGAACGCAAATGACATATTGTATTATAGAGGTACGGTGGCTGACGCGTTTGTAAGACATTATTCAATAAAATTAATGATCTAAAATTGAAAAGTTTTCGAGAGAAATGCCATAGATTGATTTTGAAAATATCTCCTCAATCCAAAAATGTATCTAGCTATGCTATTGTAAGCAACATTGAGTTTTCGCTTGTGCTCATAATCACAGTTATGAAAGATTTCACAGCCATAGAGCATTATAGGGATGAGTAATGTTTTGGCTAGGATAATGCGCGTTTTAAGTGGTGTTATCTTATGATTGCTCCACAGTAAACGGAGGCCTCCGTAAATTCTTCCTATCGTCAAGCTTATGTGGCAATTCCAAGACAATGTTTTTGTGAAAGTTAAACCTAAATTCCTAGCTGATTCGACAAACTCAATTTTTTTATTATTTAAATATATTTCTGGAAAAACAGCCGTGTCGATGACCTTTCTCGATATTACCAAGCATTTGCAAAGCCTTTTATACTTTGACCAACAATGAATGTTTGCTAAGTCTTCATTCACCTCAACACCAGCATTTTCAACCAACCCTATAGGAAAGCTATTTCGCATCTGAACATCATCAGCATATATATATACTTGGCAGTTTCGTATACAAAGGTAAATCATTAATGTATAAAGAGAACAATAAGGGTCCCAATATTGAACCTTGGGGAACGCCTACTTTTAACATTGAAAAATCGGACACGGAGCGATTTGCCACAACTGCCTGATATCGAAAATTCAGATATGACCGAACTAGCATTGCAGAGGAGAAAGAGAAATTGAACTGTTTAACCAATTTACTAACCAAGATTTGGTGGTTGACCGTATCAAAAGCCTCAGAGAAATCTAGGAGAACTAGAAAAGTAACATTGTCGCAATCAACGGCTTGTCTGATATTTTCTACTACGTTTACAAGAGTTGTGGTGCAGCTGTATTTAGGACGAAAGCCAGATTGATTAGTACAAAGTAAGTTGTTGTCAGTTAGAAATTTTCGTATCTGACAATTCATTATCCTCTCTAAGACCTTGGAAAGAAATGGTAAAATGGCAATCGGTCGAAACTCATTTTGGTTTTTTGGAATTGGAACAATTTTTGCTTGTTTCCAAACTGCTGGAAAAACATTTGACAATAAGATGGTATTATAAAGGTGGGTTATGTATTTCAGAATATACGGGAGTATAGCTTTAACAAAGACAGGGTGAATTTAATCAAATCCAATAGAATTAGATTTTACATGAATGCAACTCTCTAAAACGTCAGCTTCATCTATCAGTGAAAAACTAAAACAAGGAAAAGAAAATGTGGCATTCTCAAAAGATAAAGTCGATGTTTCATCAGTCACTTCTGAGTTTGGAAGTGACAATACTTTTTATTAAGTTTGTTGCAATTAATGTTGTCGTAGTTGCTATTTTTTTGCTTGCCGATGACTTGATCATCAACACTAGGCATTTCATATACTCGAAACCATTCTATATCACAGATAATAGATATCTGTGATTCTATTCTTTTTAGATCATCTTCTAATTGACTCGAATTTACACTTTTTAAATCACGAAAACTTACAGTTCTGTTTGAAATAAGGGGTTCACATTGCAATGTCATATGAATAAGTTCGTGACGCGAAAAAGCTGGCACAGATATTTGATTAAAATCGTCAAAATTAGATTTTGATTTTAATATCCTTAATACAACAATTTAACATTTCTCTCTTCCTCAATTCTATTTCAATTCTGTGCCTACACTAATTGACATGTTGACATATAATCACACGTAAGAACAAACACAGTCTTTTTTAAATTGTTCTTCCTGTGTAAATAAAGTTAACTAGTGAATTCTGAATCCTTAGAATCCTGCTCCAGTACAAAAAATAGAAATAATCCCATATTTTTCCTTCCCTTAATTATAATCCGCAAAGCAAATTTCACAGTTAAATGTATTCCCAGCTACTTATTCCAATCCTTACAGATGTCCCTCTGTCTACCTTAGGCTGTTTTGAAAGCTATTATACTATGTCGGTCGATAGGATTAGAAACAACACTCACTTCGAACAGAAAAAAAACAACAGCTTACAATTCTCCCATCAAATAATCCTGTCATCATCCCTCAGCCTCAAATGACATTTACCCCCTTTTGCAATTCTATTCCAATAAAATGTCCTTCAAACTAAGGCTACACACACATAAATACATTCAAAATTGACAAATCTAAACAAATAAAAATAAAAAGTTCAAAAACAGATCCTTTTTTGATCCGATTTAAACAAATCGATTTCGATTGTAATCTTCTGCAGTTACAAGGACAGCTTCCCCCGTCTGCGTTTGTGCCAAATAAAAAACAAACCCTTAACTCTGACAAATTCACCAACCCGAATGTAAACCCGGGTAAACTTTCAGAATTCTCCTGCTAATTGTCAAAACTCTTGTAACCTACCCTTAATGTTTTGTTTTCCTTTCTGCCGGAATTGAAGTTCCCTGGAAAAGTATCAGCTATCCAGCTTACTCCCACCGGAGTTGTGAAAATGTCCCCAAAGGAATTGCTAAAAAAACACACACCATATGTGTATACATCCACCCCAATCACTAACGAACAACAAACTAAACTAATGTTTGCGAATGGATTTTTGTTTTTTGTTTTTTTTTTTTTTTATTTAGACATAAGGCGAATACAAATAAAAATCCAAACAAAAACAAATACAAATCGACGATAAAAATAAAATCACTTCAATTAATGATGAAAGTGGCCTGCGATGTGAATGCGTAGCTAAGATACATGGAACGAATGAACCCTCGATTTGGACGTCATCCCTCCTCGTGCTCTTGGGCAAACACAAATGATGCAGGGATCTTCCTGCACTCATAAACATAATATGAATCAGATGAGAGTGGAAAATCGATTACACAATAAGGAGGACATCGACATCGATCGATGAAGGAATTAATTGACGAATGTATCGAATTTCACTCTGATATCTTCCGCCTTTGAATGATGGATAGCTTTTGGTTTCTTATGTTTGATATGTTTCACGTTTTAGCCCACACACTACTGGTAGCCATACCCGTAAAGCTGGGAAGAAGGGGGCTTTTGGATTAGACTTCCTTCTTTTGTTCCCATGGGCGACGAAAACAATGACTATGATGATGAGTTTGAATCTAGGACAGTCAACACGCCTGGAGTTGGGGGTACTAAGCGCCTGACACGTATATTTATCAAATCTGTGGGCATACACACTATGACGAACCTGGCACAGAAACAGACAAATCCGAAAGACGAGGCACAAAGAATAGGCGCCCATGTTTCCAATATTACTAAAGGCTCCTTCAATGTCATTGAATGCACCTAAAGCTAATTATTTGAATTGGATTGATATTGATTGATTGATGGATTAATTAATAGTTCTGACTACCTCATGAAGCTGCCCATCATTATGGGTCTGCGAGAGAGTATTGTAACATAATAACAGTAATTTTGGCGAGAATTATGCAGTAGAGCCCCGTGGCTTAGTGGTTAGTGTGTCGGACTGCTAAGCGAATGAGTGTGGGTTCGAATCCAGCTCATAGCCACCTTTTTTTTGCGGAGTACTGCTTCTTGCGAGGAACTGACAAAACCTCCAAGAGTAAAATTTGTCTCGAAAAAGTGCATCTCATGTAGCCGTTCGGACTCGGCGGTAAACTGTAGGTCCCTTCCATTCTTGCAGATTAACAACACACACACAGGAATGGTTGAGAGTATAAGTCACTAGGCCTTGGCTCCTTAAGGAGCTGTCGCGCCAATAAATTTATTTATTTATTTATGCATTAGTTCTAGATTTTTTTTTAACTTTTTAAAAAGTAAAAAAAAAAAAGTAATTTTGAACATACCCAACCTCGCACCTACTCCGAGGTTATATAGATTATATATAAATTATATATATATGAAAGGTGCCATTAATAAACTTTTCCCGTAAATTTGGTTCTTATCAAATGATAGCTAGTACCAACAAAAAAAATCTCAAAAAAAAACCCAAAACGAGTCACTGTTTGGTTCGGCATTTTGTCCAGAGGCATAACTGGGCCATTTTTCGAAAATGAGCAAGGAGTTGCCGTTACAGTCAATGACGATCGTTATCGGTCCATGTTGAACGAATTTTTGTTCACAAAAATTGAAGAGGAAGATATTGGCAACATTTGGTTTCAACAAGACGGTGCTACTTGCTACACAGCCGAAGCTACACTCGATGTTGATGAAGCATTTTCAAAAAAAAAGAAGTTATTTGGCGGACCCTTTATTTTTAGAGTACTCTACCCGACTGTTTTTCGAATTGGCATTCTAGTTCCAAAACTTACGGTACCTGTTATATTAATTTTATTGAAATAACTTATTTTTCTCGAAAACAGCTCCTACGATTTTGATAAAACTTTCTGAATGGTGTTTTCTATGCAAAATCTATGTTTTAGTTTTAATGGATTTTTCAGAAAAAACTTTTATAACTGTACCTCCCATATGAACGGTTTTTTAAAATCAGTTAAATAATTGACGGATTTTGATCAAATTTTTAAAATATGTAGTGTTTTATGATTAAAATAATATTGCTTATTAAAATTTGCAAAAAAAATTTTTTTTTAATTTTTAATATTTTTTTTTTAAAACTTATCTATAGATTTTTTTTAATTTTTTCTCCTAGTATAAACTATAGATTTATTTGAATTGAAAACTCAAAAAAATTTAAAAATGTTTTCGAAGAAAAGTTTAAAAAAAAAACATTTTTTTGAAAAAAACTGGTCGAACGATTTTGAAATGAAAAAAATCATACAATGAATGAATGAAGATGGCTTACAACATTTTTTCCAAAAAACGTTATGAATAGAATGAATAGAGCTAAAAAAAAATTGATAAAACTCCGCTGTAGAATGTCAAAATAACCTTAATTTCTAAATTTGAAGATGATTGGCCCAACCGTTTAGGCTACAGTAACTCAAATATGTTTCTCTATCATCGTAATGTCATGTTTGATTATTATCTCAAAATCTTTTTTTGCACGAATGCATAACTTGTATTATAGTACCGATAATCGCAAGTAAAAATATTATCAATATTTTCGAATGTTTAAAATTCTGGCTAAAAAAGTTGGAAATTGTGATATTTTACGCCGCAAGAGTACGAAATTTTTTTTTAGTTGTATTTTTGAATTAGGCTTATTATGATCCGTTTTGCAAATATGCTATTAAAAACAATTAATCGGGAGCGGGTGATAATTGCGGTTTTCAAAATTCTGAAAGACCAAAATTTAGTTCTTGTTTCTTTTGAAAATATGGCCAAAATTTTGTATATCCAATATCTGTATCCAAAATGCTGTCAGTGTAAAATTCTGTTTTCCGAAATTCTGCTTATACCCCAATTCTGGGGCCCATACCTATCCTTTTGTCATATTGCTCAAAACCGAGTGATTTCATTTAATAAGAATGTATTTTGAAAGCATATTTTTTAAGAGGTTATATTATTGTGATGTGGCAACAAGTTTAGATATTCGGAGGATACATTTTGCAAATTAACGACATCTGTTGGATTCATTGTGTACGACAACCAACATTTAGCGTGTACAAGAACCATGCCCCTAAAAGTATGCTACATCTTTGCAATATGTTTTAACTGAGTACTAAATCGAACTTGAAGTACTAATTCCAGACTCGAATTAGTACCGAAAGCTTAGATTGTGCCAGAACCAGACAGAAGCTTCCAGAAGCTTGTAAACTTGTATAAATACAAGAGTAGATTGTATTGAAAGTCAGTTTATTTTCGAAAGTGTAATTGTTAACAACTGGAAGCGTTAGTAAAAAGTGATTGAATTGAGATTAAATAAAAAGTGTTGAAATATAAAAACGAATTTGAATTGTGAATAAGTGGAATAAGTTTAACTTAGTGTTATTTAAACTGAAAGACGTTGTGTTTCATTAAATTAATAGATTTGTTGTATTATTTTGGAATTTTGATTGAGTTTTATTTGTCGAACCCCAGGCTAAAACTTCACATTATATTATATAACAGATATTTTTATGAAGCATATTTTTTCAGGTTATTATTATTATTATTTATAGATTATAAGCAGAGGTAATCGAAAATAATCTAGATGTACATAATATGTTATTCTGAATTTTTACATTCGAGTTTTTTTCCTAGATTTTTGTATTTCCAGATTATGCTTCCCTTTATTTTTTTTTCGAGTTTTTTTCAATTCTAGATTTTTATTTTCCAAATTTTTAATGTCGAAATTTTTACTTTCTGGATTATAATTGCTTTTTAGATATCGTTTTAAGCCATGCAAGTCAATTTAGAAGAGCTAAAAACTTATAAGTTTTTGTTTTAAAAATGTCATTTTAATGACCGTATCATCGAGCCCTTAACAAAATGGGCTGTCAAGTTAGAAAAATAGACTTCTTTCTTTCTAAAGAAAGAGACAACTATTGGTTGCATATTTGCGCGCGCATGGAGCTCATCCCTCAACTTTTGGTAGAAAGGGCATGTTGATTCGGCACCGCCACTTTGTAAAGTCTTAAATTTAGAATTAAAAATTATAAAATTAAAGTTGGATTCTCGTTGCTCAAAGCAAATGTTTAGCTTTCTTTCTAAGAACTAAACCAATTGTAAGAATTGTATTTACCTTTATTTTATATTAAAAAATTAATATTGTTCTTTATAGGAAATAAAATTAAGTTTGAAACTCTGGAAGAAATGTTCTTTTTTTGAGTTCTTTGTTTGCTGCTTAATTTTATAAGTTGGATTGTTCATTTGTGTTTGGAGCAACAGACCGCTTTTGCTAATATCTTGCTTACATGTTTATATAACGGTTATTTTGTATTGCCAATATAGCCTAAAATTTTTTATTTATTAAATTATTACATATATTTATTTTAAAAAGTTAATTTTAAGAAAAACAAAGCAATTTAAAAACAAAAAAAAATACATTATTTTTTTTTGTTTATAGTGTTGAATTTTTATTGAATCATTACAGTTTACAGTTGTTAGTTGAATAAATAAATTCAACGTTAATTACTTGAAACATATACATATACTTCAGGTTTAAGTTTTGCTTATATGCTATACGGTCGCTTATAATTTTTTTTTAAAAAAGTAGGTATTGCTATTTTCGAAAAGCGAAAAGTTATTTTGTTTGTACAAGACATTTATAGGCAGACGTTACAAAAGCGCAAGTTGTTTGCATTAACTTGTCGATGAAAGCTTTATAACAGTTGGTATGTTTTTAATTGTCCGTTAAACAACCTGGAAGGGTCTTATAGGGATTTTTTAAATCTTTATCTACAAGCGTTGTAGAGAATTAGCCAAATTCACTTTTAAGGTTATTTTTTGAATTATCAAAATTTAAAATATGTAGCTTGTGAAAGTTTGCTTTATACAAGCTCTATACAAGCTTCTATTCATGTCTTTCCTTATTTTATCGGTTCTTTTATAAAAAATGTTCACTCGAGGTAGCCAGCTGCATTCCTCCCCTTAAAAGTTTCGCCCGTAATACTCGTCTTGCTAGGAATGCCCATCAGTTCACCCTTGAGCCCAATTTCGGACGTACCGTGAAATATAGAGATTCTTTTTTTAGCCGTACAACACGACTTTGGAATGGTTTACCCGGCGAGATTTTCCCTTGCCATTTCAACATGCAAACATTCAAAACCAATGTTAATCGACACCTCCTATCTCTCCCCTCCCTATCTTCCTAATGCCCGCGCAGTGTGTTACATTAAAAGGGAAACAAATAGTCCCTTGTGCGCGCGTTAATTATAAAAAAAAAAAAAAATTCGTTAAATTAGAAAAATGAGATATTACACAAACTACATTGTTAGTTGGTAACGTCCTACGGAAGGAAGGTATGTCGATCTCTTTGCCGGGTTACATCACCTTACCCAACTGATCGTTTTGCCAACGCGTATACCGGGTGTTGCTGGGCAAGCCGCCCACACCCTTGACTTGTTTCTTACTTCTCAAACAAATAAATATACCAATAGTGTAACTTCTCCATTTGGCACTTCGGACCATTGTGTCATTTCAGCTAATTTCTCGTCCTCCACCCATCCAGTTAAAGTAAAACTTCCCACCAGGATCGTTTGGCAATACGAGAAAGCCAACTGGGACGGCCTGAATATTTTTTCCGAAAATTTAACTGGTCACTATGATTCCTCGATAGTGACATTGATGCCAGTGCTGAAATGATCACAAATGTGATTCTTCTAGGGATGCGTGATTTTATTCCAAACAGAGTAAAAAGCATCAAACCTAAAGAAAAGTCTTGGTTTAATTCTGAGTGTAAAGAAGCTATCAGGCTCAAAGAAGTAAGTTTCCGATCCTACAAAGCCAACCCTACAGAGGAAAATCGGAAAAAGCACAAACAAGCAATAAACTCATGCAACTCTGTTATTGAAAGAACAAACATTTTTCAATGACCAAAAATTATGTCAAAAAATTCTGCAATGTCCCAAAGGCAGTAAAAATGTTTGGTCATTTGTAAAAAATATTAAAAACTCCTCAACACCTTCGGTTCCAACGCTCATCGACAATAACAAACCAATTGTTTACTCTTCAAAGAAGGTCAACTTGCTCGCCGCCCATTTCGCTGCCAGTTCCAAGCGGCCTCGCAAAAACGTTGCCCCTCCTGTACTTGAGAATGTAAATTTTACAGATTTTTTTCTGCACTCGTACAGTTGCAAGAGTTCTTATAGATCTCGATATACACAAATCCGCTGGCCTGGATGGTATACCCCGATCATTCAAAAGCCACTGCGTAAGCTTTTCCATCGCTCCTACCCTTCTGGAATCTTTCCTAGAAGATGGAAAACAGCATTTGTCCAGCCTGTCCCTAAGAAAGGTGACCCATCCTCCCCCTCCTCCTTCCGACCCATAGCACTGACATCCCTTCTTTCTAAGGTCATGTGAAGCTCATTAAACTCCGATTTATACAGCATTGTCAAATGGAGTAATAGGAATCGTGTAGAGTTTAATGCTTCGAAAACTCAATGCGTACCACTGACGTATTGTGAAATAAAGGGATTATTTCTTTAGCCGAACAACACGAATTTAGAATAGTTTACCCTGCGAGATTTTCGCTTGCCATTTTGATCTGCAAACATTCAAAACCAATGTTAATCGACACCTCCTATCTCTCCCCTCCCTTTCTTCCTATTGCCCGCGTAGGGTGTTTTACATTAAAAAGAAAACAAATAGTCCCTTGTGCCCGCTTTAATTAAAAAATAATAATAATATATATATATAGCATATCAATAAACTGAAGAGATGTCTATGGCCCAACTTGTATGCTCAAGTTCTTACCTTTATTTCAAATTGGATATTTTTTTAAACATAGTAACCAAGATACCTTATATTACCTTAGGTGGCGCTACAGTTCAGGGTTGACTTGGACCTCAACCAACAGTCAGCTCGGTCTCTTACTAGCAGCCTCCACGCTAGCACGTGAAGTTATGCGCGCCACCGAAGTCTCGGTCTTCAGCTACTGAAAGTTGACGTCCATCCAATTTTTTTCTCTCCCTATAGTTGAAAGCGGAGCCCAGGTACACAGGACAATAGGTGTCTATCATGATAATTTGTTCAAGACGTCAATGGTGGTTGTCTGTTTTAGAGACCTTTATAAAGTTTTTAGTGGCATCAAACGAAACGAATAAGAAGAGTGTTACCAATAATACACTTTCCATGCATCCAGGCTGCAGCGACAGAATTGTTAAGGAAACAACGATGGCGTCTACGTCTACAGTTTCAGTGAGGTGAACACCTTATATGAGCTATAAAGATGTTTTTTGAACACAATCTTATAAGGAGCCATTTATTCAGCTCCTCCTGGTTCTCAAGACTGATGGTCTTGCCATAGTTGTAACTTCCCAGGACTGGGCAAAAGGAAGATTTAAATTTTAACAATTTATACTACATCAACTGCAACACAAATACTTACGGCTGCGAATATCCCGACCAAAACCAAGAAGAAGTAATACTGGGAGAAAGCTTGAAGTTTAACGGCTGCAATCGAAAGAAATCGACCAGTTCTTTCCCGATCGCATCTGTAATTACTTCATAAGAAGTCCTTTTTGCAGAGCATCAAGTATTGAGAACCAATGGCAACACTGCCAAAATACCATCAGAGAGGCCGCCTCTGGGTCTTACACGGCGATTGCACAGAAGAGGACAAAGGAATACCGTCTTCTCAAAAGGAAAAAAATGCAGCAGGAAAATCTTGCGATTGAGGAATTGGAGAGCCGTTACTGCAGGAATAAGGTTCGAAAGTTGTACAATTCCGCTCATACGATCCGGACGAAGTAAAGCTAGTTATATAAGCTAAAGACCAATAAAGCCGCCGGAGTCGAATTGGCCGAATTCTTCAAAGCTTTAAGCGATAATTTGGTTAGAAGTATGCACCAACTTCATGAGCTAGATATGGTTAGAAGCAATCATGCCCGATGCATGGAATCTTACCATTGTTTGCCCAACCCTTAAACTTTTAAAACCATATCATCATAAATCCACCCCTGGATAGTTTAATATTATGTTATGGCTGCTACTGGGTTGGGGGTATGATTTGCCATCGCTTACATCTCATCTTGGTAATTTGTTGAAGATAGATACTTTGGGGTGGTGCAAACAGGGCCTGATAGCTTCAAGGCTAGATAAGAACCCTTCGGACTGCAATCTTTCCCAAGCACACACACGATGTTAGTGTGATATCATACACAAACAAATCGAAGGGTCTACTGGAAATTGATGTGCCTGGAGCCAAACATTTGCGCGCATCGAAGGAGCCGTTGTGATATGGTATGGCAAGGACATTAAGATGTGGTATCATGTTGCAGGGGATAATGATGGAATATGCCCGAGTGTACATAGTTTAAGGATATTTGAGGAAAAAGAGAATAAAATATGTGAAAAGGAGGCGGACGTAACAATGAAGAAAAAAAAACCAAAGGGAAAACTTGGCCCAAGGATTTCTTCTTCTTTTGTTGGTGCGAGGCAAGGGGGATTCCCTGTGATCCTTTGCTAAGCTTCACCAAGAAAACGATGAAAACTTTGACTGTTGTGTAGGAAAATTGCATTTTTTTCTCCCTATGTCTATGTGTGTCCAGTTTTATTTATTTTGTTGGAAAGAATGAGAAGAATTCTTGTGTTGTGTTACTGGAGTCGGTTTTAAACTTCCGGAAGGACATCGTTCACACCAAATATAATAAACGCTTACAGGCGACACGGACTTCGTCGTCATCTTCAAGGAAACTACTACACTGTGGTCACGTTTCTCCATTATTTGTCTGTTCAGTTCACGTTGTTCGGTTTTCTTCAACAAAAGTCTTTCTTTCAATTTTTCTTTTTGTCAAACCCAACACTTTTCTGACACCAGAGTTCTCTCCAAGGAAAAGCAATAGGAAGCTGCCCGGAAGGCTATTTCTGTGTGTGTGGGCTATTGCCATACAAAATTGGAAGAGTGGTGACTTAAAACTTGGGCACTTTGTTTGCAATTTCTTTTGAAGGAATTTATTGGATTCTAATATTGCAAGTGTTGTAGACTTTGAGTTTGGGTTTTGTTTTTTGTTTTTGAGGAAGCGAATTTTTTTTGGTTAGCAAACTGAACAAGGAGGTGTGGTGTTATAAAAAAAAATTATGCCTTCAAGGTGAACACACTTTGTTGTGGCGTTAGTAATTGAAGAAGAGCAAACAACTTAGACATGAAGTTTAAAGAGGAAGTTTTTTGGAAAAAAAATATTGGACATTTTAAGCATTCCTAAAGTATAACAAGGTTAGTGGGTCCGGCAGGTGTGATTGTCGGTCAGTGGAATGACAAGTTGACACCAGACCTTCGGAATGTCATAGATTTAAACTAATTAGATTTAAGTTTCTTACCACAATACCACAAGCTTATGTATTCTTTATTTTGGTTTTTAGGCCCTATAATATTCACAAAATTTCTGAAGATTCTTCACTTTTTACTTATACTTTTAAATGATTTTTATTTATTTCAACTTATAAATAATTAAAGCTAGAAAAAAATCTTTAAACTAGGTTAAACTGTGGACTTAATAAACATACTGGCCCTATGTGGGCGCTTTAAATTAATCTCTAACTTAATATTAATTGCTTTTTGGTCTAAAAATAACTTAAAATTATAACATCGGGTTTTTCAACAAGGACGCTAAAAAAGTAGAGCAAAAGGGACAGCAAACGACGCCATAATTCTTGCCGTTCTTTTGACACTTCTCTTCAATAAGGTTTGCCTTTTCATGATGAAAAGACATACGAGCCAACAACGAGTCGAAATTATTAAAATTTACTAACGAAATTCGGAATCAGTGGCCTCAACTTTAAGAGCGCTACGTCCAATTTATGGTCGTCATAATCGTCCTAGCAGATCAACAATTGAGCGTGTAGTGGTAAAAATTTAATCCACAGGCACAGTACAAAATGTTCCTGTGCCAGTGAGACAAAGAAGTTTCCGTAGTGTCGAGAATATTGCTGCCGCTGAGGCTTCAGTTGCAGAAAGCCCAATTGTGTCTCTCATTTGGGCATCTCTGTGACGTCGTTGTGGCGAATTTTGTGAAAAGATCTTGGCCTACATCCTTACAAGATTAAATTAACGCAAGAACTGAAACCGCTTGACCACCAGAAGCGTCGTATGTTCGTGAATTGGGCTGAGCAACAACTTGAAAATGATTCGGATTTTCATCGAAAAGTCATCTTCAGCGATGAGGCTCATTTCTGGCTGAATGGCTTCGTCAATAAACAAAATATGCGGTAATAATCAGGCAACAATCCACACGTACTCCATGAGTCACCATTGCATCTCGAAAAAATTACGGTTTGGTGTGGTTTATGGGCCGGCGGCGTCATTGGGCCGTACTTCTTCCGTAATGATCAACACCGGCACGTTACTGTGAATGGGGATCGCTACCGTTCAATGATAACCAAATATTTTTGGCCCCAATTAGATGATATGGATTTGGAGAACATGTGGTTCCAACAGGACGGCGCCACAAGCCACACAGCGAATGTCACAATCAATTTATTGGAAACCAAGTTTGGAGAACGTGTTATCTCATGGAAGGGTCCAGCCGCTTGGCCGCCTCGTTGACGCCGTTAGACTATTTCCTGTGGAGCTACGTCAAGTCTATGGTCTATGCCAATAAGCCAGCGACGATTGATGAACTTCGTACGAATATCGAACGTTTGCAGCAGTATCGGCCGATTTATGCTTGAAAACCATCGAAAATTGGGTTCAGCATCTGGACTTCTGTAAGAGTGCCCGTGGTGGCCATGCAAAAGTAATCTAGTTCCATACATAATGGCATCAAACGTTCTTTCACAGAAATAAAGAATTTCATTGATATTCAAAACCGTTTTTGTTTTATTTAAAAAAAAACTTTTGTAGCGCTCTTAATGAAGAACCCTTTAAATTAACTTGGTTTTTTTTTGCCCAAAAAAATTGAAACTGGGTATCTTATCGAATTTCTTTTAACCTATGTTAAACTAATTAAAGCAAATTTAAAATAAACTTAAAATAACCTAAAATAAACCTAAATATTTAAATCTAGAACAGCCACAGAAAGCTTTTTTAAATTTTATATTTTTTTTTGTGTTTTTTATATTTTTTTTGTTGTAATTTTTGTGTTTTTATTATTTTTTTGGTGCCGCCGCAACTGCCCTACCTACCTCAAAGATATCTAAGATAAATGTAGATCGGCCATAGGCAATATTTCGTCTATGTGGACATAAAAATTTCGGGTTCTGACTGAGCCACCAAAATTGGTGGACCTGATCAATTGCTTCCTTCCGATCCCGGTCGGGAATGGCCCTACTGAACTCTGCTTCGCTGCCAGCGACTATGTCTCGGTCGTAAAGGAGCCGCCTATCGACCGACGTGGAAGGTCAATGGAATCGCCGATCTGTCCTGAATCAGCCCTCGACTATCAAGCATCGGGCAGGATAAAACCACTCGAACGTGTACTTTCAAAATATTCATCTTGGGGGTAGTAAGCCCCGAAGATTTGTTCATTAGTTGAGGTCATCGCCCTTGCAATGTTTCCGCGAATGAGCTTATTAAAAAAATTCTCTATCCTGTTTTTATTGGCCCATTGTATAGAACCTCGTTAGAATAATAGTGTTTGTACTTCGAATCTGGTGTTCTATAAAGTCCGAAACAAGTGCGAAGACAACATTGCCTCTCGAACAACCCGAATATTTTCCAAGATGGTGCAACGTTGAACCACACAGGGCATCGGTAAGCAAACATCGGCCTCTTGAGGGCCATGTAGCAAATAACTTTCACCCTGCTATCAAGGCGGCTTCTGTAAAATAAGAAGTGTTGTCAGGGCAAGAGCTCCCCTAGCCCTGGCAAGTGCAGCCTCTACATGTCGATTGAAATATATAAACTGATCCAGCCAGGTACTTTACTAAATCTTTACTCGCCAGTGGATGTCCATGTGGCCCAGCGATCACTAGCTTGCGCCAGTTCTTTCTCGTATCCCTAGAGGCCCCAGACAAAGGGGTTCTAAACAGGATAGTTTCACATTTCTGGAAGTTAATTTTCAGCTTCCAATCATTACAGTAGTTTTGAATTTTATCGAAATCACGTTGCAAGAGAATTCTGATGACTTCAACTTTTGGACCTGTTCTGTACGCAACTAAATCATCGGCATACGCAATTGCATGAGGTAGACTCCCAATGAGATCGCTGGTGTAAATACTAAAGAGAATCGGCGAGTTCACCGCTCCCTGTTGCAGACCGTTTTTAATATCAAACGTTGTGGTAGATGTTACATTGCCACTCTTGACAACAAACTTTCTACCATTAAGCATGTCGTAAAGCATATATAGCAGTGGTTTACTTATGCTTCATCTGGTAAGCTTCAGATAAAGACCTTCTAACCATACCGCGTCGAAAGCCCTCTCCAAATCAGCCAGACAGTCACCCGTGCATTGGTTCTTAGCATTGTTCCATTGGACAGAATGTACTAGCTTCGACTCGGCATGAATTGTTTCATTTTCCGCCTTAAAGCCCAACTGAGTGTCTGGAATTATATTTTTGTCCTCGGCCCACTTGGACAGAGCTATATTAAGAACTTTTTCGAATACCTTGTTGATACTCAGAAGAAGACTTATCGACCGGAGATTTGCCGGATTGAAATTGTCCTTTTCGTTTTTTGGGAAAGAATGTACAACAGCTGTCTTCCAACTCAATGGATAATATGCATTATTCAGCGCGTTGTTGAACAGTGTTGTGTATATGTCTATTGCATCCTCAGAGAAATGTCGTAGTACAATATTGGGATGCGAAGATCATTTGGAGTTTGACCTTCGAGATGAGCAGGAAACTTGGTTCATTTTGCTCGGCGGTGGTGGCGCCATTGCACCATGCTATTTCCAAGTTAAAAGTGATTCAGCAGATCTCTGTTCTCTAGGTCGTGATTTGGGTGAATGAACTCATTCGCCTTATACACACTTGCTGAAAAGCAGAACCCACTGTCTCAACCAACCTTCTCCAAAGGATCTTCAATCACAAAGAAATCGTCGTCTTTAGACACGGAAGATCGTTTTGATTGTTTTTTCTGAAGATTTTATTAATCTCGGGAAACATCCTCGGGTCGCTAGAGTTAATGGCTCGAATTCTGTCATCCCAGTACGAGTTAATAGACAATTGATAGTTTGGATTAATAAGCAAGTTGACATTTTTGATTGAAGTCTTCAGTGTCCTAATCTCTAGATGGTTTCTGTGAGGAAACCGCCTCTACAAGAGTTGTAATCTTGTCAGAAGGCCACTTTTTTGTCTGTGTAGTACGTCTGTTCTGTTCATCGTTTGTTTTAAGACACCATCCATCTGGGGCTGGAGGTATTCATCATTCTCTACGTTCGAAAGCTTCCTGTCGCTTGGAGGCGAAATGTCGTTGGAGAGGAGTTTTTTTGTCAGGGTGTTGGAGAAACGTTGCCAGCGTGCCTTACTAAAATTTTAAGAGCACGCAGACACAAATTCATCGAACATCAGAAGCTCGTTTGGTAGCTGTATGACGGCTGGAAATCTGTAAACAATTTATTGTCTAATTGCCTAAAGAGTCAGTTACTGTCAGTCTTGAGTCTAGCTTAAGACTGAGGTTCTGAGAGAATAATGTTTAGTTAAAGTTTCCACCCAACTACAGGGTGCGGCAAAAAAACCGATCTATTTTCTGCGGCGCGCCATTCAGCGACAGGACGTCCGAGGGTGGTGGGGGTAGACTCGTTGGAACGCCTACATGACGCCATTGTCAGTAGTCATGGAGCAGTGGTCGCCTGAGCAACGCACGTTTGTTATCGAGGCGTATTTTAAAAGTGGTGATTCAAGCATTGCTACTCAGCGGCAGTTCCGTGCATTCTTTCAATTAGGTCGACATGGAGAAATTCCGTCGCGTAGCACAATTATGCGGTGGGTTACTAACTTTAGAACAACAGGTTCTGCGTTGAAAAAGAAGCCGACAGGCCGTCCAAGGTCAGCTCGGACGCCAGAGAACATCAATAGAGTTCGTGCTGCTTTGGAAAACAGTAATCGAAGGCCCGCCCGTAAACAAGCTGCTGCTTTGAACATGTCGGACCGCTCGGTTCGACGAATTTTGCGCTTCGATCTAAATTTTCACCCATACAAGTTGGCTATTGTTCAACAATTAAAGCCCACTGACCACGCAAAGCGACAGAGATTTGCTGAACAAATGATTGATTTAAATGCCGATGAAGAAATTTTAATGTTTAGTGACGAGGCGCATTTCCATCTGGACGGATTCGTTAACAAACAGAACTTTCGCTATTGGTCGTCTACAAATCCCGAACAGTTACATGAACGTCCTTTACATAGCCCCAAGGCCATATTTCTTTGAAAAGGGTGGTCGAACTGTTACGCTATCTGTCTATGTTACAAAACTTCCTCATCCCTGAACTTCGGAGAAAACGCATAGTCCTGAGAAGAATGTGGTTCCAACAGGATGGGGCAACTGCACACACAGCCAATGCTGTGATGGGATTTTTGCAACGTAAGTTTCGTGGCCGAGTAATCTCACGCTTCGGAAACATTGCGTGGCCAGCATGCTCACCTGACCTAAGTGTCTGTGATTTTTTTTGTGGGGCTTCTTTAAGTCACGCGTGTACACAAACAAGCCTCGCACACTGGACGAACTAAAGGAGGCCATAACTCTAGAGATCGCTAACCTGACCCCGGAAATGTTAAGTAAAGTGTTTGACAGTTTTGGAGCAAGACTGGAAGAGTGCTTTATCAAAGAGGGACACCATTTGAAGGACGTGATCTTCAAAACATAAACTGATGGATTTTGCTACTCATATGTAATTTTTTGTTAATGGCAATCAATAACAGTCTATAATATCTAATAAAACATATTGTAACACTGTTATTCTTTTAGTTATTCGTAATTTAAATTAGATCGGTTTTTTTGCCTCACCCTGTATATGATAAACCATGTTAATTAACTTTCAAGTAAACAATCTCAAAATAAAAATTTCAAAAATTCAATTCAAAAAACTCTTTCTCTTTAAAATCCAAATATGTAAGCAAATTAAATATTTCTGACAAATAAAACATCAAATTCAATTTGAATATCTAATGTTCTCATGCAAATAACTATATTTTGGTATTTTCATTAAGAAGAACATTTACGTTCTTCATTCATACATTTGAATATATGTACTTACATTATTTTACACAAAATATTCCCCTGAACTATAAAATTTGTGTGAGAAAATTAAAAAAAAAAAACTTCTGCATTCTACAAATCTGTCAGATCCTTTGAAAAACGTACGGTACACATAAGAATAATATCTTTTTAGGATGAATTTCATGGCAAAAGATTACTACATTTTTGTCAAAACCTTAAGCCCAGATTCGGTTAGTAAAATGTAATACAAACCTGCCAGCCTGCCACACCTTAAGAGTGCATTTGTGGCTGATAGTTGTGTTCCCTAACTCTAACAAAATTATATTTTGAAAGAAAATGATTCTTCTGGTTTTATTATTTATACGTACTACATATGTATGTGTAGGGACTGAGTCCTGTCAGGAATTTCCAGGATGAAAGATTTACTTTTTTAACATAAGAAATGATATTTGAAAACGAAAAGTTAAGTTAACCATACTGAACTGAACTTAATAGCATTTAGATAAACTACTACTACTTAATACATATAAAACTACACAATACGCCATTTTAACTTAAATACATTGCAGGACTGGATCGCAAGTACTTGCTCATATGTGCAGTCTCATTGTCGAATAAAATTTAAAAAATGCACGACTGGGTCGCACGAACTTGTTCTTATGCTAGATAATTGCTTAGTGGCTGCATATATATGTATATAAGGGTGTTTTTTTAAGCGTGTGGTTTTCAAGAAGAAATAACGAACTCAATAGGAAATTAGACACACTCTACCCAATATTTAGGAAGAAACGTGGCCTCATCAATGGACTTGGTACTGGAATAAAATTTATAACAGGAAATATGAACGCACAAGACGCAAATAACATTAACGAACAAATAACTCACATAAACAATCTAACAGACACACTTATCAACGACCACATAATAAATACTCAAATGATTGAACGATTCAAAAATATAACTGATCACATCAACAGAGAACAAGACGTAATAGAACGATATTTAAGAGACTCAGCCAATCATATTAAAAGAGAACATGACATACTTACAGAAACACAATACCTTAACCAACTTAACTTTAATATAGAATTACTAAACACACATATTTCTAATATTGCAGAAGCTTTAATCCTGAGTAAACTTAATATAGTACCGAAATTAATACTAACCCATGAAGAATTAGAAAATATAAGAAGCAAAATGCAAAAACAAAATATTAACTTAGTTGTTTTCGAACAAGTATATGAATTTCTTAAGCTACAAGCATATTACAATAACTCCAAAATAATTTTTAACACTCAAATACCCATTGTATCAAAAGAATATTATAATATGTTCCATGTTATACCGTTACCTGTAAACGAAACAAAAATTGTAAAAATTCTACCATATATTAATCTTAACAACCAACATATACAACACTTTAATACAATTTGCTGTCAAAATGCAGTTACGGAAGAAGACATCAAAGATTCTCAATGCACTGGCAAACTCATGACCAACGCTGAAGCCCATTGCACCATGGAAAACGTGGGCAACGTTAAATCAATTACCCAGCCGCAAACAAATTTCATCCTCTTTATCAATATCAAAAAACTAACTAATAACTCTACCTGCAGCTCAAAAATCTTCCCAATTGAAGGCACAACACTGATACACTTCTAGGACTGTAATGTCGAAGCAAACGGCATAACATACCAAGATCATCCAGATATCTACTGTCACTCAGTACACATCCCTCCTCCATCGAGCAGTCATATCCAGTCAAATTTAACTATTGAAGTCTTCAGCCTAGAGAAGCTTAAAGAATTCAATTTCAACACGGAACACAAACTCTACAAGATCAAAGCTGCCACATACATTCCGACCTACACAACACCAATCATCATCATCTCGATTGCCATCGTCACTATCGTTATAATCGTCATCAACTGCACTAATCATGAATCAACATTACACTTACCACCAGCTCCTGTCCAGGTGACGTCGTTCAAATCTGTTGGACCCTCAACAACATCACTCTGGCCATCGCTTTACTCTAAGGGAGGAGGAGTTACATCAGCAACCTAACTTCCCCTCTTCCCACTTCCGGTCAACACCCAAACAACACCCATAGAAAACAGTAGATGCCATCAATCCAATATTCAATTCCACGAATCCCAATCATGCGAACTCCACGTTGAAACCAACCTAATTTTGCTAATTTAACATTTTGCACAAAACTAATAATTTGTCAATTAAACATTTTTCTACACATTATATTATTTCCAAGAAATATATTTATTAACTGTAAGCAATATTTGTAATAGAATTAAGTTTTCATTCAACCTGTTAAAATCAATACAATTTAATAATTATATTATTCACCTTTCAAAGCAAATGAACGTATTTTTTTTTGTAAGCTCCCACACTAGGGAACTTAACTCGCGCGATGGCGGATGGACTCATTCGGGTCTTCTTCGATACTCTGCTCCACCGAAACGAACCATTATTTTGGTAATAAATTTGCACAATTTGCAAACGTGTTCAGGAGTAAGTCTATTCATTATGAAATGGCAAACCAAACTGAGCATAATGTTGCTTAAACATCGATAGTCTATTGATAGTATCGATAGTAAAAAACTATCGCGTACATCGATAGTCTCAAAAAACTATCGAAAGACTATCGATAGTTCACTATCCTTCTGAATCTGAACGCAGCCACTTTTGATAAAAAATTTTAATCGAAAAACTGGAAATCTATTGGAAACTGGAAAGCCATACGTCCTCTCATTGCAATGTGTGATTGTCTTGCAATACCCAGCTGTCATTCTCTTTGTTTTGTGTTGCGAAGTGAATTATTCCGCAAGTCTTATTGTTATTGGTTTCTTATTTCTTTTGTCTTTTGTGTGCTTGTTATTTCAATTTGAAGATTTAAGAAGATTTCTGTACCATGCGAGGATATTTTCAAAAGCAGGACAAGTAATGACTCAAAAACGAAACCAAAAAAAAGCAAAACATTTAAATGAAATTTTATTTTTAAAACATAATCTCGATTTATTTTAAAATATTACCTATATATTTTAACGAACAACCAAAAGACTTCAAGAAAGGCTTGTGATTTTGATTTTTTGTAAAGCAATGAATGCAATTTGTTTTTTCGTTTTTATTATATTTTATGTTTACCTGTTTATGAATACGTGGTATATTCGTTTGTTTTTTGTTATTTTTTAATAAAACATGAGTTAAAATGAACACATTCGGATTTTTCCAAAACTATCGATACTATCGAAAATGGAAACTATCGATGTTTAAGCAACACTAACTGAGCATAAATCAAGTGACAGCTGTCAAAAAGACCAACTCCGAAAGAAGTGGATTGAAAACCACACGTCTATTAAAATAAAAAAAATTTTTTTTAGAAAATTCTTTAATTTTTTAAATTAGCTTAAAAGTTTTTTTTTCGGAAAGACTAATTATGCAAAAAAAATTGAAAACTAAATGTCTATCGAGGAAAAAAATATTGAAAATCGTTCGACCAGTTTTTTTAAAAAGTCGTTTTTTTTTAAACTTTTCGAAACCCTTTTTTTTAGAAAATTTAAAAAAAATCGAAAAAAAAGTTTTTGAAAATTTTGAAATTTTGGATTTTGGATTCTAAATGATCAATCGTTGCTACTTTATCAGCAGAGATTAGAGATTTGACGTACCCCATTAAAAAGGGACCAAAGGTGTCAAATCACACGAAAGAGGTGACCAATTCACAGACCAATTTCTTGAGATGATTCGGTCACCAAACGTTTGGCTCAAGAAAGTGACGTGGCGTGATGTTTCTAGTTGGGGTGCCCCAGTTACATATTTAAAGTCAATATGCACACTGCACAGCTACAGCCACGAACATCAAACAAAGCTACAGCCATGAACATCATCCACAGCTGCCACAAACATCAAACATAGCTGCAGCCACCAACATCTTAACTCCAGCTTAGCAACTAAAGCTCTTTCTCTATCTTTTCAATCTCACTCAATCTCAACTGCACATAATTGTCCAATCAAATAAACGGAATGTTCCAAGGTTTTGCAGCCTCTTGGTGGGGAGAGATAACGACGCGACGCTGAAAACAGAACATGATAAGAGTGGAATCAGTTCGACCACCGAGGACTGTACATTGATTAACTACAAATGAATGCTTATGTTTTTCATATTAATGATTCTAATAAAATTAAAATATATAGAAAAAATAAAGTTTTTGTGTAGTTATTTTTGAAAAGATAATTCCCCAACATTTTCTTCAAAAATGTTATCTATTCTTAAGTTTTCACCAAGGATCAGGATGAGGACGTAATAGACTAAACGATCCCTTAGTTTTTTAATTGTTTTTTTTTTTAAGTTTTGTTTATATATATTTTAATATTTTTTGTATAGTTTGCATTTTTTTTTCTTGCGATTATAAGGCAATTTAAGGATTCCTGAAAAAAATGAGATAACTGTAAAAATGATATTACGTTCATAAAGAAGTCTAAAAAAGTTAGTGAAGAAAAAACATTTCTGCATTGTTATCTCTGTGTATATAACGATCATCAGCATTAGTAGAGGTGGTCTAAATATATCCCAGATCACTGCGGCCTCATTGGGCCTTATTTTGAGCTCATCCATGATATTGCATTTGCTGAGGAATGCAGCTAACTCTTTGGGTGAGCTGGCAGCTATGTCTGCTGCTTCAAGATAGAATTTACTTAAATAATGATGACGTGTTTTTAGAAGACAGTTACACTCGTAATAAGATGTGTTCCGCTGTTTCTTCGTCATCATTGCACATTCTACAGGGGCTATCTTGTGCCATTCCCATGGTCATCAGGTGTTTTTTCACTGTACAGTATCCAGTGAGGAAGCCTGTGACCAGTCTTATCTGATATCTGCTGATTTGCAGGAGTTGATTTGTTCTTTTCTGGGTAGGGTATGGCATAAACTGTTTTGACCGTGTGTTACCTTCGGTTTTCTTCCAGTAATGGTATGTTTGTTTCAGAAGCCATGTGTTCATTTTGTGTGTTTAATAGTGGGTGACTGGCAGACCACAGAATGGACTAGGCATCATTAATTGAGTTTCAGATCCTTTTCTGGCTAGTTTGTCTGCTTTCTCATTGTCTTAATACTCACTATGTCCAGGTACCTAAATGAGATGAACTCTATTTGAGGTAGTAGTCATTTGGTATGTAACATCATGCAAAGCTCTAAATAAGTTGATAAGTAAGGGAAGCAGGTATGGGATGCCTTTTTGGAGAAGTGCTCGAAAAATTCCATCTTCACCTGGGACCTTGAAAGGTTCAAACGAGTTTATAGACCAAATTATTCTTCCTTCATGGAAAATTCCTTTTTTTCTCTTCCAGTCCTCTGTACTGGGTCTTGTTGCCCTTCTTTGGAGGGGCATGACTTCAGACTGCCAGAGTGAGATGGAATGCGGGAAGTGAGTTTCGGCATGCTGAAGCATCTTTAGTCCGTTCTTAGTGTATGTACCATCTAGTTTTTTCATTAGACCTGTGAGACTAGTGTGCTGTTTTGAGAGTACTTTATGTATGCGGGCACTACTTTTGGTATCAGATAATGTCTAACAGAAGTTTCTTTACGATTCTCTCTTTGCTCTTCTTATTTCATGGTTATAAGTGGTAAGTGGTACTTTGTAGGCTTCCCATTCTCCATTGAGTTTAGCTCTGTTGAAATCAGTAAACGTTGGCAGTGCTGCCGATTTTAGACTGCCTCATGCCTGAGGTTAACTAAATGCAGTTGTCATTGCACAATAAATATTTTTTTTTAAAAATATGTGAAGAAGAAGATTATTTTAAAGGTTTGCCTAAATAGCTTTAAAGTGTTTGGATGGTTGGCAAGGCCGTCGAAAGGTAAGATTGAGTAGAACGAATGACATTTGAACTGGGCTTTCATGTCGTCATCTTTCTACATAGCAGTTCTAACTAATTTGAAATAGATGTACCCTAAATGTTCAAGTTTTGTAAAATTGCATTAGCTTATAGAAGCAGAATTTTAAATGAAATTTTTTTAAATCAAACTGTATTTTAATTATTCATTCAATCAAGAAATTATATAAGTGCCAATCATGCAGACGGCAAGGCCATGCTTATTTTACGATTGTTAAGAAATTTGTTAAACCACTGAATAATAAAAAGCACTATCTATCTATCTATCTATCTATCTATCTATCTAATTTGTTTCATGATATATGATATTCTTCTCTTCCCCGTTTTTTCAGCTCACAGCTTCGACCTTTCATGCTTTGAACGTTACAACTCGCTACTCCTGATTTTCTCGACAAATGCATTCTACATTTTGATTAGGTTTTGATAATTTTTTAAAGATAGGGGTGATCTCCAGTCATGCCGATCTAAGAATATGCCTTCACACCTTTGCGGAAGTTTTTAGATAGGCTTTCTTTAATGTGCCTTAAACAGGGAGGTTCTTCGGGAATATTTTACACGTCTCTGCTATGGGACTTCGAATAACTTATAGGTATTCGGACATGGCAACACCTAAAGGAAGGAATATGTTGAGATTTTTTCAGAACTTAACCAACTTTGATAGGTAATAGAACTGCCGCTGAAACAATTGCCCCACTCGAACACCGACGCAATGTTTCATGTCTTTCCTTATTTTATCGTTTCTTTTACAAAAAATGTTCACTCGAAGTAGCCAGTTGCATTCCTCCCCTTAAAAGTTTCTCCCGTAATACTCGTCTCGCAAGGAATGCTCATCAGTTCACCCTTGAGCCTAATTTCGGACGTACCGTGAAATATAGGGATTCTTTTTTTAGCCGAACGACACGAATCTGGAATAGTTTACCCGGCGGGATTTTCCCTTGCCATTTTGATCTGCAAACATTCAAAACCAATGTTAATCGGCACCTCCTATCTCTCCCCTCCCTATCTTCGTAATGCCCGCGCAGTGTGTTCTACATTAAAAGGGAAACACATAATCCCTTGTGCGCGCGTTAATTATAAAAAAAAAAAAAAAAAAAAAAACTATTTCAACTGGTAATGCAGGGCAACTCCTTAGCACTCTAAACTTGATTCCTACATCTTTTTTAAGGACGACTTGCAATACTCATAACTGTTATCCCAAATTCTTACATGAATAAAAATTTGAATGTTACTTATTAAACATTGCATTTCATCTCATGTAGATGATCATTCGGCGGTATATTGTTGGTCCCCACCACCTCCTCTCTTGCAGATACACATACGGAAATAGTGTTGAGAATACAAGTCACTTGGCCCTGACTCCTTAAGGAACTGTCGAGCGAAGACATATATTTTAATTTATTTATTTATTTATCCATCCTAAAGTTAGTCGATTCTTCATGTCGTCATCACAAGATCCTTCGCTTTGATCACAGATCCAAGATACTTACACTTTTCGTACTTGAGAAGAAAAGAGCTCTAGTATTAAAAGATGATACAAAATTCAATTCAATTACATCTCTCCAGCATCGTCGTAATGTAACGTGTCTTTCATTTTTTTTATAAACAGTGCTCCAGTCAAATAGCCAGTTGCATTCGTCCCCTGGAATTCCTCGCTAGGAATGCCGCCAATCAGTTTACCCTTGAACCCAACTTCACACGTACTGTTAAGTGCATAGATTTTTTCTTTAGTCGCACCACACGAATGTGGAACGCCTTGCCTGGATGGGCTTTTACATTCCATATTTAATTCGCAGAATTTCAAAACTAATGTGAATCGATATCACCTTTTTAACATTTTAAGGGTGGAAAAATAACTCCTTTCGTGCGTACTTATTAGAAAAAAACATGGCTAACCCCGGCCCAAGCCCTCTTAAGCTAGCTTTACCACTAGTTTGGTATGATAAAAACTCGGGTTGTATTTGAGGCAACCATCGAAAATATCTGGCTAATCCAAGGCCAACCACAAACTATGTTGGTTTTAGTCAGTAATTTTTGTATTTTAGAATATTTGCTGGTCTTTTAATATTTAAATCTGTTTCAAGGAAAAAAATTATCACACAAAAGGATATAATTAATTTATTGTAATTAATAGGTTGTTTTCGCCATATTATCCAACTTTCTTTATGCAAACTCTCAGCATTTTTATATTTAGATATATTAAAAAAAAAAAAAAAACATTCAAATATTTCTGTTTATATTCATTGCACTATTGCGAAGAAATTTTAACTTCTTCTATTACAATAAGGAAAGCTGGCAATTGCAAGAAGGTGATTAAATTTTCAAATCCATACCACGCTACTTCCTGGTGACAAAACTCCTGAACCTACTTAATTCTAAGTTTACACGAAAAACTTTTCACATTTGAGCATCGCAAATGGAAAACTTTCCTCCATCATCCTACACTTCCGTCGTTTTAATTTTTTTTTGTCAAACCATCCTCCGAGCCAAAACCATAGCCAAATGTTCCTGGCGATGTAATAAATGAAATTTTTACATGACAAGGACCTCCGACAAGCGTCAAAAATAGGGAGAAAAAAATTAAATAAAAAACGATGACAAAAGACCGTACAACCCAAAAGTAAAAAATAATTTGTAATAATTGCAGAATGTTTCCACCGTTTAGGAAGTGTCCAGAAGAGGGTTGGACGGGCGTAAGTCCGCCAAATGAAATAAACTGGGAATTTCGTTTACGCCCAATTTACAGGACATTCAAAAAACAGCACACACAATGTCGGCACTCGGTACAGATGGTTCGAATGCCGTCCCGCACAAGGCTCTCGCACCCACAACGTCATTAGCTTTGGCGTTTCCCATTTTTTTTTTCAAAATACCCTATTCGTTCACTAAAAGAAGAAGAAAAATAAAAAGGTCGATCGGGACATTGCAAGAGGAAGAGCGAAGCTTTGTGAGAGAACAAAAAATTGAAACTTTGTCAACAAATCTCTTTTAATATGGTTTTGTGCCAGCCTCACGCCTAACCTCTGAACCTTCCAGGACATGGCACAACAAACTTATGTCAGCTTCTGAGTGGTTCGAGTTATGGGATGTTGGTGTGGGTAAAAAATCTGAACAAATGAACTCAACGCTGAAGTGATGGAGTCTTTTTATTATGCCCCTGTGCGCTACAACAGTCTCCCGCAATCTCATTCCCCAACTTTGCCTGATCCAGTCGATTTAAATCTCTATGTGACGGGACTCCCGGTAATATAGTACCCCACCCGTAAAGAGGCCTCGCACCACCACCTCCATTACAAAAAAAAAAAAAAAAAGTTTTAATAATAAAGGGAAGGGATAAACAAATCACGGCGAAGTTAGGAGATGAGGATTGGAAAGTTTTTCCTTCCATCCTCATCGATGAATCGAAGGAAAAACTCAATTTTATGTTTTGAAAGCTGCTCCAATCAAAGTTTTCTAGCCTCATCAATATTTTCTTGTATTTTTCCACCATCACATCGCACGACTTAAATATTATATATATATGAATATGGTGTAGGTAGATCTAGGTACTTGTCAAAGTTTTCTAGGGTGGCTGGCTTGGATTATAGTCAGGAGTTATGGGGCTTATTATGTGGAAGAATGTAGTTAAATCAGCTTCGGGTAAATTTATGTTTCCTTTTTTTTGCGCAATTCAAATCCTTTATCCTGATGGGAGAGCTACTTTTCTATGCATTTGATTTTGGGAAATTTATGAAATATCGATTCAGGTTCGAGGAACTCGTGCAATGAGAAAGAAACGCAAATGAGTGATTGTTGGGTGTTTTAATAGGCCTTGACTTTATCTGTCAGAACAAATGGACTTACATTATATATATATTATGTATAAGCTCAGCCGGAATCACTACCTGATACTTAATAATGGCTGTTGGTTCGCAATGTTTTTTTTTTTTTTATTATTAATTTTATTTTATTTATTTACTAGCTGACCCACCCTCGTGTTTACACACAATTTTTTTTTCAAAATCGGTCAAGGTTAATTTATTTTAGTTAACATCTCCATCTATATGTATTGCTATTCGGATATTTGTGGTGGAGACAAATCTAACTAACCAAAAATCATTGAAATCGGTTCAGCCGTGTTGAGTTATAAATTGTGTAACTAACATGACTTTGTTTAATGTATCGGGTTTTTCAACAGGGACGCTACAAAAGTAGAGCGACAGGGTAGCCATATTTCTTGCCGTTCTTGTGACATTTCTCTTCAGAGAAATCCATTGATGGAAAGATATACGAGCCAACAACGAGTGGAAATTATTAAAATTTACTACCGAAATTCGGAGTCAATGGCCTCAACGTTAAGAGCGCTATGTCCAATTTATGGTCGTCATAATCGTCCTAGCAGATCAACAATTGAGCGTCTAGTGGAAAAAATTAATCCACAGGCACAGTACAAAATGTTCCCGTGCCAGTGAGACAAAGGAGTGCCCGTAGTGTCGAGAATATTGCTGCCGCTGAGGCTTCAGTTGCAGACAGCCCAAATGTGTCTTTCACACGTCGTTCTCAAGCGTTTGGCATCTCTGTGACGTCGTTGTGGTGAATTTTGCGAAATGATCTTGGCCTACATCCTTACAAGATTAAATTGACGCAAGAACTGAAGCCGCTTGACCACCCGAAGCGTCTTATGTTCGTGAATTGGGCTGAGCAACAACTTGAAAATGATTCGGATTTTCATCGAAAAATCATCTTCAGCGATGAGGCTCATTTCTGGCTGAATGGCTTCGTCAATAAACAAAATATGCAGTATTGGTCAGGCAGCAATCCACACGTACTCCATGAGTCATTGCATCCCGAAAAAATTACGGTTTGGTGTGGTTTATGGGCCGGCGGCGTCATTGGCCCGTACTTCTTCCGTGATGATCAACTACGGCACGTTACTGTGAATGGGGATCGCTACCGTTCAATGATAACCAAATATTTTTTGGCCCCAATTGGATGATATGGACTTGAAAGACATGTGGTTCCAACAGGTCGGCGCCACAAGCCACACAGCGAATATCACAATCAATTTATTGGAAACCTAGTTTGGAGAACGTGTTATCTCACGAAAGGGTCCAGTCGCTTGGCCGCCTCTGTCGTGCGATTTGACGCCGTTAGACTATTTTCTGTGGGGCTACGTCAAGTCTATGGTCTAATATAAACAATCAACTATTTGTAAAATATCTTCTGCAATGAAGTGGTATGATAAATAACGGTTCCTTACATCTCGTTTATGTCATAACCTTACACTCTCTTCTGTTGAGTTTCATTTCATTTGAGCATCACCAGACAAAAACTTAGTCAATTTCATATTTTAGGAATAAGGCCCAATGCCCTACAATAAGGCATTGGCGTCAAGTCAACGCTGAGTCCGTGTGCATTGGGCCTAATTGTCCATTCGGTTCATATAGCTTTGAACAGTTTGAAGTGGTCAGCAAATTTCAAAATGTTGCAATAGAAAATATCCAAAGTGATGTCATTAAGAATAAGAAGAAATAAAAGTGGGCCAAAGTGGCTTCCTTGTGGAACACCGGATAAAATATTTATTATCTTTGACATGCAATGTTTAAAAATTGCGAATTGCGTACGATGTTTATTGTTGTGGCGAGAACACCAAGAAGGCTTTTTTATTTCTAGTAAATGGGCACTGAGCGGTGTTTTCTAGCAAAAAGTGAGCATTACAGTCAATGCCTCTAGGAATCTGGTTTCTTCCAGAAGCCATGCACTTCTGTAGAATAGCTATGCATGCAAAAATAATTTTTTTTTCAGTCTTTTTTCTAAGTTTATAATAATTATATTACCTTTTTTTCTTGTCTTTCGCACTTGATGTACCATGTGACTCGGCTTTTGGCACATGAATTAAATTGACTGCTCGCCAACTTTCTTTTCTATTATTATTTTTTTTGTTCTTTTTTTTATTATATAAATAAAAAACATTTTTTTTTAATATAAAACAAAAAAAAACTTTGGATGTCAAATAAAATCCTGGATTACTTTTATTTTCGTTTTGTCTACTTTTGTCACAAAAAGTTTTTTTTTTTAACCAACCAGCTTGACTAACACTTGCCGAATGCAAATGAATGCCGAAATTGATTCTGTTCGAACTTCCTTCGACATATATTCGAAGTTTGACATTTTTCGACGTTCGACCGAAATGATTGATTATTTTCGAGTAGCCAAAGTGTACCAATTTCCGTTTTCTGATTTATACCTAATTTCGGTTATTTAAAAAAAAAATATAAGTAGTTCAACACAAAAAAATGTTTTATTTTCGTTGTATTATTTTAGTAAATTCTTAATTGGACACGCTACAAAACACTACTAACCCGAAGATGTAAAAACCAAACTATCTTCTCACTTGAGTTTGAAAAATTGTTACCCAAACTGAGTACTGAAACTGGTATAGAAAGCAAGCCCCGCATGCTGCAATACTGCTGCCCATTAGTTTGTTAAGTGCTTAAGTTCATATGACCAAAATTCACCCTTCTTACGCTTTTAAGATATAATCTCATACACCAAGAATTATAATAGCCATAGCATTATGACGATGTTAAATTCAGTTCCTGTACATGCAAAAGCCTCACAAATAAATTCTTTGATAAAAAAAACCTTAAAAGTCGCATATTTTCCATAAATTCCTATTTCCATATTCTTCTTGATATCATAAATCGTTCACATGACTAAATTAATTCGATTTACAAGTTGCACAGCTCGGCCGAGCCGGCCAAGGCCTATATACAATAGAAAGAACAGGAGCAGCTCCATATTTCCATAGAATCACGGCAATAATTTACAACAACATCGTTGTCCAGCGTAACAACATGCTCACCAAGCCCACCAAGCCAGCGAGAGAAAAACAATATATTCATTATCCTTGTTACAAGTCATTTTTGGTCATACACCAGTAGTACGATTTATTAACCTATCTCTCTGCCAAGACCCCCACAATCGGCCCCATTCTCGCTGGTTTCGTTCATTAAAATTATCATCCACCCAACAGGAGGACACATTTGGAATGCCATAAATCTCCGATCTCCGGTAGCGCCTAGCGCACCCAATCCCCTAGCTCTCTCTCTTCGATGGCTCACTCCATCCAGTGGGTCCTCCTTTAGATGCGTTAGAACAAGGATAATGTTCATCGGGTTCGAAAATTGCGTTGGACCTTAAACCTTAATTAGGATGTCGTCGTAAGGACATAAAGTCACCCTTATTTATGTGTACTTATTAGATATATCTCCTGCTCTTTTGTTGGCAATGGTGTTGGGTGCGTTTCATTTGGTTCGTCCTCTCTCTCTCTGTGCGTACATTATGGTCATCATCATAATAACGACGAAAGGACAATTGGATATTTGCATTTAGTGTTTTGTTCTGTCGGATGGGGGCGTTGGGGTGGGCATCGCGTCGTACTCTCCAGCAATAAATTGAATATCCTGTTCCCTTGTCGTCCATAATTTTGATCCCACGAGAGAACCAGTTCCTCTTGCATAGTAAAAAGTGCAATTTACAGGATTTACGATGCCTACTTCATCGGATAACTGGTTGGATTGGGTGGCAGATTTATGAAGTCCTTAACCAAAACCATTAACCGCCCTCGCATAAAGATTTGTCAATAAAATTTTAATTATGATTCGAATGAACATCGGAAACACTGAAATTCTGTGTGTAGGTGCACCCTCGGGGAACGGACCTTTATACTGATGACAACCAACCAACAGCGTAGCGAGGTCTTTGGGCGCATTTCAATAAAATTTAATATGACCAATTCAAATGGCCAGTCCTGAGATTGAATCCCTTCATACTGTCAATCAAATTTTGTCATTTGGCATTACAACGGCCGGATATGGTTAGGCATCAAATGTTTTCCCTTTATTCCCAGTGCACCGAGCATTTGGGAAATTTTGAATTTCAATTGCGGAATCAATGGAGCATGGGCAAACGAACAGAGGATGGAATCTCTTTGGAGTTCTATAGCATCGGCACAGGATATTGCTTTAGATTTGGATATATTTGCTAAAATAGATGCATATGTAATGCATACACAATTATTGCATAACCTATGTATGATTGCTGGAAGTATTAAATTTGATTTATCGAAAGTACAGAAACTACCTTTACCTTACATTATTCGTTCTACATATGTGATAATAATTTTGTAGATTTATTTTTGGCGTCAATTAAAGTGTATTGGTAGCTGTGGGTTCAAGGGAATATGGTGATATAGTAAGTTACTCGAAAATATGGTATATCTTGTGGCAGCTATAGCTTATTTAAAATAAAAGGCACGACTGGGTCGCACGTACTTGCTCCTATGTGCTGATCCTTTTTAAGTGCAGGCTTTTTGAAATCAAATTAATTAAAATAGATTAATTATGTTTGATGGATCGATGAGCGTATGGTGTGGATATGGATAGGTATTAATGGAATTTGTTAAGGATATTAGGTACCTATAATAAGGTTGGAAGGAAGGTAGGTACTAAAATTAAGATAGACATTCCAACTACTGTGAAGCGAGTGGGTATAGACAATATTAAAAGTTAACACAGTGGTTTTGTTTATTTATAGGTAGGTGTAAACTTTAGTTTTCTTGATTGAAATTTTTGCATTCAGTAGTAATCGTATAGTTTTTTTATTTGTTAGTTGTTTTTGTGTGTTTATTATAGGCTTCACTATTTATTTTGTGTGCATGATGATGAAATGCTTTAAAATACTTAGGTATGTATGTAGGTTGTCACCTTCTTTTATTTGACTAATATGGCTAGGGCTTAGCCGAGCAATATGAAATAAAATTTTGGGGAAAATATTAAACAAATAAATTTTTTATGAACTCAAAAATAGACAATTCATAAGGTTTTTTTTTTTGGAAAAAATGTTGTATACCATCTTTTTTCTTTTGCTGTTTTCTATTTTATGAATTTTTAATTTCAAAATCGTTCGACCAGTTTTTTTCAAAAAAATGTTTTTTTTGAAAAACTTTTCGAAAACATATATTAAAATTTTTTTGAGTATGTCAATTTTAAGAAATCTATAGAATATTCAAAAAACAAAATAAGTTTTTCAAAAAATTATTAAAAGTTAAACAAAAATGTTTTTGAAAATTTTAATAAGCAATATAACATAAAACACTACATATTTTGAAAAGTTCATCAAAATGCGTTAATTAGTTAACGAGAAAGTCTGATTTTAAAAAACCGCTCATATGAGAGGTACCGTTATAAAACTTTTTCTGAAAAATCAATTAAAACTAAAAGATAGATTTTGCATAGAAAACACCATTCAGAAAGTTTTATCAAAATCGTATGAGCCGTTTTCGAGAAAATAAGTTTTTCATTAAAAGTTATATGGCAGGTACCGTTAGTTTTGGAGCTAGAATGCCAGTTCCAAAAACTGTCGGGTAGAGCACTCTAAAAATATTATATACCAAGGTTGAATCAATTCGGCCCAACCGTTTAGGCTGTAGGAATCGATACGGATAGACCGACAGACAGACAGACAGACGGACGGAATTTCCGGACCCACTTTTTTTGACTTCTCTTCTCATCGTAATGTAATGTTTGATTGCAAATTTTTTTTTTTTGCACGAATGCATAACTTGCCTTATAGTCCCTATAAATCGCAAGTAAAAAATGTTATGTCTATCATATATAGACCGCGCTTTTCGTGCCCTCTGGCCAACACAAAATTTTCTTTCATTGCAGAAATAAGCTTTCTCGCTAAATAAAAAAAAAAAACAAATATCTTACAATTGTTTGGTTTCCATTTTTGTCTACTAGTATCCAAAATATCAAACAACACAAATGACACCTTTTGCGTTTAAGATTCGACTACAGGCGAACATAATAAAAAACAAAATCTGAAAATCGTATAAAAATTAAATAAATTTATTGGCGCGACAGCTCCTTAAGGAGCCAAGGCCTAGTGACTTATACTCTCAACCATTCCTGTGTGTGTGTTGTTAATCTGCAAGAATGGAAGGGACCTACAGTTTACCGCCGAGTCAGAACGGCTAGATGAGATGCCCTTTTTCGAGACAAATTTTACTCTTGGAGGTTTTTTCAGTTCCTCGCAAGAGGCAGTACCCCAGAAAAAAAGGTAGCTAAGAGCTCGATTTGAACCCAGGCTTAGGGCATGTTCCTCAGAATTCTTAAAAATGAATTGAAAAACATGAAACTTATTTCATTATTATTATTATTATTATTCATTTAATTTATTATTATTATTATTATAAATGTTATTATTATTTTATTGCGATGGCTCTCATGAAATATCACCACATTTATACTCTTTTCCTATTTATTTTTATATATTTATATATTTCAGAGGGACTTAACATTAAGATATACATAATTTAGATAACTAAGCCTAGCCTAAGGAAATTCATGAACAATTTATTTACTATAACATAATTATATTTATATAGGTATACTTTTTTTTAAATTATTAATTAAATTTAATTTAAGTTATATGTAGTTCTATGAGAAGAAGAGAATTGGATTTCATTTTAAATGTATGAAGGTTTTGATTATTCCAAGTCAGTGTTCGATTGAAGTTCTTAGCTCTCTCAACATACTCTACTGGGCTGGAGTTCTATTCAACTCATACAGGCTGAACATCAGCCGCAAAGATACGTGTTTCACAGTGCCTTGCTACAGTTGGAAGATCGTTGATATATGCCGAAAAAAAGTATTGGACCCAGAATTGATCCTTATGGGACTCCTCGAAAAAGCGAAAGAAATCCAGACACTTGATTTCCCGCAAATACTACTTAATTTCTCCCAGTGAGATAAGAGTGTACTAATTTTACGGCTTCAGACGAAAAATTAAATAGATCCACGAGCTTTTAACACATGATGGAGTGATCAATGTTATAAAAAGCTTTTGAATAATCAAGCATAACCAAAAACGCTACTTTGTTATCGTCAAAGACTTTCCTTACCTGTTCAACAATATCAAGGAGCGTAGTGGGACTGCTGTGGTGCAATCGAAATCCGTACTGTTTTGGAGATAAAAGATCGTTCACTCCCAACAAAATTTTAATTTGGCTATGCATAAGCCTCCACTACTTTGGAGAGAAAAGGCAGAATAGATATTGGTCGGAATTCTTTACAGCTACGGTTTTTTGGAATGGATAAGACTTTTGATTCTTTCCATTGCGAAGGAAAGATACTTTGAAAAAAATTGGATGATATGTGGGTAATAAAGGGAAGAGTTTGTTGCAAAACCGCTTTAACAAATGTTGGATGTATTCCATCTAAGCCTACGGCATTATATTTGATATAAAGTAACCCTTCTACGACATCTTCTGGAGTAACCTCTACAAACCCAAAAGAACCCCGAAAATTAGATAGCAAGTAGCTAGATAGATATTAAAAACTCCTCAACATCTTCGGTTCCAACGCTCATCGACAATAACAAACCAATTGTTTACTCTTCAGAGAAGGCAAACTTGCTCGCCGTCCATTTCGCTGCCAGTTCCACGCTGCCGCATAGCCACGTTGCCCCTCCTGTACTTGAGAATGTAAATTTTTCCATGGGACAAATTTTTTTCTGCACTCGTACAGTAGCAAGAGTTCTCAAAGATCTCAATATACACAAATCCGCTGGCCCGGATGGTATACCCCCGATTCTTCTGAAGAGGTGTTCTTCCACACTGGCAAAGCCACTGCGTAAGCTTTTCCATCGCTCCTAATCTTCTGGAATCTTTCCTAGAAGATGGAAAACAGCATTTGTCGAGCCCGTCCCAAAGAAAGGTGACCCATCCTCCCCCTCCTCCTACCGACCCATAGCACTGACATCCCTTCTTTCTAAGGTCATGGAAACACTGATTAACCGTCAGCTTAAGGAATATCTCGAAGATCGAAAGCTTCTCCATGACCGTCAGTACGGCTTCCGCAGCAACCGTTCCACTGGTGATCTGATGGCATATCTCACCGAACAGTGGAACAAATCTTTACATCGCTTTGGTGAAAGTAAGATTATTGCTCTTGATAGCATTTGATAGAGTTTGGCATGAGGCTCTCTTATCGGAAATGTGTGCTTTTGGGATCGATAATACTCTTGTTCGTTGGATTAGAAGCTATCTTCTGGACCGTTCAATATAAGTTGTATTGGACGGATTCAAGTCTGATTCCCATAAAATAAATGCTGGTGTGCCCCAGTGCTCTGTTCTGTCTCCGACTCTTTTCCTCATTTTTATAAATGTTCTGTCTGTTACTTCTAATCCGCTTAACTGTTTTGCTGACGTCTCTACCCTCAGCTTTTCATATTCGTTCGATAATTCACGTCCTTCGCCTTCGGACGTACAAATGCAACGGTGCCGTAGGTCAAGCTCATTAAACTCCGATAAGAATCGTGTGGAGTTTAATGCTTCGAAAACTCAATGCTGTCTTCTGTCGTTAAAGCTTAACATACCCCAATGCTATTGTCCATGAATGGCACTTACATCGAAGAACCGAAAGGCTCTCAGTACTCGGTATGTGTGTCAACGACAACCTCCTTTGGAACGACTATATATTTGAAATCGCTAAGAATGCTGCTAGGTGCCCCTCTCGAACACCGACGCAATGTTTCATGTCTTTCCTTATTTTATCGTTTCTTTTACAAAAAATGTTCACTCTAAGTAGCCAGTTGCATTCCTCCCCTTAAAAGTTTCTCCCGTAATACTCGTCTTGCTAGGAATGCCCATCAGTTCACCCTTGAGCCCAATTTCGGACGTACCGTGAAATATAGAGATTCTTTTTTTAGCCGTACAACACGACTTTGGAATGGTTTACCTGGCGAGATTTTCCCTTGCATATCAATTTGCAAACATTTAAAACCAATGTTAATCGACACCTCCTATCTCTTCCCTCCCTATCTACCTAATGCCCGCGCAGTGTGTTACATTAAAAGGGAAACAAATAGTCCCTTGTGCGCGCGTTAATTATAAAAAAAAGCAGATTCATTCATCTTAATTGATCTTGAGGCATCTATGTACATAGGTGGGTTAAGGAACATTAGAAATTAATTTTCTATTCAGGTCATTGCAATCAACGTCTAGATCAAGGTGACATGGCTTCCCAATTCCAATTTCACGAAGGTTCCTCCACAGTTTACGGCCATTTGGTGAGAGATTCAAATGCATTGTATTCCACCTGGTTTTTGCTGCATTTATAAGATCCAGGCATCCGTTTCGAAGGTGTCGATAAATTTGGCGATCCTCGTCAACCTTAAAACGCTTCCATCTACTACTACTACGCTACTATCAAGAGATTGCTATTTAGGTCTCAACACAGAATGATTTTGGGAAAATTCATTGAATTTTCTTCCAAAAAGTACAAAATTGGTGATTATGTTAACAAAAGACATTCAAAGGCACAATTACTCATCTTTTAAATTTTCAAAACTAAACCTTGGTCTTGGAACATCTTTCAGCAACAACACTTTTTCCTCCTTAAAAGCATCTCTGCTCATAATATCCATTAAGGCTCCACTGAGAGACATCATTTCAATATTTATGAGTCGCGTACGAATATTTATGACTTTTCCAGACAATATAAATATTTTTTTTTACATATTTAAGGCCATTCGCTGCAGATTTATGTTTCCTTAATTCAAAACGAAATCAACTGAAACCCAACAAGGACGATGACACTGCCCCACAAAGCAATAAAGAGGCTCGATGTAGACTTGGCAACACTAAAATGCGTACAAGATTCCATAGGGACCTTGTTCCCCATACAAACAAGTTTTAAAAATAAAAACAAAAAACCCATAATGTCAAAGGACTTGGCAACAAAAAACACAAAAAAATAAGAAGAAATCCTTAAAACCAAGACAGACAAAAAATTGGTCTAAAAGCATTTTCTGTCGTTGTATCCTGCGAATGATGCATTGAACATGAGTATTTGTGTAGTACTCCTCTGGCGAGCTAAGTGGCGATGTGGAATTACATCATTTGTCAGGATTACAGCCAACACATTTCGAACCTATGTACGTCTCTAGGCCATCGTTGTGAGTTGCCCAAACCTAGTCTGTAATCGTCCTTGGCCACACTTTCTGGAAAGGACAAGAAACAAGGAACACATTGTCGAAACTTTTAATCGGTGGTGATACAATTTGTGCTGTGGTATTTCCTCTTCCTCAATTGTGACATTGTATTCTCAAAAGTTTGTGTGTGTATGTGATGTATACACTGTGTGTAGGGAAGTGAAATATGTGTTTTTTCTACTTTTTTTCGGCCATCACTTGTTTTGGTGATAATTTAGAAGTTTTTAAGGAGAGAATTAAAAAAAAACCTTTGGCATCCTTAAAAGCATTTGACTAGTAATTGTGAGTTATGTTGGACATATTTTAAAACGGACATTAAATTTATGGTGTCTGGGAATGTATTTTAACTTATTTTTCCTTATATTAATGATTTTTATAACGACCAGCATCTGCAACACGAAGATCCATAATGTGTCTCGCTGGATAATTATATTTTATATTGATATTGAAAGATAATTTATAACATTTGTTCTTGTTCCTTGGTTCTTGTTTCTTGTTTCTTGTTTCTTGTTTCTTGTTTCTTGGTTCTTGGTTCTTGTTTCTTGTTTCTTGTTTCTTGTTTCTTGTTTCTTGTTTCTTGTTTTTTTGCTTCTTGTTTCTTGTTTCTTGTTTCTTGTTTCTTGTTTCTTGTTTCTTGTTTCTTGTTTCTTGTTTCTTGTTTCTTGTTTCTTGTTTCTTGTTTCTTGTTTCTTGTTTCTTGTTTCTTGTTTCTTGTTTCTTGTTTCTTGTTTCTTGTTTCTTGTTTCTTGTTTCTTGTTTCTTGTTTCTTGTTTCTTGTTTCTTGTTTCTTGTTTCTTGTTTCTTGTTTCTTGTTTCTTGTTTCTTGTTTCTTGTTTCTTGTTTCTTGTTTCTTGTTTCTTTGTTCTTGTTTCTTGTTTCTTGGTTCTTGTGTTTTTTTCTTGTTTCTTGTTATTTGTTTCTTGTTTCTTGTTTCTTGTTTCTTGTTTCTTGTTTCTTGTTTCTTGTTTCTTGTTTCTTGTTTCTTGTTTCTTGTTTCTTGTTTCTTGTTTCTTGTTTCTTGTTTCTTGTTTCTTGTTTCTTGTTTCTTGTTTCTTGTTTCTTGTTTCTTGTTTCTTGTTTCTTGTTTCTTGTTTCTTGTTTCTTGTTTCTTGTTTCTTGTTTCTTGTTTCTTGTTTCTTGTTTCTTGTTTCTTGTTTCTTGTTTCTTGTTTCTTGTTTCTTGTTTCTTGTTTCTTGTTTCTTGTTTCTTGTTTCTTGTTTCTTGTTTCTTGTTTCTTGTTTCTTGTTTCTTGTTTCTTGTTTCTTGTTTCTTGTTTCTTGTTTCTTGTTTCTTGTTTCTTGTTTCTTGTTTCTTGTTTCTTGTTTCTTGTTTCTTTGTTCTTGTTTCTTGTTTCTTGGTTCTTGTGTCTTTTTTCTTGTTTCTTTGTTCTTGTTTCTTGTTTTTTGTTTCTTGTTTCTTGTTTCTTGTGTCTTTTTTCTTGTTTCTTGTTTCTTGTTTCTTGTTTCTTGTTTCTTGTTTCTTGTTTCTTGTTTCTTGTTTCTTGTTTCTTGTTTCTTGTTTCTTGTTTCTTGTTTCTTGTTTCTTGTTTCTTGTTTCTTGTTTCTTGTTTCTTGTTTCTTGTTTCTTGTTTCTTGTTTCTTGTTTCTTGTTTCTTGTTTCTTGTTTCTTGTTTCTTGTTTCTTGTTTTTTGTTTCTTGTTTCTTGTTTCTTGTTTCTTGTTTCTTGTTTCTTGTTTCTTGTTTCTTGTTTCTTGTTTCTTGTTTCTTGTTTCTTGTTTCTTGTTTCTTGTTTCTTGGTTCTTGTGTCTTTTTTCTGGTTTTTGTTTCTTGTTTCTGGTTTCTGGTTTCTGACCTCATGAGGTCTTCCTGTAATAGTTCTTTTTATCTCCTTTTTATTTTATTTTTAATTGCTCCAACTATTAAAAATAAAAGTAATAGAAAGTTAAGGTGGATTAAATTTTCTATTTTCTAAGTTTTGTGTATTCAGCGACACTCTTGGTGCCATTTTTCTTCGAGAACTTAGTTGAGGTCTTCCATGGCTGTTCTTTTTATCTTATTAGCTGGAACCTTTTCTGCAATTTGCTTCGTTTTAAATTATAAAAGAAATATTGTAAACCTTTAAAGTACCAAAAATCTTAGGTTTTTTTAAGTATTTTCGACAGAAAACTTCATAGAAAATGCCATTTTACTCATGAGTTCTTCCACAAATTGTACTTCTTTCTAATTGGGTAGGTATTTTTCCATTTCACTTTACTATTTATTGGATTTACAACTCAAGGAAAACTTTGTACTTTAAATCTTCTACTTGCTTAGTTTATATTGTTCAGCCACACCCACTTCTTCACATTTTTACTCAATAATTTATCAGAAAAAAGCTTTTAACTCATGAGGTATTCCAGTGATTTTTCTTTTTTCTCATTAGTTCTCCTTCCAAATCATTTAATTTCAACTGGAATTTACTATTAATAATTTAATTTTAGCAGGTAACCTCCTTCGTCTACTGCTGATGTTCATAAACATGTAAATAAAGTGGTAGATTTTAAATTTAAAAAATTCGTTGGTGCGTCCTCTCAACCGAAAGCCATTTTTTTATATTAAAATACTCAATAATATTGTCGATTACATCATTAAACTGAAATTGCAATCTCTTTATTAAATTAAATTTCCACCACTGAAATCCCCTTCACAGTATACACCACAGGCGTACACAATAGCCACCAAATCCGATTGGCGCCCAACGCGCAACCATTAAAATACCAATTCCCATTACAAGTGTTTCACAATTTATGTTAAAAGCTGTTTAAAACAAATTTAAATGCGCAATTAAATAACATGTTTAAATTAATCGACATGCCTAAGGAGTTCAGCTCACAGTCGGCAGAAATCCTCCCACACACATCCTTCGACCAGGTTTTTTTTTTTTTAATTTGTGAACTTCCCACCATCCAACATCCCTGCATGTTTAACAATAATTTAACAATTTAAACAAATCCATTCGACATAATAAAAAATGCAAAAACCATTTACCTGTTGAAATTTTATAAGCAAACTCCGGCAACGCAATACCCACATCCACACAAACACACATACTTCCACTGGCACTTCTTGTTTTCCCAGGCCCTAAGCCAATTAATTAGCAACCATAATTTCCGGGAATAATCTGAAATAACATTTCATACAGTTAACATTCGCGTCGCTATAAAATGATTTATTACAAGTTGTACTTTAGTCGTAAAACACGCTGCAAACTGAGTTAAAAATATAACAAAAAAAAAAAAATAAAACAATGACAACAGCACTAAAGCCATCAAGTTGAGAGGGTTGGCTAACGAAGGATTGGGGGTAGGTTGGTCGGTCGTAAGAAAGGCTCACGACGGGAAAAAATAATAATAAAAAGCGATTTACAACCCCACCGGGAGTTCTGCACCAAAGCAGCCTTTTTTCCATAATTCAAATTGCTCCTCGTTTCGCTTAAAGGGAGTACCGCCCTAATCCCCACCCTTTCCACAACCTAACCTAACCTCAGTCGTACATTCCCTGCAATCCGTCCCCAGAGGCGCAAGCAAATCCGTAAAAGCTGGAGATAAAAATTATTTAAAAAACAAACCCAACGTTGAAAGAAGATATCCCTCTTCAAATCCTTTTACCAACCACGTCTAGGAGAACTGGATTCACTGGTGTAATTAGGAACAAGAAAATATTTTGTTCCAAAACCAAGGACATGAGAACGAAATAGGAAAGGCGATGAACAAAAAAAAAAAATTAAGACGAAAGCATCCTTTTTCCCGGGGGACTTGAGGCCCGAAGATGGAAATGGTAATAGCGTTCTCCGTTGACAACAAAGACGCACACAAATCCTGGAGTAATACCAAGTTTGTCAACACAGGCACACACACACACTCTGTTCGCAAGCTCGGATTTATGAGCTAAAGGAATTTCTTTATAATGTATTTACATATCCGAGAGATGCAAATTATGAATTACTACGCATTTTCAGATACTAATGCAGTGTGTGGAACAAAAATTGCGATATGCCTTTTAAATCGTAATAAAAACACATCCCCGAGAGACTGAGATTTAAGGGTTCGAACATTTTGCTTCAGTCCTTTCGTTTAGTGCAACCAAGAGTGCATTAATTCGCGGCGAGAGGGCGAAAGCCCCAGCTGGCTTAGGGATACAATAGATAGAGTAGGTGTAGGCATTAATTTGTAAAATGATGAAAATAATTATTGTTTAATTGCGAAAGTGATTGCAATTAGCATCCTCTTTGTGTAAATAGAATCCTTTCCCAGAAAAAGAGTTTTAAAATTGTCTGTACTTAGGGGTTATAGGCTTTAGCCAAAGAAGTACTTTTTATAATATTGTGATGTGGCAACAAAATGATTAGATATTCGGATGATACATTTTTGTAAATTAACGACATCTAAGGGATTCATTGTTTACAACTCCCAACATTAATTTGTACAACAACCATACTCCTAAAAGTATGCTACACATTTGCAATATGTTTTTTATAATAATGTGATGTGGCAACAAAATGATTAGATATTCGGATGATACATTTTTGTAAATTAACGACATCTAAGGGATTCATTGTTTACAACTCCCAACATTAATTTGTACAACAACCATACTCCTAAAAGTATGCTACACATTTGCAATATGTTTTGACTGAGTACTAAATGAGGACCGCAAAACTCAACAAGCACCAAAAATCGAAAAATGGGATATGGGTATCGAAATTTTTGTTATCTCAACGCGCATCGACTGAACTAAAAAAAAATTCACAAAACTCAACAAAGTGCTTAGAGGTTTCGCAAAAGTCAGTTGCTAGGTGTTGACTGGTTACATAGACAAAATTTACCGTAGAAAGGAAAATATTGTTTCAACAAATGAGTACTTCCAAATACTCCAAAAGCATGGAAATCTACGTCAAATACGTGTGCATTGGAAAGTGTTCGATTTTAAAAAAAGTATCAAAGCAACTTTTCAAGGTCAAGCTGCCTTTCAAAATAAGTTCCTCTAGAGTTATCACTTACAATAAAGAGGACAGCGAAAAAGTAGTTATTGGTAACACATAGTAGTTATTGGTAACACATATATTGGCCTACCGATCAGTGTCGAGCCACTTAAAAGAAACATTTTTTCTGTGTTCGATGAATGCTGTCCTCTCTATAGTGTTTCAAAGGTGAATAAAGTGTCGGAAAAAAATGATAGACGTGAAGAAACTTAAGCAACTTTTCGTCATACCGGATGATGCCCAAGAATTTTATCGCGATATTCTTTCTGGAGTCACTGGTGACTCCATTGAAGACCAGGGAAAGTTTTACGACGAACAAGAAAACTGCGTCTAAAAATAAAATCATACTTTTGAAACATTTCTATTATCTTAGTTTTTTACTTGCGATTTATAGGGACTATAAGGCAAGTTATGCATTCGTAAAAAAAAAAAGTTCTAACAATCAAACATGATATGAAGTCAAAAAAAGTGGGTCCGGAAATTCCGTCCGTCTGTCTGTCTGTCTGTCTGTCCGTATCGATATCTACGATACCTAAACGGTTGGGCCGATTTGATTCAAACTTGGTATATAGTATTTTTAGAGCGCTCTACCCGACGGTTTTTGGAATTGGCATTCTAGCTCCAAAACTAGCGGTACCTGCCATATAACTTTTAATGAAAAACTTATTTTTCTCGAAAACGGCTCCTACGATCTTGATAAAACTTTCAGAATGATGTTTTCTATGCAAAATCTATCTTCAAGTTTTAATGGATTTTTCAGAAAAAGTCTTATAACGGTACCTCCCATATGACCGGTTTTTTAAAATCTGACTTTCTCATTAACTAGTTGAGGGATTTTGATTAAATTCTTAAGATATGTAGTGTTTTATGATTTAAATAATATTGCTTATTAAAATTTTCAAAAACATTTTTTTTTAATTTTTAATAATTTTTTTTTTTTAATTATTTTGTTTTTTGAATATTTTGTAAACGGATCTGTAGATTTTTTTTTAATTTTTCTCCTAGTATAAACTATAGATTTCTTTTTGAAAAACTGGGTCGAACGATTTTGAAATGAAAAATTTATAAAATATAAAACAGCAAAAGACATAAAATGGCTTACAACATTTTTTCCAAAAAACGTTATGAATAGTGTTTTTTTGATTTCATAAAAATTTTTCCCCCAAATTTTATTTCATATTGCTCGGTTAAGCCCTAGCCATAAGTCAAATAAAAGAAGGTGACAACCTACATACATACCTACGTATTTAAAAGCATTTCATCATAATAAAAGCACACAGAATAAATAATGAGCCTATGATAAACACACAAAAACAACTAACAAATAAAAAGAATTATTCGATTACTACTGAATGCAAAAATTTCAATCGAGAAAACAAAAGTTTTCACCTTCCTATAAATAAACAAAACCACTGTGTTAACTTTTAATATTGTCTCTATACCTACTGGCTTAACAGTAGTTGGAACACGTATCTTAATTTTAGTACCTACCTTCCTTCCAACCTTATTATAGGTATCTAAATCCTTTATAAATTCCATTGGTCCCATATTGGGACGTATAAAGGTCCCTTTACCTAGCATTATTGCCATACTGCTGATTCCCACGAATCTTTATGCCAGTTGTTCAATTTTTTCCATACCAAAACGAAAATTAAACTGAAAAAAAGTCCTTTATATCTTTCTATTAGCAAATTATATTATAAGCACTAAACAACAAGTGGAAAGATAATACACTAAAAAACTGCAAAAGCTAACAATCCTACATATTTATGTGTTTATCCCTTTGTCGTGACGCATGTTCGTTCGAGCTTCAAACCACAACGATTCTAAAGAAAATGCAACTCAAAAAAAAAACATTAAAATAAAATCTTTGTCAAAAAGACGCCTGCACTTAAAAAGGATTAGCACACAGGAGCAAGTACGTGCGACCCAGTCGTGCTTTTTATTTTTTTGTGAAAAGAAATTAATAAAAGCTTTTTCAAAACTCATCAAGTGTGTATTTGTATTTGTTAAGTTTTGCGAAAACGGTCCTCAAATCGAACTTGAAGTACTGATTCGAGACTCGAATTAGTACCGAAAGCTTAGATTGTGCCAGAATCAGACGGAAGCTTCCAGAAGCTTGTAAATTTGTATAAATAGAAGAGTAGAGGGCATTGAAAGTTAAGTTTATTTTCAAAAGTGGAATTGTAAACAACTGGAAGCGTTAGTATTTAGTAAAAAGTGATTGAATTGAGATTAAATAAAAAGTGTTGAATTATAAAAACGTATTTAAATAAGTGGAATAAGTAACATTTGCTGTTATTTAAACTGAAGGAAGTTGTGTTTCATAAAATAAAGAGATTTGTTGAATTATTTTGGAATTTTGATTGAGTTTTATTTGTCGAACCCTAGGCCAAAACTTCACAATATCTTTGGTATGACGTTACAATCATCCTTGGTAATTTCAATGCCAAATCAGAAAGGGAGCCGGTATCAATGCAGTACATTGCCTTCTATAGTTTGCATGAGCATACTAACTACAAAGAAGTGGCAACATCGACAATACCAACGTATCGAGGTGCCAACAATGACTCGGACCACTAAGTTGTTGGTATGTTGTAGTTCCGAGACCGGATTGCTTTGTGAAGAAGTATAACATGCGATTCGCCGCTCAGATCGGGATCAACACGGCTGCCCTGCGCGGTGAAAACAAAATTAACATCTACACTAGGACTTTCCCTCAAGAAGCTCAATGAGGGAAGAGTAAGTCCTGGTGACAGAGCGCCAGGTGCCGAGCCGGTGAGACATCCACGCCAAAAAAAAAAGTCATTGGTACTGATGCTGACACAATTGATTACCATCGCAAAAGTTGAAACAACTTATTTGATGATAATGAATGCAAAAAGCATTTGAATTTTGATATTTTGACTGCCGAGCAGTACAGTAGTCTCATAGAACACAGACACGCGAAGAAGTACATTAAGAGCTCAGAAAAACAGAGCAAAAGACTTCAAAGACAAAAAAGCTAACCCGAGAGAAAAACTTTGTCTTTGAAAAGGAAAGTTATAGAGAGCAAGATCGGCATCAGAGCCGGATGCTTGAAATTCTACCAATCCGTCAAAAACATGTGGCAATATACAATACGATGCACATTCTGTAAGGAAGGAGAGAAAAATCTGATCACCATTCCTAAAGACTTTATGGATCGTTGAGAAGTGTATTTTAATGAATTGTTGAACGGCAAGCTCACAGAAGTATTGGAGACTCCATCATTTCCAGAGGAAGACCGCGTGCTGCAATAAATATTATTAAAAATAATATAAAAAAGGCTAAATAAATAAAAAATAACAAGACCTCAGGAGCTGATTGCATATCTTTACATCGCTTTGATGAAAGTAAAATGATTGCTCTTGATATCTACAAGGCATTTGATAGAGTCTGGCATGAAGCTCTGTTATCGAAAATGCGTGCTATTGGGACTGCTGATTTCCACAAAATAAATGCTGGTGTGCCCCAGGGCTCTGTTCTGTCCCCGACTCTTTTCATCATTTTTATAAATGATCTTCTGTCTGTTACATCTAATCCACTTAACTGTTTTGCTCTGACGACTCTACTCTCAGCTTTTCATATTCGTTCGATAATTCACGTCCTTCACCTTTCCGACGTACAATTGGAACGGTACAGTATGTCAAGCTCATTTAACTCCAATTTATACAGCGTTGTCAAATGGGGTAAGAAGAATCGTGTGGAGTTTAATGCTTCGAAAACTCAATGCTGTCTTCTGTCGTTAAAGATAAACATTCCCCCAATGCCGTCCATTAATGCACTTACATCGAAGAAACCGAAAAGCTCTCAGTACTCGGTATGTGTGTCAACGACGACCTCCGTTGGAACGCCAGGTAAGATATGGTTCAACTTATCCAGAAGCAATTGAAATGGCAAGAGCAGGCTTGTCCACCACGACCAAACAGAATCATCAAAACGAAGGAAGGCGTTGATCATCTCAAAACGTGAAGGATTCATCACTGCCCTAAGCATTTGATATCCCTTGATGGAGTCCCACAATGTTCGCAAAACGACGATGACCCTCTTTCAAGGCTCTAATATATAACAAGACTCCAAAATAGGCTTACAATTCATTCACATAAATGTCCATAAGGTCCATTTCCTTCTTAGTATAAATGTCCTTTAAAAACAAAATAATTAATTTCTTCAACCATGTTTCGAGAAACTTTTATTAATAAAAGAATTACCTGAAGTTTAACCTCTGAAAATGAAAATTCCATAAATAAATACTTGGCGTTTACTTCAACTTTTCTGGTGCAAATTCCATAAACGCATCCTGCTAATCGAATCAACGCAAGAAACGCATGAACGGGAATGAATCTATGCAAACCTAACCCATCTGCAACATTCTATCGCATATCTGATACCATTTCCCATATCTTTTACATGCTCAGCCAACTTAGTAAACAAAAAAACACACCCTCCCTCAAAAACCACCAAAAACGGTGTGCGGTTATGTCCTGATGTGCTGCAAGCCAACACGCTTCAAAGAACCTTTTTCATCATTTACCTTTGGTTTGCCACTGCACTGAAATAGCATTAATTTTTCAACACGTACATCCTCCTGCTCCTGTGTACATGCGGAACCTCGCTAAACCACAAACTTATGCACATTGAAGTCTGCAAAGTCAAACCTCTTTTCCAGCGAGTGAAAGAGTGTTTCTGAAAAGCCCGCTGACCACGGTTATTAAGGATAAATGCATATATATTTGCAAGGATGCACCGCTGAACCAAAAAAAAAAAAAACAAAACAATTTGCTAACCTCACGTTTAAAATGCAACATTCAGCGCTGGTTAAACCGCACAAGCAACCGGAAGGATCAACAAACATATAGGTATACACAGACAAAATAATAGGATACCATTAACGAATTAAAATCCGAATCCAAGAAATACCACAAGTTTCCTAGAAGCGGTTAGTATGCAGAATTTTATGCAAATACCTTACAATTGATGCCAAAAGGACCTTTGTTCGAAAAAATGCGAGAAAAAAGGATTTCAAGGATAATTTTCTAGGAAATTTTCTGACTACAGTCGCATAATTCTTCAATCGAAGCCGTCGAAGACATTGTGAATGTCCTGCGGACCGGAAACCGAAAAACCGCTCCCCATTCGTTACATCATGTGGTATGCGTTACAACGATGATCCCTTATATCTACATATTGCGCACGCTATGCCATTCACCTTGTTGCGAGAGAGTAAGCTACGGGCGGATATCCGGGTGTTCTAAGTAACAGCATTTGCCCGTTATAACCGAAATGGAGAAACGAGCGAAATTCCCTACAACTTTTTGCGTGAACGTGAATACAATTTTAAATTGTCAAATGGGAAAACAGCTGGCTGGCTGGCTGGCTGTTGGGATTTCTAGAGCTGGAGCTAGGACGTGGAGGCAAGATGCCACTCAGGATAAAGATATGGCACGTTGACGTAGTAACAAATCGCATGCTTTTGTTGGAACATTGAAAGAGAATTTGTGACGTGGTTTCATTGAACGTGTGTGCTTATGGTGTACCTACGATGAGTAGAGCGTTGGGGTCGTCCTAGTTGTTTCTCGTCGTCGTTGGAAAACGTTGGAGTTCCATTCAGTTTTTCAATGTTCTTCTCGTTTTGTTTTATATATATGAAAAGGCTTCCGGGTTTTTGTCCTTAACCAAGGCAAAACCCAACACACTACTACTGCAGGGAATCAAAATCGGTCGACACGGGGCTTTGTGAGGGATTGCAAGGACATGCGAGCGACAGCGATATGCAGGAGAGCTAAATGAAGTCACTGTCTGAGCTGAGGCATGATTTTGAGACGGGACATGGGGATTTGTTCTTTTAGCTGGACAACATAATAGCGAAATGTGTGGTATTTGGGTTCCCAATGGCACTTCAACATGGAATCTGCAAATGTAATGTGCGCAAAGTCTCGTGTTGGATTTATATGCACTCAAAGTGGTTACATGGTTTAGGAATGTGAGTTTATTTTTTAAAGTTTTTTTTTTTTTGAAAATAGAGCGGGAATCTTGTAAGCCCAAACATGTGTCCTTGTGGATTTGACATTAAGGAATTAGAGTGTTTTTTTTTGGAATTTAATACTTAAGACATCATCATATACTCTGAATGTGGAAGAAGTAAGTATTTTGAATTTCGCGATTCCGATGGATAGTTCCCTAATATTAAGATTCTTTTCTTTAAATAATGTAGATATACTTTTCTTTATTTATTAAATAGAATCATTATCAATAAAGTAAGTTATTTGTCCAGCACCGAAAACTGAAAAAAATAAAATAATAAGATGGTCCTTCGAGCCGGATCTTTATACAAAATTATTGAAAAATGGATAAAAGTCAGTCGATTTTAGTTTTATTAAGAAAAATAATTTCATATAAACTTAGTTATTTCTCAGCACTAAAACTGAAAATTCAAATAACTATATGGTTCTTCGAGCCGGATCATAAGAAGAAACAGATGTAAAATTGATAAAATTCGGTCGATTCTAGTTTTATTTTTTAAAAAGATTCATTATATAAATTTGTTCAGCAGTGAAAACTGAAAATTTAGATAATTAAATGGTCCTTCGAGTCGGATCATGATGATAATGCTGATAGGAAAAGTGACGCACGCTGCGATTTTTTCAACCAAAATCGATCGCAAGCATTAGGCGAACATGAAAAACAGCAGGCAAAAAATCCCAAAATAATTCCATTGAAATTCAAAAAGTACAAGAAGAGAAAAAGAAATACAAAATAGGCGGAGTTTTGTTAAAGTAGATGGACTAATGGGGTGTGTGTGTGTGTGCATTTAACGAGAGGGTTTGTGGGTGTGAGTTAACGGGCTGTATGTTGGTGTTGTTGCCATCAATGTTTTCTTATGACGTTATCACGTAAAATTATCGTCCGTAAACCGACTTTACACATAACCAACTATTTCTTAAACAGATTTATTATCAATAAATAAAATAACCACATGGTCCTTCGAGCCGGATCTTTATACAAAATGTTGAACAATGGATAAAAGCCAGTCGATTTTAGTTTTATTGAAAAAAATAATTTCAAATAAACTTAGTTATATCTCAGCACTAAAATTAAAAATTCAAATAACTATATGGTTCTTCGAGCCGGATCCTAAGAAGAAACTAATGTAAAATTGATAAAATTCGGTCGATTCTAGTTTTATTTTTTAAAAAGATTCATCATATAAATTTGTTCAGCAGTGAAAACTGAAAATTTAGATAATTAAATGGTCCTTCGAGCCGGATCATATCACGAAATGAATGAAAAATGGATCAAACTGGGTGGTTTTTTGTTTTTATTTTTGACAGGCTACACATACGAAATAACATGATTAATGCTGATAATACTGATAAGACTCATGATAATGCTGATAAGAAAAGTGACGCACGCTGTGATACTGTGGTTCTTTCAACCAAAATCGATGGCAAGCATCAGGCGAACATAAAAAAGAACAGGCGTAAGGTCCCAAAATAATTCCACTCAAATTCAAAAAGTACAAGAAGAGAAAAAGAAATACAAAATAGGCGGAATTTTGTTAAAGTAGAAAGTAGATGTAGTAATGGGGGGTGTGTGTGTGCATTTAAAGAGAGGGTTTGTGGGTGTGAGTTAACGGGCTGTATGTTGGTGTTGTTGCCATCAATGTTTTCTTATGACGTTATCACGTAAAATTATCATCCGTAAACCGACTTTACAGACAACCAACTCTTTTTTAAACAGATTCATTGTCAATAAAGTTAGTTGTTTGTTCAGCATTGATAACCAATAAATAAAATAACTACATAGTCCTTCAACCCGGATCTTTATACCAATTGAATGAAAAAATTGATAAAATTCAGTTGTTTCCCGTTTTTATTTTTTAAATAGATTCATTGTTAATAAAGTTAGCTATTTTTTTAGTACTAAAACTGAAAATTGAAATAAATATATGGTCCTTCGAGCCGAATCATTATACGAATTGAATGAAAAACTGGATAAAATTCAGTTGGTTCTCGTTTTTATTTCTTAAATAGATTCATTGTTAATAAAGTTAACTATTTTTTCAGTACTAAAACTGAAAATTCAAATAACTATATGGTCCTTCGAGCCGGATCATTATACGAATTGAATGAAAAAATGGATAAAATTCAGTTGGTTCTCGTTTTTATTTCTTAAATAGATTCATTGTTAATAAAGTTAACTATTTTGTCAGTACTAAAACTGAAAATTCAAATAACTATATGATCCTTCGAGCCGGATCATTATACGAACCCAATAAAAAATGGGCAACACCATAGACACTATTTTAAACAAAATCCTTCTGACATTTTCCTAATTAATGATTTTCGTTGTTAAAATCAAAGTTAAACAATCTAAGTCATCTTAAATTCGCGCAAAACAATCATTATCCCGACCAAAACCTAAAATCCAATGAACATACCATCCGTAATTTCTCTATGTTAGTTCAACACTTTGCTGTTAATACTGCTGAAGTAAAAGTAATTACTTGCCAACAAGTAAACAGCGAGTTCGGCGTTCGTTTTTTGGCCATTTTCATCCTGTCAGTTTGGAAAATAGGGTATGTGGTTTTGTGTCGAATTCAAGTAATTAGCAAATCCACTCTTGAGTCTACAGCTTTGCACTAACAGTAGAGAGGTTTATAGCAAATTATTGGTGGATTTTAATTTGAATAGCTGGCCAAAGAACTCAGGTCCAACAAAAACAACATTCTGGGATTGTGTCATTCAACACCGCCGTGTTTGAATAGGTTGCGAAGTCGAAATATATACAAATCTGAATTTGGTGTAAACAAGGCAGCTAAGTTTTCAGCTAAAAGGCTAGAAGCTATTATAGAGAACCATGTGGGTAGATGATTTAGTTTTTGGTTATCAGAAATAGTTTAAATTATATTTCTGGATGGTTTGTGTTTTGAGTTTGACGTTTTGATTTTGATATTTTGAAATAGGCCGTTGAATTTAAGCAGATTTTCGAATTTATAGTGAATATTTTTGTTTGAAGCAAATCTCATAAAGTTAAATAAACATGAGAAATATATGGAACAGTTACAAACAGTTATTTTCTTAATCCCTTTTTTTAAACATGTGAAAAGTGTGAAATTGATCCGTTGACATATATTTCGGTGTCCAGGAAAGCCAAATTTTGGAATATTACAAATTGGATTTCTTAAAACCTGCCTGTATCAAATGAACAGTGTTTGGAGCAGGACCTAACGAAACTTTTAAAAAAACTTAATGATTTGAAGAAATACTTAAAATACTCAATCCAGATAATTTTTCACACTAAATGTAGTACTTGCAACAAGAAAATTGCCCTTCAATCTTAACGCTATGGATAAGAGATATAAATACTTGAAAAAAACCAGAACCATTTCTTTTAACCAATAAAAGGAAAATGCCTGTTGTTTATTTTGAATTTTGATTTTTTTTAATTTTGGTGGGGCTAACACCCCATTTATTAGCCTAATACAAGCTTGACTTAAACTTAACGAAATTTAAAAACTAATTAAACTAAATTAACTTATAAGGAGGAAAGATGATGTAAGAGGTCGGCTTTCAGACAAGGAAGCAAGATCGATCTTACTCAACACGCGGGTTAAATGTTCATTGAGACCATAGCAGGAAGTACGATGGAGAGGAAGGTTAAAAGGACGCGATGATCCTAAGTTGCGTGTGTTAGAGTTAAACAAGATGAGATCAAAAAGTGGGGAACAGTCAGTGGCACCTTTAAGGATCCGATGAATGAAAATGATGACAAACACATTCCTACGGACTTCAAGGGGGTGTAGATTTATAATTTTGAGTGGGTCAAGGTAAGGTGGCAGAGATGAGAAGTTATTAGGGTCATAAAGACTTCGGAGAGCAAAGAGCAGAAAACGACTTTGAACGCTTTCTATTCTAGAGATATGAACTGCGTGATAGGGGGCCCATACTTGCGATGCTTACTCACGGAGGGGACGAACATAGGAAATATAAAGGGATTTGGTTACAAATGGCTTCCGAAAATCTCTGGGGACCATCTTTTGATAAAACCGAGAGTGGAGTTAGCTCTTGATATAGCATTGTCGATGTGAGAACAAAAATTTAATTCGCAGTCATTAATAATAAGATCTGAAGGGGCCTTTTACTTTTTCAAGAAAACGTAATTAGCTCGCATTTGGCAATGTTAAGTTCGAGAAAATTCTTACTACACGATTTGGCAAATGAATTGAGGCCATTTTGAAGCAGGAGAGAATCACGGCCAGAGGAGATCACCTTAAAAATCAACATAAAGGGAGATAGAAGATGATTGAATTATATTTTTAACATCATTAAAGGCAAGGATAAACAAGAGAGGTCCAAGATGGCTACCTTGGGGTACCCCAGAGGTGGTGGCCACAGAAGGAACTGAAAGAGCAGAACAAAAACGGACTCTGTATTGGCAGTTGTCAAGATACGAGGATATCCATTGAAGAAGGTTAGCACTGAAACCGAGAAAGGAAACCTTAAAAAGAATTAAACTGTGGGAGATTTTGTCAAAAGCCTTCCTGAAATCTGTAGTGATAACGTCTACTTCGTAACCTTTTTCCATGACAGAGAGTGAAAATGTAACGATCTTCCCTTACAAAAACCCGTGTTGATTTGAGGATATCAGAGATTTGCATTGGAAAGAGAGTGAATCATACAAAATGCTTTCGAAGACTTTGGGGATATGAGAAAATTTGTCGATGCGCCAATAGTTAAAAACTTGGTTTTTGGGACCTTTTTTATGGATTGGTGTGATAGTGGATATTTTCCATAAATCGGGGAAAGATCCGGTGGAAAGGGACAGGTGGAACAAGTTAGTAATAGGAAAGACCAAACTCGAGCAACATTTTTATTAGTAAAATGGCAGGTATCGGGACAAGTTAAATACTCGTCTTTGAGTTCAAGGATGCCATTTAGGACTAATATATAATTCGAATTTCAAGGACCAGTATTAAAATGAGGAAGAAAGGAAGAATAGGATTTGTCAGGATCTAAGGTTTTTGGTGCAAATGACTGTTTGAAGTAACTAGCGAAGAAATTACCGACGGTAGATGGATCATTGGATGATTGGTTATTGTAGAGAAGAGAGGGAGGGAAACCATCTTTTTTTCTTTTTTTAGTTAATAATGAAATCAGAGAAATCAGTTGCGGGCTCTTGGTATAAATAATTGGCATTTGAATTGTTCGATAAACATGCTCCTCTTAAAACTGTTTCTGTACGAAACAAAAGCTGTTCGTGGTTTACGATTAAAATTCGAAAAAAAACTCGTACGCAATTATTAATTGGGAACTATTATCCCATTCTCAAAATGAAGCAACGTTTATAACTCGTAGAGCTAAAAAATGCTACTTTATGTCGAAATGGGATGTAAACCAGTTCTCTTAAAAACTGTGGAGTAATTTACGCTCTATTGGAATTGGTAAGAAGGAAACTACTCTTAATTTCCTTAATCCCAATAAACTAAAAAACACCTGTTTGTGTTTATCCAACAACGAAATGTTGTTTTAACCTTCAATGGTATTTGAGTTTGGAGTTGTTTTAGAATATAATATCCTTGAAAGCTTTTGTCCCATCAAATCTCACGCTCATGTTTCCATTAGGATTCTGCCAAATGTCCCCTATGCTTTGACACACTTGGTTAATATTTGTATAGCTCCGTCATCGTTTCCTGAGGGCTGGAAAAAACTAAGTTCATCCCTGTGGCTGAACGCTAGATCTTGTTTAGACTTCCGATACATACAAAAAACGTCTCATCTACTCCAAATTCTATAGCATAAAGCATGCGACATGCTGCCCCCTGCAACCCCCTTGATATGGGTCACTATAGCATTTGGAGTGAGTGCGAAGTTTTTTGTATGTAAACTGCACCTTTTTCACAAATTTTTGGATTTTATTTCCACTTCGATTTGGACTTTATTGCACTTTTAAAAATGAAATAAAATCCAAAATTAGGTTTGGAAAAGAAGTCAGATATAGTAGGCAGGATACTTAGGAAACCTTTATCTTGTTTTATATTGCACTGAAAACATAGACTGGGTCGCACGTACTTGCTCTTATGTGCCTAATTACATTGGAAAGCAATATCTTTGACAAAAAAAATAGTAACATTTGCGTTGAAAATAACACAGTATGAACTTATAAAAAGTATTAAAAACCACAATACTTAACGGTTTTTAGTAAAAATGATGTATGCCATTTCACGTCCTAAATAACAAAGAATTTATGAAAAATGTATTTCGAAAATTTTAGTACCGGTTTTGATAAAATCCTGTTTTTTATTTTTAGTTTTTTGAAAAAAAAATTTTTTTGGAAATTTTGGTATGCAGTTTTTAAGAATCTATTAAAATACGTGTGATTATAAAAATTAAAATGTTTTTTTTTGATTATTTTTAAATATATATATATATATATATAGGTTAAATAAGACAATGAACACACGCTTCTTTCGAAGCCGTGCCATCCTCCCAGAAACCAAAGATACCTTTTCGCTTCCGCATTTGGAGTAACCACAGCCCCCGTGAAGCTCACACAGGGGGGCCTACCTCAATTTTAACAGGCGACTGCTAACGAGACAAGCTCACGTAATCAGCCGGGGCTCCTGTTAACTCACGGTACCTACTTTGATACCCTAGGTGAGGCTCGCCCGTCTCTCATGAGACGCACTTGTGGTTCGACTCCATGAGAAGTCGCTAGCCCACCATCCAGTAAGACAAACAGTTCATAATGCAGTCAACCAAGGTGAAGACTAGGACACTCCCTGAATGCCCGCCTAGAAGCATGGTTACAGCCTCTTATCCTTACGGAAAAAGTGGTGATCGCTTAACTAGGCTAGGTATTGGAAGACTTCCGGTAACCTGAGCGTGGGCCTATTCTTACACCCCCACACCCACAGGCAGACAGACAGACAGACATTTTTTGTCGATCACTTTATTAGGACCATTTTCTTCACTTCAAGTTGAGTTTTAACTTTGGGATTTTTTATCAACCTGCCGAATTGTTTTTCTTTTATTAACTTGCTGGTTGACTTCAACTTACTGTTTTCTGTTTTCTCAACTTTCGAAAATATCAGTTGCGGGGGAAAAATAGTGCCAACAATCGGATGAAAGCTTAGAAATCAGCCAAAGATAAAGCAAAACTATGTATGCGACATGCACGGATTTACCATTTAATTGACGGAAGCATGTAGGTTCCAATTTCAACATTTTGAAAATAAAATTGGAGATGTGTTTAAAATTAAAACATATTCTCTCTCTGGTAATCTCTTGTAATACTGCAACCAAAGACTGCTCGCTCCTTGCAGTAACCAGAAAATGTCAATAAATAGCGCCAAATAAAAAACATTATATTGAATATTATATAATATTATTGTACATACATATGTACAATGTACATACCTACATATAATTAATTGCCTAAAAACATATTTATTTATTTATTTATTTATTTATTCAAATAACTTACAAAAATAAATTTATAAATTATTTACTAAAAGGCATCTGGGCAGCCAGGCCATGCCGTCTTTTAAGAATGGGAAAAATTAAGAAGAACGAAAGGAGAAAAATAAACAATCATTAATAAAGATACATTTTCAAGTTAACGACATTTAAGATAGTAATAAAAAAAAAAAAAAACAAAAGAAAAAATTAAATTAATTGTTTTTTATATATCTTTGAATTTATGGTGAGCAGATGTAGCAGTTTTAAGGCGCTGAAAAGACTTCTTGTCTGAAGGGTTCAGGATTTCGGCTAGTTTTTTAGGTATGTTTTCTGATGACTCATCAATTTGTCGGGAAAGGGGACATTCAACAAAAATATGCCATACTGAGAGGATAGTTCTGCAACAAGCGCATTCTTTCGGTGTTCCGGCATTGTAGTAATGTCGAGTATTGAAAATAGCTTTTCCAACTCTTATTCGAAGGAGTTTTATGCTGTCTTCTCTGTTAAGGGACTTACTGTACGGGATTCGGGTATATGCTAATTGGTGTTTTCGTAGAAACGTTTGTGAGTTTTTCCAAGATTCAGTTGCATCTTCTATTTGCTGCTGGAGGAATAGTTTACGGAAAAACTGGTAAAAATTGGGGAATTCAACAATTAGGGGGTAGTTAGGAGCAGTTTTTGCCACTTGATCTGCAGCATCATTTCCTAGGATCCCACAATGTCCAGGAGTCCATCCCAGTATAATGTTCTTGTTCTTGCTATAGTACAAACAACTTCTAATTGATTCTAATGAAGGACATTGATTTGTCTCATTTTTTAGTCCTATGAGAATACTCAGATTATCCGCTAGGATCAAAGATCGACCAGCTTTGTTCTGAGCAATAGATATCCCTTTGTAGATTGCTGTTAATTCTGCAATGTAGCTGTTGGCAGTTTGTGGCAAGAGACCTTGGTGCAAAATTTATGTCTGGGTATGCGCATTTGGTTGATATTCTATGACTGCGTATGAGCACCAGTTATTCTCCTTATGTGAGCCGTCGGTGTAAAATATTCTATCAGCATTGATAGTAGCAATCATTTCTTCATGAAGCATCCTAAAAGTTTTGTCTGGCGTGTTTTCCTTTTTGTAGTTTGCGAGCTTGGTGTTTATCGGTAAAATGTTTCTTTTCCAAGAAGGTAGTGTGTCTGCATTGAAGAGTATGTCGGAAGAAAATATACCTTGGGGAGATACCAAGGAGCTAAGAGCTGAGATGGAATTCTTTTTATTAGTTTTAGGGTTAGAAATTACTTCTTTAGAAGCATTGAACAATGGATGTGTTATGTCTGTCAGTGCTTTACTGATTAAATTCACTGCTCTTCTCTTCCCTAAATTTGAGAAAGATTCATAACCTGATTCCAGTCTAAGAGCTTCTATATTTGTACTTTTTAAAGCTCCTGATGCTGTTCGATAGCACTCATTGATGGCTGTGTCAATTTTGTTAATATTTCTGTTCGTTGTCCACATGAATGTAGTTAAACTATGTTGTAACGAACCTTCGATCAATGTTTTCGCAATTTGAAGTGCAGTTTCAATATGTGGTCCTTTTCGCTTTGAGCAAATCATTTTTAATGCGTTGTTTCTTTGCTTAAGAGTATTTACTAAGTTTTTAATGTGGGTATCCCATTTTAAATTTCCGCTAAATGTTACTCCTAGAATTCTTAATTCTTTTTTAAGAGAAATGCTTGTGTTTCAAAGAATAAGTGGGTCGAAAATGCATTTTCTTTTTCTGCAAAGATGCAGTGTTTCCGATTTTGATGGAGGATAAAAATATATGTATCTAATAAAAACAAATACAATTTTGTAGGTTTTCTTTCATCACTCCTGGTTCTTTTCGTTAATAATAAAATGTTGTTCCTTCCGATGGGCTTATTCGGCTGCTGTTTAACTTTTCTCCAGGATATTTTCTTTGCCCTGCAACCAGTTTGTCCAAGCAAAAACGTTATACAATGCAAATTCGCACAAAATAAACTAATTTATTTGAGAGTTAGAAAATTTCAAACTGCTTCCCAGGGATATTTTAAAGAGCAAGTTAAAATCTAACGCCCAGTTGAAAATGTAAACTTGTAGTGAAGAAAAACGCCACTCAACTTGCAAGTTCAAATCGGCAAGTTGACTCCAACGTCCAACCGGTGGTTGATCTCAACCAGCCGTTTTGTTTCAACTTGCTACAGTGAACAAAATGGCCCTTAGACTACTCTATGATCGTAATGTCATGTTTCATTGTTATCTTAATATTTTTTATATTCACGAATCCTAAACTTGCCTTATAGTCCCTATAATCGCAGGTAAAAAGATTTCAAATTTACACTAAGAAAGTTGTTTCATTCACTAATCAGCCGGTGAATGAAAACAACTATTTTACATAGCCTTGGGTAATTCCTCAAGGTTTACGTTTAATGTCAAAGCCCAGTTAAAATATTTAATCGGCATGGAGAACTAAACGCCTTTTAAAAGATTTATCCTTGCCCCAGCTATAAGCTTCTCAAACAGCAAACGTGTGTTTACATTAATTACATCAAAACATTACAATCTACAGAACATACAGATGATCGGATCGAAGCAGCATTTATGCACCTTAAATCATTAAAAGGCAATAATAATTAAGGACACGCACGTCGTCATCGGTCGTCCGTCGTCGTGCACTTGTTTATTTGACCAACGGAACCCCGCATCTGTTCGTGATATATCGAGGTCCTATTTAATTGCGTCGAAAATGCTCCAACGATTTATTTGCTCCCCACGAAATTAATCAGTGTATCCGTGTATCTATGGACTTTGTGTGCAGTCAATCGTAAGGAGAATTGCCCAGTTAAATGCCTATGGCTATGTTGTATGAGTGTGCTTTCGTTGGAAACAATCGAGCTTCACATGCCACATGACGTATCACATACTAATGAAGTCTATTCACATTCAATATACGTGTGTCCAAAACAAAACAACAAATTTATACAAAATGCTAATGGCCGTGTTCACAAGGACGTTAAGGAACAGTTTAAACGGTAAACTGTGTGTGTTGTGGCGAATGAAAACTAACATCAATTGTTCGGCCTCATAATTTTATGATAAATGTTTTTTTTTTTTTTTTTTTTGAAGGATCTACTCTACTTGCTCTTTTATGAGGATATTGTTGCAGTATTATTGTTGTTTTTTTTTATGTTATGGCATATTTTATAACAATGGTGGACAATAAAAATGATTGTATTGTGGCAACAATGGAGGCGTTTGTTGGTAATAAATCATGCCGTGAATAAACATCTGTTGAAATTGATATGTGAAGATGCTTAGACAAGAAAATAAGGGCTTTTAGTTTCAGAAAAATCTCCAATGTTTATGGAAGTAAGTTAGTTGAGCGGCAATATGATTGGGTGACTGATGGAGAATTGTGAATATGGTTATTTAAAAGGCAACGCAAGCCCTGAGCTTTAATTTAAATATTTAAAGCAGACTGTTATCTTACTCATACACATATAGTACTATCATGAAGACGATTTTTTTAATTTGAACTCAGCTCATGTGAGGGCGCTACAATAACTTGTGGAATTAAAATGGATTATTGTGGAAATGATTAGAGAAGCAAAAAAGTAAGAGCAAGAAATAAATATTGGGTAAGAGAGTGAGCTCTTGGAGGAGGTGGCTTTTAGTTTGTAGATACATTTGATCATTGTATATGAACTGCTATGTATGTTTAAGCAGGTTGATAAGTTTATTTTGAGTTTTATATTTTTTTCATATCAAACTTTCGAGGGTAGGTAGATATGTAGGTATGTACCTACATATATACCTACATAAAGTGTGTAAAATATTAAAAATTTAAAAAAAAGTTTTTGAAAATTTTAATAAGCAATATTATTTAAATCATAAAAAACTACATATTTTGAAAATTTTATCAAAATTCGTCAATTGGTTAACGAGAAAGTCTAATTTTAAAAAACCGGTCATATGGTACCGTTATAAACCTTTTTCTGAAAAATCCATTAAAACTAAAAGATAGATTTTGCATAGAAAACACTATTCAGAAAGTTTTATCAAAATCGTAGGAGCCGTTTTCGTGAAAAAGAAGTTTTTCATTAAAAGTTATATGGCAGGTACCTTTAGTTTTAAAGCTAGAATGCCAATTCGAAAAATAGTCGGGTAGAGTACTCTAAAAATACTTGTCGAACGATTTTGAAATAAAAAATCATGAAATAGAAAACAGCAAAAGAAATAAGATGGCAACATTTTTGCCAAAAAAGCTTATGAATTGTGTTTTTTTAATTTAAGAAAAATTTTATTTGATTAAATTTTCCCTAAAATTTTATTTCATATTGCTCGGCTAAGCTAGTCAAATAAAAGAAAGTGAAAACTTACATACATACCTACGTATTTTAACGCATTTCACTGTGTTAACTTTTATGAATGTGTATCTTTATTTTAGTACCTACCTTCCTTCCAACCTTATTATAGGTACCTAATATCCTTAATAAATTCCATTAATACCTACCCACACCATACGTTTATCGATCCATGAAACATAATAAAGCTATTTTAATTAATTTGATTTCAAAAAGTAAATTATTAAAATATATTATTGTTATAGGTCCCTATACCTAACATTATTGCCCTACTGCTGATTCCCACGAATCTTTATGCCAGTTGTTTAAATTGTTCCATACCAAAATGAAATTTGAAATGAAAAAAGTCCTTTATATGTTTCCATCCACTGCAAGGACATTTGTATCTTTGTATAAATACAGAATTAAGTTTGTGTTTAAATTTCAAGAATGAATGTGTACATTATTTGAAGACGACAACCTTCATAATAAAAAAAAATTTGAAAATCCTAAAGAATTCGAATCAAAAGTCTGGTCAATGATGTATGTATGTTTGTACAAATATGACAAATATGTGTGTAGGTAGTGCTCGTATAAGACTTGAAAATCCTAAAAAACTCAAATCAAAAGTCTGGTCAATGACGTACGCATGTATAAATACTTATGTAAGAACCAGTTTTCATATTACATATTCCTTATAAAAAAACGTAAGCAATGAAAATGTTGGATCGTGTATAAATCCTTACAAAAAACTATTCGCCTCAGCTAAGCGAAACCATTGTATAAGTTAATACAGTAAAAGTTCAGATATCAAACAGTAAAAGATCAGATATCAAACTTGGACATATTCCATCACTCCCACACTCTATTCTGATGACGTTGCGTCTGGCGACAAAACAACAGCAAGGAAAAAGCTGCATTCCATCACGTAGCAGAGATGTAAAACAACACCACCTGTGGGAACATCCGCACGAGCAGCATAAGGCATAGGTTAAGTTATTTTTAAGACAATTATATTGTAGTTAGTTCTAGTTTGAATTTGGAATAAAAAGGTTCTCCTCTAATAAATATTTTTAAAAAGTTATTTTCATGTAAGTGAATTTATTTTATATAAACTTCAAAACTGCTAGCAGTTTATATACATATATACAATGAACAAAACAAAATACTGAATTATTTCTGTTCTCCTTCTGTTTTTTCTTAATTCACATTGCACATGCGTAATACACTAAGCACAAAGCATAACGTTAAAAACCATGCTCTTAATTCTCTCTCACTCCAATAATATGTCCGTACACTAGCACTCCAAGCGGCTCTAGGTAAAAAAATTTTTTCTCATCTCATGATAGTACTATATGCAATGTATATACAATGCATTTGATCAAATGCAGGATTGTATACAAAATCGCAGTTGCTAAACAGTACTTGTTTTGGTTTAATTTTTTTCTTGAGGAAATAAAGTAAGTTACAAGGCTTTTTAAGTACACAGGTAAACAAATGTGTGGCTGTTGCTGAAATTATTTTCACAATGCTATGTAGGATATGAATCCGTTCGTTTGAATTTAAAAAAAAGGTATCCCAGACAGAAACTTCCATAGCCAGGAACATACACTGGTAGGTACATACATATCAGGATACAAAAAAGCAAGGTTTTTAGGTCATTTAATTTGGGTCACTATAATGTCATCAAAATTTTGATATGATAAATATTGCAGTTTTCAGTGCTGACGTTGATTTAAAGAAAATTGTCATATAAGTACCTATTTGACTTTATTCTTACGTTTTTGCTGCAAGAAAAAAAATTTCAAAGAGTCAGATACCTACATATTTGTTAACCAAACCGTGTCGTGATCGATTTCGCTGAAATTTTCAGGCAATCTTATTGTAAGCTCCGCGGGTGATCCTGTAAAATTCGTATTTGTTGACAGATCTTGGCAGGGTTTTCACAGGCATATAATTATTATTCGGGTTACTTAGGATACCTATCTTAATCTCCTTTAGGTATTTTATTTATTGTTTTCTAGAAAAATAAGCTTTTTCTTAATGGTTATATAGTAGGTACCGGATATTAAGGTAATAAGAAAATAAGAGGCACGACTGGGTCGCACGTACTTGCGAATGGTTTCTTAATTGTTAGTTTTATGTGTTTATCATATGCGTCCTAATTATTTATTTATAATTTGGCGGAAAACATTAATCAAAGAAATTAATATGAAATCAAAAAACCTTGCTCTTTTCATTTTATGAATTTTTCATTTCGAGATCTCATTTCAAAATTTCTTTGAGTATGTCAATTTGAAGAAATCTATAGTTTGTACTAGGAAAACAAAATTTAAAAAATCTATCGATTCAATTTCAAAATATTCAAAAAACAGTCGGGTAGAGTACTGGACCGTTTAGGCAGTAGGAATCGATACGGACAGACAGACAGACAGACAGACAGACAGAATTTTCCGACCCACTTTTTTCGACTTCCCTATTATAGTAATGCCATGTCTGATTGTTACAATTTTTCTTTTTACGAATGCATAACTTTTCTTATAGTCCTTATAAACCTTTTTTTCTGAAAGATAGAAATTTGTATTTAATTTTAGTTTTTTTTTAAGATAGGTTAAATTAATTAACAGTTTTTTGAAAAAAAAAATAACTTCAAACTAAAAAAAAAAACTAAAAAATAATAAGTTCTCCTAAGCATACGCACCTACCCCTAATCCAATAGTGATGCCAAGGGGGGCTGTTGCACCCTTTTACTAATCACGTAAATATCAAACAAATTATTAGAGGAAAGGCTTAGAAATTTCAAAAAACAATAGGAGTAATAAATAATGAAAGAAAGTTCTTAATTATAAAAAAATAACTTCATAATTTAACTAATAATATTTACTTTTTTTATTTTTTATTTTCTAAACATATGAACTAAATCAATAAATACATTTCTTTTATTTTCTTCTTTACAATTTTCAAAACAAAATATTAGGTATATTGTTTACTTCACAATTCTTTTGCTTTAAAATTATTTTTTTAATTTTATAAAATCTTAATTTTGTTCTTCTTTACCATTTTCTCAAACTGCATAAACAATATACGTAATCGTTTTTTTTTTATTTTTTCCTTCACAATTAAATCAAATAACACTATGTATTCACAAACACTTCGCAAACTTTTACATTTTTACCTTATACTTCACAATTAAACACAATAATAGTAATAAGTAATAATTTCTAAAAGCATTTAATGACATTATTTTACTACCATCATTTGAAAAAGTGACAACGTCTTGTTCTCAATACTTGTTCCAAGAATGTATTTTTTCCACCCCTACATTATTTTTCTACCTTCACTTCAAAACTTGACAGCAAAACATGTTATAAGAGGGGTTTTTATTTTTAAGCTCAGAGCATGGCACTGAGCTGTCAAAAAAAGATCTGTGTTTGTTTTTTTTAAATCGGAGCATTCTGAGCGCTCATCTTGTGTTTATTTTTTCAATCAGAGCTCGATCGAAGCGCGCTCTATGAGCTCAGAATAAAACGACCGAGCATATGGAGTAAAAGACTGAGCGCGGCCAACTTCACTCGTTTTTTGTGTTTTGACAAAAGACTTGTTTTGTTGGAAAGAAAGAACAAACAACAAAAATTAAATTAATTTTTTATGATACGTCTTGAATGATTTACTTGAAAATCTTTTTTCAATTTCTTTTCTTAAAACACTTAAAACTTCAACAACAAGTAAGCAAATTAATTTCAGTTGACATTTAACAAAATATGACAATTTAGTGCTCAAGTGTGTTTCTTTTTTAGACCGGAGAGCTCTGATCATACTCTGCTCAGAGCGTAATCGATTTGCTCAGGCTCTACTCCGTGCTCTGCTCAGAGCTTAAAAATAAAAACCCCTAAGGATGCATTCATACACCATATTTCTACCCCTAACCTAAGTATATCATTCACCCTCTTAATGTGATATTCACTTGTAATATTCTGTTGGTACAACATGCATCTTCATTCTCTTACATTCCACAAGTTGTGGAAATTAGTTCTGCTTCAGCTCTATAGAGGGACTACACAAAAAATCTCCCCATGATAATACTATAGATTTCATATACAAGGCTCATACATAAGGTAAAATGAAATATTGATATTTTTTAAACGTCGGGATGGTTAAAAACATTCTTCATTTCTCTACAAGCTATTAACACTAGAACCGATGTATACAACCTCTACAATAGCCGTGTTTTATAGGGACATTTATCCATAGCGAAGCTAGATTTTACACACACTACAAATACAACAATCAGCTGACGAAAAATTAGATGTTGAATTTGGCTGCGGATTGCATGTTCGACACAACAATATTTCATTCACAATATACATGATATAAGACTTGTATCATGCTACAGATTATATTTCCATAGATATTGCACGCCGTGCAAAATAAAATAATTACCAATTTTCAAACGCCTGGTCGTTTTATGCTACATTGTTTTAAAAAGGTTGCAAGGTTGCACTTGGGCGTGTTGGAATCTATAGATACACATTTATTTGTTGGGATTCAAGTTCCAATGCAACCAATGTTCGTGCTAGATCCTCTTTTTGGTTGTATCTTGTGTGTAAATATTTTTTAGATAGTTTTTTGACAATGATCGTTTTATGCTGCATTGTTTGAGAAGGTTGCAAGGTTGCACCGGGAGTAAGACAATAGGCGGCTGCCTATGCGCGGCTGCTTATCAGGGATGGGAATGCCCAGTACAGAAAATGAAGCAGATCGCCCAAAAAATAAACGAAGTAGATTTGAAAAATATGTAGCAGATATTGAAAACAAAAATAATAACAAAAAAGTAATATATTTTAATTTGTTTTTAATCGGCCAAGCCATTTAAATATTAAATTGTTTAAATATAATTATAAAGGTATACAGTGAGAACAAAATTTTCGTAAATATATCTGCACCATAGCGCCACCTAACGAGTCAAAATTTAGCCAAATCGTTCTAAAAATAAGGAGATTCATAAAATACCCCAGCGCCAAAAGAATAATTACTTAAGCCTACGTTACTCATTACAATACGTCAGCTATTTGCTAAATTGGTCTAGCAATTTCTGAGATTAGCTGGAACAAACATCCAGAGACAAAAATAAATTAATATAACACATTTTATAGGAATCTTTTATAATTTCATAAAAAACAAGTTAAACGAAGTAGAAATAAGTTGGTATGTAGCAGATGCATAAAAATAAATAAATGAAGTAGATGTACTACATATGAAGTAAATTGGCATCCCAGCTGCCTACGCGTTTTTTTTGGAAAGCTGCCCATAGCTTTCCCAAAAAAACGCGGCTTATATTTATACTTTGATATTGGCGCTAGCACAGCATTCTGTTTGATTCTGTGGTTTAAAGCAGACTGAACACCGAAAAGGATCTCCATTCTCCAATACCATTACTATAGGAATATTTGAGTTGTATTCATAGGTATGTGCATACTTTAATACTCACTTAATTCTTTGGCTTGTTTCGGTTCGCATTCTGCGTTTATCAGGAAAGCATCATGAGCATGGCCGTATTTCCGCTTAAGCTAACAAGGCTAGAGCCTTGGGGCCCGCGCAGCGTCAGGGGCCCTATCTGAAACATGGGAAATCGCAGCAATAAAGGTCAAGAACTAAAAAAGGATTTTTGAGAACCGCACATTCGTTTGCATTTCATTTGTTATCCTAATTTTCTCTTATAAATAATTGATAATTTAAAACGATAAAAAATTAATTGTTGTTAAAATATTATTATTAAAAAAAATATATATTATGGCGCAACTTACAAACTTTTTAAAAAAATGCTATAATGACGGACATATATCGTTTTTCTTTTGTCGTCCAGAACAGTCCGTAAGCAATTCGAATGCTTATGCTTCTGAAAGTGTTCGTTTGAAATAAGAGAAAATCGATTCTGTTCTCTTAGTCAGAATCAAAACCAGAAGCACACATACATGGAAGCAGCTTAAAATTGAAAATCATGAAAAGACATTTTTTTATTAGATAAACGTATGAAATTGTGATGTGATCACAGCTGGTCAAAAAAAATAGGTGTGACTATTTATTTTTTTATTAGTTAATTTTTTTTACATTTTTTCAGTTGCATTATAATTTTTTATGTTTTTAATAAAACTTCAATAACAAAGAAAATAAAAGACTTTAATAGGATCTTGAATTAATAGAACATTTTCATAATAAGTGGCCGAAACTGTCGATTGACGCATTTTAGCCTGGTCAATAAAATAGGCGCGTCTTCCTTAAAAATATTGATTTTATTAACATTTAATGTTGGTTACCTAAATTTTCGATTACCTAACTCTAATAACCAGAGTATCCTCCATTGTTAGCTTGAACTTTTTGGAGTCGGCGTGGCATTGATTCCACCAATTGTTGGCATGTCTGGTTGGGTATAGAATACCATTCTCTTTGAACGGCTTCCCACAATTGGTTTCCATTTGTAAAATATTGCCCGCCTAACTTTCGCTTGAGTGCATTCCACAAGTTCTCAATGGGATTGTGGTCAGGGGATTGTCTTGGCCACGGGATAAGAGATACTTCCTTCTCTTGGAACCAATCTTTTACGAGACCCGCCGTGTTTTTTGGATCGTTATCCTGTTGAAAATGCCATCGGAGGGGCATGTTTTCTTCAGAAAACGGAAGCATGACATTTTCAAAGATACCCCTTTACCCATATTTTGTTAATATGATTTTAATGAGAAATATAGGACCGACACCGTACCAGGAAAACATCCCCACACCATAATATTACCACCTCCGTGTTTGATTGTTTTTTGTGTATAGCGGGGATGGTATTCTTTTCCTTTTGGGCGTCTTACATTACGCCCGGAGTCCGAAGAAAACAAATTTATTTTAATCTCGTCGCTCCACAGGATATTACGCCATTTTTTAGGTCCTTCAAGTCCATTCCAGTTCGCGTATCTAAGAGCAAATTCTTTCTTCACACCTATTTTTTCGACCAGCTGTGTAGATACATCATAACAAAATAAAAACAAATTCTAAGAAAGAAAGCAAATAAAGTGAAAGAGAATATTATTGAAATAGAAATTTGTATCCGCCATGTTTAAAAAATAAATGAAATTCAAAACAAATTTATTTGAATCGCATTTGATATTTTAGAAGTATAATGAAACACAAACTTTAGAATTAAAAATGATTTTGCAATTACATAAGGAAATGAGAGAAAATCTATATCAATAAGTGGGCATTTGGCTTTCATAAACTATATTTATAATTTCTAAACTCGTGTTTGTTTCAAGTCTATGCTGAGAAAAAGAACGGAAAGTCAAATGTTACTAACATCCTTTAGGGTGTACTGGTTGCAACACGGAGAAAGGGCAATTGTAACACCACATAAATTAAAGTAAACAAAGTATAAAAATTGGTTGTACTTCATTATATTAACATTTGTAGGTATTACTTAAAAAAATAATAATAATATTCTTTGTATATAAAATCTATAGTACTATCATGGGGAGATTTTTTGTGTAGTCCCTCTATAGAGCTGAAGCAGAACTAATTTCCACAACTTGTGGAATGTAAGAGAATGAAGAGGCATGTTGTACCAAGAGAAAATATAAGTGAATATCACATTAAGAGGGCGAAGAAGGCGTTTAATTTACTTAGGTTAGGGGTGGAAATATGTTATATGCTTTTATTGTTTGGTAGCAAAGAATATAGAATTCTATATTCTTTGTTGGTAGGTAATATATGAATGTATCCTTGGAACATGTTTTGCTGTCACGTTTTGAATTGATGGTAGACGAATAAGGTAGGGGTGGAAAAATAGTATTTGCTGATATTGCTTGAATATTTAGATATATTGATACATTCTTGGAACAAGTATTGTGTAAGGTAAGGAAATTATCGAGACGATCGTATATGCTTATATTGTTGGTAGGTAATATATGAGTACATCCTTGGTACATGTTTTGCTGCCACGTTTTGAAGTGATGGTAGAAAAATAAGGTAGGGGAGGAAAAATGGTATTCAGTGATATTGCTTGAAGACACATAGGTGTACATATACATTCTTTGAAGATGTATCGTGAAAGGTAAGGAAATTATCGAGACGACGAGTAAAATAATACGTTGCCACTTTTTGAAATGATGGTAGTATTGTACGATAAGGTGTATTTTCGGATATTGTATAAGAAGAATAAAATCTTGTAAGGTAAGAAAATTATAAAGGGACCTTGAGTAAAACAAGACGTTGTCACTCTTTCAAATGATGGTAGTAAAATAATGTCGTTAAATACTTTTAGAAATTTTTACTTACTACTGTTATTGTGTTTAATTGTGAAGTATAAGGTAAAAATGTAAGAGTTTGTGAAGTGTTTGTAAATACATAGTGGTATTTGATTTAATTGTAAAGGAAAAGATAAAAAAAAAGATTACATATATTGTTTATGCAGTTTGAGAAAATTGTAAAGAAGAAAAAAATTAAGATTTTATTAAATTAAAAAAATAATTTTAAGGCAAAAGAATTGTTAAGTAAAAAAATACACTAAAGTGTATGAAAATTGTAAAGAAGAAAATAAAAGAAATGTTTTCACTATTGGATTACGGGTAGGTGCGTATGCTTAGGAGAACTTATCATTTTTGTGTTGTTTTTTTTTGAGTTTGAAGTAATTTTTTTTTCAAAAAACTGGTAATAAATTTAAAACTAAAATTAAGTGCAAATTTCTATCTCTCAGAAAAAGTATATTTTTTTATTTTAAGTCTTATCGTTCTTTTACAATTTTATTAAAAATTACTTTTAATGAAAAAAAAAATTTCATTAAAAGTAATTTTTAATAAAATTGGACCTCCCGCCTAAAAAGTGGGTTATAGGCCCGCCTCTCATAGCAAAAAATACTTGTATTTAGTCCCTCTACTAGAATCTTTTATTATTTTGCAGCGCCAAAGTTATTGTACCTACTCCATCCGAAATGTGTAGAGGGAAGACCACTTAAATACCAAACAAATTATAAAATAGTGGGCTTGCTAAATTTCAACTTTCTCGAACACTAGAATACATAATATCATCTCGTTTTCTGTGTTCAATTAAGAATTAATAGGAGTAATATTAAATATTAAAAGCAAATTTGGAACATATTTCTTTAATTTTAAAAAAAAATCAATATGAAATATTTATTTTTAATTTTTTTCTGAAATTTTGAGTTTGAAATAAGTTTTTACAAAAGTTCTTATAGATATTTAAAGATTTATAACAGACTTTGAGCTTTAAAAAAAGACTTAGCACATAATTGTATGTAATGCAGTTATTTTTGAATATATTTTTTTCTAATGCAAGTGCTTTTTTAGAAAATTGCACCTCCTGCATAAACTCGAGGAGATAGACCCCTTTTCCTTTAGGAAAAGTCCCTCTAAAAGATTCCGTTATTAATTTGCGGTGCCAAAGTTATCGATTTTCATAATTCTCCTAAATATTGCCCTTAATGATGGATTTTTGTTTATATCTTTTCCACTACGAATATAACTCGACTTTCCCCCTTTCTCTGTAACGACTCTTTATATTTCTAATAAGTTTTACCAACATTTTGAATATTTTTTTCTTCTAACTTATATCTTGGTATACCTACACCTACCTAACTAATTATTGATTTATTTTTTAATTTTAAGTATTTTTTGTAAAACTTATTTTTTATAATTAATTTTATTTAACATCTTATCTGCATATTTTATACGTATTTAAGCGCCTTCGAAAAAAAAATAAACCTTAATATTTAAACATAGGTACCCTTACCTATACTATTCAAATACCTTAGGTTGACTTTTAATTAAATTGCTAGATAGGTACACAAATTTAAGCTCATTCACAAGTTACCAAATTCCAACAAAAATACCAAAAAATATTTTTTTCTCACAGCAAACATAAAACTTTGTAGTTAATTATAAGAATGTGTGTGTTAAATCAACGACAACACAAAAAAATCAACATTTAAAATGTAGGCAAGTAAAAAGTGAAGGTAAAAAAGGTATACAAAACAAGGTCAACAACATCAATATGGCTAATAAGGATTTAACTAAGGATATGTATGTATCTATGTTTCTCCCTCTGAATTTTCTGCTTGCGATCCCTTTATTGAATCCAAAAAAAAGTATTCATATTAACATAGCAACGTAAGAATACTTTCAGTTTCAGTAGTAAACACACATTTGTTTACCTATATCGGTAGACTTGTATCTTACTGCATATTCCTAAGAAAAAAAAAACAAAACCAAAACAACTATATATGTAACTTACTGAACTTGATCAAATGTATCTATAAGCCACATCCTCCAAAAAAAACCCTCTCTTACCCAATATATATTTCTTGCTCTTACTTTTTTGCTTCTCTACTCATTTCCACTACAATCCACTTAGGCTACTGTAGCGCCCTCACATGAGCTGATTTCAAATTAAAAAAATCGTCTTCATGATAGTACTATAGATTTTATATACAAATTAATATTATGTAAATGTAATACATGTGTATGTTTATATACATTTATATCAGCCTTATATAACATTGTACATATTACTGGAATCACAGAATTATGTTATTATTATTATTAAAGTAGGCGATAAAAAACAATATAAAATAAATAATAAATACAGAAAAAATAAACGAAATTCAATTCATATCAAAACAAATTAAAAGATTTTAATCTGAGTCGCAGTTCCGACATTCGAAGAAGAGCTGTTTTGATTTGTCTCCTACACACCTAGCGTGAACCCACATTTTGCAGGATGTGTGTTGGATCCACTGCTCCTTTGGAATGGATTCAGAGAACTTGCCAATACAATATGTACACAGAGAATCTTCATCTTCGCCGGAACTTTCATCAAACGAATCCTTGGGCTTTGGTGTTCATTTTATTTTAGGCTTCAAAAGTCAATTTTTCTTTATTTGCTGTAATTTGGTTTTTTTGTTCGATTTCTTTTTTTTTCTTCTTCTTCTAAAGCATTTTTTCAACGGTATCTGTGATGATGACTGTTCGCCCCCTCTTCCTGCCACCTCGTGACCGAATTGCTGTAAGTTTTGATTTTGGATACGGCATTACAACTTCAGGAGAAAAAGTAGTTGTGTCAATTATATCAGCAGCTGGCGATGAAGTTGAAGGAATGTTGACGTCAGATATATTTGGAAATGATGATGTTGTTAGAACTGGGACTTCATCTGGGACTTCAGTTGCAGATGGTCTATCAGTGACAATGCTGGGAGCAAACTCATCATCTCCGAAAACATTGGGGATTAACTGGCCAAGTTCCTGCTCTGTTTTTTCCAAAGTTATTTTTGCAAGTTCGGGTATATCGTAAATTCTTATTCGAAAAAATATAATTTTGGGAATCATTATCTTTAACATAGTGTCATTATTAATGTTTACCTGAATTCGATTTCATCAAGTTTGCACAAGCTTGATTGAAATAGGTTTCCAGGGGTCCAAAGACACTGCGATCTAATGGCTGCAACTTGTGGGAGCATGAGGTTGAAATATGAGGAGAACAGTCCCATTTTCTTAAGAAGCACCAATTTACGATTGCTCTTGGTGGCATTGGTGTGCTTAACAAAATGTTCCATGGAGCTCAAAAATTCCGATTGCATCCATCCTGATTTATTGGCAGCTCCAATACTCCCGATAGGTCCTCCTTTAATCAAAGCCGGATTGTATTTCTTTAGAGGAAATATGAACATAGGTGGGACCGTATTGCCTATTGCGTTGACTACAAGGCACATGGTGACCAGAGTTCCCCGCTCTGCGGATGGAAATAGCTCCAATTTGTTTCTTGCCTTTTTTTGCGATGACGTTTGTAGGCTTGTGGACAGTCGTTAATCCCGTTTCATCTATATTATAAAAATCCTGTGGCTCAAACTTAAAACGATTCATAACATCAAGCAAGTTGTTTAAGAACTTTAACATATTTAGTTTGTTAAAATTCATTGCTCTTGCTAAGCTTTGAACATATACATATTATGTACGGGCAATCCAGTCGTTCAAATTGTTTTTTTTTCGACTTTCTCGAGAAATGCATAACCGATTACAATCAAATTTGATCTGTCAAAAATAAAGTGTCTATGTTAAGAAAGCTCCTGAAAAAAAGTCGTTTTAAAGTAATAAAATTTCATTAAAGAGGTTCAAGCATATTTTTAAATTGATAAATTACTACTGTGCTTCCACAAAAAATCAAAAAAACTGAGTAAGTTTAAGCCGTAAAGCTAAAAATAGAACTGCCTAGTTTTCATGTAAAGTTAACCCCACTAAATGAACAAAAGAGGTCTGCTTGAAATATCCCCCGAACAACAACGAGAAGAAAAACGCGTAAACCTTACACCAACAGCATCTTCCAAACCTACAATGACCGTCCCCGCCGCAATTACTGCAGAGAATCTTGTACAGATTCTGCGTGACAACAACAAGGAGCTTTGCCAACAGCTGCTTTCGAAGGCCGACTTTCAAGAGCTCCACGCTGAAATTTTAGGGTTGAAGCAGGAGAACGAGCGCATCTCAGCTAGAGTTCTTGAGTTGGAGAAAAAAAAACAATTTGCTCGAAGACCAATTTGAAAAACTACTGCAAAAAGGCACTGAGTCTAATGTCGTGGTACATATGCCGGCCGTTGGAGATGCTAATATGACTGAGAAAGCTAAATCAATTTGCGCTGGCTGGCTTTCATCTGCAGATGTTTCCGATATTGATTACGCGCGTCCTATATCAGCTAAAGATTCCCGATCGGCAATAATAGTTGTTAAAATGAAAAACCGCAATACAGCATGGAGTTCTTAAGAATGCGAAGGATTTAAAGGGATCTCAAATATACATTCATAAAGATCTCCCATACAAAATGCGATGCAAACGAAGCCATTTGGTCCCAATCCACAGATTCTTGCGTGCTAATTTTCCACATGTTAAGACTATGCTCAAAGACGATAATTTTGCCATATCCGACAAGCTCTTCACCTGGGATTTAGAGCAGGGGCTAAAGTGTGGTACTCTTGATCCTATAGAGGCATTGAAGACAATATTAGGCAGTAATTGTATGATTTTTAATAATTTAGAAACTTTTATGAATGAAGTGCACAAAGTAAACAAAGGTGTAAGAAATGTCAATGTTTATGTCAGTCCCAAAACGTCAAATGGGAATGTACACGAAGTTAGCAATGTTTCATCACAGCAAAATGGGAAAGCAGCCGCTGTAAAGCTTTTGGGTCAAAGCACAAGCATGAGTACGAGAGAATGATGCGATCAAGTCTACCAGAATCAAATTAATACTTTAGATTTAAGAATATTAGGATATAATATATCAGGGCTAAAAAATTAATTTTTTCTTATGAATTTCTTTAGTTATATTAAAAGCTTTGATATATTTTTACTTGTGGAAACGCATGTGTTATATAATGAGAGACATTTGAAGGTATTTTTAATAACTTTAAGCTAAAATGGGTCCCAGCGGTGAAAACAAATACGTATGGAAGGGGAAGTGGAGGGCAGCTTCTTGGTTACCGAAAAGGACTTTGTGGAATATCCGTAAACTTTGTGCAAAGGGAAGGAATTAATGTATTGGAGGTCACGTATAACGGTTCGAAAGTGTATATCATTCCTATCTTTCTGAATTGTAACCACTGGCAGAGAGATTTTGACAAACTATGTGACGGAATTGCATCCTTAAACTCCGGGGATTTATTACTTGTCGGTGACTTTAACGCCAGGATTGGCTGCTCACAGAATAGCTTTTTAAGCGGATCAGCTGGAGTTATTTTTAATTCAATTCGTCAGTCAAAAGATGAAGTATGCGATGGTAAAGGAGCTAAAATATTAGATTTTGCTGACTCTTTATATGCTAGAATTTTGAATGGAAATGTGCAGGAGATGTTAAGGGTGAATACACATTTATCCGAGGAACGGCGTGTTCAGTCATCGATTATGGGATAGTTTCTGGAAGGTGGAACGACCTTTTGAGAAGCTTTAGCGTGGGGCAGCAAACTTTTTCGGAGCATATGCCTTTAGAAATCACATGCAAATCAAGACCGGCAGATGAATTATCTTGTTCAAAGTCACTTGAGCTCCTTCCAAAGCTACATTGGAGTAATAGTTAAATTTTTTTACGGGCTTACCAAGCTAATTTAAATGAAGAACTGAGAAAGCATAGCGCAGAGTGCGATAATTTAAACATGACCAGACTTACTGACATAGTAAAAGCTGCAATCCCAGTAACCAATAACTGGAAACAGAAGACTGATTTTAAACAAAAATTGTTCGACTTGGAATACTCTAAAGCAAGGAAAAAATCATTTACTTTACTAAGACTTCTGAGAAAATATAACCTTCATGTCTTTAAGACTATGTATGCGTCTGCGAACAAAGACTATAAACTCATCTGCCTTGCCAAGCGTAAGCAAAACGATGAACAAACCATACAACGCTTAAACTCAGCGATGTCTTCGGCGGAATTCTGGAAAGCTGCTAGAGCAATTAACGGACGGCCTAGTAGGATTGGATCTTCACCTTCACTGCACGCAACCGAGTTTCAGGAGTACTTTAAAAATGTACTTAACACTGCGCAGTTTTCACCCCTACCTCAATATGCTTGCCCGGTTTTCTTAGACGATATCCTTGATTCGCCGTTTACAGTTCTGGAACTTCGGACTGCTTTAGAAAAAACCAGATCTGGTAAAGCCCCAGGAGATGACAGGATTCCTTCGGAATTCTATATAAACTGTATATCCGAGTACCTGTTCTCACTCACCAAGGAATTTAATAGAATTTTTGAAACCGCAGAAGTTCCAGCCTGCTTCAAAAAAGCAATTATTTATCCGCTGCATAAGAAAGGTGCGTAGGATAATCCCGAGAATTACAGAGGCATTTGTTTTTTTTATTCTTCAGTGAAGTTATTCAGCACACTTATTTTTAAACGGCTAACAGAGTGGGTTAACGACAAAAACATACTCAACATGTTCCAAGCTGGTTTTAGGAAAAACCACTCGACGGTAGATCAGATTTTCACCTTATTTCACATTGCCGATTACTTTAAAAGCAAAAAGAAGAAGCTATATGCTTTCTTCGTAGATTTCAGAGCTGCTTTTGACTCCATTGCCCGTGCATCGTTATTCTATAAGCTTTATACTTTAGGTATCTCAAGCAAAGTTGTGAATCTGCTGAAAGCAATGTATGAAAAGAATCTGTCTTATGTTTGGGACGGAAAATTTACATCAGATGACTTTGAAACGGAAATGGGAGTAAGGCAAGGATGTGTGTTGAGTACTTTGCTCTTCATTTTGTTTATAAATGATGTTGTCGAGGAAGTCGGAGGGGGTATTGAGTTCGGAGGTTTACGAATACCGTGTCTCATTTTCGCCGATGACATAGTTTTTCTGGCGGAAGCAGTTGACGGAATGCAGCGCATGATCAACCGTCTGGAGCGCTACTGTGATCTTTGGAACCTGACTGTTAACCTTGGAAAGTCTAAAATCTTCAGGGATGGACGTGGTGGATACTCGAGAAACGAAAGGTGGACCTACAAGGGTCAGAATTTAGAAATTGTTCGAGAGTATAAGTATCTCGGTGTATTGATCTGTGCTAACCTTAACTTCAAAAAACATTTCGAGGCTAAATTCGCAGAGGCAAAGAGAGCTATTTCTTCAATCTGGGGACGTTATACAGAGAGTAGGTTTGTGGACCATAGCGCAAAGATCCAGATATTGCGTGCCACTGCTTCTTCAATCATGTTGTATGGAGCTCAAATCCAAATTACATTGTCCACCTTGAAACTACAATGCCACCGTTATTTTTAAATACGCTAAAACTACACTCCGATTATATAATCAAGCTGCTGGAGATGGATGAGACAAGACTACCCAAATTGATCCTCAAGTCGATAATTACTTTGAGAGGCAACCTCGTCAAAAAATGGGAAGAAATAGGGGTTGATTGTGGAGAAAGATTACAAATTCAACCAGGTATTGGACCCGCTTATCTTAGAAACATGTTTCAAAATTTACTGAAAGGTGTAGCGCCCTCAGCTTATAGTGGTTATATCTTGGAAGCTAAATCATCTCAGTATAGGATGATTTATAGCCAGCTCGACTACAACTTACAAGGAAGCTCCTACTTCTTAAACAGATTACCGCTTTCAATGATAAGTACGATATTTAAAGTAAGAGGGGAAATGATCAACCTCAACTACATTCCACATCGTCCGGACCTACCTATTTTGTGCGATATTTGCAACCTCAAGGAAAGAGAAGATATTTACCACTTTATTGCCAGATGTTCGATTCTAAGAGAATATCGAGTCAGATTCTTCGGTAAATCCGTAATGAACATGAACGAAATTTTATGAATTTTGAATGAAAGTCTTGGTTGGGAGAAATTGTATAAATACACAACGATGGCACTGAATTATAGAACCCGAATAGTCGAAGGCGACTTTAAAATTTTATTTTTATACTATTTTAGTAAGAAATGTATAATATTGTTATAATGTCATTCTGGTAGACGGCCTTAAGCCAAGCCATATTAAACTATTTATTGTAGATATATGTACAATGAAATATCATAAATAAAGTTTCTATAACTAACTAAACTAACTAACAATCAAATTTTATATTTGGGAAGGTGTAGGTAGCCATAGTAATATAACATTACAACTATTTTCGAATAATTTTTTTTTTTGTATTTTTAATAATGTTTACAATTTTTTTTTGGAAAAATTAATATTGTAAAAATGGGAAACCGGATGTTTTTTTAAATTTAGTTTATTTGTTTGCATTCTTCAGATATTATTTTTAATATAAAAAAAAGTTGTTTAATAAAAACCATCTTAACCGTTCCTACGATTTTGAAAAATAATCACTCTTTTTCAAAAAAAGAAAAAAATGCGTTTAATTTACATCGCTGGAGACTATTTTACGTACTTTTTTCAAACAATCGAAAAGTCAGAAAACCCGAATAAAACCTTTGAGGTTTCCTTAAATTTTTTCAAATTTCATTATACCCTGTGAGCGCACATAAGAGCAAGTTTTTGCGATCCAGTCGTGCAATTTATTTTCTCCACTCTCCGTTTATGCATAAGTGACCACTGACCAAATATCACCCGAGCAACCTAAAGCGTCCTCATCCACTTTTGGCAACTTTTGCTACTTTTATTCAATACTCCCAAAAGCGCTGATGACATCACAATGTGTTCTTCCGATTAAGTAAAAAAATATGATCGGTGTATGACAGTTATTGCATGGTATTGGCGTGAGAGTTTTGCAGCCTCCATTTTATTTACAAGTATGATGTTAAGGAAATGGCTCTGTTAAGGGACCGTAGCATTCTACCTATACAGACCCCAAGTTCGTTGTAGGGTTTGTCATCAGTAAATTCGTCCCTTCTTAACTAATTCTTTAATGAAGGTATCTTAAAATTAAACATGTTTAAACTATGCAAACGCTTACAAAACTTTTAACTTGTATTACTGTTATTTTAAATAATCCTTGGATGCAATTATTCTAAAAATATCTAAAGCGAAAAAAGAAAAGCAAAAGCCAGCATTAAGATTTTCTTTAAACTGCTTCCTCTAAAAACAAATTCCTCATAATAAGCTCACTCACAGTTTACAGTGCAGTTGACAAAAGCCATCCTGTCGAATGATTACCATTACCATACTAATGAAGGTCCTTAAAAATAACATTCACCATCAACAATAACTCTTTCGCTACTTGACACTCTCATTACCGGAGAGAAGTGTGTTCTACACACACACACACATCCACACAAAACCCATAAATATACCGTGGAAAAGCATTTCCCTTTTCTCATCCTTTTTTAATCCAACAACGTAGACTCCAGCTAGGTGCCTGTTAACCTCGTTCTTTTAAAGCAACATACATCTATTTTTATGCCCTACATTCATAAAACAAATCTCTTTTCTCTAATTATACACTTGCTTCAGTATGTTGGATACGGGAATGTTAAACGACGAGGACGAGGAAGACGACGACGACGACGACGACGTACGTCAACTCTCTGAGTAAAAATGACAAATGCCACAACGGCAACATGCGGAAAATGGATTCTAAGCGGCGCGTGGGCTGCAAGCGGGCATATGAAAAATACATTAGCCCCCGATAGATAGAAGGTAATTAATCTTGGAGCCAAGGAACATGACTGGAAAACATAAAAACCTTCCTTGTTTTGTGTGCTGCACAAGGTACATCCAGCCAACTTATTTTCCATGACAATGGTTTTTTTCTTCCTTGAAAAAAAAAACTACCAACACAATGATATTCATATCTGCGATAAAGTAATTAATTTGACAATCTCCTATATACTTTTGCTCCTTAATGTATCTTCGGACGTAAAGCAACAACAACACAAAAAAAAAAAGATTAAATCTAGCCATTTGTGTGGTCGTGAGTTGGGTCTTTAGCTCAAGGAAGCTTTTCCATCGAAATAGTATTTTTAATGCTTTTTTAATTGGAAAGACGAATCCTTTGTTGTCAGAGATACAAATTAATCAGATGCAGGATATAGGTAGAACTTGAAAACCCAACACACAAAATGAATCCTATCTCCTGTATATATGGGCTGCTGGAGGATACAAAAGGGATCCTTCTAGCCCCTTTGGCAGGACAAAAAGAGAGCTTATGAAGGTATAAAGACCGCTGAAGGATTGCTATAAATGGAACAGAAGCCAATTTCATTTAATTGTGTCATTCGGTTGAATTTTTGTTGTTGTTTTTTTTTTTTGTTTCTTTGTATTTTGTATCTATGTAGCAGCATGTCCTGAATCCAGATAATCTTCCACATTTTTTGTTTGTTTGTTGCCTACATAGAAAGGTACATATTTATGAAAAGGACTAACAAGACAGTATAGACTAATGCTGATGCATACAAAGCTCCCAGAAAAGGTACACAAAGAGGCAAATTTTTGACTCTAATAAGTACATCCAATATAACAACAAAATTACATTGAATTCGTCCTGTGACGAATCCAATTAAAAAGAGATTTCAATTTCAAAATCTTTGCGTTGTGTCCTTGTTGTGGATGCTGTTTTAATTTTCGTGCTTTGAAGGGTTTTTTTTTTTTTTGGGACAAAGTTGGGCTTTTGATTGCGAATTTTGTCGAATTTGTTGGACGAGTGTGAAAGCAATTTATTTTGTTGGAAATTTAATTTAAAATTATTTAACTTTTGAAACTATTTTATGTGGGGTGTAGATTTGTTTATTTTGAGTTTTAACTTCTGTTGGGTTTGTTAATAATGGAGCCCTCGTTGAATTGAGAACTCGAAAATTGGAATTTTATATGGTGATTGCATTTGGTTGGCTACTTTTTTTAAAGTTAAAATGCGAGCATATTTTTGGCACGATTTTTCCTCTTAGAATATTCAGCTTCATCAATTAGTAAAAGAAAACTTATTTTTTTTACCTCATCAGTGTAGAAAATACGGATTTAAGTACGGCTTACAATCTCCAGGCCACCTAACCTGTGAAATCTTCAAACTTGCAAATTTTCTTATAACGACATTGGATTCTCGAATATCGAAGATTCCGTCAAGTAGTCCTGGTTCTAGAGGCCTCCTGGTATTTTTTTAAATATCGAGCGTGTCTTATTTCTAGGTGACTACCTGCTTGTAGCGACTAACAATACCATCATTGTGTCTGCATCTAACAGAACGACAATACCATATTCAGAATTATATGATCGATCCTTCTAGAAGTCTTCAGGTTCATTAGTATCCTAATATACACTCTGCATCTGTTCACGCCTTTATCTAGTTTGGTTGCTATATAGCGGTCGGACAATTCCTCTAGAGTTCTTCCAAGTATAGGGCAGTCCTACCTTATTCCTTATTGACGTAAGCGGACGGCAGTGGTACAGTAGATGTTTGCTTCCTAAGCAAGAGATCGACGCAAGTTCAACTCTGAGTTGGGAAAGCAATTTTTTTAACTCCTAGTGCAAGCTATAGCCGTCCGTGGGTATTAAGTGAGAAAAGTGTCACCTACAGGGTGGCGCACGAATCGTGCTACAAAAATAAAACGTAATAACTTTTTTTGCTGTGTGAGTAATCGGCTTATTTTTTTTTATTTTGTAGGTTACGATTTAGATTTATAAAAATGGATGCTTGGGATACGGAGCAAAGAATTTGGATAGTGCAACGGTACCATGCTTTGCAGTCCGTCATTTCCGTCCAAAGGGAATTTAGGCGGGAGTTTGGCGGTAATCCCCCGAGTAGATGGACCATTATGAGGTTTGTAAACATGTTTGCCAAATCAGGAAGCATCGCACGAAGGCCGTACCATCGAGATGCCAATGTTCGGGTTCAGGATACAATCGCAGCAGTAGCATCTGCAATACAGGCCAATCCGAGCGTTTCGACCCGAAACTTATCGGGGCAAATTGGAATTAGTAGATGGTCATTACAACGGATACTTCATGACGATTTAAACTTGTTTCCGTACAAAGTCCAAATAACTAGCAAGTTAAACCCTCAGGATTTGCCTGTTCGCCTGGAATTTTGCCAAAAAATGATATCAATGGCCGAAGAAGACAACACATTGATCAATTTTTTTTTTTTTTTTTTTTTTTATAATTAACGCGCGCACAAGGGATTATGTGTTTCCCTTTTAATGTAGAACACACTGCGCGGGCATTACGAAGATAGGGAGGGGAGAGATAGGAGGTGCCGATTAACATTGGTTTTGAATGTTTGCAGATCAAAATGGCAAGGGAAAATCCCGCCGGGTAAACTATTCCAGATTCGTGTCGTTCGGCTAAAAAAAGAATCCCTATATTTCACGGTACGTCCGAAATTAGGCTCAAGGGTGAACTGATGAGCATTCCTTGCGAGACGAGTATTACGGGAGAAACTTTTAAGGGGAGGAATGCAACTGGCTACTTCGAGTGAACATTTTTTGTAAAAGAAACGATAAAATAAGGAAAGACATGAAACATTGCGTCGGTGTTCGAGTGGGGCAATTGTTTCAGCGGCAGTTCTATTACCTATCAATCTTAACGCTCGATTTTGTATTCTATCAAGCAGGTGAAGCGATGTTTGCGAAGCACCTGCCCAGAGGTGGGAGTTATACTCGAGTTTAGGGCGTATAAACGCTTTATAAATTGTAGCCAGATCAGATGGGGAAAAGTACTTCTTACACCGATACAGAAAACCTAAGCACTTTGCAGCATTCTTAGCGATCTCAAATATATGGTCGTTCCAACGGAGGTCGTCGTTGACACACAAACCGAGTACTGAGAGCTTTTCGGTTTCTTCGATGTAAGTGCCATTCATGGACAATGGCATTGGGGGTATGTTTAGCTTTAACGACAGAAGACAGCATTGAGTTTTCGAAGCATTAAACTCCACACGATTCCTATTACCCCATTTGACAATGCTGTATAAATCGGAGTTTAATGAGCTTGACATACGGCACCGTTGCAATTGTACGTCCGAAGGCGAAGGACGTGAATTATCGAACGAATATGAAAAGCTGAGGGTAGAGTCGTCAGCAAAACAGTTAAGTGGATTAGAAGTAACAGACAGAAGATCATTTATAAAAATGAGGAAAAGAGTCGGAGACAGAACAGAGCCCTGGGGCACACCAGCATTTATTTTATGGGAATCAGACTTGAATCCGTCCAATACAACTTGTATTGAACGGTCCAGAAGATAGCTTCTAATCCAACGAACAAGAGTATTATCGATCCCAAAAGCACGCATTTTCGATAAGAGAGCTTCATGCCAAACTCTATCAAATGCCTTGGAGATATCAAGAGCAATAATCTTACTTTCACCAAAGCGATGTAAAGATTTGTTCCACTGTTCGGTGAGATATGCCATCAGATCACCAGTGGAACGGTTGCTGCGGAAGCCATACTGACGGTCATGGAGAAGCTTACGATCTTCGAGATATTCCTTAAGCTGACGGTTAATCAGTGTTTCCATGACCTTAGAAAGAAGGGATGTCAGTGCTATGGGTCGGTAGGAGGAGGGGGAGGATGGGTCACCTTTCTTAGGGACAGGCTGGACAAATGCTGTTTTCCATCTTCTAGGAAAGATTCCAGAAGAGTAGGAGCGATGGAAAAGCTTACGCAGTGGCTTTGCCAGTGTGGAAGAACACCTCTTCAGAAGAATCGGGGGTATACCATCCGGGCCAGCGGATTTGTGTATATCGAGATCTTTGAGAACTCTTGCTACTGTACGAGTGCGGAAAAAAATGTGTCCCATGGAAAAATTTACATTCTCAAGTACAGGAGGGGCAACGTTGCTTTGAGGCAGCGTGGAGCTGGGAGCGAAATGGGCGGCGAGCAAGTTTGCCTTCTCTGAAGAGTAAACAATTGGTTTGTTATTGTCGATGAGCGTTGGAACCGAAGATGTCGAGGAGTTTTTTATATTTTTTACGAATGACCAAAAATTTTTACTGCCTTTGGGACACTGCAGAATTTTTTGCCGTAATTTTTGGTCATGCAAAAATTTGGTTCTTTCTATAACGGAGTTGCATGAGTTCCTTGCTTGTTTGTGCTTTTTCCGATTTTCCTCTGTAGGGTTGGCTTTGTAGGATCGGAAACTTAATTCTTTGAGCCTGATAGCTTCTTTACACTCAGAATTAAACCAAGACTTTTCTTTAGGTTTGATGCTTTTTACTCTGTTAGGAATAAAAGCACGCATCCCTAGAAGAATCACATTTGTGATCATTTCAGCACTGGCATCAATGTCACTATCGAGGAAGCATAGTGACCAGTTAAAGTTTCGGAAAAAGAAATTCAGGCCGTCCCAGTTGGCTTTCTCGTATTGCCAAACGGTCCTGGGTCCGGGTGTTGTCTGACCAGAATAGCGGAGCCAGTTGGAATTGTGTACATTGAAATCGCCCGCAATAACGATTTCAGTGCGAGGACAAAGGGAAACAATTTTCGAGATGGAATCAGACAGTGCATCAAACAAGTCGAATTACTGTCAAGATTTGGACTCCTGTAAATAAAACAATAATGAATGACATGCTTGCGGACAGTGAATTTGACCCATAAGAAGTTAAAGTCCGTGTTGGAACATTGCCCATATTGGGGAAGGCTCTGGCAAGCAATATCATTCCTAACATAGACCACGAGACCATGATGAGAAAAGAGTAATGGCACCAAGCTATACCCATGTAGAACAAATTCTGATAAATCAGTATTTGCTCCAACCTGAGTTTCACTTAATGCCAAAACAGCTGGCCTGTGTTGAACAGTGTAGACGTACAGGTGAAAGAAATTCTTTCTTAAACCACGAACATTTGAATACACGACACAAGAATCACTTACCATTTAAAAAATACTTACATACAAAACACAACTCTGATTAAGTCGAACTGCGCAGTGAAAATCAAAATTAACTTCTGTAATAATCAAACTGTCTTAGGTGTTATGCCCATAAGACAGCCTGTTTACAAAAAATCAATCCAAACATTCAGCACAATAAGACAAATTCAGATGCCCTTATCTATTTACCGCAAGCATTGTATGGTCATACGATGCCTACAGTAGATAAGAAAGAGGCAGTTAAGCACAAAGGTCTTGGGACAGAATAGAGGATAATTTGTTATGCGAATGCGTTTTATTTATTTTTTTTTTCTTCTTCAGCGCGAGTGGGCATCTTTTTCATTCATCCTACGACGCGAGTGAACACTATTATTTTTTTTTTACAGCACACGCGAGGGGTTTTTTTCTAATTTCTCAACGAGCGTGTATTATTTTTTTTTTCCTTAAAGCACTCGCGATAACAACGCGCAACAATTATTTGTTTGGACTTCGTTTAACTAATTGTGCGCGCACCTCGACATCCGTCTTCAACGAGCTTAGGATCGACACTCAATGGCATCAATGTTTGTTCATGTCTGATGAGGCCCATTTTGATCTTAACGGCAATGTAAACAAGCAAAATTGCCGTATATGGAATGAGTCTCATCCAGAAATGCTCCATGAGACGGAACTGCACCCAGAACGAGTCACTGTGTGGTGCGCAGTTTCATCAAGGTGTATTGTCGGGCCGTACTTCTTTGAAGAAAACGGTGTAACCATTACTGTCAATGGGGACCGTTATTTAAAGATGTTGAAGGAGTTTTTTTACCCAGAACTGCGCCGAAGACGTATACCATTCAACAGCGTTTGGTTTCAGCAAGATGGAGCAACTGCACATATAGCCAGACCAGTTATGGCGGAGCTAAACAAAAAAATCGCAAACAAATTAATTTCTAGGAACTCCACCCTTCGCTGGCCCCCAAGGTCACCTGACCTGACTGCACCAGACTTATTTTTATGGGGTTATGTCAAGCAAGAGGTGTATAAAACGAATCCCAGGAATTTAACTGAATTAAAACAGTCCATAACAACAATAATTGAGGCGATCCCAACTTCAACTCTTCAGGCCGCAATGAATAATTTTTTGACCAGGTGCCGCATATGCGTGGGAGAGCGTGGAGGTCATTTGCGGTCTATAATCTTTAAAAACAACTAACTATTTAAAATAAAATTTAATTTTCTAACCAATACAAAAAATATATGAAATACATCGATTAAAAAAAAGTTATTTGAATTTCTTATTGATGCACAATTGGTGGGCCACCCTGGACTTCTCGATATACTGCGCCGAAAAAAATCTTTTCTATTTTCTCTAATTCTTCTAACAGCTACATTCTAAAGGGCATTTTGACTTACAGACATATAGTTATAATATTACTATTATTATTATTATTCTTATATTGGGGTCATCTAACTTAACGAACCAGTTATACCAATTAAGTTCCCAATTGCTTAGTGACCAGTGTGTCGGACAAAGCAAAGGGTCGAGGTTCAACTCCTTACCGGAGTGCCTGACCGATGTTCTGATGATTTTATTGGTTATTATCGAAACTTGATCAACACAATCTTACGAAAAGTTTCACCCTTTATACTGATGATGGTGCATGACCTTTTCCGAGAGCTGAATTTTGGATGATATTTTGGAAAAGAGGGCCTCACATAAGTTTTATATGCGCATATTCCCCACAGAGGAAAAAGAAGATGACACCAAAGACAAGTTTTGAGCTCTTTGACTCCGCACTCCTCATTTTTATATTTTCAGATGTTATGACACAGATAATTCCTCATAGTTTAGATAATTGCTTCTAATCAATCTTTGTCCAGATTTCACCACTTGAGCCTTTCATTACTACTGATGACTGATTACTAAATGATGCCGCTTTGAGTTTCATTTCCACCACTGCTCTAAGTAAAAAAGTGCCGTTGTTGTTTTATGAACATAGTATTTAACACTATATGTCTATTGAAATCTCCACCCATAAACACAAGTTCATCCTGAATGATGTTCTTAAGTTGTTTGTGAAAGTCTAGCCAAAACGCATCTTTTTCCGCATGTTGACATCCGATTTGAAAAGCCTAAGTGCAGACAATATTCCACACCTCACCAGCCTATCAAACTATCAAATAGTCACTGTACTTCGAAATATCCAAGACGTTACAAATTAATTCTTTCCTGTAGTAATTGTTCTTCTAAGAAATCTTATAATGCCTTTCCATCAACATCTAAGAACGGACCGTGTTTCCAAATGCGCTATTTTGTGTCTTACTTTTCCAGTTTCCAGGTTCGATGGTTAATACTTCCAACGTTCCAAATCGTCACTCTTGGATTTTGTCCATGCTCTTATCTGATCATTTCTGGTTGGTTCATGATCGATACAGTGTATAGCAGCGGTACTGCCGGGTAGGTAAGTTGATCTCGTAATTGCAATTACTTCCAAAATGCTATACGTTTGTTTAGCCTATTCAATGGAGTATACAAATTTAGGAAGCATGGGAATTGCCTCAGCTAAAAATGAACTAATCCGCTTCTTCATAACTTAAAATACATTGATTAATATATCCGATAACGATCTACCTCGGCTATAGAGATTTACCGCTGTGTTTAAAATTTATCGTCTCTGTAGAAAGAACAATGAAAGCTGAGAAGGAAATCTTTCACTTTGGAATGGTCTTACACACGTGCGAACCGAATGAGATGCTGATCGATACTGAGATGCTAGTGATTAGAGACAATTACATTTAAATATTTTTCATGCGAAATTTTAATTTATACTTGCCGGATTTACGTCAAACAAATTTAATTAAATTTCTAATATTTGTGAGAAGGTTGAGTTTTTTTTTTATTTTTAATAATTTTTCTTAATCTGAATACTGTTTTTTTTAATTGCTTGCCACAATTTCAAAAGTTTTCTCCTTTTTTTGTACCATTCGAATCTCTACTACTAAAGGGTTATTAAAATAATTCATTTTTTCCTCCATTCTGTCAAAACCAATATTCTAAAGTAAATCGAACATTAAATATTTCCAAAGTAGCTCCTTCCTCTTCAAACTTCACTTGCAGTACTTCTCTAACAAAAACAAGGAATTTACTGTATATTTTATGACATTTTTATGTGCAGTTTCACTATGAACAGCTAAATATGTTCATAGTGAAACCTTACCTTTACCTTTTTATACACACACGTGTGTTGTGCATGTAGATGGGAGAGGTTTGAAAGTTGAAAAAATATAAAAAGTGTGAACAAAAAATTCCTCACCACAAGAATTTATTATCCAGGAATATTCCAAGGATTTTTTTCTTTTAATTTATGTTACATTGTCTGCTAAGGAATGGGCCTCTTTTGGGCATTTGCATGAACATTGAATTAAGGTTCCGTGTGCAGTTAATGGATATTTTTTAACTTACCTTCCATACATGGAAATATTTTCATATATGCTTCGGAATGCGATTAATGTCCTGTCCAGTCCATTAGAAGGTGAGCTGGCAGGACTATTTTTTTGGTCGATGGTTGGTTTTGTTCTTTTTTTTAAAAGTGGGCAAGACTATTCAATCGATGCAAGAAATAAAAGGCTTTTGTAGGAGGTTGATGTCATTCAATTAATTTGTTTGAATACATCTTAAGTTTCATTAAAACTTATCTTCTCGCCTCCTGTCGATTCGATCTAAGCTTCACAACCCAATCTAATAATATCGGACACGACATTCAATTAGTCGTCGAACAATAAGTGTCAAGAATGTTTTTCTTCCAATGAACATTGAACGCATTCAATTTGGAGCCATTCATCAATGTTTCTAGCCTTATTATTCATTTTATTTTATTTTCGCCAGCCTCCTCCCACCCCCCCTCTTTCATTATTCATACACGCCAATCATTCTCCATAAAGCTAAGGATTTCACCTCATTTCCATTAATCAAACCTGATTACATTATTTATCTTCCCGATACCGATATGATGATGATCCACCAACCTAAAGCTACATCTTGTACTATTGTACCTGGAAAATTTGTATCTCCTTATCTTTACGAAGTAAGATAGGAAAATTCAAAAAAAAAAAAAAAAAAAAAATTTGCGAACAAACAATTGTTATTCATGTCATTTGGAGCGCATGTTTCCGTCATTATCTCTTTAATAAATTCATTGAAAAAATTTGAGGTTGATATCCTGGAGAGCCTCTTGGCCTATATATTTATACATTCCGCAACCACTGTGCAGGATAATATGATAGGCGAACAGGAAATCATAAATAAATCGATGGAAGTATAAATTCTGATATTAGAAGGGATCAAGAGAGGGGGAACGATTTAGGGTATGGTATATTTTGTGCGGTCCTAATACCTGGACCTGGCTAGGGTGTTGGAATATAATGGTTCATTCGGAGGTAAGCTTAGTAGGCTACGTGGATGTCGAATTTTTTTTTTTTTATCATTTTCAGCTCTGCTATTCCGCACGAGGGATTTTGAGGATTTATTCTTTATTTTCGATTTCTTTGGAAAAATTCGTCCAGAGTGTCAGAGGAATGGTAAGACATAATCACAGGAAATAAGCCAAGGTTTGTTAGACGTCCAACTGGGGGATTTCTGGAAGGACTTATGGCGGAGAATGACTTTAAGGGAGAAACTGATAATAATGATGATGGATTTCACTGGGATATTGTTCTGGATTTACATATTACCTTAAAAATATTGAATAGAAGTTTTATAATAAATTCTGTCAGGATAATTCTCCGAAAAAACGAGAATTTTTTCCGGAGATTCTGACTAAATCTGGGGTCTTTGGAAGGGGACTCGAAGATTTTTTGTTTATATACTTATAATGTGTATAGAGTTATCAATATTTTTGTTTGTTACCACGAAATTATTTCAATGAATTTGACCAGTATCATGAGAGCATCATTCACCCAACGACAATGCAATCATAAACTCCTAATGCACGAGCAACCCTTCTTCAAAAAAGCAGCGGCGACGGTTGAAAACTTTTTTTTTTTAAACATTGAGCATTTTCTTCTGAGCTACTAAGCATTTGGTCCTTCAAGCGAGATGCTAAATCTACTCTGGACGTATTTTCTTAATACCGGAAGTCTGGTTGTATGAAAAATGGGGGAATCGCTTTAAAAAGATTTTTTGTTTTGGATTTGACCTAAGAAGAATGGTTTTTTTTTTAGACGAATCAGGGCGATTGTAGGCCTTCACTGACAAGAGTATCTAATTAGGTCACTCTTTTTCTAGTTGCCCCTTGTTGTCCGCTTCAAACTACTTTAGTTCATTTCATCTTAATAGCGAGATCTTTCGTGCTCGTTCCTCTGGAATAAAATCCAAGATCCGTCGATCATCTCTTATTTTTGTATGTTTTTTTATTTTATATACTGCGTATACACATAAGTAGCTGTACAGATCATTTTCCGAATTTGATATTGAAAAGTAGCCATTGTTATGCTGTTATAATTTTTACGGAGACATATTATTTATCTTCTTTTCTTCTTATTACGTTGCAACTTTATTACCACGTCTACTTCAGTCGGCTTTACAACTATAACTGAGTTCATTTGAGTTCATCGCGACTAGCGTGAGCGAAAAGATATTAAGAGACGACAAGAAGCCGTTAGTTAATTTTATCCAAAAAGTCAAACTACGCGGTGGTAGTGGTAGTACTTATGTTGTCTCCATCTCCGCTTATTGGGCAAACAGTAGTGATTCTCTTCGACATTTTCATCGGACTGAAAATTCGGCGATTTGAAGGAAATGACGTATCTCCCGCTCTATTTCTTACACTCAAAACAAAAATTTCCTATTAAGTCCAGCATGTGTGATTAAAATTCTTCTTCATATCAAAATTACATAACAATGTTTCAGATATACTAAAATCAAAAACATAATCAATTGAATTATTTTCCATCGGTTTGTCGAACTTGCTTGCCCCATTAACTTCCTCAACTAAAACTCTCTGAGCCATTTGTCAAAAACAATAACGACCTCTTCGAAACGCCCGAATAACTGTCAAATGCACACACGCAGACATAAATACCTAGTTTCAGTTTACAATAGAACAAATAAAATCCATCACATCTGTCATTCTGCAATTTTTAAGGAAGAGGAAATGAAATATTCTTTTTCCGGAAGTTCCTGTCCACCACCGCACAAGCGGAATTCCTTCATCCCATCCTCATATAATACAAGAAAAGAGTTGACTTTTGAATTCGTGTTTTATTTTACGTTACGTTTTGTACAATACATACTACACAATCGACCGTAACTCCATCAAATTGAGGCAGTTAAACGTTTCGACAAAGTTTCCTTCCGAAGCGAGAGAAAGAGAAATATATTTTGCGACCGAAACTTTTTAATCTGCCACTGACAGAAGCAATTACTCAAAATCGATTTCGTAAAACAGGAAACAGTTGTCGCAGAAGGGAACTCATAGAGTGTGTGTGTGTGTAAGTTTCCGTCACAGCCACAAACCAACAACAAAAATCCACCAAACAGTAGCATTGATCCTTTCAACATTTTGGTCGTTTGACTTCACGCCGCCCCTCGCTACCACTGCTCCAGTTTGCCGAGCGCTGGTGCTTCGTCCTCGCGTTCTCTGTGTTTAATTTTACGCTCAAACTGATTCCATAAATTGACATTTTTCACTTCATTGAATTTCAATTGATGAAAGCGCTTAAAAATATCACTCTATTCACGGGAGCGGGTTAACTCTAATTAAATGTTGGGGTCCTTGCAATGACTACGACGACGACAACGCCCGACAGGTCGACTTCAAATAAGGCGGCATTGTGGGCTTGTCATTTTTTGCGATCGAAATTTTAAAATTTAGACTTTAATTCCATCGATTCATCTTCCAAGGATATGCCACGAACGGATTCCATTATTAACTTCTTCAAAAATAAAAAAGGGAATATTTTAAAAAAAGCACGACTCTATGGGTAGGACGAAATTATGCAGCCAGGAGTAGGGGAAAAAAAGAAGCGCAAAAAAAAGCAAACGATAAAAAAGGCGGATGTTAAAAATGACAGGCTTTAAGAAGTGAGAATATTTCATGTTCAAATAAAAATGAACTTTTTTTGCATTCCATTGTCCTTCGGGCTGGATAAAAATATAAAAAGGACTGAATATTATAGTCAGATGGAATTTGAAAGTGGGATTGTAGGAGCCATGCTTGCCCAGATGCATGTCTGGCTGTGAAATGCGTCTACAGGAGGAATTTGTCGCTGCCTTAAGTAGAATGCCTGCAGAAAAAACAAACAAAGAATGCGGATCAAATAAATCATACGGATCGGTCGCAAGTACTTGCTCCTTGGGTGTATGTTGATAGAATGTTTTTTTTATATATTAATAAAGTTTTATCGACCTTCTAATGGTCCTTCGAGCCGGATTTCTTCATTTTGAACAAATAATAGTAGGTTTTCTATTTCGCTTATGATCCTTATTGTTTTTAGTGTAAGATTGAAATGAATATGTGGCTTAAAGTGTGTCCACACCAAAGAAACATTTGTTAAAAAAACATTTCTAAAATATTTCCCATTTGTTTAAAAAACATTTCAGAAACATTTCAGAAATATTTCTGAATTGTTTTTTAAATGTTTCTCAAATGTTTAAAAAATGTTTCATGGGTGTGGACACACCTTTAGATGACAAGTTCCAATCAAGAAGCAATTGACGGTTAGATAAATAAGTTTAAAAGTGTTGAGCTTTTTTGGCCGAAACCAATACTTAACCCATAGAAGAATTTAATAGAAGAACAATATTTTTTTTTTGTTCAAAAAATACCTGTGCAACGTGCATACTTACTTATTGCTCCATTAGTTCCTTTCGTTTTAATATATTTTATTTTATTCAACGACAAGAACAGACATCGAAGTGAATAAGTGACTTCCAGAAGTGGTTGATTTTATCTTCTGTGCTTTCACATTGTGAGTTTTTTATTGATGTTCATTGTAAAGTGTAAAATATAAGAAGCATTTCAAAAAAAAATATAAAGCTGTTTTTTAAGCCCTACGTTTACTTTGGTTTAATTGCTCTGTTGGACTTTTATTATTTAAATTAAATTAAAAGAGCTTTTATAGACTCCTATGTCCTACGTTTTAAAAGTAGGGAAAGGCCGGAAGACTTAAGGACCTTAAATACTATTAAACTAGCACATTTACAGAAAATAACAGACTAACTTAACTATAAAGCACAGACTAACAGAATAACAAACTAATATAATAACAGCATACGAAAGTTGGCACAGAAGGTGTCGATTAACACTGGTTTTGAATGTTTTCAAATTAAAATGGCAAGGAAAAACCTCACCCGTTAAACTATTCCAAATTCCTGTTGTACGGCTGAAAAACGAATCCCTATATTTCACGGTACGTCCAAAATTGGGTTCAAGAGTAAACTGATGAGCATTCCTTGCGAGATGACCATTATGGGAGAACATTTTAATGACAAGAGCAAATGTTTCTGAGACAGTTCTATTTCCTTCTAATCTTAATGCTTTGTTTTGTATTCTATCGAGTAGAAGTAGGGATGTTTGAAAAGCGGCTGCCAAGAAGGGGAAAAAACTGCTTGCATCGATACAGAAAGCCTACGCACTTGGCAGCATTTTTGGCGATCGCAAATATATGGTCATTCCAACAGAGTTCGTCGTTGACACACATACCGAGTACTTAGAGCTTTTCGTTTTCTTCGATTCAAGTGCCAATCATGGACAATGGCTTAAACGAAATAAGGCAGCATTGAGTTTTCGAAGCATTAAACTCCACACAATTCCTATTACTCCATTTGGCAATGCTGTATAAATCGGAGTTTAATGAGCTTGACATACGGTACCGTTGCAATTGCACGTCCGAAGGCGAAGGACGTGAATTATCGAACGAATATGAAAAGCTGAGGGTAGAGTCGTCAGCAAAACAGTTAAGTGTATTAGAAGTAACAGACAGAAGATCATTTATAAAAATGAGGAAAAGAGTCAGAGCCCGAGCAGAGCCCTGGGGCACACCAGCATTTATTTTGTGGGAATCAGACTTGAATCCGTCCAATACAACTTGTATTGAACGGTCCAGAAAATAGCTTCTAATCCAACAAACAAGAGAATCATCGATCCCAAAAGCACGCATTTTCGATAAGAGAGCTTCATGCCAAACTCTATCAAATGCCTTGGAGATATCAAGAGCAATAATCTTACTTTCACCAAATCGATGTAAAGATTTGTTCCACTGTTCGGTGAGATATGCCATCAGATCACGAGAGGAACGATTGCTGCGGTAGCCATTCTGACGGTCATGGAGCAGCTTTCGATCTTCGAGATATTCCTTAAGCTGACGGTTATTCAGCGTTCCCATGATCATAGAAAGCAGTAACGTAAGTGCAATGGGTCGGTAGGAGGAGGGAGAGGATGGGTCACCTTTCTTAGGGATAGGCTGGACAAATGCTATTTTCCATCATCTAGAAAATATTCCAGAAGAGTAGGAGCGATGGAGAAGCTTACGCAGACCCATGGAAAAACTAACATCGTCAAGTACAGGAGGGGCAACGTTGCTATGCGACAGCGTGGAGCTGGCAGCGAAATGGGCGGCGAACAAGTTTGCCTTCTCCGAAGAGTAAACAATTTGTTTGTTATAGTCGATGAGCGTTGGAACCGAAGATATTGAGGAGTTTTAAATATTTTTTACAAATTACCAGAATTTTTTACCGTAATTTTTAGTCATGCAAAAATTTGGTTCTATTAATAACAGAGTTGCATGAGTGTCTTACTTGTTTGTGTTTTTCCGATTTTCCTCTGTAGGGTTGGCTTTGTAGGATCGGAAACATACTTCCTTATTCCTGATAGCTTCTTTGCATTCTGAGTTAAACTGTTAAACATAAAAGCACGCATCACTAGAAGAATCACATTTGTAATCATTTCTACATTCTCATCGATGTCACTATCGAGGAAGCATAGTGACCAGTTAAGGTTACGGAAGAAATAACTCAGGCCATCCCAGTTGGCTTTTTCATATTGCCAAACGGTCCTGGTGCGAAATTTTTGTGGAGGACGAGAAATTTGCTGAAATGACATAATAGTCTGAAGAATGGAGAAGTAACACTAATGGTATACCTATCAGGGTGAGAAGTAAGGAAGAAGTCAATAGTATGGGTGGCTTGCACAGTAACATCCGGTTTTCGCGTTGGCACATCAATCAGTTAAGTAAGGTGATGTAACCTGGCAAAGATCTCGACATACTTACCTGTGTTGTCTGACCAAAATAGCGGAGCCAATTGGAATTGTGTACACTGAAATCGCTCGCAATAACGATTTCAGTGAGAGGACAAAGGGAGATAGAATCAAACTCGTTAAAAGTCGAATAAATCTCAAAATTTGGATTGCGGACAGTGAATTTGAGCCACAAGAAGTAAAAATCCGTTAAGAACATTGTCCGTATTGAGGAAGGCTCTGGCAAGCAATATCATTCCTCACATAAAAAACGAGACCGTGATGATAAAAAAGTTGTGGCACAAAGTTATACCCATGTAGAGCGAATTCTGATCAGTCAGTATTCACTCCAACTTGAGTTCAACTTAGTACCAAAACAGCTGGCCTGTATTGCACAGTGTAAACATAAACGTAAAAGAAATTCTTCCTTGAGCCTTGAGGAAAACACGACAAGAAAATTACTTACTTATATATTTTTTGTTGTTTCTTTGGATATTCATTTATTATATGTATATATTATTATTTTTTTCTTGCGATCGGTGAATTTAGTTAACTCATTTGGGTTTTTTAAAAGAATATAGTCATGGACAGGGGCAGGTAAATTAAATGATTACACGCGAAACTTCTTTTTTTTTTCGCGCAAAACATAAACCACGTCTGCTGTTGTTGGCGGGTGGATCGACTCCTTTTATCCTCTTAAATGGCGCCCAACGTGAGTTTTTCATTTCCTATATTTTGTCTCGTAACAAAAATAATCCTGATCCTGGCATGAAGTTCTACACTTTTATATCATATCTTTGGACATGAATAGAATATTGTCTCTCAACGTTGTAATTATTTTCTATTATTCAACTCTCTATTTTTCTATTATTTGCCCTCTGAAAGCACTGGAGAGCTCTAGGAAATGCCACCCCGGTGGCCCTAGGCTAAATGAAACGAAAATCCCTATGTGCACCTCCTCGCGGTAGAGAGCGGGTAACGCTAACGCACAAGGGGACCGAAAGGCTGCCGGTATAAGCAAACAAACCAGCATTGCTGGTCAGGGCACGGAGTTGTCCTTGGGTTGAAGAAAATCTTCCTAAAGGCGGAAGAACTGCATGTGTTGGATCATCCAAAGGGTTAGTGGTACCTGTCGAACTCTTGGCTTAAGTGCGTTATTGCCCTTATCCAAGAAAACACCAAACGGCGGAACGGGAATATATTTTTACATGAAAAATGACAACAAACGGAAATAATTCCCCAAGGGGTAACCATACTTCGGTGAATCCTCCTACGGCTGTAGTAAACCACACATCGGATTTGGGAGTGCGGCAAATTTCATGTACAAATAATGATCGAGACGTCACAAATAATGAATCAGCAACAAGATCAAGAAATCCTTCAGATTCAACAAAACGGACCTTTTGCTGCCCTATGATCCAGGAGGAGTTGAAGTGCTGTTTTGCAGTCGAACACCATATATTTATATTCAACTTTAGAGTTAGAAAAATTACTTCCCAACCTGGGTATCGAACTGACGATCTTTAGATTAGTAAGCAAACACCTCAACTTTCGCACCACTGCCACCCGCAGAATTTTAAGGATACTTCAAAATCGCTATCTTCTTGGCAGATTTTGTTTAAAGATATCCCCTAATATCAGCATAAAATTCGTTGAATTACTAGTGGAATTGCTGTTTTTAGTTCATTATGAGCTTAACGATTTCATGGTACAAAAAAAATATGTAAAAAAAGCTTTTACAATAAAAGAAAAGTAATAAAATGATTGTTAATCAGATAAAACCCAGTGTTAAAAATAAAGGATACTGTAGTATTGTATTGGCGTTAATGTGTGCGAAGCCTTACAAAGCTTTACTTTTACTTTGGTAAAACCGGAAGTTATGCTTTCGCATACGTCTGTTTTGACTGGTGTGCCTGAAATTCAGCTTGTGCTTCCACTCATCCCTGTTTCACAACCACAACATATTACCTGGCGTAGAGCCTAGATGATGAGATTCAGACTAACGTCCTACGAACAAGGTTTTCCAACCCCGAATCTCTCCCTCATAAAAAGTCTGTTTGCACCTTAGTTCTAGGAAAGCAGTGATTCAAAGCTCTACTACTCTGTTCTACCTTTAGTGTTATCACGTTTCTCGAACTACCACACAAGATTACTGCGGCTCTTGGCCTGTTGATTGGACAGCTGATCACCATCCGTTATATTGCCAGAAATATCTCTTGATTTGTTTAAGTAAAAGAAAAATTAAAAAAAGCAAACAAAATCAAAATAATAAAAAAGCGAAAATTCAAGGAAACTACCTTCAAAAGGAAATCGTCTCATCGAATTTGCTTTAAGCCGAAGCCTTAAGGTTTCGTTTGGCGTTTTTTAATGAAAACGTTGGGCGCCATTTTTGCGTTGAGCCGATAGCTGGCTTGAGATCACATTTTTCTTGTAAAATCATTTTTCCAAAAGAGCCAAAGTTTTTCACCATTTTCTTAAAACAAGAAATTAAAATTTTATGTTTTTGATCATCATTCCATTGATTTTCAATGTTCAATATAAATTAGTCCCTACACCAAAAATTTCAATCCACATGACGATAGGGGTAGATTCGGTGATAAGACAATTCATCCCTTCAATAATTCTCATCATCGTGCTGTACCTATAGCTAGAGACAACCACAAAAATCACCTTTGAATTTGTTTCTCTTTTTATGTACTCACCATATCGAACACAAGTTCCTACAGAAAAAAAAATCAATTTCAATTTCCAAAAGGATATCCGCTTTGCTGACTTCCCTAACCCGCATAAGGACCACCAATATTACTAAAGTTTGGGGACAATATAGGATCTCAGTGACTTCAACAAGAACCAAAGTTTATATATACGAGAAAAACCCATCACATTTATTGAAATCACCACACAAAACAGGCATTGGGTGGCATGTAAGTACCGTTCTTCCAGTTTCATATGCCACAGAGACCTCCAGGAAAACATATAAAGGACCCTTCTTCATGTCTTCTTCCTACAAACACAAATATACGCACAATCTTCGGGACAGTTGAAATAAAAGTGATTGTTGTATTTAAGGATACTCAGTTTTACTGGTATGATTGCTGGGGATTTTATATTATATGTTATTATTTTTTTTATAACCATCTTTCCTTTCTTACCTTTTGTTTTTTTTTTTTTTTTTTTTTTTTGGGATGGTAAAGGGAACTATAAGCTTTGGAAGTGTTGTCGACAATAAACGTAAGTTTTTACTACCCAGAGATACTTTAGCCGGGGACTGTGAAAAAGGAAACCAACAAAACATTATTGACTGGGAATACCCATCCGCAACATGTCTGACGTAAAGAGGCGTTGACAGTCTGGAAGTAATACAAATAAAAGAGAAATCTTAAAAACGAATGGGTCTGATCCTATATCTGAACTAAATAATTTGAGACTCTCGGATTAAAGAGAGGTTGGAAAAGATATTGGGTGATTTGATTTCATTGGAAATATTGTTCCCCCCCAGTGCATTTCTACCCGAAAGTGTTGAGTGACAGGAACCCTTTTAAAACAGCCATTTTAATGGCATATATTAACACATAACGTATAAAGCAAGTGAGTACAAAACACTGCCTATAGTTCTTAATCGAAATGGACAAATGATTGGCGCCCAACGTGGGACAGTTTTTTTTTAAGAACAAAGACTGAAAGCATACTCAAATCATACTTCAATTCAAAGAAAACAGATTAATTTTTTTTTTTATAACTAGCCCGCACTAAAGGGATTTTGACTACCCTTATAATCTTAGTTAGGCACAGCGAGGGCTTTAGGAAAATAGGGAAGGATGTGGAAGGAGGTAACGATGCACATTTGTTTTAAAGTTCTGCACTTTAAAGAGGAAGGAAAAAACAGAGCCTGGCAAGGCATTCCACATTCGCGTGGTACGACTAAAGAAATGTGGGATTTATACTTTACTTAAGTTAAGGGCGAATATATACTTTATATACTGCAGTCAGATCTGACGGGGTGAAGAACTTCTTGCATCTTCGAATTAAACCTAAACATTTCGCAGCATGTTTGGCAACGTCAAATATATGGTCATTCCAAAGAAGGTGGTATGTAATGCACATACCGAGAACTGAGAGGTGATTGGTTTCAACTATGCAAGTGCCATTCATGGCTGGTGGCATTTGGAGTATATTTCGCTTTAACGACAAAAGACAACATTGAGTTTTCGAAGCATTAAATTCTACGCGGTTCCTTATTCCCCATTGTACAATGCTGGTCAAGATCAGAATTTAATGAACTTAAAACAATTATTATTAGTGTTACGCCTTAATAATAATATTGATAAGAATTTTTTTTATAATTAACGGGCGCACAAGGGACTATTCGTTTCCCTTTTAATGTAGAACACACTGCGCGGGCATTAGGAAGATAAGGAGGGGAAAGACAGAAGGTGTCGATTTGAATGTTTGCAAATCAAAATGGCAAGTGAACATCCCGCCGGGTAAACTATTCCAGATTCGTGTTGTTCGGCTAAAAAAAGAATCTCTATATTTCACGGTACGTCCGTAATTGGGCTCAAGAGTGAACTGATGAACATTCCTAGGGAGTCGAATATTACGGGAGAAACTTTTAAGGGGAGGAATGCAACTGGCTACTTCGAGTGTACATTTTTTGTAAAAGAAACGATAAAATAAGGAAAGACATGAAACATTGCGTCGGTGTTCTAGAGGGGCAATTGTTTCAGCCGCAGTTCTATTTCCTATCAATCTTAACGCTCGATTTTGTATTCTATCAAGCAAGTGAAGCGATGTTTGTGAAGCACCTGCCCAGAGGTGGGAGTTATACTCGAGTTTAGGGCGTATAAACGCTTTATAAATTGTAGCCAGATCAGATGGAGAAAAATACTTCTTAGACCGATACAGAAAACCTAAGCACTTAGCAGCATTTTTAGCGATTTCAAATATATGGTCGTTCCAACGGAGGTCGTCGTTGACACACATACCGAGTACTGAGAGCTTTTCGGTTACTTCGATGTAAGTGCCATTCATGAACAATGGCATTGGGGGTATGATTAGCTTTAACGACAGAAGACAGCATTGAGTTTTCGAAGCATTAAACTCCACACGATTCCTATTACCCCATTTGACAATGCTGTATAAATCGGAGTTTAATGAGCTTGACATACGGCAATGTTGCAATTGTACGTCCGAAGGCGAAGGACGTGAATTATCGAACGAATATGAAAAGCTGAGGGTACAGTCGTCAGCAAAACAGTTAAGTGGATTAGAAGTAATAGACAGAAGATCATTTATAAAAATGAGGAAAAGAGTCGGAGATAAAACGAAGCCCTGGGGCACACCAGCATTTATTTTGTGAGAATCAGACTTCGTCCAATACAACGGTCCAGAAAATAGCTTCTAATCCAACGAACAAGAGTATTAACGATTCCACGCATTTTCGATAAAAGAGCTTCATGCCAAATACTATCAAATGCCTTGGAGATATCAAGACCAATAATCTTACTTTTACCAAAGCGATGTAAAGATTTGTTCCACTGTTCGGTGAGATATGCCATCAGATCACCAGTGGAACGGTTGCTGCGGAAGCCATACTGACGGTCATGGAGAAGCTTTCGATCTTCGAGATATTCCTTAAGCTTACGGTTAGTCAGTGTTTCCATGACCTTAGAAAGAACGGATGTCTGTGCTATGGGTCGGTAGGAGGAAGGGGAGGATGGGTCACCTTTCTTAGGGACAGCTGGACAAATACTGTTTTCCATCTTCAGGGAAAGATTCCAGAAGAGTAGGAGGGATGGAGAGGTTTACGCAGTGGCTTTGCCAGTGTGGAAGAACACCTCTTCAGAAGAATCGGGGTATAACATCCGGGCCATCAGATTTGTGTATATAGAGATCTTTGAGAACTCTTGCTACTGTACGAGTGCGGAAAAAAATCTGTACCATGGAAAAATTTACATTCTCAAGTACAGGAAGGGGCAACGTTGCTATGCGGCAGCGTGGAGCTGGCAGCGAAATGGGCGGCGAGCAAGTTTGCCTTCTCTGAAGAGTAAACAATTGGTTTGTTATTGTCGATGAGCGTTGGAACCGAAGATGTCGAGGAGTTTTTTATATTTTTTACGAATGACCAAAAATGTTTACTGCCTTTGGGACACTGCAGAATTTTTTGCCGTAATTTTTGGTCATGCAAAAATTTGGTTCTTTCAATAACGGAGTTGCATGAGTTCCTTGCTTGTTTGTGCTTTTTCTGATTTTCCTCTGTAGGGTTGGCTTTGTAGGATCGGAAACTTACTTCTTTGAACCTAATAGCTTCTTTACACTCAGAATTAAACCAGGACTTTTCTTTAGGAATAAAAGCACGCCTCCCTAGATGAATCACATTTGTGATCATTTCAGCACTGACATCAATATCACTATCGAGGAAGCATAGTGACCAGTTAAAGTTTCGGAAAATAAATATTCAGGCCGTCCCAGTTGGCTTTCTCGTATTGCCAAACGGTCCTGGTGGGAAGTTTTTCTTTAACTGGGGTGAGGATGAGAAATTAGCTGAAAAGACACAATGGTCTGAAGTGCCAAATGGAGAAGTTACACTAATGGTATATTTATCATGGTTAAAAGTAAGAAACAAGTCCAGAGTATGGGCGGCTTGCCCAGCAACATCCGGTATACGCGTTGGCACATCGATCAGTTGGGTAAGGTGATGTAACCCGGCAAAGAGCTCGACATACCTTCCTTAGGGTGTTGTCTGACCAGAATAGCGGAGCCAATTGGAATTATATACATTGAAATCGCTCGCAATAACGATTTCAGTGCGAGGACAAAGGGAAACAATTGATTTCATTATGGTTGTTTACAAAGTTTAAGTCCTAATAAGGGACCTCCATATGAAATAACACACATTATCCGCTCAAACGTGTTAGTTTACTCACTGTTTCAAATCTTACTTTCAAAATACAAACGAAAAAGCTGGCTCCTCATTCACATTTAAGCTCTACTATTAAGCGTAATAACTTACCCCGTTTGTATAATTAAATGTGAAAATGAATATGGCTTTGTGGCAAAATAACACTAAATCGATGCTGACGATGATGGTGGTACTAAAAAGAAAAAAAAACCAAGTCGATTTACAACACACTATCATCACTGTCAACTTCGCTCTATGTCCATAAATAAGAATTAGCAGCAGAGTTTTTTCCTATCTATTTCTCTGCCCCTCTCTATCTCTGTCTTGCTCTAGAATTCCTCCTTTTTCAAGGATTACACAACAACCGGCAGGATACTGTCGTTAGAGCGGCATATTCTAGTTCCATAAAATACGATACACATAGTAATTTGACTCAATTCATAAATAAAGAGAGAATCCGTTTGCAAGTATTAAGCCGTCACGATTCATCATGGAGTCCTTAAGTGGAGAACAGAATGAAAGCCGAGAGGACATGTGTATGTGTCGTGTCGTGGTTAGATTTAATGGAATTTATTATGCATAGCAGGATGGCAGAGAGTTGGGAGTCAGAGCTGACGAAGCGGCAGCAGCAGGGACACTGTTGGTGACAGTAAATGCCCAGCGTTATGGTGCGGGTCCTTTGTAAAAGTTAGCCATGTTGGCATGTCTAAGTTTTATATCCTAGGTGGCTTGTTATTCAATTTCTTTGATTTGACAAGTCCTGAATTTGTGAGTATCTATTTGATGACATTTCAATTTCATTTGACAGGAAATCGTATGAGGCCTCAAAGGATCTTTCTGTTAATATATTACTCATCGAGTCTTTCGAGACAGGACTTTTAATTTTGAATTTTATATGTTCTTCCATGGAAGACAGGAAAATAATCCTTGGTAATGACTACAGCGATTTTGTATAAACATTTTTATTTAAAGGTGACAGGAATGAATGGAATGTTCAAACTATTATTAAGGATCATTTCGTAGGTAGATATGGATAAATAACAACTTTAAGCTCTTGTGCGTTAACTTAATTTCATTACTAAAATTTTATCAACATTATTATAACTGAATCAATAACCTAGATCTTCCAAACCTTTCAAACCCAAATACAAATTAAAATTTTGTTCATCTTCATCTTTTCGTGTCTGTGAATAATTTTGTGAAAATTACCAATTCCTTCTAAAAAAAAAAAAAAAATCATAATAGCTCCGTGTGCGTATAAAGAGAGTAGGGAAAGTACCATCTGTTGTTTTCTAGAGTTGTGCGTGTGTTAGAAAAATAACAGAAAACAGACAGGAAATGAAGGAGCAAAATGTCACAGATATTTTGTTTTTCTTTCGGGATAAACGAGAAGGAGAAATTTTTCCATTTGAAGTAAAACTAAATAGCAGGGATATTTTTCAAAACAAATATTGAAAAGCTGTGGTGAAGTTAAACCAAATATAATATACACACTATGAAACTGATGCTTGGAAATAAAGTAATCGCCACAGCAGACGAGGGATGGAACTCGCTCGACTCCTATGACAATCACAATGCAGACTTTAATCCTCAAATGAACAACATGACAATGTCATCTAAGGGTACTGAAACCCCCATCAAACAAGGGCCTGCAAAATGCTGGACTTGACGGTATACCTGCAGAATTTCTAAAAGTATAGTTATTTTGCTGAAACAAGTACAGGCTGTTTGGGAGACGGAAACTTACCCAGTAGACTGGAAACATAAGGTTAACTAGGGTGGTTCTGTCCATTTTTCTGGAGTTAATAGTAACAATTTTTCTCTAGAGGATAAAGTCCAGGATGGAATCTAGATTCCGCAGTCATCAAGCGGGTTTTCGAAGTGATCGATTGTGCGACGAACAGTCTGCGGTCATCGTTACCATTGTCTATTGTCCATTTTGAAAATCCTGTGGACGCAAATCATATCGTACGTAAAACTGTGAAACAGGACCGGGCAGAAAAAAATTGGATGCAAACATCATGCATCGAAAATGGCGTTGGATTAGCTCTATATTGAGGAAACCTGAGAACAATATAGTGAAACAATCTTTTAAATGGAATCTTCCTTCCAATACTAACCAACAAACCTTCTTCGATTTATCAACGCTTCAAATGCAAGGTTTTCCACAGGTTACATGTTTGGTCAACATCTTAACAACCTGTCAGTTTTTCCCAACAAATATAACGTTCGATAAAAAATATAAAAAAATATAATCAATAAACCAGGATACATCGTCAAATATTCAATGTTTCTACTGATTTCGAGATAAAATTTAAGAAAATCAAAGATACCATGCAATATGTAAATATCAATTAACTGAGAAATATGATTCAAACAAAAATGTTAATGAATTGAAGGTTTTAATACAAACTCTATATATCGGGTTTTTCAACAGGGACGCTACAAAAGTAGAGCGACAGGGACAGCAAACGACACCATATTTCTTGCCGCTCTTTTGACATTTCTCTTCAGTAAGGTTTGCCATTTCATAATGGAAAGATATACGAGCCAACAACGAGTCGAAATTATTAAAATTCACTACCGAAATTCGGAGTCAGTGGCCTCAACGTTAAGAGCGCTACGCCCAATTTATGGTCGTCATAGTCGTCCTAACAGATCAATAATTGAGCGTCTAGTTGAAAAATTTGAATCCACAGGCTCAGTGCAAAATGTTCCCGTGCCAGTGAGACAAAGAAGGGCCCGTAATGTCGAGAATATTGCTGCCGCTGAGGCTCCAGTTGCAAAAAGCCCAAATGTGTCTCTCACACGTAGTTCTCAAGCGTTGGACATCTCTGTGACGTCGTTGTGGCGAATTTAGCGAAAAGATCTTGGCCTTCATCCTTACAAGAATAAATTGACGCAAGAACTGAAGCCGCTTGATCACCAGAAGCGTCGTATGTTCGTGAATTGGGATGAACAACAACTTGAAAATGACGGCGCCACAAGCCACACAGCGAATGTCACAATCAATTTATTGGAAACCAAGTTTGGAGAACGTGTTATCTCACGAAATGGTCCGACGATTGATGAACTTCGTACGAATATCGAACGTGAAATTGCAGCAGTATCGGCCGATTTATGCTTGAAAACCGTCGAAAATTGGGTTCAGCGTCTGGACTTTTGCAAAAGAAATTGAGTTTCATACATAATGACATCAAACGTAATTTTACATAAATAAAGAATTTCATTGATATCCAAAACCGTTTTTGTTTAATTTAAAAAAAACTTTTGTAGCGCTCTTATTGAAAAACCCTACGTTGTAAGAAAATAAAATTGAAAAACAACTAAATCGAAGACTCAGCACTAATTTTGGACTTTGTTGAATTATTGATTCAAAATAGTTTTTTACGGCCTTTAAGTCCACCAAAAAATTGGAGTTTGTATTAAAACCTTCAATTCATTAACTGAGTCTGGCCCTGACTTAAACCTCTTACGTTCCACTTTAATGATTACAAATTTAATCTTGTTGGATATATTGATTAGTGTATATCTATTGCATTGATATGAGTCTCAACCAACAAATTTGTATAAAGCTAACTTTTATCTTATGACAAAAACACGGAAATCTCGTTAAACGTCATTAAAATGGTCTTAAAAACCTCATGAACACACTTATTACTTCTGTAAAAAATACCAGGACCGATAATTTCACCCTATACGAATTATACAATTTGGGCAAAAAGAAATCACCCTATTGGAAGATGCTCTAATTTTTGCAAATGGCCGCCAATGTCAAATTTGTTTTGACAGTTGTGGTCTAGACAGATGCAGAATACAAGTGAACAAGCCATGGAGCGATACATGAACCGACATGAACCGATATTCTGAAGGCGGCGGGCGTTCCCGGGTCGCCTCATCTCTCGTTTTGGCGATTTGCACTGGCCCGCAAGATCGTCTGATTTAACCGTTTCAGACCTTTTTTGTGGGGTTTTTTGAAGTCCCGTGTTTACGTGAACAAACCCGAGACTCTGGAAGCCCTCAAGGACAACATTCGACCAAATGCGAGAATTTGTCGCCCGAAGTTCTCGCTGAAGTGATGAAAAATGCTATAAACGAGCCCGTGTGACGGTGCCCATTTGGCCGATATCATCTTCTCAACTTGACCAATACAATTCTAAACGTTCAAATAAACAAAATCAAAAAACAGAATCGAAGTTTTTGATTTTGAAAAAAAGAGAGCCAAACAACATCGGATGGATGACTTCTTTTGGCCCATTCTGTATATACTTGATACCATCGCAAATTCGACGTTCTGTACGTTGAATTCAAAAGGCAGATAAAGACTGAAGTGGACATCAAATGTCAAAGGACTGTTTGATTTGCAACCGTACATTTTTAATTCTTTAAGTATAAATCGGTTTGACACAAATTTCTATATCTGGCCCTGGAGCAACTATTGTTTTTTTTTTATTTTGCAACATTTACATACTTTTTGTAATTAGTGGGCACGCAAGGTGTAATGTACCCCATTATCATTAATTATTACAACACGAGCGTTCGTAAAGTGTGGCTAAGGAATGAGTCTCTGTACTGAACAGAGAGTAAATTGATGAGCATTCCTAGCAATTTAGGTATTAAAGGATAAAAGTAAATCTTCTAAAGAAATAGTCAAGCCATTGCCATTATTTATAGAAAATATTATCTTATTACCCATCATTTTTAATTCTCTCTTCTGGATTGTAGTTATAAGATTTAATTAAACCCCATGAGCATCTGCTAAGAAATTAGAATTATACTTAAACTTAAGTTGAATGTCCACCTTAATTTCAAGCATTTTGGGTAAATATTTGCGTCTTTTTTAATTTCAGTTATATCGTTAAGAGGCATGGGAGGACGCTTATAGGACGACTTTTAAACTTCAGCGAAAACTGAAGTGGATTTTATTGCAAAAGAATTTTAAAAAATACCGTCCTCCTCATCAAAAATTAAGTTTGGCTCAGCAGTGAACTATTGGCGTATTTTGAAATTGTAAATTATTTTAAAGAAATATGCTCAGTTATTAATGTTTAAAGAATGCGCGAAAAATTACTAAATTTTTGGTAGTTTTTTTCTCGAAAATCAATTGGGGGACTGCGTATCCACCGGATTGCGATGTATCCGAATTTTTTTTTTTTTTTTTTTTTTTTAGTTGCCTTATTTGAATTGAATGTATCTGTAGTCTGGGGGAGAGTACGATAACACCGGCGCCAAGATTTAAAAACGGTTTCTTATAGAGGGGTTAAATACCAGTATTTTTTACTATGGGACGGGGAGGTCTATATCCCCCCGTTTAGGAGGTAGGGTCGATTTTCGATAAATAACTGAAAGTACTTTTTCAGATCAAACGTTGTGGTAGATGTACATTGCCACTTGGACAGAGTAATATTGAGAACCTTTTCGGAACCTCGAAAGAAGACTTCTCTGCTGACTTCTTTTTCTTTAATGATGTGAAGATCATCTGGAGTTTGACCTTCGAGATCAGCATTTTCGGTTGCTTAAAGATTGCATTGTGTCCACTGGGTGTTGTCGTTAGAACCGTGTGGTTTATAATTCAAACCCAGCAATTCCCCTCTGGTTTTGAAGATATTGTACTGATAGTATATTGGTCGTTGAAATAATTGTTAGCACCGATGTCATATTGTAGTTGCATATATAATTGCTTGGTACGTTCACGTCACCTTTCTTGAAAATTTTTGGCTCGATTTATGTTTTGTTTTGAGGTCTTCTTCTGTCTTTGGGACAAGATCCTCCCCTAGTCCTGCGAGCTGAGCCGTGCCTCGCAAGCGTGCCAGATCCTAATGGCAGATGTCCCTACTTTTCCCTTGTTCAGGTTTCCCATTTCCTCCTTAGGTTCGCTTGGTTTCTACTTAGGTCGTTCCTTTACGACTTTGCCTTTTTTTATATAACCTGAAAGGCTTCATTTCCTAACCGCCATCTTTCTTGTTTCCTACCCGCCCCTTGAATTCAAAATTAAAATTCCTTTCAATCCATTTTTCTTTATCCTATCCTATCCATTTCCTAACCTATCGTTTCCTTTCCTAGCCAAATCCTACTGTACCCCTTTCCTGTCATACCCATTCCATTTCCTATCTAAACTACTCCCTTTTCCCAACCTAAAATCAAATCATCTTACAACAAATGTTTCTTCGGAAGCTTTCTGGAAATTCATCACTCCTAAATAAATAGTTGTAGGCATCCGTTAGTTTTGACAAAAAGTTTCATGATGCGAACTTGTAAAATTCATAAAAGACTCGATCGTCCCCTAGCGCCTTATTGAAAATACACCTACAGTCACTGGAAAAATTATTTACACATTGAATAGCTCGCAGTTTGACCAACTTTTAAGGCTAGAGAACTTTTGAAATAAGAACAAATGGCTTATTTACTTTTACCGTTTTTGTTGTTTGTAGTTTTATTCAAACAGTACAAATAAGTTAAATCAAATTCCCACAAGTAACTGTAAGAATCATACAAAAAAACTAAATGGCACAATTATTGTCACACCCAACAAAGCTGGCAAAATTATTTGCACAAGGGCAATTGACGTGTTTTACAACCTCCTAAAGCCAAAAAAAGCACATTAAAATAAACCAAAGTAATGGGGTATCGTTAGCAAAGCATTACGTAGTATTTTGTGTTTCCTCCTTTGGCAGCAATAACCTATGCGATGCGTCTTGGATCAGAGTCAATAAAATGTCGAATGTGTTCTGCTGGAATAGAACTCCAAGCCATTATAAAAGGTTTCCATGTTTCATCTGCAGACTGCACTAAGTGGAATTTTAGACTTCGCAATATGCCAAATAGTCAGGACTTTGCAGTCCGATTCAAAACTACTTGCTTTACTTCTGATAGATACTTTTTGATAGTCCAAGCCGTGTGTATGGGTGCATTGTCATGTTGAAGTACAAAGTCGGTTCCGATGAACCTTGATCGTGCTAGCAGTGCTACAGCATTTAAAATCTCTAAATAATGAAACTGATTCAAACGATCTGAGCACCTCACAAGTGGTCCTCTACCACTATAGGATATGCATCCCCATATCAATACTTTGCCTCCATGTGAGTGCCTTATGGGTCGGGTGGTAGATCTTTTTGCTTTGGTTTTTGGATTGGAATAAAAAAATCTTCGTCCAAAAGTGACATCTAGAGAATAAGCAGTCTCGTCGGTCCAAAGAACTTTTCTCCAAAAATCTGCTGTTTTATTTATGTGATCCCGTGCAATTTTCAATATTGCTTTTCTGTTTTTCTTTTTTGTTATGAAGGGTTTTTTGGGAAACGTAAGCTTTAACTTGGTTTTCTTTCAACCTTCGCACACCTTGGACTTTTTCAGAAGGGTTACATTTAAAATGTCAAACGATCAGTTTCTCTTCCCGACTCGTTGTTATTCTTTTTCTTCTTCTTCCGATTTGATTTTTTTAACTGTTAATTTTTACTTGCGATTTATAGGGACTATAAGGCAAGTTATGCATTCGGAAAAAAAAAAAAATTCTAACAATCAAACATGATATTACGATGATAGAGAAGTCAAAAAAAGTGGGTCCGGAAATTCCGTCCGTCTGTCTGTCTGTCTGTCCGTATCGATATCTACAGCCTAAACGGTTGGGCCGATTTTATTCAAACTTTGTATATAGTATTTTTAGAGTGCTCTACCCGACTGTTTTTGGAATTGGCATTCTAGCTCCAAAACTAACGGTACCTGCCATATAACTTTTATTGAAAAACTTATTTTTCTCGAAAACGGCTCCTACGATTTTGATAAAACTTTCAGAATAATGTTTTCTGTGCAAAATCTATCTTCTAGTTTTAATGGATTTCTTAGAAAAAGTTTTATAACGGTACCTCCCATATGACCGGTTTTTTAAAATCAGACTTTCTCGTTAACTAATTGACGGATTCTGATGAAATTTTCAAAATATGTAGTGTTTTATGATTTAAACAATATTGTCTATCAAAATTTTCAAAAACATTTTTTTTTTAAATTTTAATAATTTTTTTAAAAAAATATTTTGTTTTTTGAATATTTTGAAAACGGATCTATAGATTTTTTTTAAATTTTTCTCCTAGTATAAACTATAGATTTCTTAAAATTGACATACTTAAAAAAATTTAAAAATATGTTTTCAAAAAGTCGAAGGATTTTGAAATGAAAAATTCTTAAAATGAAAACAGCAAAAGAAATAAGATTGCTTACAACATTTTTTCCAAAAAAACGTTATGAATAGTGTTTTTTTGGTTTCATAAAATTTTTTCCCCAACATTTTATTTCATATTGCTCGGCTAGCCCTAGCCATTACTCAAATAAAAGAAAAATACATACTTACGTATTTTAAAGTATTTTTCAACATCATAAAAGCACAGAATAAATAAGGAAGCCTTTGATAAAACACACAAAAACAACTAACAAATAAAAAAAAAACTATTCGATTACTACTGAATGCAAAAATTTCAATCGAGAAAACAAAAGTTTACACCTTCCTATAAACAAACAAAACTACTGTGTTAACTTTTAATATTGTCGCTATACCTACTCGCTTAACAGTAGTTGGAACGTGTATCTTATATTTAGTACCTACCTTCCTTCCAACCTTATTATAGGTAAATAATATGCTTAATAAATTCCATTAAAACCTACCCACATCATACGTTTATCGATCCATCAAACATAATTCAGCTATTTTAATTAATTTGATTTCAAAAAGTAAATTATTGTTATTGGAACCTATATAGGTCCCTATACCTAGCATTATCGCCCTACTGCTGATTCCCACGAATCTTTATGCCAGTTGTTCAATTTTTTCCATACCAAAACGAAAATTAAACTGAATAAAGTCCTTTATATCTTTCTATTAGCAAATTATATTATAAACAGTAAGCAGCAAGTGGAAAGATAATACTACACTAAAAAACTGCAAAAGCTAACAATCCTACATATTTATGTGTTTAGCCCTTTGTCGTGACGCATGTTCGTTCGAGCTTTAAACCACAACGATTCTAAAGAAGTTGCACGTCACAAAAACATTAAAATTAAATCTTTGTCAAAAAGACGCCTGTACCTAAAAAGGATTAGCACACGGGAGCAAGTACGTGCGACCCAGTCGTGCCTTTTATTTCTTTATCTATCAGATAATAAACTGCAGTGATATTTTTTAGCGATTTTTTCAGCCGGAATACCGAGTTTAAATTCTGCAACAATCGCCGCACGTGTTTCTAATGCAATTTCCTTAGTTTTACCCATTTAAAACAAGTTACCTTGATGGAGAATGACGCTAGACTACTGCAACAGCAGCACGCACGTTCACATTGATTGAATCGAATATTACTCTAACGGTTTTCTCTCCCAAGTCATCGATTGCCCTTGTGCAAATAATTTTGCCAGCTTTGTTGGGTGTGACAATAATTGTGCCACTTTTTAAATTATGAATTTAACTGTTATTTATGAAGTTTGATAATTTTTGTTTGTGTTAATTTTTTCAAAAATTGTTGTTATTACTGATTAATAAAACAAATAAACCAGATAAAGGGTGTTTTGAAAGGCACAACTATTTTTTTGAGAAGTTCTACTAACAAAATTGTGCAAATAATTTTGCTTATGACTGTTTGTATGAAGAACAGTCTAGAATTTTTTGTACAACCAGTTATTAAGGCAACTTAAATTGAGATGGCCTTTCCCACTTACTAAGCAGCCGTTTAAAGTGTGCCGGCAACAGCGTCGTATACTTACTTTGCTTTTTCTTGCAAAAGGAACGCCATTTAATTTTCGTGCAAGCTTCCAGAAAGAACCACAAACTTTTTTTCCTTGCAGAGAGTGGTTCATACATCAGTTTTGCAGCGCTTAAAATTATTGTTCTACTAAGTTTCAGAAATCTCAACGATTTATATTCCTGATGGCCACCTCGCATTCCTGAAACCATGGGTCACTTCAGTTGCTTTGTCTCCGGCCTACTTGAAATGGATGAGCGGCTTGTGTCACTAGTAGCTCAATTATTTAAATTAAATCCTTTACCCATTCAAGCTACTTCCCATGCATAAGACAGTAATCTATTTTGGAACTGGTAGCTCCTCTCATAGAGATAAAGTTACCAGCTTTGTCGACTTGTATTCTTCCATTCGGTAAGGTCAGACCGATTGATCCGCACATATCTATGAATTTACTTCCATTAGCGTCCAGTGTGGCGTCACATGCGGATCTCATTGAACAAATCGATGCTAGTGTAAATTCAGATGCCATCTGAATACGTTTTGTATTGCATCCATCTAATCTCTGTTATTCCTTATTTATAATCATCGGCAATATATAATAAGAGAGAACGGGTTATAGGCGGAAGAGGCTTGTAGTCAATGCTGTTGAACACAAAAAGCTTTGTTTAAAGTATTATCCACTGGTCATTATATAAGCCAAAATTAATTGTATCTTTGGGCCGAACAAAACAGCGTCTCATCCCCGTTGTAATTTCTAGATTGGTCTTCCTAAACGCCTTAAGTAAAGTATCAATCAAAACTGCAAATAGACCTGCAAGTTCTTTAACCTTATTCGGACTGCTTCTTAGGAGTTCTGACTTCTGAGCGACAATTGGCAATTTAAAAGCCTGTATATAAATTGTGTCATACGTTTTCCTTACACATTTTTTATGTTGATCCAATTTTTTTCACATTTTCCCAAATGAATAATCCAGTCAAGCTAGTTCTTTTCTCCTTTCTTACTTAAGAAAGTTTCGGGAACAATTTCCCGGCTTCACCTTTTCTACTATCACTGAATTTGATTTTATTCTAATATATTCATTTTGAAAATTGATACAGAATTAATTAAAAAATTAAAAATATAATTTAAATCTAACTTTTCCACGTTTTCATATTAAAGTTATCTACTTCCATGTATATTTTGTAACTTTGTTGTAACATTAATATTCCAGACACCAAGACAATGCAGAATGTTGTCGCTGGTAAGATTAAAATTCCTTCCACAAACAAAGAAGATTCACCACAAGACTTTATGCCCTCTAGATTCCTCCATATTCATATCCCCAAAACCCTTCAGCAGAACATACTCCCGAAGCAATGAAATTATTTCAAACTTTGACAATTCCATAACATCACATTAAAACACATATTTTAATGTCTCTCCTTTGCTAATGATTGTTCGCGTTCCTTTAACCTCTGCTATCGCTCCATTTTGTTCGCAATGTTGTCACCATTTGTACAGCTCCGCAACGGGACTTTCCACCATCTTTGATATTTTTGCAACGCTTTACCAAAGTTTGTAGCACACACTGTATATCGTTGACTACAACAGCGAACATTTCTCCTATCAAATGAGCACTAATCATTGCTCCTTGGCGCTATAACCACAGGAATGAGAGACGAAAGGAAGAAAGCACTTAAATTCATTTTGGGCTAATGTATGTGCCCCTTTTAAAGTTCTACTGGTGCGCCCGTCACCACTGCCGCGCCACCGTCGTCTATTCAACATACTTTTGCAACACAAGGAGGACCCACTATAGCGTGGACGTTATGTTATGATATCGGGAGCCATAATGTTCTTTAATGTGAAAACTTTTGAATATCAGCACATATTTGACAACTGTGTGAATGAGAGTTGGAATTTTGTTCGTTTTGTTTCTTGTGGAGATGGGGGGATCCTTTGCATAGTCCTTTTCGAAAATTGCAACAAATTTTTAATATTATATTCATTGACTTGATAGAATTGGTGTAGTAGCTGGGAGTTTTGAAGTTGGAACAGGGACGGTAGTTTTAAGGCCCGACGAAGTAGAATATTGAAATTATAAATTAAGAGGCTGTCGCCCTTTTTTGAAAAAGCGAGAAATCACACAAAAACGCTTACGAGTTAAATGAAGTCCGTGGTGAATGTATTACAAAAATTTAAATTGCGTATCCAAGAATGGTATTGTGGCTTTGAAATGTCTGAGGCTTTTTTTAATGTTTGGAGTCCACACCCAAACTTTCCAAATGCTCTGAAACTCAGTCGGAGAACAAACGGCGTATAGCGGCGTTGCGTATGGTCATTAGGATGGAGCGCGGATGTATGGATTTTAATTTTTTTAAGCTTCGAAGTTCTAATAGGGGGGGATGGCGTTATGTCAAAGTTTAAAAAATCGTGAGTTTTTATTATTTCATCGTTTCTTTTACAAAAAATGTTCACTCGAAGTAGCCAGTTGCATTCCTCCCCTTAAAAGTTTCTCCCGTAATACTCGGCTCACAAGGAATGCTTATCAGTTCACCCTGGAGCCCAATTTCGGACGTACCGAAAGGATTCTTTTTTTAGCCGAACAACACGAATTTGGAATACTTTACCCGGCGGTAAAAAAAAAAAAAAAAAAAACTTCGGTTTTGCCTCCGCCGACTTCAAAGTTTTTTAATTTTTGTTCAAGATCCTCGTACTATGTTAGTAGCTTTGGGTTAAAAATAAAATGTTTTGAAATAAGGACGATAAAATTTATTGAAGTTTATTGTTTTAAAGTAAAGCGCTTAATTCAAAGAAGATAATTTACAAATAAATATTATATAAATGTTTGGATAAATTTATGATTTAAAATCACGTTTGGTTTCAAATTTTGGCATTGTCTTTCTTGATTCAATTTTTGACTTAATTGCACCCAGTCGCGTTTTTTTCGAGCATTGAGCAGTTGAAGCTTCCGTTGTTATTTTAACAGCTCGTTCTACAGTTTGAGTATGACACGGCAGCCTTAAAAATAAAATTTCACAATCACCACCAGATTCTACGATTAACCTGATTTCTTCGTCAGACAAATCTTGTAGAATCGGTGGTTGAGTTATCTTTTCTTGCCAGTTTATCATGTCAAAGAATGTTGAGGCATTGAAATTTAGGACTGGGATTTCAAATAGCCTAGGCTTTGAAGTTTGAGGCATACTTCTTACTTTAAGTATGCGGCGAGCTGCAAGTTCTCGAACGTGCTTCTTTTCATGAGTAATCATTGCAAGAAGGATACTTTCAGAATGTGCAAAGTATGCATTTCGATTACCTACAAAGATAAACATTATAGGAGCTCTGTTTTCATGAATAAAATTATTAATTTTTTCTCTATCTATATTTTGAAGAATTAAGTAGCTTCTTTAGTTCATCAGGAAGATATCTGGTCGATTTTATTATATTGAACAGGTGGTGCGAAGCATCTTTACATGATGGTTTGTTTTTAATTAAGAACCAAGATGGTGCGTAAACTCTTACAACAAAAGTAGCCAACGTTGTAAGATTTTCTGAAGGAATCTCTGATGTTACATATAAACGCATTATTCGATTGACACGTGTGAGCCAACGAGCATGCGACATCTTCCCAGGAGATTTATTTGACAAATCTTGCGGAAATTCGCCCGATATAACTGCCGAGACAATCCTGTGCAAGTATTTTTGGTCGGCACTCAAGTCCTTGGCCATTTCGGGTAATTTATTGCATTCGATGGGCTTATATTTGACGACAGGCAATTGCTCACATGTATCAAGGGCTTTTCCCAAAGGTCCGGTGTAAGAGTTAGGTCCTGAGGTACATCCGTCGAGATGTTGAAAAAGGTGCCTCAAAGGTAACTCGTTCATATGAAGAAGGCAAATAATCCACTTAAGTCTTTTTTCGAACAATCTTATAATTCTTTTAAACTTTCCAGTGTTCACGTTTGTACCATCACAACCGATTGCCAATAGATGTTGATCAGAAATATCTTCTTCCGATAGAAATCCTTTGATAGAAGTTTCTATGTCTTTAGAGGATCCAGTCTTAAGAACAACATATCCCATGTATTTGGATCCTGGTTCTTGAACCAATGAGATATGGTCTTCGACAATCTTTGTTTTGTAATTTTTATTATCTTTTTTAATGACGAAAATTGTCTAATTTTTCTGAAGAGAGCCTCTTGATGGACTTCAGTAGGTTCAATAAGTTCAGTAATAAAATTCAATGATTTGCAAGCGTTGCTCGTTAGTAAGTCTATTCATGATGAAATGTCAAAGCCTACTGAGCATCTTTCTCTTTGACACCATGTCTGAAATCCCGCGTGATCTGTCAAATACTAATGCATGAAAATCCTAACCTCAAAAAAATCATCCTTTATAAGATATCGAATTCCGAAAAAAAATCGCTCCACTCTAATGGTAATGTACTTTGAGTTTGTGGGTCAGTAAGTTTTTGTACAGATGTAGGACTAAGTCCCTTCGCAAAACATGGAGAAGTCTGAGAATTTTGTGTTTTCTTAAAAAACGTTGGTCATGAGACATTGAAGAGTTTACTGGGAAAGGTCACTTTAAATGGGTGTTTTACGTGCTTTACAATCGTTTAACTAGCTATGGTGATTTAACATCAGTATTAGGACACTGAATAATTAACAACAGATTTGTCAGACGTCACCAAAATAACATGGCCACCATAGACCGCCAAAATCTGTCCGCTCCAATTTCAAAACCCATAGTTAAAAAAAAAGGAATCTTCGAGAAGTCTAAAAAATTTTAAGAAAACATTCAGCTAATTGAAACAATCGTTCGAAAACAATTCTACTTAATTTCCAAAACTTCAAATACGGCCCTGAGCTCTCAACAAAGAAAGTATGTGCAACTTTTTCACACAAAAAGTTTCCTGTTTGCTCTTTAACCATAGCAGTGGGTCCGTGGATGTCTCTTCGTATATCCTTCCTTCTGTGTTCAATTGGGACTTTTTCTATAAACCCCTTCTTGCCCAACCATCCTCCCCCGAAGGATGATGAACAGTTTGGTTTGGTTAGCTGGTGTCGGTGTTTTTATTAAGCGCCCAAGGATATAATTTATTACACCCCAGTGAATAATCAAATAAGTTTTTCCGAAAAAAAAGAGAAACACAAACTGTTTATCCTTCTTCTACTTCTTCTTCAAAGTTGTTGTTATGTCTGTCTGTTGTATTTTGTTGTGTCGTCGTTCTGCTTCTGGTTGAAGAGATGGTGGTGAAATGGTGGCGATAGTGGCTTGGTATCATGGTTTTGACTGTGCGGTTGTGAAACTGTCTTCGATAAGAAGTTCCTCAAGTTTTAACGGCTTTCGTTGTCGGTTAAATGTGTGTGCGTGTTTATTGCAAGTGATGTAATTAAGTCCAAAAGGAACGATCTCCTCTTTCTGCGCTCCAAGCGCAAATGAATTCCAAGCTTAATATGGCTGTGGCAGACCGACCACCAAAAGGGGGCAATTTAATATGTATCAAACATCGTGAATGTCCTGAAACTTTGTGAGGTTTACCTTCGGTTATTTTGAGTTTTTTTTTTTTGGAAAAAGGATCCTCCATCTATCCATTTTATGCGGGCGAAGATGAATGTGGTGGGTATCGTTGAATAGTATTTAAATATAAATCATTTTGCTATGGCTTTTCCACAGCAGCAGCAACACCAACAACTATCTCATCTTTTTTGCTTCAGAGCATTTAATCAGATTTTAGCAGCGCGGAATCCCTTAATACCACACACACATCCTGGTGGGTATCCTGGCGTATGGCATAACTTTTTTGTTGGATATTCTGAATTCGTTTTTGATAGTGTGATTACCTAGACACGTTGGTTGGTGAATGGAGACCTTAAAAATGGCTTCAGATTGAATCTTTTTTTTTTTTGGATTTTTTCCAGGTATCCTGTCAACATTGCCGTCGCCGTTGTTGTCGTTTTTCTTTGCCTAAGCAAATGCGTTATTTATTATATCCCACTGGGTTAATCTTTCTGCAATTTCACCTGTTCTTGGTTTTTTCTCCATTTTATTCTTGCTGGGTTTGTCCTTTATGTGGATTTAGTGGGGACTAAATCTATTGCGATTTAATGATCACAGACGAAGTTCGTTGAGAGAAGCAATTTCGTTCTTTAACTTTGAAAAGGGTACAATTTTGCAGACACTATAGGGCTAAGTAATTTTCTCAATCCAGTGTTTTTATCCCTTATGTATATCCTGACAAATTCAATGAATGAATCTAAGGTTAAAAGCAATAAAAAGTGTATATCTTTCTAGTTTATTCAAAATTAATTCAGGAGTTATGCTATAAAAGTTAAATATCAAGATTAATTTTTTTTCATTTTAAATAATTTTTATATTTTCAGTTTTACTTTAAAGTAACATGAAGCTGGACACAAATTTAAACAACTAAGCTTATATATTTACGTGATTAACTTATTGCTCCTATGCGGGTGCTCTTAATTCTATTCATTATCTCATCTACAGAATTTTTCCTTAACCAAACAATACTTTTTACAAGATGCAGGATTTTCAATCAATTTAAAAATGAAAGTTAACGGGGTTTATTTTGATAAAAAATATAAGACACTTTATTTACTTTTTATCTCTTGCGAGCAACCAATCTTAACCAGATGAGTTTGAAGACTGAATTTAAAAATGAAAAAATATGATTCTCTTCATAAACTGATTGATTGTGGGGACGCTTTCCCCTTACCACTTTATTCGTTTTCTTTGTTCGTTCCTCTTTGTATTATTTATCAGGGCTGTCGATAGAGTTCTTTTCGTATTCGTCACGTCGGTCGTAACTTTCTAAAACCTAAAACTTATATTTATTAACAAAATTCAATTTGAATATATACGGTGGATTGGAATTATCCTATCTCTTTACATTACTTGCGATTATAGGTATAGAGGGCAAGTTTAGGATTCGTGAATATAAAAAAAAATGGGTGTATAACGATCTGCAGCCTAAACGGGTTAAGCGATCGCCTTCAAATTTGGCAAGTGTGTATCTTTTGACACTCCTCAGAGGGGAAATTTAAATTTTATTTGTAGGGCTAGAAATAACGGTACCTGCTTTATAACCGTTAAGGAAAAGCGTGTGATCGCGTACTCCATTTTTAATAAAAAAAAAACCCTTAAGTATTGTGATTTTGATACTATTTATAAATTCAGACCGTGTTATTTTCAATGTAAATGTTACTTGTTGCCTTCCAAAGTGATTGGGCACATATGAGCAAGTACGTTTGCCTATAAGTCTATATCTTCTCCTTAGGTTCTTTTTTCATTAAGAAAACGTCATCAAAGACGGCGCGACGTTCCCTAGATCTTTTCCTGCAGTCAGAAGTAAGTTTTTGGTCTCTGTCGTTCTCTGGAGTTTAAGACTCAGAAGAAGTTTTGATATGGGGCAAGTTAGCAGTGATCACTGTAGTTATCGATCATCTGTAAACAGTTTCCTGTCCGTTGACCAACGGTAAGTCAGGTAGGCCAATTGAACATGGATTAACTCGGGTTACAGACCACTAACGGACTCAGCAGTGACATGAATCCACACACGATTAAACTCATTAACAATCAAAAATTTTAGTTCGTTCCGTGTCTTTCAACAAAACAGTGTCGTAAATCTCCCTCACCAGCAATAGGTTGATGTGTTGTTCGATCATATTCTACAAACTAGAATCAGAAACAATAGGCAACTCGACATTCAAATCAACAGACGACTGTTTACAAACTGGTTTTTATGAATCGCAAATGAGTTCTCAACCAGTAGCGTCATGTGCGTCATCCCATTTCATTACACATGGTATGACTCAAAGCAAACTAGTTGCCAATTAGCATCGCTTATCAGTTTTTTTCCAGTTGCTCCGTGTGCATTGGGCCTAACTCTCAGTAATGAGTTTTATAATAATATAGATCCAGATAAGCACGGCATCTTGGAAACGATGGTCTATCTGTAGCAAGACGTTCAATTTTATACCCAACGCTTTGTTGACCGATCCGATTAAATAGATGGTTCCCTCTGGGATTTTGTATTTGGTATCCACAATGATCATCTTTGGGATTTAATCCCATTCCATGAGATAATAGTATTCATCTGATTGCAGTCTAAGGCAGTCAAAAAACTTTTCTAGATCCGCAGTAAAATTAGCAGGCTGGTGCGTACAACGAAATTACATACGAACCCTGTTGAAAAGAAATGGATGATAAATGTTTCTAGCTACCCAATTCTACGCACTTAATATTTATTTATGACTTTAAATATCGTGATTTTTTAATATTGGTTGCATACATGTGTATCATGGGTTGCATATATGAAAATCCGTAAAAAAAAATTGCAATCTACAACTAACATATCAAAAAGCAAAGCCCCGAACCCTTGATTCCATTAATATTTTTTTCTTGAAATTTAAAACACTCCTATCCTGCAATAAAAATACAAAATATTAAAAAAAATCCGACACAGTAAAAATATCAATCCAGCACTGCCTAGTATAGCGCACTAGGACATCCTTTAATTCACTTAAAATTTTACCTCGGGCAGGATACCTTCATATAGTAAATCGCTTTGTATAATTTTCACACATTTAAGAGCCGTGGCGCCGCGCTTAGTAACAAATTGATGCTGTTGCAGTACCTACACGCTTACCTTCCGCCACCTTTTTTTTCCTCACCACCAGCAGATCATGTATCCTGTGGTACATCAGCATCATCACATCTACAACGAATACCTACTTCCGCTGTGCTGTTCTCGCCGAATTCCATTTGGCTGGAAGCGTTTTAGCCGTTTAAAGAGTCCTGGAAATATGCAACGCGCTTAAATTAGTTTGCACTCGCTGAAAATATATTTCGTTTATTTATATATTTTTTTTAATTTTATCTTTTTCACAGGATGAAATTCCACTCGTAAAACCACACTATGAATAAAAACAGACTTGCAGAGTTGAAAAATAAAATAAAAATAAAAGAATTAATTTTACGCGCAATCATTTCCATCCAACATGTCTTCAGCTTATGATGCCCGAACGCACACACTTCCTCACAAACACACACACATCAACAGTTTGTAAGTATATTTTTGCTCATTTCGTTTATTATGGAAATGCGAAGCTTTGAAATGGTTTTTTTTTTATAATAATTACACTCGGCGACGCCAATGAGAAGGCGGATACGGAAGTTGAAAGTCAGACGCAGAGATGATGCTGTGACGACCGACAGAACCTTATTTAACTGCAGTTGGCTAATAAATTGGTTCAAATGAAGTCCTTGCGGGGTGGAAAAACAAAATGATTTTTAATTCGAATGAAAAATATTTAATTTCCCTTTGACGCAAAGCACAAGGTAAGGTAGTGTTTGAAGTTTCCATGGTTTGTATTATAATGTTTCTTTTTTTTTAACTGGCGTGTGCAGATTTTGGCGGATTCTGGTGGCTGAACATGTTGTTTTGGTGACATTGTGTCGAATCTGTTGTTTATTATTCAGTTACTGATGCAAAATCACTACCTTATTATCAAAATGAATATTCGTTAGTGCAAACGTGCCCCCCGACTCTTTAACGTATCATGGCCAACATGGTAGATCAACCCAATATCGGCCGAAGACATCGTGCAAGCATAAGTGTACAGGAGAACCCGAGGCAGTCGATTCCTCGCCATGCGGAAGAACTCGACCTTTCGCAGACTTCAATTTTGTGAGGGGACTTGGTCCTTCACCGGTACAAGATTCAACTGACCCAAGACTTTAGAGTTTATGTCTATAAAGAACGCCGCCGTTTGGTTACTGATTGGGCTTTGGAGGGTTAGGAAGAAGTCTTCAAATTTTTGCCGAAAAATCATGAATCATGTATTAATGGCTGTGCTAACAAACAAAAATGTCTTATATGGGATGACACCATCCCACACAAGGTTCACCAGGTGAACCATGCGTTTGGTATGGCTTTTGGGTCGGCGGCATCATAGCTCCTTGTTTTTTTCGAAAACGACATTCGTGAGGCAATATAGATGAATGGCAAGCGCTACAAAACGATAATAATCAATTTTTTGTGACCCAAATGGATGACGATGGTTCCAGCAGGACGGTGCTACGCGCCAGACAGTGGAGATCACGGTTGATCGATTTGAAGGTAAGATTTTATCTCCAATTAGAGGTGACGTGACACCAAGGTCATGTGTATGTTTTTTTTAAACCATTATTTAACAAAAAGTGATCAAGACCTTACTACAAACTCTACACCTTCGTCAAAATATGATTTTATTATATTTATTTATTTTTTTTTTCTTATTATTTTTAACAAGAAGTCCCTGTATCAATTTTCAGAACCTCTAAGCGTCAAAACTTGCGGAAGTCTCATAAAAATTTACATCCCATAGTTTAAACGTTTTTTGGGATAAAAATTCTAAGTTTTAGATTTTTTTTTGCTTGTGTACTAATATACTCGCATATACACCAAATTTTCAGCTTTCTAGGACATTAGGAAGTACCCTAAGAACTTTGTTGATCATCAGTGAGTTAGTTACGAAATCAGGATATTCTTAATTACCAATAAAATCTAAAGTATATGCAAGTGCTATGCAACTAAAACTTTATATGTTTAATAAATCTGCTATTGACAGCATATCCCGAGAATTTTGTTTATCTGTTTTAATCCAAACCCAAGTTTTGAGGACTCAAAAAAACGACGAAACGCTACGAGAAAAGGTAGGTAGTTCCCTTGCGCTTCGCTTGGCTCCTCTTCGTCATGGCGAATTTTATTTGCTTCAACTTATAAAATGTTATTAAATAAATAGGGTTTTCGTGGATTAATACCTTTTTAATGCTCGAAAGAAGACTAATTGACTGGAGATCCGCCGGATTGGTGCTATCCTTTTCCTTTTTAGGAAGAGGATTCGTAATAGCTGTCTTCCAACTCAGCGTATAATATGCGTTATTCAGCAAGTTCTTAAACAGTGCTGTGTGTCTTGAATTCTGAATGAGATGTCGTGTGTAGAATGCTGGGTACCATTGACTCCTACTGTTTCTTTTTCTATAATAATTCAGAGAAGATTTGGAGTTCGATGTTTCATCTTCGAAATGAGCAGACATCTAGGCCCGTTTTGTTCGGCGATAATGGTCTTTCTTTAATTGAACTCGATGAAACCGAGGTTCTCAGAACACCATTGCATGATGTTGTTTCGAAAGAAGAAATGATTCAGAAGAGCTCTGTTCTCCAGGTCGTGATTCGGACGAATGCACTTATTCACTTTATACACATGCTGAAAAACAGCCCGTACAACCTCTTCTCTGTATGATTTTCAATCACAAAGTGTGTTATTTTTAGACGTGTGTTTTTCAATCTGGCAATACTTTTTTCAAAGTTGGTCTTTTTGACAGCTGTCACTTGATTTATGCTCAGTTTGGTTTTGCCATCTCATAATGAATAGAATTACTCTTGAACAAATTTTGCAAATCGTGCAAATTTATTACCAAAATAATGGTTCGGTTCGGTGGAACAGAGTATCGAAGAAGACCCGAATGAATCCATCCGCGATCGCGCGCAATAATTAGAGCTGTTCCCATCCACTTTATCGAAGATTTTGCGGAAGGATTTTGGTTTGCGGGCTTACAAAATCCAACTCGGCAGGAATTGAAGCCAAATGACCATCAAACCGTCGCGCGTTCGTCGAATGGGCCATACACGAAATGGCCACCGATCCCGATTATCACAAAATTTGATAAAATTGGGCCTCTCAGCTGGAATTTATTCGAAGCCAACCGCGGCTAGCACTTGTCCGAAATAATTTTTAAAACATAATAATATGTTAAAGAAATGTCTGTCTTACCTATCTTATCCGCTATTTATTCTTTTCAATGAATCACTTCAAAGTTCCAAATTTCCTCCTCTGTGGAAATACTCTTTTTTAACGCCAATCCATAATAAAGGTCCTAAAAATTTAATTATAAACTATCGTCCTATAGCCAAATTATCCGCTATTCCTAAATTGTTTGAATCGTCGGTCTGTGACGTTTTATCTTTTAATCGTTCTTCTGTTATATGTGAAAACCAACATGGTTTTGTAAATTTCCACTTTTTGTATATATGCTTTTGAAAAACACTTTTTTTTATAATTAAAACTATTCCAAATTCGTGTCGTTCGGCTAAAAAAAGAATCCCCATATTTCACGGTACGTCCGAAATTGGGCTCAAGGGTGAACTGATGAGCATTCCTTGCGAGACGAGTATTACGGGCGAAACTTTTAAGGTGAGGAATGCAACTGGCTACTTCGAGTGAACATTTTTTGTAAAAGAAACGATAAAATAAGGAGACATGAAACATTGCGTCGGTGTTCGAGAGGGGCACCTAGCAGCGTTCTTAGCGATTTCAAATATATGGTCGTTCCAAAGGAAGTTGTCGTTGACACACATACCGAGTACTGAGAGCCTTTCGGTTCTTCGATGTAAGTGCCATTCATGGACAATAGCATTGGGGGTATGTTAAGCTTTAACGACAGAAGACAGCATTGAGTTTTCGAAGCATTAAACTCCACACGATTCCTATTACCCCATTTGACAATGCTGTAATAATACGGCACCGTTGCAATTGTACGTCCGAAGGCGAAGGACGTGAATTATCGAAGGAATATGAAAAGCTGAGGGTAGAGTCGTCAGCAAAACAGTTAACTGGATTAGAAGTAACAGACAGAAGATCATTTATAAAAATGAGGAAAAGAGTCGGAGACAGAACAGAGCCCTGGGGCACACCAGCATTTATTTTATGGGAATCAGACTTGAATCCGTCCAATACAACTTGTATTGAACGGTCCAGAAGATAGCTTCTAATCCAACGAACAAGAGTATTATCGATCCCAAAAGCACGCATTTTTGATAAGAGAGCTTCATGCCAAACTCTATCAAATGCATTGGAGATATCAAGAGCAATAATCTTACTTTCACCAAAGCGATGTAAAGATTAGTTCCACTGTTCGGTGAGATATGCCATCAGATCACCAGTGGAACGGTTGCTGCGGAAGCCATACTGACGGTCATGGAGAAGCTTTAGATCTTCGAGATATTCCTTAAGCTGACGGTTAATCAGTGTTTCCATGACCTTAGAAAGAAGGGATGTCAGTGCTATGGGTCGGTAGGAGGAGGGGGAGGATGGGTCACCTTTCTTAGGGACAGGCTGGACAAATGCTGTTTTCCATCTTCTAGGAAAGATTCCAGAAGAGTAGGAGCGATGGAAAAGCTTTCGCAGTGGCTTTGCCAGTGTGGAAGAACACCTCTTCAGAAGAATCGGGGGTATACCATCCGGGCAAGCGGATTTGTGTATATCGAGATCTTTGAGAACTCTTGCTACTGCAAAATCTGTCAAATGGAAAAATGTACATTCTCAAGTACAGGAGGGGCAACGTTGCTATGCAGCAGCGTGGAGCTGGCAGCGAAATGGGCGGCGAGCAAGTTTGCCTTCTCTGAAGAGTAAACAATTGGTTTGTTATTGTCGATGAGCGTTGGAACCGAAGATTGAGGAGTTTTTAATATTTTTTACAAATGACCAAACAATTTTAATAATTTTGGGAATGGTGCAATAATAAGCGTTTGTTTTTAAATATTGACAAGTTTAAGACAATGTGTTTCACACGCAAACGTAATTTACTTATTTATAACTATATGTTGAATTCGTCTAATTTGTATAAATTATCTAGTTTTTCCGATCTTGGAGTCCTATTATACCCAACACTATCTTTTATCGATCACTATAGCCACATCATAAAAAAAGCAAACAAAACACTTGGGTTCGTCAAAAGATTTTCTTGTGAGTTTCGTGATCCATATGTTGTCAAAACTCTCTATGTTTCATTTGTAAGGCCAAACCTTGAATATGGTTGCGTTGTATTGGCGCCATACTACTCTATTACCATTGATAGAATAGAAAGCATCCAACGAAGATTTTAAAGATTTTCTCTTCGTTTTCTTCCTTGGTCTGAAAGAATTATATTACCTCCATACATTCAAAGACTACAACTGATAAACCTCCAATCTCTTGCTGTTCATAGAGAATATTTGCAGTTCTGCTTTATAACTAAAATAATGAATGGATCTATTTCATCACCAACAGCTCTAAGTCGAATAAATTCCAATTTGAGTCGGACAAGTTTAAGAAGAAATTTGCCTCTTTACACAATACTCAGCAGTCAACAGAGAACAGTCCTCTTAATCAATTAATCAAAACTTTAAATAAATTCTCTTATCTTTTTTTTGTTCAAATGACAACTTTAAATCCGAAGGCTTTAAATATAATTTCTTTTTTCAAAGGCATTGAAACTTTTTATTCAATTTACTAAGAATTTAGATATTTAAGTATATTAAAGTAAGTATATAAATTAAAATATTGTAATGTTAACATTAGCATTTAACGTATTAATAATCAAACAAAAGGCATTCTTTCTAGGAAAACTAAAAGAAAAATTACAAAAATCATAACTCACCGGAATTCAAATCTTAAATCATGGAAACCACCCCAGCAATAAAAATACCAGGAAGGACATTTGTCTTAAGTAGCATTGCATCTGAATTCTGAAAACTAAAAAAAAAAAATTCCACCACATCCGCGACAAATTAAATATCTCTGAATTTCCTGAATCCCTTAATTAAATTTTATATCCCCAACTGATATCAATAAATTGAGATAATATATATTTTCATTCTAATTAGAGAAGCGCATCCACTTCCACTCAATTGGCTGTGTTATGCTTTTGCATAATTATTTTGATGGCAATCTTTACGAATGCATTACCCTATGAATAATCCATGCAATTGTTTCATATCTATACCGTGCAACATTTATATATCCTTTCACCCACAAATCATACTAGCTATACACACAAACATTAACTTATTTCCAAACCCTCCACCTCCTATCCGAGAGCCTTGGAGCATATTCCCATAATGCATCCAACAACACAGTAATTGATATCCAGGAGCATAACGCGCGCATTTCCAATTCGCGCGCGAAGAGGGTTTCTGAATAATTGAAGTTAATTGAACCGAAAATTCTGTCGCAGGATATCGCTGATACGGCCTCATTATGCTCCAGCTAATTTGACTTCGATTCTCTTCCTCTCTATCACACCATCATCAGCCCCAGATCACCACTTGCACGCGGGAGCTATTCTCCACCCAGGCCAAGTGACGATGGCATCCGAAACGTACAGATAAATTTAATTACACATCAAGGAACAGATTGTTAAAACAAAGCTTTAAATTTAAAGGATCGCACATACAAACGTAATTAATGTCAATGAGTTTTTTTGGATGTATCTCACGGATGAAATACATATATTTGCCCGAAACACGTGAAGACTCTCGAAGTGCTTTGTACTGTCATAAAAATGAAGGCTTCTTTGGGTTGGGTGTATATGGTGTCAGTCAGTGGGATGCGGATGACATTTTTATGGCATATTAAATGGTCTAACGAAAAGCATAGCAACAATGTTCACCAGGATGTACACAATCTCCGTCGTCATTCCATGGAAGTCTCATGGTGGTGATGCTAAAAGGACAATGCTTCAGGAGCGACCAAATTTTGAATGAAATAACGGTATAGGTACCTAGGAACGATGTCGTTGGTGGTGTTTTCATCGTGGTTTTTTGTTATTGTGTCGACAAGGCGAGGATTCCTTTCTTTGCCACCATTTTTGGTTCTTAAACGTTCGGCGTTTTTTTTTCATTTTGTGTGTCCTTGCAGTGGTTTTTACGATCACTTAAACATTTTTATTGGTCCCGACAAAATACCATGGGTTTGTCGTTGTCCTTTTTATTTGATTTTTTTTTTTTTTTTGTTGGCAATGGTGGACTTCAAGCTTATAGTGGCTTTGCAACTCCTGTATGCAGGACGAGGACGTGCGTCGTTTTCAATGAAATCAAGTTATAAACCAAAAGCAGGATCCCGGAGCCCTGTCAATATGGGATTTTTTTTACTGTTAAGGAGGAGTCCAAAAATAAACAAATGTGCGTGTGGTAAGCTGTGCAGTCATAAGTGCCTCGTTTGATGGCAAGACTCCTGAAATAACAACACAATATGGTGGGTGGAATGTGGTAGACTTTCTTGAAGTACGTGCCTGACGGTAATGAAGTTTGTCGCAATGGCAACAGTTTCTGTTGAATTAATTTTTTTTTTCTGACTGAAGGCTTGATTGTGGACAGACAGTTGTTAAAGATGCACGTTGTTGTTTTTTGTTTTGATAACTTTGACCTTTAACTCGTCTAACTTTTTTCTCAACTGCTCATCATGATATTTTTGTGAGTCAACTTGGAGTCACCTTAAATCCACTTAAATTTAAATTCTGCTTTAATTATTCTTCTGCCACAAATTTATGAAATGAATAATGGAATTTCTTTTTTTCTTGTTGGTTATTTTTAAATCCAACATTGACAAGGTGTTTCCCTTACAAAAGAAAGCATCGTACGCGCTTCCCATTGTCGGCCATGATTGTTAAAGCATACAGTTGGTTTCCACCTCCGTAACCAATATCCGTGGAGTTGAAACCACCATATCCCCCATATCGTGCGCCAACAATACCACAGCATTCACAGAATGATATTTTGTGAAAAAAGGATTGCAATTTATTTTTCTCTTTTTTTTTTTTTTTTTTGATCTACCACAACTCGTGACAGGGATAACTCCAAACTTGAGCTGTGAAATAACCATATTTTTACGTCAGTCAATTTATTTAAAGGTAAGTGTTTGATGTCGTTGCTGATGGCACTATGACTATGAATTTGATGACGACAATGACGATGATGATGACAGACGACATGAATAAGTCAGTTAACCAGTTTTAGTCGTTCGCGAAACTTACATTACACTCTAGGTGAATTAGGTTAGGTTAGGTGAGTTTTGATAATTCATATAAATTTACTTGGGTGCTTACTTTCCTGTTTTTTGATGCGGAATGTAGGGAAAAATTCACATCCTAAGAATTGGAATTTTTAAAGGAATTCAATTTTCTTTAGAAAAATGTTTTTGAAGAATTTTTCTAACTTGACACAAATTTGGAAATATTTGATTGAATAAATTAATCAATGTATTATTGTTTACAAACCTACCATTTGGGAAAATTTTGGTTTCTTCTAGATTTCATTTGATAGAAAATATATAATTTTTTTCTCTCAAAATTCTGTATTACTTTTGTCAAAATCGTTTCGATCGTTACTGAATCATTCTGAAATTAAGAAAATTGAGATCTTACATTATAGATTGGAAAATTAACTAAATTTTTGTACTGTAAGAAAATAAATAAATATGTGCAATATGACGCAGACAGGCCAAATACACAAAGTGCGTAGGAAGACGAACACATACTTCACACCCAGTGCTGCCACCCTACAGAAGATTAAGCGCAGTATATATGAGGAAAAAACGCAGTAGATTGCAATATATCACAGTAGGTCTTTCATTTGAAATAATACATATTTATATATTTACATACATAGAAATACTAACTGACCCCTCCGGCATTGTTCGGGCTTACCATTCATTTTCTGGATCCCGACAGTAACTAAACACCCCCAACGTAATCTTTTGAATACATGATATAATAATCATGTTTATATGAAAATAAGTACAGGGAAAAATACCACCTCAGCTTCACCTGTTAGGTCAACATCTTGACAAAGGGTTTCTTTTTATTTTCATTTGAATGTTATAAATTTTATTATAGGTGTGATTTTGAAATAAATAGAACCATAAATATGATTAAAAAAAAAAAATCAATCAGAAAACCATTGAAACATACAAAATTTCATGTAAATCGGTCCAGTGGCTTATGAGGATTTGGTGACAACAACACGTACAGAAGAATTTTTGAATTAAAAAAAGATATGATAAATTCATTCCATTTTTAATACATTATTTTATTAACGAATAAAAACAGCAGAATTTGGAAATTTAACAATAACTTCAAAATATATTTTGAAAGTTCACCTAGCTCATGAAAACTACATAGTTCTATGTAGTTCGCAAAAGAATGAAATTTAAATATTACTCGGTGGATACCTTTAGATTACTAAATTTTGGATAATGTTCAAAATTCTCAAAGAGGTGCAGATTCGTTTTGCTTTTGCTGCGCAGTAGGAGTAGATTGTCATATGTGACTAAGCGCTGTAGATCTACTGGCAGCACTGTTCACACCACAAAAGCATCCGGCAACCGGCAAGGCGGCAACACAACACACACGACGAGAACATAAGACGAAACATTTTCTCTTTCCTTGCTTACCCACAATTCTTCGAGTATTAAAGATTCAAGAAGTTAAATCAGTTTCAATTAAGAACTCAAGCTCTTAAGTTGCTGTTTGCAGAAAAACCAGCGTAATTTTATCGAATATCATAAAAAATTATAAAAGTCAGAAAAATAAAGTGAAGTGCGTTTCAGAAGAAAGCTTACTAAATATATTTTCTTTTAAGAAAATGTGTTAAAATAGTTTCGATTAGAAACAAGTGTTTTTGACGGATTTTTTAGATATTTCTATATTTTGAAATCCGCCTTTTTAAAGATAAGTAGTAAGAAGCATAGTATTAAATGCATTCTTTAAATATTGGAAAAAGCATGTACCAACTCGCTTACAAATGTTGCAAGACGTTAGAAAAGTAGAAGTTTACCCAACTTCTACCAGAGAGTAGGTAGATCATGTCTCGGACGCTGGAAAAAATATTTATACCGGCTGCTGATCTAACCCAAGCTTTTTAGGAACTTCTACTTGCCAATGAGTTCAACTTTTTTTAAAAAAACCTCAAAAAGAAGGAAAAATCTTGAGAAGATGCGTTCATCAAAATTTATTTACTATTTTTATGGACAAATTCTTGTGAATGACGACAGAATTCTTCACAGGTGTCTACAATATATTATACTATTAACTGAACAGTTTCCTAGAATAAACTTGTTAGTACCTGCATATTAACACAAAGAAGTCCCAGATATCACTGTCAATAAAAAGGAAGTTCTGCGGTGAAAAACTTCAAAGAGGGTGAGCGAATATACATTCTAAGTGTATCTTCTTTGCTAGACGAGATACCCTCAAAGTTTTCGAAAAGGGGGAGAAACATCGGGAATAGATGGCTTTTTATTTGTTGTATTAATTTCGGTTCAACCAAATTCTAAATAAAAGAAGGGAAGCTATCTTTCAAAAATCTACAAGATAAAGTGTAATAAACGAAATTGTTAAAGTTACCGTTCAATCAAGCTGCTATCACACACAATGAGGATTTTCGAGCGGACACTAAATGGTTCCTTTCCAAAACTCGTTCGATTTGTTTTGGTTAAATCAAACGCAGATGTTTTTTGAAGTATAAGAATCAAAACAGATTTTATTTGATTTGAAAAACATTCGATAGACAATCACAAAACCTACAAATCACTTCAAAGGTAAAAAGCCACACAGGAGCCCCCAAAGAGTTACGAAATAAAGTTAGTGTGTATCACGAAGTCCATTGAGTCCTTTACTTATTACAACAATTCTTCACTTTCTGCTAGAGGGTAAGGTCGTCCTCGTGGACCTTTTAGTATTCTTTGTTGACGATGAAACTATCGTAAGTGAAATTCTTCCCCCCGCCCCTTGTAACCAAGCGCCAACAAATATTTTGAACGTCTCAAGTATAGTTATGGCCACTTCATCGCTCGGTAACTAAAGATACCAGTCCATCTGTTATTTGCTTTCTCCATTGCATCCTATTTAAACCTTACAATAATCTCTTTGCAAAGCTATCCACAGTTCAGTGTAGTGGCCCGTGGCTTAGTGGTTAGTGTGTCAGAGATAAAAAAAAAGTGCATCTCATGTAGCCGTTCGGACTCGACGGAAAATTGTAGGTCCTTTCCATTATTCCAGATTCACAACATAGACACAGGAATGGTTGAGATTGTAAGTCACTAGGCCTTAGATTGGCTCCTCAAGACCTGTCGCGCCAACAAATTTAATAAAATCTACAGTGCAGTAAGATTTAACACACACTATAAAAACAACATCCGATAAAGAAGTTGAAAACAGCTGCGGATATATAACATATTCCCTAGTAAATTTTCCATTTTACTTATTACACAATTTATTTCTGTATCTATCTGCCCACTCTTTCTGTTTATGTGTTTTGTTTGTAGACCAATTATTTGACAGTTAGGTTGTCAAGAGTGTCAAATTTGAAATACAAAAACCAGGTTGCTGCGGATGCATTTTTTTGGGAAACCCACTGCACTACGGATAATTTTCCCAAGAAAATTCCGCTAATGTTAACCTCGTGAGGTGTGATTAGTGTTGTTCGTTTCCTGATAAGTTCGTCGGCTTTACAATTTCCTTGGATGTCCCTTTGTTCTGGCTCTTAAAAGAAAGATTTAAATTAAATATAGTTTGTCTGAGTAAATGCCGCCACTTAACCTGTCTTCGGTTTTTTAAGCCATCAGTGTAGACATGAATTCATTTCCACAATTTCATTATTTCCTCAAGTGGATCTTTGTGAAACAGTAATTTGAAAGTTACTGATTTCCTTTTTCCTGGTTTTTTTCATCGAATTGAATTTTTCCTTAAAAATCCATCTATATCCAAAAACACACCACAGGAAAATGTTGCTGTGATCGTAGTATGCTCTATTAGCTGAAATGAAGGCTCTAAATCCTCTAAATAGAAAAGTTGTTCGTTACACCAATGTGTGGAATTGAGAAATGACCAACAGCACTGGTGACAAATACAGACAAGTAAACAACGAATAGCGTGCGGATAAAAAATACTGTCCCTTTTATAAACCAGAAACCAGTTCTACAGTTCACATTTTTGCATTTTATAATGAGTCTTCAAACTGATTTCAAGAAGATCGGTCGTTCGCAACATAATATACCTACGTATTAACTTATTTAATTTGTAAATATAAAAATAAATCATTCAGAATCATTTATCTGAAACCATTGACTTTCCTTTTAAAAGTCGGAATCGTTCGAGAAAATACTGCTGTGCGGTTAAGAGTATTTTCTATACAAAAAATAATATATTAGTGTTAATAATAAAAATATTTGTTTAACTGTGTGTCTGTAAGGCACATTGCCTTTTTAAAATAAAAATGGACGCTAATAAGAATGCTGAGAATATGAAAAAACCATTACTGCAGACTGTATAACGGCGATGACGAAACGAATTCCGCTGTCAGGCAGAATGGTCCACTTTATCTGGTCGGAGTAGACCAACAATTCCGACCACCACATCTGGATGAAATAAAGCTAGCTATATCTAAACTTAAGAGCAACAAAGCCGCCGGAGCCGATGGCCCAACTGCCGAGCTCTTCAAAGCTCCAGGCGATGACTTGGCTATAAGTATGCACCAAATCATAAGCAAGATATGGTTAGAAGAAAGCATGCCCGATGAATGGAATATAATTTGCCCGATCTTTAAAAAGGAGACCCTCTGAGCTGCACCAACTATAGCGGTATCAGTCTCCTCAACATTGCCTACAAGATCTTTTCTGCTGTATTGTGTGAACGAGTACAACCATTCGTCAACAACAAAAGGATTTAGACAAGGCGATGCGCTGTCATGCGACTTTTTCAACATCATACTTGAAAGAATAGCGCAGAACTCTCACACCAAAACCAAAAGCACGATCTTTCAAAAGTCCGTCGAATTACTCGCATACGACGACGATATTGACATAATCGGAAGAACGCAGCGTGATGTCAGTAGCGCTTTTGTGAGTATTGAGACGGAAGCGGCAAAGATGGGTTTAGCAGTCAATGAGGGCAAAACCAAGTATATGCTGTCATCAAGAAGAGACACCCAACATCGACGTCTTGGACAAAACATCACCATAGACAGCTATAACTTGTAGGTAGTTAGGGACTTTGTCTACCTGGGCTCCGTTATTAACTCAGACAACAAATCCAGCGCTGAAATCAAACGAAGAATAACTCTTACCAATCACTGCTTCTTCGGGCTTAGAAGGCAATTGAGTAGCAAAGCTACTCGGGCAACTAAACTGTTCCTTTATAAGATCTCATCATCCCAGTCCTGCTCTATGGTGCAGACGCATGGACGTTGTCAAAAGCAAATGAGGACGCTTCAGGCTGCTTCGAGATGATTCTCCGGGTGATTCTTGGTCCCGTATGCATTATCGGAGAGTGGAGAAGAAGATACAATGAAGAACTGTACCTGCTGCACGGGGACACAGACCTAGCCAAAAGAGTAAAAATTCAACGTCTCAGATGGCTGGGTCATATAGAGCGAATGGTCATCAATGCTCCGGCCCGGAAAAAATTCGAATCCACCCCAGAGGGACGACGCAGTAGAGGAAGACCGAGACTCAGGTGGCGCACACAAGTGGAAGAGGACCTCAACCGACTCCACGTGCGAAACTGGAGACAGCTAACTAGGGACCGAGCTGGCTGGAGAAGCTTGTTGGTTGAGGCCCAGGTCCACTCCGGACTGTAGCGCCACCTAAGAAGAAGAAGAAGAATAAGAATAATATAAAGAAAGGAAACAAAATTTTCAGCGCAGTAAATCGAGAACTAGATAACTATTTTCTTACAATAAACCCACGTACGACTCTAGCTTGCACTACGAGTGAGTTAGTAAAATAGCATCCCAACCTTAGTGACGAGCTGACGATCTCCGATCAAGCAAGCAAGCATCTTATCTACTACAACACTGTTGCCGAAGGTGTCAAAAAGAACCACGGAATATGGATCGGAAGACAAATGTATGAGGCGAATGGGCCTTAGCCAGCGAATTTTAAATTTAATGAAAGACAAAAAATGTTTCCTTAAAGAGTGGAGACAGTGACTCAGCTCTTTGCTGTTCGCCGCCAAATACGTGAAACCTACGCTCAAGCCGTTCTGAATATCCACCAAGAGGAGGACAACTTTTAATTGAAAATCAACATGAGGCATGATTTTTAATTTTCTGGTAGCAATCCTGGCTACATTTGGCATTTTTAACATTGCACAGGCAACACTCTACCTGAATCCGTTTCTAGCAACACCATGACATGTTATGGTCCTTTAAACCTTTGTCAGTTCAAGTGTTCAAGTGCCTTCTCTCTTTCTCAAGTGCTCTATTACACGTCCGACTATCTTGAGTCGTGACCTTAATACGATTATGTGTTAATATGTACAACATAAGTCGTCCTTTACCCGTAAGTATCGTATACTTCCACAACGCTGGCAATATTCTCCGACACAAAAACAACTTAGATTAACATTTTTATTTCATTTTGATTACCTTCGTTGTTATTTCCGTTTACCTAAATACTTCCGTTTCCAGCATACACACATGGTATCCGTTTGAGTGTGGTAATGCTCGATCCATTCAGCACCATAACAGCAGCGGCGGGGAAAATCTTCATCGAAATTGATTGCACGACACCCAAAAGTGATAAAAGTTTATCGGAAACTGATTTGAAAGTCAATTATCCTTTTTTTTTGGGAACATAGAAAAGCTAACAGACGGAAAGAGGTTCCGCGACAAAGGATTTTTTTTTTCAATGTAAATCCTTGCGGGTTCGGTAATCTCCTTATGTTCTTCCTATTTGACGAAGCCTTTCTTGTATTTTTATTCGTTTTCGATTGCCGGGGAATATGCCCGTTAAAAAGTCTTGAAAAAGCTTTTCTTTCCTTCTTCCCGTATATCAAGGCTCTGTTTACTCGCTTTTCCTGAATTCTGTTTTTTTTCTTGTATTATCCTTGTCTATCTACTGTGCCAGTTGGCCAAATGAATGTCTATGTAAACGAAGGCGCAAAGAATGAATAAAAGTTAAAAAAGAAACGAATTGGATTGGAATTTTCCCTGCAAGGATAATAAGATAATTGGAATGGGGTTGTTGTAAATCGTTAGCGTTTCTTCTTCCTGTTATGTGTATGTGTGTGTGTGTATGTGAAATTGGGGATGGGAAATAGCAGAAGAAATCGGAACGACGACGTTGCGAATCCTAAGGACTTAATGATTTGTACGACACATTAGCGATGTAAAAGTAACAAAAAAAAAAATTTGGAGTAGTCTTCTGGTTGGAGATTGAAAGGAAGAGCAAGGAACTGTTTAAATCGTATTGATAGAGCCGCGGAGTTGGAAAATTTAATTGTTAAATTGTTTGGATATTAAAATGGCTAGAGAATAATGAAGCTTAATTACTTTGCGGGTGAGTCTGCCTTGGGAAATGTCAATTAATTTTCCAATTTATTTTTTAAATGATGGTTGGATATCCGGCGGGTTGGATAAAGCTTCTTTCCGTATGCCAACACATTTTAAAGACCGATTTCCCAAGGTCACTATAAAATTCCTGCTGTGCCAACACCTCTCTATATGCAGAAACCTCCTTTCCTTTTTAAACCAATCTACCGTTTATTTAACTTTCTTCTTAAATTCAAAATTAATATTAAATCTCGAAAAGAAAATCGAAAAATATTCCCCAAACCCTGGCCTACCCATGACAGACACTTCTGACGACAACAACAACATTAACGGGGCTATAAAATCACATCGCAACATATCCAAGTGCATTGCTCCTGCCATTGTCACCATCACCTGCCACCACCTTGAATAATCCAATTTGCAGGTAGCACCAGGATAATAGTATCAGCAGCGGTAGAGAACGACATCCAAATGACAGAAGGCACTGGCTCCGTTTTTGTTGTCGGTTGTGTTCTCACCTTCGATTCCATGGCCGTCCGACAAAACTTCCTTGTGATTATGCTTCCTTGTTATGACATCTTATTTTCCTTCCACGTCCTGGTTTGGCATTAAATGACACCATAAACTTTACACACGGGACATCTTTGTTATACCCAATCCACTCAAGCTTCTGCAACAAGGTGACTCCATCTGGTGAGGTGTTTTGGAGAAACTCAAAGCCACAACATAAAATCAAAGAATATCATGTCCAGTCCAGGATTGCCTTGGCTAATGATAAAATCACAAGAAAAGTCATATTTTCCATAGACACAGAGGGATTCCAGATTCCACCTCTCCTCCTTGGAGATTCCTTAAAGGAAAATGCAAATCGCTTGCTTCTATGCTGTCTGGTATTTTTCGTAGATATATCTGTCTATCTAGGAGCTGTCACAATGTCAGGTTGCTTTGCTGCACAAATAACCGAAGGAGGGGGAGAGAGAGTTGTATTGGTATTCCTTCGTGCCAAGCACCGGGACTAACCTCAATTATATTCTACCTCCCCAGAGGTGAGAGCAGAAGAACAAAACGAAGAAGTGTAAACATACCTTAAGACTCTTGCCAAAGAATGTTGTGTCTAATCGTTCAGGAAATTAACACGTTAAAGCTGTACTTAGAAGGGGAATTTATGGTCGCATTCGTATTCGGTGTTAAGCAGAGTTCGGCATGGGATTCCACTAGTGAGGGGGCAGACGAAGGCGGTTTTATGCATTGGTAGCACGCAAATGGCCAGAATGGCTGTTTAATGGAAAAGAAACAGATAGATGGTGGAAGTAGATGGCGCTGGGATGGATATGTTTAGGATATGCAATGACTATGCGGATAAATAAATGTGTATGGCATGACGGCGTACGGTATTGTGTGCAGAGACAGAAACAGCAATTCTTGTACTTCCTTGAGTTTTACGAGCTCCGGGCCACCATTGTAGTTTGCAATAAAATATTCGTAGAACCCAGGAATGGGGATGGAATTGCTTGAATGGGTGCAATGGAATTTTTTTGTTTTTTTTTTGTCTGTTGTTTCTGGTGTTTTTATTGCAAGTATATTCAAATTGAAAAAGTCTTCATTGTTCCTTCATAAAAATGTTTGTTTTGTTTTTTATGTTGACTATTGAATGAAATTGAATGTTTTAAAATAAGACGTAAAATTTGTGAACACAAAAACTCCTCATTAAACCCTTTTATTCGCTAATATAAATTTGATTATATATCGTCGCAATAAAAAAATCGCTCAAATGAAGTTGTCGAATAATTGGGTGAGAACTGAGGTAAAGCAGTTCCTAAGGATCTCAAGTTGGATTGAAAATGTTTTAACTCGGTGCGAAGCGAAATTTTGCTGGAGCTCCAAACAGGAGAAGACAAATGGAGATACCTTGCCAGTAATTGCAGTACATGTCGATTACTTCGTCCTTTCACTTCCTTGGGAAGGTTTCGTTTTAACCAAACAAATTAAAAGCTGCTGCTTGATGGAGATCTGCTCTCAGGAACTTAGCCGGTATGCCATCACACCAAACTGTCTTGTTGTTTCTTAGAAGAAAGATCACGATTTTAATTTCTGCAATTATTGGGGGTTAATGTCAATGCCGCTAAAAGACCTACGTACATCCACAGGTTGGTTTGAATCTAAACGCTGGCTACCAACTGGCCCTCTTATCTCGTCTTGCACCACGCTGCACTGTCTAATGAGCTACAAGTTTGGGTGAAAATAATCACCTATTGGAGGACGCTTTGCAAATGCAGGCAAATTTGAATGAAGACCATCTACCTGAGGAAGTGACATGCAAATAAGAATTATTAGGGTGTCTCTACGAAGAATTTTGGTCAGAGATCTGTTGACTGTCAAACACGTGTAACCTAAGCTCAAGCCAACATCGGTTGATTACTTTTGCTCCTCCTAGAACCACTTTCTTGTGAGCATTAGGTTCACTGTTGATGACATAGCTTATTCTTTTTTTTTTGTCTGCGCTCCTACTTCGGTTAGCTACCATGCACTTGACTGTTGACATTATTCTATATTCTTGATCTGATCCAGTGTCAGTGGTGGACAAAGTTTTTAAATTGGATGATCATATTAAACTTTTATTAATTCTTGTTGATTTATATTGTAATGTGGCCACAAAATGAACATTTTCGGAAGATGCATTGTGTTTCTACCTTAAGGCGAAAAAAGACTTCACCTAATTCGCCCATCGAACTTGCCAACCACAGCCAACTTAACGAAAGCACTAAGACCTGACAGCCACCTAAGCAATGGAATGGAAAGTAGAATGTAACAGAATTCCCCTGCAAAAGGGGAACTTTTAAGAAATGTGTGCATTTGTATAACAAGATGGATATGTGGCTCTAGGGGACACGACACAGTTAATTTGTATACGTTGAAGTGTGAACATCGAAAGCAAACAAAGTAGTTGAATTGAGATAAACTAAAAAATGTGGTTAAGTCAAATTAATGTAAATTAAATTTGAAGAAGTGTTCGATAAATAAAGAAATTCGTGAAAGAGATTTATTCATCGAACCCCAGGCAAAAATTCTACAATATTTTCAAGTTTGTATTTTTCTATTCTTTAAATGATTATTTTAATTAAATTAAGTAATACCGTGGCAGTTTACCTGAGATATTGCAACATATTGTAGAATTTTGGATAATGCACAAAATTTGCCACAGAGATCGGTTTAATTTAAACAAATTTGGATGTTAAGCCATTGGCCAACCTCTCCTTACCGGATGTGGTGCCAATTTTCCAAAATGACCCCCAGTGGACAATTAAAAGTCAGATAAGATTTCCCGCTAAAGGTTGTAGTGAATGCTAAGTAAATGTTTTCAATGAGGACATGCCAAACAATTCATAATTATATTAATATATATTTAAACAAATTATTTTTCAAATTACTCTTACATTATTTAGAAAAAATAATTGTTATTTTAACTTTATACCTTTATACTTTATACCATGTAAAATGTTTAAGGTACATAATTTAAAGATACCTCTTCTTCTTTTCTTCTTATTGCCGACGTCTTTATAATCTCGACTGGGAACACAATTCTCCCACTTTACTGCTTCACACTAGTGTTCCACTGGTGGGGCTCGCCAGACGTAAAATAATTCAAAGATTAATTGAAAACAAAGATTTTTTCATTGAAATAAACTTTTTTTTATTTCTAAACACTAAATTGAACTAAGAATTTAAAAACTAATTCAGAATACTATAAATTGCTCTTTGGACGTGCTACTTCAGAGTTTCCTTTGTCGGTGGGATCAGCTGGACATTGTTTATCTTTGCAAACAGTTTGCGAAGTTACTTACTGTCGATATGGGTTTCTGTGTTTGTTCTGTTTTGTAAAGCAGTGTGATGAACTATTCAATGATGCACATATATGGCCTCATCATTAATACGATCTGGTACAGTGGAGAGGAGACTAGGCGCCTGGGTTAGCTCAGTTTGAACTGTCTACAGTCTACACTGTCAACACTGAAACGTTGGAAGTGCCTGTGCTGTCGCAGAACCCAGAGGTAAAGCAATCCCATTGGCTCCCAAGAAGCGAAATGTCACAGCCCCTGCCAGTCAATTGTGGAGATGAGGATCTTTGTTTGGCCATTGCGTGGATTGTGGGCGGTATGCAACATATTGCGAGTGTCGGTGTCCTCGTAATTGCAGGGAGCCAATGCTAAATTATCCAGAAGAGGTGTTTTTCTCAAGGCATCATCTCCTTTAGTGACGAACAGCTCCTTCTCTGGAAGCTGGAAGACTTAGAACAGGCTGTTAGACAGAAAGATGAACAGCTCTGTGTGTGAGAAAACTGGCCAGTTCCTTAGTATATTTGAAGCATCCACATCTTGTCTTCTCACCCCTTTTCCCCGATTGACTTCTGCTGAACCTTACAACGAGTTTATAATGTAACCGTCCACATCAGGTGCAGTTGTGCAGCTGGTCGGTTGACGGTTCTTGCCGTAGCAGGCTTAAGCAACCGCTCTATCTAGGATAATGCAGTTTGAAGCAACCTCAGACCTAGGCTGACTGAAATCTGCTAGACAAGTGAGAATATCCTTCTTAAGGCCAAAACCGGATGTTTCTGTCGTCCAATAGTGCAGGAGAGAGAATTCAACTAGATTCCCATTTCGATGCTGAAATCTAATATACTTTGTTCTCGCCACCAGGCGTTCTCTGACAAAGTTGTGAAACTACACCTGTTGCACTTCACATAAACGAATTAACTTCTCTCCACCTGGAAATAAAGGTCCGAAAACTCGTTAACTAAGTAAAGATACTCCAGTTGTCGTCTGACTAGGTCTTTCGCTAAAAGAGAGATTAGGTGTGGTGAATTAAAATTTACAAGTGCAGTTTCGGAATTCCTCACATTGGGAATTATACGGAATGGGCTGGGCACCGACCGAAGAATTCGATCTGGATTCGTCTGCTGTTAACTACTGGCTGGTTGGCCTTTTATAACTTTTATGGATCCAAAAGGCTGTTTTCAGTAATTCGGAAACGGGCGGTGCCGGGCCTAGGCTTTAAATAGGTGCCACGGGTCAACAGGAGCCTCAGCTAATTACTTGAGCCGAGCTGGGTAGTAGCTGCCTGTTGAAATTGCGGTTCTCCCTGTGGGTGCGGGGGTGTGAGAATAGGCCCACGCTCAGGTTAGCGGAAGTAAGAGTCTTCCAATACCTAGCCTAGTTAAGCGATCACATCTTTTTCCGTAAGGATAAGAGGCTGTAACCATGCTTCTAGGCGGGCATTCAGGGAGTGTCCTAGTCTTCACCTTGGTTGACTGGATTATGAAGTGTTTGTCTTACTGGATGGTGGGCTAGCGACTTCTCATGGAGTCGAACCACAAGTGCGTCTCATGAGAGACGGGCGAGCCTCACCTAGGGTCCTAAATTAGGTACCGTGGGTTAACAGGAGCCCCGGCTGATTACGTGAGCTTGTCTCGGTAGCAGTCGCCTGTTAAAATTGAGGTAGGCCCCCCTGTGGTAGCTTCACGGGGGCTGTTGCTTACTCCAAATGCGGAAGCGAAAAGGTATCTTTGGTTTCTGGGAGCATGGCACGGCTTCGAAAGAAGCGTGTGTTCATTGTCTTATTTAACCTTGATACTAGGGGTGCATGATAGGCCCTGCTTCTTAGCAAGGAGGATGGATTTTCCATGAGAAATTCATCATTTGCTACTAGAGTGGTTTAGCAGAGCCACTCTAGATGATAGTGTGGTCTGATAAACCACTTTAGGGGTCTTGTCCGCCCCAAGGGAACTCCATAAGTGGGTAGGCCCACCGTGAGATTAAGCCTTAATAGGCAGGTGCTCACGTAAAGCCTTTTCACGATCTGTTGAAATTTAGGTAGGACCCCTTAGTGAGGGCATCATGAGGGCTGTGATTATCTTAAAGCTGGCGTAAAGCAAACTTTTGACCTCCTGTTCTTTCAGTGGTTACCCCTGTGGGTTCGGGATAAGAATAGGCCATGGGTGTTGATATGCCTGCAGTAAGAAGCTGATAAAATATCCTCCCCTATAGATTTGGGGGCAAGATTGGCCTATGATATGGGAAGCGCAACCAGTAAGAGTCTGCTCGTACTATAGTAACGGGGCCAAGAATTGTGCTACGGTTGTTGTTCCCTGAGGTAAGATTCCTCTAATAACACTATTGAATGGTGTGTAGAATGGTTCTACAGTCTGGTTCACCGGTAGTAAGAGTCTTCCAAGATCAAGTCTAGTTAAGCATTCTACATGCTATCCTACCTATTTCACGTTCGATATTCGTACGAAGTTCATCAATCGTCGCTGGCTTGTTGGCATAGACCATAGACTTGACGTAGCCCCACAGGAAATAGTCTAATGGCGTCAAATCGCGGCCAAGCGACTGGACGATTTCGTGAGATAACACGTTTTCCAAACTTGGTTTCCAATAAATTGATTGTGACATTCGCTGTGTGGCTTGTGGCGCCGTCCTGTTAAAACCACATGTCCTCCAAGTCCATATCATCCAATTGGGGCCAAAAATATTCGGTTATCATTGAACGGTAGCGATCCCCATTCACAGTAACGTGCCGGTGTTGATCATCACGGAAGAAGTACGGCCCAATGACGCCGCCGGCCCATAAGCCACACCAAACCGTAATTTTTTCGGGATGCAATGGTGACTCATGGAGTACGTGTGGATTGCTGCCTGACCAATACTGCATATTTTGTTTATTTACGAAGCCATTCAGCCAGAAATGAGCCTCATCGCTGAAGATGATTTTTCGATGAAAATCCGAATCATTGTCAAGTTGTTGCTCAGCCCAATTCACGAACATACGACGCTTCTGGTGGTCAAGCGGCTTAAGTTCTTGCGTCAATTTAATCTTGTAAGGATGTAGGCCAAGATCTTTTCGCAAAATTCGCCACAACGACGTCACAGAGATGCCCAACGCTTGAGAACGACGTGTGAGAGACACATTTGGGCTTTCTGCAACTGAAGCCTCAGCGGCAGCAATATTCTTGACATTACGGGGACTTCTTTGTCTCACTGGCACGGGAACATTTTGTACTGTGCCTGTGGATTTAAATTTTTCCACTAGACGCTCATAATCTGCTAATACGATTATGACGACCATAAATTGGACGTAACGTTGAGGCCACTGACTCCGAATTTCGGTAGTAAATTTTAATAATTTCGACTCGTTGTTGGCTCGTATATCTTCCCATCCCAAATGGCAAACTTTACTGAAGAGAAACGTCAAAAGAACGGCAAGAAATATGGCGTCATTTGCTGTCCCTGTTACTCTACTTTTGAGGCGTCCCTGTTGAAAAACCCTTTATAAGGGCCTAATAAAAAATGTAATCAACCATTACCATGAACCGTTAGTGAAAAGTACAATAACAACATTTAGTGATATCTCTGGTAGTTTCATTAGCGAACAACTAAAAGCTTTAATCACACATTTTCGCATTAGCAAGACTTCAACATAATTCTATTTCCAGAAAACACTACCGTCCGCCAATTTCTCTACCCACTAATCCTCCGTATCACGTATACTCTTTTCGCAACATAAACATAATAATGATCCTAGACAAACGTGACAGGGAACATAAAGTATTATCCCCACCGCCAACATAGATATAGCAATCAGTCATCACTCACAGTGACCTCCAAACGAAATGTACACATCGCTCACCCATTTCAGTTTATCCAAAGTACCATTCAGTGGTATTATCCTGGACCACATAAAACCACATTATCCTCGCTACCAAAAACGGGACACCAAATCATAATAAGACCACACAAATTCCCATATAAAATGTCCTTAAACAAACTTTCGTACACAAATAACTCAAATTGATCGTAACTAAAAGGAATAAAAAAGGAGACGGCAATAAGAAAGGACATATCATATTAGAATACAATAAAGAATGTCATTTTTCATGTTGTGGTCCTCCGAGTGGACCATAGACAATGATTACAATTTGATTATTGGACACAAAGCTTTACAAGAAAAAACCACAACCACACGCGTACTGCATGCCTAATAACAAAATGTCGTTGCTCGTGTCTAACTAATTTTGTGTAGATGCTATCGTCGTCTTCGTCGTCCTTTTTGGTTGGATTTTTATTTCATCTGGCTGTCATTTTTTTGTCATTTAGATTGACCACCATGTTTGTTTGCTGATGAGTTTTGCTCACTTTTTTCTTGAACAACTCCAAATCACCCAAATCACTGTAAGGACATTATCGAAGGACTAAATTACGCACACACTTAATTCATTGCTACGCATCACTTGGTTAGTAAGTGAAAATTGCTGGAAAAACTGTCAGAGTATCCTTTCATGTATTAAGATACTTCTGGAAGCGTGTTGAAGGATAGCAAATACTTTCAGAACTTCTATGCCACTCCTTCACTCTCTGCCATGTAGTTTCTTCTACGAGCCCTTCACTTCTAGTCTGGATGATGGGGAAGAGAGAGTTTCTTCTTCTTTGTCGTCACAGCAGTTGGTGTACTTATTTTCGTCCTGGAGTACTGTTTCTATTTAATCATCACTTATCAGTCGGCAGCAACCAAAATGAATCGTTCTTTTGAGAGAAACTTTCCCCCCACTCTAGTACCTCGCCACCCAGACAGGAAACAGGAAACGATGGAAATAAAAAGAAATATGACGAAAAATTCCTCTTTAAACGGATTTAATTATGTAATTGAATCGCAAGCACAATACATTTTTCAACCGCTTCAGGCTGTCGTGAGCAATCTAGCACTTTGAAAGGATCACAAAATCTTTTGGTTTGAAGTAAAAGTATGCGAATTCTGTGAAAGGAGCGTTCTTTTTTTTCCAAGTGTTTCTATAGTATCCGCCATGAACTTTATAAAGGTACGGAAGGTGAAGATTGTGGAATGACGGAAATTATGTAACATTTCCAAAACAGGAGTTTTTTTTTCGTGGAATTGAAATTCTGGAAAAAAACAGGAAGATTTGTGAAAAGATGAAAGAAGATATAAATTCAATGCGAGGAAAGATATTTCGTCTAAGGATACAGATACAGAAGTATATATAATGTGTGTATAAACATAGAGAAGGATGTTTATTTATCACGAGGAAGTTATAGTGTTTTGAAAGTATAATCCTTTATGCTCTACATTGTTTGAACACGCGATGGATCCTTGCGCTCTTATGTTCGAGGCATGAAAAGGATGAGATTAAGTGATATGTATCTTCAGACAGCTCCATGAGTTTTGGTCTGAAAGGAGAGTTAAATAAATTTGCTGGGAGTTCAAGAATCTATCCAGAGGAGGGTTGTTACTGAGAGGTGCTCTTACATAGATTTCAAGCAAATCCACCAGCTGTGATGTAAGAAAAGGTTTTAAGGGCCGGGCTTTGTTTTGAAACCATTTTTTAACTCCAGTTTTTTACTTGCGATTGTAGGTATGTAGGTACTATAATACAAGTTATGGATTCGTTCAAACATTTTTTTTTTTCTAACAATCAAACATGACATAACGATGATAGAGAAGTCGAAAAAAGTGCGTCCGGAAATTCCGTCCGTATGTCTGTCTGTCTGTTCGCGCCCCTATAGCCTAAGCGGATGGGCCGATTTGCTTCAAACATGGTATTTAGTATTAATTAGGTAGTATCTCGGGGGATGTTTTTCATTTTTGCTCTAGATCGAAAAATAACGGTACCTGCCATACAATTTTTAACAAAAAGTTTGATTTTCTCAAAAACGGCTATAACGATTTTGATAAAACGTCCAAATTGCTATTTTTTTACAACAATACATATTTCAGTTAGAACGATTTTTTTGAAATTTGCTCTATAACGGTACCTATCATATAACCGGTAACTATTATCCCGATTTCAATAAAATTTTGCACACAGAAAGTTATTTATAATTTAATTAATATTGCCTTTCAAAAATTTCAAAAACTTTTTTTTTCGATTTTTTTAAATTTTCTAAAAAAAAAATTGGTTTTCGAAATATTTTGAAAATGAGTTGATTGAATTTTTTTTAAATAATTTTCTCAGATGAAAACTATAGATTTCCTTATAATGACATACTAGAAAAAAATTTTAAATATTTTTTCGAAATTTTTTTTTCAAAAACGACTTTAAAAAAAACTGGTCGAACGATTTTCAAAAAAAATTTTTTTTTGATAGACATTTAGTTTTTGAATTTTATTGCATACTTAGTTTTTCCAAGAAAACTCTTAAACTAATTAGGAAAATGAATTTTCTAAAAAAAAAATATTCTTTTATTTTTAGAGACGTGTGGTTTTCAATCTGGCAATACTTTTTTCGGAGTTGGTCTTTTTGACAGCTATCACTTTATTTATGATCACTTTGGTTTGCCATTTCATAATGAATAGACTTACTCTTGAACAAGTTTGCAGGCTCGGTGGAGCAGATTATCGAAGAAGACCCGAATGAGTCCATCCACCATCGCGCGCAACAATTGGAGATGTGCCCATTCACTTTATGGAAGATTTTGCGGAAGGATCTTGAATTGCGGGCTTACAAAATCTTACTCGTGCAGGAATTTAAGCCGAACGACTATCAAGTGCGTCGCACGTTCAGTGAATGGGCCCAAAACGAGATGGCCACCAATCCAGATTTTCACAAAATTGAGCCTCGGCTGAAATTTATTCGAGCCAGCCACGGCGGCCACTTCCCCGAAATCCATTTTAAAACATAATGAAAACCCTTATCTTTATAATCAAGCTAAATTCTTGGCCAAAACATTCCATAATATGCGTCTAAAAAACATACATAATATGCAGCCACTAAGCAATTATCTAACATAAGAACAAGTTCGTGCGACCCAGTCGTGCATTTTTTTAAATTTATTCGACGATGTGACCGCACATATGAGCAAGTGCGATCCAGTCGTGCAATTTATTTCAGACTAATTTTATTCTGTTGCTATGGTTTGTTTCTTCTTTTCGACAAAAAAGTCAGTTAACACGATATTTGACCTGTGGCTACAAGACCAAAGTAAACAAATGCTTCTGGGAAGCAGTCCATATGTTTTAAAAAGAAATAAATTTATTGGCGCAACAGCTCCTTAAGGAGCCAAGGCCTAGTGACTTATACTCTCAACCATCCCTGTGTGTGTGTACTGCAAGAATGGAAGGGACCGCCGAGACCGAACGGCTGGATGAGATGCACTTTTCTAGACAAATTTTACTCTTGGAGATTGTGTCAGTTCCTCGGAAAAGAAGGTGGCTATGAGCTGGGTTCGAACCCAAGCTCATTCGCTTACAAGTCCGACACACAAACCACTAAGCCACGGGGCGGGGCACTATGTTCTACAGCATTAAAAAACCATGTCTTGGTTAATAGAACTTAATGAACAAACCCAACAGAAATAAAGAATCCAATTCCATTGTTTTGGAGGTACGATTGGACCAGCAAACTGAGCTTAAAAAACATTTAAACAGACACATATTTTTTTAAAGATCAAAAACCTTTTTAGCTTAAAACGTTATGAAGATGATGTGATAAGCATCATGGACGAGGTTGGTAGAGATTCCTAAAGAAGACCGTGTCAAACCGGTCTTCAGATCGATGAAAAGTTGATTAGCATGGCAATCAAAAGTACAAGTAAGAAAGAACAAAAAAGAAAGCAGGACTGCCCGTTAAATAGGGGAAATAATATTTAAGCTAAGCAATGTCAGTCGACGTTTACCATTGAAAGGGTTCGGACAGTCTTTTTATTTCCTCTGACGAAGTTTGCAAAACGAAATTATAACGAGTGATTAATTGGAAGAATAAATTGGTTTACATTAGTATTGTTTTAAAGTTCCTCGGTTTAATACAAGAATTTTTCGTCGATCCTGGACGTTTATGAAAAACGTTGCTGGCCTAATGATATGAAGTTTCTAACGTGTGGCTATAGAGTCTTAGAAATTGTTATAATAAAGATTTTCTTCGCAAATAATGCAGCATAAAAGAGTTTTACTCATCGTGAATAAAATATTTCGACCATATCATGGTGTATACCTACCTCTAACTAAAAGTAGAATGTAGGTTTTTATTGTTCAACAATGGTGGCCTAGCATCATTTCCAGAGACCTGTGGAGAAGGTGCTTAGTTATGGGATTTTGTATTGCCTTGTGAAAAGGACTTTTTCAGTTTTGTGAGTTGAGTAGCTTTTAAAGAGAGGGTTCACATGTGAATATTATATTATTTTACTCGGTGAAACATGCTTCAGTGCTTGCAATTACCTTGAAATTCTTATCTTCTAGGCTAATTAGGAGTTCGTTTATCGTTTGCAAAGATGTTTGCCGGAGTTGAGTAAATGTGGTGATTTTACCATTGCTTTCGATGAAAGACAGTGATCCAGAATAATCGATGTCCGAACTTTCTGCGGGGGAAACATTGATTCATTTCGGTGGACTGAAATCGCCAAGTCCTTTTCCGATCGAGTCTTTAATAGCCTCCGAAGGAATCATTTCCCGCCAGCATCAAGTATTGGAATTTATTGTTATGATTACTAAAATGCCATCAAACAAGTTGCATCTGAAGTGTTGGATTTTACACAGCCACCATAGCAAAATTATTGTTTAAACGATTATTATCGGCAAGCACATGCTGCTTAAGTGGGATAAAGCAAGGCGGCCCTCCAGAGAAGGACCAGAACGGTTCTCAGCCTCTACGAGTAGAAAAAGAAAAAAACACATAAGGGAAAAAAGGGGATATGAGAACAATGCAATTGAAGCACTAGAGAGTTGTTACTGCAGGTATTTTGAAGTTCGCAATTCGAAAGTCTTACCAAAATGTATAAAAAAGCTACAGAGCTCGAACTGAAGCTGGCAAGTTAAATCAAGGGAACATCGTTAAGTAGTAGAATCGCAGTTGATATTGAGAATATAAAAATAACATTTCTGCAGACTTCAGGCAGAATCATCTATTCTATCTAGACGAAGTAGCACAACAATTCTGCCCACCCTAGACGAAATAAAGCTAGGAATATCTAAGCTAAAGAGCAATAAAGTCGCATACGCTAACGATGTTGATATAATCGGAAGTATTGAGAAGAAAGCTAAAAAAATGGGTTAAACATTCAAGGAAGGCCGAGATTTAGGTGGCGCAGCCAATGGGAAGAGACCTTCGTCCAACTTCACTTTCGGAAACATAAGCAATGTCTAAGAATTGTCAGGTAACTAATGTGGGTTCATTAATAGATTTGTTGACAATGAGCGTAATACTTCTTTTTATTTATTCCCGTTCTTCCCTATACGGGGTAATGGCGTGTTCGGCATTTCCATCACAGCCAAAAACGTGACTCTTTAACTTGTCACCTGGGAGAAGGCTTAAATGAATGTGACCCAGGTAAGTTAGATTCATCTATGCCTGATGCGTACATCAAGCAGTATCCAGGAGTCTTTCAACTATACATTATATAATCCTTGGCTCCTGTATCGGAATAACATCTGCCCTCTTAAACGCCAATTTTAAATATTGGAGATTAAATTAAGCAATTACACCATCTTGGCCCCAAATAGACAGACCAGCTCCCATCACTTTTTGCTCGAGGTCTCCTTTTTTTTCCGATCCATAAAGAGATAATAGAAGGTCATTCACAGTGAGCAGCACCGCAATGTCTCTGAACTATTTATTATTAAAGCTTCGAAAAGACTTGCTGCATATTTTTTTTTAATTTCCTGAAGGCATCTATAAGACTTCCTAAAACGTAGAGATAGAAGTTTATTACCAAAGCTTACAATATCAGAATTTTGATATCAAACATTTTAATGAAAATAATAAAATTTCTGAGACTGTTTTAGTTTTAAATTTTGCTCTTTTGTTATGTTTTTTTCACTTTCGGCATAAATAAAATACGAAATTTTACCATCTCCTCTAGAAATATAAAAGCGAAAACCCATAATGAAACCCCTTAACTTGGGGATGCATAAAATCTCGTATTTCTGCAGATAAATAACCAGCAAAAGGTGCAGAAATAAACAAATGCAAAAATTCTATGAATGTCTTCATCAGCAGCAGTAAATCCAAGAACTACCAGGATAATATGATTTTTTTAAGTTCATACATTTTAAATAAAAAATATAAAAAAAATTATCACTTCTATCAGTCGTAAGTCGTAACACTTTTCAACTTCGTTGGCCGTACCCTCTTAATGATATTAACCCAACTAAATCGCTTGTTAACGCTCTAACGCCAACTTGGCAACTTGAATGCATCGTCGACCCTGAGTTTAGCACCCAGACCTACATGACGTTATTTCCCATTTACTCCCAGTCGATTTGTATATAATGTTTTTTTTTGTGTCCATATTTATCAAACATTGAATAGAAGATGCAGCCATAGGTGTAGCAGCAACTAGTACAGGGTGATCCATAAAATGTATGCTCTGAAATAAAACATTATTTTTTACAAATTTTACCGATAGGGTCACTTTATTTTGTAAGCTTCTATCGTATGCTGAACATATTTAAAATTATTGTCCTAAAGCTATATATTTCCTTTGTGGGAACAGAAGAAAAATCAGCAGGAATTCAAACCAACCAACCAGAGACACGTTTCCTTTTGATACATTTTATTGAAACTGCAAGCTATGGTTAAATCTTCAATATAAATTAATTTCTTCTTCTCTCATCCGGCTCGAAGGATCACTGCCTTTGTTAATTTTTCATTCTCTCTCCAATGAATGGATTTGCTTTGAATAATTGACATGTACTTTAAGTTATTAAAAGTGGTATTAAAAGCCGCCTCCGCTTTGTGCAATTAAAGGACATTTTTGTTGACATAAAAAATAATTTAATAACTACCCACCCTGTACTACCTATATTTCCACTTATGTACAAACATAATTGAGATATACCTCATATGCATGCACGAACGAAGTACATCCAACCGAGAATATCCTTTTACAAGCTTTTTAGCGCAGCTCTATTCTAGGATATTTAAATTCACTTTGGCCGTTCTACTTTTAACATTTTTTTTTGCAACTTTTTTTCAATTTTTTTGTTATTTTCATAGAACTACTGTAGCATGTAAATTGTGTCTGCTCCAGCACAGATGCATCTCATGGGAATTATGAGGCATCAGGCAGAGAGGGATGGGGTGCTCGAAAATGTTTCATGTAATCGAATTTGATGCTAGGCAAACGAAGTTTAAACTTTCACAAGGATGCTTCGAATCCATATAGCCATAAGTATATGTGTGTGTGTTTGGGTTGCGTACATTTGTGAAAAGGCCAGTGAGTATCAATAAATATGATTTGAAGACTTTTTTGAAGTTAAAGTATCTAGATATACTTCGAATTATTTAGATAGAAAATTATATTACATTTGGTCGCTTGATTTACCAATAAGGTTATGTTTGATGAGATAGGAGGGGAGTATAACTTTGATTGATTCAAGAGATAGATTTCCGGTCCCAAATGCAGGACCTTAGGAGTTCGTTTGTGATGTGTAAGTCTTGCTCCTGGGTGGATTGGTTTTATGGATTATAATTCGAGCTGTTTTGGGTCTCAGAATTTGCAAGAAAGTTATTTCGATTCCAAAAAAAAAAATGGTCCTTCGAGTGGAAACAAATTTTAATTAGTGTTAGTTTTGTCTTATCAAATGTTGCAAAAAACTTCCAAGTAATTAAAACCCTTTTAAAATTAAAAACATTTTATTTGTAAATTTAAATGTGTCCTATATTTAGTTATCCATTGGATGAAGACCAATACAAGTGACAAATTTCTAGAAAACTTCCTTTCAATCAAACAGAGAAAAAAATCAAAAACAATTCTCACATTGCACGTACCGCACTAAATCCTTCCGTTTAAGAGGAGTGAAAAACTTTCACCTGCCAAAAAATGACAAACAGAATGCCTTTTCCATTTTAAAATATACAAACTAAGTAAAAAAAAATAATAAAAAAAAAACTAAAATCAAAAAAAAAACTTTCAACTTCTAGTGCTGCTGATGAAATAACAATGAATCGTGTAGCTGCCGTTGTTCCCCAGTCCTGATAGTCGACACCAATCTGCTAGCTTGATACCTTTTCCATAGACTTTGATACCTCCACCTCCATTATAGGATAGGTTGGTATGCTATTTTTGAACAGCAAAAGGAGAGGAAATAAAGGGCCAAAAGCAAACTTTTTCTTAAATGGGAAAACTTTGAGTGATCCTACAGATGGCTTACTCGATGCTAGCTGAAGCTGAAGACCTCCCACCTCGTGGGACTAGTATAACGCCTTCAAAAAAAAAAAAATCCAACCCCATACGGGAGCTAAAGAGGATTTTGCCAAAGTATCACATCTCGCACGAAACTTTTGTTTACTTTTAAGTTTTTCTTCGATTGTGGGATAAGGCCATCAAACGCAACACGAACCTTCAAGGAACTGATGGGCATACTCGTATCTATACAACAACTACGGCGACATAAGCCGAACTTTGAGAAAAGAATGGAGAACCGAAAGTTCGTACAAAAGTGGTCTCGAAACTAAAGGATGAGGTGTCTTGTAAAGGACTCCAGACGGTGCGCGGCCGGCGTCGAAGAGCTATCGTTTTCTGATTTTGCCATTTCGACTCGATCTCCATTTGGTATGATAAACTTTAGGTGAATAGCCAGGATACAGGGAGAGCAGTGGGTTTGGAATTCCCGCCTTGAAGTCCAATAACTTGACACAGGGACTCAAACAAACACACTTTGAAGAGTTAGTGTAAGTGTGGGTCCTGTTTACCGTCGTCGTCGTCGTCGTCGGTGGTCCTGTCTATGCGAATTGCGAAAAAGATATATAAGTTTGGGGAAAAGTTTTTTAATTACGTCTTTATCGGGAATTTTTAATCAAAATAATCGGTAGTTGTAATGTGGAAGTGGATTTGGAGTGTTTGATTTTTAGGTGAAGACAGAAGTGATGGGAGTTGCTGAGTTGGTAAAGGTTAAATATTTTACCAAAGGGTGAGTGTTTCAGAGATGTTGATTTGCAATCTTAATTTAACGCTTGAAGAGAGTTAATGTCGCCTTTAGAACAAGCAGTAGTTTTGAATTTTAACCGGATTTTTTTGGGAATTATTAATGGAGAAATGTTGGTATTTGTTGGATTGGAATTCGAATTTAAAATTAAATTCTATAAACTACGCACAAAGTTGCAAGTACTGAAATCAACGGTGCCCCTTAGTGTAGGTAAAATATTATCGCATCCTTCTTCTTACATTTCATTTTCCAATTTTCTTTTGATAAATATTTTTGAATTATTTAAAATTTATTGTAATTAATTATTAAAAATAAGTAAATGTTTTTGAAACAAAGCAGAAAAGACCACAAACTCTGGAAGTTTTTGAAAAAAGATGGCAGACATCGAATAAGACTGCTCACGATTATATAGGAAATAACATTTTTTTCTTTTAAATTGAAGGATTATCACACTGTTTTTATTAAATACGAAAATTAATTCGATAAACAGTCAAGAGACCTAATATTAATGTCTTTAAAACATGCGTGCCAGAAACTTATGCACGAATAAAACTACGTGAAAGAAACAAAATTATGATGCCCACTTATAATCAGCGAAGTGTTCCTATTCAAAGTTGGTGTGCACCAGGGAAGCATCTTGAGTCCTATCGTATTCTACTGTTAAAGTTGTTGGCTAAATGGTTTTTTGTTCCGGAAGTTCATAGTTTTCCCAATTTTTTTCAGAAAAGGCCAAAAAGTTATATAAAAATATGACGCATCTGTTTGCTGAACAATTCGAGGAAATTTGCAAAACCCTTTCGTCGGCAGGAGTGTTTGAATGATCAGATTATATTCAGTGGGTAGCGTCTTGAATCTTTTGATAATTTGAATTCGGTGATATTTCAGGAGAAGGATTTTTAGATAGGGTGTGCTGAGGTTATGTTCAAAACAGATTTCATAAGAATTAAAATAGGTAAAATTTATTTTAATCCAAGAAGGATACCCTAAGAAGGGAAATAGAAAAGGTAAGGGTGCCTAAGCTTTCGGGGATTTAGGAAGAAAAATAAATAGAGTTGTAAGGAGTTTCAGTCGACGAAACCAAGGAGTCAATGTATGAAGAGTAGCCTATTATGCCTTATTTTCAAAGTTCTTTTAAGGGCAGAACGATCGGATGATGTAGAATTCGGAAATTTTTTTGGACTACCATTTTACAAAGCTAAATGCTGGAGTTAGAATTTAAAATAATACAGTCCGCATGTGCAAAGAAAGTAAAACTGTCCATCATATAATTACCCGAGGTCGGTAATCGAATCCACTTACATTCAGGTTGATATTGGAAGAGGGCAAGATAATTTTATACGTTTTCGTAGAAAAATAATTGATTGCCTGCTCAGGCTCAAGAAGTAAGTTTCCGATCCTCCTAAAAAGCCAAACCTACAGAGGAAGAGCTGAAATGTTACGAAATTTCATAACATTACGGAACCAGGTTACAAAATTTATAAGAACTGCAAAACAAAATTTTTATAAAAACAAATTTTACTCAAATCGTTTCTCAAAATTTCTATGGAAAGAAATTCGTAATATTATGGTCTAAGTAAACGTACGTCTGTTCACGATGAAAATATTGATGTAGAGCAGTTGAACATAAAGTTTTCTTCTCCGCAAATTTCTTTCTCTACTTGCATCTGTGCAATAACAATCAATGATAGGGGTGATGCCTTTGAACTATGTGCAATATATGAATATGTAGTAGGAAAAGCTATATTACCAATAAAATCTAAGTCCACTGGGCTCGATAACCTTCATCCTGACTTCATAAAAATACTTTTACCTTTCATACTTCCTTATATAACCCACACTTTTAAATACTATTATAATGACCTCAGTCTATCCCAGCTCCTGGAAAAAATCAAAGATTATTCCTATCCCAAAGCAAGGTAAAAAAAGTGAACACAGACACATAGCCATTCTTCCATTTTTATCGAAAGCTTTTGTTATCATTAGTAATCAAATTAAAAATAATATCCACTGCAATCAGGGTTCAGATACGGACACAGTTGCACTTCAGCACTTGTAAAAGTTTCTGATGATATAAGACAGGCGCTTAAAAATAAATATACAACAGTGATAACATTTCTTGACTTCTCGAAAGCATTTGACTGTGTTAATGGCAACCTACTCTGTGATAAACTGACGACTTATTTTAATTTCTCTGACACTACCAAAAATCTTATATATTCATATTTGACTAATCGTATACAAGCAATGTCGTTCAACGGTATACTATCCTCGTTCCTCAATGTTAATGTTGGCGTTCCTCAGGGATCAATCCTTGGACCTTTAATGTTTTCTGTGTTCATAAATGATTTGTCATCAGTGTTGTGGCTGTTCTATTCATCATATTTACGCGGATGATGTTGTATCCTGTACTAGCTATAAAAAGATCTCGATATACCCATATCCCCTGGCCCTAATGGTATACCACCATTCATCATCCTCCATGCGTGCTTTTGGGATCGATGATACTCTTGTTCTATAGATTAGAAGCTATCTTCTGGACCATTCAACACAAGTTGTATAAGACGGATTCAAGTCTGATTCCCACTAATCAAATCTAGTTGTGCTCCAGGGCTCTGTTTTGTCTTTGACTCTTTTCCCCATTTTTATTTATAGAAATGCCTCTGAAATAATTGCCCCTCTCGATCGTCGACGCAATGCTGCATGTGTTTCCTTGTTTTTTCGTTTTTTTTTTATAAAAAAAATGTTCACTCGAGGTAGCCAGCTGCATTATTCCCCTTAAAAGTTTCTCCCGTAATACTCGTCTCGCCAGGAATGCTCATCTGTTTACTCTTCAGCCCAATTTCCGCCATACCGTAAGATATGGGATTTTTTTTGCCGAACAACACGAATTTGGAATAGTTTACCCGGCGAGATTTTCCCTTACCATTTCGATTTTCAAAATCTCAAAAGCAACATTATTCGAGACCTTGTTCTTCCTCATGCAGTGTGCTCTACATTAAAAGGGAAACAAATAGTTTCTAGTGCGCGCAGTAATTATAAAAACAATAATTTTTGATGCACCAAACTGAAGAACATTCAAGACTCTGTTGAATGAGAGAAAAATTGTAAAATCGTCTTGAAGAACTTAATATGGTCATAGTTGAATAAAATGTGGCAATGTTTTGATAACGATTTTAATATGGCCAGTAGTAAAAATAACAGGAGAGGACCTAAGTGTCTCCCTTGGGAGAATATGGGTTTCCTACATAGATAAGAAGAAATCCATTTTATGAAATTGAAAAAGGCTCTACACGGCAGTTTTTCTTGCAATACTAACATCGGTTCACAATCAATGTATGTACAAGCAGTAAAAGAAAAACGTATGGCGATTATCAATGGTGGATGGAGATGGGCGTATCAATCGGCACTTCTAAGCAACATTATTGTTTACCCCATTACTCCAATGGGTTTTTATTACAATGATCAACGGATCAACACAATTGTCACTATTTCCAGCTGTCAGATTAGTTGTTATTCGGAAAACTTACATGTTTATGACTGATATGTCAAAAACTACTGCAATATGTTTGGTAGTTTTTTAAAAACGTAAAAAATGTTGCATAGTCCTCAGTTTTAGTTCTCAATATTTAAAAGTATTGTTTTTCTCAAGAAAAATCAGATTTTTGTTGAAACTCAAACCACGGCGAATTCGATGCTGCCAGAAGAGGTTACAACGTCTGCCAAAATTGTTCTGCAGAAGAACTTTTCAATGCTGCCAAAACTATATACTCTCAACCATTCCTGTGTGTGTGTTGATAATCTGCAAGAATGGAAGGGACCTACAGTTTACCGCCGAGTCCGAACGGCTACATGAGATGCACTTTTTCGAGACAAATTTTACACTTGGAGGTTTTGTCAGTTCCTCGCAAGAGGGAGTATCCCGGAAAAGAAGTTGGGGCTATGAGCGGGATTCGAACCCAGGCTCATTCGCTTAGCAGTCCAACACACTAACCACTAAGCCACGGGGCATACTGCTGCTTAAATATAAGCCTACAAAATATCTGAAAGAAAGGGAGCCTTATCCGGTGGAAAAACCGAATGTGCTCCAAAGACGTAATGTCATCTTCTGTTTTTAAAGCAAAACGTTCTTCCCTTAAATGGCCCATAAAATCAGAAAACAACGATTAATTAAGATATAAATATAAATATCTAAATATTCAAATATGTACCTGGAAATCTTTAGCAATCCTATCCAAATTTTTCGCCAAAAATTCCAAACTAGACATCACACAATGAACGCACAAAATTTTGCCAGATCTTCCAAAATAATCTCGTTTCCTCTTTGATGTCTAAAAATAAAATCTTAATAAAAGAAAAATAACTTAGCATCCTTAATTTTTGATATTGTTATTATCTGCCAAGCACCAATTCAGTATGGCACGGTTACAGTTACGGCAACGATAGCGTCAGCCAGCGACGACGGTGGCGACATGTTGGTAAGCGCAAACCCACAAAAACTGCGGTTTGAACAAATTCAAAGGAATAAAACTCCAATTTAAAACTTTTCATCAAGCAAACCTCAAGGTGAAATGTTCTCTCAGCGTTAACCAAAAACCAGCGTGCCTGCATCATCTGTGCCTTGAATCTCAGGCATTTGCCCTCATTCTGGCACAGGACTATAACCACTTAGACTTAGGTGTGTTTGTACGTTCATACCTTTATAACGTGTGAAAGCGCGAACAAAAACCGATATGTCTATATTCTGGAGCTGAATTCTCTGTTGGAAACCACACGCTCACACACAAGAATCATGGTTCTGAAGAATGTTCTTCTGCACCTCGCAACCATCTCTGGGCCGCCATTTAAATCAGCGTTAATTACCGACTTGTTAAAACGGCATAAGTCCCATGGGATGAGTTTGTATAACGAGACGACACGGGGATTAAAAGGCGCGCCATCATTTTGAATCCCATCAACCAGAACCTGAAGATAGATGATGGATGTGCAAAAATTTATTTATGCATGTGTGTGAAGCAGTTATATGCGGAATATTCCCCAAACTCGGATTAACCTCTAAAATTTTGCATCCATCCGTTGCGAAGTGAAAATAACAATTTTGCAATCCAACGGGTGAAAAATTGAGTTTTCCAACTCCAGTCAAACCGAAGAGAACTGAATCACCAGCGCACCGCATCAGAGAACAACCCACCACGACGACGCCATCTGATTTTGATGATTCCCGTGGCAGACTTTGAGTTGTTCCACATTTAATGGAAAGGGTGGATTTCACAAGTTGCATTTTCACATTTTTTGTAAAAGTTTTTTGGAATAGATTAAAATTTCCTTAAAAATTCTTCCCATTTTGGTAACTATTTTTCAAATTAACATTCTGTTAAAGAATAAAAAATAAATTATTGGAAACAATTATGAAACTTTGTGAAATTACGCTAGTTTCCACATACTTGTTGGACTCTGTTCTGCCCTTCCATTTGGGTATGAAGTGCCCTAAAACAAAGAAATGAATAGATATTTATAATATCCACCCCTTCTCAAAATGTTTGTTTTTATCTTTCAAATGCCCTATATTGTCAGTAGAGGGGGTAGGTTATAAATAAAATGTTTACTTTTTTTTAAATAAATCAAATGAGGTTTAAATATGCAAAGTGTAAGTTTTAACCTTGGCATAGAAAGTAAATTTTATACGAAGTAGGTGCTTTACGGAATTTAGCCAGCTTTGTTATCTCAACCACTTCCTCCCACACAATCGGGGCTAACAATTCTCCATAACAATTCTTTCCAAAGTGGTTAAGAAATCAGAGTGCTTTTGAGAAAAAACCAGTCTCGGATCCGTATGTGACTACGTGTAAGACCCATTGCCTTGTACAGAAGCAGTTTTAGTTTTAAGTATTTCCGAATTTTAAATGACTTAGTTTAGAATAACACAATTAATCCCTGACAGAAGTTCCTTTCACCGTTTTTGACAAAAATAGTTAATTAAACACGCAGCGCGGAGATAAGCAACTTCCTTTGATGACCGTCAGGAAAAAACTGATTCTTTCTTCTTTTCTTCATTGGTTCTCTTTATTTTAATCTTTTTGTGAAACAGTAGATACATATGTATGTGAGAGCGACAGACATGTTTTTTTGGTAGCTTAAATAAAAAATACAAGGCAACACAAGAGTGAGAGTGAAAAATATAATCTGTCAACATAAAAGTATAAAATTTTAGAATGACAATTTTTCGGCATAATTATCTTACAGAGCGTATAAAAATGAACAACATTTTCAAGATGGTGGCTCTTAATAGTACTTATAATTATACAAGGTGCGCCAAAAGAGATCACCCTATTGAAAAATGCTCTTATTTTTGCAAATGGCCGCCAATGTCAAATCTGTTTTGACATTTGTGGACTAGACAAATGTAGAATACAAGTTGACAAGCCATGGAGCGATACACTCCCCAAGAACGCGGAATAATCGTGTCTATTTTTTTGCGTAACAATTCGTCTGTAGTGTTGGCGCAGCGCGAATTCCGTCGTCGATTCTTTGGCGGTCCGACACAGACTGCGTAAACACACACACCGTTTGGCCACCAACTTTGAAGAGTATGGAACCACACGAGATGTTGCCCAGAGCGCCCGTTGTCCCGAGAATATCTCCGCTATTGACGAGGATGTCCAGCTGTCGCCGAAAACATCGATCAGACGCTTAGCAATCAGCCGGTCGTCCCTAAGGCGAATTTTGGTCAAAGACTTGCGCTTGTTCCCGTACAAAGTCCAGGCCGTGCATCAGCTGCTGCCTGTCGACCGCCAAACGCGTTTAACCTACGCGCTATCCATCCTCAAACTCGAGGACGAAGTGGACAATTTTTCGACCAAAATCATAATGAGCTCATTTCCACCTCAGCGGGTATGTGAACAAGCAAAACTAACGCTTCTGGGGCACCGAAAATCCACGAGTAATGCACGAGCAGTCATTACACCCGGAGGAGAAGTCATCTGGGCATATTTTTTTTCGAGAACGCCACTGGTCAAACGACAACAGGGGACGGTATGCGCGCTATAAGGCCATGTTTACCGAGTTTTTTTTATCGCAATTATACTAATTAGGACTGGAGGACGTATGGCAATCAATCTCGGCGCTCATTTGGCCGATATCATCTTCTCAACTTGACCAATAAAATTCTAAAGGTTCAAATAAACATAATCAAAAAACAGAATCGAAGTTTTTCATTTAGAAAAAAATGAGAGCCAAACAACATCGGATGACTTCTTATGGCACACCTTGTACAATAGTTCACACGACACTTACTAATAAAGTTTTTAAGGAAAGTTTTATGGATCTGAGGAGCTCCGTCAGACTATGGTAGGTTCTGTTCTATTTAAGCAGGCCACAGTTTATTTTCCTCGTTAGTATTATTGGCTGGTTTTATTAACCGAAAGTAATCAAAAGATTGTATTACTTCAATTTCATGAATTTATTGTTGGACTTAAAAGATGCATCCACCAAGTTCTTCGTGTTCCTTCTATTAATCTGAAGCTCCCAGATTTTATGCCGCCAATTCGATCTGGATGAATGAATCTTGTACAGCTGTTGATTCCTAGTTTCTACCGATAATGTCGATGCTGTCTGCTTCTTTCTGGGTTTGTTGACGGTTGTTTATCCTCTTGACGTTCCAGAGTCAAATCCAGTGCATACCATCCTTTGGCCAGAGTTTTTTATTGGTCTACCGGCTGATCGATGAAATCCTTAATTTTCTACAAAATAATAACAAATTATCTAAATAGCAATCTTCTTTTTTTGGAAGCAGACACAGTTATGAACCTTCTTGTTTTAAAAGTAACTTCCGATTTTCGCAGTACTTTGAATCAAAACCGTTTGCGATTTATGGCTCTCTTGGGTTTTTTGAAAGAATTTAAGTGCACAAAATAGTTTAAAATTTTCAAGAAGAGCTCTAGAACTTTTTTTTCTAGTCTTTCTATTCCATATAATATATCTTATGTGGTGTTCCACAAGGATCTGTTCTTGGTCCCTAATTATTATCTTTGTTTATCAATCATCTTTCCGAACTCCTTCTAGATTGTTTCGCCAACAAGTAAGCAGGCAATGTGATCACATATACATTTTGCAAATTGGGTTTGCTTTGTATAACCTAACTAAAAATGATAATCTTTTAAATACTTAAAGATGGCTGATTTTAATCAAGTCAAGTTAATTTCATCTAAAATGTTAAAAATGGTTTATTTCCGCGCACATGTAAATTTGCCTGATAGCTTCTCCTAAAATTGTTCTTTATGATCAAATACTTGAATAATTCAAGAAAATAAGGTACTTTTCTTTATGTTTTCAATTAAATAACAGAATAAGTTACTGGTGCTGTTTAAAACGTCATTAGAAGAATTCATTTTAGTCTTCGTTCTTTGAGGTCCTTGTCATAGATTTTTCATGCTGATATGATTTTTTTATCGAAAACCTCATACTACCTTATTTTTACTTGCGATTATAGGGACTAAGGCAAGTTTGGGATTCGTGAATATAAAAAAAAATTGAGATAACAATCAAACATGACATTACGATCATAGAGAAGCCTAAAAAACTCATTGGCAAAAAATGTCCGTCTCTCTGTCTGCCTGTCTGTCCGGGCTTATATCGAACTGGAGCCTTAATGGGTTAAGCGATTGCCTTCAAACTTGGTATGTGTTTATCTTTTGGCATTCCTCAGAAGGGAAATTGAAATTTTATTTTTGGGGCTAAAAATAACGGTACTTGCCTTAAGACCGTTTAGGAAAAGCTTATTGGCTATCATTTTATTAGAACCACATATACGGGAAAAGTCTATTAACGGGACCGTTCTTATATAGGTTTTTTTTTAATTTTTGGCTTGCTCGGTAACGGTTCTATGGATTTATATCAAATTTTATATTTGAGAAGATCTAGATAGCCAAATTAATTCTGCATATCAAAATTTTGAATATCTTTTTCTCTAATAAAAATTAATTTTTGAAATTTTTTTTTTTGAAAAACCAATGTTTTTAAAACTAATCAAAAAAAAAAACAATTTTTAATTTTATAATCACATGTATATAAATAAACTCTAAAAAACTGCATACCAAAATTAAAAAAAAAATATTTTTCAAAAAACTAAAAATAAAAAACAGGATTTTATTAAAATCCGTCCTACAATTTTCGAAATCATATTTTCATAAATTCTTTGTCATGAGATGTCAAGACGTGTGATGGCGTACCTCATTTTTACTAAAAACCGTTAAGTTTTGCGGTTTTGATAGTTTTTCCAAGTTCAAACTGTGTTATTTTCAACGTAAATGATATTTGTTTTTGTCAAAGATCTTGCCATCCAATGTAATTAGGCACATAAGAGCAAGTAAGTGCGACCCAGTCGTGCCCATTTTTTCTGATGCTCTATTGCTTTTCGCATATAATTGCTTAGGTTTTTTTTTCAATTTATTAAATTGTGGAACGACCTGCCAATTGAAATGCAATGAATTACCTCGTGAACTATTAAAAAACAAAAGATATTTTTGTAACTTTTTTTCTTTTCTAACCTTTTTTTTATTACTATTTTTATAAGAACCTTTTGATGGTATTATTTTTAAGCAATTTTATTTTCTTCTATTTTTAAATTAATTTTTTTTTTTTTTTTAAATAAATTGTCAAAGTAAAACCTGGCAATGCTGTGATATTTTATATGTAAGCGAACAAATCATACAACTGTAATCTTATAAAAGATATCGATTATCAAAACGTATGGCTTAAAACTAGTAATAGGGATGGGAACTTAAAGATCGGAAATGTATATAATAAAGAACAATCCAATTGATGTTTGTGCGCGAACTACTTTTTTTCGGCTCAATCCATTTGAATGACATTTTTAGGAGATTTTAGGACATGCTTGGACAGTGTATAGAACCGGAGTTATGACCAAAAATGTCACTCACATGGTAAAAATCGAAAACGTATAGTGTACCCGAATAACGTCGGGAGGATCAGATAGTATCTTATAGAGTTTTCATTCGATTTCACTGTGTCCCATCAAATCCTTGAGGTAATCCTACTCTTTTTGCCTTGAAGAACTTCTGCAGCAGCAGCCTAACCTTGAACCTTGAACAAATTTTCCAATGCACTCATAACTCAAATACTGGAAATCATGAAAATTGCTCTCATTTACGTGGTGAAATTCACCTTTAGGCAATGTTCCCAGATGTACTTTACATCTTTCCAATACTAGTTGAGTGTTTGGTGGGAGAGCTCGCATAATGTAAGCTTGTATGATGAATGATGTCTATGTGTGCATTCTATTTGAAAGGAAGAATTAAATTAAAGCATTCCGCATTTTGAGCAAATCCCACTTCTCCTGTCATCATCAGAACCCAATCGTCGCGTCGCGTCGTCGTCGTCATCGTCATCGTCCTTTCCACCAAAATAATATATGAAATAGACAAAATTTAGAAAATAATGATTTAGGTTGTCGCCATTTTTGATAGCTTACATCAAAAAATAGAAGTTTCAAAATTATTCATAAATATAAACAACCTGGATTGAACAGTGCAAATTATATCATTCGCCATGGAGACGACCAACGACGGTATGGAGACAATATGTACCTCCATATTGAATTGAACCAGTTTTAATTGCAGGACACACATGAAGCAATCCTTCGAATCATGGTTGAAAGGAAGTGTTAATAATAATTTATGTGTGTATGTGTTGGAGTGTGCATGTGTATGTGTATCGTCATCCATAAATGACGAAGCGCAGAGCTTTCCACATGGCTTCAGGACTCAGGTAGTGTGGCACTTAATTTTATAGGTCAATTCACAGAGCAAGGATATTAATTGGCTCTTATTTGCTCCTCCATCAGCCTTTTGGAATGCCATGTGCTGAGGTTTCGTTTATTGTATGTATATGGATTCATGAGTGGCGTGTGTTGCTGCTAGTGGTCTGATATTATATTAAAATACATTTATTGTAATAAATTTCCTTATACAAAAGAAAGACAAATATGTACAGATTTTTATGTTGGTTCTATTAAATGGATTATTTTTTGAACAACATTTTTTCCAAAATAGTGTGTCTGCATTCGTCATAACCAATAGATCTGTCCGATCTACGATTCACGTATATTTGTGTTTTTTTTTTAACATTTACTTCATACATTGGGTTGTTGCGCACTTCTACTCGAAAGCAGGTGGCGTAGGAATTGTAACTTTTTATTTTAAGCTACATTAACACCGTGCTCGAAGTGCTATATTTTATAAAGAAATACAATCCCCGATAACATATATACATGTATATATGTATGTAATATGTATACGTCTATGATATACTTCAACTAGACATATACTGAATGGATATTCTAGGTCTATTTAATTGATAAAAGTGAAAGAATTGTATATGTATAATTTACGTAAATTAAACAATAAACATTTGACATCGAATTATATACATTTATTATATGTATACAAAATATTTACAAAACGATAAAAATGAATACAGCTTCATTGCTGTGACCATAACCTATTTATATACGTATATTATACGTATTTTTGTCTACATATCTCGGTGGAATATTGTACATCTCATTTACATATAATATTTTTTTAATTATCTTACGATTTCGACTCTCCGATCTGAAGCTATTCAATGAAGGTATAATATACGTATATTAAACATCAAAGATTTCATGTATTAGATGAAAGTGATACCGATTTATAGCTACGAACTCCACAACGGGAACGAGCCGAGCGGTTAGCGATTCAGACTATTGGTGCCAACGGACCCGGGTTCGTTTCCGTCATGAGGTAAGTAATTTTTATTTCATATTAATATAAATAATAAATAATCAACAAAAATAATAAATCACAAATCAATTATAGAACGCAAAAACCACAAACAAATTAAAATTAACAAAAAAAATATAAACCAACATTTCTTTTGTTTTTAGTTTTCACCTATGTACGTCTTATAGATGTATATGTAGACGTCGGTTTTATGTTTAATATACGTCAATGTTCTATCTAGAATATGTCAAATATACGTTAGTACGATGTCGCCGTTTACGTCTGTAAGATGTATTTAGTACGTATGACGAAGAACTAAATGTTTATGTTATACTACGTTTATATATATATATATATATTATACCGATATTAGCCGGAAATTAAAGCTCTTCAGTATAAATCGTTCAGATGTATATGGCGACGTGGTTTATATGTTTAATATACGTCAATGTTCTATCTGAAATGATACACAGAAATACGGGGTGTGCAGGTATGATGATGCATACAAATCGCCATCTTAGTATTTCCTGACGTCACTATCGTGTTTTATTATTTTTATCTTAACATTAAATATTAAATAAAATGTACCTATGGCACGTTTGTTTAAAAAATTAAATTACGATTTTTGTTTCCGAGGCTAACGCAAGCAATGCCGCGCAAGCTTCAAATGTGCTGTTCGAAGTCATGTAAACACCTCTCTGAAGTTGTCGCAATGTTCAGCGAACGTCTTTCCCACAAAAATGACGTCATCCAATTATACCAGGCAGGTTTTCCATGTCAGAAGACAATGAAACACACGTTCCATTAAACGCTCAAAGGTGGCTGGAGCCACTAGCTAAACTTTCGGTTGTTTGTGCGAATACTTTGTCGGGACATATTGCAAATATGTAGCATACTTTAGGAGGCATGTTGTGTTGAAAAAAGTTGTTGTACACAATGTATCCCGCAGATGTCGTTAAATTAGAAACAAAATATATCCTCCGAATATTATATAAAGTAACCAGACATACTCTAGTAAGAAATCCGGAATTAAGGATCCTTCCTCCAAGGGGGTTTATTAAAATCTTGCTACTGAAAGCTGTTTTGGTTAACACCAGCTCAACTTCAGCTTTCCAAGCACTTCCTGGAGCTTTGCCGAAGTGCAACAGCACAGTGTTATGTGTTGATAAGATGTCAATCTTGGTACTGCATGAATTCTCACTCTAATTGGAGGAATATGGAACCAAGACTGGCGGCGTCGAGAAGCGTCCTCACTTTCACGGAACCGATCTTTTCCGGGTAAAATAGCCAATAGGTAAATAGTCGTCAACTTTCATCATTTCTAATCCAAGGCATAGTCTCAATTTTGGGGTTTTACAAGTCTTAGGCAATCAACAAATACCCGAAGAGGAATACCCAAAGAGGAATAGAAACATTATATTTAACATTCTTAAATGTATTTCTTGTTGAATCTTAGTTTCTCATTAAGGTTATGAAAGACCAAATATTAAAAACTTGAAAGCACAATAAAACCCAAAAACAATTTCTGAGTGATTTGTTATAAATCACAAACCATCTGACAAACAACTCAAGCTAAGGACAAGCATTTACAATCTTCCTTTCTTTTCGATCACCCGCAGCGTATATGTGTGGGATCCAACATAAAACATGTTGATGACAACCAAAGATATAATATGACAACATTATGCCAAACGAACCATGCCGCCATTAATTCATCAATCAAATCACACATACACCCCATCCCGCACCAACTATATTCTCCACCAACACACACACCCATACACACATTCCAACACTTTTATCCATTTAAATCAAGGAATTAGTAAAAAGGAACCCTGCCCCAGGAAAAATAAACGAAGGCAGCTCACTCAGCATACAAACAAACGACCGACATAACGGAACCCAACAACTTGTAATAAATTGAGACGCTGCTGTTAATAGAAGGATATGCCCACGTGATTATAAATCATAATAAAATATGATTGCGACAGTATGGCATTTGTATATGTGCTCTCTCTGGCAAGGGTGTGTGTGATGAGTAAAACAAATGGCAAGTCTTCTTAATAATGATCCCAGACAATTTTCGGGAAATAATGAAAGGGCTCCAATGAACGCCAACCCCCCGATCCTTTTATAGAGGGATAAGCTCCGTTGAACCAACTTAATTTTATGTCCTTTTTTCCCGATGTATTGTCCCGGTGATTCACACTGTTGTTTGTCATTTGACATGTGTGTCCTGTTCGTGCTAACGAAAAAGTCCCACATCAATCAGGATAAAATAGAAGAAGATCTTATTTTGTTTGCTTGTTGTCCTTAAAGCGGACAACATGATAAAGGATTATATGAGGGAGGGAGAAATCAGAGTTTAAAGCAGAGAGATCTGGTTGTTCTTGTCCTTGTCTGAAAGGACAGAGTATTAAATCTGTTTTTTTTTTTTCAAGGGTGATGAATATCCTTCTTTATTGCTCCATTTCTATACAATGAAATCAAATCTATTCAGCTTAGTGAAGATACCTTTCAGGAGTGCTTAAAGGTTATCCCAGCACGGTGTATTCCTGATTCATTTTGCAGGAGGACTGGTTGCTCATGCCTTTGCTCATCGCAGTCCGTCATCTGAAATTTAAGGTTTATTCATGAAGAAATTTCAAATCAACAAAGGAGTCAAATTGATGCTGCACTTGAAGTGTCCTTGGGAGTGATGGCATTGGAATGTTCGTAACTCTTCCTTCAGACGTTCTTTATTTGCTTTTGCGTCAGTTGCTCTTTGCTTTTGCGTTTTTTTAAAGTAATATTGGATCACTGAAGCACATAGGCTTTTACTTAAGTGAAATTGCTTTCGGGGATTTCGAAGAAGGATTTCTTCTCTGACGGAGACACAATTTTAATTTTCTTACGCATTTTTTCTTCTTTTTAAGGATAGGGAATATATCCTGATTCCTTTATAGTATTACTCATATGGATACATGAAAATGAAGTGTCTGTTTTTAATATCAAAATAACAGCATTTAACAGATGCATATGAAAGCATACACATTAATTACAACAAAAACACTCCACCCCTGTCTGTCTTTCTGACTGTCAGTTTTTTTTCGGGTAATCTCGGGAACGGCTGCACCGGGGACGGAACTTTCACTCGTAGGTTTCTGATGTCCTAGGGAGTAACTTAGGCTATTCAATTGCCCACTAGGTAGCGCTGAGGTGGTTTTTTTTTTTTTTGGAAAATTCTTATTTATGCACCGATTTTGACCGGATTTTCACAAACAGAAAGCAGATATTGTAAGGATTAAGTAAGGCTATTTTAATTACCCCTAGGTGGCGCTGGATGAGTTAATTTTGCTGAAAATTTGTATTTATGCCCCGATTTTGACGGAACGTTAACAGGCAAATAGATGATGTTGTATGGTGTAACTAAGGCTATTTTAATCACCCGTTGGTGCCGCTGGGGTCGTTTCACAAGCAGATAGTTTATTTTGTAAGAAGTTACTGAGGCTATTTTTATTTTTTTTATTCGAAAATTTAGCCGAGCAACGCCGGGTGGGTAAGCTAGTTAAATATATAATTTCCACAAAATTATTAAGCATACGCCAATATGTCTAAGATGAGTCAATTTACAACAAATTACGTTTACGCCACCGTGTCGAATGCCAGTATTTTTTTTAAAGAAAATATTACTCATACGCCACCGTTGCGAAGAGTGATTGAGGAATTCCTTACGTACACTGACTTCAATCAACCAAATTTTAGTGAAGTTGTAACCATTGAACTGGAAGATTTCTACTTTCAAAATTAAATAAAAAAAAAAATAATTACACGTTGCACAAACTGTTTGTAACGAGGCCTCGAGTTCCGCCGCACATGCTGCAGTAAGCATGTGCATTTAGTAAGAGTACTAAATTTTCGAGACCAGTAAAGGCAATTCTGATTGTTGACATATCCGTTTTAATGAAACAAAAGATTTTAGGAGTTCGAATCAACTTGTTATATTGTGAGTTGTTTCGGCGTTTCTATCACTCGGGAGCAATATTTTGTTCAGAATAAAAGGTGTTTTATGCACTTTTTCTGACCCATAACAATATGTGCACGAAATGTAATTATGATTGGTTCACTAGTTAACATGGATCTTTTGCTTCTTGTAGAATATAAACTAAGTATTTTTTCATCAAGAGTGATCATTTTATTCTAGCCTTGGAATCAATAAGAGCGTTGTGAGAGAGTTAGTGATTTTCTTATCCATTAGATGCTTTGGATTTGTTCACGAGTCCTAAATCTACAAGGTGGGTTATCACACAATGTACTTTCGTCATGCAGTATGCGCCGCTGTTCCATCCTGTTGGCACCACATGTTCTCCAGCCCCAATTCGTCCAGTTAAAGTAGGAGAAAGTCGTTGATCTGTAGCTCTCGCGTTTTACAGAAGTCGACGTCTTTGTCCAGCGTAAACACCACACTATACAATAATTTTAAGCGGCTCTTCGAGTATTATACCCGGATGTCCCAGAAGCGATAATTTTACTTATTATTGTATTGACAGACATGGAAATGGGCCTAGTCGCTGAGGATGATTCGCGGAAAAATTCCTCTTGGTCGAGATTCAGGATGGCTTGATCGTAGGTAACACGCACTTGGCGGTCAACGGCTAGCAGCTGATGCTGCTTTTAGCTTTGTTATTTCCTGGTCGTTTGGATTTCGTTTTCCAGTGGAAAAAATCTCTAACGTGTGCTTTGTGCTAAGCATAAGCACATCACGCTTGTCTTTTCACTTAGCTACACTTATTTCCGAATTTTCGAGGCCAACAATTTAATTTTTTTTAATTTTGCATTTGTAACGTCCTTCGGGTTTCCAGCAATTTTTTTCCTGAGAGTTCCAACTAAATGGGTTTCTCGTGCGAACAATAGTTTTGCCAGTGAAACGGACGTATAAAAGTTATCAGTTGTCATTGCTCTGCCTTTATCCAAATACCATTCCGCAAGGTCTAGAACAATTTGGGTACTGTGGGAAGTGCTTTCAGCTGCCCTTCCTCTCTGGCTGTTATGGTCGCATTTTCCAGCATAAATTCCACTTGTATAAGTGCAGCCATTTGTGTCACAAAGCTTATAGAGATCATGCTCTCATCAAATGCAAGTAAAGTTTTTTTTAAGTAATTCGAGTATTGGCTTACTTTACCCAAGCGGTTTGCTTCAATTTATTGTTGTGTTGTCAGCGAAGTGAATAAACTTTAGCAGTAACTGGAATCGGTTACGGGACATTACATTTGGGACAAAATTATTTCTATAGAATTGGTTAGTCTTCAAGTACAACGAAATTTTTGGATATTTTATTATCCCCATGTGAATTACAAGGCCAAGGAACTTCTTTATCTTCGGTACATCTGTGTCGTCCCATTTTTGTACTCCAGATCTTCGCATTATTGTGGACCTTGCTAGAATTTGTTTGACGTTAAAATTAGTTCGAAACACAATCATTTGATAAACTTCATCCGTCCCCATCAAACTAAACAAATCAATTGGTTTTATAGAGTTGAATTTCATTTCAGAGATCCCAGGAGTAAAAGGATCATCGCGAAAAGAAAACGTCTTGAGAGACTTTCCAGTTACAGCAGTCCAAACATTTGTGGGTATACTCACAGCAATGCCTTCTTCCTCGTCTTCAGATTCTTGGTTAATCGCTGAAATGTCCGAGTCACTGGATTCGGATCCAGTTGAGACATAACTTTTATAAGAATAGTCTAGAAACAAAATAAAATTAGAACTAAAATAGCAAAACCACATGTGTGACCACCGGTGGTACACTTGGCATCATATCAATAAAAATATTATCAGAGTGCCATGTGAGCCACAGCCAAAAAACATATAAAACAAAAACTGAGAAAACACAAACAAGGAACACTTAACGCACGAGTAATAAGAAATTTTAGATATCCTCTTAAGCTGCTGATTTAAAAAAAAAAACATGATGAAAATTTTCAGAATTTCAAACATTTTTCGGGTCCTTTAAAAAAACTCTGCTTTTTTCAAACACGATAAAATAACATAATATTTATTTGTAGTTGCCAATAAATTTAAATTTTCCAAAGCAAACGCTACTTACGAGAAGCAAAAGCTCATTACACCTCTCATTTGATTAATTATCATTAAGGATGATTCCTTCCATTCATTTTGTCTTATCAGAAGATATTGTCACCTGCAATAATAAATTTACCCTTTGGCCATCAGAAGTCTAATCCCGGTTTCTGACCACGAAATTCACGAGCCAGTTTCCAACTAAATCGAATTGTCCTTCGACAGTGTAGTCAACAACCTGTGAACGTGGTGCCATAATCCTTCCTCAGTCATTCGACAACATTTCGATGCTGTCAGGATGTAAATTTCGTATACAACTCAATCGATCTCCGGTCATTCCGGTGCTCCATAGCTAATTGCATTCAAGGGACTCTTCACATGCAAGGACACTGCAACGAGCTTAAGCAAACTACCCAGCTACCTTCTGCCGCTCTAATTGCTGTCAATTCTCCAACTGTCAATGCACGACGACGCGACTTAAATGCAAAAGCCTGATTAAATTAAGCGTTTGTTGAGTGAATGAATGCGTGCACATGTGCGTGATGTCGTCTTGATGGTGATCCTATTACCCTTACCATGTGCCAAAGGGGATATCAAACAAAGTAATTTCAAATCCCTTTGCTCACTTTTTGTCAAACATTTCTTCTTTTTTTTTCAATTTTGGCCCAAAGACTTCGACATCGTCGTCTTTACCAACTCAGTCATTGGAAATAAAAAGAACGACGCTCCTGCTCCCCTCCCAAAAGCAATTTACATAATTCAATTCGTATGACATCAAAAGGATCCGAGAGCTTTGAGCACACGCACGCGATTCCCAGGCGCTACTCTGCGGCAGGGTTTAAGTGGCTAAAATCTAATTTGGCCGCCGTTTTAGGAATTATTTTTGAAAGTGAGAAGGAATGGCGTTTCCAAGTTTTTCAGTTTTTTTCAGTTTCCCAGTTAAAGCGTCACCATCGCGTTGGCAGAGCAGAGTAACATTAGATCCTAAAATAATTTTGGCCAAATTTCCTGCCATCAACAATGATGATTACAAAAGGAGGTTGAGAGTGACTCTCTACCTCATGGCCCACCCTTTCTTTAGCCAGTGATGATTTATCCATATTCATGAGGAACTGATGGGAAGAGTGTAATCGGGACAAGCAGCAGGAGCCCCTCCTTCGTTATCCTTTGATTTAACTTTACTTGGGTTCCTGTTATGGGAGTGGGGGAAGACGTTTTCTCACTCTACCATTGTGAGCGTTTTCAATTGACATTAATGAAATTTGTATCTCAACTCAACACAGCAAAAAGGACGTTTATGCGAGGAAGATGATGATAAAAGGCAAAAAAGGCTACAGTGATGATTTGATTTTGTATAAATATATGTATCTAGATACTTCTTGGTGGAGCTTCCTTGGTTTTTTTTTGTCGTGTGCTTATTTCAGCAGCGGTGTTCCATTGAGCGAACATTTAATATTCATTTGATTTCCATCTGACGAAGGATAATATAATATCTGACTTTGTATGTGTTAGTTGGTGTCAGTGAACATTAATAAAAAATCCATTTAGATAAAGAAAATTAGTTTTTTTTTTTGTATTTGCTATTGTAATTACAATAACTATTCAAACATCTACTTTTCAAGGAAAACAATGGTTTGGTGTTGTTTACACGTTTTTTTTTTTTTTTTAATTTTCCTCCAAGAACGTGTCCTTGTAGTGTTCCTTGTTATGTTTACTTTTTGGATTGATTGAGAACTGCAATCGGTGCTGGTTGTACTATGTACGGCTGAACGTGCATTTAAGGTTATTTCTTCATAACGCTTAAAAGCAAACAAGAAATGTGGAAGCACATTTTGTCTTCCTGGGTACAACGTGCTTCCTAATTTATGAAATTGAAATTTATTTATTGGTTTTTCTATGATGTTCATTATATCAACAAATTAAAACAAAGTTCTCTAGGAGGCTCGGTTCCTATAGAAAGCTGGTCCCAATATTGCTGCCTCTCAATTTTATTACGAAATTACTAAAATCTACAGAGAAGAACGTTATTTTTAAACATTAAAAAGAAATAACCAGGTCAGTTAAGCACTATAGAAGCAATCTGAGCACCTCAAATTTCAAATGTGGTAAACATGGCGAAAAAACGACGTTTTCCGATATTCCTAAGATTTATCACAACAACATCTCATTTGTCATAATAACCATCTAACGACTAACTTAATACTCGCGCGAGTACGGGAGAGGACAAATTTAAAGTTTTTAGAACTAGACAGAGGAGAGACATGACATACTACGAATTTAAAACCAAAGAGAGCAGGCGTCTCTCTTCATTAGTATCTTTGTTTCATTAAACATTCTATACATTAGGTGGGATGCATTATAAATGCAGCAAAAATTAACATCAAATAATCTATATATATATCTATATCTATATTAATCTATAAGCCTTGTTAAGAGCTTTCCAAACTCACTTTTAAAGGCCTAATAATGCTATTTTTTTTATTGACAAAATTTGAATTGTGTGGCTTTCTAAAGTTTGCAGCACAACACAAACTAATACATAAAAAAAAAACGTAAAAATTAGGCCTTATACATCAAGCCAAATTGTAAAATAAATTAAAATTTCTCTTTTATTTTATGATGTTCAGTTTTTACCTCTCTTATTTGATGTATTTTTTTATTTATAAGACTCTTGATACAGATTAAATTATTTTGTATAACTTGTCTTGGAAAGCCTTATTGCAGCTATTATTTGTTAAAATTTCAGTTAACATCTTCGGGAGGCCTTATACAGGCTATTTTGAACTTTAACTACAAAACGTGTATAGAGCTCACCAAATTCACTCTTAAAGGCTTTATAACAGCTATTTTTTAATTGTCAAATTCTTAAATCAGTGGTTTGCGAATGTTTGCCTCATACAAGTTCTTTGGAAGCTATTGCTTGCCAAATTCAAAACATTGCACCTTTTACAAGATAAATTGTTATTTGGGCGAGTTATTATAATCAATGGTTACTTGCGATTATAGGTACTACATATAATGTAATTTATGCATTCGGGCAAACAAAAATTGAGATAACAATCAAACATGAAATTGTTTGTCCTTTTGTCTGTCTGTTTGTCTATCTGTACGGATTTTTTTTGGACTGAAGCCTAAACGGTTGAGCCAATCGTCTTCAAATTTAGAACTTAAGGTTATTTGACATTCTACATTCATAATTTTTTTTAGCACACAAATTAACGGTACCTGTCATATAACCGTTATGTAAAAGCTTATTTTTCCCATAAACGGCTCCAAGAATTTTTATGAAAACAATTAGTGTACTACCGTAGATAACCATTAGAAATCTAAGTAATTTAGCAACATTTTTTTTTTTGTATTTTTAGTAATTTTTTTTAATTTTTTGTTAGAAAAATTAATAAACATATTTTTTTTTTGATTTTTTTTTTAAATGTACTCTATCTTTGTGCTTAAGTTTGTATTCTTGAAATATTTTGTTTAATTTTTTTAAAAAAGTTGTTAAAAAAACACTTTCTTGTATTTCTTAAAAAATAAAATGGCGTTTAAATTATTTCACTCAATACAATTTAACGTACTTTATTCAAATAATCAATTGTCACCAAAATCGAAGAAATGCTTTGATGTTCACTTTAATTTTCTTAAATGTTATTCTACAATGTGACCGCACATATGAGCACTTGCGATCCAGTCGTGCATTTTATTTTTTTACGGAAACGGTTCTTAGTCGTAGTTGTCGCTTTGGGTTACACATTTTTTTTTATAATCAGGGTGTCGATTAACATTGGTTTTGAATGCTTGTAAATCGAAAAGGCAAGGGATAAACCATTCCAAATTCGTGTTGTTCGTCTAAAAAAAATATAATCTTTGTATTTCGCCGTTCGTTCGAAATTGGGTTAAATATAGTGTTGCCATTGAATTTTTTGAAAGGTCGAATGAAAAGTCGCATTTAAGAAAAAAAATCGCCAAAAAAGTTGATTGAATATTTGTGCGATGCGAAAAACAGGAGTTTAAAAAAATAAATACAGTAAAGTATTTAATAAGAATAATAACATTATTTTTATGATACATAATTTCTCTATGTCTCTTTATGAGTTAATTTTCAGGATTTCGATCAGATCTTCCAAAATAAATTGCACGATTGGATCGCACGTACTTGCTCATATGTGCGGTCACATTGTAGAATGAAATTAAAAAAATTAAAAAAAAGAACGTTAAAATGTATTGGGTGAAATAATTTAAACGCCATTTTATTTCTTAAGCAAATGTAAGAATGTGTGAATTTTTTTTATTCAAACTCGTAGGAGCCGTTTTTGAATAAAACGGTTTTTTAACAACTTTTTTTAAAAAAATAAAAAAAAAACAATTCAAGAATACAAACTTAAGCACAAAAATAACGTTCATTTAAAAACAAAATTTAAAAAAAAATTCACTTACCCGTTTTCAAAATATTGATTTTCCAAAAAAAAAATGTTTTATCAAATAATACAAAAAAAAAATTTCGAAAAAAAAATTATGCAAAATTATTCAGGCTAAATATAGCTTCTTGAATATCAATTTTGATTGTAATCGGATGAGTAGTTTTTGAGAAAGGTTAAGAAAAACCAACCCGTGCTATGGCAGGTACCGGGTTTAGCCTACCATATTAAATTTGTTTTCACCAAAATATAATGCATACAGTAGTACACTTATTTTTTGTTATAAAAATTCTTGGAGCCGTTTTCGAGAAAAATAATCTTTTAAATAACGGTTTTATGACAGTTACCGTTAATTTTTGAGCTAAAAAAAAAGTTTTAAAACTCCTTTGTAAAATGTTAAAATAACGTTAAGTTCTAAATTTGAAGTAGATACATCTATACAGACAGACAGACAGAATTTTGCCAGTAACTCAAATATGTTTCTCTATCATCGTAATGTCATGTTTGATTATCATCTCAATTTTTTTTTGCACGAATGCATAACTTGTACTGTAGTACCTATAATTGCAAGTAAAAATTAGTGACGCCAACATATTAGTTTTGAAATTTTAGTATTTTCGGTCATATATTACATGACATTTTCTTATTGCAATGACATCCAGATGTTTGCCTGAAAGATCCTCACAAGTTTTTGTTCACTATGTTTCTCTATTCTATATCTGTCATAATTAGAATTTCTTTAAAGCGAAAATACTGAAATTGTTATTCAATATTGACCCAACGATCTTCTTGATATATTTCTTTCACAGTTTCACTAATCACAAGATCAAAAATCTTTAAAGCAAAAAATATTTGTCATTTTAACCGATATTACCATCTTACCAAATAACGTATTGCTTACTTTATCCTTACCGACTTCCCATTCAAAAACAAAAATGTGCTTCGCTCACAACCCTACATTCCAACATTTCATTGTAATGCGAACAACCTCAATTCCAAGAAGAAAAATAATGCAAAACAGAAAAACAACAAAAAAAAAATACCCAACATCCATGAGAGTGCCTCTGAACAAAATATACATTTTGCCATTGTTAAATGTACTCCACCCGTGCTCGTGCTCAAGCTTCGCCATGCTTCCATTAAAATGCATTAGAGTCATCGATACAAAGCTGTTCGATATTGAGCATAGAGTTTGAGGTTAGAGTGCGGGTTGTATTTCTCATTTACCATGCCATGGAACACTCTCAAGACCCACAAACACATATATCGTGGTTTCCAGGACCTAGAAGACACGACCTACGAGTAAATATGAACTCATAAAGACAGCGCGGAAAAATAGCAATCATTACTAGAGATTTTCCATCAGAGATTAGGTGGCCACCCCCAGGATACTCATATTGAAAATATCTGCGCGAAGGACACTAGGAAGGAATATCTTTTGTGTGGTTTTGCAGAACACTCATTGTGGTGAATAATAACAACAACAACACAATTCCACAACCGTCTAACCCTTCTGTTCAAAAGGATATGTTCCACACTCGTAATGACATGTGGGCTGTGATGGGGTTTCACATCCACCCCATTTGTTGTTGTGTCCTGCCAACAATATTGTCCTGATTTTTAATCGATTCGCCTTGGATTCTCATTCATTTCCTGTTTAGAATGGAAAACAAATCTGAATTTGAAATTAAAAAAAAAAAACGTAAATTCCTAGAAACTCTACACGACTAGGACATCGTCGCATATCCTTGCTGTGCAATTTATTAAATTGTTTTCTTTATTAGCCCATAATGTGCATGTGTGAGCGGTCGTTTGGAATTTTATAGTCGCTTTGGCCATTCAAGCTAACCCATATTTTGCCAGTCATTGTGTCGTTTATAATGACAGGACTTAAGACTCGCGGGCTCGGAACGAAAACGACAATAATTTAGTTGGATTCAAAATACACTCTTGAATTGGCGGTTTGTGTGTGGTATGGCTTGTGTGTTTGAATTGGGCGGTATGGTGGGATGTGAAGGGCACTAAATGACTCTATTTCGTGAGAGCTGTGCGCGTGCTATTCTATGGCCGATATGATGACCGCGAAATGTCGTTAATAAACGGTAATATTATTGCCTGTGATGTGGCGACAGTGGTGACAGGGAAGCCACAAAGGACGAAAAGGATATTTTGCAGCAAACTCAAGCACCCACCCAGCCAACTGGGTGTCGTTTAGGCAAATTGTAAATTTTTCATTTAAAATAGCGGGCGAATTTATATATTCTGTTTTAATATGTTGTCGAGTGATTTCGTCCTGTTATGAATAAGAAATTTGTTGTTTTTCAAAAAGGAAGCATTTCTTGACGAAGAGGTTGATATACTTTTTTTCTAATGTGCTCCCTGTGGCGTATACGTACTATTTTCTTACTTGCGATTATAGGTACTATAAATAAAACAACTTTAGAAATCATATTAATATAATTAAATAATAATAATTGAAATAACAATTAAACCTGACATTACGATCATAGAGAAGACTAAAACATTTAGTGACAAAAAATTTCCGTCTGTCTGTCCATACACATACACAGGGTGTCCCGTAAGTCAACGTCAAGCGAGCAACGGGGGAAAAGAGGTGGTTATATTAGTACTGGAAAAAGTAATTCATAAAATTCATCTCGCTTTGTTTAGATTTTAGGGCAATATTTAGCAAAATGATGAAAATCGATTCCTACATTTTTCGGTACGGTTGTCACAAATTTTCAAATTTTGAGGTGTTTTATTTTTAAACAAAATCCATAATGATCATCCTATTGATCGCAATCAAAAATCTAAAAATAAATGTTCTAAGTTTCGTAGGAAAAAAAAGTTTCGCTGAGTTAAAGTTCAAAAAAATTCTGTAAGATAATTTTGAAACTTCATATTTTTAAAAAAATTCCCGCAAGACACTCGGCAAGTTATTGAAAAAAATTGGCATATTTTATCAAAATGTCAAAATGGTGCAACACTTGCTACTTGCTACTTCCAAACATATATTATCAATTTTAAAAACCGTTTCCGAGCAATCAATATTTCACTCGGCAAGAGTACAATAACTTTGACGCTGCAAAATAATAACGGATTCGTGTAGAGCGACTAAATACAGGCATTTTTTACTCTGGAAGGGGATTCTATCTCCCCCCGTTTAAGCAGGAGTGGCAATTTTCTAAAAAAAAAATTGTATTGGAAAAATATATTTGAAAATAACGGCACCACTTAAAATAATGTGATTTACGTTTTTTTAAAGCCATAAATCTGCTCTATCGTACAAATGTTTAAATTTAGTAATATCTGCAAATAGCTTTTGAAAAAACTTTTGGAAAAAAGTGAAAAGACTTTATTTTGATTTATTTCGAAATTAAAAAAATATATGTTCTTAATTTTCATTAATTATTAGTTACTGCTATTGATTTTGTATTGAACATTTAGGTATAATTAGATGATTCTATGATTAACAGTTTTTAAGAAAACTGGAAATTACCAAAACTAGTTTTTTGCATTTTGTTGGTATTTGCGGGATTACATAAGTGTATTAAGTTTACGGCTTAAAAACAGTGAGGTAATTATGGGGGCATTTTATTGTTTAACATCACTATTTCCCTGCTTGTCATCACTATAGCATTTCGGGTAGGTGCTAGGTTGGGTTATACAAAGATTTAGATTTAAATAAACTTTGCATGCTCTTAGGAGACTGAACAAATTGTTCTTTTTTTAACTATAACTCAGGGAAACTTTTTTTTCCTACGAAACTTAGAACATTTATTTTTAGATTTTTGATTGCGATCAATAGTATGATTGCCATGGATTTCGTATAAAAATAAAACACCTCAAAATTTGAAAATTTGTGACAACCGTACCGAAAAATGTGGGAATCGATTTTCATCATTTTCCTAAATATTGCCCTTATATAACCTCCACTTTTCACCGTTGCCCGCTTATACCGTTTGGCAATACGAGAAAGCCAACTGGAACGGTTGATCACAAATGTGATTCTTCTAGGGATGCGTGCTTTTATTCCTAGCATCAAGCCTAAAGAAAAGTCTTGGTTTAATTCTGAGTGTAAGGAAGCTATCAGGCTCAAAGAAGTAAGTTTCCGATCTTACAAAGCCAACCCTACAGAGGAAAATCGGAAAAAGCACAAACAAGCAAGGAACTCATGCAACTCCGTTATTGAAAAAAACTACATTTTTGCGTGACCAACAATTACGGCAAAAAATTCTGCAGTGTCCCAAAGACAGTAAAAATGTTTGGTCATTTGCTAAAAAAATTAAAACTCCTCAACATATTTGGTTCCAACGCTCATCTATAATAACAAACCAATTGTTTACTCTTCAGAGAAGGTAAAACTTGCTCGCCGCCCATTTCGCTGCCAGCTCCTGTACTTGAGAATGTAAGTTTTTCCATGGACAGATTTTTTTCCGTACTCGTACAGAAGCAAGAGTTTTCAAAGATCTCGATATACACAAATCCGCTGGCTTGGATGGTATACCCCCGATTCTTCTGAAGAGGTGTTCAAAGCCACTGCGTAAGCTTTTCCATCGCTCCTACTCTTCTGGAATCTTTCCTAGAAGATGGAAAACAGCATTTTTCCAGCCTGTCCCTAAGAAAGGTGGACCATCCTCCCCCTCCTCCTATCGACCCATAGCACTGACATCCCTTCTTTCTAAGGTCATGGAAACGCTGATTAACCGCCAGCTTAAGGAATATCTCGAAGATCGCTTCTCCATGACCGTCAATATGACTTCCGCAGCAACCGTTCCACTGGTGATCTGATGGCATATCTCAACGAACAGTGGAACAAATATTTACATCGCTTTGGTGAAAGTAAGATTATTGCTCTTAATATCTCCAAGGCATTATAGAACGACCATATATTTGAGATCTGCTAAGTGCTTAGGTTCTCAGTATCGGTGTAAGAAGTATTTTTCCCCATCTCATCTGGCTACAATTTATAAAGCGTTTATACTCCCTAAGCTCGAGTATAACTCCCACCTCTGGGCAAGTGCTTCGCAAACATCTCTTCACATGTTTGATAGAATACAAAATCGAGCGTTAAGATTTATAGGAAATAGAACTGCCCTCTCGAAAAACGACGTAATGTTTCATGTCTTTCCTTATTTTATCGTTTCTTTTACAAAAAAAATTTCACTAGAAGTAGCCAGCTGCATTCCTCCCCTTAAAAGTTTCTCCTGTAATACTCGTCTCGCAAGGAATGCTTATCAGTTCACCCTTGAGCCCAATTTCGGACGTACCGTGAAATATAGGGATTCTTTTTTTAACCGAACGACACGAATTTGGAATAGTTTACCCGGCGGGATTTTCCCTTGCCATTTTGATCTGCTAACATTCAAAACCAATTTTAATCGGCACCTCCAATCTCTCTTCTCCCTATCTTCCTAATGCCCGCGCAGTCTGTTCTACATTAAAAGGGAAACACATAGTCCCTTGGCGCGCATTAATTATATAAAAAAAAAAAAACGTAAACGGCTAGAATTTACTTTCGAATTTGGTGTTGTTTTTTAAGCATTCCTTAGAGGAAGTTTAAAAATTAAATTTTGTGGGCTTAAAAAACGGTACCTGACATATAAACACGAAGAAATACCTTATTTTCGAAAATGTCTTGAAAACTAATTTAACGAAAAATTTTTTTTTTAATTTTAGACCATCTCAGTAACAGCTTATTGGATTACTTTCAAATTGCATATTTGAAAAGATCTAGAAAACCAAATTAATTCAACATAATAATATTTTTGTTGATTTTTTTTCTTCTATTTTTTGTACTATTTTTTCAATTTTCATTATTTTTAAAACTAATATATTAATTTTCTTTTAAATTTGTTGAGTATAGCTGTATAATAATAATTTCTAAAAAAATGCAAACCAAAATTTCAAAAAGAAAAATTTTAAATAAATTTAATAATATTTATTAATTTAATAATTAATAAATTTCATTTTTACTTGAGATTATAGGTACCTACTATAAAGCAGGCAAATTTAATATTGATGAATCAAAAAAAAAATTGAGATAACAATCAAACATGACATTACGATCATAGAGAAGTCTAAAAAAGTTTGTGACAAAATATGTCTGTCTATGAATAAACGGCTAAAGGGATTAGTTTCAAATTTGGTACGTGTGGTTCATTTGGCATTTATCAGAGGGGAAATTGAGCTTTTATTTTTAGCACTAAAAATAATGCCATATAAGCGTTAAAGAAAAACTTAATTTTCTCGAAAACCGCTACAACGATTTTTATGAAAATGTTTGAGATATTTTTTTCTTAGGTATTTTATAAAAACCATAGTAACCGGAAAAGTTTGTTTAACGGTACCTTTCATATAAGGGTTTTTTTAAATTTCGACTTTCTCGGTAATGGGTCATGGATTTTTATAAAATGTAACACTTGAAATAATCTAGGTAGCCAAATTTATCCTGCATACCAAAATATTGAATTTTTTTTTCTGTCTATTTATATTTATGTAATTTTTGAAACTTTCTTTTTTGAAAAGTCAATATTTTTAAAACAAACAAAAATATATTTTTTGTTTTATAATTAACTCTAAAAAACTACATAAAAAAATCGAAAAAAAGGTTTTTATGAAAATCTGTACTACAATTTTTGAAATACTGTTTTCATATATTTTTGTTTAAGCTGTGTTATGGCGTACTTCAGTTTTAATAAAAACCGTTAAGTTTTGTGGTTTTCTTAAGTTCAGAAAGTGTTATTTTTGTACGTTTATGTTACTTGTTTCTATCAAAGATATTGTCTTTCAATGTGATAAGGCACATAAGAGCAAGTACGTGCGACCCAGTCGTGTCCGTTTATTGTTACGAATTGGAATTGACTAGTCTGTTTTATTATTTAAGTGGTAATCTGACTAGTGGGCAACCCAAATCAGTGGTGAATTTGAGCAGTTACGAATAAAAAATTGCCCGCTAAGGTAGTTTATGGACCATTGGTTAGGACAAATGGTAGACACAATTCCTAGTATATCGGAAGCTTATTAGCCAGGGGAGAACATCTGCGTTGTCAGAAAATGACGCAGAAAGTGCCATCAGCGGTAGGAAAACACCATTGCAGTTTATCCCTGTACCGCCGTAAAGTGCAATAAGAATATAAAATCTTTATCTGGGTCATTTTCTAATCTGAGAAAGCAAGGTGGCTTAGACAATCAACTAAGCGCAGCGTAGCCAAGAAACCCAGAAGAATGGCATCAAAGACAGCGGGACCAAGTACCGCTTTAATTGAAGTCGACGCAAAAAGGCTCTCTTATGCAAGTACGGCAATGAGTTGTAGGATTACGGTTCTACAAAGAGACTATTCCCAAGATTTGCTTTTTGAAGATGAAGGGACATTTGCCCCATCTTCCTTATAAACAAAATAACTGGACGCAAGATCAGCATCAGTCTAGCCTATTTTCACCTTGCTTACCTGATGGTATTCAAGAACCGTGGAATTACGAGGACCAAATAAGGGGCCGATGATAAAGACACCTTACCAGCATCAGAAGTAAAGAAGCTAGTGAGTTTTTGCAACACCTACTTGTTTAGTATTCTTGTAATCCGGCTATTTCTGGGGCTTATTGTTGAGTTCTGATCTTGACCCTGAGGGACTAGCCCCCTAGTCATCATATTCGTATGTCTTTAGAAAACGCTATAAAACAGTAAGAGAAACTAAATCCTCCAATTGGCCTTAAACTTTTCCATTCTGCCTCATTTTACAGATTCTATTTCATTATTCGAAACTCAGTTCAGTTTCATAACCCTATCTTGCAACAAGACATCATCGCATCGTTTACCTACATTCGGTTGTATTTCAAAAGCTAAAACATTATTTCAAATCTGCAACAACCGTAAAATACTTACAAAACATTCTCGATTTGATTCCCCTCTGTGTAAACTAGATACTTGCTGCTTCCATTGAAATGGGTATAAGGATAAGCAAATCCTCGCTGTTACCTTGAGGGATTCCTCCCTCTTAGGGTAACAAAAACTCGAAGTGTTCATTAAAATTGAATTTTATTCAAACTTTCCACCCGTAAACTTGCTACCTGTGCTCCACAATTTCCATAAACACATAGGCATCTTTCGAAAGAGGTGCACGGATGTTGCACAACACCATTTTTCTTTTAAACGATGCACCTTGTATAGTTTGATATTTTTTTTTTGGTTTATGGGGGAGCATGAAATAAATTTGTAACGTTAACATCTTCCCAGCTGTAAGGAGTTCATTTACGTCATAGAACATCGGATAAGATAAAAATGCAACGCGAAGAGCTCAAAACTGTTAGCCATTTGCTATGAAAAACTATGTTTTTCTTTATGCATATTTAAAAGGATAACTACCGCGTAATTTAATTCTCTTGTTTGCTGCAAATCGAGGACCGGTGGAAAACAAGATTAATTAGCCATTAGAATACTCTTGTACGTGCTGATGCGATGGTAGTGCCCTCAGCATGAAGCATCATTTGCATTCCCTGAAAGCAGTCACCTTAACTTTGCAGTGGTGGAACATGATTTAATAATAACCGCCAGAGGGCGTTCACACAAAGAACCCGAGGACGAAAAGGACTCTCACCCTCTACCGTCTTGACTTAATTTATTCTCTTTGGGTAGGGGCAACCATAGGAATCATGAATTATATGCCATGAAATTCTGCTGGGATCATTCGGAGTGGTCCCTTTAATGGTAACATTTTAATTCAGGTATTGTTCCTTTGTAAAGCAAATTTCATAATATCCGTTTTATTTTTTTCTAAAAAATATTTAAAAAAAAAACCAGAGGGGGACGTCATTAGGAGTTGGATTTTTTTTTCCTTGATTCAAAGAGTACAGTAAGTAGGCAGGATATGGAAACCCAATTTTCGAGATTTAATTTTTTTTTTTTTTTTTGGGGGGGGGGGGGTGGTAGTGAATTTTAATTGCAAGATGCTGCTGCTTTTGATTGAAGTTTTAAAAAAAATTTTCCAAGAGATGCCATTTAAAAGTTAAAATAATTTTTATTTTTTGCTAATCACTTTGTCATTCTCATTAGGAAAGTTAAGAAAAAAGAAAATTTTAGAAATCAAAAGAAAAGTCCCTTTTTTGTTTGTGCAGCAAAAACGTTATTTTTTAACAACTGATGTCTTGGTGAATTAAAATGGAGTTCTAGAAAAATGGTAATCTTATTAAAACCGTAAAACATTTAATGAAATTGTAATATTTTTAAATGAAAAAGCACTTTTAGCTTATTGTTGAGTCTTACAAGGATATTCCTCGCCAATTAATGGCTGAATATAAGTTGGGCCTTATTAATCTTCAAAGACGCCCTTTTAAGGTGGGGACAAGGAGCCAATTAACTGAACAAAAATGGACTTAAAAGACTACACAGAATATTACAGATTAGAGCGGTTATGTATTTAAGGACAAACGTTGGAATCGGGGGCGACGTGGAATTCCTCGTATTATTTAAAAATGACCAAAATGTCGAATGTGGGTGTTATAGACTTTCTAAGTAGGCCTGCTTTAACACCGACGTAAGCATACGTCTTTGACCCTGATGACCTCTTTACAACTTGAATTAAGCCAAGTGATATTTTTCAGTGTGGTGGCTTATTCGGTATAAAAGTGTTAATACTGGAAGAAATAAGGTTTGTTGATATATCAGGTTTTTCAATAGGGTCTTGACAACTTTGAATTTAATTTGTAAGCGCACCCTTTCATTAATCATTATTGTTATTATCAATTTATTCAGGAAACTCAATATTTTCATTTTGTAAAGTCCACGAGCGAGCAACGTCTGCAAATTATAAAAAATTTCTATCGATTTGGAGTCGGTGACCGCAACTTAAAGAGCGTTGATTTGTTGAGTTTCATCGCAAAATCATCTTCAATGACGAATCTCATTTTTGGTTCAATGGTTTCGTCAATAAGCAAAATATGCGTTATTGGTCGGGATAAGATCCACATTTGCTTCATGAATCACCACTTCATCCACACAAAATAGCTGTTTGGTGCGATTCGCATGCCGGCGGCGTTATTGGCCATATTTTTTTCGTCGACGATAACGATCGTCACGTTACTGTGAAATGGCCAGCGTTATCGCTCAATGATTACCGCTTATTTTTATCCCGAATTGGAAGATATGGACTTGGACGACATATGGTTGCAACAAGATGGTTCCACAAGCCACACAGCACACATGACAATTAATTTATTGAAGAGTAAGTTTGATGAGCGTGTTATATCAAGAAATGGGTCAGTCGATTGGCCACCTCGTTCGTGCGATTTAACACCTCTAGACTATTTTAATTGGTTCACTGGTTTATGCCAACAAGTCGAGGACGTTGGAAGAGCTCAGAGCCAACATTGAACGCGAAATAGCAGCCGATTCGGCCGAAATGTGTGCCCGAGTCATCGAAAATTGTGTTCAACGAATCGACCGCTGCAAACGTGCCCGCGGTGGCCATATGAACGAAGTCGAGTTCCATTCATAAATGTTTTTCAATAAGAGTGCTACAAAAGTTTTTTTTAAATAAAACAAAAACGGTTTTGGATATCAATGAAAGTACGCTCGATGACATTATGTATGGAACTCGATTCCTTTTGCATGGCCACCACAAACACGCTTGCAGAAGTCCAGACGCTGAACCCAATTTTCGACGGTTTTCAAGCATAAATCAAGTTCGATTTTCATAAGAAGTTCATCAATCGTCGCTGGCTTGTTCGCGTAGACCATAGACTTGACGTAGCTCTACAGGAAATAGTCTAACGGCTTCAAATCGCACGACCGAGGCGGCAAAGCGACTGGACCATTTCGTGAGATAACACGTTCTCCAAACTTTGTTTCCAATAAATTGATTGTGACATTCGCTGTGTGGCTTGTGGCGCCATCCTGTTGGAACTACATGAGCCTCATCACTGGAGATGATTTTTCTATGAAAATCCGAATCATTCTCAAGTTGTTGCTCAGCCCAATTCACGAACATACGACGATTCTGGTGGTCAAGAGGCTTCAGTTCTTGCGTTAGTTTAATCTTGTAAGGATGTAGGCCAAGATCTTTTCGCAAAATTCGCCACAACGACGTCACAGAGATGCCCAACGCTTGAGAACGACGTGTGAGAGACACATTTGGGCTTTCTGCAACTGAAGCCTCAGCGGCAGCAATATTCTGGACACTACGGGCACTTCTTTGTCTCACTGGCACACCTTACTGAAGAGAAATGTCAAATAAGCGGAAAGAAATATGGCGTCGTTTGCTGTCATTGTCGCTCTACTTGTGTAGCGTCCCTGTTGAAAAACCCGATATAATGCAACGTCTATAATGAGATATTTTTAATTACCCTGATGCAACACATTTACTAACGCCAGAAAACAATCTGTAACTCAGTCCGGCAAATAAGAATTTTTTTCTGCAAAGAGAATAACCGTATTCTCTCTTGAAATTGTCATAAATATAAACATATAATAATTAAATGCCTTCCTATATGAATATGAATATGAATTCAGGGAAAAAACGAACGAACGAAACGATGAGTTAAAGCGAGAGATAGTTGAATACGAGTTCTCAAAGCGTAAGCATCAAGTTCACTTAAAAAAAAAACGTCATATTTTCAAGGTGAATGGATTATTTAATTTTATAACCTAATCTATTTTAAACGGAAACTTCATAACTTTTCAAGTAAAATTACAAACAATATGAATTAGGTGGTGATTTAAGATTGTTTAAAAAAAATCGTATTTGTGGAAAATTTGAATTTCTTAAGTATTTTATTAAAAAAAATATGCATATAATTGCATTATAAATAGAAAAACCTTTTGTTTAATTTTAATTAATGTTAAAAACAGAGTTTGGGGTCTAAACATTTTCTATATTTTTAAGTTTATATTTTTCTTTTGGCTATATATATACATAATGTATATATATATTTTTTTTGTGTAAGAATATGCACCTATTTTTGTTGTCAAAGTCTGTCTCAATGTCATTAAAAGTTGTCATGATTGAATCGTTACTCCATTTTAACGCAATTCAGATATTACAATGTGTGATCGTCTTATTGAAATTCAAACCAGTCATAAACTCCTTAAATAAGCGTTTTCCCTCCCCATGTATTCCAATTGAGCTTGTTCTTCATATTATGGTACAAAGTTAAAAAAACGACATTTTCCTAAGAATATACTATTTATGTCAGATTGATCAATTGAAAAACTTATCAGCTTTTCCAGCTGATGACATTACATGAAATAAATTATGTGTAGAGACTTAAGTCCATAAACTAAGTCTTATATACACTTCAAAGAACTCCCAATAAAATAACCAAATTTCGAAAAGAAAAAAAAATTATTCCTAAACGATTCCGCACACCTTCCTGAACCAATTTATTTAAACATTACCAAAGGACCCCCATTTCACCAAACATCCCAACCAATTTCCTTTACTACCCAATAAATTTCAACATGCAAAATTGTGTTTCAAAACCCATCAAATGCGATTAACCACCAATATAAAAATCATAAAAAGGAAAATCGCTGAAACGAGGCAAATATTTTTGGGCTACCAACATAAATGGCAGCTCATTTTTAACACGGCCATTCGCCTCCCCCACCTCGCCTTTGGTTTGGACTCGACAGTAAACAATCAGTAACGAAAAGCTGAAAATCTATGTATATACATGTACTTGTATATAAACGAGAGGGAAAATAATGAAAACCTTATACCATGTGTCAATCCATCAATCGGGCAGCCAATTGGAAAGTTATATTCGAAAGTAAATTATTTCGCTTGATTTTTGCTGCTTCAATGGGAATCGGGATACTCTGCAACCCCACACTTCCCCTTCTCTTGCATCCCATATTTTTTTCCAAAAGGGAACATTTTTCTTGATGTTTTTCCAACCGTTAGGTCTTTATTTCTTTTTCGCTTCATTTTACTGGGTTTTTTTTGTTACTTCATTTAATAAAATAAAAAAAAATGTAAAACGTAAAAAGGACTTTATCATGTCCTAGTGGAGAGGTAAGGATTTGGGGTGTATCTAGGTTTTCTTTTCTATCCCGCTTGAGTAACTCTTCGCAAATGGGTTAGATTTCGGGATGATTTAAATGGATTTGCCGCATTTTCTCTAAAAGATGCATGAAAAGTGATCCCCAGCCTTACATTTTCTTAATCCTGTTTTTTTTTTCTCTTGTTCCTCTCAGACAAAAATCCATTTAAATAAGTTGGCTTTAGAGAAGCTCCCTCAGTCGACAGGACTTTTTGATGGGAAAATAAAATTATGTAACAAACGATTTTGTGAAAAGAATTCAATATTTTGATGCCTTTCTCCCCTGGGGGGTGCTATTTGTTTTTCCTTCACTTAAGCGGCAGAGGGTTTGTTTGAAAAAAATCTGATATCCTAAGGAGCCACACTAACAAAGTTGTTCTTTTCGACTTGGAAATGCTTTTTTTCGGATTTTATGATTAACATCCAATAAAATTTAAGGATCAAGAGCCAATTTGTAACCAAGAAATATAAAAAGTGAAAACTAGACCACGATTTTCCTGGCAGGGATTGAGAAGACATGGAGTCTTAATAGGTCAAGTATCTCATAATCATTGCATTTTTAAATAGAAGGTCCTTGTTCTAGAAAAAAAAACACAAATCATTGCAAAAGGACATGCAAATTAGATTCATTTAAGGACAAATACACAAATAACAAATTCTGCCCAACAACATGTGATTTTGTTCGAAAACAACTTAATGATAAAAAAAAACGAATGAAAAAATATCATATCCTTTGAATTGCATTGCAATAAACAAACTTTAATAACATTTTACCAAAGCCGACACGGAAGTCTCCCGCTGTAGAAGTCAATTTGTCCGTGATTTCTAACCATAATGAACATACTTTCCCATCCCACCTGCCCTTCCAGCAAAGTGGTTGTCCCAACACCCCTCCCCCCTCACAACCCTTTCTATAGTGCACACCTGTGAATTTGACTTATTGAGTGCAATTGAAAAATTAACATTCTGTACACAATGAATGGGCGAATGAAACGAAAGGACAACAGCTGGACTTTGGTTTGGCCTATAGCCGTTGGCGTATATTGTGGGTTTGGTCACGGTTTATGATTCAGGCCAAAGTGTTTCATCAACAAGGAGTAAATTCGTTAAAAGCCGCACTAATTCAGCATTTGGCTGATGGTTTTGGTACATCAATTACGTTATCATGTATACAGTTTTATGTTAAAAGGATAAATGGACTAAATGCACGCAGATATGTTGAGTGCACAACATCATGATGGTTGTGAGTATAAAATTAAAAGGTGCATATTAGAATTATAACGACGGGAAAAATGATAATTTTTATATAAACATTCGGACATGGCAAATATTCGAATTTAAAAAAAATCTCTAATCAACATTTTTTTTTCTCCCCAAGCAAACTGCAAGGTATAAGCAGGAAACTATCATTTAAGCCACGCTCAGCAATGCCATTATAATGCATCTCATGGAAGTTACTACGGCTTTCTTAAATCTAAACGAATCATATCCATCTTGTTCTATTAAGTTAATATTTAAAAAAAAAATTAAGGAAGTCCTACATTCCGAAATAATTTAGTTACCTTACCCAAAATCCTTTAATGTTTTTGAAGAATAACCATTTTTATCAACAAAAGACAAAAGCAAAGGGTTCCTCAGAATATCTCGCTTTTTAAAATCCCGACAATCCCGCTTTTTTACAAAACATTCTTATTAAACTAAATAACAATAGATGTAGGTTATTTGCGATTTTTACTTTTTTTATAAATTAAATTAATTAAATTAAATACTCCACTAAAAAGAAAATTCATCGGAATGTTTTCAATCTTTACTGTGCGCAAATTAACTTTTCCCACCAATCGCTACACAAAAGCTTTATTCTTTCTATTTATTTTAATTTTATTCAATCAATATGGAAAACAAAAGTATTCATTTTTGGTTAATTACTGTACGGTCCTCCGTGGTCGCACCGATTCTAACTTATCATCAACTGTTTTCAGCGTCGCGTCGTTTTTTCTTCCCACCTAGAGGATGCAAAACCTTGGAACCTTTTATAAAAAGAGCTTTTGTTGCTAAGCTGAAGTTAAGATGTTGGTGGCTGCAGCTGCATACGCTGTACATGGCTGCAGCCATGTTTGATGCTCGTGGCAGCCGTGGATGATGTTCATGGCTGCAGCCCCGCTTGATGTTCGTGGCTGCAGCTGTGCAGTGTGCACATTGACGACAAATATGTAACTCCCACACATTTGTTTTTGCTAACATAGTCTACAATATTGTATTTACTGGCGGGATGACGTTTCTTTTTGATTTAAAGAACTTTTGCATAAACCTAATCTCGCACCTACTCCAAATCCTATAGTGATCCCAAGCAGGGGGGTTGCAGGAGCCATCTTCCTGGTTGATTCAGAACTAACTGTAAATAGTGTAGACGAGAACCTTTACCGATATTTTACCAGTATTTAATACATTTTTGTTGTCTGTACTTATTCTATATTCACACCAATTGGCGATTTCAGCACGCCTCATTGCGACTTGATTCAGAACTAAATAAAAGGCACGACTGGGTCGCACGTACTTGTTCCCGTGTGCTAATCCTTTTTTTGACGTGCAATTTCTTTAGAATCGTTGTGGTTTGAAGCTCGAACGAACATGCGTCACGATAAAGGGATAAACACATAAATATATAGGATTGTTAGCTTTTGCAGTTTTTTTAGTGTATTATCTTTCCACTTGTTGTTTAGTGCTTATAATATAATTTGCGAATAGAAAGATATAAAGGACTTTTTTCAGTTTAATTTTCGTTTTGGTATGAAAAAAATTGAACAACTGGCATAAAGATTCGTGGGAATCAGCAGTAGGGCAATAATGCTAGGTATAGGGACCTATATAACAATAATTTACTTTTTGAAATCAAATTAATTAAAATAGCTGAATTATGTTTGATGGATCGATAAACGTATGATGTGGGTAGGTATTAATGGAATTTATTAAGGATATTATTTACCTATAATAAGGTTGGAAGGAAGGTAGGTACTAAATATAAGATACACGTTCCAACTACTGTTAAGCGAGTTTGTAAAGCGACAATATTAAAAAGTTAACACAGTGGTTTTGTTTATTTATAGGAAGGTGTAAACTTTTGTTTTCTCGATTGAAATTTTTGAATTCAGTAGTAATCGAATAATTCTTTTTATTTGTTAGTTGTTTTTGTGTGTTTTTCATAGGCTCATTATTTATTCTGTGTGCTCTTATGATGATGAAATGCTTTAAAATACGTAGGTATGTATTTAGGTTGTCACCTTCTTTTATTTGACTAATGGCTAGGGCTTAGCCGAGCAATATGAAATAAAATTTGGGGGAAAAATTTTTATGAAATCAAAAAAACACTATTCATAACGTTTTTTGGAAAAAATGTTATAAGCCATCTTATGTCTTTTGCTGCTTTATATTTTATGAATTTTTCATTTCAAAATCGTTCGACCAGTTTTTTCAAAAAAATGTTTTTTTTGAAAAACTTTTCGAAAACATATTTTAAATTTTTTTTGAGTATGTCAATTCAAAGAAATCTAAAGCTTATACTAGGAGAAAAATTTAAAAAAAAAATCTATTAAACCGTTTTCAAAATATTCAAAAAACAAAATATTTTTTTAAAAAAATTATTAAAAATTAAAAAAAAATGTTTTTGAAAATTTTAAAAAGCAATATTATTTAAATCATAAAGCTCTACATATTTTGAAAATTTCATCAAAATCCGTAAATTATTTAACGAGAAAGTCTGATTTAAAAAAAACGGTCGTATGGGAGGTACCGTTATAAAACTTTTTCTGAAAAATCCATTAAAATTAAAAGATAGATTTTGCACAGAAAACATCATTCTGAAAGTTTTATCAAAATCGTAGGAGCCGTTTTCGAGAAAAATAAGTTTTTCATTAAAAGTTATATGGCAGGTACCGTTAGTTTTTGAGCTAGAATGCCAATTCCAAAAACTGTCGGGTAGAGCACTCTTAAAATACTATATACCAAGTTTGAATCAAATCGGCCCAACCATTTGGGCTGTAGATATTGATACGGACAGACAGACAGACAGACAGACAGACGGACGGAATTTCCGGACCCACTTTTTTTGACTTCTCTATCATCGTAATAGCATGTTTGATTGTTAGAATTTTTTTTTTTTTTTTACGAATGCATAACTTGCCTTATAGTCCCTATAAATCGCAAGTAAAAATGATGCTCCATGATAGTACTATATGCAGTGTATATACAAAGGGGCACTGCACTAAAAGAAATGTAAACAATGAAATGAACTGTGATTGATCTTCTTTGTCCAATGTAATTTCTGTCTATTATCAAAACGCTGGTGGTATGAGAACCAAAATAAATGATGTTCATCCTGCCATCTCTCTACATGAATATGATATTCTCATACTCACGGAAATATGGCTGAATGACAATTTCTCAATTGCTGAAATGTTTGATGCCTATTATACTGTTCATCGTATGGATCGTAGCTGTTTGAACAATAAGAAGCGTGGCGGGGGTGTACTAATTGCTGTACGCTCAACTCTGAAAATGAAACCTGCATCTCTTCCGAATGATGACTTCATAATTGAACAGCTGTGTGTTTCTGTTGTTCAAGTTACATACCTCCAAGTAGCCCATTATGTGTATATGAAGGTCATCTTACCAACATTGAATTCATCTCTAATCAGCTGAGTGACGATCAAAATCTATTTGTCTTGGGTGATTTTAATTTGGGTGGCATAAATTGGTCGTATTCTAATGATGATAAATTTTGAATTCCATTTAATATGAAATCTGTTTGTGAACACACTTTTATTGATTCTATGTTTTCGTTAAGTTTATTTCAGAAAAATTATTGTCATAATTCCCTTAATAGATTACTTGATCTTGTGTTTGTTAATTATAATGTTAATTTCAGTGTTTGTATAGTGTTATGTCCTTTAATGGAAAATTATGTGCATCATGAGGCTATTTGTTTATATATAAATAATAATTCATTTTTATCTACGGATTTAATTAGAAAAAGTAGCTTTGAAATTAAATACAATTATTCAAGGGCCAATTACACTGGCCTTAATCAATATTTTTCCTCGCTTGATTGGTCAGGTATTTTTTCAGAACTGCAACTTGCTGAGGTAAATCAAACATTTTTAAATATACTAGAGAATGGTTTTGCTTTATATATTCCACATTTAAAAAAAAAACCGTCTTTTAAATTGCCTTGTCATAATCGACGTTTGACAAATTTGAAGAATGCAAAAACCAAAAGTTTTAAACAATTTAAAAAGTCAAACCTTGAAAGTGATAAGAGACGTTTCGTACAGTTGCGCCGCGAATATGAATTTATGTAACAGTATGTAATGAATATAGAGTCAAACATTTCCAGAGATCCAAGGGGTTTTTTGGATTTTTTTTAAATAATAAAAGGAAAGATAATGTCAGTATCTTGATAATGGAATTTGAAGGTGAAACTTCTAGTAGCATTGAATCAACTTGTGAACTATTTGCAAAGTTTTTCCAATCGGTTTATGTTGATCACTCAAATTTTTGTTTTCCTTATGTAAATACCATTGATGGTTGTAACTCATATTTACGTTCATTGCAACTTTCAACTGATGATATTTTAAAGGGTATTCAATCTTTTAATTCTTCTCAAAGTGCTGGTCCTGATCCGATTCCCTTTGAAGTACTTATTAACTGTAAATCGTCATTAGCTTCTCCTTTGAAATACATACTTAATTTATCTCTATCTTCAGGTACATTTTTGGCCCCCATATTTAAAGCTGGTTCAAAGCAGAAAGTAAAAAATTATCGTGGAATATCTAAGCTTTCTGTATCATGAATAAATATTTCTTCATTAACTAATTTATTATATCTTAACCTAACACACATTTCATTATACTAAATATATTACTTTTACACTTTATTATTTATTTATTCATACATATATTTATAGTATTATATCCGAAATCTGTTAGAGTTAAGCACGGTAGATGAATAAAGTAAATAAATGAAAATGCAATGTCTTCCAACACCTTCTAACGCCAATAATTCATAAGAAGATCTGATGTGAGATAATTTTTGTGATTTTCAGAAAGCATCGGTCAAGTTATCGTTGACGACAGATTAAATTGTCACAACCAGGCATCTTAAGAGCTCTTTTAAAAAGTGTGCTTATTCTAGAAACCTTCAGACAAACTGTAAAATTATTGCTCAAACGTTCCTTTATACCTCTTTTAGTTTTTGGTAATTCTTAATTTCACAATTTTTAAAACTTCTGTATTTAAAATTGCCACAATTGTTGACTTTTCATGTGCCCCATATATCTTAAAATCACTTCTTCGTTAAACAAGAATTTTCATCATGGTGGGTTAACAGTCAGCTATCAAGTTTATCCAACCTGTTAATAGTTGCTAAGTTGCTATTTCCACGAACGAAAGAATACCTTAAGCAATACGAAAGGCATTCACAATAAATTATGCAAACAATGAATATAATTAATAAAACTATAAAGTTACAGGATGTAACAATAACTGGTACCAGATGTCCAACCGACCCAAGGCACTAAAACAATCAATTTCTCACATTTGGAATTGTTTAATTAGTTTCGAACACTATGGCAGCAGCGAAGCCAAGGAAAACCTCATACAACATTCGAAAACCATTTCCTCTCTGACTTTCCGTTTCCGCTTCAATATACACACACATAGATATGTGTACACAAATATACACTCGCATTCACCACTAAGCACAATTTGAGTGTCGACTTTGTGTAAATCTTTTTTAATTAAAACAAAAGCCACACCTGTTGTCCTCGCCAATTCTAATATCAAAACCAGAAAACAAAAGCAGAAGCTTCCTTTCTCCCTCTCTGGTGAGGCAGTGGCAGTGGCGTTGCTAAACTAGAAACACAACACTTTCCACACCTCGTCGTCCCATATTGCTGCCGCCATCACTTCCGGTGTTGCTGGGTAACAGCGAAGCTGCGTTGTCGTCCTTTTGCCGTTTGCGATTGCTTTATTATCCTGCAGAAGTATCGAAAGCAAGCATTTATAAATCTCATTCTTGAAGTTGTGTGGTCTGGCGTCTGGTGAAAGGGGGATGAGTTCGGTTTTTGCTAGAAATCCCAACTTCAATTCCATTCAAATAATGTGGAAGCAATTAAAGAAAATATATTAACGGTTCTGGATAGGGTTGAAGCAACCATTGCCATCACCCACTCACTACTCAACAAAAACCGAAAAGCGATATTGCTTAAAAGATAGAGATACACAGAGTTAGATACGTGCGTCGTCAGTCTCATCGTCATTTCGTCCTTTTTGCTATAATATGGTTGTTCAGTGGCAAATTCAAAGAGTGTACGATGGAGATGTGCATGCGAAATATAACAACATGAATCCTAGCGACCGCCTGAAGCTTAATTGAAAGTCTCTACAGGAAGCACCATGACACCAGCCACACAAGTCCTGGCTGGTACTCTCTCGGTACTCTCAGTTCGGCTTGTTGTTGAAGTAATGAATTACCAGAGACGATGTTTTATCCAGGATGCAGGCGGATAGTGGATTTAATTTTTGTTTTTTCATCCTGTGGTCTATTGTCTATCTGTGTCGGAAGATACTTTTGAGAATTGTGGTAAAGAAGGAGTGTTTTGTGGCAAATTGAAACGGAAAAATTGTTACGGTGTCAGAATATCCTTGTAATCTGGATGTTTTTAACTTAGAGATTTGGCTGTCTTGTTAAAGGGTTTTTATTTTTAAGGAGGAGTTTCCTTTTACATCTTCGTTTTGAAATAATTTTATTTATTTATTCAAATGATTTACAAATGAATTCAAAAATTATATCATTAAGTTATCCATGAATTAAACTTTAAATAAATTGTAAGAACTTGAAATATGAAATGTGCTAATTAAAGGACCTACCTACTTATTAATCATTTGGATCACCTATGTTTTACTGTCGATTATGTATATGACACTTCATATTATTTTACTTGGAAATATATGATATACATGTACTATAGCTGTGTAATCGAATGTTCTGAAACACAGTTTTTATGTAAATATATATGTATGTACCTTTTGCGTATTATTATCTTATCTGCATTCTTCATAATGTATGGTAGGTTTCAACCGTAAGTTTTATGAATTACAGTCATGAATTATAAATGTTTTAAAATTTCATCTTAACTTACATAAATGTTTAATTCTGTTTAACCAAACAAAGAGTATATTACCCTATAATTTGTAATAGGAAACTACAGTAATATCTGATGTTTCTTATCTACTTTGTGTAATCTGTTGCTGCCTGCAATTAAGCCAAACTTTTGTCACTTTGAAGACAACCAGCAATCAAGTTAGTCGCATCATCAGCAATTACTTTTTAAAATAAAAGTAAAAGTCAGGAGTAGTAGCCGCAGCAGCAGAGTACACAAGGGACAAATAAGTATTTTTACAATTAATTAACAAGAATTAATAATTTATAATTTTTCAATTACCTAATCAACATGAAACACTTATAAAACCACAATTAAACAAAACCTTTCTCAATTTTACAACAGTTAAACATATAAAGAAGAATTCAAACTACAGTCAATTTACTCATAAAAAACAGTAAGCTTAAGCTAGATTAAATCTCTTATTGTTAAGCCAATCAGTCTGGATAAAGATTTTATTACAACAAGACGTGAATTTGTTCATATTTTGTTATATGTTTTTTTTTAAATAATTAAAGCTAAATCCTTTTACAAAATATTAATATAATATTATTTATCTATTTATATATTTATTTATTTATATATTTATTTATTTATTTATTTATTTTCTATAAGTATTATAACTCTCTTAGACTAGGCTGAAATACATGCAATTTTATATCTTTTATTTTAATAAATCCAAATCCTTATGACTTTGAACTCTTTGTAAGATTTCGTCAAACATTTAATAATCAAATAATAAAGGCAAGGCAGATCTTGAAAGACATAATTGAACACTTTTTAATATTTAAGTCTAGAACAGCAAACATCTTTTTGAAAATTTAAACAGTCACTAACTGATTTAACTGACATTATAGATCTTAACATCGTCTGCGAACTTAAGACAATTTGAAAACTTAATGACTGTTGTAAGGTCATTAATGATAATTAGAAACAACAAGGGTCCTAGGTGACTGCCTTGTGGAACACCCGAGTAGTTATGAATTTTAATTGAATTTTCACGGATTGTGTGCGGAACTGAAAGGACAGTTTTTTTTAGTAAAATTCGATGGCTAACCCTATCAAATACTTTTGAAAAATCGCAAAAAAAGCATATGTCTGACATCTGTTTTCCATGTTTTTGAAACAAAAGTTTACAAAAAGAGTCAAATTAGTTTTTCAGTGCTCTATATATTTTGTTTTTACTTGCGATTATAGGGACTATAAGGCAAGTTTAGGATTCGTGAATATTACAGAAATTGAGATAACAATCAAACATGACATTACGATCATAGAGAAGTCTAAAAAAGTAATCGAGAAAAAATGTCTGCTGTCTGTCTGTTTGTCTGTCTGTCTGTCAGTATGTATAACGAGCTGTAGCCTAAACGGCTTAAAACTTTGTGTGTGTGATTATTTTGGCATTCCCCAGAGGGGAAATTGAAATTTTATTTGTAGCCCTAAAAATAACGGTACCTGCCAAATGACCATTTAGGAATATCTTATTTTTCTCGACAACGGCTCCAACGATTTGAATGAACATTTTTCAGGATTTTCCGTTGGTATTAGCTATTATTTGATTAGAATCACACATACGGGGGAAGAGTATATTAACGGGACCTTTCATGTAACGGTTGTTTTAATTTTTGGCTTTCTCGGTTACGACTCTTTGGATTTCTGTCAAATTTTATATTTAAGAAGATCTAAGTAGCCAAATGAATTCTGCATATCAAAATTTTGAATAACTTTTTTTTCTAATTAAAATAAATTTTTGATTTTTTTTTTTTTTGTTTTGAAAAATCAATATTTTGAAAACTTATCAAAAAAAAGTATTGAAAATTTTATATTCGCATGTATTTTAATAAATTCTAAAAAAAGGCATACCAAAAATTAAAAAAACAATTTTTTTTCAAAAAAACTAAAAATAAAAAAACAAAAAAAACCGGTCCTACAATTTTCGAAATACATTTTTCATAAATTCTTTGTTATTTAAGGTTATTTAAGACGTGTGATGGCATACTTCATTTTTACTAAAAACCGTTAAGTATCGGGGTTTTTAATACATTTTATAAGTTCAAACTGTTATTTTCAACGCAAATGTTACTTGTTTCTGTCAAAGATCTTGTTTTGCAATGTAATTATGCACATAAGAGCAAGTACGTGCGACCCAATCGTGCCCATTTTTTACAAATGATTCGAAAATCTTTGGAATCAGTTGCAATTTGGCTATATAATTTTGAACAATCCGTTTTGGACCTGATTTGTAAATGGGAGTTATATATGAAATTTTCCAAGCATCTAGCAACTCACCACTTCGAAAAGACAGATTGAAGATGTAGGCTAGAGGTTTAGACAAAAAAAAAACGGCAATAATTACTTCGATAAATAGAATTGATATTACTTCTTTTTTGAGCTTTAAGTAAAGCATTTTTTGAACGAATTAAGCCTTTCGAAAACCAATTCGGTTTATCTTATTTACGCCTTATAGCCTTCTTAGGTATAAATTTATCAGAAAGCTCTTGGATTATATTAATAAAAGAAGAAAAACAATGAAATATGTAACCATTTAGATTTGTTGACAGACACACCTTCAAGCTTTGCGGATGTATTATTATCAACAATATTTTTCACAACAGGTCATCTACCTTCCTGGTCCTGGAGCCAGCGTCGGGGTGGAGGGGATAGTGTTCACATTTATCGGATTTTTTTTAGCATTTAGTTTAGACGCATGGTTGATCTCTTGAGAATCGTTGCATGTTAAGGCATTCAAGTGCATTGACCTGGCACAGCTTTCGCCTCATTTTTTTTTATTTTTCGAGGAACCTCAGTGACGCGCAAGAGGCTTCAAAAGAATTGTGCATTAAATTTATTTGGTTTTTAAGTTCAATTATATCTGATGAAAGTTTATCAATTTTATTATATAGATCAATAAGATCATGCCGCGACACTGTAAAAGAATTACATCGCCACAATATATTTGCATCATTAATCAGGATCTTATAATTTGACTCGGAGATATTAGAACATTTTTTGTGAGATTTATTTTTGCAAAAGTGTTCGCACAAAACAAAATTCGATTCTAAAATTTCCAAACTGTATGAACCGCACAGATTTGAAGACATTTCAATAGTTTCAACAATTTCTTTGTCAGAACAAAAAGATAAGCTTTTCAAGAGCAACTAAAAACGGGAGCTTAAAGAGAGCACGTCGGATCACTTCGATGGCTTTGTTTAAACTTTATATTAAGATTAAAACAGAAGAAAAAAAATTAAAAAAAGGAATAAATGTCTAGTGGTAAAAATTGTTTTTCGAACTTTGATTCGAAATACACCTATGCAATTTTTACTGTGTGGTAATCGATGCCATGACAAAACTAACTCTATCGACAGCACTGGTAACTAATACAAACAAACAATCAACGAATAACGTGAGCAAAGCAAAAGAGTCCATTCCAACAACCGGTTTTATACTGAAGCGAATCATAATTTTCATTTTAGAGAATAGAGATCAGTCTTTAAACTCGTACAGTAAAGATCGGTCTCTCGCTAGAGATTTAAAGTAAATAATGTGTCTAGCAATTTTGATCAAAATAAACCCACGTATCTTTCATCCAAAAATTCATTTGAAAATAATGCAAGTTTTACTAAAATAAACTTAAATTTTGTTAAACTTCTTTTTTTTACCGAAGATTATTAAGATCTCGATTAGGACCAACAACTCTCCCACTTGTAATGAGCCACCGGGGGAAGATGAAATAAGTTCTATTCTATTCTATTCTATATGATGACTGAACAAAATGGTTAAGAACTTACAACACATTCAACTCCAATTCAAGTTCCGAGCTGCCTCCTATCGGCAACGCACGCACTGTGTGTGTATCCTGTGTTTTATGTCGCAAATTCCCCGTCGCCGTCTTACCTGTTAAAGTTTTAATTGTTGTGCACTCGTTCAGTTGCAAGAGTTCTTAAAGATCTCGATATTCACAAATCCGCTGGCCCGGATAGTATTCCCCCTATAGGGGTGTGCTTCCACGCTGGCAAAACCACTGTGTAAGCTTTTCCATCTATCGTATTCTACAGGCCTCTATCCAAGAGGATGGAAAACTGCATTTGTCCAGCTCATACCTAAAAAAAGCCTATCTTCATCTCCCTTTAACTACCGACCAATTGCACTTACATCCCTTCTCACCAAGGTCATGGAAACGCTGATAAACTGTCAGATTAAGAAATATCTTGAGACACGGAAACTTCTAAATGACCGGCAATACGGTTTTCGTAGCAACAGGTCCACTGGTGATATGATGGTATATCTCACCGAACAGTGGAATCAATCCTTACACCGTTTTGGAGAAAGTAAGATTATTGCACTTGATATTTCAAAAGCTTTGATATAGTTTGGCATTAAGCTCTTTTATCGAAAATGCGTGCTTTTGGAATCGGCGAACTTTTGTTCGATGGATTACAAATTACCTTTCGGAATGTTCAATGCGCGTTGTTTTGGATGGCTTCGTGTCTGATAGTCACAAAATAAATGCTGGTGTGCCCCAAGGCTCCGTTCTGTCTCCGACACTCTTTTTTATTTTTATCAATGATCTCTCGTCTAAGACTTCTAATCCATTAAATTGTTTTGCTGATGACAGTACCCTCAGCTTCTCATACTCGTTTCCACATTCACTTCCCTGTTCTTCGGATGTGGAACTGCAACGGCAACGTATGATTAGTTCATTAAATTCTGATCTGTCCAGCATTGTTCAAGGGGAAATATTAATCGTGTGGAATTTAATGCTTCAAAAAATCAATGCTGCCTGCTGTCGTTAAAGCATAACCTACCCCCCATGCCACTATCCATGAGTGGTGAGGAAACTGAACAGTTTTGCGTTCTAGGTAAGTGTATCATAAACCACCTTCTGTGGAATGAACACATTTATGACATCGCCAAAAATGCTGCGAAATGTTTAGGTTTTCTTAGACGATGCAAGAAATACTTCTCCCCGTTAGATCTGGCTCTTGTTTATAAGGCGTACATTCGCCCGAAGCTTGAGTACAATTCTCATATTTTGGCAGGTGCCTCTGTTGCTCACTTGCGATTCCTAGATAGAATCCAGAAAAATGCATTGAAAATGATAGGGAATAAGGATATATCGCACTATGTTAATACATGATAAGGGTAGTAACAACCCCTTGAGTCGAATTAGGACTGGAATAATAACAAATTGACATTAATATATTTATTTTCGTTCTAAATTTTACAATGGTTTGCTACCGCACATTTTACATTATAGTGATTTGATTTGATACAGTGTATCTTACAGCTAGAACATTATTTTATTAAGGATTATAAGTTTATTTTATTAATTACATAATCATTTTTTGGAAGAAATACGATAAAATCCTCCCTTAAAGAAAGAAAAAGAAAAAAAAAGGAATATATTTATAAGATTATAACTTAAGATAACTTAAAACTAGTGACTAAAAGAAAGAGAATTTATTATAAATAAAATAGTTAAGTAGGTTAGGTAAATAATTAAACAACATAAGTAAATAAATTATAAACAAATAAATAAATAACATGGAAATAAATAAATAAATAAATAAATAAATAAATAATTAGGTAAATAAATAAATAAATTAGTGAATAAACAAATAAACAAATGGTAAATTTCAAAATTGAAACAAAATAAATAAATAAATATAACAAGTTAATAAATAATAAATAAATAAATAAGTACATGAAATGAAGAAATAAATAAGTAAACATAAAACAACATAAATAATATATTAACAAAAAAAATATAAATTAACATTTTAATAAATTAAACATCGTATACAAAATCACAGTTTGCAAATCTTCATATTTCATTTAGTTGAATATTAATTATTGAGTTGATTTATGAGGTTATTATCAGCAAGTTCAATGCGATTTAGGAATTTATTTGTTAATTTAACAATTCTTTCAGATATCAATCCAACATTCGCCCTTCTATGGTGATCTGAAGTCGAGTGGTGCCAAGGAAGGTCAAGCATCATTTTCAAAAGATTATTTTGAGAAACTTGTAATTTTTGTATGTGACAGTTAGCAGAATTCTTCCATACAGGACAACTAAGTATATAAAAGAATAGCTTGGAAAATAACTTTATGAATTATTATTTTATTTTCGTTTGACAATAAGGATTTTCTGTTGATGAATGGGAACATCATTTTAATGGCTATATTAACTTTTTTTATTGTTTAAGTTATATGATGGGCAAAGGTTAATTTTGTGTCAAGATGAATGCCAAGACTTGACGATCCCAAGAAACAGCTTTTCCAAGGATTTGCAATTGATTGCTTGGAAGATAACAAGCTTTTCTTTTTCGCGTGAAAAAGATCGCTTGCATCTTATCAGCATTAAGCTTTATTTTCCATGTATTGTAATAATCTACCAATATTCTAATCGCATTGTTTAAGTTGATCTCAATATTGAGACCAAACTCATGCGAGGAGAGTATTGCTGTGTCGCCAGCAAAAATTGCTGCTTCACAATCAGGAATTTTGGGAAAGTCACATGTAAATAAATTATATAAAATTGGCCCAAGGACTGAGCCTTGAGGAACGCCGTAATTAAAACATATCAGTTCAGAGACACTACCATTAACATGAACTTTGAAACATCTATTCGACAGAAAACTTTGGACAATTTTACATAAATAAGAAGGAAAATTGTAAAATAACATTTTATATATCAGACCATTGTGCCAAACTGAATCAAATGCTTTTTCAATGTCATACCTGTGGATCTTCCTTCAACACGATTACTTTTGACAATGTTAGATATCCTGAGAACTTGATGTGAAGTGCTGTGAAATAATCTAAATCCAAATTGCTCATCAGGATGTAAACTATTATCTGAGATTATTCTAAGCATCTTTCTTTGTATAACTCTTTCGAAAACTTTGCTTATACTGCTGAGCAAACTAATTGGCCTATAACTTTCAGCCCTAACGGCTGGCTTTCCAGCTCTTAAAATAGGCACAACCTTAGCTATTTTCCAAGAGTCTGGAAAATATTGTACTTTAAGACACGAATTTATTATAAATGTGAGAAACAAAATTCCTATCTTGGGTAAATGCTTCAGGTAGATGTTTTTTATTTGGTCAAGGCCTCCAGTTTTCCGGACTTTTAGAGTTCACAATTTCTACAACATATTCTTGTGACGTTAAAAAAATTGGTGGTGTTTCAACGGTTATATTATTTAAGTTTTGTACAGCATTATCTACTAAATCATTTTTAGTAACATTAACAAGGTTTTGTGATACGGCATGATTTTTAGAAAAATTAAGTGCAAGCGCATTTGCTTTTTCAATATCAGTAAAAAGGTGTCTGTATCCGTTTTGAGAAAAGGAACTTGTCTATGTTTGTTCTTTACAGTTTTGACGATATTCCAAAATGGTTTTGAGTTTTTTTCTAGACTAGATAGTTTATTATTCCAGTCATTATTTCTTTTAACTAGCAATTCCTTGGAGATGAGTCTATTAAGAAATGAACCACGGTCTTTAAACATAGGTTGACGATATCTTTGCCAATTTCTTGTTTGGATGTTTCTATTTTTAATAAGTTGAAGAACATGTAAAGGAAGTCTTGCAAAATTGCTCCTTTTCACAACTTTTGGAACGCATTCATCAATAGATATTATGATATTTTGGGTAAAGCTGTGGACAATATTGTCAACATCAGTCTTATCTATAACTCTTGCTAGGTCAGTAGGTATATTTCGAAGCTTTGTTTTCATATTTGATCTGAAACGAGACCAGTTGACATTAATGTTCTATGCTTAAGGGATTTTTATAACAATCGCTTCATATAATTGACTGTATAAAATTTCCAATGCCAAAAGTACATAAATTGTTACCTGATTTTGATAGAAAATCAATATTTAAACTTAATATTGTTAAATTCTTTGCTCGGAATTGAATTCAATAAAAAACTATCAAACAATGGAAATAAATAAATCGAACATTTTAAATGAAATATTTAAGTGATATTGCCAAACGAGCACTTTTACTCTCTTCCGCAAATGTTGATTTACTTATTGGCTTAAAAAAAAAAATACCAAAAACCAACCATACAAATACCACAACAGTCTGTACACTTGGGCGAATAATAATATTTATTTTGTTGATTTTTTTTTTGTCCTCACTAAACTCACACAAACAAATATCTCTGCATTCAATTTCCTATTATTATTATCATAATGATTATTATGAGTTATTGGTCCTGCAACCAGTTGGAAATTCAAATGAATTCTTCAAAGCTTAATATATTTTCGTCTGATAACTGATATTAATAATAATGTATTCAAAGAATAAGCCGCTTAAATGTGGCAAATTATGGGATTATTATGTGAAAAACTCGAAAATAACGAACTGAAATTCTCGAAACGTACTATAGATTCTTAAATACGAATATTTTTAAATCGGTTTTGGGGCAAACACTTCTTTGGGGATGATATTGTGGATTGAAAAGCTATTTTGGTATTCTATGATAAGGACGAAATGTATACTTGTTAGCTTAATTCGTCGGTAGAGTGTGCAGTGCTTAGTTGTATAATCGTGATTTAAATTTTGTTTGTCTGGTCCTTGGAATTTGATTAAAAGGAAGTATTATGAAAATTAAATTTAAAAAAAAATCACCAAGAGAACAATGGAAAACAACTTGCTATAGTGGGTACTCTTAGACGGAAAATTAAAAACAAATCACTTGAAACAAATAATGTTTCCAAATTAAACAGATAAACCTGGTAAAGAGTCTTATCTGAATTTGAAGATTTTAAACTTTTTCAAACGACTTAGGGATAAATATAATCTTAGAAAAAACTAGAAAAAAATAGTTCGTATTGTCATTGTTTTAAGAAGAGATTCTGTAAACCCCGTCAAAAATCATCATCATCATTCCAACAGAATCGCCAAAGAGAAGAGACAGGCCTAAGCACTACTGGTACAAACAAATGTAAGAACACCAGCTTTTAATTGGCCTCATACATGAAACGCCGACGTTTTCTGAGGTCAAACCAGTGATTCCCTCAAGCCGAACAATAATGTGAAGCTGTAAAGTGGGAGAGTTGTGATTCCAGTCGAGATCATTTAACCGTTGGCAAGAAAAAGAAAAAAAGAGAAGGTTGTGAGTTGGAGAAAAAAAAAAGAATTATGCTTGTAAGAAGGCTCGAAGGTTTCCAACAACTGAAAACCCAAGATGCCGATTCACCATTCATTGAAATTGAAGAATGCTATCATCAATGTGTGTCTGCTTATTCTTATATACCAAAGGGAATCACTTTGGGATCGTCTAGAACGGCTCCATTGTCTCTCTTAACAGGACCAAATATGGGAGGTAAAAGCACCTTAATGCGGCAAGTTGGTCTCTTGGTGGTTATGGCTCAGATTGTGAGTCAATTAATATTCCTTTATAAATATAATTTATTTATTTTATAAAGACTTTCTAGGAGCAACTAAGAAATGGACTGATTACCAGCTGAGATGCAACTTCCCGATTTCCATGGTTGTTGCTTCAGAACTTCTTAGTCCATTTAATGCATGGCAAGCACTAGAAGTTGTGAAAAAACACCTGTTAGGGGCTCTTGGTATGAAGACTCTCGATCCAGATGATTGGAATTACCGTGGAAACTATGACAACAGTGATGATTCAGGTGATGCAACAGTTGCAAACGGTGCCAACTACCATCAAGGACCCGTGGGTGTGGCCATAATTGGATATTATTTGCGAGCGAGATTAATTTTCGCCAAGAAGTGTGGATACCTACCTTTTGTAAATCTCGTTCCATTTCAACGAACTTTTAGATTTGAATACAATTAAACTGCCACTTAGGATATGATATGGCTCCAACAAGTTGATATACTCCACTTTTTTATATAACAATAATAATAAAAATCAATTCTGTGTTGTATAAATTATTATAAAAAAAAAGAAATGTTTGTTACTTATAGTTATTAGATGTTTGTCTGAATCACAAAATGAGCTCGAGAGATCCCAGTTGTAACACTTCAGATATCCACTCAAGTTGTTTAGTAATAAGAGTTGTTTTATGTAACACACAACACACATCCTTGCTTTATTTATCGTGTTGATTTTTTTTCTAATTTATAGTAAATTTACAATAAAAATACATATTTTAACAAACTATTCGTTTCAATGCAATTTGGATGGAGTTTTTCTTTTTTGGAAGATTTTGGAAGAGTCGAGGATGGGAGGATGTTCGAAGCTGCGACTTTGGTGTTCTTCGGGGACAGACGGTTGGCAGTAGAATTGTGTACGTCGCCTGCGTGGACAGAGTTCGGCAGAAGTGTAATCAAAGTTCTGGAGAGCAGAAATAATGAATTTAAATTCATGATAAAGACTGCATCGTCAGGAAAAAAGTGCTGTCCTTCTTCAAGCAATTTGTATGGCAACCTATCTCCAGGTAATAGTGACTATTCGTTGACTTCTGAGAGGACAATAATCTTGAATTCCAGCTATCCGTGTGGGTCGTTTTGGTGGGTCTGAGCAACTTGTTTAGTAAGATAAATTACCACGACTGATTAATGTTTTCGACCGCAAGGCACTTCGTTGATATTTTCGTTTTGTTTCAACTTCAAGTCCAATGATGGAATTTGAAGTAATTTGAGTGACAGCTAGAGTGCTTGGATCTAGAATCCAAAACAGGAGCAAATGACGACGATGACAATGAAGTTAAAAGGCACGATCTTAAGGACACACACCGCACACATTATAAGAGCTTTTCCAGCGGCGCACAGCATCTTTGGCCAGTTTTTGTTGGCTACGTCAAATATTCGAATATTTAATAAAAACAAATTCAATATTTAATTACACATTTAATTATTAAACGTGTATGTGTATGCGAGGTACATTGGTTTAGGTACATTTTTGAGTACTTTGTACGAATAACAAAAAAAAAACTTAAAATTGAAAAAATCAGACTTCATAACTAAAAAAAAAAAACTTAAAAAAAATATATGCAAAAAAATTCATAAATATTTTAAATAACTAAAACAAATGAAATATATACATATATAAAAAGGAACTAAATAATTTTGATAAAATTTATAATTTTTACGTTTTGTTTCATGATGGCTTCATTTTGTTGGAGGATTCTGTCCATCTTTTCCTCCATTGTCCGCTGCAATCTCTTGGCCTCCTCCAGTGCACTTCTGTACACCATTCTCGATACTTCGGCTATACCCCCACCGCCGGTCTTATTTAGGAAAGCCCGCTTTTCATTAGCGAGCTTTCGCACACCAAATTTGATATCAAGCCAACACTGTAAGTAAACTTGTATAAACCTCAAAAGAATTTAAGCCATTTCAAGTTTTACCTTTTTCCATTGTTCTGTGGAATTAATAACACAGCATTCAGGGTTAAGGCAAGAGTCTCCCACTGATCAGTATTTTGTTGCAAAGACTAAGTTTTCGCCCATGTAGTCGACGAGGTATGATTTTTGGGACTTTGATATTTTCGATGATCTCTGAAAATTAACATTAATATAAATTACAAACGAAAATTAAGCAGAACATATATTATTTGAATTACCTTTTAAGTTGAGTCCATTTTTTGTAAGTATAGTCTTACCGCGTACTCAAACCAAATGATAAAATTTGACGTTTAAAACGAAAAACTTATCGCATTTGAGAGAAACAGAACCCCGTTTTATCGTATTCTTCCAGTATTTCATGCCGATCAGATCCAATCGATACAATTATCGACTGTCAATGTTACAGAACCAGGTTGATGCGATAAAATGAATTTTGTTCTAATTTTCAACGTTTCTCGATCAATTTTATCGATGCGATAGTTACAGAACAGGGGAAATGTTGTAGCTAACTCATACAACATCAATGTTGTTTTTTCAAAAAAAAAGTGTTTTCGGAAAGAAATGAAGTATTAGCTCTGTTAATGCACTAATATGATCTCCAAAGGGTATGCAACACGTATTACTCAGCTCAAATGCTTTTAATTGTACTTTGAACAATATTAACTGACTGTTGAATTGTCTATGGTGCACATGCAAATGCTAGCGGGAGATGTAATAATGAAAAAAAAATAAAAAAAATACAAAAAGTTAAATAATAGAAAAAATAAAAACATAACATACAAAATTAAACAAAAACAAACTTTCAATTTAGTAAGAAAACCAAAACTGTGCATTTAATTAATTAGGTCTCATGAAAGCATGAAAGCCTAAAACAACGTAATGCAATGTTTCAAAATACTGTAGCTGTACTGTACTCCAGTTACATATATGAAAACAAAGCAAAATCACTAAGTAAACTCGATTGCAAAACATATCAATTTCAAAAGTCTCCAAGTGTCTAACTAAGTTGTTCGACTCTTAAATGACTTCTCAGTAAAACTAAAAAAAACCTGCAACAAACAACCCAGCAAAGTAAACTTTCCAGTTCATTTGGATGGTGCTTGCCTCTGTTTTGTTGCCTCAGTGCAAACATTTGTTTGACATCTAATTTTGAACTTTACTCTTAAGAACTATGCGTTTCCTACTATATAGTCTTTGGCTTCCTTACGGTTTTTGCTTCAGCCAGCATCTTTAGAGTCCTTCTTTCTAGATAATTATTTCCTTAACTTGAATCCCAGCATGCCTACTCCTCCATCTAGACGGTTTTGGTTCTTCAACAAAAGGCTTCCACAATTACTTTGCCAACCATCCATGACAAGAGCAGTATTCCTATACCTAAACTCCCTACCCACCGGAACAACTCTTGAAGAATCGGAGTCATGGAAGCTGGAGTGAGATTTTCATTAGAAAAGTTTTTGCATAAAGTTAAAATACTAAAAGTTCACAGTAGGGGACATCACAACGACGCGATGCCAACTGAATAGGACGACGACAAAGTGGAGAATAGAAAGGACGAATACAAAAACATTAAAGAGCACCCGGCTACAACAACGACGACAATCACAGACGAGGACGGTATGTAAGTGAGCTATTTTCCTATTCCGTGTATTTAAATCAACTCATAGAGGACCAGATACTTTGTTTGAGATTTTCAAGGCTCTCGTCCCTCCAACAATATCTCCCATTCTCGCAATCAGCCAGAGATTTATATGGTCGGGCGGAAGGAGTTTTTACTCAATTAACTGGCAATCCTTTATAATGGTAATTTAAAAACTCGCACAAAATGATGAATTACACTTTGCCGAGCCAAGAAGGCCAAGATTCGTATTCTCAAGTCTCCACCCTGTAGCCTATCCATACTGGGACTGGATTTGCAATCTTCATGCAATTTTATTTTGAAATTCATTTTTTAAAACCCACCTCTTTGTATATACTTGTTTGCCACACAGGAGTCATCCGAAGATCTTTCCTTGTCTATGGTTTCTTTTGTGGTGAGACATGATGGGTTTGTTGTGAGAGACTTAAAACGTCTGTTCTTGTTGGCCTGGCATATTTGAAAATCTTTCAGACTTTACCTTTTCTAGAAATACACACACACAAATTAATATCCTGGATCCGGCCAAGGTGTTGTAGGTGGGTATATAAATATTCTCATTGCGTTGACTGTGGTGGCAAGGTGGGAAGAAATTTCTGGCTTGCAGCCATTTTAATTACCCGCACCATTGGTCATTTTGCTTCCTTATGTAGAGTGAAGGCATTCCTGGGTATACTTTACGGCACTCTGTACTCGACTCGACTGCTCACTTCTGTCTGATGAATGGAAGCCTTTTGTGTGTTTTTTTTTTGTGAAGACCGACCGACTGCTGTACATGCAACTTGAAGTTGATTAAAAAGTGGAATGTGTTCCGAGAACTGGCTTGGTTTTTTTTTTTTAATTAAATAATTTCCATAGTCAAAGGATATTACCTCTCACATTGTAAGGGAAGTATACATAAAATTATGTTTTGTAATGTGTACTTGAGACTTAGTCTAAGCTGGAGAAGATAATTTTGTTTCAGTCTGGTGAAAGTAGGCAGATCTGCCTGGAGCAGAAATGGTTTGTACATTTCCAGGTATTTTAAGAGAGAAAATGATAAATGAAAATAACAAGTATAAAGGTTTTTAGAAGGATACCAAGATTATCTTAGTTTGTGGGGTATATGGATATTCAGAAAGAAAAAAAAACTAAATGTCAACCACCAAAAGCAAGAACCAGAGAAGGCCGTAAGTTTTCGAAGCCTTGATACATCTTCGTCTCTTGAACACTGGCTCTTCGTTCTTCTTGCCTACATTTATTGCAACGTTGATCCACACAGGGCATCCGTAGGCAATAATCGGCTTGATGAGGGCAATGACAAGTAACAAATCACTTTCACCCTGTTATCAGGGCGGCTGCTAAAAAACCGTGTTGTCAGAGCAAAAGCTCCCTTAGCCCTGACCAGAGCAGCGTCTATATGTCAGTTGAAATATATATAGAAATTAATCCAATGAGATATGAAGGTACTTTACTACACTTTTACTCGCCAGTGGATGTCCATGTGGCCCATCGATCTCTAGCTTGCACCAGTTCTTTCTCGTATCGCTAGACGCCCTAGGCACAGGGGTTCTTAACAGGATAGTTTCACAATTCTGGAAGTTAATTTTCAGCTTCTAATCACTAAAGTATTGTTGAATTTTGTCGAGAGAATTCTAATGACATCAACTTTTGGACCTGTTCTGTACGTAATTGATCCGTCGGCATACGCAATTGTATGAAGTAAACTATCAATGAGATGGCTGGTGTAAATACTTAAAAGAATCGGCGAGTTCACCGCTCCCTGTTGCAGACCGTTCTTAATATCAAACGTTGTGGTAACTCTTGACAACAAACTTTCTACCATTAAGCATGTCGTAAGGCATATAAAATATAGCAGTGGTCTACCTATGCCCTATCTGGTTAGCTTCAGATAAAGACCCTCTAAACAAACGGCGTCGAAAGCCTTCTCCAAATCAACCAGACCTGCACCCGTGCATTAATTCTTAGTATTGTTCTATTGGACAACAGATACTAGCTTAGACGCGGCATGAATTGTATCATGAACCGCCTTAAAGCCGTACTGGGTGTCTGGAATTATATTTATTTTAACACAACTTACCAAAACCACTATTCTGCTAAAAGGATTCGCTACGATTCTTTATCGTACTTCTGAACTGTAAACACTTAAATTCACAAAACTATTATAACCACTAAAATAAACGAACTGCAACCAACTACTGCCCCCAATGAACTGACTGCATGTTGTTTTCACAAGTAGATCACAGCAGCTGGCCTTAGCCCTTCTTTTCTGTATTCAAGAAGAGAAAAGGAATAAGACATATGATGATATTGATTAGCAGCTAAGAGATGGGGTATATTCTCGCTTGTACAATGCTGCATCACATTTGTTTGTTAACCTTACTGGCTTGCAAGTTGCAACCGCTACTCTATGAGTAATACTTGGCAATCCACAGTTAGAAAAATACTAAACTAGAGAATCTTATTACCTCTACATTGAGCAAAAAATGAGGAGAAAAGCTTGCTCTGGAAAAAGAAAAAACAACAAAAGCAACGTGAAGTTCTGGAGATGTATAGGTGTCGTTACATCCTGGGCCTGCTAAGAATAGAAACACTGTAGCAGATACGCAGTTAATTTGGAGAGACTACTTCAACCAGTTCTTAAATAGTTATGACGGACAATATCTCGCCAACGATCGACCTGAACCAGTCGATGACAACTGAAAATGAGACTGACCGTTTGGTGACAGAATAATAAAAGACGCCAGATTTTGGTGAAAACGAAATGTGCAAATGTTTTAAGAATAGTTAAAGTCCCAGCTTTCATTTGATGGCAAGTTTTTAACTAACGTCTTAAGAAAAGTAATTGTTTTTGTTAAAAAAACTAACGTAAAATATCAAAAGTTGCAATAAAACTAAATTTTCTTGCCACTTTAAAGAATTTGAAAATAGCAAAATTAATTTATTAATTGTTAACAGATTCTTAGCTTTCATTTGATATATAGCGCATGAACAAACTCAACCAAATTCTGAAGTTATAAAACAAAATGCGTTTTCTGCACTTTTTTCATTATAACAGGGCTGGCAAGTGCTTCGGACCATTTTAAGTATGGCGAACCTATATTTTCATAAACAGTACAGTCAAACCTTGAATTTGGTATTATTTTGAACCATTAACTCGATGGGCTAAGTCATTGTCGAAAAAGGTGCTCTTAAAAAGGGGGCTGCAAGCCCCTTCGGTCCATTTTTAATTAGGCAGCCTTATGTTTTTTGTTCTATCTTTAGTTTGGGACTAGTTTAAACCATTAACTTGATGAGCTAAGTCATGGTCGAAAAAACGCACCGGAAGTGGCCCGTTTTAGACGCTATCCGCCCCAAATTTTTGTATTGTATCTCTCTCGAGTAACTTAAAAAAAATCAATATTTAAAACTAAAAAAACTTATATTTTTATTTAGTGGAAAAAGCCTTCTCAAATTTATTTGCAAAAAACGCATGTTTTCAATAAAAAATAAACTCAAAATGTTTAACAACAATTAAACTTCAAGCCGCTCCATATATCCTCACTTAATGGTCTTTTTCTGCCTTATTTTTTTTTCGAACAACTTCACAACTCACAACACCGTGAAAAATGTCCGTAATTTACGCAAAAGCAGAGCAGTTTTTTTATTTTAACAACTTACACAGTGTCTTAAATTTTACATGAACAATTTTCTCAAGTTTACAGTTCCTCGCTTACCCCAAGCGTATATAAAAAAAAAAAACATCAAGAGAAGTATTCATCACTAGGTTTACCAGTCAAAAGTCAATTCGTCCTTTTTTTACTCATTTTGAACATTTTAAGTCCTTTCCCAGGGAAACTAAATAAAAAACGAAAACATTTTCACTCATACGCTTGCTGAACAAAGTTTACTCCGAGTACACATTAATGAATGAAATAATTTCCTAAAAGGTAAAGTGGTTATGAGAGAGAGAGACAGAGCGAATAAAAAAAATACACACTTTTATGCTTGAAAGGAGTGAGCTGTAGCACTAAATTTACACTCGCCAGTGTTTTAAATACTGCTAGTAGGTTAATTACGCCACCGTGATCGTGTACCGAGCTACTGTGGCATAAATGACGACGAAAATTAAGAAATATTTCATTTCAAAGGACTTTATGCAACTTTTTTAACATTGCACCTACACATCAACGTGGAGGTTGACAATAAATTGAATAAACGCAGTTTTTTGATTTAAGTAAAGAAATACGTATACCTACATATATCAGGATGGGCTAATTGATTAAAAGGTATACAACCAAAATGTATATTTTAAAGAAATCGTGAATTTTTTATTATTATTTAAGTTAAAAATAAGTTTTTTAAAGATATTTCATGAACATGTTCAATGACACACCATTTACAAAGAAGAGGTATTATAAAAAAAAATATTTGTATCGCAAAAGATAATAATTTTAATTTTAAATTTACTTAAGAAAATACAATTTTAAATCAGCTTGGGTAATCGAACAGTTTTTTTTTTTTTTTTTTAAACAACTGCAGTAATTGATGTTTACGCTTTGAGAACTCTTAATCAACTATACATTGAATCGTACAAACGATAACGATGGTTAGATCTCTCACTCTTATTCGTAAGCATCACGCGATTTTACCGTTGTTCTCTTGTGCTTTGTACCCTGAATATTTATGCACGCTGAAATGAGTTTTTGTGTTGCTTTTTGTGTTTTTTTTTCTTTTCTTTTAACATAAATGCGAGAGGGAGTATGGTTATTCTCTTTACTAACAAATATTGCTATTTATCAAAGGAAAATAAGAGATGCGCATTGGAATAAGATCAAGTTAGCACAAAATTGCCAAAAAAAAAGTAGTCTTTTTTGAAATTCACTTATTCAGAAACATTTCAAGGACACAAAAAGTATTTCCTTCAGAAGATTGGGGAAATGGAGAGCTGTTACTATTGGAATGAGGTTCAAAGAGTTAACAAAAATGTTGAAAGGAATGAATCAGATTAAAGAGAAAAATCGATATATCAGTTTAAGCAATTTTTCGTTCATAAATTCGATTAATTAGCATTAATTACCATTAGAAGCATTTGAAGCCATTAAAAAAATGTGTTCTTAAAAATGTTGCAGCGACCAAAGCGCATACCTACGACAAAACAACTTTATTGATTTCGTATTTCCATTTAAGGGAAGTGGTCCTATTCCCCAACTCCTTGACGAATGACCTTTCGACTAGCAATCCGTTAAACTCGCCGAAAGGGATGTAAAAGTCAAAGATCAAACACTCAGTGTTACCAATCAAATCAGCTTTGTTGCAAGCAGCACATTCCGCAGTATATTTACGTTACAGACAAAAAATCCTGACATCCATTCCCACTACACAATTCTACCGAAATTTTTGAATTCTAAACGTTTGAAACGGTGGAAACACAAAAACAAACACAAACACACACATCCGTACGCCAATTATGAATACATCCATGGCGCTAAATTGCTTCGCTGCACTTTGTGTACCTAGATTCCGTTTGCATTTCGGAATTATACTTCCTTCGAACATATCCAATTAGACTAGTTGAACCATAAAAACGAATTTCAAGTAATCCCTTTTTTGCGACCTCTTTTCCACCGCATCCAGCGACCATTGTTAGTCATGTTCCCTCAGTTCTTTCTTCCTTTCTTTCTCATCAATTTTTTTTTTTTTTTTTTGATGAAGGTGGGGGAAGGAAACAACAAAAATATAACTGCTCCTCCATTCGAAAAATAACCGATGATACAAAAACAACACACAAACGTTATGGCATGGTGGAAAAATCGTTCTTCATCCCGCAGGACATCCAGACACAGGATGCTGCAAAACGCACGCTGTGAAACATAGCATCCGATTCCGGATGGATAGTTTGCAGCATACATACCCCAATCAGCCATGTGTTCGGCCCCATGGGGTAGCACGCCCAGGTTCGGGGCATATGGTTCGTTGGTGCTAACTTTTAATCCACTGTGCTACGATCTACCGATTGCACAATGCACATCGCACATCCCTGCGTCATGTACACACTAATTCGATGCCGGATATGCAAAAAGAGACGAGTTGCCCCTCGGCCATGCTGCAAATGCTGCGAGGTAGGGGATCGTAAACGGTACAGGATATTCAATAGATTGGCATTCGGGATATGTAGACTAACATTCTCGCTGTCAAAGTTATTGTGCAACACAAATTGGAGCGCTCATTTTGTCTGTCCACTAAAAATATTGTTTGGCGGTTCCTATACATAACAACAACAACAACAACAACGACGACATAAAAAGAAGAAAAATATAACGGAAAATGGAAAATTTCCCCCCGAAAAATTGCAGGAAATTTGTCATTATTATTTGAAATTTCACGAGTGGTAGTTTTTGTGTGTTTAGTTGCACATAAAACCGCGGCTAACAGTGGCAGGATTCGAATATTATGTTCGGACAAGGATCAGCGGATAGCGAAAGCTTTTAGTTTCAATAAAATAAAATCTGATATTTGGGGTGCGTGACGTTTTGTTTTATTGGCAAAGTGATTTTTGTCTAAATAATATTGTATTTTGTGGACCAACTCAAATATCGTTGGCAGAGATAATGGAGGACTGGTTAGCAAAGTGCTTATTTAAAATCAGCCGGAGGCGGCGAACTTGGAATAAAATAATAATAAAATAAATTTGTTCACCAGTTCGTTTGCCTGGAAGGCCTGTTTGTCTAACAATCTAGAACGATAAATCTAACCTTTTTTTCTACATTTAAATAAGAGTGCTGTCACGGTATGAGTGAATAGAAATGTGTGTGTGTTTTGCCACTATTATATCATTCTTCTATAACATCAAAAAAATTGAGTAATGTTCACTTAAACTACGGAAAAAAATGGAAAAAAAGGCAACCTTGTGAATAAAACGGCATATTTAGCTTTCTCCTTGTTTTACCAACATGGCTCGTTTAAATTATCTGAAAATCTTGTTGTTTTTTAGCATTTATTATCCAAAAAAGACAAAAAATACAATTTCCTGGAATCCTGTTAATACCATGATTTGGTATACCAACATTTAAACACAACTACGTCAACAGCTTACAGCTCTGCTGTCTTTTAAACACTGAAAATGAAGGAAATTTTGTTCTCGGTGATTCTCAACAATTAGTGTAACCAAATCCATATAAATTCGTAAATATGCAGCGTTGGCGAATTTTTTTATAAAAACGTAGGAAATCGTCGGTACTGCGTTACGCGGGGATTTTGGTAAACTGGGTTCTGTATTTCCGGATTTCGTTATGCGGGATTTTGATAAACGGGAAAAAATAGCCTCAGGGTTGGCTTCAGTTTCGCTTAAATTTTAATATTGAATAACTGGGGCAGGGGCAAAGCTAAATTTGAGCGACGGCATTGGTTTTTATTTGCGGTAAGTTTAGGGAACGCTCATATTTGAGTGCACATGTGAAAACATTAAAAAGAATGGCAAGGGTTAATTGAATTCACTAAATTGAATTGAATAATACGAAAACTACCTGCGTATTAACAGTGTACTTTCAAGTGTCAACTGATGAACCAAATGAGCTATCGGGCCTATTTTGATGGACTAAAAACCGTAAAAAATTATTTTGAATCGTTAATTGATTTGGTTGCAATAGAAAAGTTAGCCTAATTTCCAACTTCCAGCAGATAGTACGGAGAGCATGTATCGGAAGCTGAAAGAAATATCTGACCCGGCTGCTGATGCAAACCGGTTATTGTGAACTGTGGCATGCCAGTATGAATAAGGGCGAAAATGTTTTCAAAATTGCCGCTCAAAAAAAAAATAATACTCATAAAAAAAAATAATTATTCAAAATATTGGTATGCAGAATTAGTTTTTCAGAAATCCAATTAGCCGTTACCAAGAAAGTCGAAACGAAATGTACCGTTAATTAGTCTTGTCCGATAAATTTGGTTTTGACCAAATGATAGCCAATACCTAAAAAAATATTTTCAATAATTATTATCAAAATCGTCGGAGCCGTTTTCGAGAAAAATATTCTTTTTCTCAAAGGTTATATTGTAGTTACCGTTATTTTTAGTCCTAAAAATAAAATTTCAAAAACTCCTCTGAGTAATACCAAAAGCTTCACACATAACAAATTGGAAAGTAATCGTTCAAGCCGTTTAGGCTGCAGCTCGTTATACACCCAGACAGAATGGCAGACAGACAGACAGACTCACATTTTTAGTCACTAACTTGTTTAGCCTTCTCTATGATCGTAATGTCATGTTTGATTGTTATCTAATTTTTTTTTTATATTCACACATGCTAAACCGACTTGGTGACGACGGTCTATCCATATTAAAACTCAGCATTTTTTCTTCTTTTTTCTTTTGGAAGAATACATGCTTCTTTCACTACTTCCAACGGATAACTAGCAGAAGAAAAATATCAAGTGGACACGGTTTATGAGAGAACTCTCAGGAAATAAACTCTCAAAATTCTTCCGAGAGCTGGGGATATTAAAATGTCAAAATATTGCTCTCAAATGGACAGCCAGCCGAGAGTAACTCTCAAGATTTTACTAGCGAAAGTACTCTCAAATGGACATGCACCTTAAGAGAGTAAACTTACAGCAGCTGAGATTAAGATGCTCCGCCTGGAAGCAGAAGTAACAAAGTTTGATATTCAAGTTCAAAGTTCCGAAGATGTCTCCATGCCAAAAATACCAAAATAGAGGAAAAATTTACGACCAGCTGGTGTTTTGTCATATTCAAATGAGAAATTCTTAAATTCGCATCAACTAGACATTTTCTTATTACTTTCCAGAAATTCACGAAAAAACCTCAACATTGAATCATTTAAAACAGCTCCAGATTTTAGTAAGCGAACACAATAATGATTTTACTTCGGCTCCTTGGTGGGTTCGATTTTTTATGGATGTGGGTCTAAATTCAAATTAAGAATTTGTCAGGTTAAACGTAAGGGCCCACGCATGAAAATATGCAGTAGCTTGGCTGAATTTGGATTATTTTTCTCCTGATTTTGTTGGAAAACTTGTTCGGTTAAGTGAATTAGAAAAGGAAATAAGTATAAAAATAAAAAACAAATACTAAACAAATTTAATTTGGCTAAAAATCTTCTTTTCAATTTTATTTATTTTTCAAAATTAGTTAATCAATAAATTAAACTGCAATTTGAATATAGCTAAGTCCAAAAAATTTCATACATCAGAAAATATTCATCTGCAAATACAGATTTTCTACTTCTGCTATATACTGAAAGATACACATACAAAAAGGATAAGAAAAAAATTACTTAATTCCTGAATATAAAACGGAAAAATATCTTCTTCGGTTGTTTTCAGCATCGTCGTCGTTGGAACATTTTTCATACATTTTTTTTTTTTTGTTTTCCTGGCAAAACCACAACCCATGAGAAAAATAAATTTTTCTCTTATCACATTTCCTAAACAAACCAACCAAACCAAAATGCATGCATATGGATGTTCGAATAAATTTTCAACATCTCATCTCCAGAGCTACACAACGTATCTTTTCAGTTTTTTTTTTTTTGTTGGTGTTCATCCTGGTGATTCTCAACATACAAAGGGGATGAGTTAGTTCTTTCCCTAACTTAGAGTTGCCATCAAATAATTCTAATTGAAAACAAAAGGAGTTTCAGAGGTGAATTCTAAAAAATTCACCAAACAATTCCAATTTCACTTCAAAGACAGAGAGCGGTAACCCTGGTAACATAAGGAACATAAGAACACACAAAAAATACATGAGAATACAAAATATCTGCAAAGACACACACATTAACTAAGCTGGAGTATACTCAACTAGAGTTTCTCTAACCATATCGGCCACCCTAAGATCCTTAACAGTTCTATGATTACCATTTCATGTACCCAGGACATAAAATAGTAAGTCCCATCCCATACTTCTTTCGTCTTTCCATGATAACGTATAATTAATTTATTTCAAGTGACATATAAAAAAAACTGTCTGTCGGGCTGAATTCTTGTGACAGAATTATAAAAAGCTCCCGAAGTAAACACTTGAAAAGTGCAAGCTATCATTCTTTGGTGCATCATCAGAGCACAAGGAGCAGGGAAAGGATCTTTCGAGAGCAGATTAAGAGATGATAAGCATTACATCATCCATTTAGAAAGACATTAATTGCTCTGTTACTAAAATTTGAAGTACAAACGTTGAACTCGTATCTAATGGGGAGTAAACAAAGATGCAGGGGGTTAAAAATGCCTTGAGGGCAGAAAACTCAATTTTTTTGAACGAATAAGTGTCTCAATTTGCATAATCGACTTTGGAACAAATTTAAACAAACACTCTACATGAAAAGTCTGTAATTAGTATGCCAGAGTAGTCAATGGCGTTGTCTGGACATTGTAATTCAAAGGTTGGCAGATAACAGTCCAGAAAATTTTCAAAACAATTTAATGTAGGGTAAAGTCGGGTGATATGGCACCAAGGGTGATGTGGCACCCTTGCAATATATCCCCCATAATGGCTTCTTTTTTCAAACAAAGTGAATTTTATATAATTCAATCTTATTTTTGCAAAAAAAATATATTTATTTGACTATAAATTTAAAAAATGTTCGTATTTTTTGTTTATCAACTAGTTTTATAACAAAGTTATTTTTATTTTAAATAAAAACCCTTTTTATTTCGGAAATTATAAAGAAAATGAAAAATGGGTGCCATATTACCCGTATTTACCCTAAACAAAAATAAAACTTTTTTTAAATTTTCAACTGATTAACTTAAATATTTAAGTTGATTGAAATCTTGTTTTTCATTATGGTTTAATATTGAAGCTGAGGTAATTTAACTGCTCTTTGTTGAGTTTTAAATAGGACATTTTTCCTGGAATTTCATTTAAAAACAAAAGTCCCGTTTGTGTTCTACCCAAACTTGAAAAGTCGTGTTTCCAACGATTAAATATGCGAACTATAATTCCTAATGAAATAAAAAGCATTAAATCAATTTAAAAGTCTTCGTTTAACTCGGAGTGTAAGGATGCTATTAGGCTCTGTTAGAGATTCAGATTAAAAGCGATCTCCCGGAAGTCCCAATCCCAACCAACAGCAACCTCTGCAACCTGCAAGAACCAGCAGGGACCGATATGCGAGTATGCCGGGTCTTCGAGCATAGACTCCGCAAAAAGCTTTAACTTATGTACCACAGGTTGTTCAAAAGAGAGAACGATAAGTATAGACACGTATATTCGGAACTCTAATGCACCAACGCCATTCTAGTTCTACTACTGACGATCATCCTCAACAACTGACTGATTAAAAGTTACTTTCCCGAAACATGGAAAAAGTGGTGTCAATCGGTCGATTTCGCTCCTAATACTAAGAAAGCTACAGCATTTCTTCAGGGAAAGGGAAATCATACCTGAATGGCAGTATGGTTTCCGAGCACGACATTCCACCACCATCCATCCACTTTTTGGACTGCACTGTGACGTGACACTCAACAAGAAAAAGACAACAGTCGCCTGTTTAATGGATATCGAAAAGTCCTTCGATACAGTATATATAGGCTCACAAGGAATATTCACGAAGACAGCCGATCAGCCCTGGAGTTCCACAAGGTTCCAAGTTGGGCCCCATACTTTTTAACATTTTCACAACTGACCAGCCTACCAACATCCTCGAGATAACATCAGTATCTAGCTAGCAGACAACACAGTGATAAGGACAAAGACAGCAGCAATATATCTTGAAGTGAATTTCACCAACCGCTTCAAATTCAATACGTACGCCTCATTTTTGCTAATTTCTACATACTCGCGTAGCAAATTATCTTTTTATCTGTCCCAAGACCTTTGTGCTTAACTGCCTCTTTCTTATCTACTGTAGGCATCCTATGACCATCTAATGCTTGCGGTAAATGGATAAGGGCATCTGAGTTTGTCTTACTGTGCTGAATATTTAAATTGTTTTTTTGTATGCAATCAGTCTTATCGGCATAACACCTAAGATAGTTTGTTTATTACAGAAATTAATTTGGAATTTTTACTGCGCAGTTCGACTTAGTCAGGATTGTGTTTTATATGTAAGTATTTTTTAATGGTAACTAATTTTTGTGTCGTGTATTCTACTGTTCGCGGTTTAAGAAAGAATTTTTTTCAAGTGTACGTCTACACTTTTCAATACAGGCCAGCTGTTTTGGCATTAAATGAAACTCAGGTTGGAGTGAATACTGATTTATCGGAATTTTCTCTACATGGGTATCGCTTGATGCCACTACTCTTTGCCCATCATGGTCTAGTCGTCTATGTTAGGAATGATGTTGCTTGCAAGAGCCTTCAACAATATGGGCAATGTTCCAACACGGACTTTAACTTCTTGTGGGTCAAATTCACTGTCCGTAACATGTCATTCAATATTGTTTTATATACAGGAGTCCAAATCTCGACAGTAATTCGACTTGTAACGGGTTTGACGCGCTGTATGATTCCATCTCGAAAATTGTTTCCTTTTGTCCTCGCACTGAAATCGTTATTTCGGGCGAATTCAATGTACACAATTCCAAGTGGCTCCGCTATTCTGTTCAGACAATACCCGAAGGAAGGTAAGTCGAGCTCTTTACCGGGTTACGTCACCTTACCCAACTAATCGATTTGCCAACGCGTATACCGGATGTTGCTGGGCAAGCCGCCCATACTGTTGACTTGTTTCTTACTTCTTAACCTGATAAATATACTATTAGTGTAACTTCTCTCTTTGGCACTTCGGACCATTGTGTCAGTTACTGAAAAACTTCCCACCAGGATCGTTGGCAATACGAGAAAGCCAACTGGGACAGTCTGAATATTTTTTTCCGAAACTTTAACTGGTCACTATGCTTCCTCGATAGTGACATTGATGCCAGTGCTGAAGTGATCACAAATGTTATCCTTCTAGGGATGCGTGCTTTTATTCCTAACAGAGTAAAAAGCATTAAACCTAAAGAAAAGTCTTGGTTTAATTCTCAGTCTAAAGAAGCTATCAGGCTCAAAGAATTAAGTTTCCGATCCTACAAAGCCAACCCTACAGAGGAAAATTGGAAAAAGCACAAACAGGCAAGGAACTCATGCAACTCCGTTATTGAAAGAACCAAATTTTTGCAGTACCAAAAATTACGGCAAAAAATTCTGCAGTGTCCCAAAGGCAGTAAAAATGTTTGGTTATTTGTAAACAAATATTAAAAACTCCTCGACATCTTCGGTTCCAACGCTCATCGACAATAACAAACCAATTGTTTACTCTTCACAGAAGGCAAAATTGCTCACCGCCCATTTCGCTACCAGCTCCACGCTGCCTAACAGCAACGTTGCCCCTCCTGTACTTGAGAATGTAAATTTTTCCATGGGACAGATTTTTTTCCGCACTCGTACAGTAGCAAGAGTTCTCAAAGATCTCGATATACACAAATCCGCTGGCCCGGATGGTATACCCCCGATTCTTCTGAAGAGGTGTTCTTCCACACTGGCAAAGCCACTGCGTACGCTTTTCCATCGCTCCTACTCTTCTGGAATCTTTCCTAAAAGATGGAAAACAGCATTTGTCCAGCCTGTCCCTAAGAAAGGTGACCCATCCTCTCCCTCCTCCTACCGACCCATAACACTGACATCCCTTTTTTCTAAGGTCATGGAAACACTGATTAACCGTCAGCTTAAGGAATATCTCGAAGATCGAAAGCTTCTCCATGACCGTCAGTATGGCTTCCGCAGCAACCTTTCCACTGGTGATCTGATGGCATATCTCACCGAACAGTGGAACTAATCTTTACATCGCTTTGTAAATTAATTAAGATGATAGTTCTTAGCTAGTTTTAAGATTTTTGTCTAGCATTTAAGTAGTCATAAGATAAAAATAAAATAAAAATTCATAAAAAAAACAGTCGGACAAAATTAGTCAAAATTAGACTAATATTTAGATCCAGACTCAGACTCAGACCCAGATTCGAGCTTGGGTTCAAACACAGACTCAGACTCACTCTCTTAGACTCACTCTCAGACTCACTCTCAGATTCACTCGTAGACTCTCTCTTATACTCTTACTCATAGGATTACAAAATAATAATAGTCAGACTTAGTGTCAAAATTAGACTCATACTTAGACCCAGACTCAGGCTCGACTTAGGCAACGACTAAGATCGACACTAGTAGATATTCGTTATTCTGATTCTGAGTTCGGTCATCTGACTTCGTTTTCATATTCATACTCACAACCACATTCTTACTTTTTAGACGTGGATATCTATTTCAAAACAAGATTGGTGCTATTGTCTTAGGTATCCTTCCAATTATCCTGTACAAAGCTTAAGCCCTAAATTATCCCAAGACCAAATAACTTTTAAAGGCATTTTATTAATTTAAGGATCAATTATTAATTTTACTGCATGATATTTACCCAAATCAGAATAAAATCTTCAAAAAAAAAATATATAAAATTTAAATTTTTCATCAGCCAAAACGATAATAATAAAACTCACACAAGAAAACTCCCTCTCATCCCAAGCGCTTCCCTGATGAATCCCTTTGTAACTCTTAAAGAATATTACAGGATGCGACTTAAGCTCATCCCTGTACTTTGTGTGTCGATAGATACGCCCAGAAGCACTGCAAAGTCTTAAATTGCAAATAAAATACGCGACATTTAATAAACGGGTGCGGCACTTTGTGCCATTTTGATTTGAATTCGGGCGGTAAAAAAGGCACAAAATGAGAGTCGACGACGTTAAATGGAAACAAGGACGGGGACATAAAAAACGAACACAAAAAATCAAGTACCTAAAAGGATTACATTTTTAAAGGATTATTGTGTGTGATTACGTTTCGCTATAAATCGAAGAAAAGGCTTCTTCATCTCTACGGTCCTTGGAACTGGCACTGGAGATGGGCTCCCTTTGGCTGGCTGTATAGGGTCTTCTGATTCTGGGACTTGATGCTTTTAACCTTCTTTGACATATGAATGTGCGTTTCATGAGTTTGGTTGGGGTTGGGAGTGAGAGAGTATGGGATGAAGGACGAGTTTTTATTGAAATTGGATTTTCATTTCTTCCTTTTCACTCCTGACAGGCAAAAAAAAACCATATCTGGAAAATCAAGAGTCGTCTGGCAGAATTTAAAGCTAAACATGCTCCAAAGATGTATGGAAGTGATTCTTTTGCAAATCCTTTGTACGACATTTGTAAGAATAAGATTGATTCCATTTTTGTGCGTAATTTTCTTACATTTCAATTACAATGTAAAGCTTGTTTGGGAGCACTGAGTACAAAGGAAACAGTTTTCGACTCTGGGTTTGCAGATTTCGGTCTTTGTTTCTATTCCTTTTGATTGGGGTTAAAGGTTATGGGAAATTTTAAATCATTTGCGAATATATATGTCAGTTTAGGATAACGCATATCTGCTATTAAGACTTTGATTGATTTGCGAGGAGCTTTCCGAAGGGATAGCTTGATTTAAATTATTTGCATTGGATGTTGTAATGGGATTGAGTGATGGGGATGATGCTGTCGATGTTGAGTCGGGGAAGCAACATATTAACCTAGAATTCAGGTTTTTTTTTAAAGAAGAAAGCTGCCATGTTACTTTTAAGATTCTGGATTCCTTGGCACAGCGGATTTTATATGGCTTGTCATTTAAAATTTGGTATTAGTTAGGCAGTTTAGTTGAGAAACTTGAACAAGATTTTTGGAACACACTCATACCTATTGAACTGCTGTTTACGGACGGATTAACTGGTGAAGAATGTGCGAACGATATAAGGACTTAAGATCTGTTCACAAAATGGCACCCGAAACATTGTCGGAGGCCGTAAAATATTTTAATGCAGAATTCACACCCAAACCGGTTCAATGAATAAAACTTGGCCTTCTTCGCTGATTAAAACGGACTGGACTGCTCATTTCCAATGGGGAACTCCAAAAATCATCTTCGAACCACGTCCAGGTGGACGGAGGATTAAAATAAAAATCCACAGTTTTTTTTTTATATAATTAACGCGCACACAAGGGACTATTTGTTTCCCTTTTAATGTAGAACACACTGCACGGGCATTAGGAAGATAGGGAGTCTCGCCGGGTAAACTATTCCAAATTCGTGTTGTTCGGCTAAAAAAAGAATCCCTATATTTCACGGTACATCCCAAATTGGGCTCAAGGGTGAACTGATGAGCATTGCTTGCGAGACGAGTATTACGGGAGAAACTTTTAAGGGGAGGAATGCAGCTGGCTACTTCGAGTGAACATTTTTTATAAAAGAAACGATAAAATAAGGAAAGACATGAAACATTGCGTCGGTGTTTCAGAGGGGCAATTGTTTCAGTGGCAGTTCTATTTCCTATCAATTTTAACGCTGGATTTTGTATTCTATCAAGCAGGTGGAGCGATGTTTGCGAAGCACCTGCCCAGAGATGGGAGTTATACTCGAGTTTAGGGCGTATACACGCTTTATAGATTGTAGCCAGATCAGATGGGGAAAAATACTTCTAACACCGATACAGAAAACCGAAGCACTTAACAGCATTTTTAGCGATCTCAAATATATGGTCGTTCCAACGGTTGACACACATAACGAGTACTGAGAGCTTTTCGGTTTCTTCGATGTAAGTGCCATTCATGGACAATGGGGTATGTTTAGATTTAATGACAGAAGACAGCATTGAGTTTTCGAAGCTTTAACTCCACACGATTCCTATAACCCCATTTGACAATGCTGTATAAATCGGAGTTTAATGTGCTTGACATACGTTACGGTTGCACCTGAGGGTAGATATATAATATTAAAAGAGAAAAGAGTCCGAGACAAAATGGAGCCCTGGGGCACATCAGCATTTATTTGGTGGGAATTGGACTTGAATTCATCCAATACAACTTGTATTGAACGGTCCAGAAGATAGCTTCTAATCCAACGAACAAGAGTATCGATCCCAAAAGCACGTATTTTCGATAAGAGAGCTTCATGCCAAACTCTATCAAATGCTTTAGAGATATCAAGAGCAATAATCTTACTTTCACCAAAGCGATGCCAAAATTTGTTCCACTGTTCGTCGAGATATGCCATCAGATCACCAACGGTTGCTGCGGAAGCCATACTGACGGTCATGGAGAAGCTTTCGATCTTCGAGATATTCCTTCAGCTGACGGTTAATCAGGGCTTCCATAACCTTAGAAAGAAGGGATGTTAGTGCTATGGGTCGGTAGGAGGAGGGGGAGGATGGGTTACCTTTCTTAGGGACAGGCTGGACAAATGCTGTTTTCCATCTTCTAGGAAAGATTCCAGAAGAGTAGGAGCGATGGAAAAGCTTACGCAGTGGTTTTGCCAGTGTGGAAGAACACCTCTTCAGAAGAATCTGGGGTATACCATCCGGGCCAGTGGATTTGTGTATATCGAGATCTTTGAGAACTTAGTTTTTTACAAATAACCAAACATTTTTACTGCCAAATTTTGGTTCTTACAACAACGGAGTTGCATGAGTTTCTTGCTTGCTTGTGCTTTTTCCGATTTTCCTCTGTAGGGTTGGCTTTATAAGATCGGAAAATTACTTCTTTGAGCCTTATAGCTTCTTTACACTCAGAGTTGACTTTTCATTAGGCTTGATGCTTTTTCCTCTGTTAGGAATACAATCACTATCGAGGAAGCATAGTGACCAGTTAAAGTTTCGGAAAAAAATATTCAGTCCGTCCCAGCTGGCTTTCTCGTATTGCCAAACGGTCCTGGTGGGAAGTTTTCTTTAACTGAATGGGTGGAGGATGAGAAATTAGCTGAAATGACGCAATGGTCTGAAGTGCCAAATGGAGAAGTTACACTAATGGTATATTTATCAGGGTGAGAAGTAAGAGGCAAGTTAAGAGTATGGGCGGCTCGCCCAGCAACATCCGGTAACCGCGTTGGCACATCGATCAGTTGGGTAAGGTGAGCAAAGAGCTCGACATACCTTCCTTCAGGTGCTGTCTGACCAGCATACCGGAGCCAATTGGAATTGTGTACATTAAAATCGCCCGCAATAACGATTTCAGTGCGAGGACAAAATGAAATAATTTCCGAGATGGAATCTGACAGCGCATCAAACTCGTTACAAGTTGAATAACTCGAGATCTGGACTCTTGTGAATAGAACAATAATGAATGACATGCTTGCAGACAATGAAATTGAGCCACAAGAAGTTAAATTCCGTGTTGGAACATTCCGTTCCGATCGGTTACCATGATAAGGCCAATTATAATGCCCTTCCATTTAAATTAAAACTGCTCAAAAACAAACAATCCATTTATTTTTTAGTATTTCACAATAAAGATTTATGAGCCGCGATCTATAAAAATGTATTCTGGACAGCTCAAGTGACAACTAGCGATTGATCGATTATATAAAAATAAAGTTTCTTTATTTACCTCCTTCACTCACCTCTCTTAAGGCGTATTTTTGCATTCCGCTGCGATTGTAAGGTATAGGTCTTACCTTTTATTACTCGGTTCTTCATTTATCTCTATATACTGGCCCCATATTTTTTTAAACTCATATTTTCACTATTTTTGACATGTTTCTCTAAAAACCATCTATGCTTTCCAACTTCATTCCTGAGCAGAACACAGCAGCAACCAAGTCAGTTAAAAATGTGCCAGGATTTTCAGAAAACTGATTTACTTTAAGAAAACATTTTATTCTATAGACTATTTCTTCTCGTTAATTTAAATAAGAAGTTCCTCAATGGAACTGGAATCACAATTTCTACTCCTCTCCTAGCTAAAACAGACCCACTTATACAAATCAAAGAAAGCACTTCCATGAGAAGTTTTCGCCCACCCGCACAAAACTAACCAGACACTCCTTCCCAGAACCCATCGTATATGTTACATTCCCTTTACTTTTAGATATTAAATAAAACAAATATGTTAAATTCCCACACCAGCATTTTGCTTTATTAAAATAATTCAGCCAATACCCAAACCTTCGCACAAGATAAACGATCCATTCTGCCGAGGACGTCTAACAAAGCCCCTGCAGCTGAATCAAGATTATTATTTACGGACTTGGCAAATCCCAACCAAACAGAAGAGCACACTCTAAATGCCAACAAAAGAACCACACAAAGTATAGGAAAACATAGAATTTGTACACTGACAGCGCCTGCCACTGCTTCGACAGCGAACACAACACATCGACTTCCTTCCTGGCATTTCCACTCAAACAGCCGCCACCCAACTCCCCCACTTAAAATATATATTAATATCCGTGATGTCCCTTTTTATGCGAGCTCTTCTTGTGATACTCGTCTCCACCCTTCTTGCCGTGTTCCTCATGATGACCCCAGTGCTTCTTCTCTTCGTGCTCGGCCTTGTGTCCTTTATGGCCGTGGTGGTGGTGACCCTTCTTGTTGTGGCCCTTCTTGGCGTAGTCGTCTTCGTGGTGGGACTTCTTCTGATGACCCTTCTTGTGGCTTCCGCCTTTCTTGTGTTTCTTCTCCTCCTTGTGGGCACCGTGTTTTTCTTCGGAGCCTTCGTTGTGGCCCTCATCATAGAACTTCTTCTCCTTTTTGTCCTCGTTCAGTTTGTGGATATTATGTTTACCCTTAATGGAGTGACCCTTCTTGAACGATCCGTGCTCCTCGAATTCGTGTCCTTTTTCCGCCTTGTCGCCTTTTTTGTGCTTCTTGTGATGACCACCTTCATTTTCGTGTTTTTTCTCGAACTCATCCTCCTCCTCGTGTTCGCCTTTTTTGCCCTCCTTGTCGTGGTGGCCCTTCTCACCCTTGGCATAGTGTTCGGACTTCTTTTCGCCTTTCTTCCCTTTTTCGCCTTTGTGCAAATGATGCTCTTCGTGGGATTCCTCGCCATCACCTTCTTCCCATTCCTCGTCTTTGTGCTCATGTTCATGGTGCTTCGAGGCAGCCACTTCTAAATCATATCCAATCGAGGAGTCACCCCGGACGGGGTCCCATGCCAGTGTGAACAAGTACAAGACACTACACAATATGCAGATCCATGTTAATCGATTTTGTGGCAGCCGCAGCGGTAGCATGTTCGTTGTGTTAATTTCTTTTGGCTACAGACATCGTGGTGCGTGTCGGTGGAGGCTTTTAAAGGAATAACTGGTGCTTCGGCACGGCGGAAATCGGGTGGTCTAGTTCAAAGAAAAAAAACGTCTAAAGGAAAATTGCTTCGACCGCAGAGGTGTCATAATTTCATTGCAAAAGCTAACCAACTCGCAACACAAGCAATGTTCTGTGGTATTGTTGCAGTTCCGATAAATGAGGCATGAAAGACTGGTCACCAGAAGACATAACAAAATTGTTTATTCAAAGGTGTTTGCATCTAAGTTGTCTGCAAGAGTGATCCACTTGAATGACTTTTTTGTTTTGAATTATGGTACTGAAAGATTTCTCCCAACGTTTTTTTTTAGCCAAAGTAATTCAACTAGAATTTTAATTAAGAAAATGTAACACTGCTTTACACAAATTGAGGCTTGTGAGGCTGTAAACTTTTGTTCAAATAAAACTTTTTGGTATAAGTCGGGTAAAAGGGATACAATTTTTTTGATGAAACTGCCTTGAGGCAAAGCAGTAAAATGGGAGTTGTGGAGATTCTTCAAGAGTTTGGCACATTGTTTTAATAGTTCTAATATTTTTGGCCTGAGGAAATGCGAAGTTCTGAAAATCTTCAAGCAGATGTACGTGTAAGTCAAGCCAAAGGAAAGATGCTCCGATAAATGGGTGGACGCTCTGGAGGTAAATGGGAAAAAATGTGAATAAACCAATGGTGCCCATTTTCATTGATTAACATATGCCTACTTGAAACATTTAATTGAATGGAAAGGTTCATCCAAACTGCACAAAATTTAAACATAGGTAGGTATTCGTTCAGTGCTTCGGTATGGTTCACAATGTTGGATAAAGTATATAAATATTAACCATATAACGGGTAATTTTTTAGTTTTTTTTTAAAGCAGCTTATTTTTTGATTCAGCACCTCATCTATATTCTTCTTCTTTTTCTTAGGTGGCGCTACAGTTCGGGGTGGACCTGGGCCTCAACCAAAAAGCTTTTTCAGCTAGCTCGGTCCCTAGCTAGCTGTCTCCAGTTTCGCACGTGGAGTCGGTTGAGGTCCTCTTCCACTTGTGTGCGCCACCTGAGTCTCGGTCTTCCACTACTGCGCCATCCCTCTGGGGTGGATTCGAAGATTTTCCGGGCCGGAGCATTGATGTCCATCCGCTCTATATGATCCAGAGACGTTAAATTTTTACTTTTTTTGGCAAGATCTGTGTCGCTGTACAGCCGGTAAAGTTCTTCATTGTAATCTTCTTCTCCACTCTCCGTTTATGCATACGGGACCAAAAATCACCCGGAGAATCTTTCTCTCGAAACAGCCTACAGTATCCTCATCCGCGTTTGATAGCGTCCATGCGTCTGCACCATAGAGCAGGACTGGGATGATGAGGGTCTTATAAAGGAGCAGTTTAGTTGCCCGAGAGAGGGCTTTGCTACTCAATTGCGTTCTAAGCCCGAAGAAGCAGTGATGGGCAAGAGTTATTCTTCGTTTGATTCCAGCGCTCGTGTTGTTGTCTGAGTTAATAGCGGAGCCCAGGTAGACAAAGTCGCTAACTACCTCCAAGTCATACCTGTCTATGGTGATGTTTTGTCCAAGACGTCGATGTTGGGTGTCTCTTCTTGATGACAGCATATACTTGGTTTTGCCCTCATTGACTGCTAAGCCCATCTTTGCCGCTTCCGTCTCAATACTCACAAAAGCGCTACTGACATCACGCTACGTTCTTCCGATTATGTCAATATCGTCGGCGTCTGCGAGTAATTCGACGGACTTTTGAAAGATCGTGCCTCTGTTGTTGGTGTGAGAGTTCTGCACTATTCTTTCAAGTATGATGTTGAAAAAGTCGCATGACAGCGCATCGCCTTGTCTAAATCCTTTTTTGACTTCAAAGATGTCGGTGAGGTCTTTACCGACCTTGACGGAACAGCGTGCGTTTTCCATCGTCATTTTACACAGGCGAACGAGTTTGGCAGCGATGTTAAAACTGCACATTGCTCTTTATAATTCGTCTCTATAAATGCTGTCGTACGCGGCTTTGAAATCGATGAAAAGGTGGTGGGTATCGATTTGAAGTTCTTGAGTTTTTTCCAAGATCTGCCGTATTGTGAATATTTGATCGATAGTGGACTTTCCTGGCCTAAAACCGCACTGATATGGACCTATCAGGTTGTTGACGAATGGCTTTAGGCGTTCACACAATACAGCAGAAAAGATCTTGTAGGCGATGTTGAGGAGACTGATACTCCTATAGTTGGTGCAGCTCAGACGGTCTCCTTTTTTAAAGATCGGGCAAATTATGCTGAGATTCAATTCATCGGGCATGCTTTCTTCCACTTGTGGTGGTCGGAATTGTTGGTCTTCTTCGCCCAGATAGAGTGAACCATTCTGCCTGACAGCGGAATTCCTTTCATCATCGCCGTTATACATTCTGCAGAAATAGTTTTTCCATATTCTCAGCATCGACTGCGATTCCGCTACGATGTTCCCTTGATCGTCTTTGCAAGCTTCAGTTCGAGCTCTTTACTTTTGACAGTTTCTTTGTATCTTTTGGAAAAACTTTCGAACTTCATTCCTGCAATAACAGCTCTGCATTTCATCGATCGCGCGCTTCTCATGTTCCCTTTTTTTCTTTCTGAGAAGGCGGTGTTCCTCTTTCCTCTTCTGCTCGTTGAGTGCATGGGTAGTTCTGGTCCTTCTTTGCAGCGCCGCCTTGTATGCTTCTTGTTTAGCTGCGTGTGCTTGTCGACACTCATCATCAAACCAGGGGTTTTGTGTAAAACCCAGCACATCAGTTGCGGCTTCCCTGATGGCATTTTGGCAATGTTGCCACTGGTTCTCAATACTTGATGCTGGCGGTAAAGGACTCCTTTGGAGGTTATTTGAAACTCGATCGGAAAAGGATCTGGAGATTTCTTGCGATTGCAATCGTCAGACGTTAAACTTTCTCACAGTATTACCTCTTCTTGGCGTGGGTCGTGTTATCCTAAGTCGTACCTTGGCTACAACGAGGTAGTGGTCCGAGTCAATGTTTGCCCCTCGCAAAGTTCGGACATCCATCATACTGGAGTAGTGCCTTGTATCGATCGCAATGTGGTCAATTTGGTTGACAGTGGATTGATCAGGGGATCTCCATGTCCCTTTGTGAATGTTGAGGTGTGGGAACTTGGTACTTGCTATTACAATATTTCGCCCCGCAGCAAAGTCAATTAGCCTGAATCCGTTATCGGAGGCGGTGTCGTGCAAGCTGTGTTTTCCGATTTTATCACCAAAAACATCTTCTCTCCCTAGCTTTGGGTTAAAGTCGCCTAGGACAATTTTAATGTCATAGCTAGGACATTGCTCATATATTTTGTCCAGGAGCTCAAAAAACATTTCTTTGGTGTCATCATCTTTTTCCTCTGTGGGGGTATGCGCGCATATGAGGCTAATATTGGCAAATGTTGCCTTGATGCGGATTGTCATGAGGCGCTCGTTCACACATTTGTAACTCAAAACCTCTTTCCGGAGCCTGCCTCCAATGACGAATCCACATCCAAATGTGGCCATAGTAGATATCGCAGTTTTTCATTTTTTTTTGCCAGGCTCGTCCCATCACATTTCTTGGATACCTTACAGCAGTCAAAGGGCCTCCACTAGTTGTTCGGTTGCATGTGGTCTGTTAAGGGACCTAACATTCCACGTACATATCCGAAATTCGTTGTCCTTATTTCGTTTGCAGGGTTCGTCATCAGTGAATCCGTCTGTATCCGAGGCTTGTTGATGCTTCGCAACTAATTGTTTTTGGTGTGGCCGGGAAGTTACCCCAACGGCACAACCCCCAACCTGGAGGACCAGGTCTTTATTGTGACTCCAAGGACGAAGAGCCGGATAAACCGCTCCTTATAGGCCTGAGCTCCGAAAACGTCGTAGTAGCCCATATAAGGTGTTCACTAAGTAGTTCAACCTGACTGGAACGGTAGACGCCACCGTTGATTCCATCTAGAGAATTCTTCCGCTGCCGTCAGAATGCAAGAAGTAGTGTTTTAGTGGTAACACTTCTTCCCCCCCCCCCTCTCTAGTTTGCTGCCACCAACAACCTTCCAAAGGGGTTTGAACCCAATCTCCATTTGAGGTACTAGGTACCCGATGTTCACCACGTGCAGGTTAGAGTAGGAGTTGATATACAGGGGTGATTTGCGGGTGCTTGTACCCACAAACATATCTACCCTTTGAACCTCATCTATATACCTACCAAATTTAATCAAAATCCGTTAAGTCGTTGAGGCGTGATTGCGGAGCAAATATCCAAACATAGAAAGATTCACATTTTAAAATTACCAAGATTTTTATCAGCTAAAAATTATGTTAGGTGATTTATTGTTGATTTTTTATTTCGTGTTATTTATTTTTTGAAATTGAATTGAAATAAAAAAAAAACATTATACCGATAAGGAAAAGGAAAAGGAAATTATATAACCGTTAAGGAAAAGCTAATTTTTTCTCGAAAACGACTCCAACGATTTTAATGAACATTTTTGAGAATTTTTTTGCAGGTATTAGCTACCATCTTATCAAAACCAAATTTACGGGAAGAGTCTATTAACGGTACCTTTCATATTACGGTTTTTTTAATTTTCGACTTCATCGGTAACGGTTCATCGGATTTCTATAAAATTTTATATTTGAAAAGATTTGGATAGCCAAATTAATTTTGCAGACCCAAATCTTAGATAATCGTTTTTTTTTTTTGGTTTCCTTTATTGGAAATGGCAACTGAAATGTTCATATTGAATTAATAACAAAAAAAAAATATAAAAAAATATTGAGACACAATAGATTTATTACAATTATTTCACTGCTTAGCACGTGCAAGTACAAGAAGAATTTGTTGTTATTAACTGTGCAATGGCTCCTTTAAGAATGATTACTGATATATATAATAAATAAAAATATTAATGAGAGAAAGAGACGTACTTGTAAGCTAGATTGGTTTTTCTATGTATCCATATCGAAATATGAGAAAATCAAATATTATATGTACTGGGGTTAAAGTTCAGTAAAAATTTTGTGAACATGTAGCTGTGGCTGTTGTTTTTGTTGTTGTTGATTTTGTTCATATTAGTTTTGTTCTATTTTCATAATTTTGTATTTAAACAAAAATGGTTTGGATAATGTAAAAAAATGGGCACGACTAGGTTGCACGTACTTGCTCTTTTTTCAATTCAATTTTTATTAGTAGTTCAAATCTTACATTCATTTACAATGGATATTTTTACAATTTAAGAGTTACAGAGCTTTATTCTTTATACATATAACATTTAACATGTAGGAAAACCGGAAAAAGTTTCAGCAAGCTAGAAAGGCCTGTAATGTTCACATTCGCAAGACTAAATTTTTACATGAACAAAAAATCCGGCAAAAAATACTGCAATGTCCCAAAGGCAGTAAAAATTTTTGGTCATTTGTTAAAAACGTAAAGAACTCCTCGTCATCATCGGTTCCTACGCTTGTCTTCAATGATACTCCTGTTGTCAGTTCTCAAGAAATAGCAGATCTGCTTGCAGCCCAATTCGCTGCTAACTCAACGCTGCCAGCAGGTGTTTGTACTCCTCCTGTACTCGAGAGCGTAAATGACTTCATGGGACCTATCTTCTTTCGTACTCGTACAGTCGCAAGAGTATTAAAAGATCTTAACATAAAAAAATCCGCTGGCCCGGATAAAATCCCCGCTATTGTTCTGAAGAGGTGTTCTTCAACGCTGGCAAAACCATTGCGTAAGCTTTTCTATCTGTCCTATTCCTCTGGTCTCTTTCCGAGTGGATGGAAAACAGCATTTGTCCAGCCAATCCCTAAGAAAGGCGAATCTTCTTCTCCCTCAAACTATCGACCAATTGCACTTACGTCCCTTCTTTCCAAGGTCATGGAAACGTTGATTAATTTTCAGCTTAAGAAATATCTTGAGGACCGAAAGCTTCTTAATGACCGGCAGTACGGCTTTCGTAGCAACAGGTCCACTGGTGATTTGATGGGATATCTCACCGAAAAGTGGAACCAATCTCTCCATCGTTTTGGGGAAAGCAAAATTATTGCACTTGATATTTCTAAGGCATTTAATAGAGTTTGGCATCAAGCTCTTTTATAGAAAATGCGTGCATTTGGACTCGACAAATCTCTTCTTCGTTGGATTAGTAATTACCTTTTGAAACGCTCAATACAAGTTGTATTGGACGGATTCAAGTCTGATTCTCACAAAATAAACGCTGGCGTGCCCCAGGGCTCTGTTTTGTCTCCGACTCTCTTCCTTATTTTTATCAACGACTTATTATCTGAAACAACTAATCCTATCAATTGTTTCGCAGACGACAGTACTCTCAGCTTCTCATATTCGTTTCCAGATTCACATCCTCGTTCTTCGGATGTGGAACTGCAACGGCATCGTATGATAAGTTTATTAAATTCTGATCTTGACAGCATTGTACAATGGGGAATAAGAAAACGGCGTAGAATTTAATGCTTCGAAAACACAATGTTGTCTTTTGTCGTTAAAGCGAAATATACCCCTAATGCCACTATCCATGAGTGGCACTTGCATAGAGGAAACCAACCACCTCTCAGTTTTCGGTATGTGCATTACAGACCACTTTCTGTGGAATGACCACATATTTGACGATGTCAAAAATGCACGAGATGTTTAGGTTTCCTTCGAAGATGCAAGAAGTTCTTCACCCCGTCTGATCTGGCTACAGTATATAAAGCATATATTCGCCCTAAACTTGAGTATAACTCCCACATTTGGGCAGGTGCTCCTGTAACTCGAGTTTTCTTGATAGAATACAAAAAAGAGCTTTAAAAATGATAGGCGATCGAACAATAACAGAAGCATTTACATCTCTGGAGCACAGACGTAATGTTTCCTGCCTTTCATTATTCTATCGCTACTTCCATAAACAATGCTCTAGCGAAATAGCCAGTTGCATTCCTCCCCTGAAACGCTTTAACCGTAATACTCGCACTGCAAGGAATGCCCATCATTATACCCTTGAGCCCAACTTCGGACGTACTGTCAAGTACAGGGATTCTTTTTGTTTAGTCGTACCACGCGAATGTGGAATGCCTTGCCAGACTCTGTTTTTCCTTCCCACTTTGAAGTGCAGAACTATAAAACAAATGTGCATCGTTACCTCCTTTCACATCCTTCCCTTTTTTCCTAAAGCCCTCGCTGTGTTTAATTAACATTATAAGGGTAGTCAAAATCCCTTTAGTGCGGGCTAGTTATAAAAAAAAAAATAAAAAAAGGTAATGACAAAATTTGATTTTAAAGATAATTTATAAATATATTAATTTAAGGGAAAATACTACAACACAAAAACTCTTATATAACACTTACAGACTAATATTGCACACAGACCCAATTTCATACAAAAGTATTGAAAATTATAGATTTTGAAGAGCTAATATAAGTTTGTTATCTGAATATGAACATCTTTCAAAAAACCTTAATTGTAGCTTGTTTAAAACAAATTTTATTGGGCTGACATTTGCTCTATTGTGGAGTCTATCTGTTGAATAAAACCTCATTAAGTTAAGCATTCATTTAAATACTTTGTTTTGACTGATTTGAAGCTTTTTTTATATGGGTTTCAGCGTAGTCAAACCACACTGGGGCCCCATATGCTAGAATCGGTTGAAAAATCGTTTTAAAAATTAATATCTTATTATGTATACTTAGACTAAATGTTCTATTGATAAACGGATACAATATTTTGATTAAAAGATTGGTTTTGTGGATTGTGTTGGATATGTGACATTCAAAGGTCATTTTTTTATCGGATGCCATACCAAGGTATTTACAATTATCAGACCATTTTATCTCGTTGGAATTAACTTTAAGCATGGATTGAGGAAAAAAAACATTGTTTTCTTCGCCGAGTGAACCACAAATCTTGACATTTTTCAGCGTTAACTTTGATTTTCCACTTAATGAAAAACTTGACCAGGGTTTTGTAGGCCGTTAAGTGTGTCTTGAGGAAAATTGCTCGATGAAAAAAGTACAGTATTATCTGCAAACAACGCAACTTCAGTATTGTTTTCAAAATGTGGTAGGTCTGATATGAATCGGGCCAAGAACAGAGCCTTGTGGAACTCCGTAGCATATATCAATTACTGAGGACTTTGGCCCCAGTGTAAACGACATATTTTCTATTATTTAGAAAACTTTGTAAAATTTTGATGAGGTAATGAGGAAAGCGAAACATGATAAGTTTGTATAAAAGTCCATCGTGCCACACAGCTTACGGATTATTGTGACCTTGAATTACCTACGACCTCTGCCGCGCACCGTATTAACATTCTTTGGACTGTTTTTAATTGGATGTGTCCCAACTATATTTTTTGCGGAATTGCTTGATTCCAGAATTGATATGCGGGTCTCCTAGTTTTAAGCCCAATATTTGGCGATGGACCTGTTGTTGAATTCTGACAAGTCCTTGGAACTATCCGATGTTGCCTCAATAGTATTTAAGCAACGTTCAACTGCTTCCATGTTTTGATTCTTTTGCCTTTTAAGTCTTGAAAGATTGTCGGACTTTTGGGTAGTGGTGCGACTTGTTTAGTTCGTGTCACTGTCCGTGAGTGGATGAGATGCTAATGGCAGTTGTGCATCACCAGTTTCCTCTTTGTTGAATTTCATATCAGACTTGATTTGGTCAATGTTAAGCTTTCCTTACAGCGTAAAAGTGTCCCTTTGTAAAGAAGAGAAGACTCGGTTGATCGGGATGATTTGATTTGATTTCGATATCTGATCAAATGAACAATGGAAGATTCTTCTAATCTTCGGAGACCTTCTTCATAATATTGCAGGTTCTTACGAGCAGCTAGGTTCATCTTGAAGTTTGCGATGATTCGCTCGATCAAGTTAGCGCTGGGCTTCTTGATTCTGCTCCATATTGCTGAATACTTTTGCTCGGTACGTAAGCAAAAAATGAAAGAACAAACTTTTGGAAACCAAATCCCTGCATTAAAATAAACAATCTTTTTGAGCTACGCCTGTTTGGAATATAACCACTATCACATCGCTACGACCCCTATAGCTCGAACGGATATTTTTTTTGTTTGCTTTAGAAATGACTAATTTAGGAAATTTGATAATTATAAAAAAACATATTTTTTTAAAAATACCATGTTGCTTACCATCTAGAATCGAAAAAAGGACCCAACAGGCTTATGGAATGCAATTTAGAAAATAAGCTTCCATTGCAACAAGTTTTTACCCGCAAAACCATTAGTTGAACCTTATTCATTTGAAAACCCCCAAATTAAAAGAAAAACTTAAAGTTCCCCCCCCAAAAATTCTGAATGAACATAACTATGAAGAGTCTCAAAACTAAGCACTCAAATCTGAAAAGTCAAGTAGCTCTTCAATCCCGGATCTAACAAAGAGCTCATAAAAGCCCTTCAATAGTAGTTCGCAAACAAATGTCACTAAAGAAGAAAAAACCCACACAATCTGCCCCACTCTCACTCTCTCTACTAATCCCCTTAAGCCAAATTAAATACCGCAAAAAAGTCAATTAAAATGCATCCGAAAAGTTTGTGCTTCCACTCGAGAGCGTGAATGCCGTATTCCTCGACTGCGAATAAAGTTGCATTCCGATATTTTTTTCGCCCCTCCTTAGTGTGCTGCTATTCCTTTGGTTTTTTTTTACCCATGCAACCTCCCGAACGAGCAATTGTTACAGATTAATGGTTGTTACTCTAAACTTCGAGTGGCAGCCTCAAGTTGTTCCCTGCTCCCCGTCAGATAACAGTATATGCATGTTAAATCATTACCACAAAAACCAAATTCATCAGCAAAATCCAATAGCACCAGGGGGGGGGGATCGAATGGGTTAGTTAGAAATGTAAAGATGTCTTTGCGTGGATACGTTTTTTGGAGTAAGCACCCTCCCTACCCGGTTTCCTTTTTCAAGGATGAATTTGGAAAGCCTCGCATATACACAATTTCCATCAACATCATCAGCAAGTTACTTGGTGCTGGTTGGTTAAGAACTTTTTTGGAACAATATTTGGCTGAGAAATCAAGGTGAATTTCATCGTTTTAGTTGGTTAATAAGGAATAGTTAACAGAAAACGTAATTTCAAAAACTAAAAAAAGCATTTTTAGGGCACAGTGATATATAAATTTCACAAAACAAATAATAACAACAACACCAAAATTTACAACGACCCCAACACTAATAACTACACCAACACACAAAACAAATAATAACAACAACACCAAAATTTACAACACCAACACTAATAACTACACCAACACACACACCAACACCAACACCAGCACCAACACCAACACCAACAGCAACACCAACACAAACACAAACACCAACACCAACACCAACACCAACACCAACACCAACACCAACACCAACACCAACACCAACACCAACACCAACACCAACACCAACACCAACACCAACACCAACACCAACACCAACACCAACACCAACACCAACACCAACACCTACACCAACACCAACACCAACACCAACACTAACACCAACACCAACACCAACACCAACACCAACACCTACACCAACACCAACACCAACACCAACACTAACACCAACACCAACACCAACACCAACACCAACACCAACACCAACACCAACACCAACATCAACACCAACACCAACACCAACACAAACACCAACAATAACACCAACACCAACACCAACATCAACACCAACAATAACACCAACACCAACACCAACACCAACACCAACACCAACACCAACACCTAAACCAACACCAACACCAACACCAACACCAACACCAACACCAACACCAACACTAACACCAACACCAACACCAACACCAACACCAACACCAACACCAACACCAACACCAACACCAACACCAACACCAACACCAACACCAACACCAACACCAATACCAACACCAACACCAACACCAACACCAACACCAACACCAACACCAACACCAACACCAACACCAACACTAACACCAACACCAACACCAACACCAACACCAACACCAACACCAACACCAACACCAACACCAACACCAACACCAACTCCAACACCAACACCAACACCAACACCAACACCAACACCAACACCAACACCAACACCAACACCAACACCAACACCAACTCCAACACCAACACCAACACCAACACCAACACCAACACCAACACCAACACCAACACCAACACCAACACCAACACCAACTCCAACACCAACACCAACACCAACACCAACACCAACACCAACACCAACATCAACACCAACACCAACAATAACACCAACACCAACATCAAAACCAACAACAACATCAAAACCAACAACAACAACCAAATCAACAATAAAAGTAAATGCTGGAGAAATTCACAAAACACAGTCTAGTATGTCCTGAGGTACAGCTCGAACCTTATCGGCATTGTGTGGAAATCGGTCCTCCAGGAACTGAATCTGCAAGTGCTGCTACCAGAGGAAGTCTTGAGTGCTTTGCAAATAAATTTCATTCGACGAAAACTTCCTCCTTCAGAAATCAGAAGTGCAATCCGAAGGAGTCGTAGTTAGAGAGAACAGTCGCTCTGGTACACTTAGTGCTCCTAGGGGTTAAGACAGTCCTGGCATACGAAAATCCGAAAACGGAATGTGTATAAATTCTCATTAATTCAATTAACACCCGACTCCCGGTTTCCGGTTCCTTTTTTCCCTCCTATAGCTCTGGTAAAATCGAATTTTTAGGATTTTCCATTGATTGCAGTAGAGAGCGAAGGAAACACAGAGCCAAAATTGCAACCGCAGAAGAGGAAAATCTTTCAAGGATCCTCAGCTAAAGGAGCCACCCCGCACCCACCATCAACGATTAGAATAATTGAAAAGGTATACTCTTTAAATCAGAGCTTAAAATCTCTTCGTTTTATAGACTAGAACGTTGTAGTAGCTATTTCATTGCTGGAAGAAACTCCAAGGCGGAAATTTAAGGACTTCCATGCCCTCGTCTCCCATTGATGTGAGAATAAAATAAAAAAAAAAAAAAAAAAAACTTAAACAAACGTGGAAGGACATACCAAACATTCAATTGAAAGCCACAAAAGCGAAAATCGTAAGCTTTTTTGTCCATAATTTATGGCATTCGACAAGGATTCTTTCTTCGTACTTTTTTTTACCCAAAACGGACGACTTACCAATGGCAAGACACATCCGAGAACGGTAAGTTAAAGAAGAAAGGTAATGCTGGAGCTGTGAATGGCATGGAAACGTATTCAATTTGAGATTTATTATCGACGTCGTCGATGGAAAAAAAACTACGGAATGGGGCAAGAAGGACGAAAAGGATTTTCCATGTTTGATATTTTAATGAATGGGGCACTGAAGCGAACGTGCACAAATTCGATGTCGAGGTTCACAGTTTTCCTGGGGAAAAGAAAACGAGTGTGTGACTGCTATGATTCCGTTTGAGAAAATATTTCAATCTCAAAGGTGTTTTTGGTTCAGATGCAAAAGGATTTAAAATTGAAAAAAAAAACTACTACGCAGTACGCACATACGAAATGAAATATGGAATGTGATTACAGTTACAAGAAAATATGCACCTTAAATGAGTGTGTGAATATGAAGAGCACTAAAACGAAGCAAGGCCTTGGAAAACTCGAGAAATTCTAGGAAACCTGGTTGTTAAAATCAAAAGGGGTAAGACACAGTTGCATAAACTTCGAAGAAACTTTAACTTTGAATTATTTGAAAAAGATTTATTTGGGCATTCATTTGTGTGGAATTGCAGGAGGACTGCTTAGTATTTGAAGAAGGAATTCAAAAGTAAAGTTTCTTATTTTAAATAAATCGAAGGGAATAGATGTGAATAAGGTTGTCTTTGATTAATCGTGCGCATACTGAAAAACAAAATTAAAGAATATCCTTTTGCTTGAGAAGATGCTCTTTGTTTGAATGTTTTTCATCAAAACTATACAATTCCCTTTAGTCAATCAGAGATTGGTTAAATATGTTCAGTGGGTGGATAGCATAACATTACCATCTTAATGGCGCTTTTTTATTCTATTTTTTCGGAAGTGATTTTAATGTTTTCTGCACATCAACGGTTCCAACGCTCATCGACAATAACAAACCAATTGTTTACTCTTCAGAGAGTAAACATTTCACTGCCAGCTCCACGCTGCCGCATAGCAACGTTGCCCCTCCTGTACTTGAGAATGTAAATTTTCCCATGGGACAGATTTTTTTCCGCACTCGTACAGTAGCAACAGTTCTCAAAGATCTCGATATACACAAATCCACTGGCCCGGATTCTCCTGAAGAGGTGTGCTTCCACAATGGCAAAGCAACTTCGTAAGCTTTTCCATCGCTCCTACTCTTCTGGAATCTTTCCTAGAAGATGGAAAACAGCATTTGTCCAGCCTGTCCCTAAGAAAGGTGACCCATCCTCCCCCTCCTCCTACCAACCCATAGCACTGACATCCCTTCTTTCTAAGGTCATGGAAACACTGATTAACCGTCAGCTTAAGGAATATCTCGAAGATCGAAAGCTTCTCCATGACCGTTAGTATGGCTTCCGCAGCAACCATTCCACTGGTGATCTGATGGCATATCTCACCGAACAGTGGAACTAATCTTTACATCGCTTTGGTGAAAGTAAGATTATTGGTCTTGAAACCTCCAAGGCATTTGATAGAGTTTGGCATGAAGCTCTCTTATCGAAAATGCCTGCTCTTGGGATCGATGAAACTATTGTTCGTTGGATTAGAAGCTATCTTTTAGACCGTTCAATACAAGTTGTATTGGACGGATTCAAGTCTGATTCCCATAAAATAAATGCTGGTGTACCCCAGGGCTCCGTTCTGTTTCCGACTCTTTTCCTCATTTTTTTTTATAAATGATCTTCTTTCTCTACCCAACTTTTCATATTCGTTCGATAATTCACGTCGTTCGCCTTCGGGCGTTCAATTGCAACGGTTCATATGTCAAGCATATTAAACTCTGATTTATAGAGCTATGGTAAATGGGGTAATAGAAATCGTGTAGAGTTTAATGCTTCGAAAACTCAATGCTGTCTTCTGTCGTTAAAGCTAAACATACCCCCAATGCCATTTTTCATGAATGGCACTTACATCGAAGAAACCGAAAAGCTGTCAGTAATCGGTATGTGTGTCAACGACGACCTCCGTTAGAACGACCATATATTTGAGATCGCTAAAAATGCTGCAAAGTGCTTAGGTTTTCTGTATCGATGTAAGAAGTATTTTTCCCCATCTGATCTGGCTACCATTTATAAAGCGTTTATACTCCCTAAACTCGAGTATACACAACTTGCACCTCTGGGCAGGTGCTTCGCAAACATATCGCTTCACCTGCTTGATAGAATACAAAATCGAGCATAAAGATTCATAGGAAATAGAACTGCCGCTGAAACAACTGCCCCTTTCGAACACCGACGCAATGTTTCATGTCTTTCCTTATTTTATCGTTTCTTTTATAAAAAATGTTCACTCGAAGTAGCCAGCTGCATTCCTCCCCTTAAAAGTTTCTTCCGTAATACTCGTTTCGCAAGGAATGCTCATCAGTTCACCCTTGTGCCCAATTTCGGACTAACCGTGAAACATAGGGATTCTTTTTTTAGCCGAACAACACGAATTTGGAATAGTTTACCCGGCGAGATTTTCCCTTGCCATTTTTATCTACAAACATTCAAAACCAATGTTAATCGACACCTCCTATCTCTCCCCTTCCTATCTTCCTTAAAAAAAAAGGGAATGTGCGCGCGTTAATTATAAAAAAAAAAAAAAATTATTGTGCTAGTAAAAGGGATTATCGCCTCCACCAAAATATAATATAATAATTAATTAATACAATAATAATTCGGCTTTAATCCTTTTATGTGTACCTCGAAAAATATCAATTGGCTGCTGTTTCACTTTTTCTTAAATTAGTCAAAAAGCTTTCCGTTCGAATAGCAACACATTTGGAAATTCCGGCCCATTTCCCTTTTTCCACGCTTTGTATCGAATCCCATTCCTGTCATCACCAAAAGCACACATCAAGTACTCTCCTTTAGTACTTACAAATCATCATAAGTGCTCCTTTTTGTAACGACTCCTGCTCCCGATCCATCCGAATACACGTCAAAAGCTTGAAACTAAAATCTCTAAAAATAAACAAAAACCCTCCCGAACCTCCTTTGAAGCCCATTTTCTCCTGAAATGCACCAGCTTCTGGCTGTGAATGTTTTGTAGCTTGTAGAAATGAGAAATTATGAGGTCCTTTTTTTCAGTTTCAGCTTCTTTTTTTTAACACTTTTTTTCTGACTTTCGAAGTCGTTGTCCTTCGTTTGTTCTTCCATTTGCTTTCGTAGTAAACGAAGAATGGCAAAATATCAAATGTTCCCAATTTTTTTGTATGTGACCTAAGATGTGTTTTTTGTCCTTATTTTGTACTTCAATATGCCTTGGTATCGTTTTCCTGGAAATCATTTTCATTTCTCGTTTAAAAAGGATTCCTTTTTTGCTGTGCCATTTGGAACTGTTTGGTTTGGAAATGTTTTTGATAGGATTTTTTTGTTTTTGTTTTTTTTTTTTAGGTTTTCTTGTGTCAAATGTGGGGTTATGATTTGACTCCCACTTCTGCTAAACAATTCTTATTATTGCCACGACTATTGACTTCATCTGGTGTGTAAGTGTGTATATAGTGAGCCATTTCGTTATTCAACTTTGCCCTTCGGTTTTAAGAGGCAAAAGTATGTGCCTTGGGTGGAAATGTCCTTGCAAATACAGTTCTTGCATAATGCGATGCGGTATTGGAGCCAGATGGTTTTTTTTTTTTGCCTTCGAGATGAGGAAAATAGTTTTGTTAGTTTTTCCTTGGGAATCTGAGTATTGCACTCTCCGCGTGCATATTGGTCCTTGAAAGTTGTCTTCCCACATGAACGCTGCTGGGAGGATTTGTTTGTTTTGCATTCACTTAAATGGAAAAAAGCCAGGGCCAGGGCTTATATTTACACATATTTTTTTTATTCAATGCAATATAATGCTTTTGTACTCAATCGAATGTATTTTATATGGATTTCAATGGAAGATGAATTGTTTTAATGATGTAATCACGCTACTATTTTTGGGGTTGAAGGCTGTGCTGTATGTCAGTTTTGAGAAATGGAAATGGGAAATGGAAAATATTAAAAAAAATCTGTAGATATAAAGTTTGGAAGAAAAAAAATAAGTTTTGTGATCACGCATTATTCTGGTTTAGTGTTATAAGAGCTAAATCAATATTAAAACTGATGTTATTTTGTGAATTCAGGATTGAAATAGATGATCTATTTTTTCTAAAGAATTTCCATTTCTTTTCTTGTTATAAATTTAAGTTTGAGATAGAATATTATTGCTTATTGACATCATTTAAACTTTAAAATACAGACATATTTAAAATCTAAATCATATCTATTGGTTATTAGTCCAATATAGATAGATAGATATATAGATTTATTTATTGTTTCAAAGAAAGTTACAAAGTTTATAATATTTTTTAAGTCATTGCACAGCATAGAGATATGATAACAATTTGTATCTTATACTACTGCAAATTAATATTGGGGTTCTGAAAACCTTATATTTTAATATTTGTATACATTTTATGGAAAATAGTTACGAGAAAAACCTTCATTCGAATGGAGAAAGAGAATAAGATTGACGCGATATATACTGATTTTAACAAGGCTTTTGACAATGTTGAACATAATTAGAAAAATATGGAATATCTGGTATTTTAATGAAATGGATAGTCTTATTTGGATAATAGAACAGTGTGTTAGGTTTTGTGAGGTCAATTCTCGTAAAAAAATGTAACGTCTAAAGTGCCTCAAGGTAGTCATCTTGGTCCGCTCCCATTTTTACTCTTTATTAACGACCTGTCTTTGTTATTTACAAGATGCAGATACCTTTTGTATGCCGATGACCTTAAGCTTTTTTGTAATATCAAAAGCGAAATCGATGTACTTTTCTACAAGAATGTCTAGATACTCTACAAGTGGTGTAAAAAGAATGGCATGTAGCTTAAGGTGGAGAAGTTCAATATTACTTCATTTTTAAGAAAGAAAAAAAAAGTGCAATAAATGTTGACTATTTTATTGACGGGCAAAAATTAGTAAGAATTTATTTATTTATTATTCTTTCATCAAACAGAGCATTAATACTATTAATGACTACTTCATAACAATTATTGGATAATTTAATTCAATAAATAATAAATGACTATCCATCAGTGTTCAATAAAGACAATAGTTTTTTTCTTAAAATACATATTAAAATCAAAAACGCTGCTCAAAGAGTTAGCCTGTCTTAAACAGCGTGTTATGGGCTCATTATTGCCATAGTTTACTCTATGAAAAGGCACGGAAAACATTCGACTTTGTCGAAGTTCACGGCAAGGTACATAAATACTCAATAAACAAAGGAAATAAGGACAATTGATTTTACAATTAATAGCATCTCTCATGAACATTGTTTTGAAATATTTACGCCGAGCTTCCAAAGTTTGGATGCCTAGTAATAAGCACCTTGAATTATAAGAGGTCATATCGATATTCCAATGCAAGATCCAGATAGCCATTCTCGTAAACCTTCTATGGATTCTTTCGATTCTCATTGAATAAACCGCATATATAGGGTTCCAAAGCGTGCAACAGTATTCTAACACAGATCTAACATAAGAGAAGTAAAGAGATCTTAGAGTAAACGGGTCAGAAAAATCTTTAGAATTTCTATAAATGAACCCCAGCATTGAACTCGCCTTAGCTACAATATAGTCGACGTGACTAGAAAAACATACTTAACATCAAATACAACACCGAGATCTTTCTTTTCAATAACTTTGCAAAGGGAAGTTCCTCCTATGTTATACTCAAAAGTAATTGGTGCAGTACTTCGAGTAAATGTCATACTGTGACACTTTGAAACATTTAGGTGAAGATCGTTGTTAGTACACCAAGCAAATAAATTTGATAGATCTTTCTGTAGGTTAATGCAATCTAGAGCAGATCTTATGCTTATAAGAACAATTTCAGACCATCAGCGTACATTAATGAAAGACAATTCGTAAGATATCTTGGAATGTCATTTATGAATATTAAAAATAACAAGGGCCCTAAGTGACTACCTTGGGGAACACAAGAAGTCACTTCGATGGGATCCGAAAGAACGTTATTTATTTTTACGAACCGAACTCTATCTGTAAGATATGATTTTAGCCATTTTAATATATTAGAATGAAACCCTATTTTTCCAGCTTAACAACTAAGAAAGAGTGATTTACTCTATTAAAGGCCTTTGAAAAATCTGTATAAACTGTGTCACATTGAAAACCTTGTTCAAGAGAATTTAAGACATAATTGCTTAAAATGCTCAGGTTTCTAGTCGTTGATCTTCCACCAATGAAACCATGCTGCAAACGTGAAATAACTTCTTTTAAAAGGAATTGCAGAAATCTTACAAATCGGACGGTAATTCGTGGCCTGGCTTTTTAATCCCGACTTAAAAATTGGGATGATAAAAGAACTTCATAAACAAAAAGTCTCCTTCTAAGAGAGAACGATTAAAGATAATTTCAAGTGGAACTGCTAAGGCACATGCAATTTTTTTTTTAAATAATGGGAGCAAAGCCATCGGAACCTGTTTGTGTATCTTCTTTCAATTTCTTCATTTCTTCTACTATTTCGCTTCTAGTGATTAGCAAGTTCCCTATGCAAATTTGTTCAGGGGAATTATCTATAACTGAATTTGGTTCCAGTACCAGAGGGCTTGAATACTGAACGAAAAAAATTAACAAAGAAATTACAAATTATTGAAGGTTCACTTGAAATTTCACATTAATAATAAATGGAATCAGGAATACCGGTCGATGGCTTTTTGTTATTTATGGACACCCAAAAACCTTTACTATTAGTTTTAATATTACACACTCGTTTGAGAAATTGGCAAAAACCCCTCGCGTGTGCTGTAAAGAAAATAATAATATCCACTCGTGTCGTTGGAAGACGATAAGATGCCCATTCGCGCTGTGGATGAAAAAAAAAATAATACACACTTGCAAAACAAATTAAATTATCCTCTTATCTGTCCCAACCCTTTGTGCTTAGCTTAACTGCCTCTTTCTTATCTACTGTAGGTATCGTATGCTTGCGGTAAATGGATAAGGGCATCTGAGTTTGTCTTACTGTGCTGAATATTTAAATTGATTTTTTGTATGCAAGCTGTCTTATGGGCATAACACCTAAGACAGTTTGTTTATTGCAAAGATTAATTTGGATTTTCACTGCATGGTTCGACTTAGTCAGAATTGTGTTTTGTGTGTAAGTATTTTGAAATGGTAAGTGATTTTTGTGTCGTGTATTCCAATGTTCGTGGTATAAGAAAGAATTTCTTTCACCTGTACGTCTACACTGTTCAATACAGGCCAGCTGTTTTGGCATTAAGTGAAACTCAGGTTGGAGTAAATACTGATTTATCAGAGTTTGCTCTACATGGGTATAGCTTGGTGCCATTACTCTTTTCCCATCATGGTCTCGTGGTCTATGTTAGAAATGATATTGCTTGCCAGAGCCTTCCCCAATATGTGCAATGTTCCAACACGGACTTTAACTTCTTGTTGCATAAATTCACTGTCCGCAAGCATGTCATTCATTATTGTTTTATTTACAGGAGTCCAAATCTCGACAGCAATTCCACTTGTAACGAGTTTGATGTGCTGTCTGATTCCATCTCGAAAATTGTTTCCCTTTGTCCTCGCACTGAAATCGTTATTACGGGCGATTTCAATGTACACAATTCCAATTGGCTCCGCTATTCTGTTCAGACAATACCCGAAAGAAGGTAAGTCGAGCTCTTTGCCGGGTTACATCACCTTACCCAACTGATCGATGTGCCAACGCGTATACCGGATGTTGCTGGGCAAGGCGCCCATACTCTTGACTTGTTTCTTACTTCTCACCCTGATAAATATACCATTAGTGTAACTTCTCCATTTGGCACTTCAGACCATTGTGTCATTTCAGCTAATTTCTCTTCCTCCACCCATCCAGTTAAAGAAAAACTTCCCACCAGGACCGTTTGGCAATACGAGAAAGCCAACTGGGACGGCCTGAATATTTTTTTCCGAAACTTTAACTGGTCACTATGCTTCCTCGATAGTGACATTGATGCCAATGCTGTAATGATCACAAATGTGATTCTTCTAGGGATGCGTGCTTTTATTCCTAACAGAGTAAAAAGCATCAAACCTAAAGAAAAGTCTTGGTTTAATTCTGAGTGTAAAGAAGCTATCAGGCTCAAAGAAGTAAGTTTCCGTTCTTACAAATCCAACCCTACAGAGGAAAATCGGAAAAGCACAAACAAGCAAGGAACTCATGCAACTCCCTTATAGAAAGAACCAAATTTTTGCATGACCAAAAATTACGGCAAAAAATTCTGCAGTGTCCCAAAGGCAGTAAACATTTTTGGTCATTTGTAAAAAATATTAAAAACTCCTCAACATCTTCGGTTCCAACGCTCATCGACAGTAAAAAACCAATTGTTTACTCTTCAGAGAAGGCAAACTTGCTCGCCGCCCATTTCGCTGCCAGCTCCACGCTGCCGCATAGCAACGTTGCCCCTCCTGTACTTGAGAATGTAAATTTTTCCATGGGACAGATTTTTTTCAGCACTCGTACAGTAGCAAGAGTTTTCAAAGATCTTGATATATACAAATCCACTGGCCCGGATGGTATACCCCAGATTCTTCTGAAGAGGTGTTCTTCCACACGGGCAAAACCACTGCGTAAGCTTTTCCATCGCTCCTACTCTTCTGCAATCTTTCCTAGAAGATGGAAAACAGCATTTGTCGAGCCTGTCCCTAAGATAGGTGACTATCCTCCGCCTCCTCCTACCGACCCATAGCACTAACATCCATTCTTTCTAAGGTCATGAAAACGCTGATTAACCGTCAGCTGAAGGAATATCTCGAAGATCGAAAGCTTCTCCATGACCGTCAGTATGGCTTCCGCAGCAACCTTTCCACTGGTGATCTGATGGCATATCTCACCGAACAGTGGAACAAATCTTTACATCGCTTTGGTGAAATTAAGATTATTGCTCTTGATATCTCCAAGGCATTTGACAGAGTTTGGCATGAAGCTCTTTTATCGAAAATGCGTGCTTTTGGGATCGATGATACACTTGTTCGTTGGATTAGAAGCTATCTTCTTGACCGTTCAATACAAGTTGTATTGGACGGATTCAAGCCTGATTCGCACAAAATAAATGCTGGTGTGCCCTAGGGCTCTGTTCTGTTTCCGACTCTTTTCCTCATTTTTATAAATGATCTTCTGTCTGTTACTTCTAATCCACTTAACTGTTTTGCTGACGACTCTACCCTCAGCTTTTCATATTCGTTCGACAATTCACGTCCTTCGCCTTCGGACGTACAATTGCAACGGTGCCGTATGTCAAGCTCATTAAACTCCGATTTATACAGCATTGTCAAATGGGGTAATAGGAATCGTGTGGAGTTTAATGCTTCGAAAACTCAATGCTGTCTTCTGTCGTTAAAGCTTAACATACCCCTAACGCCATTGTCCATGAATGGCACTTACATCGAAGAAACCGAAAAGCTCTCAGTACTCGGTATGTGTGTCAACGACGACCTCCGTTGGAACGACCATATATTTGAGATCGCTAAGAATGCTGCTAAGTGCTTAGGTTTTCTGTATTGGTGTAAGAAGTATTTTTCCCCATCTGATCTGGCTACAATCTATAAAGCATTTATACGCCCTAAACTCGAGTATAACTCCCACCTCTGGGCAGGTGCTTCGCAAACATCGCTTCACCTGCTTGATAGAATACAAAATCGAGCGTTAGAATTAGAGCGAGGAAATAGAACGGCCGCTGAAACAATTGCCCCTCTCGAACACCGACGCAATGTTTCATGTCTTTCCTTATTTTATCGTTTCTTTTATAAAAAATGTTCACTCGAGGTAGCCAGCTGCATTCCTCCCCTTAAAAGTTTCGCCCGTAATACTCGTCTTGCTAGGAATGCCCATCAGTTCACCCTTGAGCCCAATTTCGGACGTACCGTGAAATATAGGGATTCTTTTTTTAGCCGAACAACACGAATTTGGAATAGTTTACCCATCGAGATTTTCCCTTGCCATTTTGATCTACAAACATTCAAAACCAATGTTAATCGACACCTCCTATCTCTCCCCTCCCTATCTTCCTTATGCCCGCGCAGTGTGTTACATTAAAAGGGAAACAAATAGTCCCTTGTGCGCGCGTTGATTATAAAAAAAAAAAAAAAAAAAAGCTTTGTTTCCATGCTTAAAATTGACGCTGTAAAAGACTTAGGAGTTATAATTGACAACAAACTTACTTTTAAACACCAAAGCCTAAAATTATAGACAAATAAAGTCGACATTATCAAAAAATTAGTGTGAAACTAGCTGATATTTTCATACAAATTTCAACTAAATAAGTTTTAGGATCGAGTTAAATGACTATAATTTGGCGCTCATAAGAGTGTAGGTTTTTGTAAAAAGGAGGTCAAATGAATTAACGATCCATATAATACAAAGGCAATTTATTGTTCATTAGTCTTGCTAATCATAGAGAGTTATCTGAGGGTTTATTTGCGTTTGATCTTCTGAAAGGTAATATTGAGTTAGTTCATCTTTGTTCCAAGTTGTCAGCAAACCAAATTGTTCGAGTCATGAGACACATAAAATTTTAAAATAAAAGAAAATCATATACTAATTATGCATCCCACGAATCTTTTAAGTATTGCGACTTGTTTGAATTAACAATTAACTGAAATTGTTTTAAGGAAAAAATATTAGCCCGAATGATAGCTGAAGAATCTACGCGATTTTTTTAAATTAACTCTTTTTTTACACAGCTGGATTCGCTGTTCATATGGTGGCAGATTGAATGGATCATTCCAAGGTAAACCTTTAAGGGCAAAACGAATGATATTGTGTTGGATTGCTTTAATACGGTTCTTATGAATTAAGTAATAAGGAGTCTATGCCTGTGAGGCATACTCAAGGTTGGGGCGTACATAGCAATTGTACAAGGAAAGAGTCACATATGGATCAAGAAATTCCTTTGCCCACTGTTTTATGAATTCTAGCATAGAGCTAGCTTTATATACAATAAAATTAACTTGTTGAGTTGGAGGTTAAATGGACACCCAAATCCTATAAACTAAAGACGCGACAGAGTTTGTGCTGAGAAATATGATAATCGAATGCACTAACGATACGTTTTCTAGAAAGGGTAATACCACTTTTTCTGCACCAAATAATAAAGCTATCAATAACTGCCTGCAGAAGTCTGCGGTCGTCGGTAGACTTAATTGTCTTAAATATCACTTGATTGTATGCATGGAGTAACATCATTTATTGCCAAAATTAATACTAAAGGTCCAAGGTGGCTTCCTTGAGGTAAGCCAGAGTGGGCCAGAAAGGTTAATTTTTACTTGTTATGATCTATTCTCTAGGTATGATTTGATCAAACCTAAAAAATAAGGAGGAAAACCAAAAGCTTTTAACTTGAACAAGATTATTTCTCTCTTAAATGTTAACTATATTTTGTTGGTATTCTAAATATGTTTAATCAATGTAATGCAGGAAAGTTCCTTTTTATTATTATTTTTATTTTTTGTCATATATAATTTTCACTTTACTATATATTTCATGTTGTCTAATCAGGTAAAAACTAAATAAAAAACTAAACTCATAGTTAAACACAATATGTAAATAAATAATTGAATAAACAAGAGATAATTAAATAAATGAATAAATAAATAAGTAAATGAATTAAAAAAACGATCAAAATATATATATTTAACTATAGCCGAATAAACCACTTTTGCAAAATCTACGAAGTAGACCCACTTACGAGCACTGGCTATTGAGGCCATCGGTTCAGACAATTACAAGACTACACACAAGACGACATTGATACAGGACAGAAGAGAGGACAGAAGGAGAACAGAAAACAGAAAACACTTAACACATGTCAACAGCACGCAGTTGGTTTTCGGACGGCCCTCTGTCTTTCTACTAACCACGCGCAACGATGCTTGATTTCGCTGATCTCACGGGAAGCGATGCTACTTTTTACTTTTAATTGATTTTTATTTTTTATTTTACTTATATCTACTTAAATGCTATACAAAAATCATAAAACTAACTAAAAATATCATCTTAATTAACTTACTGGCCCTATGCGGGCGCTCTAAATTATTCTCTAACTTAATTTTAATTGCCTTTCGGCCTAAAAATAGCTTAAGTTTATCTTATATATAAAGGGTTTTATTTTTCACCCAGAAAATGAAAAAAAACTAGGTATCTTATCAATTTCTTAATCTACTACTTAAAAACTAACTTAAAATAAACTAAAAATAAACCTTAAATAACTTAAAATAAATCTAAAATACTTAAATCTAGAACAGCCACAGCAAGCTTTTTTGAATTTTGAATTTTTTTTTTTTTTGGTGCCGCCGCAACTGCCCTACCTTACTTAAAGACACCATAGATAAATAAAGTCGGCCATAGGCGATATTTCGTTTTTGCCGACTGAAATATCGGTTTTTAACTGAGCCACCAGAATTGGTGGACCTGATCACGGGACGGAATCGCCGATCTATCCTGTATCAGCCCTCGACTATCAAGGTATAGGAAACCCTCGGGCGGGATAGAACCACTCGAACGTGTGCTTTCAAAATATTCATCTTGGGGGTAGTAAGCCCCGAAGATTTGTCCATTAGTTGAGGTCATCGCCCTTGCAATGTGTCCGCGAATGAGCTTAATTAAAAAGTTATCTATCCTGTTTATATTGGCCCCGTTGTATAGGACCTCGTTGGAATAATAGTGTTTGTACTCCGACTCTGGTGTTCTATAAAGACCGAGACAAGTGCGAAGGCACTGTCTCTCGAACACCCGAATCTTTTCCATTAGAGATGGTGCAACGTTGAACCACACAGGGCATCCGTAGGCAATCATCGGCTTGATAAGGGCCATGTAGCAAATCACTTTCACCCTGCTATCAAGGCGGCTGCTATTAAACAACCGTCTTGTCAGGGCAAAAGCTACCCTAGCCCTGGCCAGAGCAGCCTCTACATGTCGATTGAAATATAGATACTGATCCAACCAGATGCCAAGGTACTTTAATACATCCTTACTCGCCAGTGGATGTCCATGTGGCCCAGCGATCACCAGTTCTTTCTCGTATCCCTAGAGGCCCCAGACAAAGGGGTTCTAAACAGGATAGTTTCACATTTCTGGAAGTTAATTTTCAGCTTCCAATCATTACAGTACTTTTGAATTTTATCGAAATCACGTTGCAAGAGAATTCTGATGACTTCAACTTTTGGACCTGTTCTGTACGCAACTAAATCAGCGGCATACGCAATTACATGAGGTAGACTCCCAATGAGATCGCTGGTGTAAATACTAAATCGGCGGGTTCACCGCTCCCTGTTGCAGACCGTTTTTAATATCAAACGTTCTGGTAGATGTTACATTGCCACTCTTGACAACACACTTTCTACCATTAAGCATGTCATAAAGCATATATAGCAGTGGTTAGCTTCAGATACAGACCCTCTAACCATACGGTGTCGAAAGCCTTCTCCAAATCAACCAGACAGGCACCCGTGCATTGATTCTTAACATTGTTCCATTGGACAGCAGATACTAGCTTTGACGCGGCATGAATTGTGTCATGTCCCGCCTTAAAGCCGAACTGGGTGTCTGGAATTATATTTTTGTCCTCGGCCCACTTGGACAGAGCTCTATTGATAACTTTTTCGAATACCTTGCTGATACTCGGAAGAAGACTTATCGACCGGAGATTTGCCGGATTGGAATTGTCCTTTCCCTTTTTGATGAGAGGATGTACAACTGCTGTCTTCCAACTCACTGGATAATATGCATTATTCAGCGCGTTGTTGAACAGTGTTGTGTATATGTTTATTGCTTCCTCAGGGAGATGTCGTAGTACAACATTGGGTATACCATCGACTCCTGCTGACTTCTTTTTCTTTAATGATGCGAAGATCATTTGTAGTTCGACCTTCGAGATGAGCAGGGAACTTGGCCCATTTCGCTCACGGGAAGCGATGCTTTATCGGAGCCAAGGCCGTTGACGAGGTCCTTCGTATATATTATCCATCCCCTTCTAAAGTACGCCAGTCCAATTTGGTTTACCATTTCACCATTTCATAAGTTTTTTACTTGCGATTATAGGGACTATAAGGCAAGTTTAGGATTCGTGAATATTAAAAAAATTTAGATAACAATCAAACATGACATTAAGATCATAGAGAAGTCTAAAAAAGTGATCGAGGAAAAATGTGGCATTCCCCAGAAGGGAAATTGAAATTTTATTTTTAGCCCTAAGAATAACGGTACCTGCCATGTGACTGTTTAGGAAAGGCTTATTTTTCTCGAAAACGGCTCCAATGATTTTGATAAATTTTTTTGAGAATTTTTTGGTTGGTATTAGAATCAAATTTCCGGGAAAAGTCTATTAACGGTACCTTTTATATAACGGTTTTTTTTATTTTGGACTTTCTCGGTAACGGCTCCTTGGATTTCTGTCAAATTTTATATATATGAAGATCCAGGTAACTTTATTAATTCTGCATACCAACATTTTTAATTACTTTTTTTTTAATTAAAATTAATTTTTGAAATTTTTTTTTGAAATATCAATATTTTCAAAACTAATCAAAAAAAATATTTAAAATTTTAAAATCAGATGTATATAAATAAATTCTAAAAAAGTGCTTACATAAATTTCAAAAAAAAAAAAAAAATTTCATAAAACTAAAAATAAAAAACAGGATTTTATCAAAACCGGTCCTACCATTTTCGAAATACTTTTTTCATAAATTTTTTGTTGCTTAAGACGTGAGATGGCGTACTTCATTTTTACTAAAAACCGTTAAGAATTGTGGTTTTGATACTTTTTATAAGTTCAAATTGTGTTATTTTCAACGTAAATGTTACTTCTTTCTGTCAAAGACCTTGCTCTCCAATGTAATTAGGAACATAAGAGCAAGTATGTGCGACCCAGTCGTGCGCATTTTTTCTTAATGAAATCATTCTTTTAATAGTCATCTAGATAGCCTTCTTTTATACAGTATACAGTATACTAATGGCAATATAACATAGGAACGCTTTCGCAAATATCACAGAAGAATGTTTCATTAGAAGATTTCTTCTCCTGAACATTCTTTCAATAAAAATCATTGATATGCAGTTAAGTTTCCATATAACAGTTGTTTTCTTTTCAAAAATATAAGAAGGACCCTAAAACTTGACTAGTAACATTGTGAATTATTTCCCCAACAAACGAATCCTTCCTGTGGTTCTATATTTTGGAACAACAACCTCCACAAAGCCTCACAGAAAGTCTCCAATTGACCATTAAACCATAAAATCAGTCTCATACAATGATAATGAAAATAATAATCCACTTTACCAACTGGAAGGACATACAAAACGAATCCACGTATCAAATATAAAGTCTATTACAGCAATTGCTATCATAATGGGGTTACGTCCAGAGAAAAGATAGTTCTTCCCGCTCTGCCATAGTTTTTTTTTTTATTTCATTTTACCCGGCTTGGCTCCTTTATAGGAGTCCATATTGTCCTAGAACGGGCTTTGTGTATGTGTGTGTGTGTGTGTTGTTCGACAAACATTTTCTGGATGATGACAAAAGATTGCCATGGCTCGTTGTTCGGCCAGTGGAGCAGCGCCCTCAATTTTATTTTGCTGAAAATTGTTATCCTTCCATTTTGATGGCGGAGCAGCAGCAGCAATAGTAGTGGCTATGTCTCTCTTTTCATCCGGAAAGGATATAATCCGTTTTTAGTTTGATATCGTCTTTTATGAGCGGGCGTGCTGGCAGAGATACCAAACGACAAGTCCTGCTGTGCTACGAGATGGTTGCTTATGTTCTGGTACTACATTTTTTTTTTCTGCTGGTCCACTATGAGTGCAAGCTGCGGCGAAGACGATGACGATGACGACGGCAATGAGCTTAGCCATATACCTTCTGACAATATCTTAAAGAAGGACCATGCAGAGGATTTCATACATATTGCACAAAATATTGTGCAGAATCCTTGAAAATTGTCGTTTGTCGCCTCCTTCATAGCTCGCTCGAAGTCGCTCTATGAAAAGGGATTACTGACGTTTTCGTAAACTGTTATTATCTGTACGGTGCGGTGCCCTGATTCCGGCACGTTAAGCCATGGATGTTCATTGCCATGTTACCGAATCTATCCTAATGCTAGATAAAGTGTGTCGCTAAACAACAACAAAGCTAAGCGCAGTTGCAACTAAGACCTCTGCAAACGGGTAAGATTGACTGAGAAAAAAAAGAAAGACCGTATAATATGATAGTTCAGCTTTCCAATTTGGCGAGGAAATTAATTGGAAAAAATGTTGCGATGAAGATACAAAATCCTGGCGGCTGGCTCTCCATTTTGTTTTGTTCACTCGGAAATAATATAAAGAAGATGTAATTCGTGTTAGAAGGGATTATCATGACTAAGTAACAAAAGACAGACACTTTTTGGGGCTGGAGCACTCAACAAGATGATTTAAAGGACTCTTTTTCCCAAAAAATTAGATAGTTCCAAGAAGTATAAAGCAAATTAAGGTTTATAATTCCTTACGATTCTGACTATTTAAGGAGTTCAATTCGAGCGTTTTTTTCTCTGGAGAAGGCAAGAAAAAGATAACGTTATATAGGACCGTTATTCTTAGACTCCAACTTTGACGCACTAACGCAGGAATTTTATTGAATGCTTCTTATAGGGAAAAAAGAAGTACTCGCAAGCTTTTTGGCTCAGAAGAGAAGAAACAATAATTTCAATTCCCCTAATCGTATTTCGCATGGGCCTATCAAGGGAAAGAGGATTCAGATCTAAAGAGTATCGAAACGCCAAGAGAGCCTCATGTATATGCTTTTTGTGTCGCGTCGTGGCTGAGGAGCTAAGGTAAACCCGCCGGATTAAAGGATTTTCTCGATGAAAGTAATTTTAAACTCGAGTAAGAAGAGTTGAATGAAAACTCTGATCAGTTTTCTAGTTTTTTCTTTATTTAATCTCCATAAAAAAACTAATGGCTAAGACACATACACGCTTTGCAACCGACTTCATCCCATTACGTATATAAAGCTTCAGCGCGCTCTTCTGTCATTGTGAATGTATAAATACCTATATAATTAACATTTCCCGCAAGGCATTAAAAGACGATTGGATTTCGATGACGTTTTCTTAAACGAACTTGAAAATTTCTCAGAAAGCGCAGTATTGGATGGCCAAGTTAACTTTATCGTTAAAATATTTTAAAGTTTTTTCCTAACGAAATGAAAAAAAAAAAATGCGCATAAACAAATAATACCTATAGATTCGGTGACCATCCGTTCATTATTATAATGAACAGTTCATTATTCAAAGTAAATGTTCATTATGAATTATTTTGTATTCAAAAACATAAAAATGTTCATTATTTAAAAAGCTATTCATTATTTGTTCAGTATTTTATTTAATTTTGTTCAAACACATACGAAAAATTAACGGCTGATTTCTTCACAGAGCCCTAACGCTAGTAGTGTTCCTAGTTATAATGTTAGTACTCAAATCGGTATCAAGTCATTTCTTCATACATTGTCTTAAGCCCTAGTCCTGTCAATTTGATACCGAGTATTAGTTAGGACTGACTTGGTTCTAGCTGGCCACTCAAAATCAACTAGTACCTGATTATTATACCAGTTTTTGGTACTCAAAATTGGTAAGTGATTTCTCGACCAAAGTCTAAGCTACTAGTTGACTACAATCTGTTGCAATTTAAATAAGTAGTTAAACATTGATGAGCAAGAAGTTTTTTCGCAAACGTACAAGGTAGATAATAAATTGAGAATTCTGAATTAAGGTTTTTGAAAAGAGAGCTAGCTCAGAATATTTCCAATGTTAATGTAGCATCGTTAGGCATTCACAATACTACCAACGCACTCGCAGGGTTGACAAAGCCAAGAGACACACAAATGAGGACCACAAAAACTTATGTATATATAAAATTAGAAAAAAAAATACTATCATCAAAAACAAACGATGCTACATAAGAAAACAACATTTGGAATATGGCCTTAATGAAACAAAACCTTATATTTATTGGCACTTTCTAAATTTCCAAAAAAAATAGTTATTCCAGATGTATATACATAATGTATATTCACTTTGCAACTTTCTATTCTGTCATCGAAAAATTATAAACATAAATAAAAATCGCTGTACTGAAAAAATTTGTAAACAATTTTTTGAATTTTTCAAATCAGAGCAAAATATTAAATTTAGACAAGTTTTAGACGTATTAGTTCCTAGGACTGCTCTGTGAACTTAGGACAGGTACCAGTGATGTGAAAAAAAAATACTCAGGTACTAACTTTTTTTTAAGAACTTGGTACCAGAGCTAGGACCTCGCCCAGCTAGACCGGGTACTAGGCTGGCTTAGTACTCATGTGAAGAAATTGAGCTTAACCAAACCAACAAAACAATAAAACGAACGTGGCCTTATTTACTAAATAGGCAAAAAAATGTAATTCAGTGCAAATCTTTTATTTCGTAACACTCCCTACATCATTCCCGGAACACACCTAATGTCAAAACGTCAAAATCGAACATTAAGATAAAATTCAAGTCAAAAGCTTTTCAGAATTGGATAGATAGATGAATGGACATTCTTAAACATTTTATAGAACTTTCAAATAAAATGTAAGAATTGTAGAATTTAGCTTGTGTCCTCCAGGGTCGAATGCTCTTCTTTTTTTTTTTCTTTTTTTTTTTATAATAGGCATGCGCGAAAGGGGTTATTTTTCTACCCTTATAATGATTAAACACCGTGCGAGCATTAGGGAAGAAGGGAAGGATGTAATAGGAGATGTCGATGGACATTAGTTTTGAAATTCTGCATATCAAAGTGGGAGGAAAAACCGAACCAGGTAGAGCATTTCACATACGTGTGGTTCGACTAAAGAAAGAATCTCTATACTAAACAGTACGTCCGAAGTTGGACTTAAGGGTAAACTGATGGGCATTCCTGGCAAAGCGAGTATTACGGTTGAATTGTTTAAGGGGAGGAATGCAACTGGCTATTTCACTTGAGCACTGTTTGTAAAAATAACGATAGAATAGTGAAAGACACGTTACATTACGACGGTAATCAAGAGATGTAAATGAATCCGTAATATTTCTATCACCAATTAATTTTAAAGCTCTTTTTTGGATGCGATCCAGAAAACTCAAGTGCGTTATTGGGGCACCTGCCCAAATGTGGGAATTATACTCAAGTTTTGGGCGAATATATGCTTTATATATTGTAGCCAGATCAGACGGGGTGAAGAACTTCTTGCATCTACGAAGGAAACCTAAACACCTCGCAGCATTCTTGGCGACGTCAAATATGTGGTCATTCCACAAAAGGTTGTCTGTAATGCACATACCGAGAACTAAGAGGTGGTCGGTTTCTTCGATGCAAGTGACACTCATGGATAGTGGCATTGGGGGTATATTCCGCTTTAACGACAAAAGACAGCATTGAGTTTTTGAAGCATTAAATTCTACGCGATTTTTTATTCCCCATTGTACAATGCTGTCAAGGTCAGAATTTAATGAACTTATCATACGCTGCCGTTGCAGTTCCACATCCCAAGAGCATGGATGTAAATCTGGAAACGAATATGAAAAGCTGAGAGTACTGTCGTCCGCAAAACAATTTATTGGATTAGTTGTTTCAGTTAATAAATCATTAATAAATATAAGGGAGAGAGTCGGAGACAACACAGAGCCCTGGGGCACACCAGCATTTATGTTTTGAATATCAGACTTGAATCCGTCCAACACAACTTGTATTGAGCGGTTCCTTGGCTCTAATGGCCAAGGAAGGCCACGCAAAGCGAATCGGAGAAACACTTCCTAAAACATTTGTATTCCAAGAAAATGTTTCATATTGAGGTCACCAATCTTGGCTTGCGTATTCAAAAAAAGTTCTAACAGTAACAGAAGTTATGTAAAATGACTCTTTGGACCAATGCTTATATTAGGAGTACTGTTGACTTTTTTTATTGAGTTATATTTTCAAGATAAAAACTGGTTTTAATTATTTTTCTTTTTGTTCATTATTTAAAATGTAAAAATATGGTCACCGTAGCTTTAGAGCTTTAAGTTACTGCGAATATATTAAAAAAAACTGAGAAATGTATTTGTATCGGAAATTTGGGCAAAAATTGGGATTGTAAAAGATTGAATGTAATAAGTTTATGTTTCAAAATCATTGATTTATGCAGGGTGCTTTGTGTATTCTCATTTTTCAGCAAACGTTGAAAAAAAGAAACGTTGATAGAAACCGAAAATCATATCAAAAAATAATGTCACAGTTTTATAAATAATACAAATTTTGTGAATAAAAATGTGGCCACAATACTCTCCAAAATGAAGAAATTTCAAGATAAAACTTATATAATGTTAACTAACTAACTGTTATTTCATAATCCACATAAAACCATTTTAAATAAATTTGTTGTACTTATTTTTGCATCAAAATAATCAATGATTTAGAAAACCTTTAGAAGGTTGAATGAACGCTACAACTGGCTCCTCTGATACGGAAATCCGTGTGTTATTTATTTATCTATAATAATGAAGTTCCATTATTTGTATTTATTTTACCTAAATTTGTATATTAAATAAACTGACACACCTGGCGTTGCTGGGGCGTACCATACAATTTCTGGATACCCGAAAACAGCACCACAAATCGTTTCCAACAGTAACTAAACACCATCAACCTAATCGTTTAGTACATAAACAAAAATGCTAATATGAAAATATGAAAAAAAAAATAGATATAGTTGCTCCTTATAACATCAGCTATATTACATATGTCTGCGAAAGCCCCGTCAAAATTGGTCCTTGAATAACAATTTTTGGCACCACATAGTAATTAAAATAACCTTAGTTACTACTTACAATAAAACCTATCAGCTTTTGAAAGTCCCGTCAAAATAGGTTTGTAAATGCGATAAAATAAATTGCACGACTGCATCGCACGTACTTGCTCATATGTGCGGTCACATTGTAGAATACATTTAAAGAAAATTAAAGTGAACATCATAAAACATTTATTCGATGTTTGTGACTTTTGATTGTTTGAATAAAGTACGTTAAATTGTATTGGATGAAATAATTTAAACGCCATTTTATTTCTTTAGCAAATGTAAAAAATTGTATTTTTTTTAATTGTAGGAGCCGTTTTTAAATAAAACGGTTTTTTAACATTTTTTTTTTAATTAAAAAAAATAATTCAAGAATACAAACTTAAGCACAAAAATAACGTACATTTAAAAACGAAACACAAAAAAAAATTCACTTACCCGTTTTCAAAATATGGATTTTTCAAAATAAAAAAAATTTATTATTAAAAATACAAAAAAAAAAATTCCACAAAAAATTAATGCATAATTACTTAGACTACCTACATCTTCTTGAATATCTTGAAGAAAAAACGGTCCTATGGGAGGTACCGTTTTTAGCCCACCATATTAATTTTTACTTGCGATTATAGGGACTATAAGGCAAGTTATGCATTCGTAAAAAAAAAAAAAAAAATTCTAACAATCAAACATGATATTACGATGATAGAGAAGTCAAAAAAAGTGGGTCCGGAAATTCCGTCCGTCTGTCTGTCTGTCTGTCTGTCTGTCTGTCTGTCTGTCTGTCTGTCTGTCTGTCTGTCCGTATCGATATCTACAGCCTAAACGGTTGGGCCGATTTGATTCAAACTTGGTATATAGTATTTTTAGAGTGCTCTACCCGACAGTTTTTGGAATTGGCATTCTAGCTTCAAAACTAACGGTACCTGCCATATAACTTTTATTAAAAAACTTATTTTTCTCGAAAACGGCTCCTACGATTTTGATTAAACTTTCAGAATAATGTTTTCTGTGCAAAATCTATCTTTCAATTTTAATGGATTTTTCAGAAAAAGTTTTATAACGGTACCTCCCATATGACCGGTTTTTTAAAATCAGACTTTCTCGTTAACTAATTGACGGATTTTGATGAAATTTTCAAAATATGTAGTGTTTTATGATTTAAATAATATTGCTTATCAAAATTTTCAAAAACATTTTTTTTTAAATTTTAATAATTTTTTTAAAAAAATATTTTGTTTTTTGAATATTTTGAAAACGGATCTATAGATTTTTTTTTAAATTTTTCTCCTAGTACAAACTATAGATTTCTTAAAATTGACATACTAAAAAAAATTTTAAAATATGTTTTCGAAAAGTTTTTCAAAAAAAACATTTTTTTGAAAAAACTGGTCGAACGATTTTGAAATGAAAAATTCATAAAATAGAAAACAGCAAAATAAATAAGATGGCTTACAACATTTTTTCCAAAAAACGTTATGAGTAGTGTTTTTTGAATTCATAAATTTTTTTCCCCAACATTTTATTTCATATTGCTCGGCTAAGCCCTAGCCAAGCCATTAGTCAAATAAAAAAAAGTGACAACCTACATTACATACATACTTACGCATTTTAAAGTATTTTTCATCATCATAAAAGCACAGAATAAATAAGGAAGCCTCTGATAAACACACAAAAACAACTAACAAATAAAAAAAACTATTCGATTACTACTGAATGCAAAAATTTCAATCGAGAAAACAAAAGTTTACACCTTCCTATAAATAAACAAAACCACTGTGTTAACTTTTAATATTGTCTCTATACCTACTGGCTTAACAGTAGTTGGAACACGTATCTTAATTTTAGTACCTACCTTCCTTCCAACCTTATTATAGGTACCTAAATCCTTTATAAATTCCATTGGTCCCATATTGGGACGTATAAAGGTCCCTTTACCTAGCATTATTGCCATACTGCTGATTCCGACGAATCTTTATGCCAGTTGTTCAAATTTTTCCATACCAAAATGAAAATTTAACTGAAAAAAGTCCTTTGTATCTTTCTATTAGCAAATTATATTATAAACAGTAAGCAGCAAGTGGAAAGATAATACTACACTAAAAAACTGCAAAAGCTAACAATCCTATATATTTATGTGTTTATCCCTTTGTCGTGACGCATGTTCGTTCGAGCTTCACCCCAAAACGATTCTAAGGAAGTTGCACGTCATACAAAAAATATTAAAATAAAATCTTTTTCAAAAAGACGCCTGCACTTAAAAAGGATTAGCACATAAGAGCAAGTACGTGCGACCCAGTCGTGCCTTTTATTTTCACCGAAATATAATGCATACCTACAGTAGTTCACTGATTTTTTTTAATAAAAATTCTTAGAGCCGTTTTCGAGAAAAACAGGCTTTTACATAATGGTTATATGACAGGTAGGTACCGTTAATTTTTGAACTAAAAAAAATTGAAAAAACTCCTCTGTAGAATGTCAAAATAACCTTAAGTTCAAAACTTGAAGACGATTGGCCCAACCGTTTAGGCTGCAGAAAAACATCCGTACAGACAGACAGACAGACAGACAGACGGACAAAATTTTGCCAGCAACTCAAATATGTTTCCTTATTATCGTAATGTCATGTTTGATTGTTATCTAAAAAAATTTAATCTGCACGAATGCATAACTTGCATTATAGTACTTATAATCGCAAGTAAAAACAACAATCCAGTGTCACCTAGTATGTAATTTAAATAGCTTAAGTTACTCCCTCTAGAAAATCAGCTATAGCCCGAAAGAACAGACAGACAAAAAAATTAAAAATTTTGTTTTTGTTTTAAGTACCGCATAACTATACTAACATTTTGCATGAAACACGTTTTCTTAAACATACTTTAAAATAAAAAAAGAAGTGATGTTGAGTTTTTAATCTTTATTTAGGTTCAAACTTAACACTATAGTGACCAGAATAGAAGTGCCAAGCAGCATGCAAAGAAGCAACGACACAAGATAAGCTTAAAAAGTGCTTACTAAAAGTAGCGTTGCGTGGTTGCTGGACTGGAGCTGCAGCGACTGGAGCTTACAATGTTACCTCTCTAATCCCTTTTCCTACAAAGAATAAGTTACAGAGATATTAGCAAATACGATCCACATTTAAGGTTTTATTATAAAAAACATGTGGTAGGATTTTGGGAAAGTGTGTAGCACATTCAATTATATAACACTTCCCCACCTAAGTGTTTTTGGTCTCCAAAAATGTATAAATTAATTTTTTGTTAGCTAAACATATTTGACATAAAAACAGGCCAAGTTAATGATTTCGTTTTGTTTAAATCATTTTAAATCGTTTGTAACATTTCAATTGTTCTACATTTAACAGATACATTTTTTACTTGATTCTAACAATCAAACATGGCATTACGTTGATAGAGAAGTCAAAAAAAGTGGATGGGGAAATTCCGTCCGTCTGTCTGTCTGTCTGTCTGCCTGTCCGTATCGATATCTACAGCCTAAACGGTTGGGCCGGTTTGGGTTTGATTCAAACTTGGTATATAGTATTTTTTAGAGTGCTCTACCCGATGGTTTTTGGAATTGGTATTCTAGCTCCAAAACTAACGGTACCTGCCATATAACTTTTAATGAAAAACTTATTTTTCTCGAAAACGGCTCCTACGATTTTGATAAAACTTTCAGAATGATATTTTTTTCCCAAAATCTATCTTTTAGTTTTAATGGATTCAGAAAATAAAATTATAACGGTACCTCCCATGTGACAGGTTTTTTTTAAAATCAGACTTTCTCGTTAACTAATGGGCGGATTTTGATTACGTTTTCAAAATATGTAGTGTTTTATGATTTATCGATCCATCAAGCATAATTAAGCTATTTTAATTAATTTGATTTCAAAAAGTAAATTATTGTTATTGGGACCTAAGACCCTCTAAGGTCTAAGGGATGAACAGTATGGTATTTAGAAAATTTATCGATGGTAGTGAAATACATTTTTCCCCGTTCTGGATACCAAATATCGACATGAACGATGTCATTAAAACAATTTAGTGTTTTAGTGATTTGCATAGGAATCTGAAGTGGCTGTCGATCATGTTTAGTTTATTTCAAATTTCGCAATTATTAATAAATTTCAGCATTTCAATTTACATGTAGTAAAATTGATAGATCTTTATCTTTATTTTCGTATTTACAATAATTACATTTGGTATGTTATCGCACAGTTTACATACAGAGATTTGATACATTACATTATGATATCTTTCTACTGAATAATTATATTAATTTATATTGAAATTAGATAAAGTCAAGATATTAATTTTGAAGGAAAATACAAACAAAACCTCCAATGCAAATTGAAAAGGGCAGGTTCATTTTGACTCGGATAAAACGTAAAATTTCATAACGTTAGTTAAGTAGTAGGTTAGTAAATATCAAATTAGTATGAATAATAATAAATAGGTATATATAGGTATATTCTAATATTTTAGTATTTGGTTAGTAAAGAATAATGATTCGATAAGATAATGTGAAAAAATAAATATATATATAATTAAATAAACTTTTTAACAAATAAATAATAAATAAATAAGATAATAAATCAATATATGAATAAATATATAAATAAATAAATAATTAAATAAATAATAAATAAATATAAATAACTAAATATGTAATAAATGATATATGAATGTATGAAAAAAAAACAAATAAGTTAATAAATATTGAACAAAAACTAATGACAATTAACATCAGAAAAGGGTTAAGGAATAAATAAATGAGTGGATTTTCAGAGGTTTCACAATTCAGCAAAAAATTGCTAGTTAATTTATTGATTCTTAAAGAAATCATTTCAACTTTTGCCCTCTCGTGTAAATCTAAAGTGGAATGGATAGTGGAAGGTTAAGCATCATTTTGAGCAGCTAGCTGGTTCTGTGATACTTGGACTTTTTAAATGTGAGTTCTTGCACATTTTCCCCATACCTGACATCCATATAGAAGGATTGCTTGGAATACAACTTTTTGAATTATCATTTTGTTATCTTTGCTAAGACACAACTTCCTATTTGTGAAAGGATATAATATATTTATAGCAATGCTAACTTTTTGCACAGTCTTAACAATATGCTCTTTAAAAGTAAATTTTTGATCTAAATAAATGCCAAGATATTTAACACTTGAGTCCCACTTGACATTTGCACCATTAACGTTGAGACTTTCTCTTTCTGCTAAAAAAGATAATGTGTCAACATTCAGCTTAATTTTCCATTTTGTATAGTAGTTGGTCATCAATTATATTGCATTTCTTAAATTTGTCTCATGCGATGAAAATATGCCTGTATCACCCGCTATTTGTATAGCTATTTCACACTCTGGTAGCCTTTATATATCAGATGTAAAGGTATTGTAGAGAATAGGACCTAGTACTGACCCTTGTGGGACACCTTGGTTCACGTGATAATAGTTTGACGGACTGTTATTGAAATTGTTTTTTTCAATTCTAGAAACATTTCATTGATTCAACTATGATTCTTACTGATATGTTCATTTTAGATAATATTTAAAAGCTTGTTTTTATCGGTTAAATTTTTAATTCCAACAGTTGATCTTAATATTTTTAAATTTGTGTTCATAAAAAAATATTTAACATAAAGAGACTTATTTAACTCGAGAAATAGATCTACATTATTGCAAAAAATACAAAACAGACCTTTGTTAAAAAAAAAATACCCTTCATAATATTTAAAAGCTGAGATTTGCCCTTTTCAATCTGAATATAATTTTGAATTTTTTTGTGCACGATTTTTAAAGTTATTTTTTCTTTTGTACCGTAAGACAAATATTGATTTTTATACTAATTTATTAATTTTTTCTGTTATAAATAGGTTTAGTAAATCGCCTTCCAAAGAATTGTTGCATCCATTGAGATAACATCATTGTTATTATGGTTTGTGTTTTCATTTAAAGTTGCAACTTCGGTTTCGGTAAATTCGTTATTGAAAAGTCCAGTAATCATTTTTTTCAAAATTGTTTCCGAAATCAACTTCTTCGTTAATTTTTAAATAATGATTTTGAGAAATTTCAATGTAACGACTTAGTCATCGGCAATGGAATTTTCTTTCCCTTTAAGGTGCTCGATAGAGAAGTCATACTCGTTGAAAGATTTCACCTTTACATATTCGGTTCTTTAATCCGACTTAACCAGATTAGGGGTTTATTGTCTGTCAATTTGATGAAATCCTTTAACGAGGTCTATAACCGAAAAATAATTGCATTTGCAAAGTTTATCGAATATCTCTTCGGACCGATAATAGAATAGCTGTCATCGATTCTGTTCGTTAAGCTTCCTATAATAATCGATAACGATTCGCCACAGCTTATTACCTTCTGGGTCATCATCCTTCTTTGGTAAGACCCAAGTAGTCGAATTATAGGGGCTATTGCTTGGCGCAATTATTTTTTTTTTCAGCAAATCTTCGATTTGTCTATCTACTTACTCACTGTGAATATCAGGGTATCTATAAAGTTTTGCATAAATTGGAATTTCAGTTTAGGTTTTAATTTCGTCTCTTATTTCACTAGTGAAGGTTCGATTCGTAGGCACGAAGTAAGGATTTCCGTTTCGAGGCGTCAGTGAAATTCAAATATGGTGCAAAAATAATGCTATCGATATCCGATGTAAGAATTTCGTTACAAAAAGTATTTAAAGAATTGTTATTATAGCAAAAAGTTAGCATACATTTCTTCTTCTATGTCAAAATAAATGGGTATTTTTTGCAAAATCGGTCTCGTGAAGTCGATTTTTATAGTTAATTATTGGGTAAAGATTAATTAAAATATTATTTCCAACTAGACCATCAAAACTGAACTGCTTGTCGGGGATGACGTTGAGTTCATTGACATATTTCTTAAGCAGTCGGAGGATGACTTCTTAGAGAATCATAATGATGTTATTTAGGCGGGATACCAGCCTGTAGTTGGAAATTAGATTTCTAGCGCCTATCTTAGGTATTGCAACAATTTTGGATATTTGGCAGTTGTTGATGTAATTGCTTATGATGATTACAAGAAGTATCATTACTGTTTGAGGAAACCTTTTTATGTCATAATTAAAGAATCCACCTGGCCCTGCAGACCTTTTTGGGTTGGAATTGATGATGATCTCGGGTTTCCCCTCCGGATTGCAGTATTTAATGATGTCCCTCGGATTATTTTGCTGGACAAGTATCATCGAACTGTACTCCTTGCATGTTCGGCTGCAGAGTCTGTTGGATATGGATGTCTCGATTTCATCTAAGAATGCCGGAACGTATCCGGTCCTGGGTTGATGCTTTGTAACCATTGTTCACTGTTTTCAGTTTTCTATGGTGGATTTGTTTAGTCTCAGGCTTTTCCTGTGGGAATACCTATATAAATCCTTAGAAGACTTCGGGTACTTTTGTACCTCAAGCGCTTTGGACACGGCTGTTTTGAGGCAGTAAATTGGATTATCAATTTCATCATTACGTATAGTTCTGTTAAATGGTTGCAATGTAAGGTTATCTTCAACGTCCCTTTGAAGCCTTTCAATATCCAAACTTTTGCAATTAGTTAAACTCTCTTCTGGTACTCTCATTTATAGAATAGGTTGGTTTAGGTTCACTGAAATTTGAATTGCTTCTTACTTCTATATGAACAGAATTAGATGTTGAAAGAACAAAATCTAATGTCAAAGGAGTTCTGGGAAAAGCTGTTTCTGGTTGCGATACAACAACAAAAGAATGTTCCTCAATGTTAAAGTTCATCAAGTCCACTATAGCTTTTCCTTCAATGCTGATGCAGGTGTCGATACATTGATAATTCCTTGCGTTAAAATCGCCATCAAAGAGTCCGTAGGTTGAAAGTATACAACAATATCTTGTTTAAAGCATAAACGTCACTATGAATATTTCCGAGAATGGATATGCATCTGAGGTATATACGCTATAAATTGTAAGTGAATCTTCATTTCCTTAATTTATTCTAATGGCCTTTACTTCACTTGTTAGTAGTCTAGAAACAACTATTTCATTGGCATTCGGGAAAATCTTGTTCTTGGCTGTTCGTCTTCGGTACTCGATTTTATCCTGGCGGAAGATCTTATAGCGATATCAATGTTATTTTTTCTAGTAACATAAGTTTCGCTTAGTAAGGAAAATGTTCGGTTTGTTCTTCATCATGAAGAAGTTAAATGACATCCCATTCTCCAGGCTGTATAACGAATTCACATAATGCATGAGTAATTGAGAAATTGGCCCATTAGTAGATAATGCTTCTTGATCTCTGCAACGACAAATTGCTTGCTTGCACTGCACTGGTTTTGGCCAAAATTTGGCCATTGTCATCGCTGAAGGGATTCAAAATCCTTTCTGAATCGACGAATCTACCCAAAAAAGGCTTTAAACAAAAATAGACGGCCAGAAGATTAAAATAAAACGGGTAGCTGCCCACCAGATTCAAAGTCTGAACTTTCAGACTTCATTATTCTGAAGTCCAAGGAGAAGTCCTTAGCCGAATATCTCAAAGAAAAACACAGAGTACAATCTAAAGCTAAGCAGGCCTAAGCTATCCCTCTTTATTTGTATCCTTATGGGACACAACTCTATGGGAACCTATTGGTGTGCGTGTTTGAGTTGAACTCACGCTCAATCAAAATGGAAAAGATCTTGCATTGTGTTTGTTTTTCATTTGCAATTTTTTATTTTTACAAATTTGGTTGGCAAATAAAAATAATGAATAAAAGCCAAAATCTATAAACGAAGCGCCTAAAAATATTTCCATTTTGTTTAGAAAAAATAAATCCATTTATTTGATTTATTTTTGTTGTTAAAATAAAATTGTATCTACTGGATGTGTGCTTTCTACATGCAAACATATCTAGTTAACAACGTTCTATATTCTAAAATTTCATTCCTAGCTTGACTATCTGATTAAATGAAAACCTACCTGCGTAATATGATAATCTTTTTCATTCAAATTTCCACATCCCCGACCAAATCCTGATTTTCAAAAAAAAAAAACCTTATGAAACTCAATTACAAGCAAGTTCGAAATACGATGATTTATACCCACGTTCTAGTAAACATTTCTATTTTTCATATCTGTAAAATAATTTATTCGCGTCTCACATGCATTCTGGTTGGAAAAATTTCAAAAAAAAAAAAAAAAAAAAAAATTCTGCATCAGTAAATTCGTTTCCCACATATTCCATTTACAAGGACATTTCTATGCAGTAACGAGGGCAAGTCCGCCCTTCCAACTAACTCTAAGTCAATCCAGCAACGAGGTTGTGCTGTGGTCCCAGGCCCTGGATAAACTGTATAACGATGTGTTACTTTTAGATTCAGATACACTCACCACCCCCCACCTAACCATTTGTCTTGCTTCATCGTATCCTTAAAAAGGGATGAAGTGAAAAGGAACGAAGTTACTATTCTTTTGTCAATAATTTTACACATTCAAATTTATGCACTCTAAGGGGGTTCAACTTTCCCACTGTGAATTTCTTCCATTTCGATCCGTGGCCAACTAACTGTGAGATACATTTGAGTTTCATTAAATTGCTCCTCGCGCGCGAAATTCCACCACAGCCAGGATATACCCAAACGAATGCTTTTAGATGATTTTTTTTTTTACTTTCATCGTATTCGGGTTAGCATGTTTGCGTAAAGCTCTTGAAATAGATTTATACATATCTCGGAAAAAAGTGAAAAGAAAAATTGAAGAAAAAAAGTTGTTGCAGTAAAAAAAACTTGGTGAAAAATCCATTGAAAGTGTCACCGAAGAAAATGGAAAAATGATAAACTTTTCGCGCTGTGACAGTTACTATAATTGGCATATACCTTGGTCGCTGTTTCCACTCTGTAAGGAGGATAAAAGGATTGGATTCCATTATTTTTAACTCACGGTGCATCCCATCGCAGTTGAAATGTTAATTGATTGTTTCCATTTTGCTGGGAAATAACTAAACACAAAGAACCCTTAACCCTTAGTGCATTTTTCGCTTTAAATACTATTTCATTGCATTTCATTTCATTTCATTTCATTTCATTTCATTTCATTTCATTTCATTTTATTTCATTTCATTTCATTTCATTTCATTTCATTTCATTTCATTTCATTTCATTTCATTTCATTTCATTTCATTTCATTTCATTTCATTTCATTTCATTTCATTTCATTTCATTTCATTTCATTTCATTTCATTTCGTTTCATTTCATTTCATTTCATTTCATTTCATTTCATTTCATTTCATTTCATTTCATTTCATTTCATTTCAATTCATTTCATTTCATTTCATTTCATTTCATATCATTTCATTTCATTTTATTTCATTTCAATTTAATTCATTTATTTCAATTTAATTCATTTCATTTTATTTCATTTTATTTCATTTCAATTTATTTCATTTCGTTTGATTTCATTTCATTTCATATCATTTAATTGCATTTCATTTCATTTCATTTCTTTTCATTTCATTCCATTTCATTTCATTTCATTTCATTTCATTTCATTTCATTTCATTTCATTTCATTTCATTTCATTTCATTTCATTTCATTTCATTTCATTTCATTTCATTTCATTTCATTTCATTGCATTTCATTTCATTTCATTTCATTTCATTTCATTTCATTTCATTTCATTTCATTTCATTTCATTTCATTTCATTTCATTTCATTTCATTTCATTTCATTTCATTTCACTTCATTTCATTTCATTTCAATTTATTTCATTTCGTTTTATTTCATTTCATTTCATATCATTTAATTTCATTTCATTTCATTTCATTGCATTTCATTTCATTTCATTGCATTTCATTTCATTTCATTGCATTTCATTTCATTTCATTAATTTTGGCATACCATGTATTCCACTGAAATGTAGATATCGTTAGACTAGATAGGTTAAATGTTGAAAGTTGGTTAATAGTTAGAGAATCATCTCTACCAGTAGCAACTTTTATTTAACCTTGTATGCCTTAAAAAAGATTAATTTTACACGTAACTCTGCAGTCAAAAAAGGAAACGACAAGCAGTTTAAGCAAGCGGGCCAACTCCTTCGGCGATATAGTCATTACCACTAACTATCACACCTCGGGTTATGTGGAACTCTGTATCCCTTATTTAAAAGCAAGTTTTATAAGTTTAATTTAAATGCTCATTATAGTAAGTTAATGCTGAGCAAATAAAAACCGCCCTTAGCTGATGATTATATTGTGCACCAAGGACCCCAGGACTTCGTTAATACTCACCGCCACCGCGCAACCAGCACACACAGCAATTTCATCCGCTCCTTGCCTAAATAAGTTCTTCTGTTTCAGATTTCTTCCCCAAAACCCATAAATATTCCCATTTGCACCTCACATCTAAGTTAAATTATGATAACCGTTATATAATACTCCATAGAACCATATTCATTTTCTACCCGAACCTCCTTATCCCGCATGGAATTACCCCGCTTATCAATTATTCCCCAGCAAAACGATTTATCATCTAGGAATCATATTTCTAAGCAGGAATTGCTTCGAACACACAAAAGGTTAAGCACAGCACACTTGAATCCTTGCAAAAATAATGGAAAATAACTACAGGTGTCGTTCGGAGCTTAAGCTTATGCCTTGAAGATTTTAATTAACAGTAACAAGGTCTAACCCTTAAAGCACACACATACATTCATATTGAGTGGAACGAGTGGAAATAATCCTAAATAAATATGGCAAAATAAAATAATGTTCTGGCAGCTCACTATGGAACACACGCACAGCCATTTGCCATCATCTACAAGGATCAGCCCGCAGTTAAACCGGATGTTATATGTTTGAGAGGAGAAAATCCCGAGTTATATCTAAAAATTACTGTAACATAAAACATGAGGTGATTTTTCTGCTTCGTTGCAGCATTTGTGTGTGTGTGGGTGTTGATGTTTTTGTGTGCCTTTTTGTTGCTTCCGGTGTATTAACGAATGGGATTCGTCAACCTTGCCACAAAATCAAGGAAACCACCTCATCCAGCAGATATAGGTATGTATGATATGATCATCCTTTGCCATTTAAGCAGACCGACTTAATTAAATGAAGCGACTCCTCATTTTTCACTCCCACAGCTATATAGCTGTGGATGCTTTGTTTCTTCTTTTACCTTGAATGGTTTCTGGTTTATATTAATATATATCACACCTTTATACAGGTAGGCAGCCTGTGAAATAGAGGAAACACCTTGAGCTTGAAGAAATCCTTGCAGATAACTAATTGGCATCACTCTATTTGATCATAACGTTAATTTGCGGTGACTGGGTTGTAAAAGGGAAGTGTGAGTTGTGGGTTGAGTTTGCAGTCATCGTGGCTATGATGACAATTCTTGAAAATGTTGCAAACAAAGATGTATATTGCATTTTTACAAGATTGGTATTGGTATTGTATCGGCAGCTCAATGGTTCGCTAGAAGAAAAAGAAGACTACTTTCCGATATAAATAAAAGAACTTTAGTTATAGTGGAAAAATTTACAAAAACCACTTTATTAAGCTCTTTCCTAACGACCCTTTTGGGTTGGACTGTTTCGTGATACTGACATGAATATGCGTTCTTTCTACATATTCGTGCTAAGCTTTCGTTAAGTTTTCTTATATAAATTAAAACATCGAACGCAGAGTCTAAATACTCATGCAGTTCGAAACAGTCCCCGCGAAAACCTACCCTTTCGCTTTTTATTTAACATTCTTTGTCTATCTCTGTCTTCTGAACGGGCCTCGTTAGTCGATTGGTTGCCATCTGAATAACTACATTCCTCACCAAGCCATCCTTACTTCGAACCAACTCCAGATTTCGTCCTAGTGCCCATGCCGAGGGTGGACAATTCTCGCTCTTTATTATTACTGCCTGTTCTTCCTTCAGGACGTGGTTCTCTTTCCGCAAATTGTTTTCTCTCAAATAGAGTAGATAAATACTCTTCTTTCCATCTTTCACAGAAATGCTTGAGCATTATCTCTCTTTCTTTCCAAAATGTCACGGTGTGAGAGCCTGCACGTCGCTCCTTAGCTTTCCGTATCTCTTTCTCAGTTCCGACAAAAGCCGTGCCATTATCACTGTATATTCTTTCTTATCTGTCTTTTCGGGCTACAAATCTTTTGAAACAAGCGATGAATGCCACTGACGTAAGGCTCAATACCACATCGATGTGCACTGTTCTGGTTTTGACACAGACAAATATTGAAACCCAACATTTTTGTTTTATTATTTGTTCCCCAGCTCTATCGATCATCTTTATTTCAAATTGACCCGCGTAGTCGACAACTGTATGTAGAAACGCTTTTACGGGATTTACTCATTTTCATTGGCAAGTCAGCCATCCACTGTGTTTCGATGCGATGATTGTATCGCACACAAACCAGACATTTATGAAGAAAATTTTTTAGCTTACTTCGGATTTTCGGAATCCAAAATTTTTTTCGGATGTGATGCATCATAATCTGCACGGCTCCGTGTTTTGTCGCTCAGTGCGCGCTGTCCATAATCAGCCATGCTAAACGAGAATAATCAGGTGTCACAAGTGCTGGGTGTTTTCTTTCGAACTTCAATTCTGCTCTTGTTAATCGTCCTCCGACTCTTAGTATGTTTTTATTGTCCAAAATTGGAACAAGGACTCAATATTGCTCTCATTAGGTAAACATTTGTCTTTCCTCAGACGAGTGATTTCTTTACCAAAGTATCTTACTTGTTCTTTCCGCAGTAAATAGTCTATGGCTTGAGTCTTCTCTGCTGAGGTTGGCTGAATATTTACTCTTTCTCTTTGTCTTATTTGACGTGTGGAACGTCTTTGCCTCTTTCAGTATTTTCTTTCCTCTGCTTTCCTATGCTTCACCATTGCTTTAGCCATGTTGATACATAGCTTATTATGTTCAGTGCCGTTTCTAAGTTGCTTATATATTCAATTACTGGAATACTCTTTCCCAGGTGTCTCTTGAGTGCACAGATAATGGTTCTTTAAAACTTGCTACTGTAAACACATTTGGCACAAAATTTTTAGATGCCCATGTAGATCGGGGTTTCCTTAACCATTCCGGACCATGCAACCAAAGTTAATTATTTACCAGGAGTTTAGCTTTTATTCCTCTACTCAGTAAATTCACAGGATTTTCTTTTGTACCAACGTGTCTCCATTTTTTGATCTCGGAATTCGCTTGTATCGATGATACTCGGTTGGCTACAAACGTCTTCAGGTTGCACGGCAATTTGTTTATCCAATATAATACGACGAGTGAAGCTGTCCACAAGTTGCACTCTATTCTTTTCCACTCCATTGTATCTTTCCCACTTACCAGTAGTCGCCCTAGCAATTCTGTTGCCGCGAGTTCAAGACGTGGTATGGTTATTGTTTTGAGCGGTGCAATTTAATAAAAATATACTCAATAATATCTTTCCATTAGGACTTGTCGTTCTCATGTATATAATGGCACCGTATACTCTATCCATCTTTGGATTCTCACATTCTCTAAGAATGTCATCTCTTTTCAGAAATCTTTCAATCTTTCCTCTACGTCTTTTGGTAGTTTCCCAACCCAGCTGACATTTAAACACCATATGTCTTGAATGAGAATCTTTCCGCATATTGTTACTGGCAATATGAATCCGTTTGAGTCATAAAGTTGAGTAACGCAACTTACAATCTTTCGCTTGGTCATTGTAGTATCAGTGACCGATGTTTTTACTACAAACGTGAATTAATTTTTCTCCGCAGCCATTTCAATCCAAGGATAGACGCCTTCTCATCCTCCTGAAACATGATAGATGATTGCTTTTTATAGTTCATGTCTTTCAAAAGAGTCTTTGAGTTCGACTTCCACTTTCTCAATTCAAATCCTGCACCTTTCAGTACATGATCGATTTCTTTCGATAGTTCAATCGTCTCTCCTCTGAGTCTGCACCAATTGTGCAGTCGTCCATGTAGAAATCTTCTATGATTGCTTTTGCAATCATGTTGTGCATCTTTCGCACATTGTATTAGTGCTCTTACAGCATTGAAAGCTGATGACGTCATACCATATGTGACCACCGTCAGACCAATATTCTTTGAGTCTTTCCTGTTGGCTCTCTCTCCAAAATATACGTTGTAGATCCCACTGCTTTCTGGCTGTCTTTACCATTTACAAGGGCTTATTGCGATACGCAATTTCTGTAAATTCTCTCCTGGCCTTTGCACCTCATTGAGCGAAATGCCTCTTACGGTTTTACAGCTTGCATCAAAGACAACTCTGAATTTCTTTGTTACGCAGTCATGCGGTATGTGATATACAATGTTGCTTTGGGTTACACCAGTTACTTGTAACATGTGCCCAGCTCTTTCATATTCCCTCATGAAGTCTATATCACTTTCCTTCAGGTCCGTTTCTCTTTCCAGTTTTCATTCCAAAGCGAAAAACCTACGTTTCGCAATGATTTCTAAACTCCCTAAGCCTTTCGCTTTTTCTTTCAAAGGAATCGTAACCACAAACCTTCCTGTAGAGTCACGATGGCATGTATTAATGAAATTCGTCTCTACCAGCTCTTCCTCTTCTGCCCGCATACTTGGCATTGTAATCTCGTATATTTCCCAAAACCGATTAAGTTGCACGTGCAATTGTTCATTGCCGATCATCTTGACGTATGCCACTTGTTGGTTACTAGCCTCTTCCATTTCTTAGCTATGCTCTCAAAGAATTATCTTATCTATAACCCAAAGTGAAGCCAAAAGGATCCGAGATAATTTTTCATCATTTTATTTAATTTTTGAGGTATTTAGGGACTTTGTCTCCTCTATCAAGTCAAAGAACCATACCAGCGCCAGCGGTAAGATTATACAAAGTTATTCTTTCTTATTCTCTTGCCAATCGCTGCTTTTTCAGACAAAGAAGGCAAAGTCCTCTGTCGGCAACTGAAGTGCCCTTATACAAGGTGGCCAAAAAGAAATCACCCTATTAGAAGATGCTTTCATTTTTGCAAATGGCCGCCAATGTCGAATCTGTTTTGACAGATGCAGACTACAAGTGAACAAGCTATGGAGCGATACATGAACCGACATGAAGCGATATTCTGAAGGCGGCGTTCCCGGGTCGCCTCATCTCTCGTTTTGGCGATTTGTACTGGCCCGCAAGATCGCCCGATTTAAATGTTTCAGATTTTTTTGTGGGGTTTTTTGAAGTCCCGTGTTTACGTGAACAAACCCGAGACTCTGGAAGCTCTCAAGGACAACAATCGACACGAGAGCGAAAATCTGTCGCCCGCAGTGCTGAAGTGATGAAAAATGCCATAAAACGAGCCCATTTGGCAATCAATTGTGACGGCGCCCATTTGGCCGATAACATCAAACAACATCGGATGGATGACTTCTTTTGGCCCACCCTGTATATATGATTCAGACGAATAGGCTTTCTCAAAAGTGGATGAGGACATTTAAGGTTGCTTCGAGAGAAAAATTCGCCAGGTAATTTTTGGTATAATATGCATAAATAGCGAGGAGGTTAAAGATATGGCGAGGCCAAAGAGTAAAAGTTCAAAGCCTTACATGCCTGGGTCATATAGAAATATGGACATCAATGAACCGGTCCAGAAAATCTTGGATTCCACAACCGAGGGGACGGCGCAGTAGGGGAAGACCGAGACTTAGCAGATGCACGCAAGTGGAAGAGGACCTTAACCAACTTCCCGTGCAAGACTAGAAGCAGCTAGCTAGGGACTGCCGGTTTGGCTGCAGAAGCCTTTTGGTAGGGGTCCAAGTCCTACACGGATGACCAACTTCCACCAGCGGACACTCCTATTCTTATTGTAAAATTTGCATCATTAATCTCTCTGACAGTCTTGAAAAAATCCTTCAAGTTTTTAACTAAGTGATACTAGCTTGATTCTTTTCCAAATCTGTTTTCCTTTTGAGGCACAGTTTCTTGTATGCTGCATTCGATTCATAGCACCATTTCTTAAAACTTTGATGGTAGTTTAAGTTTTTTCAGCTGACTCAGTATATCTAAGGACGCCAAGTTTTCATATAATTTCTGCTTATATACGTGTACCATTTTAACCGCGTTCAGAGTTCAAGTTTTCTTTCATATGACGTAGGTATAGCATCACTGAACCATCGGCATGAGGTATGTGGTCAAGAAAGGTTTCGCTCTGAACATCAAACTTCTTTTAAATCAGTTATTTCAATTGTTCAATTGCGATGACCGATTTGCCTTTTCCTCCAAACGTATGCAGAAATTTCAATAAATTTGTTAGATAACAAATGGCGCCCAGCATGGAACCTTTTTCAAACAACCAGTGGTGTTAATACTGTACAAACTTGATTAAATTCATCAATTAAACATTATTTATTTCTTTTTTTTTAATAAAACTCACTCAAAGAAAAAGAATTCAATAAAAAGAGGACATCTTTTGAACCAATTTACATGTTCCTAAATCAGAAACCTTTTTGTCATCCCTTAAAGCCAGAATAAATAAAAACTGTTAAGCCGAAAAAAGTTTGAACGATTTTAAATCACCAAAGCCCCCTGTCTTCCTTTCTTTGAGCGAACCACAAAGTTCACCCAGCTTATGGATAAAATCCCTATATATACTCGAGAAGCCTTTCATGTAAATTTGCTCACAGCTGCGATCCATTCTCAAAAAAAAACCTTCACCACCATGTGCGCTAGAGAAGCTTTGTTCTTGAAATCCATAATTCGCCCGATTTTCCCTATCAAAACCAAAAGGGAGCATAGTTCTCCCCCTCGAACAACTGTGTGGTACGCTGCAGCTGCATGCAATGCATACATACATATGCAAATTCCTTCATGTACCCCAATTGTTCTCAACACCCAACTTAACTCGCTCAAAGAAAATCCTTATGCATTATAGCTTCATCTTGAGAAAACGCTTTGCATGGTAACTACGCGTTCGGATAATAACATACAAATCCTAACCGCACACTCCAGAACTTGGTTTTTGGCTCAGAACCAGAACCACGAAAATGTGGTTTTTTGTCAAGGAGAATGGAACCGGGTGGGTTTTTGTGTTGCTGCAAGCAGAAGGGATGGGATTTATTAAACTATTGACATGGGTCCCGCCACACAAACTGCATTTCTTGACTATTAATCCCAAACGGGATAATCACCCGCAATGCAAATCCTTCTTGTCCTCGTCCATACAAATACAAACACACGCAACTCATATCCCTTGGTGATTCTAGTAGTTTTTCTTGTTTAAGTTTTCTGTCGCTGTGAAGTACAGTTAACACATGACAGAGCTTATGTTTGTACTACACTTCTTCAGGAGATGCGATAAGAAATTCATCCTTAGAGGAACAAAAAAAAAGTTCCAGAATTGCCAGCAGCCACGGAGCTAGTGCCACATAATCATTGTTGGTGTAGTGTGTAGTGGCAAGCATGGAGTACGTGTCTTGAGGAGCCTGCAGGGATAAGGCAGTTGGTATGATGCTAAGGTACGGGGATTTCTCTCCTAAACTTATCCTTCTATAGTATAGTTTCCAATGATCAAACGGTATCCCACACGCACGGCACGCGATACAAGGATAATAAAAATAATAACTTCCCACGAAGACGAGCGCGGAAGCGAATATATAAATTCAGAAATTGAATGAGAATCTTTTGTTTGAGTTTCGGATTTGGAACTGTGGTGTGCTTGCGGCTTGTTTGTGTCGTTGAAGGTTTGAGGTCATGTTTGTTTGTTTGTGCTGTCACGTATGGATTCAATGCAACCGCACCTGGGGAATAGCACAAGGAAGAAGTTTTTGAGCGCGGGAATTTGTCAAGTTTTGTGTTATTAAATCGAATTGAAATTAAATTGTTGGGATTTGGCAACCACAGATAGATTTGGTGGCGAGGATTTGAAAATGAAGATGTGCTTTCATGATAGATATAAAAAGAAATTATTTTGAACTCCCTCACTATTAATTACATTCTGTGGACAAGTGGCGGGAAAATGTTGCCCAACTTCTTTAGTAATTTCAGTAATTTGGGCATGCGAAATGAGGCAAATCCGTAGAGTATTCCTCAATATCATTACTAACGATGGCAAAACATTTATTAGTACACCTATTCGCAACACAAAACAGGTTCCCACCCAAAGAAAGACGCACGACGAACTGACATAGACAAAGAAAAAATGAGCTCACTCTTCTCTTAATTATTTTTCTCTTTTGCTTTTGCCCATTATATTCAAAATGAATATAAGTTCAGTTTGGTTCAAACCACCGCGCCGTGGCAATCGCCTCGTTCACCGCAACGCCACCACAATTTACTCAATAGGTTGTTGAGTGAAAAACTAGTAGTCAATCAGTTAATAAGGTTTCAATTATTATAACGGTTAATTGAATTGTTTTTTTTTTTATGAAATCGAGCCAAAGAAATGATTCTAAACAAAGCTCCTACGTGTATGTTGAGAGAAGCAGGAGTGCATATAAGATTCAACATGTCTATCGAAAAACAGTATAGATTAATTTTTATTTAAGCTTAATCGACGTAATATTGCAATAAAAAACCTTCGAGAAGTTTTATTTCACCCGAGGCTTTCCGTTATCTACACACTCAAGGAATGATACGGAATGGATCAGCGAATTCAATGATAGACCACGTAGGCCGTGAGACAATGGATAGACTGCTCATCTCGATCTTCGCGCTGTGAAGAAAAAGAAGTCAACAGGAGTCGATGGTATACCCAATATCGTACTCGGCATATCCCTGAGGAAGCAATAGAAGCAATAGGCTTTAAGGCGGGACATGACACAATTCATGCCGCGTCTAAGCTAGTATCTGCTGTCCAATGAAACAATGCTAAGAATCAATGCACGGGTGCCTGTCTGGTTGATTTGGAGAATGCTTTCGACATCATATGGTTAGAAGGTCTTTATTTGATGCTAACCAGATGGGGCATAAGTAAATCACTGCTATATATGCTTTACGACATGCCTAATGAAAGAAAGTTTGTTGCCAAGAGTGGCAATGTAACATTTACCACAACGTTTAAGATTAAAAAACAGTCTGCAAAAGGGAGCGGTGAACTCGCCGATTCTCTTTAGTATTTACACCAGCGATCTCATGTAATTGCATATGCTGAAGATTTAATTGCGTACAGAACAGTTCCAAAAGTTGAAGTCATCAGAAAGAGAATTTAACGTGAATTCAATAAAGCTTGCAATTAACTTCCAGAAATGTGAAACTTTCCTGTTAAGAACCCCTTTGGCTGGGGCCTCTACGGATACGAGACAGAAATGGCGCAAGCTAGTGATCCCTGGGTTACATGGACATCCACTGGCAAGTAAAGATTTCGACATGTTGAGGCTGCTCTGGCCAGGGCTAGGGGAGCTTTTGCCCTGACAAAACGGTTGTTTTATAGCAGCCGCCTTAATAGCAGGGTGAAAGTTATTTGCTACATGGCCCTCATCAGGCCTATGATTGCCTATGGATACACTGTGTTGCTCAAAGTTGCACCATCTCTTATGGAAAAGATTCGGATATTTAAGAGACAGTGTCTTCGCACTTATCTCGGTCTCTACAGAACACCAGAGTCGGAGTACAAACACTATTATTCCAAATAGGTTCTTATAACGGGGCCAATACAAACAGGATAGACAACTTTTAAATTAAGCTCAGTGGCGGGCACATTGCAAGGGCGATGACCTCAACTAATGAAAAAATATTCGGGCCTTACAAACCCCAAGATGAGTATTTTGAAACCCACCTGCGTTAACGGGTTTTGAAGGAAAAAGTTCAACCAAGAACTTTACGAGCTGTATAGCGAGATTGACCTGCTAAAAAAAAATACGCATATAACGTTTAAGATGGCTAGGTCATGGAAAGCGAATGGACCACAATGCTTAAGCTCGCAGGATCTTCGATTCCATCCCAGAGGGTAGACGCAGTAAAGGAAGACCTCGCCTTAGGTGGCGCGCTCAAGTGGAGGACGACCTCAAGCAACTTGGAGTGCGAAACTGGAGGCAGCTAGCCAAAGGCCGAGCTGGCTGGAGAGGTATGTTGGTTGAGGCCCAGGTTCGTCCTGAACTGTAGCGCCCCCTAAGTAAGTGAGTTAGTATAGCTTCATTGTTTTAATGAAGTTTTATTCTTTACTTTATTATATTAAAATGTGAATGTTTGTATATTTCGATGTTTGAATGTTTGTTCCCCAATCACGACTCAACGGCTCGACGGATTTCCCTTTTAATGAAGAACACACTGCGCTGGCATTTGGAAAATAGGGAGGGCGTACTAGAGTTGTAAAGATATAGAGATAGATGACGAAAAACCTAATTTAAGCAAAATGTTTAATCTTAAGTCCACGCAGACGAAGTCGCGGGTAAAAGCAAATATCTAAATAATGTCCATTTAATGCTTAGTGAAAACTTTTCTTTTTAGGGGTCACAATATTAATAGGTCTAACTAATAGCTAGAAATATTCAGATATTGTGAAGGGTAATTTAGGTTGATAATTACTTAAAGATGACGCCACCAAGCATGACTTCTACGAGCTCCTCGACAAAACCAATGAGCAATGCCCTAAATACGACGTTAAGATCGTACTCGGCGATATTAACGCCAAAATAGGTAAAGAGAAAATCTTTGGTAGGACTGTAGGAAAACATAGCCTACACGCTGCTAAGAAAGACAAGAGCTGCTGGCGAGCTCTACGACAAGAAAAGACGGGAAGAACACCGGCTTCTCAAAAAGACAAAGGGAGAGCATGAGAAGCACGCGATCAAAGATATCGAGAGATGCTGCTCCAGGAACAACGTGCGGAAGTTTTACCAATAATAAAAGGAACGTGCCAGAGAAAAAACGCACAGAAGCCTGTAGAGATAGGAATGGAAACCTCGTAGTAGAGTCACAGTCGGTGCTGAGTACATGGAAGGACCATTTCTGCAGACTGTTAAACGGCGATGAAGATCAAAATCTTGCTATCAGGCAGAATGAACCATTCAACATGGACGATGATATACAAATCTTCCATCCACCTGTTAGGGGCTTTGTTTACCTCGGATCCGCTATAACAAATAACAACAACATCTCGTCAGAAATAAAGCGAAGAATCACTCTTGCCAATCGCTGTTTATATGGGCTAGGAAGACAATTGAGTAGCAAAGCCCTCTTTCGAAAGACAAAGGAGACTCTGTATAAGACCTTAATCATCCCAGTCCTGCTCTATGGCGCCGAGGCATGGGCTCTATCTAAAGCGGATGAAGATATCCTTAGTCGTTTCGAGCGTAAGATTCTTCGGAGGATTTTTGGCCCTATCTGCGTTAACGGACTTTGGAGGAGAAGGTTCAACCAAGAACTATACGAGCTGTACAGCAGCCTTGACCTGGTCAAAAAAATACGCATATCACGTTTAAGATGGCTAGGTCATGTAGAGCGAATGGACAACAATGCTCCGGCTCGCAGGATCTCCGATTCTATCCCAGAGGGTAGACGCAGTTCCTTGACTGCTTTAGATGGCGCGATCAAGTGGAGGACGACCTCAACCAACTTGGAGTGCGAAACTGGAGGCAGCTAGCCAAAGACATGGCTGGAGAGGCATGTTGGTTGAGGCCCAGTTTCGTCCCGAACTGTAGCGCCACCTAAGTAAGTAAGTACGTAACTACTAAATAAGTTTCCAATAGGTAAACTAAAAAAGTCAGATATTATGAAACAACGCCTTAGTCTTTTGTCATTGGTCTTCTCATGTAAATTATGAGAGCCTTTGTACTGCCCGAATACCAGCGGCCTTTATAATTTGGCGTTAAGATCGCCAAGAGTGGCTTTAACGTCATATTTAGGGCAGGCATTGAGGTTCAACTCTAAAAGTTCGTAGTAGGAAATTTAAAAAAATCATAACTTATAACTATTACTTAAAATGTAATTCGACTTTGCCTTTGAGTTTTTATTAATCTCTTTTGTTTCCACCTGGAAGTTAAAAACAGGACATTCTAAGATTTGATAGCTCATAAGGCTTTACTCTTCGCAAACACCGATTTTCACTAATGATCTCGGCCTAAAGGAAAACATCATTTATTGTATTTACATATATATTCAGTAACTGTTATAGTTTTTAATGGGTTGGATGCAAGTGGCCAACTCTCAAAAGCCCTACTCAAAAATTTCAAAAATTTCAAAAATCTCGAATTTCACAATCCCGACTCTCGAAAGGCTCATTACTATTACTCAACTTTCTCTCTCTTCTCTTCTTCTCTCTTCTTCTTTTAAACTAAAGATAGTTTTTGTTCATTTGTTATTTTTTTTAAGATTTTATTAGACAGTGTTTTACAAATTGGCAAAGTTTCCTCAATTAAGAAAAAAATGTTTTGTAAAGTAGTTTCTGTAAATTAATTCATAATACAAATTAACTTTCGAATCACTCACTCAGAGTATCTTTCAATATTTGGGAAAAATATCCTTCCCCATCTATAACCCTTCACAAGGATCTCTGCTATCCTCGCATATACCCCCTACCGGACTAGAATAATAAATTCAAATGTTTATTGGTTGGTAAACTCAATTCAATCTAATGAAGTTCCCTTCCTCCAGACGATGAATATGTGATTGATTGGGTTTTGAGCTGAACACCGAACAGAAGCATTCATACATTGGGACAACCAGCTTCCAATGATGTGGCTAGCTTTGGTATTCCCTCACTTCTATGTCGATCGGAAGCGATTTATTAGGAATCAAACTCACACACACATACATTACGCATGTATACATCATTGATGATGGACAATTTCCAAACTAATTGTTTATTCAAATTCATTTTTGGTTTCACAGGTAATTTATTCATTGTCCTTTTTGGAAGTTAAGGCCTACTGGCTTATGCGCATATAAAGTGTACAAGTGTACAGGTATCACATATTCCACTGATACGCAGCAAACTTGTCGGTCAACTATGATGGACGTCGTCGTCGTCATCTGAAAGCATGAATTAGAATAGAGAGAGACATCTACCGATGCTTTTTGGTGATATCCTGTCGACATCGAGTGATAGGATTCGGACAGATGACATGACATTTTGATGGGACAGGATAGATGCACAATTCTGCGAAATTGTTTGTGAT